>OZ010746.1:104928881-106205790 GCA_963932245.1 Tachinus rufipes | reverse complement strand
TTTCCATCCAAATAGAAAATTTTTTCGGATTTTGACATGAATTTTCAAAAAATCAAATTTTTTCGAAAGTGTCAGATTGCATGCGAAACGCGTAAAAAACAAATATTTTTTTTTTTTTGGAAATTTCCCTAAGTAATTTTCCATCCAAATTGAAAAATTTTTCCGACTTTGACATGAATTTTCAAAAACATCAAATTTTTTCGAAAGTGTCAGATTGCATGCGAAACGCGTAAAAAACAAATATTTTTTTTTTTTTTTGGAAATTTCCCTAAGTAATTTTCCATCCAAATTGAGAATTTTTTCGGATTTTGACATGAATTTTCAAAAAATCAAATTTTTTCGAAAGTGTCAGATTGCATGCGAAACGCGTAAAAAACAAATATTTTTTTTTTTTGGAAATTTCCCTAAGTAATTTTCCATCCAAATTGAAAATTTTTTCCGACTGACATGATTTTTCAAAAAATCAAATTTTTTCGAAAGTGTCAGATTGCATGCGAAACGCGTAAAAAACAAATATTTTTTTTTTTTGGAAATTTCCCTAAGTAATTTTCCATTTAAATTGAAAATTTTTTCGGACTTGACATGAATTTTCAAAAAATCAAATTTTTTCGAAAGTGTCAGATTGCATGCGAAACGCGTAAAAAACAAATATTTTTTTTTTTTTTTGGAAATTTCCCTAAGTAATTTTCCATCCAAATTGAGATTTTTTTCGGATTTTGACATGAATTTTCAAAAAATCAAATTTTTTCGAAAGTGTCAGATTGCATGCGAAACGCGTAAAAAACAAATATTTTTTTTTTTTTTGGAAATTTCCCTAAGTAATTTTCCATCCAAATTGAAAATTTTTTCCGACTTTGACATGAATTTTCAAAAAATCAAATTTTTCGAAAGTGTCAGATTGCATGCGAAACGCGTAAAAAACAAATATTTTTTTTTTTTTTGGAAATTTCCCTAAGTAATTTTCCATCCAAATTGAAAATTTTTTCCGACTTTGACATGAATTTTCAAAAAATCAAATTTTTTCGAAAGTGTCAGATTGCATGCGAAACGCGTAAAAAACAAATATTTTTTTTTTTTTGGAAATTTCCCTAAGTAATTTTCCATCCAAATTGAAAATTTTTTCGGACTTTGACATGATTTTTCAAAAAATCAATTTTTTCGAAAGTGTCAGATTGCATGCGAAACGCGTAAAAAACAAATATTTTTTTTTTTTTTGGAAATTTTCCTAAGTAATTTTCCATCCAAATTGAAAATTTTTTCCGACTGACATGAATTTTCAAAAAATCAAATTTTTTCGAAAGTGTCAGATTGCATGCGAAACGCGTAAAAAACAATTTTTTTTTTTTTTGAAAATTTCCCTAAGTAATTTTCCATCCAAATTGAGAATTTTTTCGGACTTTGACATGATTTTTCAAAAAATCAAATTTTTTCGAAAGTGTCAGATTGCATGCGAAACGCGTAAAAAAACAAATATTTTTTTTTTTTTTGGAAATTTCCCTAAGTAATTTTCCATCCAAATTGAAAAATTTTTCCGACTTTGACTTGAATTTTCAAAAAATCAAATTTTTCGAAAGTGTCAGATTGCATGCGAAACGCGTAAAAAACAAATATTTTTTTTTTTTTTGGAAATTTCCCTAAGTAATTTTCCATCCAAATTGAAAATTTTTTCCGACTTTGACATGAATTTTCAAAAAATCAAATTTTTTCGAAAGTGTCAGATTGCATGCGAAACGCGTAAAAAACAAATATTTTTTTTTTTTTTGGAAATTTCCCTAAGTAATTTTCCATCCAAATTGAAAATTTTTTCGGATTTTGACATGAATTTTCAAAAAATCAAATTTTTTCGAAAGTGTCAGATTGCATGCGAAACGCGTAAAAAACAATAATTTTTTTTTTTTTTGGAAATTTCCCTAAGTAATTTTCCATCCAAATAGAAAATTTTTTCGGATTTTGACATGAATTTTCAAAAAAATCAAATTTTTTCGAAAGTGTCAGATTGCATGCGAAACGCGTAAAAAACAAATATTTTTTTTTTTTTGGAAATTTCCCTAAGTAATTTTCCATCCAAATTGAAAAATTTTTCCGACTTTGACATGAATTTTCAAAAACATCAAATTTTTTCGAAAGTGTCAGATTGCATGCGAAACGCGTAAAAAACAAATATTTTTTTTTTTTTTTGGAAATTTCCCTAAGTAATTTTCCATCCAAATTGAGAATTTTTTCGGATTTTGACATGAATTTTCAAAAAATCAAATTTTTTCGAAAGTGTCAGATTGCATGCGAAACGCGTAAAAAACAAATATTTTTTTTTTTTGGAAATTTCCCTAAGTAATTTTCCATCCAAATTGAAAATTTTTTCCGACTGACATGATTTTTCAAAAAATCAAATTTTTTCGAAAGTGTCAGATTGCATGCGAAACGCGTAAAAAACAAATATTTTTTTTTTTTTGGAAATTTCCCTAAGTAATTTTCCATTTAAATTGAAAATTTTTTCGGACTTGACATGAATTTTCAAAAAATCAAATTTTTTCGAAAGTGTCAGATTGCATGCGAAACGCGTAAAAAACAAATATTTTTTTTTTTTTTGGAAATTTCCCTAAGTAATTTTCCATCCAAATTGAGATTTTTTTCGGATTTTGACATGAATTTTCAAAAAATCAAATTTTTTCGAAAGTGTCAGATTGCATGCGAAACGCGTAAAAAACAAATATTTTTTTTTTTTTGGAAATTTCCCTAAGTAATTTTCCATCCAAATTGAAAATTTTTTCCGACTGACATGATTTTTCAAAAAATCAAATTTTTTCGAAAGTGTCAGATTGCATGCGAAACGCGTAAAAAACAAATATTTTTTTTTTTTTGGAAATTTCCCTAAGTAATTTTCCATTTAAATTGAAAATTTTTTCGGACTTGACATGAATTTTCAAAAAATCAAATTTTTTCGAAAGTGTCAGATTGCATGCGAAACGCGTAAAAAACAAATATTTTTTTTTTTTTTGGAAATTTCCCTAAGTAATTTTCCATCCAAATTGAGATTTTTTTCGGATTTTGACATGAATTTTCAAAAAATCAAATTTTTTCGAAAGTGTCAGATTGCATGCGAAACGCGTAAAAAACAAATATTTTTTTTTTTTTTGGAAATTTCCCTAAGTAATTTTCCATCCAAATTGAAAATTTTTTCCGACTTTGACATGAATTTTCAAAAAATCAAATTTTTTCGAAAGTGTCAGATTGCATGCGAAACGCGTAAAAAACAAATATTTTTTTTTTTTTTGGAAATTTCCCTAAGTAATTTTCCATCCAAATTGAAAATTTTTTCCGACTTTGACATGAATTTTCAAAAAATCAAATTTTTTCGAAAGTGTCAGATTGCATGCGAAACGCGTAAAAAACAAATATTTTTTTTTTTTTGGAAATTTCCCTAAGTAATTTTCCATCCAAATTGAAAATTTTTTCGGACTTTGACATGATTTTTCAAAAAATCAAATTTTTTCGAAAGTGTCAGATTGCATGCGAAACGCGTAAAAAACAAATATTTTTTTTTTTTTTGGAAATTTTCCTAAGTAATTTTCCATCCAAATTGAAAATTTTTTCCGACTGACATGAATTTTCAAAAAATCAAATTTTTTCGAAAGTGTCAGATTGCATGCGAAACGCGTAAAAAACAATTTTTTTTTTTTTTTGAAAATTTCCCTAAGTAATTTTCCATCCAAATTGAGAATTTTTTCGGACTTTGACATGATTTTTCAAAAAATCAAATTTTTTCGAAAGTGTCAGATTGCATGCGAAACGCGTAAAAAACAAATATTTTTTTTTTTTTTGGAAATTTCCCTAAGTAATTTTCCATCCAAATTGAAAAATTTTTCCGACTTTGACTTGAATTTTCAAAAAATCAAATTTTTTCGAAAGTGTCAGATTGCATGCGAAACGCGTAAAAAACAAATATTTTTTTTTTTTTTGGAAATTTCCCTAAGTAATTTTCCATCCAAATTGAAAAATTTTTCCGACTTTGACTTGAATTTTCAAAAAATCAAATTTTTTCGAAAGTGTCAGATTGCATGCGAAACGCGTAAAAAACAAATATTTTTTTTTTTTTTGGAAATTTCCCTAAGTAATTTTCCATCCAAATTGAAAATTTTTTCCGACTTTGACATGAATTTTCAAAAAATCAAATTTTTTCGAAAGTGTCAGATTGCATGCGAAACGCGTAAAAAACAAATATTTTTTTTTTTTTTGGAAATTTCCCTAAGTAATTTTCCATCCAAATTGAAAATTTTTTCCGACTTGGACATGAATTTTCAAAAAATCAAATTTTTTCGAAAGTGTCAGATTGCATGCGAAACGCGTAAAAAACAAATATTTTTTTTTTTTTTGGAAATTTCCCTAAGTAATTTTCCATCCAAATTGAGAATTTTTTCGGATTTTGACATGAATTTTCAAAAAATCAAATTTTTTCGAAAGTGTCAGATTGCATGCGAAACGCGTAAAAAACAATAATTTTTTTTTTTTTTGGAAATTTCCCTAAGTAATTTTCCATCCAAATAGAAAATTTTTTCGGATTTTGACATGAATTTTCAAAAAATCAAATTTTTTCGAAAGTGTCAGATTGCATGCGAAACGCGTAAAAAACAAATATTTTTTTTTTTTTTGGAAATTTCCCTAAGTAATTTTCCATCCAAATTGAAAAATTTTTCCGACTTTGACATGAATTTTCAAAAACATCAAATTTTTTCGAAAGTGTCAGATTGCATGCGAAACGCGTAAAAAACAAATATTTTTTTTTTTTTTGGAAATTTCCCTAAGTAATTTTCCATCCAAATTGAGAATTTTTTCGGATTTTGACATGAATTTTCAAAAAATCAAATTTTTTCGAAAGTGTCAGATTGCATGCGAAACGCGTAAAAAACAAATATTTTTTTTTTTTTGGAAATTTCCCTAAGTAATTTTCCATCCAAATTGAAAATTTTTTCCGACTGACATGATTTTTCAAAAAATCAAATTTTTTCGAAAGTGTCAGATTGCATGCGAAACGCGTAAAAAACAAATATTTTTTTTTTTTGGAAATTTCCCTAAGTAATTTTCCATTTAAATTGAAAATTTTTTCGGACTTGACATGAATTTTCAAAAAATCAAATTTTTTCGAAAGTGTCAGATTGCATGCGAAACGCGTAAAAAACAAATATTTTTTTTTTTTTTGGAAATTTCCCTAAGTAATTTTCCATCCAAATTGAGATTTTTTTCGGATTTTGACATGAATTTTCAAAAAATCAAATTTTTTCGAAAGTGTCAGATTGCATGCGAAACGCGTAAAAAACAAATATTTTTTTTTTTTTTGGAAATTTCCCTAAGTAATTTTCCATCCAAATTGAAAATTTTTTCCGACTTTGACATGAATTTTCAAAAAATCAAATTTTTTCGAAAGTGTCAGATTGCATGCGAAACGCGTAAAAAACAAATATTTTTTTTTTTTTTGGAAATTTCCCTAAGTAATTTTCCATCCAAATTGAAAATTTTTTCCGACTTTGACATGAATTTTCAAAAAATCAAATTTTTTCGAAAGTGTCAGATTGCATGCGAAACGCGTAAAAAACAAATATTTTTTTTTTTTTGGAAATTTCCCTAAGTAATTTTCCATCCAAATTGAAAATTTTTTCGGACTTTGACATGATTTTTCAAAAAATCAATTTTTTTCGAAAGTGTCAGATTGCATGCGAAACGCGTAAAAAACAAATATTTTTTTTTTTTTTGGAAATTTTCCTAAGTAATTTTCCATCCAAATTGAAAATTTTTTCCGACTGACATGAATTTTCAAAAAATCAAATTTTTTCGAAAGTGTCAGATTGCATGCGAAACGCGTAAAAAACAATTTTTTTTTTTTTTTTGAAAATTTCCCTAAGTAATTTTCCATCCAAATTGAGAATTTTTTCGGACTTTGACATGATTTTTCAAAAAATCAAATTTTTTCGAAAGTGTCAGATTGCATGCGAAACGCGTAAAAAACAAATATTTTTTTTTTTTTTGGAAATTTCCCTAAGTAATTTTCCATCCAAATTGAAAAATTTTTCCGACTTTGACTTGAATTTTCAAAAAATCAAATTTTTTCGAAAGTGTCAGATTGCATGCGAAACGCGTAAAAAACAAATATTTTTTTTTTTTTTGGAAATTTCCCTAAGTAATTTTCCATCCAAATTGAAAATTTTTTCCGACTTTGACATGAATTTTCAAAAAATCAAATTTTTTCGAAAGTGTCAGATTGCATGCGAAACGCGTAAAAAACAAATATTTTTTTTTTTTTTGGAAATTTCCCTAAGTAATTTTCCATCCAAATTGAAAATTTTTTCGGATTTTGACATGAATTTTCAAAAAATCAAATTTTTTCGAAAGTGTCAGATTGCATGCGAAACGCGTAAAAAACAATAATTTTTTTTTTTTTTGGAAATTTCCCTAAGTAATTTTCCATCCAAATAGAAAATTTTTTCGGATTTTGACATGAATTTTCAAAAAATCAAATTTTTTCGAAAGTGTCAGATTGCATGCGAAACGCGTAAAAAACAAATATTTTTTTTTTTTTTGGAAATTTCCCTAAGTAATTTTCCATCCAAATTGAAAAATTTTTCCGACTTTGACATGAATTTTCAAAAACATCAAATTTTTTCGAAAGTGTCAGATTGCATGCGAAACGCGTAAAAAACAAATATTTTTTTTTTTTTTGGAAATTTCCCTAAGTAATTTTCCATCCAAATTGAGAATTTTTTCGGATTTTGACATGAATTTTCAAAAAATCAAATTTTTTCGAAAGTGTCAGATTGCATGCGAAACGCGTAAAAAACAAATATTTTTTTTTTTTGGAAATTTCCCTAAGTAATTTTCCATCCAAATTGAAAATTTTTTCCGACTGACATGATTTTTCAAAAAATCAAATTTTTTCGAAAGTGTCAGATTGCATGCGAAACGCGTAAAAAACAAATATTTTTTTTTTTTTGGAAATTTCCCTAAGTAATTTTCCATTTAAATTGAAAATTTTTTCGGACTTGACATGAATTTTCAAAAAATCAAATTTTTTCGAAAGTGTCAGATTGCATGCGAAACGCGTAAAAAACAAATATTTTTTTTTTTTTTGGAAATTTCCCTAAGTAATTTTCCATCCAAATTGAGATTTTTTTCGGATTTTGACATGAATTTTCAAAAAATCAAATTTTTTCGAAAGTGTCAGATTGCATGCGAAACGCGTAAAAAACAAATATTTTTTTTTTTTTTGGAAATTTCCCTAAGTAATTTTCCATCCAAATTGAGAATTTTTTCGGATTTTGACATGAATTTTCAAAAAATCAAATTTTTTCGAAAGTGTCAGATTGCATGCGAAACGCGTAAAAAACAAATATTTTTTTTTTTTTTGGAAATTTCCCTAAGTAATTTTCCATCCAAATTGAAAATTTTTTCCGACTTTGACATGAATTTTCAAAAAATCAAATTTTTTCGAAAGTGTCAGATTGCATGCGAAACGCGTAAAAAACAAATATTTTTTTTTTTTTTTGGAAATTTCCCTAAGTAATTTTCCATCCAAATTGAGAATTTTTTCGGACTTTTGACATGATTTTTCAAAAAATCAAATTTTTTCGAAAGTGTCAGATTGCATGCGAAACGCGTAAAAAACAAATATTTTTTTTTTTTTTGGAAATTTTCCTAAGTAATTTTCCATCCAAATTGAAAATTTTTTCCGACTTTGACATGAATTTTCAAAAAATCAAATTTTTTCGAAAGTGTCAGATTGCATGCGAAACGCGTAAAAAACAAATATTTTTTTTTTTTTTGGAAATTTCCCTAAGTAATTTTCCATCCAAATTGAGAATTTTTTCGGATTTTGACATGAATTTTCAAAAAATCAAATTTTTTCGAAAGTGTCAGATTGCATGCGAAACGCGTAAAAAACAAATATTTTTTTTTTTTTTGGAAATTTCCCTAAGTAATTTTCCATCCAAATTGAAAATTTTTTCGGATTTTGACATGAATTTTCAAAAAATCAAATTTTTTCGAAAGTGTCAGATTGCATGCGAAACGCGTAAAAAACAAATATTTTTTTTTTTTTTGGAAATTTCCCTAAGTAATTTTCCATCCAAATTGAAAAATTTTTCCGACTTTGACATGAATTTTCAAAAAATCAAATTTTTTCGAAAGTGTCAGATTGCATGCGAAACGCGTAAAAAACAAATATTTTTTTTTTTTTTGGAAATTTCCCTAAGTAATTTTCCATCCAAATTGAGAATTTTTTCCGACTTTGACATGAATTTTCAAAAAATCAATTTTTTTCGAAAGTGTCAGATTGCATGCGAAACGCGTAAAAAACAAATATTTTTTTTTTTTTTGGAAATTTCCCTAAGTAATTTTCCATCCAAATTGAGAATTTTTTCGGATTTTGACATGAATTTTTAAAAAATCAATTTTTTTCGAAAGTGTCAGATTGCATGCGAAACGCGTAAAAAACAAATATTTTTTTTTTTTTGGAAATTTCCCTAAGTAATTTTCCATCCAAATTGAAAATTTTTTCCGACTTTGACATGATTTTTCAAAAAATCAAATTTTTTCGAAAGTGTCAGATTGCATGCGAAACGCGTAAAAAACAATTTTATTTGTTTTGAAAATTTCCCTAAGTAATTTTCCATCCAAATTGAGAATTTTTTCGGACTTTTGACATGATTTTTCAAAAAATCAAATTTTTTCGAAAGTGTCAGATTGCATGCGAAACGCGTAAAAAACAAATATTTTTTTTTTTTTTGGAAATTTTCCTAAGTAATTTTCCATCCAAATTGAAAATTTTTTCCGACTTTGACATGAATTTTCAAAAAATCAAATTTTTTCGAAAGTGTCAGATTGCATGCGAAACGCGTAAAAAACAAATATTTTTTTTTTTTTTGGAAATTTCCCTAAGTAATTTTCCATCCAAATTGAGAATTTTTTCGGATTTTGACATGAATTTTCAAAAAATCAAATTTTTTCGAAAGTGTCAGATTGCATGCGAAACGCGTAAAAAACAAATATTTTTTTTTTTTTTTGGAAATTTCCCTAAGTAATTTTCCATCCAAATTGAAAATTTTTTCGGATTTTGACATGAATTTTCAAAAAATCAAATTTTTTCGAAAGTGTCAGATTGCATGCGAAACGCGTAAAAAACAAATATTTTTTTTTTTTTTGGAAATTTCCCTAAGTAATTTTCCATCCAAATTGAAAAATTTTTCCGACTTTGACATGAATTTTCAAAAAATCAAATTTTTTCGAAAGTGTCAGATTGCATGCGAAACGCGTAAAAAACAAATATTTTTTTTTTTTTTGGAAATTTCCCTAAGTAATTTTCCATCCAAATTGAGAATTTTTTCCGACTTTGACATGAATTTTCAAAAAATCAATTTTTTTCGAAAGTGTCAGATTGCATGCGAAACGCGTAAAAAACAAATATTTTTTTTTTTTTTGGAAATTTCCCTAAGTAATTTTCCATCCAAATTAAGAATTTTTTCGGATTTTGACATGAATTTTTAAAAAATCAAATTTTTTCGAAAGTGTCAGATTGCATGCGAAACGCGTAAAAAACAAATATTTTTTTTTTTTTGGAAATTTCCCTAAGTAATTTTCCATCCAAATTGAAAATTTTTTCCGACTTTGACATGAATTTTCAAAAAATCAAATTTTTTCGAAAGTGTCAGATTGCATGCGAAACGCGTAAAAAACAATTTTTTTTTTTTTGGAAATTTCTCTAAGTAATTTTCCATCCAAATTGAAAATTTTTTCCGACTTTGACATGAATTTTCAAAAAATCAAATTTTTTCGAAAGTGTCAGATTGCATGCGAAACGCGTAAAAAACATTTTTTTTTTTTTTTTTGAAAATTTTCCCAAGTAACTTTCCATCCAAATTGAGAATTTTTTCAGACTTTGACATGATTTTTCAAAAAATCAAATTTTTTCGAAAGTGTCAGATTGCATGCGAAACGCGTAAAAAACAAATATTTTTTTTTTTTTGGAAATTTCCCTAAGTAATTTTCCATCCAAATTGAAAATTTTTTCGGACTTTGACATGAATTTTCAAAAAATCAAATTTTTTCGAAAGTGTCAGATTGCATGCGAAACGCGTAAAAAACAAATATTTTTTTTTTTTTTTGGAAATTTCCCTAAGTAATTTTCCATCCAAATTGAGAATTTTTTCGGACTTTGACATGATTTTTCAAAAAATCAAATTTTTTCGAAAGTGTCAGATTGCATGCGAAACGCGTAAAAAACAAATATTTTTTTTTTTTTTGGAAATTTCCCTAAGTAATTTTCCATCCAAATTAAGAATTTTTTCGGATTTTGACATGAATTTTCAAAAAATCAAATTTTTTCGAAAGTGTCAGATTGCATGCGAAACGCGTAAAAAACAAATATTTTTTTTTTTTGGAAATTTCCCTAAGTAATTTTCCATCCAAATTGAAAATTTTTTCCGACTTTGACATGAATTTTCAAAAAATCAAATTTTTTCGAAAGTGTCAGATTGCATGCGAAACGCGTAAAAAACAATTTTTTTTTTTTTTGAAAATTTCCCTAAGTAATTTTCCATCCAAATTGAGAATTTTTTCGGACTTTGACATGATTTTTCAAAAAATCAAATTTTTTCGAAAGTGTCAGATTGCATGCGAAACGCGTAAAAAACAAATATTTTTTTTTTTTTTTGAAATTTCCCTAAGTAATTTTCCATCCAAATTGAAACTTTTTTCCGACTTTGACATGAATTTTCAAAAAATCAAATTTTTTCGAAAGTGTCAGATTGCATGCGAAACGCGTAAAAAACAAATATTTTTTTTTTTTTGGAAATTTCCCTAAGTAATTTTCCATCCAAATTAAGAATTTTTTCGGATTTTGACATGAATTTTCAAAAAATCAAATTTTTTCGAAAGTGTCAGATTGCATGCGAAACGCGTAAAAAACAAATATTATTTTTTTTTTGGAAATTTCCCTAAGTAATTTTCCATCCAAATTGAGAATTTTTTCGGATTTTGACATGAATTTTCAAAAAATCAAATTTTTTCGAAAGTGTCAGATTGCATGCGAAACGCGTAAAAAACAAATATTTTTTTTTTTTTTGGAAATTTCCCTAAGTAATTTTCCATCCAAATTGAAAATTTTTTCCGACTGACATGAATTTTCAAAAAATCAAATTTTTTCGAAAGTGTCAGATTGCATGCGAAACGCGTAAAAAACAAATATTTTTTTTTTTTGTAAATTTCCCTAAGTAACTTTCCATCCAAATTGAGAATTTTTTCGGACTTTGACATGATTTTTCAAAAAATCAAATTTTTTCGAAAGTGTCAGATTGCATGCGAAACGCGTAAAAAACAAATATTTTTTTTTTTTTTTGGAAATTTCCCTTAGTAACTTTCCATCCAAATTGAGAATTTTTTCGAACTTTGACATGATTTTTCAAAAAATCAAATTTTTTCGAAAGTGTCAGATTGCATGCGAAACGCGTAAAAAACAATTTTTTTTTTTTTTTTGAAAATTTTCCCAAGTAACTTTCCATCCAAATTGAGAATTTTTTCGGACTTTGACATGATTTTTCAAAAAATCAAATTTTTTCGAAAGTGTCAGATTGCATGCGAAACGCGTAAAAAACAAATATTTTTTTTTTTTTGGAAATTTCCCTAAGTAATTTTCCATCCAAATTGAAAATTTTTTCGGACTTTGACATGAATTTTCAAAAAATCAAATTTTTTCGAAAGTGTCAGATTGCATGCGAAACGCGTAAAAAACAAATATTTTTTTTTTTTTTGGAAATTTCCCTAAGTAATTTTCCATCCAAATTGAAAATTTTTTCGGATTTCGACATGAATTTTCAAAAAATCAAATTTTTTCGAAAGTGTCAGATTGCATGCGAAACGCGTAAAAAACAAATATTTTTTTTTTTTTTGGAAATTTCCCTAAGTAATTTTCCATCCAAATTGAGAATTTTTTCGGATTTTGACATGAATTTTCAAAAAATCAAATTTTTTCGAAAGTGTCAGATTGCATGCGAAACGCGTAAAAAACAAATATTTTTTTTTTTTTTGGAAATTTCCCTAAGTAATTTTCCATCCAAATTGAAAATTTTTTCGGATTTCGACATGAATTTTCAAAAAATCAAATTTTTTCGAAAGTGTCAGATTGCATGCGAAACGCGTAAAAAACAAATATTTTTTTTTTTTTTGGAAATTTCCCTAAGTAATTTTCCATCCAAATTGAAAATTTTTTCCGACTGACATGAATTTTCAAAAAATCAAATTTTTTCGAAAGTGTCAGATTGCATGCGAAACGCGTAAAAAACAATTTTTTTTTTTTTTTGAAAATTTCCCTAAGTAATTTTCCATCCAAATTGAGAATTTTTTTGGACTTTGACATGATTTTTCAAAAAATCAAATTTTTTCGAAAGTGTCAGATTGCATGCGAAACGCGTAAAAAACAAATTTTTTTTTTTTTTTTGGAAATTTCCGTAAGTAATTTTCCATCAAAATTAAGAATTTTTTCGGATTTTGACATGAATTTTCAAAAAATCAAATTTTTTCGAAAGTGTCAGATTGCATGCGAAACGCGTAAAAAACAAATATTTTTTTTTTTTTGGAAATTTCCCTAAGTAATTTTCCATCCAAATTGAGAATTTTTTCGGATTTTGACATGAATTTTCAAAAAATCAAATTTTTTCGAAAGTGTCAGATTGCATGCGAAACGCGTAAAAAACAAATATTTTTTTTTTTTTTGGAAATTTCCCTAAGTAATTTTCCATCCAAATTGAAAATTTTTTCCGACTGACATGAATTTTCAAAAAATCAAATTTTTTCGAAAGTGTCAGATTGCATGCGAAACGCGTAAAAAACAAATATTTTTTTTTTTTTTGGAAATTTCCCTAAGTAACTTTCCATCCAAATTGAGAATTTTTTCGGACTTTGACATGATTTTTCAAAAAATCAAATTTTTTCGAAAGTGTCAGATTGCATGCGAAACGCGTAAAAAACAAATATTTTTTTTTTTTTTGGAAATTTCCCTAAGTAATTTTCCATCCAAATTGAAAATTTTTTCCGACTGACATGAATTTTCAAAAAATCAAATTTTTTCGAAAGTGTCAGATTGCATGCGAAACGCGTAAAAAACAAATATTTTTTTTTTTTGGAAATTTCCCTAAGTAACTTTCCATCCAAATTGAGAATTTTTTCGGACTTTGACATGATTTTTCAAAAAATCAAATTTTTTCGAAAGTGTCAGATTGCATGCGAAACGCGTAAAAAACAAATATTTTTTTTTTTTTTGGAAATTTCCCTAAGTAATTTTCCATCCAAATTGAAAATTTTTTCCGACTGACATGATTTTTCAAAAAATCAAATTTTTTCGAAAGTGTCAGATTGCATGCGAAACGCGTAAAAAACAATTTTTTTTTTTTTTTTGGAAATTTCCCTAAGTAACTTTCCATCCAAATTGAGAATTTTTTCGGACTTTGACATGATTTTTCAAAAAATCAAATTTTTTCGAAAGTGTCAGATTGCATGCGAAACGCGTAAAAAACAAATATTTTTTTTTTTTTTGGAAATTTTCCTAAGTAATTTTCCATTCAAATTGAGAATTTTTTCGGACTTTGACATGATTTTTCAAAAAATCAAATTTTTTCGAAAGTGTCAGATTGCATGCGAAACGCGTAAAAAACAAATATTTTTTTTTTTTTTGGAAATTTCCCTAAGTAATTTTCCATCCAAATTGAAAATTTTTTCGGACTTTGACATGATTTTTCAAAAATTCAAATTTTTTCGAAAGTGTCAGATTGCATGCGAAACGCGTAAAAAACAAATATTTTTTTTTTTTTTGAAAATTTTCCTAAGGAATTTTCCATTCAAATTGAGAATTTTTTCGGACTTTGAATGATTTTTCAAAAAATCAAATTTTTTCGAAAGTGTCAGATTGCATGCGAAACGCGTAAAAAACAATTTTTTTTTATTTTTTGGAAATTTCCCTAAGTAACTTTCCATCCAAATTGAGAATTTTTTCGGACTTTGACATGATTTTTCAAAAAATCAATTTTTTTCGAAAGTGTCAGATTGCATGCGAAACGCGTAAAAAACAAATATTTTTTTTTTTTTTGGAAATTTTCCTAAGTAATTTTCCATTCAAATTGAGAATTTTTTCGGACTTTGACATGATTTTTCAAAAAATCAAATTTTTTCGAAAGTGTCAGATTGCATGCGAAACGCGTAAAAAACAAATATATTTTTTTTTTTATAAATTTTCCTCTGTTTCAGAAGTAACTTTCCATCCAAATTGAGAATTTTTTCGGACTTTGACATGATTTTTCAAAAATTCAAATTTTTTCGAAAGTGTCAGATTGCATGCGAAACGCGTAAAAAACAAATATTTTTTTTTTTTTGGAAATTTTCCTAAGTAATTTTCCATTCAAATTGAGAATGTTTTCGGACTTTGAATGATTTTTCAAAAAATCAAATTTTTTCGAAAGTGTCAGATTGCATGCGAAACGCGTAAAAAACAAATTTTTTTTTTTTTTTTGGAAATTTTCCTAAGTAATTTTCCATTCAAATTGAGAATTTTTTCGGACTTTGAATGATTTTTCAAAAAATCAAATTTTTTCGAAAGTGTCAGATTGCATGCGAAACGCGTAAAAAACAAATTTTTTTTATTTTTTGGAAATTTCCCTAAGTAACTTTCCATCCAAATTGAGAATTTTTTCGGACTTTGACATGATTTTTCAAAAAATCAAATTTTTTCGAAAGTGTCAGATTGCATGCGAAACGCGTAAAAAACAAATATTTTTTTTTTTTTTGGAAATTTTCCTAAGTAATTTTCCATTCAAATTGAGAATTTTTTCGGACTTTGACATGATTTTTCAAAAAATCAAATTTTTTCGAAAGTGTCAGATTGCATGCGAAACGCGTAAAAAACAAATATTTTTTTTTTTTTGGAAATTTTCCTCTGTTTCAGAAGTAACTTTCCATCCAAATTGAGAATTTTTTCGGACTTTGACATGATTTTTCAAAAAATCAAATTTTTTCGAAAGTGTCAGATTGCATGCGAAACGCGTAAAAAACAAATATTTTTTTTTTTTTTGGAAATTTCCCTAAGTAATTTTCCATCCAAATTGAAAATTTTTTCGGACTTTGACATGATTTTTCAAAAAATCAAATTTTTTCGAAAGTGTCAGATTGCATGCGAAACGCGTAAAAAACAAATATTTTTTTTTTTTTGGAAATTTTCCTCTGTTTCAGAAGTAACTTTCCATCCAAATTGAGAATTTTTTCGGACTTTGACATGATTTTTCAAAAAATCAAATTTTTTCGAAAGTGTCAGATTGCATGCGAAACGCGTAAAAAACAAATATTTTTTTTTTTTTTGGAAATTTCCCTAAGTAATTTTCCATCCAAATTGAAAATTTTTTCGGACTTTGACATGATTTTTCAAAAAATCAATTTTTTTCGAAAGTGTCAGATTGCATGCGAAACGCGTAAAAAACAAATATTTTTTTTTTTTTGGAAATTTTCCTCTGTTTCAGAAGTAACTTTCCATCCAAATTGAGAATTTTTTCGGACTTTGACATGATTTTTCAAAAATTCAAATTTTTTCGAAAGTGTCATTTTGCATGCGAAACGCGTAAAAAACAAATATTTTTTTTTTTTTTGGAAATTTCCCTTTGTTTCAGAAGTAACTTTCCATCCAAATTGAGAATTTTTTCGGACTTTGACATGATTTTTCAAAAAACCAAATTTTTTCGAAAGTGTCAGATTGCATGCGAAACGCGTAAAAAACAATTTTTTTTTTTTTTTTTGGAAATTTATCTTTGTTTCAGAAGTAACTTTCCATCCAAATTGAAAATTTTTTCGGACTTTGACATGATTTTTCAAAAAACCAAATTTTTTCGAAAGTGTCAGATTGCATGCGAAACGCGTAAAAAACAAATATTTTTTTTTTTTTAGAAATTTCCCTAATTTTCCATCCAAATTGAGAATTTTTTCGGACTTTGACATGATTTTTCAAAAAATCAAATTTTTTCGAAAGTGTCAGATTGCATGCGAAACGCGTAAAAAACAAATATTTTAATTGAGAATTTTTTCAGACTTTGATATGATTTTTCAAAAAATCAAATTTTTTTGATAGTGTCAGAGGCTTTGAGGTGTCTGGCACACCAAGTCACAGAGATGACGTGTATGTTTGGATGCCTATATTAGGTAACCAGTCCATTTGGATTGCATCACTTTGTTGAGTCGCCTATCCAAGTCGTTGCTCAACATTTTTGTTAGTGCTGTTAATCATGTCATCAATGCCGACTACGATGTATTTGTGAGGCTAAAGTAATTAGCAATTCTAAGAAGCGTCTTTGAATTGAATAACAAAATGTTTTGATAATTTTCAGATTTTCTGCGGCCAGACGTTTCGCGGGATTGTCCGAATTTGCTAGCTATTAAAACAAAACTTTTTTTTGTTTGTTTAAATGTGCCCGGCCGCATTACTTTAATTCAAAAGAATGTGATTAAAAATCGTTCTTCCGGGTGTTCAAAATTCAAACCTATAAACGCTTAGTTAATTATTAATTGTTAACTTTAAATAATGATAATAAATTGAAACATTAAATGATTTCATTTAAATATAAAATATAGCTATTGAATAGTTAATTTTTACAATTTTTTGGTGCTCAACTGCCGATTGCAATAGCAACAAAATATCATCGTGCAATTAGATACGTCATTAAAAGCCATTCGATACGTAGTGTTGCATATGATGCAATAAGCTATTGAAGATATCGCCATATTACAGTATAATCTTTGTTTATATATTATATAACTATTTACTCAAACGTGCAATATAAGTAGCATAACAATAAACTTGCGCAAAATCAAAAATGTTGATTCTTTTTTTTATTTGGCATTGAGCATTTTTCCTGACATAAAATAACCCCTGATTACGAATTTGGAGGTCCGATCTAGATATTCTTAGCATTTATCTGTCAATTTTAAAATAGCACCAAATACATGGGTTTTTTGCGTTTTGAAAAAATTAGATTTAATTTGTCACTAGGTAGGTGCACTTACATCTTACTCGAGTATGCAGAAACTTAATAGAATCTTCCTGAGCTGTCATAAACGTTAATATATATTTGTTATAAACGACATAACATGATTAAGCTGTCATTAAATGTTTGTGAGATGTTATAAAGGTCATAAACTGTAGGTGAGCTGTAAGAAATGTCATAAAGTGTTTTTGAACTATTTCAAACGTCATAATATGTTTGTAAACTGTCATTAAATGTTCTTAAGTTGTCATAAACGTCATAAAATGTTCCCAAACTGTCATAAAATCTTTAAAAGATGTCACAAACGTCTTAAAATGTAGTTTAAACGACATACAATGTTTTTGAGATGTTATAAACGTCATAAAGTTTATAAAATCTTTCTGGGCTGTCATAAACTGTTTCTAAACGTCATAAAATGTTCGTAAGATGTCAAAAACGTCATAAAGTATTTGTGAACTGTTGATAATTGTTTCTGAACTATTGTAAACTTGTTTGTGAATTTACCTTTATCTAATTACCACACAGAGTCTCATTTACCATCTTGTTTATGTAACATTTGAAGTGGAAATGCTTAATTACTTTCTGAAGAATGTCTTCAAATTCTTTACATCTGCCAGGAGCAAGGTCTTGAGTTGAGGTTTTTTTGGAGACTGGTGAGCCAGGGAAGACGAGTATTGCATGTTTTAGGTTTGATGAATAATTCTGCTTGGCGTGTTTTCGAGTATCGTTCAAGCAGTTGGTGTGGTAAGGTAGATTCTTGAATGACACCGATTCCTACCTAAGTATCTTGACAAGGCAAAACTATTCCTAAGATATAAAGTATCGTAAGCTCGTTGATCAAACGTTGATTATTGATGTCTACCAAAAGTCCATAATGAATTAGAAAATCTCCATAGTCTGGCTGTGGAAACACGCAGATATTGGCTCCTGTATTGATCAAATATTATATTTTTGACTATGGGCAAATGTCGCTGTTCATTTTGTTTCCTGATACATGATTGCATTTCTTAGCATCTGCATCAAAACTCGAATGACATCAAACCCATACCATATTGAGGTGTACTGCGTGAACGGCTGCGGTTATTGTATCTTAATCGACTGCTGATTGAATACAGTTAATTGTTAGAACATGGATTCAATGGCTAACAAAGTTGATATTTCATGCGTCTAGGATAGCGTCGGTGATCATCTTTTTGTGTCACGAGAATGGCTTGCACCGATTTTGGCAATTGCCCGATCCAGAATGATTGTAGTGCGTTGTCTGCAAAAATACTTTTGGCTGATCCTTGAAGGTGACGTAGGAATTAGGATGGTTCCAAAAGCCTGCGAATCTATTCCGTTTTTAATTTTGTATATTTGATAGGGAAGTCACAAATTTCAAGTGCGAATTTTGAAATTGTGTAAAAACAATCAAAATTGATACGATTAATTTAATATAATCAAAAACTATTTTAACTCCACCATTGCCGGTCCCAAGTCCGGATGAGAAAGGAGGAGGGGGAGGAGTAACAACCTCGTTAAAAAACCAGGGTTCAACTGGCCCGGTTGATAGTACCTTGTCAGGGCCCCAACCAAGGGTTACTGGTGAACAACGATCAACGGTGTACTGATCTTTACAGATTCAAAAGAACCAATAAGGAAGCAGTCAATCTAGACGAAGAAAACTACAAAATAAAAATTTCCTAGCGATAAAGGTTGAAGCAATGGGCTAGTTCCTTTTCACTCATAAAAAATTAAACATTAGGCTTAGAACACAAGAAAAATACGCAAGCAGCAAAAAAGAATTATGAATCTAGAGACATAGAATATAGTACAAAGTAATAAAAGTGGAAAGATAGATTACAATTTTTGTCGATATTGATTAGTTAAAATAACATAACTTGTAAACCGTTCATTGGATTTTTATGCAAATTAGTACCAATATGATTTAATCATTAGTACCGAATATGTAAAAGTAGTCAAAACTGATACGCCCAATTTTATGTAACTAATAATGCAAAAAATTGTTATTATACATCCAAATTTGTTATTAACTGAAAGATATTTTTAAGGCGCAAACTATTTGTTTAATAACAATATTAGTTTAGTCTACTACTCTACGCTGCCGTGTCGTCGATTCTCCCACAACAGATCCATCCATTGCAGCTAGCACGATTCGTACTCCCCACTACTCGCAGTCGTTCGGGTTGTTCGGTCTGAGTAAGTTGTGCGCGCAGTGTATTGTGTAAATGGTGCTGCGTATAAGGATAGAACGATTAAATACGTTAATTCTATTAAGTTATTATTAAATAAATAAAGTAAAGTGTGTTCTAGTGGCAAAGGATTAATATGCCCATCACTCAACGGTGGAATCAACAATTGATACACAAGGACGACGGTTAAAAGGTTTGAATTTTTTTAATAATTTTGCAGTTATTATCTTGTTACTCCAACAGTTCTTTTATTTGATTCTTTTACTTTATTAATTGTATCTTTTGTAAAGTAGCTACTGTCATGAGTTTAAATTTTACGATAATTTGTTACATTTATTAAAAATAAATGTTTCAGAATATCAGAATATGTAGATCTACGTATTAGACAAATTTAATATCAAATGAAAAGCAATTTTAAATTATTCACATTTAATAAAATCAATTAATTATTTCAGAAACCTAATTCCTTGCGTTGAGTAATGGTAGACCATAGAGCCGGGCCGGGCCGGCTGACTTATGTACGTTCAGTTTGGTGCGGGATGTCGTGTCGGTATCATGTTCTTGCTGAGTATGTGTGTGAATAATAACTGTTAAACGTGGGAAAATAGGCTATAGTGACTGACAGTGGACTTTTGTGTTAGCTTTTTAGGAGATTCTATTTCCGGTAATCAATATTTTGGTAAGTAGTTTTAATTTGATATATCTACACGTATTTGAAATTTGTTTTACTCTCATTTTGAATTGTTTATAATAATTAAATAGTTTTGGTAATATTTTATAAAAATATCTCTGAGGGACAAATTAAAATTAAATATTTAATAGCAAATGATAGATTAATTTAAGAATTAATAAAATTTATTTTAATTTAAAAGTTTTTGTTTTACTTTATTGTATGTTTCAGAATGGAACACCCACCTCTTGCTTTGAGCGTGCTACACTGAGCAAACAGTTTGGTCAAACTGCCAAAAGATTTAATTCAGTGCGGGACTACAACTTAGTAATAGTAACAGTGTTTGTGAGTTTTTAAATACAATAGTTTAGTGTTTCTTATATTGAATTATTGTGAAAATTTTCAACACACTTGTGGAACTTGTTAATATCAGCCCAAACTTCCTGACGTTTCAAGATATAGGCGTTCCAGGAAGAAGGAGGAAATGCATCCATTTAAGGATTAATAGGTAAGAATTATATTCTACAGTACAATATAATAATTATAACAAAATTAAAGCAATTAAATTCAAATTTTGTAATTTTTTTATTGTTTCAGATCCTTCTATGACTGAAGATATTGAGTGGTGAGTCATTTTATTTTAATTAGTTGGTGGTATTACTGCTGGTAATATCCCACCTCAATTTATGCTTGTAGGGTGGTTGCTATGATTGTGACTCATTTTTATATAGTAACACTACGCATACGCGGAAGCCTACAAGCTTAAATTGTTGTATAGATGGTGCTTAGTGATTAGTTGGTTGCTACTTGTTTCCGGATCTGTCTGACCAAATATTGGGGCAGCTAAGGTTTTAAGTAATTATGGTAGTTCGCCGGCGTTAAACTTCTGGGCATCGAATTCAGTTGGATTAAACGCGCAGGTTGTAGTTGACTGCTTAGTGTGCCCAAACATTGCTTCTAGGCGAGTTGTCTTGTATTGACTTTCGTCATTATTGTTTGCTAGTTTGGTGTTGTAGGAGGTAGGCTCTTTACCAACGTAAGGAGGTGAGCAGTATTTAGTGCGTCTCCATTAATTGCTCGATTGGTGGTTACGCTGGTGTAACGTAGAGTGTACGCGTCTGTATGAAAGCCCTCTATGATAGGAGCTAATTATAATTAGATATCCTTCATACTGCCTTTGCATATTGTGGATAACTTTTACAGGTCGGTGCCGTAGGGTAGTTAGAAATTTTTTTCTTCTTAAATCGAGACTTTCATTTAGCAGAAACTGACCGTTCCTCGGAATGCTTGCTAGTCTGTTATATACATGATTGTTTTCGTATAGATGTAGTGGTATTAGATGATGCATTGTTTTGATGTATCTTACATTGCCGAGTCGTTGTGTAATTGCTGTACTGACGTTTAAACTTGCTTGCAAGAGTTAGTAGCCAGAATTCAACACGATTGCAAGGTGATGCTTGTTTGGGTAGTTTAGTTACTTCTAGCTGGTTTAAATATGGTATTCTCCAGCAGAGATGCCATTTTTGCGTGATAGTTTGGTTAGTTCTTTTTAGTTGCTTTTCTATTTTAACATTTTCCAAAGTGCCCAAGTGATTGTTTGTTAATTATAAATTTCAATTTGTTTAATAAATTTAATTCTAATTTTATTATGTCAATCAATATTTTTTGTATGTAAATTTTTAGTTCAACTATTTAGTTTAATAAAGCATAAATTTAATACAATAATTTGTTTTCTAAATTATTTCACTTGGTCACTTTAATGCATGCGTAGTATTGAACTTTCCTTTACTAATTGTTATATTTTAACACTGAAGTTATCAGTGATTAATTTATTATTATAATGTTTCAGCTTTTTAATACAAAGGAAAAATCTGTTGACACTAACGTTGCGCATACCCAATCGTACATGCCAATTCGTCCCCAATCAACTCGTACCAAATATGTTCAACGTTTTCATGTTGCAATTCCATGCTGCATCACTTAGCCAAAATTTCAATATTAATTTTTATTTAAATAAATTTATTTTTATACAATAAGAGCATGTGAATTGTGGCAATATTTTGACAAGCTTTTATAATTATTTATGACATGATTAGGTTAAACGAAAGCCCAACGTAGTCACATTAGTGATGACTTGTAGCCTGACCAAGGTTTAAGGTTTGATCTAGTGTAAGAGTCGACGCCGGCTTAGTGAGTCCCCACCATTCCAGCTGACGCTTAGTACTTTGAAGAATTTGGTCATTCTTGTCAGTGTTATGCTATCAGCAGTTGGTCTAAAAAAGGGTAAACCCCTCATGCGCAGGGACACCTTCCTCTGTTCTATAGGTGGTTCGACCTTGGTGGCACAGGTTAGATGAGACTGTTAAGTGACTGTTAACTTTAATTTGATTTGAATTGAATTCACTGACTAACATTGCTTCATCATAAATTATTTTTTTTTTTATTTTAGCGTTTGATAATATTTGGTATTGGTTGCGAAATAACTTAAACTTAAAATATTTTAATAATAATTAGTTAAAGAAATCAATTTTTTAATATTTTTTTATATTTTTTTAAACATACGTGTCCTCCATTCTGACAATTACATGTAAAAATCTTTGCTGTAATGTTAATTGATTTTACTTATCAATATCGGAAAACAAATTAATTTAATTTAAATAAATTTACTTTTAATTTTGGATTTAAAATTTAACAATAGAAATTAAACAAGTAATAACAATTTACATGTAATGTTAGGAATATATGAAGAAAATTTTGGATTGGCATCAACGAATGGATATTACAAATTTGGCGATTATCAAACATTAAGCACCGAACGCAATTTTGCTCTCAAGCAGTCTTAATTACAGTCCTTGTTCACATTAATTTATGTTTTTAAATAGTTTTCATTAATAATATGAATGCTTATTCATAATTTGTTTTTATTATGATTTTTTAAGGATTTAGAGTTTTGTTAAACCCACTTCTTTTCAAGAAGTGCAAAATATTTTGCACATTGTCAATTTGTTTCAATATTTTATTTCGATTCCAGTTAGGATTTTTTTTTTAATTTAATGTATTTTCTTAGTAAAGTTGTTTTCTAAAAAACACTTTTTTTTGTAGATTATAGTCTAGTTAGTTAACCAACTATGACAAAAGTAGATTTTTCTTCAAATTTTTAGTCAAGTCATGTGAGAATAATGTGAGCAGGGATTGTATGTTTTTAAATTATAAAGTTTATTGATAATTAAACTCTTTGCTTAAGGCATAAGATGAAGTTTTGTATTAAATTCAATTTTTCTCCCTTTGTTAAATGTTAATTAACTATAATGTCGCCAAATTTATCTAAACGCAACTTTAGCTGTAATACATCAGATTTTTTCTTTAGCTCTATATTCCGGATCGGAAAAGGCAACCAAGGCAGTCGGTTCTTCAAATATTGGTTGTTTTGAGGTATTTACGTGTGCTTGAGTTAAGCAAAGCATGCTGAGTTGAGGAAGTTGATTTGTTATATACGATCAATCTTTTTCAGACTTTGAATGTTTTACTTTGTTTGAGCTTTGTAAAGACCAATGAACGGCTAATCTTTTAATTGTCGACTGTGTTGGGTCTTGAGGAGTGCTCAAATCGGGGAGCACTTTCCATGTTCGGCCGAGGATGTTTGTCTTGAACGACAAATTTTTCCGGACTTGGAAAGTGTTTATCGATTTGAAACTCTGAGAGACAGCTGAAATCCGAGAAAGAAATAGATGCAAATTTTTGGGTAGTAGAGTAGACCCGGAGGCTCTGGGAGTCTACCGGAAGGGCTAGAATAGAAAAGTAGGGGGAGCCCGTGTCGCCCGTGCGCGTAAAAACGGGACCCGCCTTCGGCGGGTATATATAACCCGCCTTCGGCGGGTTATTAAGCCGCCTTCGGCGGCTTAATAACCGCCTTCGGCGGTTATTATATCCCGCCTTCGGCGGGAACTAATTAATTAGCCGCCTTCGGCGGCTATTAATAACTTCATAAACTTACCTTGACAAACTTAAAAATAGCAAACCTCCGTGATGGGGAGGATTCCCCTGTAGAAAGGGGTATATCTTTGGGGGTAAGTTTTGTTGGGGGAGGAGATTAGTAAGGTTGATTGATAATTGATAATATTTTTGAAAGATAATTAAAAAATTAAACCCTCCTTCCTAAAATTGTTAATAAAAAAGGAAAATAATACAAATGTGTTTTTAAACAAATTGATTTATTCATAAAAACAACATAATACACTACAATAAACAAACAATAGATATTTTGCTTTCCCTTAAGCTAAGGTAGAGAACGTGAGCAATACGGGTCTCCCGTGTAGTTCCGTTTTCCCTTAGACCTAAGGTAGAGAGCAAAATCAGCTCTTCTAAGAGCTAATTATTTCTCCCCCAGTCTTACTACTAAGGTGGAGAGCAGTATCAGCTCTTCTAAGAGCTAATTAAGCTTACCTTTGGCTAAGGTAGAGAACGTGAGCAACACGGAGTCTCCCGTGTAGTTCCGTTTTCCCTTAGACCTAAGGTAGAGAGCAAAATCAGCTCTTCTAAGAGCTAATTATTTCTCCCCCAGTCTTACTACTAAAGTGGAGAGCAGTATCAGCTCTTCTAAGAGCTAATTAAGCTTACTTTTGGCTAAGGTACAGAACGTGAGCAACACGGAGTTTCCCGTGTAATTCCGTTTTCCCCTAGACCTAAAGTAGAGAGCATAACTAGCTCTTCTAAGAGCTATTCAAGCTTACCCTCCCCATTACTTGCTTAGTAAATTACCCTCCCTAGATTTACCTATTTATTTGTATAAATCAAGCTTTTCCCAAAGTCTAAGGTTGAGAACGTGAGCAACACTCCTGTGTAGTTCAGTTTTCCCCTAGACTTAAGGACACAAGCATAAAACACAAAAAGTCTAAGATTAAAAACGTGAGCATCCACCTTGTTCTGTATCTCCGTTTTGCGTTAGACCTAAAGTCAATACATAAAATTAAACAATGGCCGAATTTACTTAAAACATAAACTACCACCAATAGTAGTCACCACAACAGTCAACAAAATGCATAAATAACTTACGACCAATAAAATAAGTATTAAACTATACAACAAATAAAAGTTTTCCTAAAGTCCAAGGTTGAGAACGTGAGCAACACTCCTGTGTTGTTCCGTTTTTCCCTAGACTTAAGGTAGATAGCAAAAAAAAAAAAAAACACTTTATTTCTGTGCGATTCAGTTTTCCTAATATCACAGTAAACATATCGTCAAATATTTATAAACTGTAGCAGAAACTCAAAACTACAATTCCAATCAATTTATCTTAAGCTTACAAACAAAGAAGTAACAAACGTTTACTATTAAACGCACACTTAAATTTAAATTATAAGCAAAACATTAAAATAAATAAAAAAGATTGCAACAGTCATAAAAAGCAACAAACAATAACTAACTTCCAGTAAAGAAGTAAAGTTTAAATCTTTTAAATGACCATTACAAATGTTTACATTATCTTATTCATTGCCATAACAACGTTTTACAAACAATAATAAATAAACATTTACAGTTAATTAATTAATCAAATTATCAACAACTTTAAAAAATGATATAACAGCTTTACAATTAACCAAATATAAAATTGAATAAATTTCTTTAATTCATAACAAAGGAATTAAGAAAGACCTGCAGTTGGTGCATTTTATTGCGTTTGCAATTACTTATTAAATATGTTGTATTTTAGATCTTAAATTAAATATATTTACAGTAAAAAGTTTCGATTAAATGTAAAGATTTCAGTTCATTCAAGTTATTTATAAATTATTTTTTATTCTTATAAAAATGATGAAATTATTATATTGAAATTGATTAAAAATAAAAATAATTTGTTGTAAAACTGTATAAATAATATTAATTTATAACTATAAAAAAATATATTTAAATTTTATATTAACCCCTTTTAAATATTAAATTAACTACGCCTATGCGTACACGAAGTCGCCATCTGTTGCAAATAATAAGTAGCTACAAACACCACAAGTTGAACCAATTGTGATGAGATGGCGCTAGAATAGCATATAGAGTTTACCATCTGGTTTAACAAGTTATGATGAGGTAGCGCTACAATAGTATATAAAAAATTAAATAACATTTTAAAACAATCATTAATTAATTTACATCTACAACTAATGATATAATTAATTGTTAATAAAGTTACGTTTTAAAAAAGCATTGAAAATATCACAATGCTATGCTAGCGACACCTATCAAAAAGTAAGCTAATTGCAAATTTACAATACTGCTTACAGATGGCGCAAACAACAAACCGATAAAGTAGAACACTGAATTTAAATATTAAATGGCGCTAATTATTTTAAATTTAAATATAACAATTCCTAGACGTTACTAATAAATAAAATATAACAAACTTCAAATTCCAATTAGATTTAAACATAAATACAATGATGTAATATATTGTTTATAATATTAATTTAATTACAATTATATCGCCCACTAGAGCAAAGCACACCAAGGCAAAGCAATTTTTATCAATGAAAACACATTTTTGTCAAATAAAACTTGCATTTAAATTTGTTGTTGCCTCAGCTCGTTTTGCTATAATGCACAACAGCCTTATCAGTACAAAAACAAATAATTTAATTAGAATTTCATTTTGTTAAAATCGATTAATAAATGTTAATTCTAATTTTGTTGTGTTGTCTTCTTTCTGCATATTTCTGATGTATTCCTTCTGCTCATCATTATATTCTGTCTGCTTATCTTTGTATTCATGCTGCACATCATTGTATTCTGTCTGCTCTTTGTTGTATTTCATCTGCTTATCTGTATGTTCCATATGCTCATCATTGTATTTCTTCTGCTCATCACTGTATTTTTTCTGCTCAATATTGTATTCCTTCTGCCCATCATTCTATTCCATCTGCTCATCACTGCATTCCTCCTTGTCATCATTGTATTCATTCTGCTCATTATTGTTTTCCAGTCTTCATCAATGGTAGCCATTTGATGGGAAATAAAGGTAAGAAACTCAATCCTGTAAAAAGCAGAAATAACATTAAAGTACTTGAAATGTTATTAAGTAATAATTTTTAAATGTTATACAATAAAATTACAATTTATTTACCTTAAATGTGCCTAAAGCATAAATAAGTTCCTGCCATCAGGTTTCTTAATAGTAAAAGTAGAACTTCCATTGATTACATCATTTGTAAACTGAAGGCATTGATTCAACTGCTGTCATCTTTACTTGAATCAGGTTCATTAAAGGTAAGCAACATCATACTATGTTTAAACTGAAGAAGTTCCTCCATATATAAATCTACTTCTACTCATCTTTGTATTCCGTCTGATCAACATTGCATTCCATCTGCTCATCATTGTATTCCTTTTGCTCATTATTGTATTCTATTCTTCATCAATAGTATCCATTTGATTGAAAATGAAGGTCAGAAACCCAATTCTTAAAAAAAAAAACAAAAACAACATTAAAGTAATTGAAATGTTATCTAGTAATTTCTAAATATTTAAAAAAAATGATTATTTATTTACCTAGAATGTGCTTAAAACATAAACAAGTTCTTGCCCTCAGCTTCAGCATTGATTCTTCTGGTATCAGCTCTTTTGAAGGTAAGCAGCATCATATGTTTAAACTGAAGAAGTTCTTACAATCAGGAACTCTGCAATAAAATGAAACAAGGAATTTTGAATTTATATAATTTTTTTTAAGATATTGTTATAAAACATCATTCAAACTGTTCAATTATTATATACAAATTAGAATAAAAGTACAACTCTAAAACACATCCAAATTAAGCCAGAACATTACTTGCTTTTAATTTAAATATAAAGTTTATTAAAATAAAAAACTATTTACCAAAGTATTGAGATCCGAAAAATAGATTAACACAATAGTCCATCAGTCACAATACTCTTTTGAACTTTCTTGCGCACTTAATCGTTATTATCCATCCACACATGCTACCGAGACGAGATCCCGCACCGAACTTAATCGCTTACTCATATTACTCTGTACTCGACCAACGCAGGGAGCACAAAATATTTCCTAAAACAAAGTATTAATTTATTAATGAACGTGAATAATAAAAAATGCTTTTAATAAACTGTATACTCATTAAAATAGCTTTTCATTTGAAATCGCAAATAATTTCTTCACAAAATCGCATAGAAATGTAAAAATCGTTCAGAAAAATGTCGCATTTAGAATTCAAATATTACCCATACAATGGTTGAAATTAATCAAGATTCAATACAAAATCAGCTTCTAAGAAATTGAATTTTGTTTTGTGAATGTTTTAAAATATGGTACAATTTTAGCAGAAAAAATTTAGAAATTTTCAATTACAAATTAAAAAAGTTTAATTCTGTTAAATAATTTCTATATATGTTTTCCAGTTTTCTGCTTTTTCATTCTTTTAAAATTGTAAAAAACTTTATACTACTTATGCAACCAACATTACTTAATTACAAAATAATTAATTTCGCTATGTAGCAACTGCAAATAAAAGTTGCTATCACTTTTAACTAGTAAAAAAATACTATCACTATTTCTTAATTAAAAGAAATGATAAAAGTGCAAATATATCAATAAAATTTAAAAATATTAACTCATTTCAAAATAAAATAAAAATTT
Source organism: Tachinus rufipes (assembly GCA_963932245.1). Classification (NCBI taxonomy): domain Eukaryota; kingdom Metazoa; phylum Arthropoda; class Insecta; order Coleoptera; family Staphylinidae; genus Tachinus; species Tachinus rufipes. Next base: position 106,177,236 of record OZ010746.1, on the reverse strand, counting down.
TTAAAAGTAAATTACAAAATATTTAATTGCAGAAAGTAGCAACTAACAGGAGCTGCTACAACTATTTCCAAATCAATATAAAATTAAACTAGGTAGTTCTAATAACAGTAGATAAATTTTAGTCAAATCAACAACTAAAATTTATCAGCAAGTACTGAAAATGTAAAATCTATCAATAAGATGCAGAAGTTATTAGTATGTTCTGGAGTTTTGTAAACTGTCAGCAAATTCTAAATTTAATAAACTAGTTCTGAAACTATATCATCAGTCAATTCAATCTGCTGCCAAATTGTACAACTAATAAGAAGTCAATAATCAATTCTCTACTCTCTTTTTGTTTCCTAATTTCAAATTGTATTTAAACTTGTGAAACCAAAATATTAAAATCTCATCAATGGATGTAAAAAATAATTAATTAACTAAGATTTCAATCAACATTTTTTTTAATTAATTTTTGAAATTAAATTTTGAAATTACAAGATTTAAATTTGCACAAAATTTAGCAAAGTTGATTGATTTGTAATTATGTTAAATTTTTCCATAAAATATTGTCATAAAATGTGAAAAACAATTGAATGCATAAATTCTGTTTATAATTGAAAACATATGCAAGGTAAATATAATATAAACAAAATAATATTTAAAAGAATACTAAAGGCATAAATAAGGTTATTTTCGTATAAAATTGAAATTTAATACTTGTTAATCAAAGTCTATAGGGTATACATTTAATCAGTTGTTTTAAGCACATAAATAAAACAATTAGTTAATCTTTACTGTGACCTAACAAAATACATTAAATCAATTTAATTACCTTAATATAATCCATCGATGCTAGAAAACCTTAATCCAATTCATTAATCTGATGCACGTAACATTAGAAGCACCAAAACAATATCACTTTACTGCACAACACATCCTACCAGTGTGACCGAAATCTACGAACTGTTCGTACCGAGTACTGAGCGGACATATACAGCTTCCGTCTCCCCACTCATTAACCATTACTATTTTGAATAACTTTTACAAATTCCATTTACGTTCTTGGAGAGATCCCATTATAGAGAACCATACAGAAAAATTCTAGCTATTGTATGGTTTAAACCAAAACTTGCTACGATATCGCATTCATCCCCTAAGCAACCCTTAAACTTTAAAGTCAATAAAAAATAGTAAATGTTATTTAATAATTATGAAATTGATACAGGGCAATTGTATTATTATCTTTAACAAGATCTGAGTCATATAATTGCAATTAATTAAGTATTAGTTAAGTTATTGACAAATAAAATAATTATTGCAACATATAATAACAAATCAATAGTTTGGATTAGAGTAAGAATATAATATTATTTTAATAGCTGGCAAAAAATTGTTTTTAAAAAAGCAAACATAAGCTAAAGAACATGCATCAACCTAAATCAAAATTTATTTACCATCATGTTCACTTTAATTTAATAATTTTATAACAAATTAAAGTCAATTTCCTAATTATTACTATTAAAACACACAAATGAATAACTTTCAATCAATTTTTATTAATAATCCTATTAAAATCACACTTTCTGACCTTTAAAAAGCTTTCCTATACTTCCATCCATGGATTCCAATCACAACGCACTCATTTTTATTTTAAATTCACTAATTATTATTATAAATAAGGAACAAATATTCACTTGATAGTTAAACGTGCCCGATCACAACGGCCGACTAACGGATACTGCAGGGGAGAGAAGTGTGGCTGAGCTCTGTCGCCTTGCGCACGAAGAACAGAACGGAGATAAGGCGCTTGGTAAAAAAAACTGTTTATGCATAAAATGCGAGTAGAATATTTACTTCTTATTTCTTTAAAGATTTACATTGAAATTGATAGTGTTCTTTGGCTATTTATACATTTATTGAATTGTACTAGAAGTTTCTAATATATTAAAATATGTCGATAAGGACCCAGATTTTTTTGTGTCAAGCCACAGACCCTAGTAGGTTGTGGGAGAAAGCGGAAGTCCGTGCTTCAAGCGGTTCTCCTTCGGCGATTGAAAGAGTCGAAACATACCAAAGACGGGGGTCTTTCATCTATTTGGGCTAGGATTTTTTCAATTTTTGGATAAAAAGGTCGGTTTTTTTGCATTTCCTGACGTAAAATGAACCCCTGATTACGATTTTGGGGGTCCGACTCCGATATTCCTAGCACCTTGGCGGCAATTTTAAAATAACCGCTAAAAACACGTTTTTTTTGCGTTTCAAAGGGCAAAAAAGGCACTAAACAGTGAAGGGCAGGGACGCAATTGCTCCTGAGGGTAGTCAACAGACCCATCTAAATTCCTGCCAAACCGGAAGTCCGTAGACCAAAGGGTTTTCCTTCGGCGATCGACGAAAGTTTCGGTTTTATCGCAAACACGTACATAAGCTCACGTCGCCGCACTAAAACTTGCAAACGTGGACCAATGTTGGTAATTTTTTGGTTACTGGGGTAATTTAGACCCCCGATTACGATTCCGGAATCGCCGTTTCGATATTCTTAACTGTTCACCTTCTAGTTCATAGCTGATTTTCGGTGTATTTTTATTACGAAAACGTGTGAAACAAATATAGTTTTAAGAGGCCGAGGAGGACGCAATTGCTCCTGCAGCAAGCCAACAGACCACGGCAGATGCTCTCGCAAACCGGAAGTCCGTAGGTCAAAGGGTTTCCCTTCGGCGATCGATTGTATCGCTTAGTACGTACGTAAGCTCGTGTTTTATCACAGTAAAATCTACAAATGTGGATGAAAGTTTGTAATTTTTTGTGTTCTGGAGTAATTTGGAGCCCCAATTACGATTTTGATATCGTCGTTTTGATGTTCCCAACATATCCCCCTCTTATGCAAAAATGGCTATTTTTGGTCAATTTAAAAATTCTAAATGCGTGAAACTAACATACTTCTAGCCGGCCGATGAGGACCCAGATTTTTTTGTGTGAAGCCACTGACCCCAGTAGGTTGTCGGAGAAAGCGGAAGTTTGTGCTGCAAGGGGTTCTCCTTCGGCGATCGAAAGAGTCAAAACATACCAAAAGGGGGGGTCTTTCATCTATTTTGGGCTAGGATTTTTTCAATTTTTTTATAAAAAGGTCGGTTTTTTTGCATTTCCTGACGTAAAATGAACCCCTGATTACGATTTTGGAGGTCCGACTCCGATATTCCTAGCACCTTGGCGGCAATTTTAAAATAACCGCTAAAAACACGGTTTTTTTGCGTTTCGAAGGGCAAAAAAGACACTAAACGGTGAAGGGCAGGGACGCAATTGCTCCTGAGGGTAGTCAACAGACCCATCTAAATTCCTGCCAAACCGGAAGTCCGTAGATCAAAGGGTTTTCCTTCGGCGATCGACGAAAGTTTCGGTTTTATCGCAAACACGTACATAAGCTCACGTCGCCGCACTAAAACTCGCAAACGTGGACCAATGTTGGTAATTTTTTGGTTACTGGGGTAATTTGGACTCCCGATTACGATTCCGGAATCGCCGTTTCGATATTCTTAACCGTTCACCTTCTTGTTCATAGCTGATTTTCGGTGTATTTTTATTACAAAAACGTGTGAAACAAATATAGTTTTAAGAGGCCGAGGAGGACGCAATTGCTCCTGCGGCAAGCCAACAGACCACGGCAGATGCTCTCGCAAACCGGAAGTCCGTAGGTCAAAAGGTTTACCTTCGGCGATCGATTGTATCGCTTAGTACGTACGTAAGCTCGTGTTTTATCACAGTAAAATCTACAAATGTGGATGAAAGTTTGTAATTTTTTGTGTTCTGGAGTAATTTGGAGCCCCAATTACGATTTTGATATCGTCGTTTTGATGTTCCCAACATATCCCCCTCTTATGCAAAAATGGCTATTTTTGGTCAATTTAAAAATTCTAAATGCGTGAAACTAACATACTTTTAGCCGGCCGATGAGGACCCAGATTTTTTTGTGTGAAGCCACTGACCCCAGTAGGTTGTCGGAGAAAGCGGAAGTTTGTGCTGCAAGGGGTTCTCCTTCGGCGATCGAAAGAGTCAAAACATACCAAAGGGGGGGGTCTTTCATCTATTTTGGGCTAGGGTTTTTTCAATTTTTGGATAAAAAGGTCGGTTTTTTTGCATTTCCTGACGTAAAATGAACCCCTGATTACGATTTTGGAAGTCCGACTCCGATATTCCTAGCATCTTGGCGGCAATTTTAAAATAACCAAAATAACGTTTTTTTTTCCGTTTTGAAGAGCAAAAAAGGCACTAAACGGTGAAGGGCAGGGGCGCAATTGCTCTTGAGGGTAGCCAATAGACCCATCTGAATCCCTGGCAAACGGGAAGTCCGTAGGTCAAAGGGTTTTTCTTCGGCGATCGACGAAAGTTTCAGTTTTAACCTAACCTAACCTAACCTAAGCTCGGAATTGCCGTTTCGATATTTTCAACCGTTCACCTTCTAAGTCAATTCGTTAAAAAGCGCTATTTTCGGACCATTTTCAAAACTCTAAAACGCGAAACAAACATACTTTTAGTTGGCGGAGGGAGACGCCATCGGACCCCGGCAGATGCTCCTGCAAACCGGAAGTCCGGAAGTCAAAGGGTTTTCCTTCGGCAATCGACGAAAGTTTTGGTTTTAACCTAACCTAACCTAAGCTCACGTTTAAGCATATAAATAAAACATCAATTTATTGAGTTTTAACAAAATTAAATCAACTTCATTACCTTAATAATCTATTGATGCTAAAAAATATTAATCCAATCCAATCCATTAACCTAATGCACTTAACATTAGAAGCACAAAAAACTTCACTTTATAATTATGAAATTGATACAGGATAATTGTATAATTATTCTTAAGAAGATTTCAGTCATATTAAGCTTCTAGAGAAATGAATTTTCTTAATAACACATATGACAGAAACATTTATTAATACAATAAAGTGAAATTAATTAAAAATCTCAATGGCAACTATTGAGTTTTAATTTTTTTCTTGCACAATAAATTACACAAACATTTTAAAATCCTCTTGATAATAAAATATACAACCCCAATAATAATGAATAATAAACCAATAATAAAAGCAAAAATATCTAAATAATAATATTGATACAAAGGTAAATTCAATCCAGGTCCTTTCAAATGTTGCGCACCTTTATTACGAATAACATATTCAGTCCACCAAACCGCCTTTTCCAATGCATTCATAGGTTCATCCCTAACTAAAGTAGCTATCTCCTTTACTCTAATTTTATACCTTAAAACACAAACATTTAATAAATTAAACAAATTAATCTTTAATTTAACTTACTTAGGATTAAATAAATAATCAAACGAAAGACTGGTTTGCCATCTAGTTGCAATTTTTAATACTAAAATGTCCGCATTAATCGTTTGATTATTTATAATATCAATTGTGTTCATAAGCACAGAAATATTTATTCAAAATTGTCTTCGCTATCATGCGATGCCGTGGTCGTACAAGGCATACTGACGAGGTTTGTAGAACCGAAACAATTGTCTATGCTTGACCCTTGGCCGCTGTGATTCGATTGACTGATTTTGAATAAATTATTAATTCATTTTTACTTAGGATTATTAATTACTTCCAATAAAGCTCCCTTAAAATCATCAGCCGTCATAGTTTTATAATCTAAACTAACTCCCAACCCTTTAGAAACCATTTTTCTTGCATTAAATTCTTGATCTCCAAAAAATGGTAACACTACTAAAGGAACATGACTGAATAAAGCTTCTTCCAATGATTGCAAACCTCCTTGCGTTATAAATAGTTTAATATTTGGATGTCCTAAAATATTCAAATAATTATAACTCAAAACGCTTATTTTGGATTCTAACTTAACACATCCTGTTGAGGAATCCATTTTTGTATTTTTACATTGGAAGGCTTATTTGGTAATTCTTCAGCTTCAAATTTCCATAATATTTTATAGGGTAATTGGGAAAATACTTTTAGGATATTTTCTCTGGTTCCTATAGGAATGTCTACACTTTTTACATTGCTTCCCAAACTGAAATAAATTACTCCTGATTTTGCATCATCTAAATATGTTTGCAAATCCTAAAAGTTTAATTAAAATTTTGTTGAATAAATTTATTTATAGCTACCTTTGGAAGAGGTTTTGGTTTTTTAATATGAATCCCTCCACCGATTGTTATGGTTGCTGGTGTTATAGGTCTTACATTATTAAATATAGGATTTACATTTATAAAAAGCATATCAACAGAATTCATTAATTCATGCAATGTAGGGTATCCTTCCCCAAAATATTCTTTTATTCTATTATTGGCTTTGTCATGATAAACAAAATTTGGGTAGTAATACATAAAATTACTCAAAAATAAACTAATAAGTCGTTGAAAAAAATTTAAATTTTCACTGAATGGAACCATGCTTTCTGGATATAAAACTTGATGCACTGTATTACCCACTGCTAAATGCGCCTGCATGGATGGATCAAAAGAAGTCATTCCTATCATGGGACAATTAAATCTATGCTTGAAAGCAAACATTATTGGTATTAAAAATTCCACCATCAACAAATCAAAATGTTCGGTTTCATTTTTTATCAACGCAACTACTTCCGGATGTTCAAATTGTTGCACAGTAAACTCATCTATTACATCAAATAAAAATGTAATAAAACCTAAAGCACTTGAACTGTTTCCAGTAATATCAGTCGAATATTTTCTCCATATTTCATACGAACTACTCCAATCGATTTCTTTTAAATTTGTTAATGAAGGGTCTTTTTGTGGATCTGTTGTTAGGACTACTAATTCATGTCCACGTTTAGCAAGTTCTTTGAAAATTGGTTGAAATATTATTTGATGACTGTAGGATGATGATGGTACAATTCCAAGTATTCTTGCAGCTGAAGATACGTTTATAATTACAAAAATGAGTATGCTTAAACGAATCATCTTAATGGGAATACAGTTTACAACTAATTGTTTGGAATTAAAATTTTATAAAATCAGTAGCAAGATAACGTATTAAATCAGATTAATTATGTAAGTACTATTGAGTGGAGTAAATTTAGGTCATTGATTAATTATTTTTTGTGTAGTGCTGATTAAAAAAAAAATATTTATCACATGCTGCAAACGTGTACACATGTTTTGCAATTAAGAGTGAGTCGCAATATTTCTCAAACTTACATTGACGGCGGTTTTGTAATTGAGTTTTTTGCGTCTAGACTAAGCATATCTTATCAATAATTTTAATTTTTTAAATTAGAATAGATAATTAAGCAACGCGTGTAAGTTTTTTTATTAATTAATAAAGATTTATTTTTGCGGTGGTGTAGTAGATAGCGTACTCGGTTGCTACACTAGAAGTCTTGGGTTTGAGCACTTAATCTAGAGAATCACTTTTTCTGGTTAAAAAAAAAATTGGAATTCTTAACCTCTAGCGTCTGTGATTAGCCCTGACAGCAGAACTAAATGTTAAATTAATTAATTATTTTTATTGCGTCCTTTGATATAGAAACTTCTATTGCTGACAGAGAAGACAAACTCCAATTTCTGGATCACCAACGCTTGGGAGAGTAGTTGAGCACTCCAACTTAAACTACTGACTGGTAATCATGTTATAAAGTGTCCTTCTTACCCACCCAAGTGTTAGTTATCTAGAAATTTGTATTTTTATCGTCTCCTTTGATATAAAGACTTCCAACGCTAGCAGAGAAGAAAAACTCTAATTTCTGGATTACCAACACTTGGGCGGGTAGGTGTGCACTCCACTACAAACTGCCGTGTGCTACTTATGTTATGAAGTATCCCACCCACCCAAGTGTTGGTTATCCAGTAATTTGTATCTCCATTGCCTCCTTTGATATAAAAATATCCAACGCAGGCAGAGAAGAAAAATTCTAATTTTTGGATCACCAACACTTGAGCGGGTGTGTGGGCACTCCAGTTCAAATTACTGACTAGTATGGAGTGCTCCACCTACCCACCCAAGTGTTGGTTTTTCAAAAATTTGTATCACCATCGCCTCTGACATTAATTTCCAACGCCGAAAAAGAAGAGAATTTTTTAATTTCTTGATTACCAACAATTGGGTGGATGGGTAGGCAATCCAGTTTAAATCATGCTATAGAATGATTATAAATGCACTACTTTATCACAATAGGTTTGTGCTAAATCATTAGTCAATTCTATTAACTACAATTAATCATGACAATCTAATACTTATCACTTCAATTGAATTTCATTAAAATTAATTTAATATGAATTTATCAACAGAAAATAGTTGATTACTGCTATCAACTAATTCACTATAAATACATTAACAAAAACATTTAGAGAGCAGTAATACTCAATCGTTATAATGTTACGTTTAAGTGTAATAGTATCAATATTAATTAATATTAGTGCCGGTGCTAGAATTCTGGGTATAGTACCAACACCATCCTACAGCCACCAAGTAATATTCCAACCAATATTCAAAGAACTAGCCAAACGTGGTCATGATTTAGTTGTAATAACAACCGATCCACAGAAAGATCCAACTTTACCAAACATGAAAGAAATTGATTTGAGTTTCAGTTATGATATTTGGAGAAGAAATATTACTGAAACAATAAATCAAAGTAATAATCCAGTCCTGTTTATGCAAACTGTGCTTAGAACTATGGATGAAATTTCCACTAAACAAATAGAACATCCGGATGTAATGGCATTAATCAATAATAAAACAGAACATTTTGATTTGGCAATGATTGAATTTAGTTCTCCGGCCATATTTGCGTTTAAACATAGATTTAATTGTCCTTTAATTGCGATGCAATCAATGGATACTTTTATGGCAGGACATATGTCAGTAGGAAATCCTGTACATCAAGTTTTATATCCTGAAAGTATGGTACCGTTTAGTGGAAATATGAATTTTTTTCAAAGATTGATAAGTTTTTTATTGGGTCATTTTTTTGATAAATATATTAATTACTTTTTTACAAATACTGAAAACTTGAAAGTAACTAAATATTTCGGAGAAGGATATCCGCATATAAGAGAAATTCGTAATTCTGTTGATATGATATTTATAAATGTAAATCCTATATTTAATAATGTAAGACCAGTAACACCAGCAACTATAACAATTGGAGGTGGGATACATATTAAAGAATTAAAACCACTTCCAAAGGTATTTTATTAATTATTGTATAATATAAATTAAAATTTACAATTTTAGGATTTACAATCCTTTTTGGATAGTGCAGAAACGATTTATTTCAGTTTAGGAAGTAATGTAAAAAGCATTGATATTCCTTTAGAGACCAGAAATATGATTTTAGGAGTGTTTTCTGAATTGCCTTACAATGTATTGTGGAAATTTGAATCGGAAGAGATGCCAAATAAACCAAAAAATGTTAAAATTCAGAAATGGATTCCGCAACAGGATGTTTTAAGTATGTAATTAGTTTTGAGTTATGGTTAATTAAATTATAATATGTTTAGGGCACCCAAATGTAAAGTTGTTTATAACGCAAGGAGGATTGCAATCATCGGAGGAAGCTTTATTCACCCATATTCCAGTGGTGGTAATGCCATTTTTTGGTGATCAAGAATTTAATGCTCAAAAAATTGTTGCTAGTGGTTTGGGTGTTAGTATTGATCATAAAACTATAACAGCTAAAACATTTAAAGATGCAATACTGGAAGTAATCACTAATCCTAAGTAATATAATTGTGAATTAATGTTATAAATTATTAACAATTTAATTTTAGATATAAAAATAAAGTAATTGAATTAGCAACACGTGTCAGGGATGAACCAATGAATGCTTTGGAAAAGGCAGTATGGTGGACGGAATATGTGCTGCGTCATAAAGGTGCTCAACATTTAAAAGGACCTGGATTGGATTTACCTTTATATCAGTATTATTATTTAGATATTTTTGCATTTATTGGTTGTATAGTTTTAGTTATTTTTGGATTAATTTATTTTATAATTAAGAAAGTTTTATCATTTTTATGTAAACGTCTATGCCCAAAGAAAGAAAAATTGCATTAAAGTTATGTAGTCAATTGAAAATAACTTTTAAATTATTGTAAGAATAAATTATGACAAATTTCATTTTTTTGTTTTAACAAACTTTTAATATAAATTGGTTTAAAAATGTTGGGTTTGATATATTGTTCCCGCCCATCCGAACAAGTGTTACTTCTCGCGTTCCTGCAGCTAAGAATCATATCAAATTGACTGGGAAATGTCATTAAGTTTGAGAAAGTAGTTGACGTAACAGTTTCCCTAACAACAAACACTTGGGCGGGTGGGCGGGAACACAGTTTATGAATGTTGAGAAGGTAATTTGATATAGAGTTCCCGCCCACCCGCCCAAGTGTTTGTCATCAAAAATTTGAAGTTACAACCACTTTTCGACTTCTTGCAGCTAACAAACATGACAAATTGGCTAAGAAACGTCATTACGTTTGAAAAAGTAGTTGACGTAACATTTATTTTAATAACAAACATTTGGGCGGGTGGCCGGGAACACAGTTTATGAATGTTGGGCCGGTGATTTGATATAGTGTTCCCGCCCACCCGCCCAAGTAGTTGTCATAAAAAAATTTGAAGTCAAAACTACTTCTCGCGTTTCTGTAGCTAACAAACATAACAGATTGACTTACAGATGTCAATAAGTTTAAGAAAGCAGTTGACGTAACAGTTTTCTTAATAAGACACACTCACGCGGATGAGCGGGAACACAGTTTAAGACTGTTGGGTTGGTATTTTGTTATAGTGTTCCCGCCCACCCGCCAAAGTGTTTGTCATCAAAAATTTAAAGGTACAACCACTTCCCGCGTTCCTGCATTTAACAAACATGACAAATTAACAGAGAAATGTCATTAAGTTTAAGAAAGTAGTTAACGTAATAGTTCCCATAGTAACAAACACTTGGGCGGGTGGGCGGGAACATAGTTTATGAATATTGGGCCAGTAGTTTGATATATTGTTTCCGCTCACCCGCCAAAGTGTTTGTCATAAAAAATTAGAAGTTCCAACTACTCCTCGCGTTCCTGCAGCTAACAAACATGACAAATTGATTGAAAAATCTCATTAAGTTTGAGAAAGTAGTTGACGTAACAATCTTTTTGATAACAAACACTTGGGCGTGTGGGCGGGAACACAGTTTAAGAATGTTGGGTCGTGGGTTTGATATATACTGATCCTGCTAATTCGTCCAAGTGTTTGTTATCAAGAAAATTGTTAAGTCAACTACTTTCTCAAACTTAACGACATTTGACAGTCAATCTCTAATGTTTGTTAGCTGCAAGAACGCGGGAAGTGATTGTAACTTCTAGTTTTTTATAACAAACACTTGAGCGGGTGGGCGAGAATACTATACCAAATTACTGACACAACATTTATAACTGAGTTCCCGCCCACCCGACCAAGTGTTTGTTGTCAAGAAAATTGTAACGTCAACTACTTTCTCAAACTTAATGACATTTTTTAATCAATCTGTCATGTTTGTTAGCTGCAGGAATGCGGAAAGTAATAGTAACTTTTAATTTTTTATGACAAACACTTGAGCGGGAACACTATATTAAACTACCGGTCCAACAATCTTTTTCTTTAATTTAAAACTTTGTTAAAAGAAATATGAAAATTGCTATAATTTATTTCTAAAAAAAATTAAAAGTTATTTATAATAAAATAAAACACTGTCTACGTTTTTTACCACAAATACTGTATTTGTGGTAAAAAACGTAGACAGTGTTTTATTTTATTATTATTATGGATTACCACGTAGTAAAGGTCTCAACCATCCTTTATATTAAAAGTTATTTAATTAACTACAAAATTTTATTGTATTTTTTCTTTCTTTGAACACAAACATTTACACAAAAATGATGAACATTTCTTAATTATAAAATAAATTAATGCAAAAATAACTAAAATTTATATCTGAAATTTAATTAATATTAATAAGCACATAACATTAATTAATAATCATATTACATAGGATTAGTAATTACTTCCAATAATGCATTCTTAAATTCTTTAGCTGTTATTGTTTTATGATCAATACTAACACCCAAACCTCTAGCAACAATTTTCTGAGCATTAAATTCTTGATCACCAAAAAATGGCATTACCACTACTGGAATATGGGTGAATAAAGCTTCCTCCGATGATTGCAATCCTCCTTGCGTTATAAACAACTTTACATTTGGATGCCCTAAACATATTATAATTTAATTAACCATAAATCAAAACTAGTTACATACTTAAAACATCCTGTTGCGGAATCCATTTCTGAATTTTTACATTTTTTGGTTTATTTGGCATCTCTTCCGATTCAAATTTCCACTATACATTGTAAGGCAATTCAGAAAACACTTCTAAAATCATATTTCTAGTCTCTAAAGAAATATCAATGCTTTTTACATTACTTCCCAAACTGAAATAAATTGTTTCTGCACTATCCAAAAATGTTTGTAAATCCTAAAATTGTAAATTTTATTTAATATTATTTAAAAATTAAATAAATACTTTTGGAAGTGGTTTGGGTTCTTTAATGTGTATTCCTCCACCGATTCTTATAGTTGCTGGTGTTATTGGTCTTATATTTGTAAAGACAGGATTTACATTAATAAAAATCATATCGAGAGAATTACGAATATCTCTTACATCTGGATAACCTTCTCCAAAATATTTAGATATTTTCAAGTTGTCAGCATGTGCAGAAAAATAATTAATATATTTATCAACAAAATGTGTTCACAAAAAAAATTAAACATTCTTTGAAAAAAATTCAAATTTCCACTAAACGGTACCATACATTCTGGATATAAAATTTGATGTACCGGATTGCCTACTGCCATATGTCCTGCCATTAAAGACAATTAAATCTATGTTTAAATGCAAATAATACTGGTAAACTAAATTCCATCATTACCAAATCAAAATGTTCAGTTTTATTATTGATTAATGCCATTACATCCGGATGTTCAATTTGTTTTGAAGTGATTTCATCTATAATTCTAATAAGAGTTTGCAAAAACAAAACTGGATTATTACTTTGACTTATTGTTTCAGTAAGATCTCTTCTCCATATATCATAACTGAATCTCAAATCAATTTCTTTCATATTTGGTATAGTTGGATCTTTCTGCGGATCGGTTGTTAATACAACTAAATCATGACCTCGCTTGGCTAATTCTTTAAATATTGGTTGGAATATAATTTGGTGGCTGTAGGATGGTGTTTGTACTATACATAAAATTCTGTCACCAACACAAATATTAATTAATATTGATAATATTACACTTAAACGTAACATTATAACGATCGAGTATTACTGTTTTTTTAAGTTTTTTGTTGATGTATTTATACTAAAATGTGTATTGTATAATTGAATTTGGGTGATAAAAATTGAGATTGTAATGATTAATTGTAATTAATATAACAATTAATGATTATAAAATTAATGCAATACGCACTTATTGAGATAATTAAACGATTAAAAGCAAATAAATATGTAAAGTAAAAAGGTTTACATTAAATTTAAACAGTTTAGGCTAGTTTGAATTTTAAAAACTCTTAAAGTTTCTAAAAATCTTAGGCTTACTGTAGAAGACTTTTACAAAATTTTAAAGGCGTTGCAACTACTTCCCACGTTCCTGCAGCTGACAAACTTAAGCTAAACGCACTAAAGTTACTTTAAGTATTAACTATAACAACAGTAGATGAAATTAATTACTGTTTTGAGTAATTTTATATTGAATTTAGTTTTTTAATTCAAATTGTTAATTTACATTTTAAAGTTTGCATTGGTTACTTGTAACTGCAATTGTAAATTGTAAATAACCAAAAGCACTAAAGTTACTTTAAATTAAAATTGTAGCAACAATAGGTTAAGATAATTGCTGTTTTAAATAGTTTTATACAAAATTAAGTCTTTTAAATTGCATTCCAAAATTCCCATTAGTTACTTTTCAAATTGCAAATTAATGACTAAACACAACTTTAGCCAAAAACACAAAAGTTATTTACAAAAAAAATTTACAAATTAATTTTAAAATTTAACAAAGAACTGAGTTGTTATAATTTATATCATGCATTTGATGAATCTAGTTTTAATAAATAATATAATTAATATAAAATGTCCATTCTTATTTTGTTTTGTAAAAATTGATAAAACCGTATCAAATAATATGTAATCTCATATACACATTTGCAATTAAGGTTGTATACAATCAAAATTAATAAACTGTGCTTATCGAGTTTATTTTATGAAATTAATAAAAAAAATTGATTTGTTGCTATTTGAATTTTTTTGTCCATTATGTACGTGGGCAATTCCATTTCAAACGGACCAGAGCTGGGGGAAGGGGGCGCATTGAGAAACTTGCTCATGTATTTTTTTTTTTTAGTTTCTATAACTTATTAGTAGTCTTTTGATCGGTAAATGAGGGTATAAATCCCATTAAAAAAAATTCTACATTTTTTTTAGTTTTTTTGTCGTTTTATTAACTTAATCGCATTTTTTGTTTGAAAACCGCAATTTTAACTCAAAAAAATAATATACAGTTTTATAATGCCAAACAGGAAAAAGATGAAAACGGAAGTGAATGGTTTGCACGAATAAAAAACCTATCAATAAACTGCAAATTTGAAGACAAGCTTGACAGTGTATTGAAGAACAAGTTCATATCGGGCATGTGTGAAATCGCTGTTTTGGACAAAATGTGCGAAGTAAATCCAAGCTGTGATCTACTAAAACTTGTGAAAATTGCAGTGGCAAAAGAAAATGTCAATTCAGAGGAAAATGACGCAAATAGACTTCTTTTTGTGCAAACAACGGCTCATCAAAAAAAGAGGCTACACGCAAAATCGACAAGGGCAAATCAACAGCACGTGAACGGATGGCAGCACAAACACAGAAGAATGACAGCTGACAGAACAAACGTAAGCAATAATGGGTCAAAAGGGAATTGTAAACATTGTGGAAAGAAGCATGATGGAACTTGCAGATACAAGGATTATAAATGCAACGAATGTGGAAAGATTGGGCATTTACAAACAATTTGCAGATCAAAGAGTAGAATAAATAAGGTAGAGATACTTAATTTTAATGACAATAGTTTTGACATAAGATCAATATTAAAAATTAATAATATTGATGTTAATTATTATAAGCCAATAATAATAAAACTAATCATTAAAAATAAAGTACATAGTTTTCAATTAGACTCCGGATCAGCTATTAGTGTAATTCCATTTAGATATCTTAAAAATAACTTTGATAATTTGTGTGAATCAAATGTAAAATTTTCAGGATATACGGGTGAAAATATTGTACCTACTGGATATTTTATAACTCAAGCAAATTATAAAATATCATAAAAATAGTTGTAGTTTAAAATGCTAATACATGTTTATTAGGACGTGACTTTATCCATGATTACAATCTTAATTTTAATGTTGCATGTGTTAATAGTATTAATGAAATGAACATAGTAGATGCTTTAAGGAATAGGTATCCTGATGTTTGCAGTAATAAACTAGAAAAATACAAATATGCAAAAATACAACTTCGATTAAAGGAGGACGCAAAACCTATACATTCAAAACCTAGAACAGTACCATTGGCGATAAAAGAAAAAGTCGAACAAGAGTTAGACAGGATGGAACAGCATGGAATCATTACACCTACATGCAGTATTGAATGGTCATCATGTATTGTCCCTGTTGTAAAAAAGGATGGTTCTATTAGGATTTGTGGAGACTATAAGTCAACTATAAACAAATACTTGGAAGAAGTTTATTATCCATTACCAAGGATTGAAATTTTATTTTCTCATCTTCATAAAGGTATTGAATTTTTACGAATTGATTTATCGAATGCTTATTTACAGTTTGAATTAACAGAAGATTCACGTAAATTAGTAACGTTAAGTACTCATAAAGGCTTGTATTTAGTAAACCGTATGCCATTTGGAATAAAATTATCTAATTTTTATTTAAAAAACATATAGAGCAAGTGTAAAAAACGTGATAACTTACTTAGATGACATTTTAATAACTGGCAAAAATAGATCAGAACATTTAGAATCACTTTATAAAGTATTTGAAATATTAAAAAAGGCTAACTTGGTAGTAAACTTAACAAAAGGTTTTTTCTGCAAGAATCATTAGAATATCTAGGACATAAAATTAGTAGAGACGGTCTAAAAAAATGTCCAAGTAAAGTAGAGTGCATTGTAAAAGTACCAGAACCTATTCAGAATCATTTTTAGGAATGACAAATTATTACTCTAAATTTATTCCAAAAATATCTGAAATTTTACATCCTTTGTATAATTTGCTTAAAAAAAAAACTAAGTTTAAATGAAGCAAAAATTGTCAAAAATCTTTTGAAGAAATAAAAAATATTATATCAGCAGATAAAAATCTAGTTCATTTAGTAATTGTAACAACGGATGCTAGCGATTATGGTATTTCAGGGGTGTTAAGCCACAAAATGACGGATGGATCAGAGAAAATGATAGCATGCATATCAAGAACATATACGCCTGCAGAAAAATCTTATCTTATTATTCATAAAGAAGCTCTAGCAATCTATTTTACAATAAAACGCTTTGAAGAATATTTATACGGTATAAAGTTCAATTTAAGAACAGATCATAAAGCATTAATATCAATTTTTGAAGAACATAAGAGTATATCAGAAATGTATACTAATCGTATGCAGCGTTGGGCTATATATTTAGCAAGATTTAATTACTCAATAAAACACATAAAATGTGCCAAAAATTGTATTGCTGACTGTTGGTCAAGACTTCCGTTGTCTACAGAAACTAAAGAAAACCATGAAAACATTCATTTCAATTCTATTAAAAATACACCAATTAATTTTACAAAACTGAGAGAAGAAACAGAAAATGATCCCATATTAGCAAAAGTAATGATAAATATAAAAAATGGCTGGAAAGAAAAGATGAATAAAAGTTTAAAATATTATTATATAAAAAGACATGAGTTAACCGTAAAAGATAAAACAATACTTTGGGGCTATCGGATAGTAATTCCAAAGACATTACATAGAGAGATATTGGAAGAAATTCATAGCACACATTTAGGAATCATCAAGATGAAATCAATGGCAAGGTCATACGTTTGGTGGCCAGGAATAGACAAAGAAATTAATGATATAGTTAACACATGTTTAAAAACAAGAAAAAGCCCCTAAAAATCTTTAATAAATGAACTAAAAGTAACATGCCATTTGAAAAAATACATGTTGACTTTTTAGGACCCATAAATTAAAAAGATTTTTTAATAATTGTAGATTTGTATTCAAAGTGGCCCGAAGTGTACATAATGAATAACATAAAAACAGATCAAACAATAATTAAATTAAAAGACTCATACTCAAGATTTGGTTTACCAAAAACCGTAGTGTCTGATAACGGAACTTCATTGGTATCAGATAAAATGAAGGCATTTTTTAAAACTAATGGGATAAAGTACATCACAATTCCTCCATAACGGTTTAGCAGAGAATTATGTTAAAACGTTTAAAAATAGCATGAAAGCAATGTTAATAGATGTAAACAATAAAAATGAAAGTTTAGAAACTTTAATTGCGAGATTCTTATTGAATTACAGATACACAGAACATTGTAAAACAAAGGAAACTCTATCAGAAAGAATGCTGGGAAGAAGGCTTAGAACAAGATTAGATTTAATGCAACAGATAGAAACAAACAGCTTTAACACCAAAGAAAGAAAACAAAAGAATAAGCCTAAAGTACATTTTAGAACAACGCAGTCTAGTAAAGATAGTAAAATATCTAATAAGATAAGAAATATTGAAGTAAGAAAAATAGTCATGATCAGGGACTATCGAACAAATAACAAGGATACAAGCTAAAGTAATTAAGAAGTTAGGTTTAACGACTTACTTATGCGAGTTAGAAAATGGAACTAAATGGAAAAGACACATTAATCAAATGTTAAACACAAATATAAGTAATCAACAGGTAGAAGTGCAAACAAGCAGCATCAATATGAACAAAAAGCGTAAAGTTGGAAGAACAACAGACATCGAAATGCCAACAGACTCGGTTAGCACTACTAATACAATTCAAGTTGATACAATTAATACATGCATTAATAATGATAAATTGGCTGATGTAAGTGCATCAGACAAAAATCAGGATGTCGCAAATTTTCCAAATAATAAACTGTTAGACAGACTAAAGAGACGAATTAAAGCTCCGGTTAGATATGGTTTTGAAAAATAAAAAAAGTAAATTTTAAAATGTTGATATTCTAGTTTATAAAAAGTATTGTAATATGTTTAAATGTAATATGTGTAAATATGTAGTTATTAATATGTTAAAACTTTTGTAAACACAAGACTATATTAGATAGGGAGGTGTTATATATATGCACACGCATGTACGTCACTTACAAATCAACCTCGATATAAATCAAATGATCGTGTCAGTTTTGTTATTTTCACAAGTAGAGATATGTCCACATTATTATTCTCCACACAAAATATAACAACATATTTTGATGTAAATTAATTAGAAAATATAAATTTGTTCTGTGTATTTGGGATTTAAAGGTCTAAAACTCAAAAAATCTGCAAAGTAGGCCTTTAACATAAACTCTTACAAATGCACATTTAGCTGCGCTCAGAAAAACAATACACCAAATATTATTAAAAATTTGAATTCTGGGGACAATTTTACATAAAAATAGTCAGTGTTGTACTCATCGTCTATAGAAAAGTCCATCTAGAAAAAAATATTTACAAAATTTTCAGGCAAAAAATGCGTTAAAAATTAATTATTTTTTTATATTTACGAAAAATATTATAAACACAGAGTGTGGTCCAAAACTTTTTTTAACAAATTTTGATAAGCCCAAGGTGGATTTATGTTTAAATGACAAAAATAATAATATTTTCAAATTTTCGCGCCGATAGATCGAGTATAAATTTGTGCCGCAATCGCAAAAACTATCAAACAAACAGTAAAATGGCCCAAAATTGGTTCCAGCGACAAAAGATGTCTTTATTAAATTTTTGAAATAAACTTAAAAAAATAAAATACAAATAATCTTTAAAAAATATTAAAAAAAAAATTAAGTATAGTTTGTCCGCGTTAAGACTGCAGTGATGGGAGTGGTTTATAAAGTCAGTGTCACACAACTGTAATTGCAACATGTCCTCGTTGGTATTATAAAACAGCTAACTTCACTATGTTTATTATATTATAATAAAATGATTTTAAATTATTGAAAAACTTTAAAGCAGAAACAATATAGTTTATTGCTTCTTAATTAAATATTATTATGTTTAGTAGAAATGTATATTAGTCACTTTTAATACTAAAATTTATTAAAAAGAATTTCTAGAATTGCATGACGTTTACTCATATTTAAGTTTTTGAGGTTATACTGTACGTCAGCAACAAAAAATTATAATTTACAGTTGAAATACATATAATTATTTACAAATGCGTTAACCTAGTTACAATAACGCAACAAACTGATAAATATTAAATAGTAAAAATTGTTAACCAAATTTATTCAATTACAAGTAGCTTTGTTTTAATCTGGTAGTTATTCTATTGTAAATTGGGTAGGCTTCTAAGCCAACCAGAGCATTGTTTCCCAGTTGCCATAACAACTACTACTGCAGTCTTAACGCGAACATACTATAAATATTGAACAATTTTTTTTTATAGATGGGTTTTTTTTGCCAGATAAGCACGACACTAACTATTTTCTATGTAGAATTGTTTGCAAAACCTAATTTTTTAATAATATTTGGTGTATAGTTTCTCTGAAAACTGCTAAATGTGCATTTGTAAAAGTTTATGTTGAAAATAGGCTTATTTTTGCAGTTTTTTTGAGTTTTAGACCTTTAAAACCCAAATACACAAAACAAATTTATATTTTCCAATCAATTTACATTTAAACACGTCAACTTTGGTGGTTAAATTTTTTTTTTAAAATAAGGAACATTTTTTAAATTTTTTTGCTCAGCCCACTAGAACAAAAACATGGCTTTATAGCTTTTGCAGGTTATAGACAGGATATAGACTTGAAATGGCGCCAGATTTAGATTCTCCAATTTCTGGTTGATTTCATTAGTAAATTTATTTTTTTGAGTAAAAACTGCGGTATATAAACAAAAAATGCAATCAAGTTAAAAAACGACAAAAAAACTCAAAAAAATCGTAGAATTTTTTTATAAGTTTTATACCCTCGTATACCAATTAAAGGACTACTAATAAGTTATAGAAACAAACAAAAAATATATAAGCAAGTTTTTCAATGCACCCCACCCCCTAGCTCTGGTCCGTTTGAAATGAAATTGCCCACGTAAATTTTAAAAACACAAAAATTTGTAAACGTAAAACAAATTTGTTACACTTGTATTCATTGGGTCAATTAGACTTTATTGTTATAATTTTATGTTATAAAATAAGTTTGCTACTAATACTGTATTATTTTTTTTTTTAATTTTTAAAATGTATTGTTTAAAAATTACATAATATGCCACAAATTTAATAAATATTATTAAATAACCTTAAAAACCATGACAAAATTTAAAAAAATTACAATTGTCAAAAATATCACAACTTAATCTAAAAATTCATTGACATTTAATTAAAATTAAATGATTTTTTTTAAATTTTATAATTTAACCTATAAAATGGACGCAAAGTTCAGAAAACTTTTTTGTAGCATTAAATTTGCTTACTAAACTTCAAAATTGCACAAAAATGACATTTATAATATAAAAATCGTGCAGAAAACTTATTTATAAAATCAAATTTGCTCAAAAATTACATGTATTCCATAAAATTGCACAAAATTAACATTTACAATTTTAAAATTGCACAGAAATCTTATATCCAGTATAAAATTGGCATTTTTAAGACATAAAACTTACCAAAATTGAAGCATAAAACGTATCTATACGATGAATTTAGTTTAAAATACTAAAAATTTGCACAAAAATAATTTTTATAAAATAAATAACTTATTTTTAAAATAAAATTTGCTCGGAAATCAACTTTACCACATGTAACTTGACATAATAATTGCTCAAAAACACATAAAAATTACCAAAATTAGCAAAAAAAACTATTTATAGCAAAAGATTTGTTAGAAATTCTTTAAAATTGCTCAAAAATTGCACAATATTTGATCAGAAAACCTTATATTTCCACAGAAAAAACATTTCTAACTTAAAAATTACACAGTAAACTGATTTTCAATAAGAAATTTGCACAAAAATTGTGTTTAGCACAGAAAATATGTTAAAATTAGCACAAAAAACTATTTTTTACTAAAAAACTACACGTTTCTTTTAAAATTGCACATAAAAACTATCAAATTTGCTTAAAAAATCTTAAAAATTGCATAAAAATGACTTATAACATAAAAATCGCGCATAAATCCCAATTTTACAGAAAAAGAAACATTTATAACCTAAAAATTGCGCAAAAAACTTATTCCCATCATAAAATTTGCTTTGTTTAGCAAATGAATCTTATCAAAATTTCCGCAAAAAAGCTATTATATTTTACATAAATTTTATCAACAATTAACAAAAATTGTTTCCTGACTTATTTTGTAATCAAAACCAAGTATTTTTATTGCGACAATGGATTTTAAATGTGTAATTTTGACATTTTAACTTTAAAATCTAATTTGAGAGTTGTAAATTTTATTTTTTTTAAATGTTTATATTTAAAGTGTGTGTCGATTTCAACCGGACACGCACCTACGGCGACGGATACACTACTACTTTTTACACTCGACAAGAGGAATTTTTCCAATGCACATGTTTCGAACAAAAAACGGAAAAACGCAAAACGATCCTCTGCAGTTGTTTTTTGGAAAATGTAAATTTTTTTTTTCAATAATCCAACAGCGTCCTGCAAGCTGACAATTTTTTCCCCCGAAATCGGCCGGTAATCAAGGTCGCTGTAAATTTAAAACACTTTTTTTAGACCATTTTTAAAAATTAATTCTTTTCAACACAGGGGTTGCATCCACTTGCGGTTTTCACCATTTCCCTTTAAAAAACTTGCCTTTTTACTGGTGAATTATTTCATTCATATATTTTCAAAACTTCTTGCCCCCTCCACCTGCACAAGTGTCAACATGGTTTTTTTGCAAGTTGCAACTTACTTAATTTTTTTTAACAATTTTTTTAAATTAAATTTTTCTCTCAATTGCGCTTCTTTTGAAAAAAAAACAACCTACTAGTGTTACCAGGGCCGGATTTATTTTTTTTTGGACTACTTTACAAGATATTTTTGGTATTTTTGACAGGAAGAGGTTGCGGTTTAAACCAAATTATTTAAAATACAACAAGCATCATTTTCTTTTCCGACAGTATCAAAATATTCCAGTGGCGTCACCAAATTTTTTTCTCTCAAACTAAAAAAATGACGTTTTTTGAAAAATCAAAACGGTTCCAGAATTCCGGGACTCAAATTTAATTCAATCAAAAAAATAAAAATCCGCTTCCGAGATATTGATCCAAATTTACGCTTAGCAAAAGCGGATTTTTGATTCTCGTTCTCAACCAGTGGCGTCTCAAAAGTAACGATTAAAGGTAGTTTTTGAGAGTACGCCACTGGCTAACGTGAAGACGTACGACACTGCGCTTAGGCTTAAATGAAATATTTCTTGTCCATAATTTAATTTTAATACTTTTTCCAATTATCTGTACAAATAAACCAGTGACGCTTCACGAAACGTCGAAAAAAACGCGAAAAGTAGTGTCGCGCCAAAACTATCTCCTCCTACATTTTTTCAAATACACAATCGAACATAGTTTCATTCGAAAGAGAAAACAAATGCGCAATTGGGAAAAGATTTTTAATTTTTTGTTTTAAACTCGATTTGGGGTCCTCCAAAGTTGACCAACTTTTTTGTTTTAAAAACAAATAAAGACATTTTTTTATATTTTAACCGTCAGAATCTTGTTCCTGGCATTAAAATTAGTAGGTAAACCAATTTTTATCAAAATCGGACAAGGTCTAAAATACCATCCCTATTGCCGCTGAAGTTTTTTCACAATTTCAAGACTTTTTACACTAAAACAATAGCAACTCAAAAACGGCAAGCGATAGAGACACCGGACAAACACCATCATCTTCCCAAGGACAAAATCTATCTGATTAGGTGGTTAAATATTTTATTATATTATATAAATTGTAAACACATTCATTTTCATTTCATAAACAGATGCTGCTAGAAATATTATATAAAAGATGATGACAGCAGTAGCGTGCATGTGTTCAGGGATGAATGTCTGTATTTGAATTGACGTATATGAATAAATTTTAAATTTATGTTAAATGTTTTTGATCGATACTTTAGTTAATAATTTAAATGATTTATTAAATATATTTTTTTTAGTTTTTTATTATGCACCATCCTAATTAAACTCATAATAAAACAAAAAAGAATTATTTATAATGTTGGGAAGGTAATAATAGAATAAAATAAAATAAAATAAATTATTTATAAATTATCTGATAATTTAAATTGATCTTGCCTTGAAACAGCTTTTGATTGCAAACAACAATACATAAATATGAAATGACAATTAGATAAAAATCTAAATTGGTCATATAAATAGTACATGCATCCAAAAATTGTTAAAAGTATTTTGAAACCCTGCAAAATTATAACTTTGACTATTTTAATTTATTTAATTCAGGTATCTTACCAAAAATTAATTTATATAAATATTAATTTTGTATTTTAGTTTTTGCTTGCTGATACTTATGATGGTTTTGTTTCAAGATTGACAATTAATGGGAATATGTATAATGGAACTTTTAATTTTTAAAATATTTCAGGAGGACAATCTGTAGACGCAAATATCCATATGAAGGAGGAACTTACAAATAATAATAAAGTAAGAAATTAATTAATTAAAGTAATAAATTGTTTTAATATATAATTCCAGTATTTTGTTACAATTCAACGCGTATTTCCAAATAAAATGAAAACAATTTTCACTCTACCTGGAACTGGTACTTGTACTAGTTTAGAAACATATGTATATGGGAGAAGTTTGGTTGGAAGGAGAAAGAATGGCAAAAGTTGAGAATGTTGGAGCTTGTCCTATAAAAAAGGTAAAAAAATAATTTTATTAATTTTATTTAATTGATTTTATATTTTAAAGCAATTATAAAGTTAACAATTTTGTTGTGAAATATAGTGGAATAAAAATTTTAGCTTTGGTTCCAAATGGAAAATATAGATTAAATGCAAAGTTACTTGATATTACTGGCAAGAAACTGCAAGCAGAAGGTTTACTTGATTTTGCAAAACTACCTTAATGGTTATTAATGAAGAATGTAATTATTTCGGTTACTAAAAAAATTGAGTGGATTAAATAAAATGTTTAGATAGTTATTTTTTTTTACAATTTCATAAAATTATAAATGAGTTATCCAGTCTCTTCATCAACACTTGGGTCGGTGGGGAAAAAAGTTTCAAATTTAATTTTGACTATGACTGCTTAAAATGTTTAGTATAGACTAAAATTGGTCAAAATTTTGAGTTGCTAATTTAAAAATTGTAACCTCAGTATCAATTTAAGCAAAACCGTCATTTAAGAATTTTTCAAAAAAATTACAAAAAATTATTTTGATTTCAAAAATTCAATTTTGACTATGGTTATTTGAAATGTATTGTATGGACTATGTAAAATCAAAATTTTGAGTTGCTAATTCAAAAATTGTGATCTTAGTATCAATTTCAACAAAACTGTTATTTAGAAAAATTACAAAAAACAATTTTGATTTTAAAAATTTAATTTTGATTATGACACCTTATAATGATTTGTATGGACTATGTATAATCAAAATTTTGAGTTGCTAATTCAAAAATTGTTACATCAGCATCAATTTTACAAAACTGTTAATTGAATTTTTTTTTAAATTACAAAAAATAATTTTGATTTTAAAAATTTAATTTTGATTATGACAACCTAAAATGTATTGTATAGACTATGTATTATCAAAATTTTTAGTTGCTAATTCAAAAATTGTGACCTAAGTATTATTTTAACTAAATCTGTTATTTAGGAAATTTTCAAAAAATTATTGATTTTCAAAATTTAATTTTGACAATCACAACTTAAAATGAATTGTATGGACTATGTATAATCAAATTTTTAAGTTGCTAATTCAAAAATTGTGACCTCAGCACCAATATAAACAAAACTGTTACTTAAGAATTTTTCAAAAAATTACAGAAAATATTTTTAATTTTAAAAATTTAATTTTGACTATGACATCTTATAATGTATAATATGGACTATAATAGGTCAACATTTTAAGTTGTTAATTCAAAAATTGTGACCTCAGTATCAATTCAAGCAAAACTATTATTAAGGAAATTTTCAAAAAGTTACAAAAAATAATTATGATTTTAAAAATTTAATTTTAACTATGACATCTTACAATGTATTGTATGGACTATAGCTGGTCAACATTTTGAGTTGTTAATTTAAAAATTGTGGCTTCAGTATCAATTTTATTTAAGAAATTTTCAAAAAATTGCTAAAAATAATTTTATTTTAAAAAATTTAATTTTGACTATGACACCTTATAATGGATAATATGGACTATAATAGGTCAAAATTTTGAATTGCTAATTCAAAAATTGTGACCTCAGTATTAATTTAAGAAAAACTGCCGTTTAGGAATTTTTCAAAATATTACAAATAAAATTTAATTTTAAAATTTTTATTTTGACTATGACAACTTAAAATGTATTGTATGAACTATAAATAATCAAAATTTTGAGTTGCTAATTCAAAAATTGTTACCTCAGTATCAATTTAAGCAAAACTGTTTAAGAAATTTTCAAAAAATTACAAAAACTAATTTTTGATTTCAAAAAATTTAGTTTTGACTATGACAACTTAAAATGTATAATATGAACTATGTTTAATCAAACTTTTAAGTTGCTAATTCAAAAATTGTAACCTCAGTATCAACTTAAGCAAACCTATAATTTAAGAATTTTCAAAAAATTACAAAAAATATTTTAAAATTCAAACATTCAATTTTGACTATGATTACTTAAAATGTACAGTATGGACTATGTAAAGTCAAAATTGGAAATGTTAATTTAAAAATTGTGACCTTAGTATCAATTTAAACAAAACTGTTATTTAAAAAAATTTCAACAAATTACAAAAAATATTTTTGTTTTTTTTAATTTAATTTTGACAATAACAACATAAAAAATAATGTATGGACTACAAGCAAAATTTTGAGTTGCCAATTTGAAAATTGTGGCCTCAGTATCAATTTAAGCAAAACTGTTATTAAGAAAATTTTCAAGTAATTACAAAAAATTATTTTAATTTTAAAAAATTAATTTTGACTATAGCACTTTAAAATGTATAATATGGACTATGTTTAATTTAAATTTTGAGTTGCTAATTTAAAAATTGTGACTTCAGTAACATTTTAAGCAAAACTGTTATTCAATAAATTTTCAAAAAACTACAAAAACTAATTTTGATTCTAAAATTTAATTTTGACTATGACTACTTAAAATGTATTATATGAAGTATGTATAGTCAAAATTTTCAGTTGCTTATTCAGAAATTGTGACCTCAGTATCAATTTAAACAAAACTGTTATTAAGAAAATTTACAAAAAATTTCAAAAAATTTCAAAAAATATTTTTAATTTTAAAAATATAATTTTGATTATGACACCTTATAAAGTATAATATGGACTAAAATTGGTCAAAATTTTGAGTTGCTAATACAAAAATTGTGACCTCAGTATCAATTTAAGCAAAATTGTTTTTTAAGAAATTTAAAAAAAATTACAAAAAATAATTTTAATTTTAAAAATTTAATTTTGACTATGACACTTAAAAATGTAGTGTATGTACTATGTTTAGTCAAAATTTTGAATTGCTATTTCAAAAATTGTGACCTCAGGATTAATTTAAACAAAACTGTCATTTAAGAAATTTTCAAAACAGTACAAAAAATATTTTTATATACAAAAATTTAATTTTTACTATGACACCTTATACCGTATTATATGGACTACGTATAATCAAAATTTTGAGTAGCTAATTAAAAAATTGTGACATCAGTTTAAGCAAAACTGTTGTATAGGAAATTTTCAAAAATTTACAAAAAATAAATTTAATTTTAAAAATTCAATTTTGACTACAACAACTTAAAATGTAATGTATGGACTGTGTATAATCAAAATTTTGAGTTGCTAATTCAAAAACTGTGACCTCAATAACATTTTAAGCAAAACTGTAAATTGAACTTTTTTCAAAAAATTACAAAAAATTATTTTAATTTTCTAAATTTAATTTTGACTATGACACCTTATAATGTATTGTATGGACTATAATTGGTTAAAATTTTGAGTTGCTAATTCAAAAATTGTGACCTCAGTTTCAATTTAAACAAAACAAAATTTAAACACTTTTTTTTGACAAAAAAACTAAAATTTACATTATTGGCTGTCATGTCTAAACGGTTCAACATTTTTCATGGAAAGTGTTTGATGAGAGCTTTCCAACGAGATATAACAAGTTGGTTTTGCCAGTCAAATTGACCCCAAAAACAATTATTAAACATTTTTCATCAAATTTTACGACTAAATTTGATGAATTTTAGCAATATTTTAAATTTGATAAAAACAAACGCAAACAATGTCTGCCATCATAAAAACACCTAAAAATGATTTATACAATCAATTTTCATTATTCCGACGGGTATGCGACCCAAAATTTAAAAATACTATCCATATTAAATCCCCCCCTCCCCCCAACAAACTAGCCCCGCGGGGACACTGGCATATACTATCCAACGGAGAGGGTGGAGTGATGCGTCCGGCAGGGGGCCTCGCGTGTGCGAAGCTGAGCGGAGCATCGCGTGGCCCGGGGGTGAGCGGTGGGAGCACCGAGAGGACGCATCACTCCTCCCAACCTCATACAAACTAGCCCCGCAGGGACAGTACAAAAACACTATCCGTATGCGCCCCGCAGGGACACTCGCATATACTATCCAACTGAGAGAATAAACTAACCCCGCATGGAAGAAACATTATCCATATGCGACCAAAGTTGTAACATACTTTACAGAAATCCCCAAAAACCGTCTCAACTATTGAATTTTTATAATAATTACATTAACTGGAAATAATTTATTATTTTTATTTTGTAGCACATTACATTCGTAATAATTTCTTAAAAATTATTAGCAAACTATAACAATTATTTATGTTTTTCTTTAAACAATAACTTATTTTATTTTGCAGCATAATTTATAATATTTCCACTTGAATTAATTGCAAACTTTATACAATTAGTTATGTTACCGTTTAAACAATGGCCGCGTTCAGGACGACTCATCATGCGTACTGAACGCGCTTGATGACTATTGTTTGCTGGCAGCGCTTGTCATTTTACTCATCATACATCTAGGTTTGCTTGTTCCGCGCTTTTATTTAAAAAATAAATTTATCATGTCAAAACCAAACTACATAGCAGTTATATATGTTTTTAAACGAGAAAAGGAGCAACATAGGTAAATGAGATTACAAAGTAATATTAACGCTGTAATAACTTGAGTGAGAGAAGTAAAAAATGATAAAGATAATCAATTGCCGCACTTCGTTGCCAACTTCAGGGTAACCTTATCTTACACCTTCACCTTAGATGACATTACTTATTGAAAATATATTATATCTCGCTAAGTAGCGGCTTCATAAACTAATTAAATCATTTATTTAAATTCAAAACTTTGAGCTTTATGTTTATGTAGTTGATAAAAGTTTACACGGTTGGCAACAGTTGCAAAATATACCGTTCAGACGGGCTCAGCGCTTAATAGGTCAGCGCTGGCAACTGATGAGTTGTACTGAACGCAACCAATAACTAATTTTATTTTGTAGCTTAATTCATAATAATTCCCCTTAAATTTACTACAAACTTCATTTTGTATCAACATTTATTGTATTTCCCCTTTAAACAATGACAAAGCCTCGTTCATACTCATCCGATTTTTTCATTTTTTTTGCGATTAAAAATGGCCGCCTGTCAAAAACAAAAATTGCGATTATTTTAACATTTTGCGATTTTTTTAAGAATGTACCTAACTTCATGCCATTGAATTTTTATTAATAATGTAATTAAATGAATTGTAATTAAATATTATTGTTAAAATAACTGTAATTGAAAGTTTCGCTAAATTTAAATCAGATTTTACAGTTATTAAATCAAACGCCAGTTCTGTAATGAAACAGATCAGATTGTGGTTATGTTTGTATTTGTAACTTCACTTCATTATACTTTTTGTTGAACCGACGTTTCGCGCGCTGTTGCCAAACTTACGTACAATAATTTAATGCTAAAAACAATTTATTTATTAAATACTAACAATCTCCAATGTTAATTATTAATTAAAACACCAAATAAAGTAAAATAATTCAACACCAACAATATAACAAAAATATTTAAAAAAAATGACGCGTTTTGTAACATATCTACATTTGTTTATGTGTTCTCGAGGTTAACTTTGATAAAATTAATTTTTTTAAATTGTATTTTCGAAAGTCATTTTTGATGATATTTTGTATTTTTATCAATCGGACAAAGTTGAATCAGTTTGAACATTGTGCGATTTTATTTTTAATAAAAATGCCTAACTTCATTTCATTTAAAGGTTGATATGTCATATAGGTTATGTATTTAAAAAAATAATAATTTTACTGATTATTACAAATTACATAAAACTATGTTTACAAAAATAATTAGATTTAAATATGTAGTGAAAATTGGTTCATATAAATACTAAAAATAAATAATTTTACTTTTAAACTTTAAATAATGTTTAAATACAATAAAATAATTATTGTTTAAAACAAGTATAATTAATAAGGTAATGATTTTATTTTATTTATTTATTTTATTTTATTTTACATACATGTTTCGATGAGTGAGATCATCATTTTCAATGTATTTATTGTATATTATATTTCAAACTGATTTATTATTATTTAAAAAATTGTTTTTTCCCGCTACCCTGATATCCGTTTTTTATTTATTTAAATTTCTGACTTGAATTTTGATTTTGTCATTTATTAGACGTTACAAATTTAAAGGTTAGATAATCTATCAAATAAATATAAATATTTACATTTTAATTTAAAATTTCTATTTAACTAAAATTTATTTTTATTAACATATCTAGTAGTGGTGAATTATATATATCTAATTGTTCATTTATTACTGTATAATTTTGATTTTTTAAATGTTTTTTAATTTCTAAGCTTTCCAAAAATGTTAAATTTTTATCCGAAATGTGTAGAATATTTAATGATGTTTTTTGGTTCGAAATATTATGTTTATTCAGAATTAAATGTTTAGCAAAATTTGACTTTTCTATATCTTTATATTTTAAAGCTCTTATGTGATCTTTATATCTAATATCAAAATTTCTCATGGTTTGTCCAATATACGTTCCGTTGCAATTACTACAATTTAGTTTATAAATTCCACTTTTATTGAAAATTTCTGTTTTT
The DNA here is from genome assembly GCA_963932245.1 of Tachinus rufipes. NCBI lineage: Eukaryota > Metazoa > Arthropoda > Insecta > Coleoptera > Staphylinidae > Tachinus > Tachinus rufipes. The sequence continues at coordinate 106,146,644 of OZ010746.1, read as the reverse complement.
TCTTTAGCATTTATTAATTTTGTTTTTAAATTCATATGTGTTTTAAATGCAACAGTAATTTGAAATTTTTTGTTTAAATATTTTGAAATTTTTTCAGATAAATTGCCAAAATATGTTATTGAGCAATATTTCTTATTTACTTCTTTTCTAAATGGATATATTTCATTTATGCAAATTTTAAACTGTTTTTTACTGAGAATTTTATAAATAGTTGATTCATTAAAACCATTGTTTTTTGCAATTTGTTTAATTATATTAATTTCATCTTTAAAATTTTGATTATTTAGTGGAATTGAAATAGCTCTATGTATTAAACTATTAAAAACTGATAGTTTATGATTAATTGGATGAAACGAATCTTTTGGTATAATTGTATCTGAAAAAGTTGGTTTTCTATAAATTTTGAAATTGAATTTTTCTTCTTCTAAATTTTGTGAAATAGTTATGTCTAAAAAGTTTATTTGTTTATTTTCTTCAACTTCTAATTTAAATTTTATTGTTTTATGAATATTATTAACATAAGTCAATAAATTTTCTAAATCATTTGTATTTCCTTTGAAGTAAATAAGAATATCATCTACATAGCGGTACCAGAATTTAATATTATGTTTAAAAATAGAATTAAATATTTGTTCTTCTAAGTTTTCCATAAAAATATTAGCCAAAATAGGTGATATTGGACTCCCCATTGGTAAACCATAATTTTGTTGATAAAATTTATTATTATAAACAAAATAATTTTGTTTTATGCATGTTTCAAATAAATTTATAATTTCATTTATTTTAAAAGGACATATTTCTTTTTTATATATAAACTTTTTAATTAAATCTAAACATTCATTTGCTGGAATTTTGGAAAACATGTTACAGACGTCCAAACTTATTAACTTACAGTCAATTTTAGTTTTATGGTTTTCTAATTTTTTTGTTAATTCTAATGTATTTTTAATGCTAAATTTTGGTGTATAATTATATGATTTAATTAATTTGTTTAAATATTTAGATAACTTATAATTTGGACAATTTATATATGAAACAACTGGTCGAATAGGATTTCCTTCTTTATGGATTTTTATAAGACCATATAATTTAGGATTTTGTGGGTTTTTAATTATTAGATTATAAATTTCATTTTCAGATAACAGGAATTTTGATTCTTTTATAACTTTTCTAATTTCTGTTTGAAATTTATCTTTTGGATTTATCTTAAATAAAGTTAATTTTTCATTTTCAATAAACTCATTAATTTTGTCATTGTATATTGATTTAGTTAACATTTTCAGCGTCTTCTTTAGTAACGATTTGTTGTTTCAACAATTTAATTTTGTTAACTTGTTTGGCCTGAATTTTATATTTCTTAGCATTCTTACAAATCTGCAATAAATTATTTTTAACATCAGTAACAATAACATCTTTTCCAGCAATACTTTCAGTCAAAACACAATTTTCATCAGTCAAATAATCAAATTTTTAGTTTCATTCAAATCTTGTGGTAACGATGTTAATTGATTCTTAACAGTGTGAAGATCTTTGGTTAGTTTATCCATATCTTTGCGTTGTTGATCATATTGAGATTTGAATTATTTCAATTGATCTTCAACTTTAGTTTAATTTCTTGTTAATACAATGACGTCTTCTGTTAATTTTGTCGTGTTGAACTTTTTGATTGTTAATTGCTTGGCTAAACTTTTGCGTTTGTTTTGCATATTCTTCCAATCTTTGAAATTTATTCTGTTTGATTTTTTTTAATATATTAGCACGTTAACGCCATCTTGTTGCTTAACTACGTTATGTCATGTTTTCTGCTTGCATAGCATCAGCCTTCTTAAACAGTTTCCTGTTCTTCTCCTGTAGTGGAGCCATTTGATTTTCAAAACTGGTCGTCCTAGTCTTAATCTTGTTCAATTCAGTCAACAACGTATCTCTTTTAATTCTCAAACTCTTATTACTAATAGTAATAGCATTAAGCGTTTCAACCTTTTGTAAAATTTTGGCGTGTTTAGCAGCAGTAACGCCAAAACTTTAGATTTCTATCGCTTAACTTCTAATGCAGCCTTGGCTTCACTAAACTGCTTCTCCAACAAATCATGTTAAGCTTTAATACGAGTATGCTCGGCATCCAAAATTTTGCATTTATTAACAGCAATATCCTTTTCTTGTCAAAAATATTTAATAATTTTGAGTAATTGTTCGGATAATTTGATTTCATCTTCAGTAAACGATTTATTCATACTCATATTGCCAATAGAGCAGTTTTGAAGTTTTGTCATTTGAGTTTGCATTAATGTAAATTGCGTATTCAATGCTTGTATTTGATCAAATAATAATGAAATCTGCAAATCAAGATCTTTTAGTCGAGTTTCCAATTTTGCGCATTCTTTTTTGATATATTCTTCCTGAACTTCTCAGCTTGAGTTGCCTTGTTCGAGCGCTTTCTTAGCACGATTGCGTTTATGTTTAACTTTGTTAACCTTATTAAGAAGTTTATTTAAATATTCCTTATCAACACGCAAAGCTTGCAGATCAGTTGATCATTTTGCGCGAATATTTTGTTTCTGCCTGTTTTAAATTCTCGATCAAGATTTTAATTTGCAATCTTGCTTCTTTAAGTAGTGTTTTCGTTTTATCTAATTCTTCGGAACTTATGTTGAATTTTAAACTTGTTTAGTTTTTTAAAATAATTATTACATGAATGATTTTAGTTTTACTTTTAATTTTAGTTGTATTTAAAGATCACTAATGCAACATATTGCACCCAACTTTTACTAAACTAACAAGACATTTTTTACGAAACTCGTTGAGCCCCATGTCAACGGACACTGACAACAAAACTTTTTAGCTTCTTAGAATATGTCAATAAGTTCGCAAAATACCGCTTAATTTAATCTTAATCAACAAAGGCAATATCGTAGAAATAACTTTAATAATGCAAATCCTTGTAACTTTATCTCAGAAGATCATTTTTAAACTCGGAACACGTTAAAAAACTAAAAAATTAATACAAAGATAAAAATCTTGTAGAACCAGATCCAAAAATTCAAAATATTTTTTTTTTATTTTACAGCTTCAAAACTTATCCCAAATAGTCTAATTAATAATTAATAACAAACTTACCGTAATTCTATTGCCATATATTACTATTGAAAACCTCTTAGCAAAACTTTTAATCGATAAAATAATAAAATGCATTTATTGCCATAATTTAGTAGTTAAAACATGCAATGGCAAAAGTACTACACAATTTCAAGCAATTGACGTTTTGTTATATGATTTTTACAATATTTTTGATGGAATGTAAAAATATTATTAAATTAAATTTTGTAATGGATCCAAAAAAAAATACTGTGTAACAAACAACATTAAAATTTCCTACTCTTACAGACAACTGAAAGAAACAGAGCTAAATATTGAATTACACGTTTACAACAGTTTTAAATAAGATTCACACAGTTATGCAAAAGATGAAATTTCTACTAAAACACATTATCTGTTTAATTTAGAAACTGCTTTTTTATTTAATATATACAAAAACAAATTTTTTACAAATGATTTAATTAGAACTGGACATTTTATAAAAATATTCACTAACGCTATAAAACATGAAATTAAAAAAACAACTAAAATACCAATTTATACTATCATATCCCTATTGTTTATAAAATAGAAGTTCAGAAACAAGATAACAAAATACTAGAAAGCGGCATAATCTAGCCAAGTACTAGTCCATGGAGTTCCCCAATATAGTAATCGCAAAAAAATAAACGCTTCTAGCCAATAAAAGTGACAAATTGTTGTTGATTGCCGCAAGGTAAACAAAAAAACCATAACTCAACATTAGTGACATCTTAGATAGACTTGAAAAATGTCAATATTTTTTTACTTAGAATGTCGTTTGGATTATAAAATGTCCATGCTGCTTTCTAATGTGTTATAAATAATATTCTCAAAGAATTGCAAACAAAATATGCTTTGTATAGGTAGATAGCGTTATATTTTTTTCTTCATCACTAAATAAACACATTCAGATACTCATAGTTTTTCAAAAACTAAGAAAAAACTGTATAAAAAATTAAATTTAGACAAATGCAAATTCTTGCGCAAAGAAGTAGAATTTTTATGCTTTTTTATGCTTTTTACGGCTATTTTACATCGCCACAGTAAGTCTACGACTTGTTTAAAGTGGTTTGATGGGACCAACAGCTTAAAACGTGACTTCCGAACTAATTACTCTAAACGGAATTAAACTAAACCCAAAAAAAAAATTTAGGTTATCTAAAACTTTTCGATACCAAAATCTGCAAAACAAATTAAAAAAATTTTAAACCTTTTAGGTTACTGCCGAAAATTGATTCTTAATTTTACTATATATATATATATATATAAATCCAACCGTCGTTTTTAGACTCGCTATATTTAACAGGCAACCACAGACCTACTAGAAACCTTTGTTGTAAGTGTGTGTATATTATGTATTTTTGATTTATTAATTAAGAACTTTAAGAACTCTAAGAGCAGTGACAATCTCTGTTAGTCCCAGACAGTAGAACCGACAGTTTTAGACCCAGCAGTGTTGCCATATTTTGTGGCCTAGATAGGTATGTAGCACATATTCTTTGTGTATGTCTATTTTTATGTGTTTATTGCATGTGATAAACACGTGCCGTGAACGTAATAAAAGCCTCAATAACCTATAGACAAATTTAAGAAATTTTGAAATGTATATGCAAGTTTATTTCAGTTTTGTGTTTATTTATTCTCTTGTTAAAGTTTTTTTCTTTTTCACTAGCATACTTTAAATTTTAATTACTGCTAGTCAACAAACCAAAAAAATTATGCAAAATATTAAAACATAATATATTTTATGTCATTTAATAGAGCCAAACATTGATAAAATTAAAAAAAAATTATATAAATGTAATAAATGAAACACAAAAATTAATAAATTTAAATAACATTTTATTGTCAGACAGATTTAAATAAATTGCCGTTAATTAATATTTAATAATTTATTGACTAATCTTTTTTATAATACTTTAAAATGTTTTAAACTTTTTAACTTATTAGTTTTTTTTATGTTAATAAAAATAAATTTTAGTTAAATAGAAATTTTAAATTAAAATGTAAATATTTATATTTATTTGATAGATTATCTAACCTTTAAATTTGTAACGTCTAATAAATGACAAAATCAAAATTCAAGTCAGAAATTTAAATAAATAAAAAACGGATATCAGGGTAGCGGGAAAAAACAATTTTTTAAATAATAATAAATCAGTTTGAAATATAATATACAATAAATACATTGAAAATGATGATCTCACTCATCGAAACATGTATGTAAAATAAAATAAAATAAATAAATAAAATAAAATCATTACCTTATTAATATGAATAATATAAAAGGATTTTATAAAATAAAAATAGAAAATATAAAGTATAATTAAATTAAAACATATTTTTAAGTTTTGAAAGGTATTATAGATCTAATTTTTAAATAAAATATTAGTATAAATATAAAAGTTACTAAAATAAAAACAAAATGTCACTAGAAAAAATCGCAATAAAAAAATCGGATCAGTATGAACGAGATTTTGCGAGAAATATTTTGTTACAATTAAAAAAATCGCATATCGCAAATCGGATGAGTATGAACGAGGCTTAATTTCATTTTGTATTATTAAGCCTCGTTCATACTCATCCGATTTTTTCATTTATTCTGCGATTAAAAATGGCCGCCTGTCAAACCAAAAAATTGCGATTATTTTAACATTTTGCGATTTTTTTAAGAATGTACCTAACTTCATGTCATTGAATTTTTATTAATAATGTAATTAAATGAATTGTAATTAAATGTTATTGTTAAAATAACTGTAATTGAAAGTTTTGCTAAATTTAAATGAGATTTTACAGTTATTAAATCAAACGCCAGTTCTGTAATAAAACAGTCAGATTGTGGTTAGGTTTGTATTTGTAACTTCACTTTATTATACTCTTCGTTTAACCGACGTTACGCGCGCTGTTGCCAAACTTAAGTATAATAATTTAAAGCTAAAAACAATTTATTTATTAATTAAAACATCAAATAAAGTAAAATAATTTAACTCTAACAACATTACAAAAATATAAAAAAAAATTAACGCGTTTTGTAACATATCTCCATTTGTTTATGTGTTCTCGAGGTTAACTTTAATAAAATTTATTTTTTTTAATTGTATTTTCGGAAGTCATTTTTGATGATATTTTGTATTTTTATCAAACGGACAAAGTTGAATCAATTTGAACATTGTGCGATTTTATTTTTAATAAAAATGCCTAACTTCATTTCATTAAAAGGTTGATATGTCATAAAGGTTATGTTTTAAAAAAAATTATAATTTTACTAATTGTTACAAATTACATAAAACTATGTTTACACAAATAATTAGTTTTAAATATGTGGTGAAAATTGATTCATATAAATACTAAAAAAAAAAATTTTACTTTTAAACTTTTAAATAATGTTTAAATACAATAAAATAATTATTGTTTAAAACAAGTATAATTGAATTAAAACATATTTTTAAGTTTTGAAAGGTATTATAGATCTAGTTTTTAAATCAAATATTAGTATAAATATAAAAGTTACTAAAATAAAAACAAAATGTCACTAGAAAAAATTGCAATAAAAAAGTCGGATCAGTATGAACGAGATTTTGCGAGAAATATTTTGTTACAATAAAAAAAATCGCAAAACGCAAATCGGATGAGTATGAACGAGGCTTTATTCATATTAATTCCCATTAAATTAACTGCAAACTTCATTTTCTATCAACATTTCATTGTATTTCCCCTTAAAACAATGACTATCTTCATTTTGTAGCAAAATTCATAATAATTCCCCTTAAATTAACTGCAAACTTCATTTTTTATCAACATTCATTGTATTTCCCCTTAAAACAATGACTATTGTATCCGATCATGGTACGGTTGCCAACTTTTATATTTTTACTTTAGACATAGGACCTTATATTGAAAAATATTTATTTCTATGTTTTAATAATAATTTATGTAAGCCAACATTTATATTTTTGGTCTTGATACAAGATTCTAGATTGTCCCAACTATTTTATTATTGCTCCTAGTGTAATAAGAGGTTTTTTGCCATTTTGAACCAATTTTTTTGTGTGTAAAAGAGGCGTTACACAATTACACTGTTATACCACTACACAATTACACTGTCAACACCCTAAAACGCACACTAGGATTAGCAACTAAATTGTTTTGATTATTTTGAAGAGAAGGTATTGCAGATTTTGTACTACCTTAGACGTTTTCTTAGTGAGTTTAATTCTGTAAACCCTTTTAATAGCGTAATAGCTGTTTAAGCAAAATTAATTTTAAAATATGTTAGCAATAAAAACCTAATACAAATATTTTCATTAATTAATCACGTTTGCAATAGATGATACTTAATTAGGTCACATAATTAGAAACGTACTTGAAGAAATAGATAGATATATATAAAAAAAATAGTCTGATTATTGTTGATAATATCAAAATTCCTTGGTAGTTTTTTAATGCAGTTGATGATTGACAAATATTTTGTAACATGATCATGTACGCAATATTTGTTAAACACTTAATAATGGAATTATACTTAACTAATTACGCAACAATATTGATATAGATTAGCACACAAGGTTGTTAGAAAAGTATTAGTAAAATAAATTTCAACTATCACATAAAAGACTAGATTTAAGCAGTCTGTTAACATTGATTTAAATTTAAAAAAAACGGGTATTTTTAAGAAAAATCAATAAATGTTTATTTCATTGTAAAGAGGAAGGTATGCCATTAACATTTCAAAACGATATCAATCAAATGGCCGCTATGATTACGGTTACAGTATCACATTCTTTTCATAAAATTTTCCATAACTAATTCGCACATTTGCGGCTCGATAACTTCACGAATTCCATCTTTAAAGTCTTGAATCGAATGTGAAGCATTAGTATAGACCTTATCTTTCACGTGGCCCCAAAGAAAAAAGTCTAAAAGAGTTAAATCACAAGATCTCGGTGGCTAATTGTGATCACCTTTTCGAGAAATAACACGGTCATGAAACTTTTCTTGCAAAATTGCGATTGTTTTGTTGCTTGTGTGGCACGTCTTGCTGAAAATAAACGTCGTCCACATCAATATCTTCCAATTCCGGCCATAAAAAATCATTAATCATAGCTCGGTAGCGCTATCCATTTACCGTAACCACATGTGCAGTGCAACAGTCAAGTACTCTAACCACAACACCACCTGAGCAGTCTAGAGATTGTTATAATTGGCCTTAAATAACAATAACTGATTTCACAATAAGCATGTTATAAAACCGTCATCCTAAAGTTCAAAATCTCTAGACAAGTGATATTAGTCATCAACCATTCATTTAAATTTTCGTATGGGTTTCAACCCAATCTTTTAAATTGTAATAACAAATAAAACTATTATTTGCATTATGCATTTCATAATCAAATTAATGACAAATTTGTGTTTACCAACAAAAATCTCTACTGATAATCTACAAACGAATCAATTCAAATTAATTTTATGATTCATGGGTAATGCAATTGTAAAAATTTATGTGACAAGGTTAATTACAAGTAATTAGCACTTATGAAATTATTGTAAGTGGAGTCATTGACGTTAAAAAATGTGTATAAGTTAGTAGTAAAATATAGACATGCAATATATAAATGATAGATAGGGTTCAGCGGATGATTTGTTGCATGTGCGTAACAATATTTTTTTTAACCACCTGCATATGACACATATTTTTTTTTTTTGGACTTGGTATTTTTTTGTAATATAATTAAACTCTAAGCAGATTATTTAATAATCTGGTATTTAGAGATTTTTTTTTAGATTATGTTGTTAATGTTATTGTTTATAATTACTTTATACAAACATCTGTAAAAACTTATATAGCTAATCAAACTTTTTAATTTTCCATAAAAAAAAATAATTTATTACAAAGTAGTACAAAATCTTTGGAATGATCAAAACAATCTAGTTAGTAATATAATAGAAAAAGTAAATATTTTTGAATAATATAAGGTTCAAGAAAGTCTACAATACCCAAATTTTATTTTACAATGTCAGAATGAAGTTCAAATATGTTTAAAATATCGGAATCCTCTAAAAACATCAAAATCCGGTTTTACAAAGTCTGAATCAAGTTTTAATTGAACTGAAATATTAAAATCCGGTTTTAAAACGTCAGAACATGATTCAAGAATGTCTACAATACCCAACATTTGCTTTACAATGTCAAAATGAGGTTCAAGTATGTCTGAAATATTGGAATCCTCCCTTACACTGTCAGAATTTGATTAAAGTAAGTTTGAAACATCAAATTCTGGGTTTACAATGTCAGAATGTGGTTCAACTTTGCCAAAAATATAAAATTCCAACCTTGGATTGCAGGAATCTAGTCCAACAATGTCTGAAATACTAAAATCCGGCTTTATAATGTTAAAACCAAGTTCAAGTATGTTTGAATAATTAAAATGCGGCCGTCAAAATTAGAGTCTAGTCCAAAAACGTTTAAAATATCAAAATCAGGCTTTACTATATCCGAATCTGATTTATAAAAGTCTGAAATATTGAAATCTGGCCAAATAAAATCAAAATTTAATTCAAGAATGTTTAAAATATCAAAATCAAACTTTACAATGTCAGAATCTGGTTCTAATACATCTGAAACATCAAAATCCGGCTTTCCATGTCAAAATCTAGTTCAAGTATGTTTGAAATATCAAATTCAGACTTTACAATATTAGAATCCGGTTTTAAGATGTCTGAAATGCAAAAATCCGGCCTAATAATGTCAAAACTTGATTCAAAAATATCTAAAATATAAAAGTCCAACCTCACAAAATCAAAATCCGGCCTTACAATGTCAAGTATGTGTAAAATACTACAATCCGAATTTACAATGTCAGAATATGATTCAAGTATGTTTAAAAAGTCAAAATTCGGCCTCATAATGTTAAAATTAAGTTAAACTGTAGCTGAAACATCAAAATCCGGCCTTACAATAGCAAAATCTGGTTCAAGTATGTCTAAAATATCAAAATCCGGCCTTACAATGTTCAAATCAAGTTTAGTTATATCTGAAACATCAAAATCCGGCCAGTCATATTAAAATAGAGTTAAAAGTTATCCGAGATGTCAAAATTTGATCTTACAATGTCAAAATTAGTTCAAATATGTCTAAAATATAAAAATCCGGCCCAACAATGTCAATTTTTTTTCATATAAGTCAATATCCGGTCTTGCAATGTCTGAAATACCAAAAATCCGGCTTTATACTGTTAAAATCTGGTTCAAATACGTCTGAACTATAAAAATCTGGCATTATCTTTATCTTTGACCAAAAACCGGTTTGAATAAGCTTTAAATGCGTCAAATTAAGATTTCAAATTTAAATTTTTGGCCCTAAATTGTCAAAATTACATTAAAATGTTGGCTTCAATTTGTCAAAGTAACATTAAAATGCCAGAATCCGGTTTTTCAGTAATAAAATGTCTCTTATCAACATTTAAATGTAAAAATCTGTCTTTAATTTGTCAAAACTGCGTTAAAATGTCAAAATCCGCCTCAAATTTGTTAAAATATTACATTAAAATGTCAAAATCCGGCCTAATTATAACTTAAAATATAGTTATGTGTAAAAATAGAATTTAAAACTTTGGCTTTTTTGCAAAAAAATCACGAGTTTTAAGCAAGTTTTATGATAAAAATAAGTTTTTTTGTGCAATTTTTAGGTTATAAATGTTTTTTTTCTGTAATATTGGGATTTATGCGCGATTCTCTTGTTATAAGTCATTTTTATGCATTTTTTAAGGTTTTTCAAGCAAATTTGATGGTTTCTATGTGCAAATTTGAAAGAAATGTTTAATTTTTTAGCAAAAAAATGGGTTTTTTGTGCTAATTTTAACATATTTTCTGTGCTAAACACAATTTCCGAGCAAATTTCATGTTAAAAAATAGTTTATTGCGCAATTTTTAAGATGTCTTTTCTGTAGAAATATAAAGTTTTCTGGCCAATTGTTATGCAATTTTTGAGCGATTTTCTTGTTATATGTAAAAAATCTTATGCTATAAATAGTTTTTTTTTGTTGATTTGAGTAAGTTTTAGCATTTTTCAGAAAATTTTATGCTAAATTTGATAAGTTTTACATTTAGAAGAAGTTGTATACATTTTATTAAAATTTATACGCTCAGTTTGGTATAACCTCAATAAATTCGACAACAGTCAACACCACTTGAAAGCTACAAGTTAAAACAAAACAACCATAAATTTAAAGCAATGCATTGAAAATTGATGCAATTTGGTACCAACATACTTAATTACATTTAGTAAAAGCTGTATTCATTTTATTAAAATTCATACGCTCAGTTTGGTATAACCTCAATAAATTCGACATTAATCAACACCACTTGAAAACTACAAGTTAAATTAAAACAACCATAACTTTAAAACAATGCATTAAAAATTGATGCAATTTGGTACCAACATACTTAATTACATTTAGTAAAAACTGTATAAATTTAATTAAAATCCATACGCTCAATTTGATATAACCTCAATAAATTTGACATCAGTCAACATCACTTGAAAACTACAAAATAAAACAAAACAGCCATAACTTTAAAACAATGCATTAAAAATTAATGTAATTAGGTACCAACATACTTAATTACATTTAGTAAAAGCTGTATAAATTTTGTTAAAATCCATACGCTCAGTTTGATATAACCTCAATAAATTCGACATTAATCAACACCACTTGAAAGCTACAAGTTAAAACAAAACAGCCATAACTTTAAAACAATGCATTAAAAATTAATGTAATTAGATACCAACATACTTAATTACATTTAGTAAAAGCTGTATGAATTTGATTAAAATCCATACGCTCAATTTGACATAACCTCAATAAATTCGACATTAGTCAACACTACTTGAATGCTACAAGTAAAAACAAAACATCCATAACTTTAAAACAATGCATTGAAAATTGATACAATTTAGTACCAACATACTTAGTTAAATTTTGTAAAAGTTGTATAAATTTTATTAAAATCCATACGCTCAATTTGACAAAACCTCAATAAATTCGACATCAGTCAACACAACTTGAAAGCTACAAGTTAAAACAAAACAACTATAACTTTAAAGCAATGCATTGAAAATTAATGCAATTTGGTACCAACATACTTAATTACATTTAGTAAAAACTGTATAAATTTGATTAAAATCCATACGCTCATTTTGATATAACCTCAATAAATTTGACATTAGTCAACAAAACTTGAAAGCTACAAGTTAAAACAAAACAGTCATAACTTTAAAACAATGCAATAAAAATTAATATAATTTGGTACCAACATATATAATTACATTTAGTAAAAATTGTATAAGTTTGATTAAAATCCATACGCTCAATTTGATATAACCTCAATAAATTCAACATCAGTCAACACAACTTGAAAGCTACAAGTTAAAACAAAACAACTATAACTTTAAAGCAATGCATTGAAAATTAATGCAATTTGGTACCAACATACTTAATTACATTTAGTAAAAACTGTATAAATTTGATTAAAATCCATACTCTCAGTTTGATATAGCCTCAACAAATTCGACATCAGTCAACACAACTTGAAAGCTACAAGTTAAAACAAAACAACTATAACTTTAAAGCAATGCATTGAAAATTGTTGCAATTTGGTACCAACATACCTAATTACATTTAGTAAAAGCTGTATAAATTTAATTAAAATCCATACGCTCAATTTGATATAACCTCAATAAATTCGACATCAGTCAACACCACTTGAAAGCTACAAGTTAAAATAAAACAACCATAACTTTAAAACAATGCATTGACAATTGATGCAATTTAGTACTAACATACCTAATTACATTTAGTAAAAGCTGTATAAATTTTATTAAAATCCATACGCTCAATTTGATATAACCTCAATAAATTCGACATTAATCAACACCACTTGAAAGCTACAAGTTAAAACAAAACAGCCATAACTTTAAAACAATGCATTGAAACTTGATGCAACTTAGTACTAATATACCTTAATATAATTAGTAAAAGTTGTATAAATTTCACTAAAATCAATACGCTCAATTTGACATAACCTCAATAAATTCGACATTAGTCAACACTACTTGAATGCTACAAGTAAAAACAAAACATCCATAACTTTAAAACAATGCATTGAAAATTGATGCAGTTTAGTACCAACATACTTAATTAAATTTTGTAAAAGTTGTATAAATTTTATTAAAATCCATACGTTCAATTTGATATAACCTCAACAAATTCGACATTAATCAACACCACTTGAAAGCTACAAGTTAAAACAAAACAGCCATAACTTTAAAACAATGCATTGAAAATTGATCCAATTTGGTTCCAAGATACTTAATTATATTTAGTTAAAGCTGTAAAAATTTTATCAAAATTCATACGCTCAATTTGATATATCCTTAATAAATTTGACATCAGTCAATACCACTTGAAAGCTACAAGTTAAAATAAAATAGTCATAACTTTAAAACAATGCATTGAAAATTGATGCAAATTAGTATTAACATACTTAATTACATTTAGTAAAAACTGTATACATTTGATTAAAATCCATACGCTCATTTTGATATAACTTCAATAAATTTGACATTAGTCAACACCACTTGAAAGCTACAAGTTAAAACAAAACAGTCATAACTTTAAAACAATGCAATAAAAATTGATATAATTTGGTACCAACATATTTAATTACATTTAGTAAAAGCTGTATAAGTTTGATTAAAATCCATACGCTCATTTTGATATAACCTCAATAAATTTGACATTAGTCAACACCACTTGAAAGCTACAAGTTAAAACAAAACAGTCATAACTTTAAAACAATGCAATAAAAATTGATATAATTTGGTACCAACATATTTAATTACATTTAGTAAAAGCTGTATAAGTTTGATTAAAATCCATACGCTCAATTTGATATAACCTCAATAAATTTGACATTAGTCAACACCACTTGAAAGCTACAAGTTAAAACAAAACAGTCATAACTTTAAAACAATGCAATAAAAATTGATATAATTTGGTACCAACATATTTAATTACATTTAGTAAAAGCTGTATAAGTTTGATTAAAATCCATACGCTCAATTTGATATAACCTCAATAAATTCGACATCAGTCAACACCACTTAAAAACTACAAGTTAAATTAAAACAGTTATAACTTTAAAACAATGCATTGAAAATTGTTGCAATTTGGTACCAACATACCAAATTACATTTAGTAAAAGCTGTATAAATTTTATTAAAATCCATACGCTCAATTTGACAAAACCTCAATAAATTCGACATCAGTCAACACAACTTGAAAGCTACAAGTTAAATTAAAACAACTATAACTTTAAAACAATGCATTGAAAATTGATGCAATTTGGTACCAACATACTTAATTACATTTTGTAAAAGTTGTATAAATTTTATTAAAATCTGTACGCTCAATTTGATATAACCTCAATAAATTTGACATTAGTCAACTCCAATTGAAAGCTACAAGTTAAAATAAAACAGCCATAACATTAAAACAATGCATTGAAAATTGATCCAATTTGGTACCAAGATACTTAATTACATTTAGTAAAAGCTGTATAAATTTTATTAAAATTCATACGCTCAGTTTGGTATAACCTCAATAAATTTGACATTTATCAACACCACTTGAAAACTACAAGTTAAATTAAAACAACCATAACTTTAAAACAATGCATTAAAAATTGATGCAATTTGGTACAAACATACTTATTTACATTTAGTAAAAGCTGTATAAATTTTATTAAAATCCATACGCTCAATTTGATATAACCTCAATAAATTCGACATTAATCACCACCACTTGAAAGCTACAAGTTAAAACAAAACAGCCATAACTTTAAAACAATGCATTAAACATTAATGTAATTAGGTACCAACATACTTAACTACATTTAGTAAAAGCTGTATGAATTTTATTAAAATCCATACGCTCATTTTGATATAACCTCAATAAATTTGACATTAGTCAACACCACTTGAAAGCTACAAGTTAAAACAAAACAGTCACAACTTTAAAACAATGCAATAAAAATTGATACATATTGGTACCAACATATTTAATTATATTTAGTAAAAGCTGTATAAGTTTGATTAAAATCCATACGCTCAATTTGATATAACCTCAATAAATTTGACATTAGTCAACACCACTTGAAAGCTACAAGTTAAAACAAAACAGTCATAACTTTAAAACAATGCAATAAAAATTGATATAATTTGGTACCAACATATTTAATTACATTTAGTAAAAGCTGTATAAGTTTGATTAAAATCCATACGCTCAATTTGATATAACCTCAATAAATTCGACATCAGTCAACACCACTTAAAAACTACAAGTTAAACTAAAACAACCATAACTTTAAAACAATGCATTGAAAATTGATGCAATTTGGTACAAATATACTTATTTACATTTAGTAAAAGCTGTATAAATTTTATTAAAATCCATACGCTCAGTTTGATATAACCTCAATAAATTTGACATCAGTCACCACCACTTAAAAGCTACAAGTTAAAATAAATCATAACTTTAAAGAAATGCATTGAAAATTGATGCAATTTGGTACCAACATACTTAATTACATTTAGTAAAAGCTGTATAAATTTTTTTTTATCCATACGCTCAATTTAATATAACCTCAATAAATTTAACATCAGTCAACACGACTTGAAAACTACAAGATAAAACAAAACAGCCATAACTTTAAAACAATGCATTAAAAATTGATGCAATTTTGTACCAACATACTTAATTACATTTAGTAAAAGCTGTATAAATTTTATTAAAATCCATACGCTCAATTTGACAAAACCTCAATAAATTTGACATCAGTCAACAAAACTTGAAAACTACAAGTTAAAACAAAACAGTCATAACTTTAAAACAAAGTATTGAAAATTAATCTAATTTGGTACCAACATACTTAATTACATTTAGTAGAAGTTGTATACATTTTATTAAAATCTATACGCTCAATTTGATATAACCTCAATAAATTCGACATCAGTCAACACCACTTGAAAGCTACAAGTTAAAACAACACAGCCATAACTTTAAAACAATGCATTAAAAATTGATGCAATTTGATACTAATATACCTTAATATAATTAGTAAAAGTTGTATAAATTTCACTAAAATCTATACGCTCAATTTGACATAACCTCAAATAAATCAACATTACCAAATTTAACTTGGAAGCAATGCAGTAAATAAAATTAGTCATAACTTCTAACTTCTACATTAAAAATGGATGCAAATTGGTATTAATATACTTTATAACTGTCACTAAAAGTAGTACAAATTTAATTTAAATTCATACGTTTAGTTTGACATAACTTCAAATAAATAGAAATAGTAGAGTAAATAAATTTGATCAACATGTGGGCAATTCCATTTCTAACGGACTAGGGCAGGGGGTAAGGGGTGCATTGAAAAACTTGCTTATGTATTTTTTTTTAGTTTCTATAACTTATTAGTAATCCTTTGATGAGTATATGAGGGTATGAAACCCATAAAAAAAAATCTACAATTTTTTCAAGTTTTTTTGTCGTATTTTAACTTTTTGTTTAAAAGCTGCAATTTTAACTCAAAAGAAATAAATTTACTAATAAAATCAAACAGAAAATTTTCGGAAAATCTAAATCTGGCGCCATTTCAAGTCTATAAGCCGCAAAAGCCACAAAAAAAATGTTGATCAAATAATATTTTAAGATAGGGAATTTCCTAATGGATTAATTAAATCACCGACTCAATTAAACTGATTACTAATGTTGACTTATTGACTCATCCTAGATTAATATATTGATATTGTTTGAGAGCATACCTAGAAGCTGCATTATTTAATAATTCAAATTAGAAAAATATTATCTAATCAAAATAAAACCAGTATAAATACCCCGATTGCATTTACAAACATCAGTACACATTCAACATGTTTCCTATAACAATACTCTTAACTTTAATCTCAGTCTGCCACGGGGCAAGAATATTAGGTGTAGTTCCAACCTCATCATACAGTCACCAATCGTTTTACCATCCACTATGGCGAGAATTAGCATCCAGAGGACACGAATTAGTAGTGCTAACAACAGATCCAATAAAAGATCCCACATTAACAACATTAAAAGAAATCGATTTACACGGTGCGTATGAAATATGGAATCGCAATATAAAAGGTGTCATTACAACAAATAAGAAAAGCGAAGTAAATTCATTATTTCAAATGGCTGATACATTGCATCAAGTAATAGAATGGGAATTGCAACATCCAGAAGTCCAAACTTTAATCAAAAACGAAACCGAACATTTTGATTTGGTCATGATTGAATTTTTATTTCCAACTATGTTTGCATTCAAGCATAGATTTAATTGTCCTTTTATTGGAATGACTTCATTGGATGCTACTAAAAAAGGGCATGCTGCTGTGGGGAATCCTACGCATCCTTTATTATATCCGGAAAGTTATTTGGAGTATGATGACAATCCTGGTTTTTTTAAAAGAGTTTTGAATATTGGAATATCAATTTTTCTCGAATTTGTTGGGCGCTATTATTTACTACCAGTTGAGGATGGGTTTGTTAAAAAATATTTTGGTGAAGATTACCCAAAATTAACTGATATTAGAGATACTGTTGATATGTTATTTACTAATGTAAATCCAGTTTTTACATACAACAGACCAGTTACTCCTTCAACTATAAGTATTGGTGGTGGAATGCATATTAAGAAATTGAAACCTTTACCTGAGGTAATTATTAAAATTTGTTAAATTTTAATTGTGAATTAATTAATTTTTATGCTTTAGGATTTACAAATTTTTCTCGATGGAGCCACAAATGGATTCATTTATTTTAGTTTGGGTTCTAATGTTAAAAGTAAAGATATTCCATTAAAAACAAGACAAATTTTGCTTCAAGTTTTTTCCGAATTGCCTTATAAGGTTTTATGGAAATTTGAAGATGAAAATTTGGAAGGTAAACCGGATAATGTTAAAATAATGAAATGGATTCCACAGCAGGATGTATTAAGTAAGTAATTATAAATATATTAGTTGTTAATCACACTGATGAAAAGCGTATGCCTTAAAACACATTATTACAAATTGAGTTTAATTATTAATTTTTATTATTTTTTCCAGGACATCCAAATATAAAATTATTTATAACTCAAGGAGGTTTGCAGTCATTAGAAGAAGGTTTATTCAGTCGAGTACCATTATTTGGAATTCCATTTTTAGCAGATCAATTTGCAAATGCCAAAAAAATTCAATCTAAAGGTATTGGTTTGATTGTTGATTATGAAAAAATGGAACATGATGATCTTAAGAAAAGTTTGTTGGAAGTTATCGAAAATCCAAAGTAAGTAAATTTGCAATTAATTAACTTTTAATTTAATAATTTGCTTACAATTACAACAAATTTGAATCAATAATTTTGTACTAATAATTTTATTTTTACTTTTAGATATCGTGAAAGGGTCACAGAATTAGCCAATATTGTCAGTGATCAACCCATGAATGGTTTGGAGAAAGCTGTTTGGTGGACTGAATATGTGTTAAGGAATAAAGGAGCTCAACATTTAAAAGGGCCGAATAATTTGCCTCTTTATCAATATTATTATCTAGATATTATTGCATTTATGGGTGCGTTGATTGCAGTATTTGCTTTCATTATTTACTTTATTATTAGAATCGTGAAACAAAGTAATATTTTCAAATATAAGAATGTTAGCAAGTTTGCGCTTGATGTTAAAAATTCTTTAATGAGATCGTTTGTTATTTATTTATTATTTATGTATTATTTAATTCATTTGTTTTAAAACTCAAATTGTTTAATGTTTAGGTATTTATTTATTTATTGTTATTTATTTTTTTTACGATTTATTTAATAAAATAATTTATTTAAATTTTCTTTGATTTAATAGTTTTAAGGAAAAATAAACTGAAATCAGAAACAAATTGAAGTTAGAAACAGTTTTAAAGAGAAATGAATTAATTGAAGTTAGGAACCATTTTAAAGAAAAATGAATTGAAATCAGCAACAAATTAGGAACAATTTTAAGGGGAAATGAACTGAAATCAGCAAGAAATTGAAATTAAAAACTATTAAAAAAAAAAATAAATAAAATCAATCACAATTTAAAGATAAAAACAGTTTTAAGAAAAAATTATAATTAAACCTCAATCATATTCATCCAATTTATTTAGTTTTTATGCAATTAAAAATGGCCGCTTGTCTGAACATTTTTTTAACAATGTACCTAACTTCATGTTATTGAATTTTTATTAATAATCTAATTAAATAAATTGTAATTAAGCAATATTATTAAAATAACTGTAAATTGAAAGTTTAACTAAGTTTAAATAAGATTTTATAGTTATTAAATCACACGCCAGTTCTGTAATAAAGCAGATCAGATTGGGGTTATGTTTGAATTTTTTACTTCACTTCATTATACTCTTTATTTGACAGACGTTACGCGCGCTGTTGCCAAACTTACTTACAACAATTTAAAGCTAAAAATAATTTATTTATTCAGTACTGACAATATTCAATGTTAACTATTAATTAAAACATCAAATAAAGTAAAATTATCCAATTCTAACAATATTGCAAGAAACTAAACAGTTTTTACGCGTTTTATTGGGATTACTTTTTAAGATCTTAGCGCCACTTTGGCTGGAATAATAACTAATGCATGTGCCGGTGTTGCCATTCATATGTGGAATCACTTTTTAAGCTCTAAAGCTTCGTTCATACTCATCCGATTTGCGTTTTACAATTTTTTTTACTGTAACAAAATATTTTTTGCAAAATCTCGTTCATACTGATCTGATTTTTTTATTGCAATTTTTTCTACTGACATTTTGTTTTTATTTTAGTAACTTTTATATTTATACTAATATTTGATTTAAAAATTAGATCTATAATGCCTTTCAAAACTTTAAAATATGTTATAATTTAATTATACTTGTTTTAAACAATAATTATTTTATTGTATTTAAACATTATTTAAAAGTTTAAAAGTAAAATTATTTTTTTTAGTATTTATATGAACCAATTTTCACCACATATTTAAAACTAATTATTTGTGTAAACATAGTTTTAAGTAATTTGTAATAATTAGTAAAATTATATTTTTTTAAAAACATAACCTATATGACATATCAACTTTTTAATGAAATGAAGTTAGGCACTTTGATTAAAAATAAAATCGCACAATGTTCAAATTGATTCAACTTTGTCCGATTGATAAAAATACAAAATATCATCAAAAATGACTTCCAAAAACACAATAAAAAAAATACATTTTATTAAGGTTAACCTCGAGAACATATAAACAAATGTAGATATGTTACAAAACGCGTAAAAACATGTTTATATTTTTGTAATGTTGTTAGAGTTGAATTATTTTACTTTATTTGATGTTTTAATTATTAATTAACATTGGATATTGTCAGTATTAAATAAATAAATTATTTTTAGCTTTAAATTATTGTACTTAAGTTTGGCAACAGCGCGCGTAACGTCGGTTAAACGAAGAGTATAATGAAGTGAAGTTATTTATTTTATAATAAACCTGCACTTCAGTTTTGTTTTATTTAGGTCTGCTCAATTGTTAAAATTAATCAAAACTATCAAATTCGTTAATTATAAATCATATTTTGTGAATCTACCACACAATTTAGCTATATTTTTGTTTGCAACTTTACTATTTGGTTTGAAACTGTGCTGAGTTATACAAAATTGTCTAAAATACCCAAGAACATTTATTTATTTAACAATAAATAACTTATTGCTTGCCTACAACTCAGTATTACATTAATTGAATTTCAAACTTTGTTAAATTTAGTTAGTAAAACGTTCAATTTAAAAAAAAAATCAAAAATACCAATTTTTTTAATTATAATTAAATTTTGCACATCTACAGTTAGTTTAAGTGTGTTTTGATATGCGACTTGGCAAAATATGGTTTAAAGCTGCGCTAAATTATATTAAAAAAAAACAAAAACATTGTTTTATTTAATAATAAATTAGGTGGGTTTGCAACTTAGCTAAATTTGATGTACAAATTGTTACTCAATTTTTAAAATTGATAAAGAATAATCGAAAACATTTTTTTTAAATTATATTTTGAGCAATTTAACTGCATTTTGGTATGCAACTTTGCTAAACTTGGTTTGGAACTTGGTTATTTATATAAAATCATCGATAATAAAGTAAAATAAACCAATAAGTAAAGTGTTCAGTGTTGTTATGCACTGTGGTTTACTGAATTGGGATTACTTTTTAAGATCTTAATAACTAATGCATGTACCGGTGATGCCATTCCCATGTGGAATCATTTTTTAAGCTCTTAGCGCCACTGTGGCTAGAATGATAACTATTGCATGTGCCGGTGTTGCCATTCATATGTGGGATTACTTTTTAAGCTTTTAGCGCCATGGTGGTTGAAATGTGAATTAATGCATGTTGCTACACGTGCTTATATCATATGATTGATATGTTTGTGTTTATACTGTAGAATTTAAAATGCCGATGAACGATTTAACACTTTTAAACAAAATTGAGGTTCTGAATTAAGTTTTTTTGTGTTAATTTTGCATAATCGGACCAGCCGCTTAATCGAACCAAAACAAGCCGTTCCCGATGTGGTCCAATTAAGCGGAATCGACTGTATTTAAAAACAATTTTCAGCTTAAATCAAATGTAAACAAAACATGACATTTGAATTGATATGTATGTAAACAGATGTGAATATAGCAAAGTGTCAACAACGGCTTGTTAACAAATCTGCCGCCAGGGAGCGTATTGCTTAGCTGCAATCCCCAATAGTACAAATATAAAAATTACTAAAATAAAAACAAAATGTTACTAGAAAAAATCGCAATAAAAAAATCGGATTGGTATGAACGAGATTTTAGGAGAAATATTTTGTTACAATAAAAAATTGCAAAACTCAAATTGGATGAGTATAAACAAGACTTAAATGAATTAAAATCAGGAACAAATTGAAGTTAGAAACAGTTTTAAAAAGAAATGAATTGAAATCAGAAATAAATTGAAGTTAGATCAGTTTTAAGGGGAAATAAATAAAATAATAAAACTTTAAACTACAATCTTTTTCATGCTAACGTAATTATAACATTATTGCACAAAAATTTTAATTGCATCATCTGCAACAATTAATCGATAATAAATTTACTGAAGCTTATTACATTTTTTTATTATTTCTATACAAATAATGTTATCTAAACTTAAGAGAGAATATTTACTTATTATTGAATTGTGGCAGACAAATATTGACTAATTATAACTTAAAAAAAATTCTAAACAAGCCCAAAAGTAAGTAAAAGTCAAAAATGACAAAATACTTCCACACCTTATTGCATCGTAGGCAACCAAACTTACATTCTAGCAATAAGCTTGCATAAGTTCTGCATCCTTAAAAATATCTTTCATAATTAAATCCATAGGTTAGGATTGAAAGAACTTCAATCATCTATTAGAATGCTGCATTTATCAATAAATTCGTTAAAAACGAAATGTACTAATGTTTTAGTACGATGTAAGTATATAATTTGTTTTAATAATTGTACCATTCTATAATATAAAAATTGATTTTAGGCTCTTCTACAACTTCTGTTAGCGAAAAATGGGATTTATGTACAGCAGTTTGCTTAGAACGAAGGCCTGTTATAGTTCCACAGATGACTGATATTGAGAAAAAATTCTACGATCAATTAAATCAAGTCGAATTGGAACGTAGCCACAAATCGAAGCATGAAGTACGACATGAAAATGATTTGTGAGTATTTTACAATAATTCATAGCCGGATTCTGAATTTTTTTACAGCAATGTTAATTAATATTTTGAAAGTTGCTAGGTAATATTTAAAAATTTTGATACCTGATTGGTTAAAAATCAATTTCTACAGCGATGTTAGCTAACATCGATGTTAAAATATGTTCAGAATAGACCCATTAGATTGCATATTAATTATTATTATTATTTATAGGAAACAAATTGAGCTTTTAAAGAAAGGAGACGTTGATTTAGATGCTTCTTTAAAACAAACCGCTCAGGATTTTGTGGATGCCAGTTTGGAGGAGTATAATAAGTTCCAATTTGCTGCTTCTACCACAGGTGAGGTAAAAAATAATTATATTAATATTGATATAAATTATTATATATTCCAGAAGCTGATAAAAGTAATAATTTGAAATCCTTGAATAGAAAACTCGATAAAAATCTTGTTTTGTTAACTCAACAGAAAATTGGTGATAAGAATTTCTTTTTAATGCCTCAAGGTGCACGGCAAGATGGAGAAACATTACGACAGGTAAAATATTATTGTGAATAATTCACAAAACTAATATTTTTGAGCTTATTTAATTAATTTTGTTGACATTTAAAAATTAATCTGTCAAAAATGTTTAATGCAAATTAACAATTTTGTTAGACAAACTTATCATTGCCAGTTTTATAAATTTTATTTATTTACAATAATTTATTGAATTAATGGTAATTATTACAATACAAATATTTTAGTCAGCAGAAAGAGTTCTAAAACAAGCGGTTGGAAATGATTTGAAGGCTCAAATTTATGGCAATGCACCGATTGGTTTTTATAAATACAAATATCCGCAAGCTGTTAGAAGTGAGAAAAATGTTGTTGGTGCTAAGGTGAATAGTTTTTTTAAATTTATTTTTATGAAAAAGTTATCAATTTATTTTAATATTATTTTCAGGTCTTTTTCTATTTTGCAAGATATAGGCAAGGAGAAATTTCAGAGAAAAATAGTTTTAAATGGTTGGATCGTGTTGAACTTCAGAAAGAACTACCGGAAGAGTATTGTAATTCTGTAAAACAATTTTTGATTGATGAATAAATATTTAATGTTTGTATATGTTGTCAATTTTGTATTTAATAAATTAGTTTATTTATATGTTAAGTATTATTTGATCTACAATTTATGGAAACATTCTATCATTTTTGACGTTTACTTTTTTTAAGGTTATCTAAGCACACTGATTTATTTATAAATTCATTTCTTCTTAAACTGTTTCTGATTTCAATTCATTTTTCCTTCAAATTGTTTCTAACTTCAATTCGTTTTTAATTTCATACCCGACGGAGACATACCCGACTTTGGGTGCCGATACACTCTTTGTATTTTGTTTCAATATCGGGTGCCGATACACACATTGCATCTTTGGCCGACTCAGACTGTCGGGTGCCCATACCCGACGGAGACATAGGCGTTTTAAACGGCGCTCCATAAATATGTTTCTATCTTCAATTCGTTGCTGATTTCAGTTTATTTATTTTTAAAACTGTTTAAAAAGCCTCGTTCATACTCATCCGATTTGCGATATGCGATTTTTTTTATTGTAACAAAATATTTCTCGCAAAATCTCGTTCATACTGATCCGATTTTTTTATTGCGATTTTTTCTAGTGACATTTTGTTTTTATTTTAGTAACTTTTATATTTATAATAATATTTTATTTAAAAATTAGATCTATAATACCTTTCAAAACTTAAAAATATGTTTTAATTTAATTATACTTGTTTTAAACAATAATTATTTTATTGTATTTAAACATTATTTAAAGTTTAAAAGTAAAATTATTTATTTTTAGTATTTATATGAACCAATTTTCACCACATATTTAAAACTAATTATTTTTGTAAACATAGTTTTATGTAATTTGTAATAATCAGTAAAATTATTATTTTTTTAAATACATAACCTATATGACATATCAATCTTTAAATGAAATGAAGTTAGGCACTTTTATTAAAAATAAAATCGCACAATGTTCAAACTGATTCAACTTTGTCCGATTGATAAAAATACAAAATATCATCAAAAATTACTTTCGAAAATACAATTTAAAAAAATAAATTTTATCAAAGTTAACCTCGAGAACACATAAACAAATGTAGATATGTTACAAAACGCTTCATTTTTTTAAAATATTTTTGTTATATTGTTGGAGTTGAATTATTTTACTTTATTTGATGTTTTAATTAATAATTAACATTGGAGATTGTTAGTATTTAATAAATAAATTGTTTTTAGCTTTAAATTATTGTACGTAAGTTTGGCAACAGCGCACGTAACGTCGGTTCAACAAAGAGTATAATGAAGTGAAGTTACAAATACAAACATAACCACAATCTGATCTGTTTCATTACAGTACTGGCGTTTGATTTAATAACTGTAAAATTTGATTTAAATTTAGCGAAACTTTCAATTACAGTTATTTTAATAATAATCTTCAATTACAATTCATTTAATTACATTATTAATAAAAATTCAATGGCATGAAGTTAGGTACATTCTTAAAAAAATCGCAAAATGTTAAAATAATCGCAATTTTTGTTTTCGACAGGCGGCCATTTTTAATCGCAAAAAAAATGAAAAAATCGGATGAGTATGAACGAGGCTTTAACCCCCATGTATCTCGTATCGCTTATTGCAATTAATGACGTCATCATTAATTAAAAAAATCTGCTGGTGATCTCTTTTCGTACTACAGGACTATCTAATAATATGAATTCAATACCAAGCTTCAAGTTATTTGCATTTTTAAACGTCAATATGTATTATTAATTACAAATCTTTGAAGTAGTGCGAGATCGCAATGAGTGCGGTTTCAATTCATTTCTCCTTCAAATTGTTTCTAACTTCAATTCGTTTTGAATTTCAATTTATTTCTCCTTAAATATGTTCCTATCTTCAATTCGTTCCTGATTTCAGTTTATTTATTTTAAAAACTGTTTATAACTTCAATTTGTTGCTGATTTCATTTCTTATTTCTTTAAATATAAAAATGTTATTATTAGACCTGTCAAAGTAGCTTTTCACCTCTAAAAAATTCCAAATATTTTAAAACTTTGTACACTGATTTATAGATACCTAGTGAAGGATATTAGGGATTGCAGCTAAGCAATACGCTACCTGGCGGCAGATTTGTTTACGAGCCGTTGTTGACAATTTGCTATGTTCACATCTGTTTACATACATATCAATTCAAATGTCATGTTTTGTTTACATTTGATTTAACCTGAAAATTGTTTTTAAATACAGTCGATTTCGCTTAATCGGACCACATCGAGAGCGGCTTGTTTTGGTTCGATTAAGCGGCTGGTCCGTTTATGCAAAATGAACACAAAAAAACTTAATTCAGAACCTCAATTTTATTTGAAAGTGTTAAATCGTTCCTCGGCATTTTAAATTCTACAGCATATAAACACAAACCATATGATATTAGCTTAAAAAGTAATCCCACATATGAATGGCAACACCGGCACTTGCAATAGTTATCATTCCAGCCAAAGTGGCGCTAATAGCTTAAAAAGTAATTCCACATATGAATGGCAACACCGGCACATGCATTAGTTATTATTCCAGCCACAGTGGCGTTAAGATCTTAAAAAGTAATCCCAATAATGAAGTGAAGTTACAAATAAAAACATAACCACAATCTGATCTGCTTTATTACAGAACTAGCGTGTGATTAAATAACTGTAAAATCTTATTTAAATTTAGTTACACTTTCAATTTACAGTTATTTTAATAATAATAAACTTAATTACAAGTTATTAAATTAAATTATTAATAAAAATTCAATAACATGAAGTTAGGTACGTTTTTAAAAAATTGCATAATGGCTGCGTTCAGTACAACTCATCAGTTGCCAGCGCTGACCCAATAAGCGCTGAGCCCGCCTGAACGGTATATTTTTCCACTGTTGCCAACCGTGTAAACTTTTATCAACTACCTAAACATAAAGCTCAGAGTTTTGAATTTAAATAACTGATTTAATTAGTTTATGAAGCCGCTACTTAACGAGATATAATATATTCTCAATAAGTAATGCCATCTAAGGTGAAGGTGTAGGATAAACTTACCCTGAAGTTGGCAACGAAGTACGGGAATTGATTATCTTTATCATTTTTTACTTCTCTCACTCAAGTTATACAGCGTTAATATTACGTTGTAATCTCATTTACCTATGTTGCTCTTTTTCCCGTTTAAAAACATATATAATTGCTATGTAGTATGGTTTTAACATGATAAATTTATTTTTCAAATAAAAGCGCGAACCAAGCGAACCTAGATGTATGATGAGTAAAATGACAAGCGCTGGCAGCAAACGATAGTCATCAAGCGCGTTCAGTACGCATGATGAGTCGTCCTGAACGCGGCCAATGTTAAAATTTGTTGATTTGACAGGCGGCCATTTTTAATCGCAAAAAAAATAAAAAAAATAGATGAATATGAACTAGGCTTAACTTTAATTTATTTCTCTTTAAAATTATTTTTAATTTTAATTTATTTTTTATTTTAATTCATTTCTCCTTAAAACTGTTAATAACTTCAGTTTGTTTTTGATTTCAATTCATACCTCCTTAAAATTGTTCCTAACTTCAATTTGTTCCTAATTTCAATTCATTTCTCCTTAAAAAGTGTTCCTAACTTCAGTTTATTTCTCCTTATAACTGTTCCTAACTTCAATTCGTTTCTGATTTTAGTTTATTTGCTTTTAAAATTGTTCATAACTTCAATTTGTAGCTGATTTCAATTCTTATTTCTTTAAATATAAAAATGTTGTTATAGATAATCGCTGTTAAATTTTTTTAAGATATGGCGTTTAATGTAAACAAAAAAATACGTAAAATACAGAACACGTTGCCTCACATAATAATTGACATTTTTGCCAGAATGGCACTAGCAACTTAAAAAAATCTTAATTAAGCCAAAGTTTAAATTGACACAATTTGCATTTAGAGTTTCAAATGCTTTATTTACAGAATATAATAAAAATATTACATAAGTAAAATAGAGTATAAGATTTTTTGTTGTGTTTTATATTAATTTTTTGAAAGCCCCTTCTCGCAGTTTGACAAATTGAGAATTTGGATCGCCAAAAGAACCGAATCGGCCGCTTTTTCTTTGTGCTATCGCATGGCTCCCACCGACCGATCGAGACAGGACTAGCACAAGTTTGAACTGGAGTTTCCGCTCAAATCAAAGGAAGTGATGGCGATTTAGAACTGAGTATGGATACCCGCCAACCTTTCCACGTGTTAGTTATTATAAAACTCAAAGTTTTCTTTCTCTGAATTCGTTATTTAAATTTTCTATGTCAAAAGAAATAATGTTGATATCCAATCATTTAATGACAGACACTTAATGGATGGGTGGATAGATCACTCTAGAACATGCGTACGAATAGTTTGAAACGTTAGTAATTAAGAAATTGGAAAGTTTTTCTTCTCTGCAAGCGTTAAAAGTTTCTATGTCAAAAGAGCTTTAATTGCTAAAGAAAAAATATCAATAAATGTACAAAAATCTAATCAATTTAATTAATTTTAGCAAAAATTTGATCAAAAATGTAATATTCTAAAAAAATTAAATAGAATTACAAACATTTATTCATATTGTCCTTGAAAACATAAGTATTTGCTTAAAATAATTATATTGAATCAATTAAAAATGATTTTTATGCATTATCTTGTCAATTCTATCTACTATCATAGTAAGGATGATGATACTGCAATATATTTATAAATCTATTTTAGTTTATTGAGTTTTTATTTTATTCTTATGAACTAATGCACAGATAATTTTAACAGATTTTGATATGATAAAATAATAAATGTGATTCGATTGACTGATTTTGAATAAATTATTAATTCATTTCATGATAAAATAACTTAATGCAATTATTGATACAATCAGTACAAATACAAATGCAATTATATCTAAATAGTAATATTGATAAAAAGGCAAATACTTGGGGCCTCGTAAATGTTTACCACCTTTATGCCGCAAAACATATTCAGTCCACCAAACAGCCTTCTCCAAACCAGTCATTGGCTGATCTTTAACTAATTCTGCTAACTGCTTCGCTTTAATTTTAAAACTAAAAAATAAATAATTAATAAATTAATTAAATTAACAATTAAAACTTACTTTGGATTTAATATTAATTCGTATATAGTTTCATTCAATGTTTTCGCTGTCATGGTTCTATAATCAATAGTTAAACCCAAACCATTCGACTTAATTTTTTTAGCATTACCTAATTGATCAGCTATAAAAGGCATTCCCAATAACGGAACTCCACTTAGAAGAGCTTCCTCTAATGATTGTATCCCACATTGCGTTATAAAGGCTTTAATATTGGGATGTCCTAAATTAAATTAGTTAATAAATATTAATTAAAATTAAATAAACTTACTTAATATATCATGTTGTGGAGCCCATTTAACAATTTTAACATTATCCGGCATTTTAGTAAAATCACCCTCATCAAACTTCCAAAGTACTCTGTATGGAATTTCAGAAAACACCTTCAATAATACTTGTCTGGTTTTATCTGGAATGTTAACGCTTTTTACATTAGTACCTAAACTAAAATAAATGAATCCATTTTTAGCCCCATCCAAAAAATTGCTTAAATCCTACAAAAAAATTTGAATTAATAATTTGAATTATTTATTAATTAATGAATTACCTTCGGTAATGGTTTTAATTCTTTTATATGCGATCCACCACCAATATTAATAGTAGAAGGACTTAAAGGTCTATTATATGCAAATATAGGATTTGCATTAATAAAAAGCATATCAAAATTGTATAAAATTTCAAATACATCATATTCTTTACCAAAATATCTTTCAACTAACACTTGTTGTCTTGAAGTCATAATATAATCACAGTATGTACGTACAATTAAAAATCCTAACATATTATTCACTCTTGTAATAAAATTAGGATGTTCATCATAATCCATATACGCTTCCGGATACATCAACACGTGCACAGCATTACCAACAACTTCATGCGAAAACGCTGGAGAATCAAATGAGGTAATTCCAATAAACGGACAATTAAATCTTTTCTGAAACGCGTACATGCTTGGCAATAAACTTTCAACCATAACCAAATCAAAATGTTCAGTTTCGTTTTTTATTATCGCCTGCACTTCAGGATGTTGCAATTCCCATTCAGTAACTGCTTCAAGCGCTTTTACCATTATAAAAAACGCATTCAATTCGTTGACTTTACTTTCTTCCACTACTTTAGCAATTTCATTATTGAAAATGTTATAAGCTCCTTGTAAATTTATCTCTTTTAAATTTTTTAATGTTGGATCGTTGATTGGATCTGTTGTTAATACCACGAGTTCGTGTCCTCGAATTGATAATTCTTTCCATAATGGGTGGAAAAAAACTTGATGGCTGTATGATGATGTGGGTACTACTCCAAGTATTCTGGCTCCATTACACGCGTTTATTGAAACAATAGTTAGGAGAAGTATGCGTAGCATGTTTGGGTAGAATAGTATGGAGTACTGCAGTGATTTTAATTATAGTTGGCTTATATTAGTCGATTTTAGATAAGATTGATCAAATTGCAATTTTTTTTAATTAATTTAATTTTATATTCTTATCTTATATTGTGTTAATTACATATTTGGTTTTATAATTGTATATCAAAATGTTATATGTTTAAAACTAAATGGGGAAAAGCCCACAAACATACAAAATACTTTATCATCTATTTTAAAGCCTGGAATGTCAAATTTTTTTATTTTTAATATTTTGTGAACAAAACTTACTTTTTTTTGACAATCTATGACCAGACTTTTGTTCTTTTTAACATTATTTTTTACGTTTGATAGCAGGATTTTAGCTATTTTTGAAGATTATTACATTTTTTAAAGGTTTATAGCCCAATTTTAGTGATATTGACAATTTTTTAAAATACCAATCTAAATTACACGTTCGCATAAACTTTGTAAAGATTGCTGCTTTACACCCACTCGCCCAAAAGTTTGTTATCTTCATACCTGCTTATAAACATTTGAGCGAGTGGGCAAGAACAAAATTTAAACTTTGTGGGTACGTGGTTTGGATTGGTGTTTGCAATCTAAACTGTGTTCCCACCCACCTTCTCAAGTGTTTGTGATCAAGAAATTAAATTACAAACTCTCGGGTGAGTAGGTGGGGAATACCAATCCAAACCACACATCCGCATAATTTAAATTTGGTTCCCGCCCACCCGCCCAAGTGTTTGTGATCCTAATTCTTGCTCACAGACACTTGAGCGGGAATAAAGTTTAAATTATGCAAACGAGTGGTTTGGATTGGTCTTTCCCAGCCACCCGTCCGAGTGTTTGTAATCTAATTTCTTAATCACAAACACTTGGGCGGGTGGGCGGGAACAAAGTTTAAATTATGCGGACGTGTGTTTTGGATTAGTGTTTCCCGCCCACCCGCTCAAGTGTTTGTGAGCAAAAATTAGAATAACAAACACTTGGACGGGTGGGTGGAGAACGCTAATCCAACTATGTGGACGTGTGGTTTAAATTAGTGTTCCCCACCCACCCGCCCAATTGTCTAATATCCTAATGGGCGGGAACAAAGTTTAAATTATGCGGACGTGTGGGTTAGATTAGTGTTCCCCACCCACCCGCCTGAGTGTTTGTTATCTTAATTCTTGCTCACAAACACTTGGGCGGGTGGGCGGGAACAAAGTTTAAAATATGCGGACGTGTGGTTTAAATTAGTGTTCCCCACCCACCCGCCCAAATGTTTGTTATCCTAATTCTTGCTCACAAACACTTGGGCGGGTGGGCGGGAACAAAGTATAAATTATGCGGACGTGTGGTTTGGATTAGTGTTCCCCACCCACCCCCCCAAATGTTTGTTATCCTAATTCTTGCTCACAAACACTTGGGCGGGTGGGCGGGAACAAAGTATAAATTATGCGGACGTGTGGTTTGGATTAGTGTTCCCCACCCACCCGCCCAAATGTTTGTTATCCTAATTCTTGCTCACAAACACTTGGGCGGGTGGGCGGAAACAAAGTTTAAACTATGCGGACGTGTGGTTTGGATTAGTGTTCCCCAACCACCCGCCCGAGTGTTTGTTATCCTAATTCTTGCTCACAAACACTTGGGCGGGTGGGCGGGAACAAAGTATAAATTATGCGGACGTGTGGTTTGGATTAGTGTTTTCCACCCACCCGCCCGAGTGTTTGTTATCGTAATTCTTGCTCACAAACACTTGGGCGGAAACAAAGTTTAAACTATGCGGACGTGTGGTTTGGATTAGTGTTCCCCACCCACCCGCCCAAATGTTTGTTATCCTAATTCTTGCTCACAAACACTTGGGCGGGTGGGCGGGAACAAAGTATAAATTATGCGGACGTGTGGTTTGGATTAGTGTTTTCCACCCACCCGCCCGAGTGTTTGTTATCGTAATTCTTGCTCACAAACACTTGGGCGGAAACAAAGTTTAAACTATGCGGACGTGTGGTTTGGATTAGTGTTCCCCAACCACCCGCCCGAGTGTTTGTTATCCTAATTCTTGCTCACAAACACTTGGGTGGGTGGGCGAGAACAAAGTATAAATTATGCGGACGTGTGGTTTGGATTAGTGTTCCCTACCCACCCGCCCAAATGTTTGTTATCCTAATTCTTGCTCACAAACACTTGGGCGGGTGGGCGGGAACAAAGTATAAATTATGCGGACGTGTGGTTTGGATTAGTGTTTCCCACCCACCCGCCCGAGTGTTTGTTATCGTAATTCTTGCTCACAAACACTTGGGCGGAAACAAAGTTTAAACTATGCGGACGTGTGGTTTGGATTAGTGTTCCCCACACACCCGCCCAAATGTTTGTTATCCTAATTCTTCCTCACAAACACTTGGGCGGGTGGGCGGGAACAAAGTATAAATTATGCGGACGTGTGGTTTGGATTAGTGTTTCCCACCCACCCGCCCGAGTGTTTGTTATCGTAATTCTTGCTCACAAACACTTGGGCGGAAACAAAGTTTAAACTATGCGGACGTGTGGTTTGGATTAGTGTTCTCCACCCACCCGCCCAAATGTTTGTTATCCTAATTCTTGCTCACAAACACTTGGGCGGGTGGGCGGGAACAAAGTATAAATTATGCGGACGTGTGGTTTGGATTAGTGTTTTCCACCCACCCGCCCGAGTGTTTGTTATCGTAATTCTTGCTCACAAACACTTGGGCGGAAACAAAGTTTAAACTATGCGGACGTGTGGTTTGGATTAGTGTTCCCCAACCACCCGCCCGAGTGTTTGTTATCCTAATTCTTGCTCACAAACACTTGGGTGGGTGGGCGAGAACAAAGTATAAATTATGCGGACGTGTGGTTTGGATTAGTGTTCCCTACCCACCCGCCCAAATGTTTGTTATCCTAATTCTTGCTCACAAACACTTGGGCGGGTGGGCGGGAACAAAGTATAAATTATGCGGACGTGTGGTTTGGATTAGTGTTTCCCACCCACCCGCCCGAGTGTTTGTTATCGTAATTCTTGCTCACAAACACTTGGGCGGAAACAAAGTTTAAACTATGCGGACGTGTGGTTTGGATTAGTGTTCCCCACACACCCGCCCAAATGTTTGTTATCCTAATTCTTCCTCACAAACACTTGGGCGGGTGGGCGGGAACAAAGTATAAATTATGCGGACGTGTGGTTTGGATTAGTGTTTCCCACCAACCCGCCCGAGTGTTTGTTATCGTAATTCTTGCTCACAAACACTTGGGCAGAAACAAAGTTTAAACTATGCGGACGTGTGGTTTGGATTAGTGTTCCCCAACCACCCGCCCGAGTGTTTGTTATCCTAATTCTTGCTCACAAACACTTGGGCGGGTGGGCGGGAACAAAGTATAAATTATGCGGACGTGTGGTTTGGATTAGTGTTTCCCACCCACCCGCCCGAGTGTTTGTTATCGTAATTCTTGCTCACAAACACTTGGGCGGAAACAAAGTTTAAACTATGCGGACGTGTGGTTTGGATAAGTGTTTCTTGCTCACAAACAATTACAATTGGGCGGGTACAAAGTTTAAATTATGTGGATGTGTGGTTTGGATTAGTGCTCTCCACCCACCCGCCCGAGTGTTTGTTATCCTAAATTTTGCTCACAAACACTTGGGCGAGAACAAAGTTTAAATTATGCAGACGTGTGGTTTGGGTGAGTGTTTCCCGCCCACCCGCCCAAGTGTTTGTAATCTAATTTCTTGCTCACAAACACTTGGGCGGGTGTGCGGAAACAAAGTTTAAATTATGCGGACGTGTGGTTTGGGTTCAGTTTCCCACCCACCCGCCCAAGAATTTGTTATCTTCATTCTTGCTCAGAAACACTTGGTCAAGTGAGCGAGAATAAAGGATTTAAAAATTTGGATTAGTGTTTCAAAAAATTGTCAAAAAACACTAAAATTGAGCTGTAAACTTTTAAAAAATGTAATAATCTTCAAAAATAGAAAAATCCAGCCATCAAATGTAAAAAATTATGTTAAAATCTGGCCATAGATTGTCAAAAAGTGCCAAATTTTGATCACCGAATGTCAAAAATAAAAAATCTGGCTTTCCGGGCTTTGAAGTAGATGTTGACTTTGTATGTTGGTGATCCTTAATGTAATTAATACGTTTAAACACAATATAAGATAAGAATATAAAATTAAACTATTTCTAGATAATAATAACATAAAATCAATTAAAAAAAATTGCAAATTGATCTTATCTAAAATTGACTAATATAAGCCAACTATAATTAAAATCACTGCAGTACTCCATACTATTCTACCCAAACATGATACGCATACTCCTCCTAACTATTGTTTCAATAAACGCGTGCAATGGAGCCAGAATACTTGGAATAGTACCCACATCATCATACAGCCATCAAGTTTTCTTCCACCCATTATGGAGAGAATTATCAATTCGAGGACATGAACTAGTGGTATTAACAACGGATCCAATCAACGATCCAACATTAAAAAATTTAAAAGAAATAAATTTACACGGAGCATATAAAATTTTCAATAAAGAAATTGCTAAAGTAGTGGAAGAAAGTAAAGTCAACGAATTGAATGCGTTTTTTATAATGATATCAGCGTTTGAAGCCGTTACTGAATGGGAATTGCAACATCCTGAAGTGCAGGCGTTAATAAAAAACGAAACTGAACATTTTGATTTAGTTATGATTGAAAATTTATTGCCCAGCATGTACGCATTCCAGCAAAAATTTAATTGTCCTTTTATTGGAATAACATCGCTAGATTCTCCTGCGTTTTTTCATCAAGTTGTTGGTAATGCTGTGCACGTGTTGATGTATCCGGAAGCTTATATGAATTATGATGAAAATCCTGGTTTTATTACAAGAGTGAATAATATTTTAGGATTTACAATTGTTAAGACTTATTGTGATTATTTTATGACTGCAAGGCAACAAGTGTTGGTTGAAAAGATTTTTGGTAAAGGGTATGATTTATTTAAAATTATTGAAAATTTTGATATGCTTTTTATTAATGCAAATCCTATATTTGCATATAATAGGCCTTTAAGTCCATCTACTATTAATATTGGTGGTGGATCGCATATAAAAGAATTAAAACCATTACCGAAGGTAATTAATTAATTAATAATAAATAATTCAAATTATTAATTCTGATTTTTTTGTAGGATTTAGGCGAATTTTTGGATGGGGCTAAAAATGGATTTATTTATTTCAGTTTAGGTACTAATGTAAAAAGCGTTAACATTCCAGATGAAACCAGACAAGTATTATTGAAGGTGTTTTCTGAAATTCCATACAGAGTACTTTGGAAGTTTGATGAGGGTGATTTTACTAAAATGCCGGATAATGTTAAAATTGTTAAATGGGCTCCACAACATGATATATTAAGTAAGTTTATTTAATTTTAATTAATATTTATTAACTAATTTAATTTAGGACATCCCAATATTAAAGCCTTTATAACGCAATGTGGGATACAATCATTAGAGGAAGCTCTTCTAAGTGGAGTTCCGTTATTGGGAATGCCTTTTATAGCTGATCAATTTGGTAATGCTAAAAAAATTAAGTCGAATGGTTTGGGTTTAACTATTGATTATAGAACCATGACAGCGAAAACATTGAATGAAACCATATACGAATTAATATTAAATCCAAAGTAAGTTTTAATTGTTAATTTAATTAATTTATTAATTATTTATTTTTTAGTTTTAAAATTAAAGCGAAGCAGTTAGCAGAATTAGTTAAAGATCAGCCAATGACTGGTTTGGAGAAGGCAGTTTGGTGGACTGAATATGTTTTGCGGCATAAAGGTGGTAAACATTTACGAGGCCCCAAGTATTTGCCTTTTTATCAATATTACTATTTAGATATAATCGCACTTGCATTTATACTGATTGGATCAATAATTGCATTAAGTTATTTTATCATTTCAAAATCTGTTAAAATTATCTGTGCATTAGTTAATAAAAATAAAATAAAAACTCAGTAAACTAAAATAGATTTATAAATATATTGCAGTATCATCATCCTTACTATGATAGTAGAATATTTAATTGATTCAATATAATTATTTTAAGCAAATACTTATGTTTTCAAGGATAATATAAATAAATGTTTGTATTTCTATTTAATTTTTTTAGTATATTACATTTTTGATCAAATTTTTGCTAAAAATAATTAAATTGATTAGATTTTTGGACATTAATTGATATTTTTTTCTTTAGCAATTAAAGCTCTTTTGACATAGAAACTTTTAACGCTTGCAGAGAAGAAAAACTTTCAATTTCTTAATTACTAACACTTTAAACTATTCGTACGCATGTTCTAGAGTGATCTATCCACTCACCCATTAAGTGTCTGTCATTAAATGATTGGATATCAACATTATTTCTTTTGACATAGAAAATTTAAATAACGAATGCAGAGAAAGAAAACTTTGAGTTTTATAATAACTAACACGTGGAAAGGTTGGCGGGTATCCATACTCAGTTCTAAATCGCCATCACTTCCTTTGACATGAGCGGAAACTCCAGTTCAAACTTGTGCTAGTCCTGTCTCGATCGGTCGGTGGGAGCCATGCGATAGCACAAAGAAAAAGCGGCCGATTCGGTTCTTTTGGCGATCCAAATTCTCAATTTGTCAAACTGCGAGAAGGGGCTTTCAAAAATCCTTACTATGATAGTAAATATAAATGACAAGATAAAGATTAGAATGTTTTTTTTTTAATTGGTTTTAGCATGATTATGTTTGTTTTCATGTAAAATAAGTCTCGGATTTTAATTTTAAATTTAATATATAATTGTTTCCATTCACTTGCTTCTGCTTCAAATATTTAATCTTTATAAAGTCTTAGCTTAAGGTATTGATAAAAAATTTTTTATATAAATTATATAAATTGATGTAATGCAAAAATGATCCCAAAATGGCCCAAATTGTATTATTTTGTTGATAATTTCAATTTTGCGAAATATCTAGCAGGAATATAAAACTGCTGATAATAAATTTGGATCCAAAATACATAAATTGATAAAAAAATATTAAAGTTAAATTATTTAAAGCAAAAATGGTTCCAAAATAACCCAAATTGTATGATTTTGTTAATAATTTCAAATTTGCGCAGTAACCAGAAGGAATTTCAATTTGTTGATAATAAATTTAGATTTAAAATACCAAATTTGGTAAGAAAAAAATTTGAAACTAATTTATATGAAATGATTTGAAGCAAAAATGGTCCCAAAATGGCCCAAATTGTATGATTTTGTTAATATTTTCAATTTAGCGCAGTAACTAGCAGGAATTTCAAATAGCTGATAATAAATTTAGTTGTAAACTACATTAATGGATTTGAAAAAAGTTTAGAACTGATTTATCTAAAATGATTTATAGCAGAAATGGTCCCAAAATGACCCAAATTGCATAATTTTGTTAATAATTTTAAATTTGCGCAGTAACCAGCAGGAATTTTGAATTGTTGATAACAAATTTTGATTTAAAATACATGAATTAATTAAAAAAAAGTGTAAAATTAATTTATATAAACTGATTTGAAGCAAAAATGGTCCCAAAATGACCAAAATTGTATGATCTTGTTAATAATTTTAATTTTGCGCAATAACTAGCAGGAATTTAAAACTGCTGCTAATAAATTTGCATCCAAAATATATAAATTGATAAAAAAAGTTAAAACTAATTTATAGAAATTGATTTGAAGCAGAAATGGTCCTAAAATGACAAAATTGTATGATTTTGTTAATAATTCCAGTTTTGCGCAGTAACCAGCAGGAATTTAAATTTGCTGATAATAAATTTAGATTTAAGATACATAAAATTATTAGAAAAAAATTTGATATAATTTTTTATAAATTGATTTGAAGCAAAAATAGTCCCAAAATGGCCCAATTTGTATAATTTTGTTAATAATTCTAGTTTTGCGCAGTAACCAGCAGGAATTTCAATTTGCTAATAACAAGTTTAAATTTAAAAAAACATAACTTAATAAGAAAAAAGTTTAAAACAATTTTTAATAAATTGATTTAAAGCAGAAATGGTCCCAAAATGACCAAAATTGTATGATTTTCTTAAAAATTTCAAATTTGCGCAGTAACCAGCAAGAATTGCAAATTGCTGATTATAAATTTAGATTCAAAATACATAACTTTATTAGAAAAAAGTTTAAAATTAATTTATATAAATTGATTTGAAACAGTAATGGTCCCAAAATGACCAAAATTGTGCGATTTTGATATTAATTTCAATTTTGCGCAGTAACCAGCAGGAATTTTAGATTGCTGGTAATAAATTTTGATCCAAAATACATAAATTAATTAAAAAAAGTTTAAAACTAATTTATATAAATTGATTTGAAGCAAAAATAGTCCTAAAATGACCAAAATTGTATGATTTTGTTAATAATTTTAATTTTGCGCAATAACTAGCCGGAGTTTAAAACTGCTGATAATAAATTTGCATCCAAAATATATAAATTAATAAAAAAAGTTAAAACTAATGTATAGAAATTGATTTGAAGCAGAAATGGTCCCAAAATGAGCCAAACTGCATGTTTTTGTTAATAATTTCAAATTTTTGCAGTAACCAGCAGGCATTTTAAATTGTTAATAATAAATTTTGATCCAAAATACATAAATTAATAAGAAAATAGTGTAAAATTAATTTATATAAACTTATTTGAAGCAAAAATAGTCCCAAAATGACCCAAATTGTATGATTTTGTTAATAATTTTAAATTTGCGCAGCAACCAGCAGGAATTTCAAATTGTTGATAATAAATTTAGATTCAAAACATAAAAAATTATAAGAAAAAAATTTGATACTAATTTTTGTAAATTGATTTGAAGCAAAAATGGTCCCAAAATGGCCCAAATTGTATGATTTTGTTAATATTTTCAATTTTGCGCGGTAACTAGCAGGAATTTCAAACTGCTAATAATAAATTTAAATTTAAAATACATAATTTGATAAGAAAATAGTTTAAAACAGTTTTTAATAAATTGATTTAAAGCAGAAATCGTCCCAAAATGACCCAATTTGTATGATTTTCTTAAAAATTTCAAATTTGCGTAGTAACCAGCAGGAATTTCAAATTGGTGATAGTAAATTTAGATTCAAAACACATAATATAAGAAAAAAAATTGATACTAATTTTTGTAAATTGATTTGAAGCAAAAATGATCCCAAAATGGCCCAAATTGTATGATTTTCTTAAAAAATTTAAATTTTACGCAGTAACCAGCA
This sequence comes from Tachinus rufipes, assembly GCA_963932245.1. Lineage (NCBI taxonomy): Eukaryota > Metazoa > Arthropoda > Insecta > Coleoptera > Staphylinidae > Tachinus > Tachinus rufipes. The sequence goes on along the minus strand of OZ010746.1, from coordinate 106,106,855 downwards.
GGAATTGAAAACTGCTGATAATAAATTTAGATTTAAAATACTTAAAATTATTAGAAAAAAATTTGATACTATTTTTCATAAACTGATTTGAAGCAAAAATGGTCCCAAAATTGCCCAAATTGTATAATTTTGTTAATAATTCTAGTTTTGCGCAGTAACCAGCAGGAATTTCAATTTGCCAATAACAAGTTTAAATTTAAAAAACATAACTTAATAAGAAAAAAATTTAAAACAATTTTTAATAAATTGATTTAAAACAGAAATTGTCCCAAAATGACCAAAATTGTATGATTTTCTTAAAAATTTCAAATTTGCGCAGTAATCAGCAAGAATTGCAAATTGCTGATTATAAATTTAGATTAAAAATACATAATTTTATTAGAAAAAAGTTTAAAACAATTTTTAATAAATTGATTTAAAACAGAAATGGTCCCAAAATGACCAAACTTGTGTGATTTTGAAATTAATTTCAATTTTGCGCAGTCACCAGTAGGAATTGCAATTTACTGATAATAAATTTAGATTCAAAACACCAAAATTGATAAGAAAAAAGTTCAAAATTAATTTATTTAAATTAATTTTAAGCAGAAATGGTTCCAAAATGACTCAAATTGTATGATTTTATTACTAATTTCAATTTTGCGCAGTAACCAGCAAGAATTTTAGATTGCTGGTAATAAATTTTAGTTCAAAACACAAAAGTTGATTAAAAAAAAAATGTATATAAATTGATTTGAAGCAGAAATGGTCCCAAAATGACCCAAATTGAATGATTTCGTTAATAATTTCAAATTTGCGCAGTAACCAGCAGGAATTTAAAATTGCTGATAAAAAACTTGACTTCAAAATACATAATTTGATAAGAAAAAGTTTGAAACTAATTTATTTAAATTGATTTGAAGCAGAAATGGTCGCAAAATAACCCAAATTGTAGGATTTTGTTGAAAACTTCAATTTTACGCAGTAACCAGCAGGAATTTCAGATTGCTGATAAGAAGTTTAGATTTAAAATACATAAATTGATAAGAAAAAAATTTGAAACTAATTTATAGAAATTGATTTGAAGCAGAAATGGTCCCAAAATGACCAAAATTGTATGATTTTCTTAAAAATTTCAAATTTGCGCAGTAACCAGCAAGAATTGCAAATTGCTGATTATAAATTTAGATTAAAAATACATAATTTTATTAGAAAAAAGTTTAAAACAATTTTTAATAAATTGATTTAAAACAGAAATGGTCCCAAAATGACCAAAATTATGTGATTTTAATATTAATTTCAATTTTGCGCAGTAACTAGCAGGAATTACAATTTACTGATAATAAATTTAGATTCAAAACACCAAAATTGATAAGAAAAAAATTTAAAATTAATTTATTTAAATTGATTTTAAGCAGAAATGGTCCCAAAATGACTCAAATTGTACGATTTTGTTAATAATTTCAATTTTGCGCAGTAACCAGCAGAAATTTTAGATTGCTGCTAATAAATTTTGGTTCAAAACATATAAGTTGATTAGAAAAAAAAATGTATGTGATTTGATTTAAAGCAGAAATTGTCCCAAAATGACCCAAATTGTGTGATTTTGATATTAATTTCAAATTTGCGCAGTAACCAGCAGGAATTTAAAATTTCTGATAATAAATTTTGATTCAAAATACATAATATGATAAGAAAAAGTTTGAGATTAGTTTATTTAAATTGATTTGAAGCAGAAATGGTCGCAAAATAACCCAAATTTTAGGATTTTGTTAAAAATCTCAATTTTCCGCAGTTACTAGCAGGAGTTTTAATATCCTGATATTAAATTTGGATTTAAAATCCATAAATTGAGTAAATAAGTTTAAAACTAATTTATTTAAATTGATTTGAAGCAGAAATGATTGCAAAATGACCCAAATTGTATGATTTTGTTAATAATTCCAATTTTGCGCAATAATCAGCAAGAATTTTAGGTTGCTGGTAATAAATTTTAATCCAAAATACATAAATTGATAAGAAAAAAGTTTGAAACTAATTTATATAAATTGATTTGAAGCGAAATTAGTCCCAAAATGATCCAAATTGTATAATTTTGTTAATAATTCCAATTTTGCGTTTTAACCAGCAGGAATTTAAAATTGCTGTAAAAAAATTTGAATTTAAAATACATAATTTGATAAGAAAAAGTTTAAAACTAATTTATTTAAATTGATTTGAAGCAGAAATGGTCGCAAAATAACCCAAATTTTAAGATTTTGTTAAAAAAATTAAATTTACGCAGTAACTAGCAGGATTTTTAAAATGTTAATAATAAATTTAGATTTAAAATACATAAATTTATTAAAAAAAATTTTAAACTAATTTATTTAAATTGATTTGAAACAGAAATTATCGCAAAATGACCCAAATTGTAGGATTTTGTTAAAAATTTCAATTTTACGCAGTAACCAGCAGAAATTTCAGATTGCTGATAAGAAGTTTAGATTTAAAATACATAAATTGATAAGAAAAAGTTAGAAACTAATTTATATAAATTGATTTGAAGCAAAAATGATCGCAAAATGACCCCAAATTGTATGATTTTGTTAATATTTTCAATTTTACGCAGTAACTAGCAGAAATTTAAAATTGTTGATAATAAATTTAAATTTAAAATACATAAATTGATTAGAAAACAGTTTGAAAATAATTTTTATGAACTGATTTGAAGCAGAAATGGTCCAAAATGACCCAAATTGTAGGATTTTGTTAAAAATTTTAATTTTATGCAATAACCAGCAGGAATTTCAAAATGCTGATAATAAATTTGGGTTTAAAATGCATAAATTGATTAGAAAAAAGTTTGGACATAATTTTTATGAACTGATTTGAAGCAGAAATGGTCCCAAAATGACCCAAATTGCATAATTTTTTTAATAATTTCAAATTTGCGCAGTAACCAGAAGGAATTTCAAACTGCTGATAATAAATTCTGACTCAAAATACATAAAATGATTAAAAACAAGTTAAAAACTAATAAATATAAATTGATTTGAAGCAGAAATGTTCCCAAAATGACCCAAATTGTAGGATTTTGTTAAAAAAAATAATTTTATGCAATAACCAGCAGGAATTTCAAAATGCTGATAATAAATTTGGGTTTAAAATGCATAAATTGATTAGAAAAAAGTTTGGAAATAATTTTTATAAACTGATTTGAAGCAGAAATGGTCCCAAAATGACCCAAATTCCATGATTTTATTAATAATTTCAAATTTGCGCAGTAACCAGCAGGAATTTCAGATTGCTGATAATAAATTTGTTATACAATTTATAAAAATACACTTGCAATACAGAAACCGCTTGCAGCAGTAACAACTTAACTAACCTTGCGACGTCATATCAGAAGATAGAGATTGAGAGATAGCTGCCTACGGACATATCTTCTATTCCTAGTATCAGCTATCGATTCTGACTGTTTTCTACGTAGAATTGTCCGCAAAATTTATTTTTTTATAATATTTGGTTTATAATTCCTTTGAGCACTGCTAAATGTGTATTTTTAAGAATTAATGTTAAAAAATAAGCATTTTTACTATATTTTTGCAGTTTTTACAAGATTTAGACCCTTAAAATCCAAATACACAAAACAAATTTATATTTTCTAAGTATTTACATCAAAATACGTCATCTTAGCTGTTAAAAAAATCCAAAAAATGCCCACTTGAAACAAAAATAGACTTAAATTGAAATTGAACTGGATTCTACAGAAAATGTTTGATCAATTCAAAGTTTGCGGAAAATGTAAAGCAAAACACAAATTACGTTATGTAAATTGCTTTATTGCTTTTTAAAATATTCTCCTTTAAAATCTATACACTTTTGCATTCGATGAAACCAATCTTCAAAACAATTTTGCCACTCTGAGCAAGGTGCCTCCAAAACAAGTGATTTAAATGCTTCAATGGCCTCTTCAGGCGATGAAAAACGCTCGCCACGCATTTTATTTTTGATATGTCAAAATAGGAAAAACTCATTAGGCGATAAATCAGGCAAATATGGGCAATGAGTCTTTAATTGGATGTTGTTACTGGTCAAAATCTCTACAGTTTGTCGTGCTGTGTCATGATAAACAATGATTTGCCGGTTTATGTTGTTCCTTCTAATTTCAGCAATAACTTCCGGCAAACAAATTAAAGTATACCAGTCAGCATTAACTGTCCTTTGATCCTTTAATGCAACAGTTGCAACTTGACCCGTTTTTCCGAAAAAATAAGCAATCATTCTTTTCGAAACGTTTCGTGAATGCATCACTTTTGTGGGTTTAAGTTAATTTTGAAACACCCATGCAGTCGATTGCTGTTTAGTTTTTGGCTCATATAAATATATCCAAGTTACATACTAAATTTGAACGACCCTTTATGAATTTCTTTAACATTTTCTTGCACCACTTGACACGTGCCTGATTTTGTTCTTCTTTCAAATTGAGTGGGATCCAAAGCTTCCTGACATGCAGATGATTGTGCAAAATTGTATGTGTTTGTTTTGCTGCAATGCCTAAGAATGTTTCTATCTCACTATAGGTCACATGCCGATCTAATAAAATTATTTCACGCACAGCATCAATATTTTTTGCGACAACAGAGGTGCATGGACGACCTTTGCAAAAATCGTCATTAAACGTTGGTCTTCCTCGCTTGAATTCTGCGAACCATTTGTAAACCATAGTTTTGGATGGTACTTTATTTCCAAATAACGAACTAAGCTTTTCCACACATTGCTGCGGTATTAAACCGTATCGAAAATCATAAAAAATTATCACAATTAAAAATTTTCATTTTTCTTACAATTATTACTCTTAAAACGAAACCGAGCAGATTGAAATCAAACTGTCAACTAAATTATAGGTGAAAAACGTCAAGTTCTACGAATATGGCAATTGCAAAACGCTGACAATACAGGCAGTATTTGATTCTGCAAACTTTAGCAGTGCCCCTCGTAATAAGTTATAGAAAATTTATTTTATAACAACAATTTACAATAATATTATTGTATCTTCAATTTCTTTTTCTGGCACATTATACACACAATGCGCACCAATTTTGAAATAATAAAAACAATCACAGTTACAACAACAACCAAAAATGAAATAATATCTAAAAAGTAATACTGATACGCAGGTAAATTATTGGGTCCTCTTAAATGTTGTGCACCTTTATGCCGCAACACATACTCCGTCCACCAAACAGCTTTTTCCAAACCAGTCATTGGTTGATCACTAACAATATTAGCCAACTCATTAACTTTATTTCGATATCTAAAATAATAACATATTTAAATTCACATTAATAATAATAAAACTCATACAATTACTTAGGATTTTCTATAACTTCCAATAAAATTCCCTTTAAACTATCCGGAGTCATTTTTTCATAATCCACCATTAAACCTAAACCCCTAGATACGATTTTATTAGCATTAGCAAATTGATCCGCAAAAAATGGGATTCCAACTAATGGAACTCGACTGAATAAACCTTCTTCCAATGACTGCAAACCTCCTTGAGTTATAAATAGTTTAATATTTTGATGCCCTGAAATTAATTTAATTTAATTTAATTCGCAACCAAATTTAAAAATTTACTTAAAACATCTTGTTGTGGTATCCATTTCATTATTTTCACATTATCTGGCTTTCCTGGTAAAAATTCATCTTCAAATTTCCATAAAATTTTATACGGAATTTCAGAAAACACTTTCAGTAAAATTTCTCTGGTTTCAATTGGAATATCTTTACTTTTAACATTAGAACCCAAACTGAAATAAATGAATCCATTTTTGGCTTCATCGAGAAAAAAATTTAAATCCTATAAAAGGCATATTAAGTGTCAAGGGCAGAAAATGAATAAAAAATAAATATTACCTTAGGCAAAGGTTTTAATTTTTGTATATGCATTCCACCTCCAATACTTATAGTAGCCGGAGCCAACGGTCTATTATAAATAAAAACAGGATTAACATTAGTAAACAACATATCAACATCCTTTCCAATTTCCATAACACTTGGATAATTTTTACCAAAATATTTTTCAACCATTTTATCTTCATTTGGAAGCATATAATAAATACCAAACAATTCCATCAATTTAGTCATTACAACACAAACAAAGCGCTTAATAAATGTTGGATTATCATCATACTCCATCCAACTTTCCGGATATAATAAAGGATGAGTAGGATTACCAACAACTCGATGCCCTTCCGTAGGTGCATCTAATGATGTAATCCCAATAAAAGGACAATTAAATCTATACTTGAATGCGAACATAGTTGGCATTAAATATTCAATCATAACCAAATCAAAATGTTCAGTTTCATTTTTAATTAGTGCTTGTACTTCAGGATGCTGCAATTCCCATTCCATTACTTCACTTATGGTATCAATCATTTTAAATATAGCATCTATTTCACTTTTCTTACTAGCAGCAACATTTTCACTTATATCGCGATTCCAAATTTTATATGCGTCATGCAAATTGATTTCTTTTAATGTTGTAAGTGATGGATCATTTATAGGATCTGTGGTTAGAACCACTAATTCGTGTCCGCGTAATGCCAATTCTCGCCATAGTGGGTGGTAAAATATTTGATGACTGTAGGATGAGGTTGGAACTACACCTAATATTCTTGCTGATTCACTATAGCTTATTAATGCTAAGATAATTGTAATAGGTATCATAGTTGAAATGTAACTGAATAATTTTAAAACTATTTATGATTATTTGGTGATTAGATAGTAATAAATAAAAATAATATAAATATAGAACAATTCAATTGCTTATTATTTTTAATTAGATTATTATCAGATTTGGTTTTTAATTTAAAACTATTATCAGTTTACTAATGTTATCAATCAAATTGTATGACAGATAAAATGTTATGACATAAGTGACTAGATAGTCTAGTCAAAGTAGCTTTTCACCTCTAAAAAATTCCAAAAGTTTTTTAGTTGGATAATTAATAATTAATTTAAAGACTGAATAAATAAATTGTTTTTAGCTTTAAATTATTGTGTTTAACGTCGGTTAAACAAAGAGTATAATGAAGTGAAGTTACAAATACAAACATAACCACAATCTGATCTGCTTCATTACAGAACTTGCGTGTGATTTAATAACTGTAAAATCCTATTTAAATTTAGTAAAAATTTCGATTTACAGTTATTTTAATAATAATACTTAATTACATTTCATTTAATTAGATTATTAATAAAAAATCAATAACATGAAGTTATACGCATTCTTAAAAAAAATTGCATAAAAATTTGTTTCTAATTTCAATTTATTTTTCCTTAAAACTGTTTTTTACTTCAATTCGTTCCTGATTTCTATTCATTTCCTCTTAAAACTATTCTTAACTTCAATTTGTTTCTAATTTCAATTCATTTCTCCTTAAAACTGTTCCTAATATTTCAATTTATTTTTCCTTAAAACTGTTTCTAACTTCAATTTGTTTCTGTTTTCAGTTTATTTTCTCTTAAAACTATTCCTTACTTCAATTTGTTTTTAATTTTTTAAATATTTTGTTGATTTAGGGCCGGTCTTTTCACTTCTCGATAAAGTTCGCATTTACTATAAAAAAGATAAACTTATTCCTAAGATTATAGAGAGCATTAAGCCTCGTTCATACTCATCCGATTTGCGTTTTGCAATTATTTTTATTGTAACAAAATATTTCTCGCAAAATCTCGTTCATACTGATCCGATTTTTTTATTGCGATTTTTTCTAGTGACATTTTGTTTTTATTTTAGTAACTTTTATATTTATACTAATATTTGATTTAAAAATTAGATCTATAATACCTTTCAAAACTTTAAAATATGTTTTAATTTAGTTATACTTGTTGTAAACAATAATTATTTTATTGTATTTAGACATTATTTAAAGTTTAAAAGTAAAAATATTTATTTTTAGTATTTATATGAACCAATTTTCACCACATATTTAAAACTAATTATTTGTGTAAACATAGTTTTATGTAATTTGCAATAAGTAGTAAAATTATTATTTTTTTAAAAACATAACCTATATGACATATCAACCTTTTAATGAAATGAAGTTAGGCACTTTTATTAAAAATAAAAACGCACAATGTTCAAATTGATTCAACTTTGTTCGTTTGATAAAAATACAAAATACCATCAAAAATGACATCCAAAAGTACAATTAAAAAAAATAAATTTTATTAAAGTTAACCTCAAGAACACATAAACAAATGTAGATATGTTACAAAACGCGTAAAAAAATGTTTATATTTTTGTAATGTAGTTAGAGTTGAATTATTTTACTTTATTTGATGTTTTAATTAATAATTAACATTGGATATTGTCAGTACTAAATAAATAAATTGTTTTTAGCTTTAAATTATTGTACTTAAGTTTGGCAACAGCGCGCGTAACGTCGGTTAAACGAAGAGTATAATGAAGTAAAGTTACAAATAAAACCTAACCACAATCTGACTGTTTCATTACAGAACTGGCGTTTGATTTAATAACCGTAAAATCTCGTTTAAATTTAGTTAAACTTTTAATTTACAGTTATTGTAATAATAATACTTAATTACTATTCATTTAATTACATTGTTAAAACAAATTCAATGACATGAAGTTAGGTACATTCTTAAAAAAATCGCAAAATGTTAAAATAATCGCAATTTTTTGGTTTTTAATTGCAAAAAAATAAAAAAATGGATAAAAATAAACAAGCCTTTTAGTTTTAAACATTGCTCAATTGTTGAAAACTGTTAAAAGCATCAATATTGTCAATTGTAGTTTATATTTTTTATATTTTGCTTTGTAACTAAGCTAAATTTGGTTTGAAACTGTGCTAAACTATATAAAACTGTTTGAAATACCAAGAACAAATATTTATTTGATGGTAAATTACTTATTATTTGTGTAAAGCTCAGTATTGCATTATTTGGATTGCGACTCTGCTATATTCAGTTTGAAACATTGCTTAATTGTTAAAAATAATTAAAAGCTTAAATTTTTTATCTAAAATTTATATTTTGCAGTAGATTTTAACTTTATTTTGGTTTGCAACTAGGCTAAATTTGTTTTGAAACTTGGTTGATATAAAATAATATAACAAACACGTAAAAACATTACTCATTGCTTACTCTTAAGCCATTTTAAAATTATTTTGATTTGCGACTTGGCTAAGTTTAAATGTTAAAATATATTATGCATATCTACAGTACTAACTACATTTTGGTTTACAAATTTGGTTTAAATCTGTACTAAAGTATGCAAAATGATTTAAATATGCAAAAACACTCATTTTTTTAACAACTCTGCTAAATTTAGTTTGATACTTTGTTTAATTGATAAAAACAATTTAATTTAACTATATTTTGGTTTGCACTTTCGCTAAATTTAATTAAAAATTAAACTAAACTATTGAACAAACTTTTATTGCTTTTATGCAGTTCAATTCTGCATTGTTTGGGTTTGCAATTTAGCTAAATTTGGTTTGAAACTTTGCTTCAATGTTAAAAATGATTGAAAACATATTTTGTTAATTATAAATCATATTTTGCTTATAAAAGGTTTGAAACTTTGTAAACTGTATGAAGTTATCTTATAAAAAACAATAATTTATTTTATAATAAACCTGCACATCAGTTTTGTATTATTTAGATCTGCAACTTGGCTAAATTTTGTTTGAAACCTTGCTCGATTGTTAAAATTAATCAATAATATCAAATTTATTAATTATAAATCATATTTTGTGGATCTACCACACAATTTAGCTATATTTTTGTTTGCAACTTTGTTATTTCGTTTGAAACTGTGCTGAGTTATACAAAATTGTCTAAAATACCCAACAACATTTATTTGTTTAACAATAAATGACTTATTGCTTGTCTACAACTCAGTATTGCATTAATTGAATTTCAAACTTTGTCAAATTTAGTTAGTAAAACGTTCAATTGTTAAAAAAATTCAACAAACTTCAATTGTTTTAATTATAATTTATATTTTGCACATCTATAGTTTAGTTTAAGTGTGTTTTGGTACGCGACTTGGCAAAACGTGGTTTAAAGCTGTGCTAAATTATATTAAAAAAAAAACAAAAACATTGTTTTATTTATTGATCAATTATGTGGGTTTGCAACTTGGCTAAATTTGATGTAAAAAACGTTACTCAATTCTTAAAATTGATGAAGAATAATCGAAAACAATTTTTTTTTAATTATAAACTATATTTTGTGCAATTTAACTGCATTTTGGTTTGCAACTTTGCTAAGCTTGGTTTGGAACTTTGGTTATTTATATAATAAACCAATAAGTAAAGTGTTCAGTGTTGTTATGCACTGTGGTTTACTGAATTGAGATTACTTTTTAAGATTTTAATAACTAATGCATGTGCCGGTGATGCCATGCCTATGTGGAATCACTTTTTAAGTTCTTAGCGTCACTGAGGCTGGAATGATAACTATTGCATGTGCCGGTGTTGCCATTCATATGTGGGATTACTTTTTAAGCTTTTAGCGCCATGGTGGTTGAAATGTGAATTAATGCATGTTGCTACACGTGCTTATATCATATGATTGATATGTTTGTGTTTATATGCTGTAGAATTTAAAATGCCAAGGAACGATTTAACACTTTCAAATAAAATTGAAGTTCTGAATTAAGTTTTTTTGTGTTAATTTTGCATAATCTGACCAGCCGCTTAATTGAACCAAAACAAGCCGATCCCGATGTGGTCCGATTAAGCGGAATTGACTGTATTTAAAAACAATTTTCAGGTTAAATCAAATGTAAACAAAACATGACATTTGAATTGATATGTATGTAAACAGATGTGAACATAGCAAAGTGTCAACAAAGGCTTGTTAACAAATCTGCCGCCAGAGCGTATTACTTAGCTGCAATGTATGTTGGGTGTCCATGAAGTTAGCAACACATAGAGTAAACTTATATAAATCAAACACTATTTAACTCACTGTGATCATTATTATTAATAATAACATTTGTTGTAGTTTTATTAAAATAATAATTAAATAATTTTGTTAAATAATAAAAAAAAAACGATTGCCAATTTAACAAATAAAAATAATATTTTTGTTGTTTAAAGCCTCGTTCATACTCATCCGATTTTTTCATTTTTTCTGTGATTCAAAATGGCCGCTTGTCAAACCAAAAAATTGCGATTATTTTAACATTTTCGATTTTTTTTAGAATGTACCTAACTTCATGTCATTGAATTTTTATTAATAATGTAATTAAATGAATTATAATTAAGTATTATTATTAAAATAACTGTAAATTAAAAGTTTTGTTAAATTTAAATCAGATTTTACAGTTATTAAATCAAACACCAGTTCTGTAATGAAACAGTCAGATTGTGGTTGGGTTTGTATTTGTAACTTCACTTCATTGTACTCTTCGTTTAACCGACGTTACGCGCGCTGTTGCCAAACTTAAGTACAATAATTTAAAGCTAAAAACAATTTATTTATTCAGTACTGACAATATCCAATGTTAATTATTAATTAAAACATCAAATGAAGTAAAATAATTTAACTCTAACAACATTACAAAAATATAAACATTTTTTTACGCGTTTTGTAACATATTTACATTTGTTTAGGTGTTCTCGAGATTAACTTTAATAAAATTTATTTTTTTTAATTGTATTTTCGGAAGTCATTTTTGATGATATTTTGTATTTTTATCAAACGGACAAAGTTGAATCAATTTGAACATTGTGCGATTTAATTTTTAATAAAAGTGCCTAACTTCATTTCATTAAAAGGTTGTTATGTCATATAGGTTATGTTTTAAAAAAAATATAATTTTACTAATTATTACAAATTACATAAAACTATGTTTACACAAATAATTAGTTTTAAATATGTGGTGAAAATTGGTTCATATAAATACTAAAAATAAATAATTTTACTTTTAAACTTTAAATAATGTTTAAATACAATAAAATAATTATTGTTTAAAACAAGTATAATTAAATTAAAACATATTTTTAAGTTTTGAAAGATATTATAGATCTAATTTTTAAATCAAATATTAGTATAAATATAAAAGTTACTAAAATAAAAACAAAATGTCACTAGAAAAAATCGCAATAAAAAAATCGGATCAGTATGAACGAGATTTTGCGAGAAATATTTTGTTTCAATAAAAAAAATCGCAAATCGGATGAGTATGAACGAGCTTGCCCTTATTTAACAATTACTAACTTCATTTTGTAGCATTATTCATAATAATTCCTCTGGTTAACTGCAAACTTCATACAATTAATTGTGTTTCCCTTCAAATAATTACTAACTTCATTTCGTAACAACATTATTATTTTAAATTTGATAAAAATGAACTCAAATGATGCCTGGCAACACGTGTATGCGACTCAACATTTAAAAACACTCATAATACTCAATCCTCTTTAACAAACAAGCCCCGCAGGGACACTCGAATACATTATCCAACCGAGAGTGAGTGATAAGTCCGGCTGCAAGGCTCGCGGTTCGAAGCGCACCACGACACCCTCTCCAAAGAACTAGCCCCGCAAGGATAAGCAAAAAAACAATATCCATATGCGCAGAGATAAGCAAAAACACTTCATTTTGTAGCATAATTTATAATAATTCCTCATCAATTAATTACAAACTTCATACAATTAATTGTGTTGTGTTGAAGTTTGCATACAATTAATTGTGCTTCTCCTTAAACAATTACTACTAACTTCATTTTGTAGCATTATTCATAATAATTCTCCTTAAATTAACTGCAAACTTCATACAATTAATTGTGTTTCCCCTTAAACAATTACTAACTTCATTTTGTAGTAATGCAAACTTCATACAATTAATTGAGTTTCTCCTTAAATAATTACTAACTTCATTTTGTAGCATTATTCATAATATTTCTCCTTAAATTAACTGCAAACTTCATACAATTATTTGTATGCAAATAAATTTATTTTAATAATTACTTTAAATTCAATTTTATAAAGTCCAAATATATGTTTGATTAGGAGGTTAGGTTGTGTTGGTTGACAGGTAGAAACTCACTGCTCACAAACGCGTTCTTTTTTAAAGGAGAAAGGTCGTACTTCTAACGTCTTACGTCAAGGCTCAAACTACACTCTCTAAATTGGAAAGCACCCCTACTCACTATTAAAGGTTAAGTTTTATGTTATTTTTGCGTTTTTATTAAATAAATAGACACAAATACCAACAGTTTCTGTAAAATTACTAGAAATGTGCAATGTTGCCATGTGTAATCTATTTTAAACTTCTATTTGCTAAACTACGCTTAAAATATGTTGGTGCAATGCAATGAAAATTAAAACTACCCTCAAAGTTAACTAAGGTTTAACTCCGATTTAGCATTTCTCTGTCAATTTTAACATAACCACCAAAAACACGGTTTTTTGCATTTCGAAGGGCAAAAAAGGCACTAAACGGTGAAGGGGAGGGACGCATTTGCTCCTGAGGCTAACCGATTAATGTCACAATAATTGAAAATATTTGTTGAGCTGTTTTTTAACTTAATACACAATTAATTATTGTGTTTTAAATTAGAAAATATGTTATTATATTTCAGATCAAATATTTATAAAACTAATACGTAAATTCAATGAATATTTACTTCGATAACATTCTATTTATACATTTATGGGATTTACCTATAAAATAAGACAGAGATTTTTTTCCTTTTTATATGCGTACTATCTCAAGAAACGAACAATTTTTATCGCCGACCTTTTCATGCAGATAAAAATTTATTTCTGCGTCGTACCTTCTAGAACAATTCCGTACATTTTATTTATATACTATTGATGATTTTATATTATAATTTTAATAATATAAATATATTAAATTGGATCACAATTTTAAAGCACGAAATGTCTTCATAGATTATTGCTAAAATGTTCCCAGCCTATCACAAATGTCAAAAAATGTTCATAAACTATCAATAATAATTCTAAACATTCATAAATATTATAAAACGTTTATAATCTATGGTAAAGCCGCAAATGTTATAAATAGTTCTTACGCTGTTATAAATGACATAAAATGTTTCTAAACTGTCACAGATGCCATGACATTTTTAATTCTTGAACTATTATAAATGGCATAAAATGATTTTTAGATGTTAGTAAAATATTAGCAAAATGTTCATAGTCATAGATTGTTTGTTTGGTTTGTTTTGGTTGGCAGTTGGTGTACCACTTTTCCTGTTTTGTATATTGCATTGATTGAGTTTCTTTTAACTTTTTTAGCTTTGTTGTTGTAGAGGAGGCTTATATCCCTTACGGTTGTTTGAGTTTTAAGCAAGACCAGCTCAGAGCGTTTGTACCAATAAATGATTTCTTGATGACAGACAGTCAAGTTGGTAAGTTGGGCAGGCACTCACTTCATAGATTGCTGGAAAGTAGTGTTAATTAGAGTAACCCATCTAAGTGTAAGTCATCCAGAAATTAAATGATTCTTCTTCTTGCAAATAACAAACTCTCTCTAAACTAAGGAAAGTGGGCAATAGATCCAATCCGTAAATAATAAACAGTTGGGTAAGTGCCTTGAGTTGGAAAGGATTCTTGAAGAAGCTGCAATCTATCTTGGATCTCCAAAATAAAAACTAACAGATCTCACTCATACTCAAGATACTCAAAAGTAAGCACCGCTTTTACCATTTACGGCTAAGGACTCTTTCAATTCAAGGTGATGCCGATCAGCCTACACTCCACCCCAGCCAGATTTTTGGAGAATCATAAGTCCCGAGATGAAGTTTAAGGCATTTCATAAATAAACAAAAATGTCACTAAATTGTTTACAAACAATATTTTTGAGGTTTTTGATATTTAGCATGGTCATCAAAGAATGTGCACAGCAAATTTGATCAAATTTCATCGATTTGTTTATGTTTTATTTGAGATTTAGTATTAAGAATCTTGAAAAAATTGAAATTTTCAAAATTCAAGTCAAAAGCCGAAAAATTTCCGATTATTTACGCGTTTTGAAAGCAAATGAAGAAACTTAAAAAAAAATTGAAATTTTCAAAATTTGACCCAAAATTCGTAAAATGTTATGAAAAAAAATTCAAAAAAGAGATAAATTTTGATATTTATTATGGTCAAGATTGTGAACAGCAAATTAGATTAAATTTCTTGAATCTGTTTTTGTTTTATTCGAGATTTAGTAATATAATAATCAAAATATAATAAACAAAATTTTCAAAACAAAAAAAAAATTGCAAATATTTTTGAGATTTTTGACATTTAGTATATTAGCTTACACATAATGCACTTTTGGATTTAATAGCTATGAATGTGTATGAAAATATTGTAGATATATGCAAATTATATTTTCTATAATAATATAATTTCATTTTATTGAATTTAAAATGAATAAAATATTTTCTTTTCTTATCAGTTTACTATAATATACATCTATAAATAACATATGAAAATAAATGCGTAAAAATCCTTCTAGAAGAATGAAAGGATAAAGATTAAATAGTTTTATTAATAGAAATGAACAAAACAATTTTTTGTAAGCGCTTATTTTTCAATATTTTTTTAATCTGCGCACATGCTAATGTAGTCGACTTTATTCTAGTACAGTGCAAATCTTTAAAAATGTGTTTAACATATGAATTGCTTTAATTGTGTAATATTTAATGCTTTGATTTATTTATAGAATCATATGGAAATTAAAGGTACATTCATACTTTCATAACTTAAATATTTGATTTCAAACAAACAAATATTATTTTCCAATACACATAAAACTTCAATATATTTTACACTATTTTGAGGTACAGTTTAATCAATTTAGACCAGAGTCGAAAATTTTGAATTTTTTAGAAAGAATATGTTTTTCACTAACAAATGCATGTCACCAAGAGTTGGAAATTAGAAAACATGATTTTTATAGGCTATTTTGAAATCCAATTAAAAATAAACAACTTTTTGTATAAGAAAATTGGTGTTTCTGGTACTAAAAATGGGAAAAAATAAAATTTCCATTAAAATTGGCAATTTGTTCAACAAGCTTTATTAAATAAACAAAATTATTAAAACTCTAATTGAGGACCGGTTGTTCCGCCTTATAGCCTTTATCTTTGTGGTTCAACCTTTGTGGTTCAACCTTTGTTGAAGGCAGTGGTTGTAGCTCATTTCAGCTTGAACATCATGGGAGCTTCAGAATCCAAGACAATTAATGTTATATCCTATATCTGGTACATACAAAATAAACACTTTTAGTCAAAACTGTCATATTTTATTAAGACCAGGCAACTAGAGATACTTACCATTTTCTTATCTGCATCACTCCACATTTTCCATAAAGATTTCTTTTAAGTTGCTACTAGAACATTTTAATTATTATAATAATTGTATTAAATTAAACAGAAAATATTTTAAAAATTGAAGAAAAGTTTAAAAAATAGAAGAAAAGTTTAAAGAAAAGAATTAAATTTTCCCCTCCTCATTCTTGCACCCGGGCTTGGGACCGGCTTGGGCAGAGTTAGAAAGTGAAAAAAAAGGTGGATAGTCGGAGAGAAAATAACTAAATCAAGAACTACAAGAGACAGAAGAAGCATGTTAGATGAGCAGTAAAAAAAGTAGAAGATATTAGCGCAAAGAAGCAGCGAAAATTAAGAGACAGCCTGACTGTTATTATAAATTCAATTATAATCAGCTCAGGAACTGGAAATGAAATTAGATTAGGAACGAATAGTAACGAGATAAAGAGGAATGGCACAATAAGGGAATTTCTCGCGGGTTTTTCAGGCGTAGAGACAAACTTTATGCATGGCGAGACAGGTCGAACCTATGGTGCGGCTTATAACAAGTAGAGAAGACGTGCTTTCGTACACACGGTGATCTTTACTAGTCTTTGATGGTGCATATCAAACCGAACTAAATCTGATAACTAAAATGAGCAAATCCGTTTATTTTAAATAAATTGAAGCAAACAACTGGAAATTATCCTATTACATTTTTAAACAAAGCTAATTGGAAAAAATTAAATCAACCCCCACCCTGCCTGGCTGAGTAGTAAGCTAGAATTTGGTTAAATCGCATTTGTGTGAAAGAATTAAATTAAAATATTATGGAAATTTTTTGGGGACTGCTGTAAAGAATTAGTATTAGTAAATTTAGCCTTAGTTTTCCTTATTTAATCCATCCCTTGATATAATACAAATTTTTCAAATAATCCAATTTGTGTACTTAATTTCTATAAACTAAAGCTATTATGATAAGCTGAAATAAAAGTACAATACATTTTTTTCAAATTTTGAAATATATGTATTGTGTTAGGCTGAAATAAAAATTGATTAAATCTTCTGTTCTAGTTTAATTTTTGATTATTCCATTAGGTTTTGGTATCCAGTTAATACTATTCAAATTAGCATAAGAATACCTTCATTTAAAAAAAAAACTATTGCTGGAATTGATTAGATCTTTTGTTATAGGTTCTTTTAAATTAATGGTCCATTAGATTCTGTTATTAAGATAATTCCTGTTAACACAAACCAATTTTGACTAAATTCTAGAACTAAATCTGAAACAAGCAATAGAATCCTTTCATTTTGAAAAGAAACTATTGCTATCGGCTGGAAATAATTAAAACTGATTAAGTCTTCTGTTCTAGTTTATTTTTTAAATTATTGGTCCATTAGATTATGTTATCCCGTGTTTGTTAAGATAACTCCAGTTAATCAGTTCTGTGATTAATTAGTTTTTTTTTTATTATTAATCCTTTTATTTCTGTTACTTAATTGCATAATTAATTAATGGCAAATTAGTTGGATTCTAGAACGTAACCTAAAATAAGCAATGAAATCTTTTCATTTGGAAAAGATTAAATTGCTATTAACTGAAAAGCAAATTTTTATTAGTCTTTAGAGGGTTTATTACAAAATTTCCATAATATAATGCCAATAAATGTTGATCGAAAACATAGCGATGTAACCAACATATAACAAATTTATTGAATCCCTTTTAATAACAAATGTACCATAAGCAATAGAAAGAGTTACTTATAGTACCTAATTAAAATAAGCAAACCTTTACAAAATTAATGAATCTACTTCTGTAAAGCTAACCATAAAATCTGAAAAAAAATTGATAATTTATTCTTGAAAAAAAAAATTATCTTCAATTTTATGCAAAATAATTATTATTTTGAATTTGATAAGCGATTGAAAACAAATTAATATATACAAACAATGCCATGTAACTATTCTACAGTAGAATGATGCTAAAACCTAAAAAATACAATTCTGTTTGCTTCCTCAGTTGAAATGAAGAAAACGATGATGAGAATAAATTTATCTAAAAAAACCTAAATTGATTTAATAAAAATATTTGCTTCAGTATAAACTCTGAAACATTCCTTCCAATTCTCTAAAATTATGTTAGATTGAACCACACTTATGGGTAAATTTGTGCTTAATCTTCAACAAATGTTAAAAAAAGCTTCCCATTTTTGATTAATTAATTTGTTAAAGTTTATATTAAATGTCAGTTGCTTCTTATTCAGTCGAATCTCTGAATTAAGAAGTAATTTATAGAAATTTGTCAACCAACTTATTCTTCAGTTGAAACGTTGAAGAAATAATTTGATTTGTCTTTAGAATTAATGGAAGTTTAGATTGAATATTGATTATTTCCTGTTTTGTTTGTTGCGTACGTCAATCAACTTATTCTTCAGTTGAAATATTGAAGAACTAAGTTGATCTGTTTCTGGCCTAATTATGGTTTACATTAAATATTAGTGCCTTCTTCTTCAGTTGAAGCTCTAAAGTAAGAAGCGGTGTTTTAAGCGTTCGTTGCGATTTTGTCAATCAACTTATGCTTCAGTTGAAACATTGAAAACAGTTGGTTTGTCTTTGGCCTATTTGAATTTACTTTAATTGTCGGTCATTTTTACTTCAGTAGAAACTCTGAAATAAAAAAAATTGTTGCAGTTTTGTCGATCAATTTGTTCTTCAGTTAAAGAACTAAATTGATTTGTCTTTGTGCCTAACTAAAAATTACTTTAAATGTCGGTCATTTCTTCTTTAGTAGAAACTCTAAAGTAAGAAAAAATTATTTGTTGTGATTTTGTCAATCTACTTATTCTTCAGTTGAAACGCTGGAGAAATAAGTAGATCTGTTTTTATGTCTAGCTAAAATTTATTTTGAATGTCAGTCATTCTTTCTTCAGTAGAAACTCTGAAGTAAGAAAAAATTGTTGGTAGCGTTTGTTGCAGTTTTGTTAATCAACATGTTCTTCAGTTAAAACGCTAAAGAACTAAGTTGATCTGTCTTTGTGCCTAACTAAAATTTACTTTGAATGTCGGTAATTTCTTCTTTAGTAGAAACTCTAAAGTAAGAAAGAATTATTTGTTGCAATTTAGTTGATCAACTTACTCTTCAGTTGAAACGCTGAAGAGATAAGTAAATTTGTCTGTCTGTTTGAATGTCTGTTATTCTTCCTTCAGTAAAAGCTCTGAAGTAAGAAAAAATTGTTGGTAGCGTCAATTTGAATATCAATTAACAGATTTTTTTAAATTTTATTAAACTTGAATCAATGTCTGCAGTTGAAACGTTGCAGACTTGATCACTACATGTAACTTAAATACGTAAATAAGTTGCAGTTTTGTCAATCAACTTGTTCTTCAGTTGAAACATTGAAAAACTAAGTTGATCTGTCTTTGTGCTTAACTAAAGTTTACATTGAATGTCGATCATTTCTTCTTTAGTAGAAACTCTAAAGTAAGAAAAAATTGTTTATTGTGATTTTGTTGATCAACTTACTGTTCAGTTGAAACGCTAAAGAAATAAGTAGATCCATCTTTATATCTAGCTAAAGTTTACATTGAATGTCAGTCAATTCTTCTTTCAGTCGAAACTGAAGAAAAAAAGAATTGTTTGTAGCGTCAGTTGGAATGTCAATACATAGATTTGTCTTAATGTTTGAAAAGCTGCAAACCTGATTACTACATTTAACCTAAGTAAACTCTTCAAAATAAAATTGAAGAAAAAAAATTTGTTAAATTTAATTTGTTTCACTAGAAACTTCAATATTAAATAGCAGTAACCTAAGTAAGAATCTTTAAAAATCGTTTCTAGCGTCAATTGTAATGTCGATCAACTTACTCTTCAGTTGAAACGCTGAAGAGATAAGTAGATCTGTCTTTGTGCCTAACTAAAGTTTACATTGAATGTCAGTCATTCTTCCTTCAGTAGAAACTCTGAAGTAAGAAGTTATTGTTTGTAGCGTCAATTAACATTTTTGTCTTAATATCTAAATTTACTAAACTTAAATTAGGGTCTGCAGTTGAAACGCTGCAGATTCAATAACTACATGTAACCTAAGAGAATTCTTAAAAATGAAATTGAAAAAAGTAAGATTTTGTTAAATTTAATTTGTTTCCAGTTGAAACGCTGGAAACTTCAATATTCAATAACGCTAACCTAAATAAAAAGCTTCAAAACAAAATAATTTAGTCTACAGTTGAAACGCTGAAGACTTATTATTCTATCTTTAATAATTGAAGAAAGTTGATTGATTTAAACAAAAATCCTATTCTAAACTAAAATTTCAGTAATCAGTTGAAACGCTGATGACTTTATTAATATATAATATCAACCTATTTGAATATTTCTTCATTATAGAAAAAAAATAATAAAAGCTAAAATAATCTCCAGTTGAAACGTTGGAGATTTTATCTTAAATTAAAACTAACTAACCTAATCATTGATCACTATATTTAGGATAATTTTGTTATATCTATTAGAACATGATGCACAGAATAAGCCAACAATTGAGGACAAGAAGAATAAATACCTTAAAAAATCAAAAAAATTTCCAGACGAATTAACACTATTAAAGAATCAAACAATTTCATTCAATGAAGCATACACAATATGCCGGACAAACCAGCTCCATACAAACCAATTTCATACCCAACCAAATCTGACAAAACAGAAACCAAACAAGTAAAAATAAATCAAAATTCAAATCACTTAAGAATATCAAACAAAAAATAACAAAGAACAACATTCATGATGAGAAACCATTGCTGGACCAGCTACATTCATACCAACCACAAGCCAAAATTGAAGGAATTCAAATTAAACCCAGAAAACAAAAAGGTTTTTTTGAAGATTTCAAAAAACCAACAAAAATCATTCAATATAAGCCGGACACACCAGCTTCATTCATACCAAAAACCATAAGTAGAATCAAGACCATAGACAAACCAAAAATAAAACAACAATTTCGAAGAACAAAAAGCATCATATTCTGTGATACAACTAAATCATCCCAAATATATTGTCAACTTAGTCTAAAATGTGAAATATATTTAACTAATAATTCAGTCAAAAATAAATGTAATGTAACCTAAAGATTTAAAACAGTCATGATTGAGTCATTAATAAATCTAAACTGTAACTAAAATTAAAATTTCAGTCGAAACTCTGAATAATTTTCTGGTAATATTAATATCAAGTAACCTAAAATAGTCATAATAGAATCACTTTTGTGCATAAACAGTAAATTCAAATGTAATCATGTTTTATAATTGTTAAGGTATACCAAAAAAATTAAAAAGTTAGTTAAAGTCACAATAATCTTATAGTGCAAATATTTAAAAAAATGTTAAAAATATTATTCAGTCGAAACTCTGAATAATTTTGTAAAAATGTTAAATCAGTGCAACTTAAAAATTTAAAAAATGGTCATACTGGTCAAGTCATTATTAAAAAAATAAGTAAAAAGAAAATAATGTTATAAATATTATTCTAATATAAATGCATTCAGTCAAAAATATGTTTGTGGTAATAATGAAGTCATTTCATTAAAAAATTAAAAATACTAGTCATAGTAAAGTCTTTTATATGTCATTAAATAGATCTGAAATTAAGGTAGAAGGAAAATAACGTTATAAATATTATTCAGTCGAAACTCTGAATAATTTGGAATAATATTAAAGTCATGCAGTCTGAGGTTAGTCATTATTTAGCTTAAAATGTAAGAATTATTCAGTCAATCAATTTTTGAAGTAATATCAAAGTCATTTCATAAAAAAATCAAAAATAACAGTCTTGGTTAAGACATTTATTTGTTTAGAGGTGTAAATACAAGCAAAATAGATGTTTTAGTCAAATTTTATGTAAATTAAGATTAATAGTCGAATTATATTTTCTAAAAAAAATTAAAATACAGTCATGGTCGTCATATTAAGTCTAAACTGTAAATACAAAAAAAAAATCAATCAAAATTATTATTCAGTTGAAACTCAGAATAATTTTGTTATAATATTAAAATTAGCAACAAGGAAAATTAAAAAAAAAATGATTGTAGTTACAGTCATTCATTAATCTAAAAATAAAAATGCAAATTAAGTATTAAATTAAAATCATGTAAACCAAAAGAAATTAAAAAAAAATGTCAAAGTTAAGTCGTTGTTGATGCAAAATTAACAAAAATTAAAAAACAAATTTAATTAAATTATATTCACTGAATAATTTACAAGTCAATAAAGAAAATATGAAAAAAGTGGTTTAATCCATACACAATTATTACAATATCAATAATAAATCTCGTATATTAAAAATAAAATTCAACCTACCCAAAACATGGCATTAGTCAGTAAATATTAATTAACAACCTAAATTGAAGATTGATTAATTAAAACAAACCGAACTATAATAATAATGAAATTCTATAAAATTGCAGATAAAAGATCATAAAACATAGATTGAATAAAAAACACAACAAATTTTTTCCATCCATATATGGCACATTTAATTAAAAATAACCTGGAATGCTTACACAAAAATATAAATTAATACAAAGCAAGGAACCCCAAATAAATAGCCTAACCAATCTTTGAAACGCCCCGATTGATTTAGGAAAATTTCCGTTGAACATTTGAATACGTAAACGGCTTTACTTACCTCAGAATCGTTGATTTTTTTTAAATTCTCGATAAATCCTCCCAGTGGAGTGTAATGAAGGCACATTTCTAAGGCGCAACAAGAACTACGTTGATTTACAACACGCATGGATGGGTGGCCGGCCAATTCACACGTTCATGATTACCCCGACCGTGCCAAACTGAGGCATAGATAATTTCTCGTTAACCTAACCTAAGCTCACGTCGCCACACTAAAACTCGCAAATGTTGGTAATTTTTTGGTTACTGAGGTAATTTGGACCCTTAATTACGATTTCGGAATCGCCGTTTCGATATTCTTAATATTTCACCTTCTAATCCAAAGCGGTTTTAGGGTATATTTTTATTACAAAAACGTGTGAAACAAATATAGTTTTAACGGGCCGAGGAGGACGCAATTGCTCCTGTGGCAAGCCAACAGAGCATGGCAAATGCTCTTGCAAACTGGAAGTCCGTAGGTCAAAGGGTTTTCCTTCAGCGATCGATTGTATCGCTTAGTACGTACGTATGCTCGTGTTTTTCAGAGTAAAATCCGCAAATGTGGATGAAAGTTTGTAATTTTTTGTTTTCTGGGGTAATTTGGAGCCCTGATCACAATTTTGTTATCGCCGTTTTGATATTCTCATCACTTTTCCCTCTTATCAAAAAATGGCTATATTCGGTCAATTTGAAAGTTTTAAAAGCGTGAAACTAACATACTTCTAGCCGGCCGATGGGGACGCAAATTTTTCTGTGGCAAGCCCATTAAGTTGTCGGCCAAAGCGGAAGTCCGTGCTTTAAGTGATTCTCCTTCAGTGATCGAAAGAGTCGAAACATACCAAAGGAGGGGTTATTTCTTCTTTTTTGACAAGGATTTTTTCAATTTTAGGACAAAAAGGTCGGTTTTTTTGCATTTCCTGATTACGATTTTGGGAGTCCGACCCCGATATTCCTAGCACACTGTCGGCATTTTTAAAATAACTGCCAAAAACACGGTATTTTGCGTTTTGAAGGGCAAAAAAGGGACTAAACGGTAGCCAACAGACTCATCTGAATCAAATTAAAATTATAATATTTATTCTAAAATGAATATTCTGTTTAAATTATAACAAAAAATTAATTATCATTGAAACCGATTAATTTAATACAGAATTAATTATTGTGTATTAACTTGGAAAATATGTTACATTAATTAATTAACTACAACTATATTTCAGATCAAATATTTTATTCATTTGTAAAACTAATACGCAAATTCAATGAATGTTTACTTCGATAACATTCTATTTATACATTTATCAGATTTACCTATAAAATAAGACGGAGATTTTTTGCTTTTTATGTGCGTGCTGATATCGCAAGAAACGAATGATTTTTATCGGCGACCTTTTCATGCAGATAACAATTTATTTATGCATCGTATCTTCTAGAATAATTCCATATATACATATTATTTGAATGATTTTAAATTTTATAATTTTAAGAATACAAATATATTAAATTGGATCACAATTTTAAAGCACAAAATGTCTTCATAGATTATTGCAATACATACCTATATTACTTGTTCCTGACCTATCACAAATTCGTAAACTATCAATATTAATTCTAAACATTCATAAATATTACAAAACTATTATAATCTGTAGTAGATAAAATCTGCCGCAAATGTCATAAATTGTTCTTAAGCTGTTATAAATGACATAAAATATTAACCAAACTGTCATGGATTGCCAGCAAGTTGTTTTAATTGAAATTACCTACCCCAAGTTGTTTTACGCCAAGAACCGAATGTTGTCAAGTATTAAAAATAAGAGAAGATAATATTTTTAAAATGCCGAATAAAGAATTTTTGAATCTATTTAAAAAAAGTCTGAAAATAATCAAAGCAAAATTTTTATTTCATATTCTTAGATACTATTGGAGTTCTTGGTACTGAAATTAAAAAATTAAATTTCTATTAAAAGAGTAAATACAATACACAAATCAATCAAATATTTGTTCAACAAACTTGATAGATTAATAAAATAGTAATTGAGCACCGATGATTCCTTCCGCCTCGTATTCCATCTGGTTTGGTGAATGTACTCAAATAATTGGGTTTGACTTGTCGTCCAGGTTTGTGGTTCAGCCACCTTTGTTGAATGCATCTAGAGTAGGTATTAAGGCAGTGGAGTAGCATCTTCTAGTTTAAATAATAGAATACAAAACTATAAATTTATTAAAATGTTTAATATTTTCCACCTCACCCACAACAATCAACGTTAACATTTCCAAAGCAAAATTTGTTACTAATTTAATACTCACCCTTTTTCGTAACTCATTCCTATCTTTTGCATTACTCAATTTGAATATGAAGCTTCTACCAAAGTTTTTTCTAGAATATTTTAATTATTTTATTAATTTTATATAAACTAAACTAATTGGCTGCAAATTAAAACAAATTATTACACAAAATTGAAGAAAAATTTAAAGAATAGAGAAAGATTAAAGAGAAGAATAAATTTCCCCCTCCTCATTCTTGCATCCGGGCTTGGGACCGGCTTCGGCAGAGTTAGAAAATGAAAAAAAGGTGGATAGTCGGAGAGAAAACAACTAAATCAAGAACTACAAGAGTCAGAACAAGCATGGTAGGTAAGCAGTAAAAAAAGTAGAAGATATTAGTGCATAGTAGTAGCAGCGAAAATTAAGAGACAGGAACTGGAAATGAAAATAGTTTAGGAACGAATAGTAACGAGATAAAGAGGAATGGCACAATCAGGGATCTTCTCGCGGGTTTTTCAGGCGTAGAGACAAGCTTTATGCATGGCGAGACAGGTTGAACCTATGGTGCGCATTATAACAAGAAGAGAAGACGAGCTGGCGTTGCTACACACGTTAGTCTCTTCAAGTCTTCGATGGTGCATAACAAATTGAACTAAATCTTATAACTAAAGTTAGCAAATCCGTTTTTTTTTTAAATAAATTGAAGCAAACAACTGGAAATTATCCTATTACAGTTTAAACAAAAATTGGTAAAAATTAAATGAACCCCCCACCCTGCCTGGCTGAGTAGTAAGCTAGAGTATGGTTAAATCGCATTTGTGTGAAAGAATTAAATTAAGTATTATGGAAATTTTTTAGGGGCTGCTGTAAAAAATTGGTTTTAGTAAATTTAGCCTTAGTTTTCCTTATTTAATTCATAATCAATTTTCCAAACAATCCAATTTGTGTACTTGGTTTCCATAAACTAAGGCTATTATGATGAGCTGAAATAAAAGTACAATGCATTTTTTCAAATTTTGAAAAAAATGTATTGCGTTATAGCTGAAATAAAAATTGATTAGATCTTCTGTTCTAGTTTACTTTTTTATCCATTCCATTGGGTTTTGTTATCCAGTTAATATAATTCAATACAATTTTTTGATTTGAATTCTAGAACTTAATCTGAAATAAGCAATAGAATCCCTTCATTTAGAAAAGAAACTATTGCTATCGGCTGGAAGTAATTGAAATTGATTAGGTCTTCTGTTCTAGTTTTTTATTTATGTATTGGTCCATTAGATTTTGTTATTAAGATAATTCCAGTTAACACAAACCAATTCTGTGCTTAATTTTTATTGTATTCTAGAACTAAATCTGAAATAAGCAATAGAATCCTTTCAATTTGAAAAAAAAACTATTGCTATTGGCTGGAAACAATTAAAATTAATTAGGTCTTCTGTTCTAGGTTTTTTTTTAATTATTGTTCCATTATATTGTTATCCGGTGCTTAAGATAATTCATTTATGGTAAATTAGTTGGATTCTAGAACGTAACCTAAAATAAGCAAAGAAATCTTTTCATTTGGAAAAGATTAAATTGCTATTAACTGAAAAGCAAACTTTTATTAGTTTTTGGAGGAATTATTACAAAATTTCCATAATATAATGCCAATAAATGTTGATAAAAAACAAAGCGATGTAACCATAATATAATAAATTTGTTGAATCCCTTTTAATAACAAATGTACCATAAGCACGGAGAGATATACTTATGATACCTAATTAAAATAAGCAAACCTTCACATAGCTAATGAATTTACTTCTAGAAGCTAGCCATAAAATCTGAAAAAAAATTGAATCCAGTTTAAAAAATTCTGGATAATTTAATATTGAAAAAAATATTTATCTTCAATTTTATGCAAAATAATTATTATTTTAAAGTTGATAAACGATTGAAGAAAAATTAATATATACAAACAATGCCATGTAAACTAATCTATTGTTGAGTAACGCTGAAACCTAAAAAATACAATTCTAATTGGTTCTTCAGTTGAAACGCTGAGGAAAATTGATGAAAATAAATTTATCTAAAAAAAACCTAAATTGATTCAATAAAAATATTTGCTTCAGTATAAACTCTAAAACATTCCTTCCAATTCCCTAAAATTATGTTAGATTGAACCACGGTTATGGGTAAATTTGTGCTTAATCTTCAAATGTTGAAGAAAGCTTCGCATTTTTATTTGATGAATTTGTTAAAGTTTATATTGAATGTCAGTTGGTTCTTATTCAGGCAAAACTCTGAATTAAAAAACTTTGTCAATCAACTTATTCTTCAGTTAAAACATTGAAGAAATAAGTTGATTTATTTTTAGAAGTAACTGAAGTTTAAATTAAATGTCAGTTATTTTCTACTGAAGTTGAAGCGCTGAAGAAATAAATTGATTTGTCTTTGGGCTTACTAAATTTACTTCAAATGTCAGTTATTACTACTTTAGTAGAAACTCTAAAGTAGAAAGACGTGTTCGTAGCGTTCGTTGCAGTTTTGTCGATCAACTTGTTCTTCAGTTGAAACGTTAAAGAACTAAGTTGATCTGTCTTTGGCCTAACAAAAGTTTACTTTGAATGTCAGTTCTTCTTTAGATGGAAATCTAAAGTAAGTTTGTTGTAATTTTGTCGATCGACTTACTCTTCAGTTGAAACGCTGAAGAGATAAGTAGATCTATCTTAAGCCTAATTAAAGTTTACTTTGAATGTCTGTTATTCTTCCTTCGGTCAAAGCTCTGAAGTAAGAAAATATTGTTTGTAGCGTCAGTTAGAATGTTAATTAACAGATGTGTCTTCATATCTAAATTTAATAAACTTAAATCAGGGTCTGAAGTTGAAACGCTGCAGAGTCAATTACTACATTTAACGTAGGTACGTAAGTAAGAAAGAGATTGTTGGTAACGTTTGTTGCAGTTTTGTTTGTTGATCAACTTGTTCTTCAGTTGAAACGTTGAAGAACTAAGTTGACCTGTCTTTGGCCTAACTAAATTTACAATAAATGTCAGTGGCTTCTTCTTTAGTCAAAACTCTGAAGTAAGAAACAGTATTTGTAGCGTTTGTTGCTGTTTTGTCGATCAACTTATGCTTCAGTTGAAACATTGAAGACATAAGTTGAATTGTCTTTGTCCTATCTAAATTTACTTTGAATGTTGGTCACTTCCTCTTCAGTCGAAACTCTGAAGTAAGAAGAGATTGTTGCAGTTTTATCGATCAATTTTTCTTCAATTAAAACATTGAAGAAATAAGTTGATCCGTTTTTGTGTCTAACTAAAGTTTATTTTGAATGTCGGTAATTTCTTCTTTAGTTGAAACACTAAAGTAAGAAAGAAAGGATTGTTTGTTGTGATTTTGTCGATCAACTTACTCTTCAGTTGAAACGCTGAAGAGATAAGTAGATTTGTCTTTAGCCTAACTAAAGTTTACTTTGAATGTCTGTTATTCTTCCTTCAGTCGAAACTCTGAAGTAAGAAGGTATTGTTTGTTGCGTCAATTGGAATGTCAATTAACATATTTTTCTTAATAACTAAATTTAATAAACTTAAATAAAGGTCAGCAGTTGAAACGCTGCAGACTTAATTACTACATGTAACCTAAGTTAATTCTTCAAAATAAAATTGAAGACGGTAAAATGTTGTTAAATTTAACTTGTTTCCAGTTGAAACGCTGGAAACTTTAATATTAAAGAAAGCTAACCTAAATAAGAATTTTAAAAAAAATTGTAGCGTCAATTGTATTGTCGATCAACTTATTCTTCAGTTGAAACGCTGAAGAGATAAGTAGATTTGTCTTTACGTCTGCCTAAAGTTTACTTTGAATGTCAGTCATTCTTCCTTCAGTCGAAACTCTGAAGTAAGACGATATTGTTTGTAGCGTCAATTAACAAATTTGTCTTCATATCTTCATATCTAAAACCACTAAATTTTAATCAGGATCTGCAGTGGAAACGCTGCTGACTCGATTACTATATGTGACCTAAGTAAATTCTTTAAAATAAAATTGAAGAACGTGAAATTTTCTTAAATTTAATTTGTCTCCAGTTGAAACGCAGGAAACTCCAGTATTAAAAAACGCTAACCTAAGTAAGAATCTTTAAAAAAAATAATTCATTTAGTCTTTAGTTGAAACGCTAGAGACTTGTATAATTCAATTTGTCAATTAAACTATCATCTTCAATAGATGAAAAAAGGTGTTTAATTTAATTAAAATTCATAATATGAATCAAAATTTCATCAGTTGAAACGCTGATGACTTTATTTATGTATAATATTAACCTATTTGAACAATTCTTCATTATAGAAGAAAATTTAAAAAAGCTAAAATTATCTCCAGTTGAAACGCTGGAGATATTATCTTAAATTATAGCTAACTAACCTAACCATTGATCACTATATTTGGGATAACTTTGTTGTATCTATTAAGATATGATGCACACAATAAGGCAACAATTGCAAAAAAAGAATAATCACTTAAAGAATCAAGATTGATTATACCACAAAAACTGGAATGTTCCAACAGCAAACAATCGAACAATTCATACAATAAACCACACACAACAAGCCGGACAAACCAGCTTCATACATCCATACCAACCAAATTCATACCCAACCAAAACTGATCAAAGAGAATTCCAACCAGTTATAAAGCAAAATTCAAATCACTTAAGTAGAGGACAGAATATCAAACCAAAAATAACAAAGAATAACATTCAAAATGATGAACCATTGCTGGACCAGCTACATTCATACCAACCACAAGCCAAAATTGAAGGAATTCAAATTAAACCAAGAAAGCAAACAAAAGTTTTTTTGAAGATTTCGAAAAACCAAGCAAAATTGTTTGAAATAACTGCAAAATCATTCAATATAAGCCGGACACACCAGCTTCATTCATACCAAAAACCATAAGTAGAATCAAGACCATAGACAAAACAAAAATGAAACAACAATTTCGAAGAACAAAGAGCATCATATCCTGTGATACAACTAAATTATCCCCAATATATTGTCAACTTAGACTAAAATATCGAATAAATTTAATTATTAATTCAGTCAAAAAATAAATGATTTAATGTAACCTAAAGAATTAAAAAACAGTCATGCTTGAGTCAATACTAAATGTAAAGTGTAACTAAAAGTAAAATAATGTTAAAAATATTATTCAGTCGAAACTCTGAATAATTTTCTGGTAATATTAATACCATATAACCTAAACTAGTCTTGAAGAGTCATTTTTATGCATAAACAGTAATGTTTAAAAAAGAGTAAAATTGTCATATACCTAAAAAATTAAAAAACCGTCACGATTAAAGTCACAATAATTCTAGAGTGCAAATTAAAAAAAAAAACGTTAAAACTATTATTCAGTCGGAACTCTGAATACTTTTTTTTTTAAATATTAAAGTAGTGTAACTTAAAAATTAAAAAAAATGGTCATAGTAGTCAAGGTTGTCTTTCAATAAATAAGTAAAAAAAAAGAACGTTATCAGTATTATTCAGTCGCTTAAAATATAAATGCATTCAGTCAAAAATATGATTGTGGTAATATTGAAGTCTATTCACCAAAAAATTAAAAATAAGTCATGAGTCTTTTATATATAATATTAAAGTCATGTTAAATAAAAAAAATAATAAAAGTCAGAAATCAGTCGTTATTTAGCTTTTTGTAAGAATTATTCAGACTAAAATACTTTTGAGATAATATTGAAGTCATTTTAACAAAAACATCAGTCATGAAGAAGCCAGAGGTGCAAATACAAGCAAAATAGATGTTTCAGACATGGTTTCTAAAAAAAATTAAAAAAAATAGTCCTCATTAACAAGTCTAAACAGTAAAATTAAAAAAAATCAATTGAAATAATTATTCAGTTGAAACTCTGAATAATAATAAAGTTTGTAAATGATTGTAGTTAGTCATTGATAAGTCTAAAAGTACAAATAGTCATAATTGTCATTGTTGAAGCTAAAATGAAAAATATCAAAAAACAATTTTAATTAAATAAGTTATTCAGATAAAACACTGAATAACTTAAAAGTCAAAACAATAAATTTAAAGAAATATAAAAAAGTGGTTCAATCCATACACAATTATACAAATCTATCACTAATAAATATTATATAATGAGAACAAAATTTAACCCTACACAATAAATGGCAATAATTAGTACATATTAATTAATTAAGATTGATTAATTAAATGCAAACCGAACTATAATAATGAAATTCTATAAAATTTCAGATAAATGATTATAAATCATAGATTGAATAAAAAACACAACAAATTTTTTCCATACATATATGGCACATTTAATTAAAAATAACCTGGAATGCTTACACAAATATATAATTAATACAAAATAAGGAACCCCATTTTATTAGAATTGAATTAGCCTAACCAATCCTTGAAACGCCCCGATTGATTAGGAAAATTTCCGTTGAACATTTGAATATGAACGGATTTACTTACCTTGATTTTTATTGAATTTCCCGATCAATCCTCCCATTTGGAGTATAATGAAGCACTTCTCTAAGACGCACCAAGAACGAACGATGATTTACAACACGCATGTATGGGTGGCCGGCCAGATCGCACGTTCATCATAACCCCGACAGTGCCAAACTGAGGTCTCTCCGGGCTTGTATGGCTTTAATGGCTTAGCGCAAGCAATGATGCGTGGAGGGGATGCGTATCGATTGATACTCTGTGGTCGGATTTACCTATTGAAATTTGGATAGGATAATGAAAGTCCACTTAAATGTTATTGTGATTAAAGTATATAATCGCATGAATTTATTTCCTTGCATTTTATTCAGATTGTAAACAAAACTGATAAGGGTAAAATAAAGAGATAGTCGAGTGACATACGCAAATATTTTACATGTAAATAATTTTAAAAGGAATTATTTTTATGCGTTTGATTTAAATTGTGAAATTAATATATTTTTATTATAATTTTATTAATTATATTTTCTTTATTATTATTCTTAATATTGGTCGGAAAATGTCGTTCACAGTTATTGCGGCACATTATGTCATATTTAATCATCGAATTCTGCTTTCTACTAGGAAAAGATACTGATCAATATTCTTACTGTCTGTAAAAAGAATTAAATGATTTCAGTATTTATGTCGGTTATTTTGTTCCATAGAAACATCTTTTTGGGTTTTTCGCTAACTTCATTTTATAGCATTATTCATAATAATTCTCCTCAAATTAACTGTAAACTTCATGCAATTAATTGTGCTTTCCCTTAAACCAAAAATTTAGTTTTTTATTAAACATTTGACAATAGTTGGTAGTATTGAAAAATGATTTATGTAAAATTAATAGCAAATTTTATTCTACACAAAATGTTTTATATAATTTAAATTCTTAAACTTAGTATTAACTGAGATAATGCATTAAGTGTAAAAGACACAATTATTTTAGTTTTTTATTAACGATTTGAAAACAGTTGTTAGTATTGAAAAATAATTTTAGTAAAATTAATTGAACATTTTATTCTACACAAAATGATTTATATAATTTAAATTCCTTAGGTTGGTATTAACCAAGATAATGCGATAAGTGTAAAGAACAAAATTATTTTAGTTTTTTGTTAACCATTTGAAAACAGTTGGTAGTATTGAAAAATGATTAATGTAAAATTAATAGCAAATTTCATTCTACAAAAAATAATTTAATAATTTAAATTCTTTAGGTTGGTATTACCTAAGATAATGTATTAAGTGTAATAAACAAAATTATTTTAGTTTTTCATTAACCATTTGAAAACAGTTGGTAGTATTGAAAAATAATTAATGTAAAATTAATAGCAAATTTCATTCTACACAAAATGATTTATATAACTTAAATTACTAAAGTTGGTATTAACCAAGATAATGCATTAAGTGTAAAAAACAAAATTATTTCAGTTTTTTATTAACCATTTGAAAACAGTTGGTAGTATTAAAAAATGATTAATGTAAAATTAATAGCAAATTTCATTCTACACAAAATGATTTATATAACTTAAATTACTTAAGTTGGTATTAACCAAGATAATGCATTAAGTGTAATAAACAAAATTATTTTAGTTTTTTATTAACCATTTGAAAACAGTTGGTAGTATTGAAAAATGATTTAAGTAAAATTAATAGCAAATTTCACTCTACACAAAATGATTTATATAATTTAAATTCTTAAAGATAGAATTAACCAAGATAATGCATTAATTTTAATAAACAAAATTATTTTAGTTTTTTGTTAACCATTTGAAAACAGTTGGTAGTATTGAAAAATGATTAAAGTAAAATTAATAGCAAATTTTATTCTACACAAAATGATTTATATAATTTAAGTTCATAAAGTTGGTATTAACTAAGATAATGCATTAAGTGTAAAATACAAAATTATTTTAGTTTTTCATTAACTATTTGAAAACAGTTGGTAGTATTGAAAAATGATTGATAAATTTTGTGTAGAATGAAATTTGCTATTAATTTTACTTTATTCATTTTTCAATACTACCAACTGTTTTCAAATGGTTAATAAAAAACTAAAATAATTTTGTTTATTACAATTAAAGCATTATCTTGGTTAATACCAACTTTAGTAATTTAAGTTATATAAATTATTTTGTGTAGAATGAAATTTGCTATTAATTTTACTTTAATCATTTTTCAATACTACCAACTGTTTTCAAATGGTTAATAAAAAACTAAAATAATTTTGTTTATTACAATTAAAGCATTATCTTGGTTAATACCAACTTTAGTAATTTAAGTTATATAAATCATTTTGTGTAGAATGAAATTTGCTATTAATTTTATATTAATTATTTTTCAATACTACCAACTGTTTTCAAATGGTTAATAAAAAACTAAAATAATTTTGTTTATTACAATTAATGCATTATCTTGGTTAATACTATCTTTAAGAATTTAAGTTATATAAATCATTTTGTGTAGAATGAAATTTGCTATTAATTTTACTTTAATCATTTTTCAATATTACCAACTGTTTTCAAATGGTTAATAAAAAACTAAAATAATTTTGTTTATTACAATTAATGCATTATCTTGGTTAATACTATCTTTAAGAATTTAAATTATATAAATCATTTTGTGTAGAATGAAATTTGCTATTAATTTTACTTTAATCATTTTTCAATATTACCAACTGTTTTCAAATGGTTAATAAAAAACTGAAATAATTTTGTTTTTTACACTTAACGCATTATCTTGGTTAATACCACCTTTAGTAATTTAAATTATATAAATCATTTTGTGTAGAATGATATTTGCTATTAATTTTACTTTAATCATTTTTCAATATTACCAACTGTTTTCAAATGGTTAATAAAAAACTAAAATAATTTTGTTTATTAAAATTAATGCATTATCTTGGTTAATTCTATCTTTAAGAATTTAAATTATATAAATCATTTTGTGTAGAGTGAAATTTGCTATTAATTTTACTTAAATCATTTTTCAATACTACCAACTGTTTTCAAATGGTTAATAAAAAACTAAAATAATTTTGTTTATTACACTTAACGCAATATCTTGGTTAATACCAACTTTAGGAATTTAAATTATATAAATCATTTTGTGTAGAATGAAATTTGCTATTAATTTCACATTAATCATTTTTCAATACTACCAACTGTTTTCAAATGGTTAATAAAAAACTAAAATAATTTTGTTTTTTACACTTAATGCATTATCTTGGTTAATACCAACTTTAGTAATTTAAGTTATATAAATCATTTTGTGTAGAATGAAATTTGCTATTAATTTTACATTAATTATTTTTCAATACTACCAACTGTTTTCAAATGGTTAATAAAAAACTAAAATAATTTTGTTTATTACACTTAATGCATTATCTTGGTTAATACCAACTTAAGTAATTTAAGTTATATAAATCATTTTGTGTAGAATGAAATTTGCTATTAATTTTACATTAATCATTTTTTAATACTACCAACTGTTTTCAAATGGTTAATAAAAAACTGAAATAATTTTGTTTTTTACACTTAATGCATTATCTTGGTTAATACCAACTTTAGTAATTTAAGTTATATAAATCATTTTGTGTAGAATGAAATTTGCTATTAATTTTACATTAATTATTTTTTAATACTACCAACTGTTTTCAAATGGTTAATAAAAAACTGAAATAATTTTGTTTTTTACACTTAATGCATTATCTTGGTTAATACCAACTTTAGTAATTTAAGTTATATAAATCATTTTGTGTAGAATGAAATTTGCTATTAATTTTACATTAATCATTTTTCAATACTACCAACTGTTTTCAAATGGTTAACAAAAAACTAAAATAATTTTGTTCTTTACACTTATCGCATTATCTTGGTTAATACCAACCTAAGGAATTTAAATTATATAAATCATTTTGTGTAGAATAAAATGTTCAATTAATTTTACTAAAATTATTTTTCAATACTAACAACTGTTTTCAAATCGTTAATAAAAAACTAAAATAATTGTGTCTTTTACACTTAATGCATTATCTCAGTTAATACTAACTTTAAGAATTTAAATTATATAAAACATTTTGTGTAGAATAAAATTTGCTATTAATTTTACATAAATCATTTTTCAATACTACCAACTATTGTCAAATGTTTAATAAAAAACTAAATTTTTGGTTTAAGGAAAAGCACAATTAATTGCATGAAGTTTACAGTTAATTTGAGGAGAATTATTATGAATAATGCTATAAAATGAAGTTAGCGAAAAACCCAAAAAGATGTTTCTATGGAACAAAATAACCGACATAAATACTGAAATCATTTAATTCATTTTACAGACAGTAAGAATATTGATCAGTATCTTTTCCTAGTAGAAAGCAGAATTCGATGATTAAATATGACATAATGTGCCGCAATAACTGTGAACGACATTTTCCGACCAATATTAAAAATAATAATAAAGAAAATATAATTAATAAAATTATAATAAAAATATATTAATTTCACAATTAATTCACAATCGACTATCTCTTTATTTTACCCTTATCAGTTTTGTTTACAATCTGAATAAAATGCAAGGAAATAAATTCATGCGATTATATACTTTAATCACAATAACATTTAAGTCGACTTTCATTATCCTATCCAAATTTCAATAGGTAAATCCGACCACAGAGTATCAATCGATACGCATCCCCTCCACGCATCATTGCTTGCGCTAAGCCATACAAGCCCGGAGAGACCTCAGTTTGGCACGGTGAGGGTTATGATGAACGTGCGATCTGGCCGGCCACCCATCCATGCGTGTTGTAAATCATCGTTCGTTCTTGGTGCGTCTTAGAGAAGTGCTTCATTATACTCCAAATGGGAGGATTGATCGGGAAATTCAATAAAAATCAAGGTAAGTAAATCCGTTCATATTCAAATGTTCAACGGAAATTTTCCTAATCAATCGGGGCGTTTCAAGGATTGGTTAGGCTAATTCAATTCTAATAAAATGGGGTTCCTTATTTGGTATTAATTATATATTTGTGTAAGCATTCCAGGTTATTTTTAATTAAATGTGCCATATATGTATGGAAAAAATTTGTTGTGTTTTTTATTCAATCTATAATTTATAATCATTTATCTGAAATTTTATAGAATTTCATTATTATAGTTCGGTTTGCATTTAATTAATCAATCTTAATTAATTAATATGTACTAATTATTGCCATTTATTGTGTAGGTTAAATTTTGTTCTCATTATATAATATTTATTAGTGATAGATTTGTATAATTGTGTATGGATTGAACCACTTTTTTATATTTCTTTAAATTTATTGTTTTGACTTTTAAGTTATTCAGTGTTTTATCTGAATAACTTATTTAATTAAAATTGTTTTTTGATATTTTTCATTTTAGCTTCAACAATGACAATTATGACTATTTGTACTTTTAGACTTATCAATGACTAACTACAATCATTTACAAACTTTATTATTATTCAGAGTTTCAACTGAATAATTATTTCAATTGATTTTTTTTTTAATTTTACTGTTTAGACTTGTTAATGAGGACTATTTTTTTTTAAATTTTTTTAGAAACCATGACCGAAACATCTATTTTGCTTGTATTTGCACCTCTGGCTTCTTTATGACTGATATTTTTGTTAAAATGACTTCAATATTATCTCAAAAGTATTTTAGTCTGAATAATTCTTACAAAAAGCTAAATAACGACTGATTTCTGACTTTTATTATTTTTTTTATTTACACGACTTTAATATTATATATAAAAGACTCATGACTTATTTTTAATTTTTTGGTGAATAGACTTCAATATTACCACAATCATATTTTTGACTGAATGCATTTATATTTTAAGCGACTGAATAATACTGATAACGTTATTTTTTTTATTTTTTTACTTATTTATTGAATGACAACCTTGACTACTATGACCATTTTTTTAATTTTTAAGTTACACTACTTTAATATTTAAAAAAAAAGTATTCAGAGTTCCGACTGAATAATAGTTTTAACGTTTTTTTTTTTAATTTGCACTCTAGAATTATTGTGACTTTAATCGTGACGGTTTTTTAATTTTTTAGGTATATGACAATTTTACTCTTTTTTAAACATTACTGTTTATGCATAAAAATGACTCTTCAAGACTAGTTTAGGTTATATGGTATTAATATTACCAGAAAATTATTCAGAGTTTCGACTGAATAATATTTTTAACATTATTTTACTTTTAGTTACACTTTACATTTAGTATTGACTCAAGCATGACTGTTTTTTAATTCTTTAGGTTACATTAAATCATTTATTTTTTGACTGAATTAATAAATAAATTTATTCGACATTTTAGTCTAAGTTGACAATATATTGGGGATAATTTAGTTGTATCACAGGATATGATGCTCTTTGTTCTTCGAAATTGTTGTTTCATTTTTGTTTTGTCTATGGTCTTGATTCTACTTATGGTTTTTGGTATGAATGAAGCTGGTGTGTCCGGCTTATATTGAATGATTTTGCAGTTATTTCAAACAATTTTGCTTGGTTTTTCGAAATCTTCAAAAAAACTTTTGTTTGCTTTCTTGGTTTAATTTGAATTCCTTCAATTTTGGCTTGTGGTTGGTATGAATGTAGCTGGTCCAGCAATGGTTCATCATTTTGAATGTTATTCTTTGTTATTTTTGGTTTGATATTCTGTCCTCTACTTAAGTGATTTGAATTTTGCTTTATAACTGGTTGGAATTCTCTTTGATCAGTTTTGGTTGGGTATGAATTTGGTTGGTATGGATGTATGAAGCTGGTTTGTTCGGCTTGTTGTGTGTGGTTTATTGTATGAATTGTTCGATTGTTTGCTGTTGGAACATTCCAGTTTTTGTGGTATAATCAATCTTGATTCTTTAAGTGATTATTCTTTTTTTGCAATTGTTGCCTTATTGTGTGCATCATATCTTAATAGATACAACAAAGTTATCCCAAATATAGTGATCAATGGTTAGGTTAGTTAGCTATAATTTAAGATAATATCTCCAGCGTTTCATCTGGAGATAATTTTAGCTTTTTTTAATTTTCTTCTATAATGAAGAATTGTTCAAATAGGTTAATTAATAAAGTCATCAGCGTTTCAACTGATAAAATTTTGATTCATATTATGAATTTTAATTAAATTAAACACCTTTTTTCAATTATTGAAGATGATAGTTTAATTGACAAATTGAATTATACAAGTCTCTAGCGTTTCAACTAAAGACTAAATAAATTATTTTTTTTAAGATTCTTACTTAGGTTAGCGTTTTTTA
Source organism: Tachinus rufipes (assembly GCA_963932245.1). NCBI lineage: Eukaryota > Metazoa > Arthropoda > Insecta > Coleoptera > Staphylinidae > Tachinus > Tachinus rufipes. Next base: position 106,067,864 of record OZ010746.1, on the reverse strand, counting down.
ATACTGGAGTTTCCTGCGTTTCAACTGGAGACAAATTAAATTTAAGAAAATTTCACGTTCTTCAATTTTGTTTTAAAGAATTTACTTAGGTCACATATAGTAATCGAGTCAGCAGCGTTTCCACTGCAGACCCTGATTTAAATTTAGTGGTTTTAGATATAAAGATATGAAGACAAATTTGTTAATTGACGCTGCAAACAATATCGTCTTACTTCAGTGTTTCGACTGAAGGAAGAATGACTGACATTCAAAGTAAACTTTAGGCAGACGTAAAGACAAATCTACTTATCTCTTCAGCGTTTCAACTGAAGAATAAGTTGATCGACAATACAATTGACGCTACAATTTTTTTTAAGATTCTTATTTAGGTTAGCTTTCTTTAATATTAAAGTTTCTAGCGTTTCAACTGGAAACAAGTTAAATTTAACAACATTTTACCGTCTTCAATTTTATTTTGAAGAATTAACTTAGGTTACATGTAGTAATTGAGTCTGCAGCGTTTCAACTGCTGACCTTTATTTAAGTTTATTAAATTTAGATATTAAGAAAAATATGTTAATTGACATTCCAATTGACGCAACAAACAATACCTTCTTACTTCAGAGTTTCGACTGAAGGAAGAATAACAGACATTCAAAGTAAACTTTAGTTAGGCTAAAGACAAATCTACTTATCTCTTTAGCGTTTCAACTGAAGAGTAAGTTGATCGACAAAATCACAACAAACAATCCTTTCTTTCTTACTTTAGTGTTTCAACTAAAGAAGAAATTACCGACATTCAAAATAAACTTTAGTTAGACACAAAAACGGATCAACTTATTTCTTCAATGTTTCAATTGAAGAAAAATTGATCGACAAAACTGCAACAATCTCTTCTTACTTCAGAGTTTTGACTGAAGAGGAAGTGACCAACATTCAAAGTAAATTTAGATAGGACAAAGACAAATCAACTTATGTCTTCAATGTTTCAACTGAAGCATAAGTTGATCGACAAAACCGCAACAAACGCTACAAACACTGTTTCTTACTTCAGAGTTTTGACTAAAGAAGAAGCCACTGACATTTATTGTAAATTTAGTTAGGCCAAAGACAGGTCAACTTAGTTCTTCAACGTTTCAACTGAAGAACAAGTTGATCAACAAAACTGCAACAAACGTTACCAACAATCTCTTTCTTACTTACGTACCTACGTTAAATGTAGTAGTCGACTCTGCAGCGTTTCAACTTCAGACCCTGATTTAAGTTTATTAAATTTAGATATGAAGACACATCTGTTAATTAACATTCTAACTGACGCTACAAACAATATTTTCTTACTTTAGAGCTTTGACTGAAGGAAGAATAACAGACATTCAAAGTAAACTTTAATTAGGCTTAAGATAGATCTACTTATCTCTTCAGCGTTTCAACTGAAGAGTAAGTCGATCGACAAAATTACAACAAACTTACTTTAGATTTCCATCTAAAGAAGAACTGACATTCAAAGTAAACTTTTGTTAGGTCAAAGACAGATCAACTTAGTTCTTTAACGTTTCAACTGAAGAACAAGTTGATCGACAAAACTGCAACAAACGCTACAAACACGTCTTTCTACTTTAGAGTTTCTACTAAAGTAGTAACGACATTTGAAGTAAATTTAGTTAGCCCAAAGACAAATCAATTTATTTCTTCAGTAGAAAATAACTGACATTTAGTTTAAACTTCAGTTACTTCTAAAAATAAATCAACTTATTTCTTCAATGTTTCAACTGAAGAATAAGTTGATTGACAAAGTTTTTAATTCAGAGTTTCGCCTGAATAAGAACCAACTGACATTCAATATAAACTTTAACAAATTCATCAAATAAAAATGGGAAGCTTTCTTCAACATTTGAAGATTAAGCACAAATTTACCCATAACCGTGGTTTAATCTAACATAATTTTAGGGAATTGGAAGAAATGTTTCAGAGTTTATACTGAAGCAAATATTTTTATTGAATCAATTTAGGTTTTTTTAGATAAATTTATTTTCATCAATTTTCCTCAGCGTTTCAACTGAAGAACCAATTAGAATTGTATTTTTTAGGTTTCAGCGTTACTCAACAATAGATTAGTTTACATGGCATTGTTTGTATATATTAATTTTTCTTCAATCGTTTATCAACTTTAAAATAATAATTATTTTGCATAAAATTGAAGATAAATATTTTTTTCAATATTAAATTATCCAGAATTTTTTAAACTGGATTCAATTTTTTTTCAGATTTTATGGCTAGCTTCTAGAAGTAAATTCATTAGCTATGTGAAGGTTTGCTTATTTTAATTAGGTATCATAAGTATATCTCTCCGTGCTTATGGTACATTTGTTATTAAAAGGGATTCAACAAATTTATTATATTATGGTTACATCGCTTTGTTTTTTATCAACATTTATTGGCATTATATTATGGAAATTTTGTAATAATTCCTCCAAAAACTAATAAAAGTTTGCTTTTCAGTTAATAGCAATTTAATCTTTTCCAAATGAAAAGATTTCTTTGCTTATTTTAGGTTACGTTCTAGAATCCAACTAATTTACCATAAATGAATTATCTTAAGCACCGGATAACAATATAATGGAACAATAATTAAAAAAAAACCTAGAACAGAAGACCTAATTAATTTTAATTGTTTCCAGCCAATAGCAATAGTTTTTTTTTCAAATTGAAAGGATTCTATTGCTTATTTCAGATTTAGTTCTAGAATACAATAAAAATTAAGCACAGAATTGGTTTGTGTTAACTGGAATTATCTTAATAACAAAATCTAATGGACCAATACATAAATAAAAAACTAGAACAGAAGACCTAATCAATTTCAATTACTTCCAGCCGATAGCAATAGTTTCTTTTCTAAATGAAGGGATTCTATTGCTTATTTCAGATTAAGTTCTAGAATTCAAATCAAAAAATTGTATTGAATTATATTAACTGGATAACAAAACCCAATGGAATGGATAAAAAAGTAAACTAGAACAGAAGATCTAATCAATTTTTATTTCAGCTATAACGCAATACATTTTTTTCAAAATTTGAAAAAATGCATTGTACTTTTATTTCAGCTCATCATAATAGCCTTAGTTTATGGAAACCAAGTACACAAATTGGATTGTTTGGAAAATTGATTATGAATTAAATAAGGAAAACTAAGGCTAAATTTACTAAAACCAATTTTTTACAGCAGCCCCTAAAAAATTTCCATAATACTTAATTTAATTCTTTCACACAAATGCGATTTAACCATACTCTAGCTTACTACTCAGCCAGGCAGGGTGGGGGGTTCATTTAATTTTTACCAATTTTTGTTTAAACTGTAATAGGATAATTTCCAGTTGTTTGCTTTAATTTATTTAAAAAAAAAAAACGGATTTGCTAACTTTAGTTATAAGATTTAGTTCAATTTGTTATGCACCATCGAAGACTTGAAGAGACTAACGTGTGTAGCAACGCCAGCTCGTCTTCTCTTCTTGTTATAATGCGCACCATAGGTTCAACCTGTCTCGCCATGCATAAAGCTTGTCTCTACGCCTGAAAAACCCGCGAGAAGATCCCTGATTGTGCCATTCCTCTTTATCTCGTTACTATTCGTTCCTAAACTATTTTCATTTCCAGTTCCTGTCTCTTAATTTTCGCTGCTACTACTATGCACTAATATCTTCTACTTTTTTTACTGCTTACCTACCATGCTTGTTCTGACTCTTGTAGTTCTTGATTTAGTTGTTTTCTCTCTGACTATCCACCTTTTTTTCATTTTCTAACTCTGCCGAAGCCGGTCCCAAGCCCGGATGCAAGAATGAGGAGGGGGAAATTTATTCTTCTCTTTAATCTTTCTCTATTCTTTAAATTTTTCTTCAATTTTGTGTAATAATTTGTTTTAATTTGCAGCCAATTAGTTTAATTTATATAAAATTAATAAAATAATTAAAATATTCTAGAAAAAACTTTGGTAGAAGCTTCATATTCAAATTGAGTAATGCAAAAGGTAGGAATGAGTTACGAAAAAGGGTGAGTATTAAATTAGTAACAAATTTTGCTTTGGAAATGTTGACGTTGATTGTTGTGGGTGAGGTGGAAAATATTGAACATTTTAATAAATTTATAGTTTTGTATTTTATTATTTAAACTAGAATATGCTACTCCACTGCCTTAATACCTACTCTAGATGTATTCAACAAAGGTGGCTGAGCCACAAACCTGGACGACAAGTCAAACCCAATTATTTGAGTACATTCACCAAACCAGATGGAATACGAGGCGGAATCATCGGTGCTCAATTACTATTTTATTAATCTATCAAGTTTGTTGAACAAATATTTGATTGATTTGTGTATTGTATTTACTCTTTTAATAGAAATTTAATTTTTTAATTTCAGTACCAAGAACTCCAATAGTATCTAAGAATATGAAATAAAAATTTTGCTTTGATTATTTTCAGACTTTTTTTAAATAGATTCAAAAATTCTTTATTCGGCATTTTAAAAATATTATCTTCTCTTATTTTTAATACTTGACAACATTCGGTTCTTGACGTAAAACAACTTGGGGTAGGTAATTTCAATTAAAACAACTTGCTGGCAATCCATGACAGTTTGGTTAATATTGTATGTCATTTATAACAGCTTAAGAACAATTTATGACATTTGCGGCAGATTTTATCTACTACAGATTATAATAGTTTTGTAATATTTATGAATGTTTAGAATTAATATTGATAGTTTACGAATTTGTGATAGGCCAGGAACAAGTAATATAGGTATGTATTGCAATAATCTATGAAGACATTTTGTGCTTTAAAATTGTGATCCAATTTAATATATTTGTATTCTTAAAATTATAAAATTTAAAATCATTCAAATAATATGTATATATGGAATTATTCTAGAAGATACGATGCATAAATAAATTGTTATCTGCATGAAAAGGTCGCCGATAAAAATCATTCGTTTCTTGCGATATCAGCACGCACATAAAAAGCAAAAAATCTTCGTCTTATTTTATAGGTAAATCTGATAAATGTATAAATAGAATGTTATCGAAGTAAACATTCATTGAATTTGCGTATTAGTTTTACAAATGAATAAAATATTTGATCTGAAATATAGTTGTAGTTAATTAATTAATGTAACATATTTTCCAAGTTAATACACAATAATTAATTCTGTATTAAATTAATCGGTTTCAATGATAATTAATTTTTTGTTATAATTTAAACAGAATATTCATTTTAGAATAAATATTATAATTTTAATTTGATTCAGATGAGTCTGTTGGCTACCGTTTAGTCCCTTTTTTGCCCTTCAAAACGCAAAATACCGTGTTTTTGGCAGTTATTTTAAAAATGCCGACAGTGTGCTAGGAATATCGGGGTCGGACTCCCAAAATCGTAATCAGGAAATGCAAAAAAACCGACCTTTTTGTCCTAAAATTGAAAAAATCCTTGTCAAAAAAGAAGAAATAACCCCCCCTTTGGTATGTTTCGACTCTTTCGATCACTGAAAGAGAATCACTTAAAGCACGGACTTCCGTTTTGGCCGACAACTTAATGGGGTCTGTGGCTTGCCACAGAAAAATTTGCGTCCCCATCGGCCGGCTAGAAGTATGTTAGTTTCACGCTTTTAAAACTTTCAAATTGACCGAATATAGCCATTTTTTGATAAGAGGGAAAAGTGATGAGAATATCAAAACGGCGATAACAAAATTGTGATCAGGGCTCCAAATTACCCCAGAAAACAAAAAATTACAAACTTTCATCCACATTTGCGGATTTTACTCTGAAAAACACGAGCGTACGTACGTACTAAGCGATACAATCGATCGCTGAAGGAAAACCCTTTGACCTACGGACTTCCGGTTTGCAAGAGCATTTGCCATGCTCTGTTGGCTTACCACAGGAGCAATTGCGTCCTCCTCGGCCCGTTAAAACTATATTTGTTTCACACGTTTTCGTAATAAAAATATACCCTAAAACCGCTTTGGATTAGAAGGTGAAATATTAAGAATATCGAAACGGCGATTCCGAAATCGTAATTAGGGGTCCAAATTACCTCAGTAACCAAAAAATTACCAACATTTGCGAGTTTTAGTGTGGCGACGTGAGCTTAGGTTAGGTTAACGAGAAAATATCTATGCCTCAGTTTGGCACGATCGGGGTAATCATGAACGTGTGAATTGGCCGGCCACCCATCCATGCGTGTTGTAAATCAACGTAGTTCTTGTTGCGCCTTAGAAATGTGCCTTCATTACACTCCACTGGGAGGATTTATCGAGAAATTAAAAAAAATCAACGATTCTGAGGTAAGTAAAGCCGTTTACGTATTCAAATGTTCAACGGAAATTTTCCTAAATAAATCGGGGCGTTTCAAAGATTGGTTAGGTTATTTATTTGGGGTTGCTTGCTTTGTATTAATTTATATTTTTGTGTAAGCATTCCAGGTTAGTTTTAATTAAATGTGCCATATATGGATGGAAAAAATTTGTTGTGTTTTTTATTCAATCTATGTTTTATGATCTTTTATCTGCAATTTTCTAGAATTTCATTATTATTATAGTTCGGTTTGTTTTAATTAATCAATCTTCAATTTAGGTTGTTAATTAATATTTACTGACTAATGCCATGTTTTGGGTAGGTTGAATTTTATTTTTAATATACGAGATTTATTATTGATATTGTAATAATTGTGTATGGATTAAACCACTTTTTTCATATTTTCTTTATTGACTTGTAAATTATTCAGTGAATAATTTATTTAATTAATTTTTGTCAATTTTGCATCAACAACGACTTAACTTTGACATTTTTTTTTAATTTCTTTTGGTTTACATGATTTTAATTTAATACTTAATTTGCATTTTTATTTTTAGATTAATGAATGACTATAATTACAATCATTTTTTTTTTAATTTTCCTTGTTGCTAATTTTAATATTATAACAAAATTATTCAGAGTTTCAACTGAATAATAATTTTGATTGATTTTTTTTTTGTATTTACAGTTTAGATTTAATATGACGACCATGACTGTATTTTAATTTTTTTTAGAAAACATAATTCGACTATTAATCTTAATTTACATAAAATTTGACTAAAACATCTATTTTGCTTGTATTTACACCTCTAAACAAATAAATGTCTTTACAAAGACTGTTATTTTTGATTTTTTGATGAAATGACTTTGATATTACTTCAAAAATTGATTTGACTGAATAATTCTTACATTTTAAGCTAAATAATGACTAACCTCAGACTGCATGACTTTAATATTAATCCAAATTATTCAGAGGTTCGACTGAATAATATTTATAACGTTATTTTCCTTCTACCTTAATTTTAGATCTATTTAATGACATATAAAGGGCTTTACTATGACTAGTATTTTAATTTTTTAATGAAATGCTTTCATTATTACTACAAACATAATTTTGACTGAATGCATTTATATTTTAAGCTAGAATAATATTTATAACATTATTTTCTTGTTACTTATTTTTTTAATAATGACTTGACCACTATAACCATTTTTTAAGTTGCACTAATTTAACATTTTTACAAAATTATTCAGAGTTTCGACTGAATAATATTTTTAACATTTTTTAAAATATTTGCACTCTAAGATTATTGTGACTTTAACTAACTTTTTAATTTTTTAGGTATACCTTAACAATTTTAAAACATTATTACATTTGAATTTACTGTTTATGCACAAAAGTGACTCTATTATGACTATTTTAGGTTATTTGATATTAATATTACCAGAAAATTATTCAGAGTTTCGACTGAATAATCTATTATTTTAATTTTAGTTACACTTTAGATTTATTAATGACTCAATCATGACTGTTTTAAATCTTTAGGTTACATTACATTTATTTTTGACTGAATTATTAGTTAAATATATTTCACATTTTAGACTAAGTTGACAATATATTTGGGATGATTTAGTTGTATCACAGAATATGATGCTTTTTGTTCTTCGAAATTGTTGTTTTATTTTTGGTTTGACTTGAATATGTCTATGGTTTTAATTCCACTAATAGTTTTTGGTATGAATGAAGCTGGTGTGTCCGGCTTATATTGAATGGTTTTTGTTGTAGTTTCAAACAATTTTTGTTGGTTTTTTGAAATCTTCAAAAAAACTTTTTGTTTTCTGGGTTTAATTTGAATTCCTTCAATTTTGGCTTGTGGTTGGTATGAATGTAGCTGGTCCAGCAATGGTTTCTCATCATGAATGTTGTTCTTTGTTATTTTTGGTTTGATATTCTTAAGTGATTTGAATTTTGATTTATTTTTACTTGTTTGGTTTCTGTTTTGTCAGATTTGGTTGGGTATGAATTTGGTTTGTATGGAGCTGGTTTGTCCGGCATATTGTGTATGTTTCATTGTATGAAATTGTTTGATTCTTTAATAGTGTTAATTTGTCTGGAAAATTCTTTGATTCTTTAAGGTATTTATTCTTTTTGTCCTCAATTGTTGGCTTATTCTGTGCATCATGTTCTAATAGATATAACAAAATTATCCTAAATATAGTGATCAATAATTAGGTTAGTTAGTTTTAATTTAAGATAAAATCTCCAACGTTTCAACTGGAGATAATTTTAGCTTTTTTTTCTATAATAAAGAAATATTCAAATAGGTTGATATTATATATTAATAAAGTCATCAGCGTTTCAACTGATTACTGAAATTTTAGTTTAGAATAGGATTTTTGTTTAAATCAATCAACTTTCTTCAATTATTAAAGATAGAATAATAAGTCTTCAGCGTTTCAACTGTAGACTAAATTATTTTACTCAAAGTTTGTTTTGAAGCTTTTTATTTAGATTAGCGTTATTAAATATTGAATAACAATAATACAATAATAATAACAAAATCTTACTTTTTCAATTTTATTTTTAAGAATTCTCTTAGGTTACATGTAGTTATTGAGTCTGCAGCGTTTCAACTGCAGACCCTAATTTAAGTTTAGTAAATTTAGATATTAAGACAAAAATGTTAATTGACGCTACAAACAATAACTTCTTACTTCAGAGTTTCTACTGAAGGAAGAATGACTGACATTCAATGTAAACTTTAGTTAGGCACAAAGACAGATCTACTTATCTCTTCAGCGTTTCAACTGAAGAATAAGTTGATCGACATTACAATTGACGCTAGAAACGATTTTTAAAGATTCTTACTTAGGTTAGGGTTATTTAATATTGAAGTTTCTAGAGTTTCAACTGGAAACAAATTAAATTTAACAAATTTTTTTTCTTCAATTTTATTTTGAAGAGTTTACTTAGGTTAAATGTAGTAATCAGGTTTGCAGCTTTTCAAACATTAAGACAAATCTATGTATTGACATTCCAACTGACGCTACAAACATTCCTTTTTTTTTCTTCAGTTTCGATTGAAGGAAGAATTGACTGACATTCAATGTAAACTTTAGCTAGATATAAAGATAGATCTACTTATCTTTTCAGCGTTTCAACTGACAAGTAAGTTGATCAACAAAATCACAATAAATATTTTTTTCTTACTTTAGAGTTTCTACTAAAGAAGAAATGATCGAGATTCAATGTAAACTTTAGTTAAGCACAAAGACAGATCAACTTAGTTTTTCAATGTTTCAACTGAAGAACAAGTTGATCGACAAAACTGCAACAAACGCTATCAACAATCACTTATTTACGTATTTAAGTTACATGTAGTGATCAAGTCTGCAACGTTTCAACTGCAGACATTGATTCAAGTTTAATAAAATAAAAACAAATCTGTTAATTGATATTCAAATTGACGCTACCAACAATTTTTTCTTACTCCAGAGCTTTTACTGAAGGAAAAATTACTGACATTCACGTAAACTTTAGCTAGACATAAAAACAGATCTACTTATCTCTCCAGCGTTTCAACTGAAGAGTAAGTTGATCAACTAAATTACAACAAATAATTCTTTCTTACTTTAGAGTTTCTACTAAAAAGGAATTACCGACATTCAAAGTAAATTTTAGTAAGGCACAAAGACAGATCAACTTAGTTCTTTAGCGTTTCAACTGAAGAACATGTTGATTAACAAAACTGCAACAAACGCTACCAACAATTTTTTCTTACTTCAGAGTTTCTACTGAAGAAAGATCTACTGACATTCAAAATAAATTTTAGCTAGACATAAAAACAAATCTACATATTTCTTCAGCGTTTCAAATGAAGAGTAAGTAGATTGACAAAATCACAACAAATAATTTTTTCTTACTTTAGAGTTTCTACTAAAGAAGAAATGACCGACATTTAAAGTAAATTTTAGTTAAGCATAAAGAATTTAGTTCTTCAACGTTTCAACTGAAGAACAAATTGATCGACAAAACTGCAACAATTTTTTTTATTTCAGAGTTTCTACTGAAGTAAAAATGACCGACAATTAAAGTAAATTCAAATAGGCCAAAGACAAACTAACTGTTTTCAATGTTTCAACTGAAGCATAAGTTGATTGACAAAATCGCAACGAACGCTTAAAACACCGCTTCTTACTTTAGAGCTTCAACTGAAGAAGAAGGCACTAATATTTAATGTAAACCATAATTAGGCCAGAAACAGATCAACTTAGTTCTTCAATATTTCAACTGAAGAATAAGTTGATTGACGTACGCAACAAACAAAACAGGAAATAATCAATATTCAATCTAAACTTCCATTAATTCTAAGACAAATCAAATTATTTCTTCAACGTTTCAACTGAAGAATAAGTTGGTTGACAAATTTCTATAAATTACTTCTTAATTCAGAGATTCAACTGAATAAGAAGCAACTGACATTCAATATAAACTTAAACAAAAATGGGAAGCTTTCTTTAACATTTGTTGAAGATTAAGCACAAATTTACCCATAAGTGTGGTTCAATCTAACATAATTTTAGGGAATTGGAAGGAATGTTTCAGAGTTTATACTGAATCAAATATTTTTATTAAATCAATTTAGGTTTTATTAGATAAATTTATTCTCATCAATTTTCTTCAGCGTTTCAACTGAGGAATCAAACAGAATTGTATTTTTTAGGTTTCAGCATCATTCTACTGTAGAATAGTTACATGGCATTGTTTGTATATATTAATTTGTTTTCAATCGCTTATCAAATTCAAAATAATAATTATTTTGCATAAAATTGAAGATAATTTTTTTTTTCAAGATTAAATTATCAAATATTTTTCAGATTTTATGGCTAGCTTTACAGAAGTAGATTCATTAATTTTGTAAAGGTTTGCTTATTTTAATTAGGTACTATAAGTAACTCTCTCTATTGCTTATGGTACATTTGTTATTAAAAGGGATTCAATAAATTTGTTATATGTTGGTTACATCGCTATGTCTTTTATCAACGTTTATTGGCATTATATTATGGAAATTTTGTAATAAACCCTCCAAAGACTAATAAAAGTTTGCTTTTCAGTTAATAGCAATTTAATCTTTTCCAAATGAAAAGATTTCATTGCTTATTTTAGGTTACGTTCTAGAACCAACTAATTTGCCATGAATTAATTATGCAATTAAGTAACAGAAATAAAAAGACCAATAATAAAAAAAAACTAATTAATCACAGAACTGATTAACTGGAGTTATCTTAACAAACACTGGATAACAAAATCTAATGAACCAATAATTTAAAAAATAAACTAGAACAGAAGACTTAATCAGTTTTAATTATTTCCAGCCGATAGCAATAGTTTCTTTTCAAAATGAAAGGATTTTATTGTTTATTTCAGATTTAGTTCTAGAATTCAGACAAAACTAAGCACAGAATTGGTTTGTGTTAACAGGAGTTATCTTAATAACAGAATCTAACGGACCATTAATTTAAAAGAACCTATAACAAAAGATCTAATCAATTCCAGCAATAGTTTTTTTTTTTAAATGAAGGTATTCTATTGCTAATTTGAATAGTATTAACTGGATACCAAAACCTAATGGAATAATCAAAAATTAAACTAGAACAGAAGGTTTAATCAATTTTTATTTCAGCCTAACACAATACATATATTTCAAAATTTAAAAAAAATGTATTGTACTTTTATTTCAGCTTTAGTTTACAGAAATTAAGTACACAAATTGGATTATTTGAAAAATTTGTATTATACCAAGGGATGGATTAAATATGGAAAACTAAGGCTAAATTTACTAATACTAATTCTTTACAGCAGTCCCCAAAAAATTTCCATAATATTTTAATTTAATTATTCCACACAAATGCGATCTAACCAAATTTTAGCGTACTATTCAGCCAGGCAGGGTGGGGGTTGATTTAATTTTTCTCAATTTTGTTTAAACTGTAATAGGATAATTTCCAGTTGTTTGCTTCAATTTATTTAAAATAAACGGATTTGCTCATTTTAGTTATCAGATTTAGTTCGGTTTGATATGCACCATCAAAGACTAGTAAAGATCACCGTGTGTACGAAAGCACGTCTTCTCTACTTGTTATAAGCCGCACCATAGGTTCGACCTGTCGCGCCATGCATAAAGTTTGTCTCTACGCCTGAAAAACCCGCGAGAAATTCCCTTATTGTGCCATTCCTCTTTATCTCGTTACTATTCGTTCCTTATCTAATTTCATTTCCAGTTCCTGAGCTGATTATAATTGAATTTATAACAACAGTCAGGCTGTCTCTTAATTTTCGCTGCTTCTTTGCGCAAATATCTTCTACTTTTTTTACTGCTCTTCTACCATGCTTGTTCTGTCTCTTGTAATTCTTGATTTAGTTGTTTTCTCTCTGACTATCCACCTTTTTTTCACTTTCTAACTCTGCCAAAGCCGGTCCCAAGCCCGAGTGCAAGAATGAGGAGGGGAAAATTTAATTCTTCTCTTTAAACTTTTCTTCTATTCTTTAAACTTTTCTTCAACTTTTGAAATGTTTTTTGTTTAATGTAATACAATTAATATAATAATTAAAATGTTCTAGTAGCAGCTTAAAAGAAATCTTTATGGAAAGTGTAAAGTGATGCAGATAAGAAAATGGTAAGTATCTCTAGTAGCCTGGTCTTAATAAAATTTGACAATTTTGACTAAAGTGTTTATTTTGGAAATGTACAAAAAATAGGAAACAACATTGATTGTCTTGCATTCTGAAGATCCGATGATGTTCCAGCTGAGATGAGTTACAACTACTGCCAACAACAAGGATTGAATCATAAAGACAAATCTAGCTACTTGGGTATACCGCCGCACTAGGTAGGATAAAAAGCGGAATAACTGATCTCCAATTACAGTTTTAATAATTTTATTCATTTAATAAAGTAAGATTGATTTCTGTAGTGTTTTTGCTCTTCAGCAATATTATTTTTTACTAATTTTAGAACCAGAAACACCAATTTTCTTATGCAAAAAATTGCTTATTTTTAATTGGATTCAAAAATAGCCTTTAAGTATCCTAAAATAAATAATGTTTTCTAATTTCCAACCCGTGGTGACATGTATTTGTTAGTGTAGAACAAATTCTTCGTAAAAAATACAAAATTTACCTCAAAATAGTGTAAAATATATTGAAGTTCTAAGTTTTATGTGTATTGGAAAATATTATTTGTTTGTTTGAAATCAAATATTTAAGTTATGAAAGTATTTTTTTAATGTACCTCTAATGATTCTATAAATATATCCAATCATTCAGCATTAAATATTACAAAAAGCAATTCATATATTAATCACATTTGTATGCATTTGTATTTAAAGATTTGCAATGTACTAGAATAAAGTCGGCTACATTAGCATGTGCGCAGATTTAATAAATATTGAAAGATAAGCCTTTACAAAAAATTGTTTTGTTCATTTCTATTAATAAAACTATTTAATCTTTATCCTTTTATTCTTCTAGAAAGATTTTCATACGCATTTGTTTTCAAATGTTATTTATAGATGTATATTATAAGAAAATAAAATATTTTCTTCATTTTAAATTCAATAAAATGAAATATTATTATAGAAAATATAATTTGCATATAGTTACAATATTTTCATACACATTCATAGCTATGAAATCCAAAAGTGCATTATCTGTAAGCTAATATACTAAATGTCAAAAATCTCAAAAATAATTGCAAATTAGAATAATTTTTTTTAAATTTTTTTGCAAATTTCAAGTTATGATTTTAAGTTTTGTTTTAGTTAGCTCAAGTCACATAATTTAAGATTTCACAAAAATGGGCGTGACGGTTTTTATAATTTTTTATACAGTTGATACTAATGATAATAAGCTCTATTACTACCAACTTGCATTAAAATCCAATAAACGGTTTTCAAGTTATGATTATTTTTTTTTTTTTTTTAATTACTTATTAGCTCATAGTTAAATAGTTTATAATTTCACAAAAGTAGGCGTGTTAATTTTTATGACTTTCTTACAGTTGGTACTAATAATAATGAGCTCTATTACTACCAACTTGCATCAAAATCCAATGAATAATTTACAAGTTATGATTATTTTCAGTTTTGTTTTATCTATTGAACCTAGTTTGCTGTCAATAAGTTTTAAATTACACAAAATAGGGCCTGTCAATTTTTATACTTTTTCTGCCGTTAGTACTATTGATAATGAGCTTTATTACCACTAATTTGTATTAAAATTTAATATACGGTTTACAAGTTATGATTGTTTTAGTTAATGAATGGAGTTGAATAATTTAAGATTACACAAAATTGGGCGTGTCAATTTTTATAGTTTTTTTACAGTTTCTACTAATCATAATGTGCTCTATTACTACAAAATTGTATGAAAATCCAATGAACATTTTGATTTATATATTGATCCCAGTTTGCTGATGTCCATAAGTTTTAAATTACACAAAATTGGGCGTGTCCATTTTTATAGTTTTTTTTTTACAGTTGGTACTAATGATAATGAGCTATATTACTACCAACTTCTATTTATTAAAATAAGTCAAACTATTATTGAAGAAATTTGGTAGGTAAGGTAATGTCAGTTTTTTGACAATCTAAGTTGTGTCAGATTTCAAAAAACTTTCAAATCTGTAAATAGGTAAGTTTTAGACCAAAAACAATTTATTTGACACATTTTTGGTTTATCTATTTCTAATTTCTAAAATAATTTTATTATTTAAAAAAATTGCATACTTATTTAAGAAGCAGTAACTGTCGGTGAACTGCAAAATGTTTCTGAATTGTCACAAAATATGCATCAAATGTCAGAAATTGCTTTCAACCATAAATAAACTGTCAAAATGTCATAAAATACGCGTAAACTATTAGAAATTAATTCCACCTATTATTGATGCTTCAAGATTATTCTAGAACTGTCAAATAATTGTTAATATGTTTTAGAACTGACACAAATGATCTAGATATGTCAAAAATGTTCTTGAACTCTTAAAACAATTTGATTATTATTTTAAAGCTGTAAAACATGATCTATTAGTGTCAAATAAGTATCAAGAATGTTCAAAATCTTTTAGAAAAATGTATTTTTTTCTTACTTTAAACTGTCAAAAGGGTCTAGAACTGCCAAACTTTAGAAGTGTTAAATAAGACCCAACAATATTTTAGAACTACCAAAAAAGTTTAAAATATTTTAGAATTGTCAAATATGATCTAAAACTGTCAATCTAAAATGTTTTAAAATTGTCAAAAATGTTAAGAAAACGTCAAGCGTATTCTAAAATTTTCAAAAATAATCTAGAAATGTCAAAAATGTTCTTTAACTGCCAAAAAAAATTTAGAATTATTAAAAGTGTTAAAAATGATCTAGAACTGTCACATAAGTGTCAATATGTTTTAGAACTGACACAATTGATCTAAATGTTTTAAAACTCTCAAAACAGTTTTAAAAATGTTTTAGATCTGTCAAAAATGATCTAGAATGTTAAAAGAGATCAAGAATGTGTTAGAACTTAAAAAAAAGAAAAATCAACTGTAAAAAGTGTTTTAAAACTGTCAAAGGTATTCTAGAAATGCCAAAAATAGTTTAGAACTGTTTAAAAAAACGTCAAAAATGTTAAAACACTATCTAAAAATGACAAGTAAGTAGCAAAAATGTTCTAGAATTCCTAACAAAGATTCAGTAAAATCAAGAATGTTCTAAAACTATCAAATATGATTTAGAACTGTCAAATAAGTATCTACATTGTTTTAAAAATGTAAAAAATAATGTAAATATGTTAAAAGTATGTTTTAGAATTGTTAAAAATAATCTAGAAGTGTGAAACAAATATCAAAAATGTTCTTGAACTGTTGCAAATGATCTTGAAAAAATGCCAAAAATGTCAAACTGTAAAAAATGATCTAAATTTGTCAAAAAATATTTAGAAATAAAATAAAGTGTCAAAATGTTCTTAAACTATCGAATAAGTGCAAAAACGTTCTAAAAATGTAAAAATATCAAGAAGTATCAAATAATTGTAAAACATTCTCAAAAATAATCTAGAACTGTTAAAAAGCGTATGTCAAGAATGTGCTAAAACTGTTGAAAGTGTTCTAGAACTGTCAACAGAATTCTAGAAGTGTTAAATAAGAGTAAATGTTCTAAAACTGTCAAAAATTAATCTATAGATGTCAAGTAAGTGGCAAGAATGTTCTAGAATTGCCAAAATATGATCTAGAACTGTTAATTATGTATCTAAAATATTCTATCATTGTCAAAAATAATCTAAAACTGTCAAAAAACGTAAGTATGCTTAGAATTTAAAACTTTAAATTGTAAAATATAATATAGAAATGTTAAAAAATGTTTTTGAATTGTCACAAATGATCTGTAAGTGTTGATAACGTTCTAGAATTGTTTAAAAAAATGTTCAAGACTGTTCTAGAACTGTTAAAAATAATCTAGTATTGTCAATTAAGTGTCAATATGTCTTAGAACTGATACAAATAATCTAAATGTGTCAAAATGGTTCTAAATCTTTTAAAACAGTTTTAAGAATATCAAAAATGATCTCAAATTTTTAATTAGGTGTCAAAAACGTTCTAGAATTGTCAAACATAATGTACAAGTATCAAAACTGTTGTAAAACTGTAAAACATGACTTAGAATTGTCAAACGAGAAGCGTCAAGGGTATGTAGGAACCACAAAAAAGTGCAAGAACGTTCTAGAACTGTAACAAAATATTAAGAAGTTCCAAAAAACTCCCAAATATATTCTATAAGTAACAAGATTGTTTTGTTAAAAGTAATCTAGAACTGTTAAAAGTGGCAAGAATGTCTTAAAACTGTGGAAAGTGTTCTAGAACTGTCAACGGTATTCTAGAAGTGTCAAAAATGGTTTAAAGCTGTTAAAAAACGTCAAAAATTTCAATATCTTTTTCTAGTAGAAAGCAAAACTCGATGACAATTATGACTTTACATAAAGTGGCGCAATAACTGCAAGCGACATTTTGCAGGCAAAATCACATTTAAAAAAATTTCCTTGGAAAGATCTAGCTATTAATATTTAAGAATATAATTCATACAATTTCAGCAATTTTCCATAATAATTTTGCAATTTAAATCAAACGCATAAAAGTAAGAATTCCTTTTAAATTTATTTACATGTAATTTTTTTACGTATTTCAATTTATTTTACCCTTATCAAATTTGTTTACGATCTAAATAAAATGTAAAGAAATAAACTCATGCGATTATATACTTTAATCGCAATAACCTTGTCGACTTTCGGCTATTATTAAAAATGTGCGTATCAACATAATATCCTATGAAGAATTCCTATAAATTTAAAACATACAATTGCACTAAATAATGTACTTAAAATAAATTGTATTTTACATAGTGGACTTTTGTGTGTTGAAGGAATTTAATTTGCTGCTTAATGCTTTGATGGTTTTATCAAATTGTACACAAATTTATAGATTAATTGAAAATAATATATAATTATTACCATTTTTCTACAATTTTCAATTGCAAGAAACCAATCCAATCACTGCTACAATAGTTCACTTCATCACTAATAAGTTAACATTTATTGTTTTTTCAATTTACCTTTAGTTTGACTTGTTTTTAATTAATTAATTAGTTGACAACTAATTACAATTTTAGTGAGAAGCCCGAGCCATCAATTGTATTAAAGCAAGTTTAAGAAATTGTCTAAGCACATCAATGAATTAAAAACAGTAGTCTTGTAAAAGCATCAATATTATTATGCTGTAGTCATACCTTGTATATCAGAAATCAGAAGTGTGGAGACTATCTTAGCAAATTGAGTTTTGCAATAATTTCGGTACAATTTATTTGGGTTAAACATATTTGCGTCATGTTTAATAGATTTTTTAAAAGCGTTTGATTGAGTAAAGCATGCATTACTTATAAAAAATACTAAAAGAAATTGGACTAGACGTTAAAGACATTTGCATAATAAAAAAAAACTGATTGGAGTCAAACAGCAGTAGTAAAAGGAAAAACAGAGGTGTTAAGCAAAAATGCATTTTATGGCCGTTACTATTTAATGTCTACTCCGAGAAAATATTCAGACATACAATACAATACAATACAACTGGCCTTAAGTCAGGAAGATCTACTTGATTGATTCATTCATTGAGCAGGGTGCTAAAGCGGATTTTGATCTGAGCATTGAGAAAACAAAAGTTTTTATAATAAGCAAACAGCAAAATAATTATAATAGCAATTATATCTTAAAGACTAGAACAGATTAATCAAATCAAGTAATTTAGGTATCAAATAAATAAAAAAAGGAAACAATCAGACGGAAGTTAAGTCAAGTATAAAGTATGCTTGCACAGCATTTAAAAAAATGAGCAAGGTTTTGTGAAGTAGACTTCAACACTGCTTTTGATAATCCGTTTGCTAAGCTGCTATGTGTTTGCAATCTTGATTTATAGGGCAAGAATAAAATAAAGCGGCTTGAAACGTTTTAGAGAAGAATTCTCAAACTATTATAGACCAATAAGGTATGCAACAAAAGCATATAGAATCCCCAACCAGCAAACTTAAATAAATTATTCACTAACATATTAACTTAACAACTACAAATTTCACACAAACACATCACCATAAATTTAATAGATCTAGCCAACAATCTGAAAAACATCATAATAGACCCTACCAATACTATCATCTCCTTTGACATTACAAATTTATGTACTAATATGCTTATACCTGATACTATTATTGCTCTCCATAATATTCTACCAACAAAAAACATGAACAAACAAGAAATTAGTGATTGATTGATAACAATATTTACAAATTAACTGATGGGTTACCTATGAAAGCACCTAATACCTAAATACACTAGAAAAAGACATCATCATAAACAGTAGTAACCCATTCAATAACATCATTTTTTAGCAAAGATATATTGATGATATAATCTGTATATTTAAAGGACCACCATATAATATAACAGACTCAAAATTTTATAAATAGTTTACACCCCAACATCCAATTCACTCTAGAATTAGAAAACAATAAACAAATTAACTTCCTCCACCTTACAATATACAAAACTGACTACAAACTAGACTTTAAAATATACTGAAAACTTACAAACCCTGTAGTAATAATTTCATTCAACTCTAACCATCAATTTGCAGCCTTTCACTCACTTAATTTACCTCTCTCTCCTATCAATCTGCAACTTGAATTAAACATCATCAAGCAGCTAGCTATAACAAATCACTTTTCCAACAATTAACAAAAACACAACAAACACAAAATAAAATTGAGTAACAACACAACACTTACAAACAATAACAAACACACAACAACACAATATAGAAAATTCATATACTCCAACAATAGTAACAAAATTAAAAAAACTACTACACAAAAGACATCTAAAGATCTTTTTTCACAACCAATACAATCAAAAACATACTATGCAATAATAAATCTATAAAATAGATTGCCAAGACTGCAACAATACTTACATAGAGCAAATAGGCAATATCAAAGAAATTTTCTACTACATATTATAAACGTTTTGTAATATTTATGAATGTTTAGAATTTATATTGATAGTTTATGAACATTTTTTGACATTTGTGATAGGTGAGGAACATTTTATGTGTGTATGTATAGCGATAATCTATGAAGAAGTGCATTAAAATTGGGATCCAATATAATATATTTGTATTCTTAAAATTATAATATAAAGTTATAAAATTTAAAATCATCAATAGTGCACAAATAATATGTATGGAATTATTCTAAAAGGTACGACGCAGAAATAAATTGTTATCTGCATGAAAAGGTCGGCGATAAAAATCATTCGATTTTTTGCTTTTTATGTGCGTACTATGCACATAAAAAGCAAAAAAATCTCCATAAATGTATAAATAGAATGTTATCAAATTCATTGAATATACGTATTAGTTTTACAAACAAATTAAATATTTGATCTGAAATATAGTTGTAGTTAATTAATTAGTGTAACATATTTTCTAATTTAATTCACAATAATTGTGTATTAAATTAAAAAATATCTTCACAAATATTTTCAATTATTGTAAAATTAATCGGACAATTGCGTCCTTCCCCTTCACCGTTTAGTGCTTTTTTTGCCGTTGAAAATGCAAAAAACCATATTTGATTTATCATTATTGTCAGTCATACGGTCATTAGACTCGATGTTCAATTTTCTAGAATATATTATTCCCAAACACAAACCATGCAAGCTATCATTTATAATATTGCACGACTTGAAGTTATTAGATGAATTATAAAATGCTATACTCAAGTTAAAAGTGAAGTTAGTTGATTAATTAAAAATTACTGACTTCAAGTTGTAAATGAAGTTAGTTAATTAATAATATAATACTATACTCCAGTTATAAGTGAAGTTAGTCGATTAATTATAAAGAGCTGTCTTCATGTTATAACTGAAGGTAAATGATTAATTATAAATTGCTATCTTCGAGTTAGAAGTGAAATTAGTCGAATCATAAAATGCTATATTCAAACTATAAAGCCTCGTTCATACTCATCCGATTTATGCCCGTATTAAGCCTCGTTCATACTCATCCGATTTGCGTTTTGCGATTTATTTTATTGTAACAAAATATTTCTTGCAAAATCTCGTTCATACTGATCCGATTTTTTTATTGCGAATTTTTCTAGTAACATTTTGTTTTTATTTTAGTAACTTTTATATTTATACTAATATTTGATTTAAAAATTAGATCTATAATACCTTTCAAAACTTAAAAATATGTTTTAATTTAATTATACTTGTTTTAAACAATAATTATTTTATTGTATTTAAACATTATATAAAGTTTAAAAGTAAAATTATTTATTTTTAGTATTTATATGAACCAATTTTTACCACATATTTAAAACTAGTTATTTTTGTAAACATAGTTATATGTAATTTGTAATAATCAGTAAAATTATTATTTTTTTAAATACATAACCTATATGACATATCAACCTTTAAATGAAATGAAGTTAGGCACTTTTATTAAAAATAAAATCGCACAATGTTCAAACTGATTCAACTTTGTCCGATTGATAAAAATACAAAATATCATCAAAAATGACTTTCGAAAATACAATTTAAAAAAATAAATTTTATCAAAGTTAACCTCGAGAACACATAAACAAATGTAGATATGTTACAAAACGCGTCATTTTTTTTAAATATTTTTGTTATTTTGTTAGAGTTGAATTATTTTACTTTATTTGATGTTTTAATTAATAATTAACATTGGAGATTGTTAGTATTTAATAAATTAATTGTTTTTAGGTTTAAATTATTGTATGTAAGTTTAACAACAGCGCGCGTAACGTCGGTTTAACAAAGAGTATAATGAACTGAAGTTACAAATACAAACATAACCACAATCTGATCTGTTTCATTACAGTACTGGCGTTTGATTTAATAACTGTAAAATCTGATTTAAATTTAGCGAAACTTTCAATTACAGTTATTTTAACAATAATATTTAATTACAATTCATTTAATTACATTATTAATAAAAATTCAATGGCATGAAGTTAGGTACATTCTTAAAAAAATCGCAAAATGTTAAAATAATCGCAATTTTTTGGTTTGACAGTCGGCCGTTTTTAATCGCAGAAAAAAAAATGGATGAACATAAACAAATCTTTTGATTTTAAACATTGCTCAATTGTTGATAACTGTAAAAAGCATCAATATTGTCAATTGTAGTTTATATTTTTTATATTTTGGTTTGTAACTAAGCTAAATTTGGTTTGAAACTGTGCTAAACTATATAAAACTGTTTGAAATACCAAGAACAAGTATATATTTGATGGTAAATGACTTATTATTTGTGTAAAAGCTCAGTTTTGCATTATTTGGATTGCAACTCTGCTATATTTAAGAGATTTTCCATTTGACAAAATAGTCGCACTTGGTGGCACTAATTCATTGATTTTTGAATTTATTTGTCAAACGTTTTTTACATTTTTTATGTGTTTTTCAAGATAGAGAACGTCCAACAAACGCCAAATATTTTCTTTGCGTTTGTCAAGTGTGAGACGCTGTTGCTCGCAATATTGAAAAATGTAAAAATGCACCGGGTGCATAAAGTGCGCAAATGGAACACACCTTTAGTTTGAAACATTGCTTAATTGTTAAAAATAATCAAAAGCTTAAATTTTTTATCTAAAATTTATATTTTGCAGTAGATTTTAACTTTATTTTGGTTTGCAACTTGGCTAAATTTGTTTTGAAACTTGGTTGATATAAAATAATATAACAAATTGTTTAAAATACGTAAAAACATTACTCATTGCTTACTTTTAGGCCATTTTTAAATTATTTAGGTTTGCGACTTGGCTAAGTTTAAATGTTAAAAAATATTATGCGTATCTACAGTACTAACTACATTTTGGTTTGTAAATTTGGTTTAAATTTGTACTCAAATATGCAAAATGATTTAAATATGCAAAAACACTCATTTTTTTAACAACTCTGCTTAATTTAGTTTGATACTTTGTTTAATTGATAAAAACAATTTAGTTTAACTATATTTTGGTTTCAACTTTCGCTAAATTTAATTAAAAATTAAACTAAATTATTGAACAAACTTTTATTGCTTTTATGCAGTTCAAATCTGCATTGTTTGGGTTTGCAACTTAGCTAAATTTGGTTTGAAACTTTGTTTTAATGTAAAAAATGATTGAAAACATATTTTGTTAATTATAAATCATATTTTGCTTATAAAACGTTTGAAACTTTGTTAAATTGTATGAAGTTATCTTATAAAAAACATTAATTTATCTTATAATAAACCTGCACATCAGCTTTGTATTATTTAGGTCTGCGACTTGGCTAAATTTTGTTTGAAACATTGCTCAATTGTTAAAACTAATCTAAAATATCAAATTTAATAATTATAAATCATATTTTGTGGATCTACCACACAATTGAGCTATATTTTTGTTTGCAACTTTGCTATTTGGCTTAAAATTGTGCTGAGTTATACAAAATTGTCTAAAATACTCAAGAACATTTATTTATTTAACAATAAATGACTTATTGCTTGCCTACAACTCAGTATTACATTAATTGAATTTCAAACTTTGTTAAATTTAGTTAGTAAAATGTTCAATTGTTAAAAAAATTCAATTTTTTTAATTATAATTTATATTTTGCACATCTACAGTTTAGTTTAAGTATGTTTTGGTATTCAACTTGGCAAAATATGGTTTAAAGCTGTGCTAAATTATATTAAAAAAACAAAAAACATTGTTTTATTTAATGCTAAATTATGTGGGTTTGCAACTTGACTAAATTTGATGTAAATAATTTACTCAATTCTTAAAATTGATGAAGAAAACAATTTTTTTTTATTATAAATTATATTTTGTGCAATTTATCTGCATTTTGGTTTGCAACTTTGCTAAACTTGGTTTGGAACTTTGGTTATTTATATAAAATCATCGATAATAAAGTAAAATAAACCAATAAGTGAAGCATTCAGTGTTGTTATGTACTGTGGTTTACTGAATTGAGATTAATTTTTAAGATTTTAATAACTAATGCATGTGCCGGTGATGCCATTCCTATGTGGAATCACTTTTTAAGTTCTTAGCGTCACTGAGGCTGGAATGATAACTATTGCATGTGCCAGTGTTGCCATTCATATGTGGAATTACTTTTTAAGCTTTTAGCGCCATGGTGGTTGAAATGTGAATTAATGCATGTTGCTGCACGTGCTTATATCATATGAGGCGCGTTCGTTTCGCAAATATCACTGAAATTTTGATCACTTGGTGATGACCTAAAATATTACTTAATTATTGTTTAACATGATACATAACAAAGAACGACCAATATCACCTTATCTTAAATTGTTTTATTCATTACTCGCCATATTTTTAAATTTATGTCACCGAATTCGTTTAATTTATCATCACCAAGTGATCAAAATTTCAGTGATATTGGCGAAACGAACGCGCATATGATTGATATGTTTGTGTTTATATGCTGTAGAATTTAAAATGCCAAGGAACGATTTAACACTTTCAAATAAAATTGAGGTTCTAAATTAAGTTTTTTGTGTTTTTGCATAATCGGACCAATCGCTTAATCGAACCAAAACAAGCCGCTCCCGATGTGGTCCGATTAAGCGGAAATGACTGTATTTAAAAACAATTTTTAGGTTAAATCAAATGTAAACAAAACATGACATTCGAATTGATATGTATGTAAACAAATGTGAACATAGCAAAGTGTCAACGCTTGTTACCAAATCTGCCGCCAGGTAGCGTATTGATTAGCTGCAATATAATAAACAATTTTGGATATAACTAAGTCGGCTTAGATCGACCTATTTTGACGTCAGGAGTCAGTCGTCAAACGTTGTACACGTATTTTCCGGACACCCTGTATATGTTAATCATTATTATATTATACAATCCACAAAAAAATTAAAAAAATAATTTATTGAAATAATATATGAAAAATTAATAGTAAAAAATGTTAAATTAATATAATATTTTTTGTAGATTTTAATCTATAAGTATCTCAATAAATGTCTGCCAAGTCATACAGCATAATCATTGTATTTTATATCAGTTACAATTAATCATTACAATCTCAACTTTTATCATCCAAATTGAATTATACAATACACATTTTTAACAAAAAACTTTATAGCTCAGTGATACTCAATCGTTATAATGTTACGTTTAATTGTAATAATATCAATATTAATTAATATTTGTGCCGGTGCCAGAATTCTGGGTATAGTACCAACACCATCCTACAGCCACCAAGTTATATTCCAACCAATATTTAAAGAATTAGCCAAACGAGGTCATGATTTAGTTGTATTAACAACAGATCCACAAAAGGATTCAACTATACCAAACATAAAAGAAATCGACTTGAGTTTCAGTTATGATATATGGAGGAAGAATCTTACTGAAATAATAAGTCAAAATGATAACCCAGTCCTGTTTATACAAACTGTTCTTAACGTTTTAGATGTAATATCCACAAAACAAATAGAGCATCCTGAAGTGATGGCATTAATCAATAACAAAACAGAACATTTTGATTTGGTAATGATGGAATTTAGTTCTCCAGCACTAATTGCATTCAAACATAGATTTAATTGTCCTTTAATTGCAATGCAATCAATGGATACTTCTATGTCAATACATATGGCAGTAGGTAATTCGGTGCATCAAATTTTATATCCAGAAAGTCTGGTACCATTTAGTGGAAATATGAACTTTTTTCAAAGAATGTTTAGTTTTTTTCTGGGCCATTTTCTTGATATTCATATGAATTATTCTCTTTTAAACGCTGAAAATTTAAAGGTAACTAAATATTTTGGCAAAGGATATCCACATTTAAGAGATATTCGCAATTCTATAGATATGATATTTATTAATGTAAATCCTATATTTAATAATGTAAGGCCAGTAACACCAGCAACTATAACAATCGGTGGAGGAATACATATTAAAGAACCCAAACCACTTCCAAAGGTATTTTTTTTTAAATTATTGTATAATATAAATTAAAATTTACAATTTTAGGATTTACAAACTTTTTTGGATAGTGCAAAAACAATTTATTTCAGTTTGGGAAGTAATGTAAAAAGCATTGATATTCCTTTAGAGACTAGAAATATGATTTTAGAAGTGTTTTCTGAATTGGGTTACAATGTATTGTGGAAATTTGAATCGGAAGATATGCCAAATAAACCAAAAAATGTTAAAATTCAAAAATGGATTCCGCAACAGGATGTTTTAAGTATGTAGTTAGTTTTGAGTTATGGTTAATTATTTTATAATATGTTTAGGGCACCCAAATGTAAAATTGTTTATAACGCAAGGAGGATTGCAATCATCGGAGGAAGCTTTATTCGCCCATATTCCAGTTGTAGTAATGCCATTTTTTGGTGATCAAGAATTTAATGCTCAGAAAATTGTTGCTAGTGGTTTGGGTGTTAGTATTAATCATAAAACCATAACAGCAAAAAAATTTAAGGAAGCAATACTGGAAGTAATCACTAATCCTAAGTAATATAATTGTAAATTAATGTTATGTATTATTAATAATTGAATTTTAGATATAAAAATAAAGTAATTGAATTAGCAACACGTGTCAGGGATGAACCAATGAATGCTTTGGAAAAGGCTGTATGGTGGACGGAATATGTGCTGCGTCATAAAGGTGCTCAACATTTAAAAGGACCTGGATTGGATTTACCTTTATATCAGTATTATTATTTAGATATTTTTGCATTTATTGGATGTATAGTTTTAATTATTTTTGCACTATTTTATTTTATTACTAAAAAATGTTTATTAATTTTATGTAAATTTTTGTGCACAAAGAAAGAAAAAGTGCATTAATAATAATTAAAAATATATATTTATTTAAAATTTGTAATTCTTCAATTGAATCTAAGCTAAATTAAAATTTTTGACAGGGGCCCTTTTCTATTCTAAATATGATTTTTGTTTCCTGACTTATGTTTGAGTTTTTTGAGCGTTTATTTTACCTTAATTAGCGCGCTACAATCGTGACTAATTCTAGAGTCGATTTTTGTCTAGTCACTCAATTAAGGAGTTATTTTAAAGTATGTTTTAGTTCAATTTAATTTTTTAAATCTATATATTTAATTTACAGAAATTAATCTTGTATTTTTTGTGTAATTTGAATTGAATTAATTTTAGTTAAAATAAAATGCTGGTTTAATGTATGCAACCAAAGTTGCGCCACTAATAGTTTAGCAAACTGCCAATAGGTGGCGCTATCTGTTACAATTTTGTTTTAAATAATAGCTTTGTGCCTAATTGTGAATTAAAAAGTCTTTTAAAGTATTAAAAAGTGTTAATTATGATAAGAATTGCTACAATATTTTATTAATTAATGGTATTGGTTTAGTTTAGTTAATAAGTATGCAAATTGGTTGAGAAATATACAGGGCAAATCATAACAAACAAAAAACTCTTAATAAACATAGGTTGTCATAGCAACGGTTTTGGAGATATGAAACATTATTTATTTTTATTATTATTTTTTTCTCTATTTTTTATTTTGTTAAAACGTGCATTTTTTTATCATAGTTGGCTGATGTTTTGTGAAATAAACATTCAGTATTTGACAGTTGTTGTTAGTGCACAAGTTTTTATTGCTATGGCTGATTACTCTAATGCAGAACTAGCCAACATGTATTTCGTGTATGGTCGTGCTAATGGGATTGCCACCAAAGCGCGACGTCTTTATGTAGAAGCTTATTAAAATCGCCAGATTCCTTTACATTGTATGTTTGGAAGAATTTAGCAGAGATTGAAAGATACCGGTTTACTTCAAAAATAGTGCTATCTTTCCGGCAGATTAAGGTAAGTATCTACTCCTAGAACAGAACAAAAAAATATAGCACGGATAGAGCATAATTCAGGGATGAGTGTGCAGAGAATATCAGCTATTGGTGCTACTCTTGTTTGGAGAACTTTCTACAAACAGCTACTATTCATACCATTTACAACGAGTACAGATCTTAAATTTAACTGATGATCAGACACGTTTGATTTTTTGTCGCTGGTTTCTACGCAAAAAAGCTGAAGACTCGCAGTTTCTTGCCAAAATTCTTTTTACGGATGAAGCCGTGTTTAAACGAAATGAAGTTGTTAATTTTCATAATACACATTGTTTGGTCGACAAAAATCCTTATGCTACAATTGAATGTGGACATCAGACAACATTTGGATAAGTATTGTAAGTTTTGTTGTTTTACCAAACCGATTAACAGGAGCTGCTTACTTCAACTATCTGCAGAACACAATTTATGATCTTTTGGATAACATTCTTTTGGCTCACAAGCAACAAATAATGCTTCAGCTCATTTATCGATTGCCGTTAAAAAGCATTTAGACCAAACTTTTCTACATAGTTGGGTAGGAAGAAGCGAACCAGTTTTATGGCCAGCAAGATCGCCTGATTTAAACCCTCTTAGTTTTTTTTAGGGATATTTTAGTGTATATCACTCCTGTATCAAACCACCGGCCCAATAGTTATAAACTGTGTTTCCGCCCACCCGCCCAAATGTTAGTTATCAAAAAAAAAAATTATTATGCCACCCTTTGAGTTATTAGTGACAACTGTCATTGAATCTGTCATACTAAAAACATTAGAAACTCAACAAGTGTAAAAATACGCAAATTTCTTGATAACAAACACTTGGGCGGGTGGGCGGGAACACTGTATCAAACCACCGGTACAATAGTTATAAACTATGTTCCCGCCCACCCACCCAAACGTTAGTTATTAAAAATATTGTTTTTGTGTCTACCTGTGACGTATTAATGACAACTATCATTCAATCTGTCACATTAAAAACATCAGAAACGCAACAAGTGTAAGAATAAGCATATTTCTTGATAAAAATATCACTTGGGCGGGTGGGCGGGAACACTGTTCCAAATCACCGGCCCAATAGTTATGAACTGTGTTTCCGCCCACCGGCCCAAGTATGAGAATACGCAAATTTTTTGATAACAAACACTTGGGTGGATGGGCGGGAACACTGTATCAAACCACTGGTACAATAGTTATAAACTATGTTCCCGCCCACCCGCCCAAACGTTAGTTATCAAAAATATTGTTATTGTGCCTACTTGTGACGTAATAATGACAACTGTCATTCAATCTGTCACATTAAAAACATCAGAAACGCAACAAGTGTGAGAATAAGCATATTTTTTGATAACTATTACTTGGGCGGGTGGGCGGGAACACTGTTTCAAATCACCGGCCAAATAGTTATAAACTGTGTTTCCGCCCACCCGCTCAAGTGTGAGAGTAAGCAAATTTCTTGATAACAAACACTTGGGCGGGTGGGCGGGAACACTGTATCAAACCACCGGTACAATAGTTATAAACTATGTTCCCGCTCACCCGCCCAAACGTTAGTTATCAATAATATTGTTATTGTGCCTACCTGTGACATATTAATGACAACTGTTATTCAATCTGTCACATTAAAAACATCAGAAACGCAACAAGTGTGAGAATAAGCATATTTCTTGATAACTATCACTTGGGCGGGTGGGCGGGAACACTGTTTCAAATCACCGGCCAAATAGTTATGAACTGTGTTTCCGCCCACCCGCCCAAGTGTAAGAGTAAGCAAATTTCTTGATAACAAACACTTGGGCGGGTGGGCGGGATCACTGTATCAAACCACCGGTACAATAGTTATAAACTATGTTCCCACTCACCCGCCCAAACGTTAGTTATCAAAAATATTGTTATTGTGCCTACCTGTGACGTATTAATGACAATTGTCATTCAATCTGTCACATTAAAAACATCAGAAACGCAACAAGTGTGAGAATAAGCATATTTCTTGATAACTATCACTTGGGCGGGTGGGCGGGAACACTGTTTCAAATCACCGGCTAAATAGTTATGAACACCCGCCCAAGTGTGAATGTAAGCAAATTTTTTGATAACAAACACTTGGGCGGGTGGGCGGGAACACTGTATCAAACCACCGGTACAATAGTTATAAACTATGTTCCCGCCCACCCGCCCAAACGTTATTTATCAAAAATATTGTTATTGTGCCTACCTGTGACGTATTAATGACAACTGTCATTCAATCTGTCACATTAAAAACATCAGAAACGCAACAAGTGTGAGAATAAGCATATTTCTTGATAACTATCATTTGGGCGGGTGGGCGGGAACACTGTATCAAATCACCGGCCCAATAGTTATAAACTGTGTTTCCGCCCACCCGCCAAAGTGTGACAATAAACCAATTTTTTGATAAAAACATTGGGCGGGTGGGCGGGAACACTGTATCAAACCACCGGTACAATAGTTATAAACTATGTTCCCGCCCACCCGCTCAAACGTTAGTTATTAAAAAAATTGTTATTGTGCCTACCTGTGACGTATTAATGACAACTGTCATTCAATCTGTCACATTAAAAACATCAGAAACGCAACAAGTGTAAGAATAAGCATATTTCTTGATAACTAACATTTGGGCGGGTGGGCGGGAACACTGTATTAAATTACCGGCCCAATAGTTATAAACTGTGTTCCCGCCCACCCGCCCAAGTGTGAGAATAAGCAAATTTTTTGATAACAAACACTTGGGCGGGTGGGTGAGAACACTGTATTAAACCACCAGTACAATAGTTATAAACTATGTTCCCGCTTACCCGCCCAAACGTTAGTTATCAAAAAAATTGTTATTGTGCGTACCTGTGACGTATTAATGACAATTGTCATTCAATCTGTCACATTAAAAATATCAGAAAAGCAACAAGTGTGAGAATTAGCATATTTCTTGATAATTATCATTTGGGTGGGTGGGCGGGAACACTGTATCAAATCACCGGCCAAATAGTTATGAACTGTGTTTCCGCCCACCCGCCCAAGTGTGAGAATAAGCAAATTTATTGATAACAAACACTAGAGCGGGTGGGCGGAAACACTGTATCAAATCACCGACCCAATAGTTATGAACTGTTTTCTTGCCCACCTGCCCAAGTGTGAGAATAAGCAAATTTATTGATAACAAACACTTGGGCGGGTGGGCGGGAACACTGTATCAAACCACCGGAACAATAGTTATAAACTATGTTCCTGCCCAACCGCCCAAACGTTAATTATCAAAAAAATTGTTATTGTGCTCACCTCTGACCTATTAGTAACAACTGTCATTCAAACTGTCATACAAAAAACAGCAGAAACGCAACAATTTGGTATATAACATAGTAACAGATGACGAATCTTGGATATATTCATATAAGCTTGAAACTAAACAGCAATCGACTGTATAGGTGTTTCAATATGAACATTAAACCACAAAAGAGATTAAAAAAAAATGAATGTGTGTTTCTTCAGAAAAACGGGTTATGTTGCAACTGTTGCATTAGAGAATCGAAGAACATTTAATGCTAATGCTATACTTCAATTTGTTTGCCGGAAGTTATCGCTAAAATCAGAATGCGTGGCAAGCGTTTTTCATCGCCTGAAAAGGCCATTGAAGCATTTGAATCACTTGTTTTGGAGGTACCTTGCTAAGAGTGGCAAAATTGTTTTTTAAGATTGGTTTCAGCCGACCGAACCGTTGTTAGCATTATTCGTTCTACAGCTACCGCTCAGTTCACGCATCAACATGTCAGGCATAGGAAAGGGAAGCAAAGTTAAGGGAAAGGCGAAGTCCCGTTCCAGCCGCGCCAGACTCCGCAAGGACAACTATGGCGAGCGCGTCGGTGCCGGAGCCCCGGTCTACCTGGCCGCCGTCATGGAGTACTTGGCCGCTGAAGTGCTCGAGTTGGCCGGTAACGCAGCCAGAGACAACAAGAAGACCCGTATCATCCTGCGTCATCTTCAGCTCGCCATTCGTAACGACAAAGAGTTGAACAAACTTCTCTCCGGAGTCCCGATCGCACAGGGCGGTTCATTGCCAAACATCCAGGCCGTACTCCTCCCCAAGAAGACCGAGAAGAAGCCTTAAGTCGTCTCAGAGTCGTCACTTAAGCAAAAACCTAACCTAACCTAACCTAACCTAACCTAACCTAACCTAATCTAACCTAACCTAACCTAACCTAACCTAACCGAACCTAACCTAACCTAACCTAATCCAATAAAAGTGGTGCGTTCACAAAACGTTTCAAAAAGAATGATTGCTTGTTTCTTCGGAAAAACGGGTCATGTTGTAACTGTTGCATTAGAGGATCGAAAAACAGTTAATGCTGATTGGTATACTTCAATTTGTTTGCCGGAAGTTATTGCTGAAATCAAAAAGAACAAGATAAACCGGCGAATCATTGTTTATTATGACAATGAAAGAACTGTAGAGTTTTTGACCAGTAACAACATCCAATTAATGACTCATTGCCCATATTCGCCTGATTTATTGCCCAATGACTTCTTCCTATATTGACAAATCAAAAATAAAATGCGTGGCAAGCGTTTTTCATCGCCTGAAGAGGCTGTTGAAGCATTTAAATTACTTGTTTTGGAGATACCTTGCTCAGAGTGGCAAAATTGTTTTAAAGATTGGTTTCATCGGATGCAAAAGTGTATAGATTTTAAAGAAGAATATTTTGAGAAGCAATAAAGCGATTTACTTAACGTAATTTGTGTTTTGCTTTACATTTTTCGCGAACTTTGGCAGTGTCTCTCGTACTACTACCCCTAAAATATTTTACATTCTTTTTTAAACACCCTGTATATGCATGCATAATAAAATGTATGAAATAGTTGCACAATAATCGGAATAGACAAATATTTTTTATTTACATTTTACAAAATTAATTTAATTTTTTTTTAAATACAAATTTAGTTTTATTTTATATAAATTCACAATAACACATTTCTTGCAAACATGTTTTTATTATATTATAAAAATAAACGTACAAAAATCAACATATTTTCAACTCACAATAGAAAGAATAAAACATCTATTCCCACACAAGCAAACACGAAATAAATACAGTATTTATATAATTAAATAAAAATGGATGCGAAGCAATCCTACAATCAACAACACAACGCAAGCAACAGTTATAAAGATTAAAGAATCGGAATTAGTTTGAGTGATTGTGTTTTTTGAAACATTATTAAATTGCAGGTGTTTAGTTTAAATTATTTATTTACGTAGAATGGGCACTCCATTAAAACCAATCGGCTTATTTCTGAGTCCTAAATTTATATCTCCTTTATCACCAATTATAAAAGCAAGAAGAATTAATCAAAGCAGGTAAGGAAAATTAATATAAAAGTATTCACAATATTGATTAATATGGTTTATGTTTTAATGAAGATTAAATAAGATTTATATTTATCGTTATGCAGTGGCGGGTTGTGTATTTGGGCCTCAACATTTTATTTTTTTTTAATTTAATAAAATAATTATTAAATTAATTAATTTATATAATTTTTTGAAATATTTCATGGATAAGTGTTAAAATGTGTGAATAGAGAGTGGTTTTAAATTTAGGTTGAATCAGGGTACATTTCGCTCGTGCATTTAATTCAAATTTATTGAGTTTTAGTAGTTTTAACTACCTGCTTATTTTGTTAATTAAATTTTTTGTAGTAAACGGCAAGATTTTTAGGTTACCAATTAAAAATTTAAATTCAGCATACTTGATTCTGTTTGGTTTATTTTGAGTAATAATTTTGGACAACTATTTCATAAACAATTTATCTCAAAATGACAAAATCTTGTTGATTTTGTTAATTAAAATTTTATGTTGCCAAGTAAATATTTTGATTCAGCACACTTGGTTTTGTTTATTTTATTCTGTAAAATAATTTTGGGCAACTATTTCATAAAGAATTTGTTTCAAATTGATCAAATTTAGTTGATTTTGTTAATTAAAATAAATTTTTGTAGTAATCTGAAAGAATTCTAGGTTGCCAAGTACAAATTTGGATTCAGCTTACTTGATTTCGTTTATTTTATTTTTAAAATTAATTTTGGACAAGTATTACAGAAAGAATTTGTCCCAAAATGATCAAATTTTGTTTATTTTGTTAATTAAAATGAATTTTGGTAATAAGTGGCAAGAATTTTAGATTGCCATTTACAAATTTGGGTTTAGCATATTCGATTTTGTTTATTTTATTTTGAAAAATAATTTTGGGCAACTATTTTATGTTGAATTTGTCCCAAAATGAGCAAATTTTGTTGGGTTTGTTAATTGAAATGACTTTTTGTAGTAAGTAGCAAGAATTTCAGGCTGCTAAGTACAAATTTGGGTTTAGCATACTTGATTCCGTTTATTTTATCTTGAAAAATAATTTTGAGCATCATTTCATAAAGATTTTGTCTCAAAATGACCAAATTTTGTCAGTTTTGTTAAATAAAAATTAATTTCTATAGTAAGTGGCAAGAATTTTATTTTGCCACGTACAAATTTGGGTTCAGCATACTCGATTACTTTGTTTTATATTGAAAAATTATTTTAAGCAACCATTTCATAAAGAATTTGTCTTTAAATGAGCAAATTTAGTTGTGAAATTAATTTTGGTAGTAAACTAGAAGAATTTTTGGTTGCCAAGTAAAAATTTGGATTCAGCATATTTGATTTTGCTTATTTTATTTTGAAAAATAATTTTGGGCAACCATTTTATGAGGAAATTGTCTGAAGTTTACCAAATATTGTTGATTTTTTTGATTAAACTGAATTTTTGTAGTAAGCAGCAAGAATTTCAGGTTGCCAACTACAAATTTGGATTTAGCATACTCGATTCTGTTTATTTTATTTTAAAAAATAATTTTGGGCAACTGTTTCATAAAGAATTTGTCCCAAATTGGCAAAATTTTGTTGATTTTGTTGATTAAAATGATTTTTTGTAGAAAGCAGCAAGAATTTTACGCTGCCAAATACAAATTTGGATTCAGCATACTTGATTTCGTTTATTTTGTTCTCAAAAATAATTTTGGGCAAAGATTTCATAAAGAATTTGTCCCAAAATGAGCAAATTTTGTTTATTTTGTTAATTGACATGAATTTTGGTAGCAAGCTGGAAGAATTTTAGGTTTCCAAGTAATAATTTGGATACAACATACTTGATTACGTTTATTTTATTTTAAAAAATAATTTTGGGCAACTGTTTCATAAAGAATTTGTCCCAAATTGGCAAAATTTTGTTGATTAAAATGATTTTTTGTAGAAAGCAGCAAGAATTTTACGCTGCCAATTACAAATTTGGATTCAGCAAAGTTGATTTCGTTTATTTTGTTCTCAAAAATAATTTTGGGCAACGATTTCATAAAGAATTTGTCCCAAAATGAGCAAATTTTGTTTATTTTGTTAATTGACATAAATTTTGGTAGCAAGTTGGAAGAATTTTAGGTTGCCAAGTAAAAATTTGGATACAACATACTTGATTACGTTTATTTTATTTTGAATAATAATTTTGGGCAACTATTTCATAAAGATTTTGTACCAAAATTATCAAATTTTGTAAATTAAAAAGAATTTTTGTAGTAAGCGGCAAGAATTTTAGGTTGCCATGTAACAATTCAGATTTAGCAAACTTTATTTTGTTTATTTTGTTTTGAAAAATAATTTTGGGCAACCATTTCATAAAGAATTTGTCTTAAAATAAGCAAATTTAGTTGATTTTGTTAATTGAAACGAATTTTTGTAGTAAGCAGTAAAAATTTTAGGTTTCCAAGTAACAATTTGGATTCAGCTTACTTGATTTCATTTCTTTTATTTTCAAAAATAATTTTGGACAACTATTTTATAAGGAATTTGTCTCAAAATGATCAAATTTTTATGATTTTGTTGATTATATTAAATTTTTGTAGTTAGTGGCAAGAATTTTAGATTGCCAAGTACAAATTTGATATCAGCATATTTGATTCCGTTTATTCTATTTTTTTAAATAATTTTGGACAACCATTTCATAAAGATTTTGTTCTAAAATGAGCAAATTTTGTTTATTTTGTTAATTAAAATAAATTTTGGTAGTAAGCAACAAGAATTTTAGGCTGCCAAGTACACATTTGGATTCAGCATACTTGATTCCGTTTATTTTACTTTAAAAAATCATTTTGGACAACCATTTCATAAGAAATTTGTCCCAAAATGAGGATATTTTGTTGATTTTGTTGATTAAAATAAATTTTTGTAGTAAGCAGCAAGAATTTTAAGATGCCAAGTAACATTTTAGATTTACCATACTTGATTACGTTTATTTTGTACTGAAAAATAATTTTGGGCAACTATTTCATAATTTTTTTTTTCCAAAATAAGCAAATTTAGTTGATTTTGTTAATTGAAATGAATTTTGGTAGTAAGCAGCAAGAATTTTAGGATGCTAACTATAAATTTGGATTCAGCATACTTGATTCTATTTATTTTATTAAAAGTAATAATTTTGGAAACTATATCATAAAGAATTTGTCTCAAAATGACCAAATATTGTTGATTAAAATAATTTTTTGTAGCATACGGCAAGATTTTAGGTTTTCAAAAAAAATGACTGCATGGAATTTGATCAAATTTATTTTAAATATAGTACAATAGTAGTTCTTAAAGTCTTGAAAGTTTTAAAACACTCCAATAAGTACTTTCAGAATTATAGCTGGTACTAAGAGTAGGCAAAGTAGAATTCTAATAAAAGTCAATTTTATAATTTCTGAAGAAAAACTGACCGATGGAATTTGATTAAATTTGTACAAAATATAGTACCATAATAGTACTTGAAGTTTTAAATAATTCAAAACATTTCAGTTAGTACTTTAGGAATTATAGCTATTGTTACTAAGAATATGCAAATTATAATTTAATTAGTAACCATTTTGATAATTTCTGAAGAATAAATGAACGTATGGAATTTTATCAAATTTGTACCAAACATAGTACTACAGTAGTACTTAAAGCTTTGAAAGTTTCATAAGATTCCAATATGTACTTTAAAATTTATAGCTATTGGTACTAAGAGTCTGTAAATTAAAATTTATATAAAAGCCAATTTGATAATTTTTAAAGAAAAAATTGACGTATGGAATTTGATCAAATTTATAGCAAATATAGTACTATAATAGTACTTAAAGTATTAAAAATTTCAAAACATTCTAATAAGAACTTTACAAACTAAAGCTATTGGTACTAAGAGTATGCAAATTCAAATTTATATAAAAGCCAATTTGATAATTTTTAAAGAAAAAATTGACGTATGAAATTTGATCAAATTTTTAGCAAATATAGTACTATAGTACTACTTTAAGTATTAAACATTTTAAAACATTTTAATAAGTACTTTAGAAATTATAGCTATTGGTCCTAAGAGTACACAAATTAGAATCCAAATAAAAGCCAATTTGATAATTTATGAAAAAAAAATTGACGTATGTAATTTGATCAAATTTATTTTAAATATAGTACAATAGTAGTTCTTACAGTCTTGAAATTTTCAAAACACTCCAATAAGTACTTTCAGAATTATAGCTATTGGTACTAAGAGTAGACAAAGTAGAATTCTAATAAAAGTCAATTTGATAATTTTTGAAGAAAAACTGATCAATGGAATTTGATCAAATTTGTACAAAATATAGTACCATAATAGTACTTGAAGTTTTAAATAATTCAAAACATTTCAATAAGTACTTTAGAAATTGTAGCTGTTAGTATTAAGAGTACACAAATTAGAATCCAAATAAAAGTTAATTTGATAATTTCTAAATAAAAATTGCACGTATGGAATTTGACCAAATTTATACCAAATGTAGTACAATAGTAGTACTTTAAGTCTTCAAAGTTTCAAAATATTTCAATAAGTACTTTAGAAATTAAAGTTATTGGTACTAAGAGTACACAAATTAGAATCCAAATAAAAGCCAATTTGGTATTTTATGAAAAAAAATTGGACGTATGGAATTTGACCAAATTTATACCAATTGTAGTACAATAGTAGTACTAAAAGTTTTAAAAGTTTCAAAACATTTCAATAAGTACTTTAGGAATTATAGCTATTAGTACTAAGAGTATGCAAATTAGAATTCAAATAAAAGTCATTTAGATCATTTCTAAATAAAAATTGGACGTATGGAATTTGATCAAATTTATACCAAATGTAGTACAATAGTAGTACTTCAAGTCTTGAAAGTTTCAAAATATTTCAATAAGTACTTTAGAAATTAAAACTATTGGTACTAAGAGCATACAAATTAGAATCCAAATAAAAGCCAATTTGGTATTTTATGAAGAAAAATTGGATGTATGGAATTTGACCAAATTTATACCAATTGTAGTACAATAGTAGTACTAAAAGTTTTAAAAGTTTCAAAACATTTCAATAAGTACTGTAGGAATTATAGCTATTAGTACTAAGAGTATGCAAATTAGAATTCAAATAAAAGCCATTTTGATAATTTCTAAATAAAAATTGGACGTATGGAATTTGATCAAATTTATATCAAATATAGTACCATAGTAGTACTTAAAGTATTAGAAATTTTAAAACATTTCAATAAGTACTTTAGAAATTATAGCTATTAGTACTAAGACTATGCAAATTATAATACAAATAAAAGTCATTTTGATAATTTCTAAAAAAAAATTGGACGTATGGAATGGATATTGATTGTCGTCATAATGATGACATTCTTGTAAAACTGTTTAATAAGATTTACGATACTGGGAAAATACCTAACGATTGGCTAAAATCAAAATTTATTGCAATACTAGAAAATGCAAAGAACGGACTAGGAACACGAGAAGCACTATTTGCGCTGCAGATTTTTGTTTAAAAATGTTTAGACCATCAAAAAACAGTATATCTATGCTTCATCGACTTTGAGAAGGCCTTTGATA
Source organism: Tachinus rufipes (assembly GCA_963932245.1). NCBI lineage: Eukaryota > Metazoa > Arthropoda > Insecta > Coleoptera > Staphylinidae > Tachinus > Tachinus rufipes. Next base: position 106,029,129 of record OZ010746.1, on the reverse strand, counting down.
CAGTGCGCCATGATGAAATGATAGATGTTTGATTATCGTATCTTTATTAATATTTACATATAAAAACTATGTTTATTTTATAATTGGCATCCGTGCACGTATGTTACGTTATGGAATATAGCAGCGGCTGCTGATGTGAGGAATGTGCATGGGGATTGCGCTCTGTAACGTTTGCGGACAGCAAGGTGGTCCTTTTCCAGAAGCACGCAATGATACGGATAGGATAGGAGTTCTTTCTCAACTGACGCTTGGTGTCGGAATTGTTCTAGACGTAATTGGTTTTAATAAAAGAATTTATTATTTTATTATCAAAAATTTGTCTGAAATGCCTTTCAATGCATAAAATTTGCACAGAAAACTATAAAATTTGCTTCAAAACATATTTGTGTCTAAAAATTGATTACAAAACACAATTATTACTGTAAATTTGTCTAAAATCACTCAGAAAACTTACTTCTACTGCAAAATTTATTACAAATTGTGCAAAAATGCGTTGTATTTCATAAAATTTGCTTTAAAAACTTGGATTTGTTTTGAAATTCATTGAAAATCACGCAGAAACTTACTTCTAATACAAAATTTATTAAAAATTGTGCAAAAATAATTTGTATTGCAAGAAATTTGCTTAAAAAACTAATTTTTGTTTTGAAATTCATCAAAAATTAAACCAAAAACTTATTTGTACTACAAAATTTAACAAAAATTGTGCAAAAATGCATAGTATTGCATTCATTTTGCTTAAAAAAACTAGATTTTGTCTTCAAAATTATCAAAAATTACACACAAAACTTACTTTTTGTACAAAACTCATCAAAAATTGTGCAGAAATTGGTTGTATTGCATGAAATTTGTTTAAAAAACTAATTTTGTTCTTGAAATTTATCAAAAATTACACAAAAAACTTACTTTTAGTACAAAATTCATCAAAAATTGTGCAGAAATGCGTTGTATTGCATGAGTTTTGCTTAGAAAACTGATTTTGTCTTAAAATTTATCAAAAATTACACAAAAATCTTACTTCTTGTACGAAATTTATTGAAAATTCTTCAAAAATGCGTTGTATTGCATGAAATTTGCTTAAAAAACTAGATTTTGTTTTGAAATCCATTGAAAATCGCACAGAAAACATACTACAAAATTTCTAACCTAATCTAACTTAACTTAACTAAACCTAACCTAACCTAACCTAACCTAACTTTAATCCACTTGATCAATTTTAACTTTAAACCAAGAAGGTCAATTAAACAATTATAACTTTTTAACAGTTTATTGGAAATTAAAGAAATTTGGTACAAATATACTTTATTATTATCAGTACCAACTGTACAAAAATTATTTAAATTGATACCATCAATTCAACATAACCTAACTGTAAACTACTTGGTCAATTTTAAATTTAAAACAAAAAGACCAATTAAACAGTTATAACTTTTTAACTCTTTATTAAAAATTGCTGAAATTTGGTACCAATATACTTTAATATCATTAGTACCAATTGTGCAAAATTTATTTAAATTGATACCATCAATTCAACAGAACCTAACTTTAATCCACTTGATTAATTTTAACTTTAAACCAAGAAGGTCAATTAAACAGTTATAACTTTTTAACTGTTTATTGGAAATTAAAGAAATTTGGTACAAATATACTTTATTATTATCAGTACCAACTGTACAAAAATTATTTAAATTGATATCAACAATTCAACATAAATTAACTTTAAACCATTTGGTCAATTTTAAGTTTAAAACAAAAAGACCAATTAAACAGTTATAACTTTTTAATTCTTTATTGAAAATTGCTGAAACTTGGTACCAATATACTTTAATATCATTAGTACCAATTGTGCAAAATTTATTTAAATTGATACCATCTATTCAACATAACCTAACTTTAATCTATTTGCTCATTTTCAAATTTAAACCAAGAAGACCAATTAAGCAGTTATAACTTTTTAATTGTTTATTGAAAATTGCTGAAATTTGGTACCAATATACCTTAATATCATCAGTACCAAATGTACAAAAATTAGTTAAATTGATGCTAGAAAAGTCTGGATTAGATGGAAAATACAAAATCTATACTGAAATCAAAGCGCCACACTCAAAGTTGCCAACGACGAAACCAAAGAAATACCAATTAAGCAAGGAGTACGACAAGGATGCATTTTGTCCCCCATGCTGTTTAATCTATACTCGGAAACAATATTCAAGCAACCACTCGACAGGAAAGATATAGGTATAAAGATCAATGGCAAATATGTGAATAATATAAGATTTGCAAACGAATCTGTAATACTAGCAGAAAATGAGGAAGACCTTCAGCAATTATTCAACGAGATGCGAGACAAAAGATTAATGCAAAAAAAAAAACGAAAATTATGGCAGTCAGCAAGCTCGAAATGATAGTAACTTATTGAGTAAGTCAAAACATGTAAGTATATAGGCACCATGCTGAACGAAAAATGGAATCCAACTCAAGAAATCAGATGTAGGATCAAACATGCTAGGAACACATTTTCAAAGTGGAAGAAATTGTTATGCAACCAAAACCTAAACCTAACAACACGATACCGAGCAGTAAAATGCTATATTTACTCTACTATTATACGGTATGGAAACATGGACCCTCAAAGTAACGGAACTACAAAGGATTGAAGCGTTTGAGATGTGGGTCTATCGGAGAATGCTCAGAATTTCATGCTCAGAATTTCATGGGTCTTAGAGATCATGAAATAGGATAAAACAACGGAAAGCTGCCTATCTTGGAATATGTTCATCCGCAACTTGCTGAGACTCATCATAGAAGACCGCATTGAAGAAAAGCGTGGAATAGGCAGAAGATCGCTGTCATGGCTAAGGAATATCAGAAATTGGACGGGAATAAATGTGGGTCAACTGTTTCGGAAAGCTGCGGACAGAGATTCGTTTAAAGAAGTGGTCGCGAACCTCCAGTAATGGAGATGCACTAGAAGAAGAAGGATATTTTGTGAAATATAAAGGTCTTCTGAGCGGTTTTTAGTAAATTTGTAATTAGTTTTCTACAATTAAAATGTGTTTTGATCAATTTAATTAAATAAAAGTTTGATAAATTATTTTTGCATTTTCTTAGACATTTTTTGAAATATAAAGGTCTGCAGACTGCTTTTTGGTAAATTTGTAATTAATTTTGTGCAATTAAAGTGTGTTTTGATCAATTTAGTTTAGATAAGAAAGGTTTTATGAGCAATTTATGCATTTATTGGACATTTTGTAAAAAATAAATGTTTTCTGATTGGTTTTTTTGTACATTTTTTATCAATAAAAATATTTTTTGATCAATTTACTTTAAAAAAAGATTTAATGAGCGATTTTTTGCATTTTGATTATTTTTTTGCAATATTTTTTGATTAATTTACTTTTAAAAAAGGTTTAATGAGCCATTTGGACAGTTTTTTTAACTAATTTTAAGTGTTTTTGAGCAATTTTTACATTTTCTTGAACAATTTTTGGAATATGAAGGTTTTTGAGTAATTTTTAATAAATTTTTGATCAATTTTTTGAAATAAAAATATTGTTTTGATTAATTTGGCACAATAAAAATGTTTTAAGCCATTTTCTTGGACATATTGTGATATATAATGCTTTTTTTTGTAAATTTTTGATTAACTTTGTGCAATAAAAGTGTTTTTTTGATTTATTTAGGAAACAAAAAATGTCTTTTAAGCAATTTTTGGTAAATTTTTAATCAATTTTGTACAATTAAAGTGTGATGTGATCAATTTAATTAAATAAAAGGATTTTATGAGCAATTTTTGCATTTTATTGACATTTTGTGATATGCAAAGGATCTTTTGAGCAATTTTTGATCAATTTTGGGCAATAAAAATATGTTTTACTAATTTTGTTTAAATAAAATGGATTTATGAGCAATTTTTCATAAATTTGGAATTAATTTTTTATGGTTTTCAATAAATTTTGGAAAATAAACGTGTTTTTTGAGCGATTTTTGGTAAATTTTGTGCAATAAAAGTATTTTTTGATCAATTTACAAAAATTAAAAAGGTCTTTTGAGCGATTTTTGGTAAATTTTAAATCAATTGATGTGTTTTTTTATCAATTTGGGAATACTAAAGTGTTTTAGAGCAATTATTAGTAAATTTGTAATCAATATTGTACAATTAAAGTGTTTTTAATCAATTTAGGGTTTTATGAACGCAATATTTGCAATTTTCTTAGACATTTTGTAAAATATAAAAGATTTCTGGGCGGTTTTTGGTAAGTTTTTGATCAATTTTGTACAATAAAAGTGTTTTTTGATCAATTTACGAAAATAAAAAGGTTTTTGGCAAATTTGTAATCAATTTTGTGCAATTAAAGTTTGTTTTGATTAATTTAGTTAAATAAAAGTGTTATGAGCAATTTTTGCATTGTATTAAACATTTTGTGAAATATTAAAGGTCTTTTGTGGAGTTTCCGGTAAATTTTTGATTTTTGAGCAATTTTTGATAAATTGTTGATCAATTTTGTGCAATAAAAGTTTTTTATGTGTTTTGGAGCGATTATTGGTAAATTTGTTGTACAATTAAAGTGTTTTTCATCAATTTAGTTACATAAAAAGGTTTTATGAACGCAATTTTTGCAATTTTTTTGATATTTTCGGAAATATAAAAGAGCTTCTGAGAGGTTTTTGGTACAATTTTGATCAATTTTGTGCAATAAAACTATGTTTTGATAAATTTATTTAAATAAAATGGTTTTATGAGCAATTTGTAATGAGTTTTGAGCAATAAAAGTGAATAAATTTAGGAAAATAAAGCATTTTTAATCAATTTTATGCAATTAAAGTGTTTTTTGATTAATTTAAGAAAATAAAAATTAAATAAAAAGGTTTTCTAGGCAATCTTTGGTAAGTTTGTAATCAGATTTGTGCAATTGAAGTGTGTTTTGATTATTTAATTTGAATAAAAATGCTTTTTTCAGCGTTTTCTTGGACAATTTGTGAAATATAAAGGTCTTTTGGGAGGTTTTTGGTTACGATTGAAGTGTTTTTTAATCAATTTAGGAAAATAAAAGTGTCTTGAAGTGATTTGTGTATTTTTTTCTTTTCTTAGAATCATCAATATTGTTTAAATCAAGCATTATGATATTCTTTATTCTGTCTGTTTAATGAAAATAATATTATCAATATTGTAAGTTTCAATATAATTTTAGATTAAGTTTTTTAATTATTTCTTGTCTGTCTATTTTGGTTGGAGAATTAATTTTATGAAAGTATGATATGGTCATGAATAGTAATGAATTCTTGATTTAGATGTAATAGCATTGTCAATTTCTTCTAACCTTTTGTTAACAGATTTTTATATTTAGTATTCCATCAATAGGTTTGATGGGCCTTTTTTTACACTTAATTGATCAAGCTTCATGGCCTTATTTGTAAGCAATACATTTAATGGTATTTGTAGTTGTACAAACTTAATCAATTTTGCATAAATCCATCACTGTAGAGCATTATTTATTGAATCTAAATACAAATAATTAATATAATTTGTAATTATCAACATTCCTTTTTAGAAATGGAAATAATATTGTAAGAAAATTAGATTTTTCTTCAAGTCCAGTAGCAAAATTACATAAAGAACACATCGAAAGTGCCATTAAAATCAACATTTTGGATACGGACTATTTGAATGTTAAAAGTTGCAATAACAACAACAACAGCCTTTTAGTGAATACTCCTACTAAATTGAATATTTTACAATATGGATTTACATCATTCAAAGGATTGAATGTATTAGGAAGAGGCGCTTTCGGTACAGTTGTAAGAGGCAGATATAAAGGTAAGAAAAAATACTTATTCTGTATATTTATAATTAGTTGTATATTATTTTAGGTGAAGATGTTGCAGTAAAAGTTGTAAAAACCAAATCAGCCCTAAACGAATCCAACGCTTTAAAACTAAACCACTTAAACGTGATTAAAATTAAAGAAATAATTCGCAATGATTTACACTCGATTATAATCATGGAATATTTAGAAAAAACTAAACACTTGCAAACCGTACTAGATGATGATAAAATGGAGCTCAATTTCAATACAATTTTGAAAATATCTAAGGATATATGTAACGGTTTAAAATATTGTCATGAAAATAAACTGTTGCATCTGGATATGAAACCGAGTAATATTTTAGTGTGCAAAGATGGCTCGTGTAAGATTTGTGATTTTGGAAATTCCACTATTTGTGGAAATGATTTCGAAAATTACAAACATGAGGTAAGAAAATTATTAATTAATAATTAATTAATGAAATGGTTGACGATTTTAGGGAACTGTTATCTATACAGCCCCGGAAATTTTGTTGGGAAAATGCCCAACTTTTGCTTGTGATATTTATTCGCTAGGTATTATTTTTTGGCAATTAAGAAGCAGGGAATTACCGTTTGCTCATTTGGAAAATAATGATGTTATTATATACAAAGTAAGTAAAATAATTTTTTATTATTTCTTATCAAACAAAAAAGAAACGTTTTCAAATTGTTGGAAAACTGTCCGATTCTTAAAATTATAGACCAATTGCGTTATTGTCCAATCTGTTAATTTTTTTTTAATAATATAAAGTTTAAGAATGTCTACAACACCCAACCTTTGTTTTACAATGTCAGAATGAAGTTTAAATATGTCTAAAATATCGGAATCCTTCAAAAACATCAAAATCCGGCTTTATAAAGTCAGAATCAAGTTCTAGTTGAACTGAAATATCAAAATCCGGTTTTAAAACGTCTGAACCTAATTCAAGAAAGTCTACAATACTTAACATTTGCCTTACAATGTCAAAATGAGGTTGAAGTATGTCTAAAATATTGGAATTCTCCCTTACATTGTCAGAATCTGATTAAAGTAGGTTTGAAACATTAAAATTCGGGTTTGCAATGTCAGAATGTAGATCAACTTTGTCAAAAATATAAAAATCCAACCTTGAATTGCCAGAATTTGGTCCAAGAATGTCTGAAATACTAAAATCCGGCTTTATAATGTCGAAACCAAGTATAAGTATGTCTGAAATATCAAAATCCAGCCTTACAATGTCAACATCTGATCCAAAAACGTCTAAAATATCAAAATCAGGCTTTATTATATCCGAATCTGGTTTATAAAAGAATGAAATATCAAAATTTAATTCAAAAGTGTCTGAAATATCAAAATCGGGCCTTACAGTATCAGAATCTGGTTTTAGTACATCTGAAACATCAAAATCCGGTTTTCCATGTCAAAATCTAGTTCAAGTATATTTGAAATATCAAAACCAGATCTTACAATATTAGAATTTGGTTTTAATATGTCTGAAATGCTAAAATCCGGCCTTATGATGTCAAAACTTGGTTCAAATATATCTGAAATATCAAAATCCGACCTCACAAAGTAAAAATCCGGTCTTACAATGTCATAATGTGTAAAATATTACAATCCGGATTTACAATTTCAGAATATGAATTAAGTATGTTTAAAATGTCAATTTAAAATCAGTTTAAATTGTAGCTGAAACATCAAAATCCGGCCTTACAATAGCAAAATCTGGTTAAAGTATGCCTAAAATATTAAAATCCCTTCTTACAATGTTTAAATCAGATTCAGCTATATTGAAAACATCAAAATCCGGCCCGTCATATCAAAATAGAGCTACAAGTTGTTAAAATTTGGTCTTACAATGTCAAAATTAGTTCAAATTTGTCTAAAATATTAAAATTCAGTCAAAATTTGTTTCAATTATGTTTGAAATATTAAAATTTGGTTTCACAAAGTCAATGTCTAAAATACCAAAAATCCGGCTTTATACTGTTAAAATCTGGTTCAAATACGTCTGAACTATAAAAATTTAGCATTTTCAATGTATCTTCTACTAAAAATTGGTTTAAATAAGCTTTAAATACGTCAAATTAAGATTTCAAATTTAAAATTTTGGCTCTAATTTATCAAAATTACATTAAAATGTTGGTTTCAGTTTGTCAAAGTAACATTAAAATGCTAGAATCCGGTTTTTGAATGTTAAAACACAGTTAAAATGTCTCTTATCAACATTTAAATGTAAAAACCCGTCTTTAATTTGTCAAAATAGCATTAAAATATCAAAATTTGCCTCAGATTTGTCAAAATATTACATTAAAATGTCAAAATTTGGCCTAATTACAACTTTAAATATAAAAATCCGAGCGTTAACTGTAAAAATAGAATTATAAACTTTCAAACTAGATTTTAAAGTTAAATCCAAACTTAAAATGTCAAAATAATGTTAAAACATTCAAAACCCATATTTGCAATTGATTATAAAATAAGTCAAGAAACAATTTTTGATGATTGTTCATAAAATTTATGTAAAATATGGCAATTTTAAGCTAGAAATGGCTTTTTTGCGGAAATTTTGATAAGATTTATTTGTTAAACACGAGTTTTAAACAAATTTTATAATGAAAATAAGTTTTTTGCGCGATTTTTAGGTTATAAATGTCTCTTTTTTCTGTAAAATTGGGATTAATGTGCGATTTTCTTATTACAATAAAAGACTGCATTATTTATTCGTTACAAGTTCTCCCCATCATGTCTGTTTTCCTTGCAGGGTATAGTGCCTGCCTATTAATTATTATTAATCTAGTGGCACGGGTATATATATATATATATATATATATATATATATATATATATATATATATATATATATATATATATATATATATATATATATATATATATATATATATACTTTTACGTACCTATGCAGCACCGTAGAAAAGTATAAATTTGTAAAAAATATTATGCCAGTATTTTTTAAGCAAATTTGATGGTTTTTATGTGCAAATTTGAAAGGAAAGTGTAATTTTTTAGCATAAAATTGTGTTTTTGTGCTAATTTTAACATATTTTCTGTGCTAAACACAATTTTTGAGCAAATTTCATGTTGGAAATTAGTTTACTGCACGATTTTTGAGTTAGGTTTGGTTATATAAAGATTTCTGATCAAATTTTATGCAATTTTTGAGCAATTTTCTTGTTATATGTGAAATTTTAGAGATTTTCTAACAAATTTTATGCTTTAAAAAGTTTTTTTTTTAATTTGGGTAAGTTTTTTGTGTTTTTGAGCAAATATTATGCCAAGTTACATGTGATAAAGTAGATTTTCGAGCAAATCTTATTCTAAAAATAAGTTTTTTATTTTATAAAAATTATTTTTGTGCAAATTTTTAGTATTCCAAGCTAATTTCATCGTATAGACACCTTTTATGCTTCAATTTATGTAAGTTTTATGTCTTAAAAGTGCGAATTTGATACTGGATATAAGTTTTCTGCGCGATTTTAAAGTTTTAATATCAATTTTGTGCAGTTTTATGCCAGTTTTATGCGATACATGTAATTTTTAAGCAAATTTTATTCTATAAATAAGTTTTCTGCACGATTTTTATATGGGCAATTCCATTTCAAGCAGACCAGAGCTGTGTGAGGGGAGGGGTGCATTTAGAAACTTGCTTATGTATGTCGGAGACGCAGACCTCGATTCCATTATTAATGATCAATAATGCAATTGATATATGGCAAACGACGTACGTGACCATGCCAGACGCCGACTGATCTATAATTTATAATAAAATAAACTTGCCGACACGGCCATACTGACTTTTGCACGTCCTTGTGCACTATTTTTGATCTGTCAAACAAAGAAATTATGCGGTTTTTATTTTAATCACATACATAAAGTATTCACAAACAGTCTTTATTACACTAGATGCTTGCACTTCAACTAGCTACCGCAGTAGCATCATTACCACCGAAATGGCCTCAACATCTAATTACCGCAGTAATCTGTAACTACTCACAATGTACTATTATTAGACTATCTCAACATTCTATTACATCTAATTACCGCAGCAATCTGTAATTACTCACAAAGTACTATCATTAAACTATCGCAACAGTCTATTACACACTTAAATTATCACAAACAATTATTTTGTAAACACTTTAATTTGCTACAGTATTAGCATTGTTACTACATCACAATTAAAACTACAAAATTATATTCAAAATGTTAAAACAGAATCTTAATTTTAATTCTCAATTGCCGACACTGGCTCATCACTGACGTTTGATTCAGTTTCAAAATCAAAATCAACTTCTACTTGTGTACCGGGAACAATTCTTAACTGTTCGTGAACAAATTCGCTTCGCAACACTTTTTCAACTTCGTATCGATCATTTGGTAAAATTACAAAAATTTTGTAAGGACCTCTAAATTTGGGGTCCAATTTTGACAACATTCTTTCATTACATTTGGCAAAAACAAAATCACCTACTATAAAGGGTTTAACTTTGGCTTTACCAATGTTAAATCTTTTTGCATCTTTTTGTGAACGTTTGATAATATTTTCTTGAGCTTGTTCTTGAATATCTTTTACACAAATATCAGTTTTACCATACGCTAAATTGTCATGGACAAACGATACGGACGTCTTTGAACAATTTTATTATTGTCTTTTAACCGAATTTCTAATTGTCCTGTTGTTACTCTATTTGTTGGGACACCGTGCACAAAATATTGTTTATACTTTGTCAATATCTTAAGTAAATTAGTTTTGTCAACACCTTCCAAATCTGTATTAATATTTTCAAAATCAGTAACATATTTTTCACAAGACTTTGACGATAAACTGACAAACTTTGAGTACTAAAATTTACCATAATACTTTTCATAATTAAATCTTTACCAATAATGACTTCAAATGAAATGCAATCATCAGGCACAAAACTAATTCAATGTTTACTAAAGTAACAATTTGCCTGGTACACAGTACAGAAGTTCCACCAATACCTTTTAAAGAAATTAAATGGCATTGTTGTTTCCCGTCAAACAATACTTTCTTTAACTAACGAACAGTCAGAGCCAGAATCAAAAATAAAAGAAACGCTCTTACCACTTCGCAAGCTCAACTGACCTTTGGGGGAAGCTTGCTTTAAACATAAATTAATCTTTTTTTCTTCAAACCTGTCAGGTTCATTTTTCTTTTTTCCAGGGCAGCTGGTGGAAATGTGGCCATTTTTGCACAAGAAAAGCAAGTTACTTGGTTGGGCTTTTTTGTAATATTACTTTCAGATCGTCGGTTGGCAGGAAAATGTTGTTTGATATGATTTATGTCCAATTTGTTCACACTCGCTATTGGACGCAGTAAAAGCATGACGCTTCGGACTGATATGATGGCCGAAATAGCGCCGGCCATTTACCCAATTGTCCTCGCATTGCCACACAAAAACTTTTTAAGTCTTTTGTAATTTCCGCTTCAATACTTCACTGCGATTTCCAACAACATGGCATGCAAATAAAGTAGCCAATAATTCATCACTTTCTCTTGATTTAATTAAATGTAATGCTAAGCGAATAGCATGTAAGCCTTCATCTAATAATGTACTATTAGCAGGAGTATTTTGACGTCCGTTGACAGCTTTTTCGAACATATCCATTAAATCAGTAGGTTTGGCAAATACCGATAAAAATTCTTTGCGAATTACTTGCCATGTTTTTTCCAAAGGGCGACTTCTTATAAACCAATCAGCTGCTTCTCCATCCAAAGAATTTGACAAGCTTGTTATTAGTGATGTTCCGACAAGATTGTGAACGTTAACGAATTTATCAATTAATGCGCACCATATATATATTTTCATTTTCATTTTCATTTTCATTTTCATTTTCATTTTCATTTTCATTTTCATTTTCATTTTCATTTTCATTTTCATTTTCATTTTCATTTTCATTTTCATTTTCATTTTCATTTTCATTTTCATTTTCATTTTCATTTTTATTTTCATTTTCATTTTCATTTTCATTTTCATTTTCATTTTCATTTTCATTTTCATTTTCATTTTCATTTTCATTTTCATTTTCATTTTCATTTTCATTTTCATTTTCATTTTCATTTTCATTTTCATTTTCATTTTCATTTTCATTTTCATTTTCATTTTCATTTTCATTTTCATTGTCATTGTAATTGTCGTTTATAAGTGACAGTATAATTTCATGTAGCGGGATATTAGGTTTTTTGTATCTAGCAAAAATTAATGGGTTTCTGCGAATTAAGAGATTATTTATGTGTTCCGGAAGTCGCTCTGATAAAGAAAGTAAGTTTGTTTTTTCGTACAGGAGGTCATTAGAAGGATTGTGAAGAGGATTATTTGGATGTCGAATTTTGAAAATAGAGCGAAGGGAAGATTTTTTGGCAACATATAAATTATTTAATGTTAATTTATTAGAATTTAAAAAAAATATTGATGCATAATCGAGAATAGGTTGACAAATTGTTTTGTAAATATGAGTAGCACATCTTATATCTATTTTATTGTTTTTGTATGTTAGGGATCGGAAATGTTTTGCACGGGATACAGTTTTGGTTTTGAGGAAGCGAGTATGTGGATTAAAACTGAGTTTAGAGTCAAAACTTACTCTTAGGTATTTACATACTTGAGAAGGTTTTATAGTTTCCTGATTCATTTGAAGTGTAAGAGAATTTTTTAGTATTTTATGATACGGAATTAGCAATTTAGTTTGCATAAAGACGCCATTTATTAAACCACTTCTGCGTATTATTTAATAAATTTTGCAATTGTTCAATTGATTTTTTTATGAAGCAGCGTGGGATATTAAAGTAGTATCGTCAGCATATTGAAGAATATATAAATTTGGATTAAAATATTTTGGCGTTAGGGTAACAAAATATATTGTAAAGAAGAGGAAACAGCGGTGATCCTTGCGGAACACCTTGCTGAGGAGTAAATGAATCCGAATATGTTGAACCTATACGTATATTAAGAGATCTGTCAGATAGAAAATGTTTAATAATATTTATGAGATGATTTGGTATCTTTAAAGCAGACAATTTAAAAATAAGACCATTGTGCCAGACCGAATCAAATGCCTTATTTATGTCCATAAATAAGACGCTCGAATGCCGGCCCTCAAGATGAGATGTTTGTATATTAGATGTCATTATTATTAATGGATGTGTGGTTGATTTATTTTTCATAAAACCAAACTGTTTGATAGGAATTTTGTTATTTACATGAGTTTATTTTGCAGAATGGAATCAAATATTTTCCCTATAACAGGAAGCAGTGTAATTGGGCAATAGTTAGCTGGATGGGATGCATTACAGTCATTTTTAGGAATACAAATAATGGTTCCCTTTTTCCATTTGTCAGGAAAATATTGATTAGTAAAGCAAAAGTTAAACATTTGTATTATGTAGTCATGGATGTTATAATTTAACTGTTTTAAAATTTTTTGTGCAACTAAATCGTGTCTTGGTGCTGTGTTTTTGCCGTTATAATATGTGTCTTCGTCAATTTTATCGTCTTCCGGAGTGATATACGTCTGTTTACAAAATGTCTCATACCAATTGTTTATGTTTTCTAAATGATGTTTGTCAAAATTATTGTTGTTTGAAAAAGAAAATGAGTTATTAAAATGTTTACTGAATATTTTAGCAACATCTGTACTTTTAGAAAAATGTACATTAGTGTCAGGGTCTGTTATAGAGCAGACTTGTGATGATCGTCTATAATTAGTAAGTTGCTTAATTTCTTGAAAAAAAGTTTTACCTTTTTTTACATTAATCTTATTACAAACAATTATATATTTGTCATGTCTGAATTGTAATATTAAATTATGAATGTTTTTGTTTAGGTCATTGAATTGTCTTTTTAATAATCTGTCTTCTGTCATTTTAAACTCTCTATAAAGTTATCGTTTATATTTAATAAGTCTTAGAATGAAAGGTGGAAATGGATAATTGTAATATGATTTCAAAAATTTAGGTGAATGTGTGAATGTGATTTTGAAAATGATGAAATTGTATTTTTTGATATATTTGGATTAGAGTTTATAGTTGACTCTATGTCTTGATTAACTGCTATAATATTGCATAGGTTTAGATTATAAGTATACTCTTTATTAAAATTTAATTTTTGAACGTTAATTTCAAAATAAAGCGCCATATGATCCGAACATAAATCTGGAATAACTTTAACAGAATGAATTAAGGATTTTATACTTGACGAACAAAGGATAATATCAGGGGTAGTACTCTGAGTTTCATTCATAATAAATGTGGGTAGTAGAGTAATAATTTTTGTGAAATCAGAGTTTGCCAGAAATTGTTGGAGGTCGCAATTTTCTAGGATTTAAATTAAAGTCACCAATAATTAGAGAGTAAGGAAAAAGAGATGCTTTGACAAAAATTGTATTATCTATCTGGGAATATGGGTGAATATAAACTAAAAATACATGCAGTTTGTCTTGTAAGAATGGGATAGAAAAATGTAAACATTCGTTTAAAGAATTATTGACTTTGGAGGATTATTTTTAATGATCAGCCATTGCTAAGCACCTCCTCTAAAGTTTATGTTTGCAATTTTGGCAGGGTTTTCAATAATGGACCAATTTCTGAATGATATATGTTTAGAAGATTTGGTTTCAATAAACATGGCACAAGAAATTTGATAGTTAATAAGGAAGTTTTTAATTAAATGTGATTTGTGAGGAAAACTATTTATGTTGGTATAAATGAATTTTAAACTAGACATTTTGACTACAAGAAACAGATGCTTGGACACCATTTATAGGTTGTGTAGAAGGGGATTCGTTTAGGTTGTTTAAGTCTAACATTACAATAAACGTACGATTTCCTGAAAATGATACGAGTGTGTCTATATGATAAGTCTCTATGAATTTTGATTTTAATTTTTTATTAAGTTCTTGTCGGTCAATTGTTTTAGTTGAATTAATTTTGTGTATAAATGTGTCAACGATGTGATCGTGTATGGTAATGGGAGCGTGAATTCTAGATGATTTTGTAATTTGTTTGTCAATGTCATCAGATCGTTTATTTGCAGATTTAATTTTAACGTTGTTGGTCTTTTTTTTACATTTTACCGACCATGACCTTTTACTTTAGACAAACAAGAAGAAAATGTTGCAGTAGCTCTAGATATTTCCAAAGCGTTTGTTAGTACATGGCATCTTAATATTGTAAACAAGCTCCATTGTATAGGTTTTGATAAAAAAACTATAAATCTCATCAATAGTTTTCTTGACAATAGAAAAATTATAGTTAAAATTGATGGTTTTAACTCTAATCCCAAAATTATAAATGCTGGTGTTCCTCAAGGTTCTGTTTTTTGGCCAACTTTATTTTTGATTTAAATTAATGAACTAGTTTTGTAAACGATACTTTATTAAATGAATTTTTTGCTTTATTTTTCAGGTCGTGAAATTTGGTTTACGTCCATCAGCAACTAACACCAAAGAAATATCAGATACATATTCCAATTTGTATAAATCGTGCTGGAATACAATCCCTTGTAAACGTCCAAGCATGCACACTGTGATCAATACTTTAAGTGATATTTAATTAATTAGTTTTAAATTTATTATAGATAAATCTGTGATGATTTGATATAAGTATTTATTAATTAGAATTAGTGCATTACATTTAAAATGGAATTATTTATTATTTGATAAAAAAATTAATAATAAAAATTAGTTTTTTTTATTCCTAACTCCTTGATTTAATGGGGCTTATTAGGTAATTAATAAAACATCAAACAAATTGCAATTCATATATTATTAAACAAAATTAAAAAATCCCATTACAGCTTATATTAAACGTATCTTCATTACAGCAACATGGAAACCAAATATTATTAAATAGTCAAATTTTAAAATTGAATTTTTTACCTATTTTTTTCCTTGTGTTACTGTTCCGGCACTAACGGTACCTGCTATAAATATTAATAGTTTAAACAATTACAGATTCAAAAAAATGATTTAGAAATTACCTGAAACTTGTTTCTGGACCACAGTCGAATGTTGCACGACACCGCTTGAAGCTCCAGCTACGCTAGCTGCTGGCATAGTTAATTCTATTAATATAAATGAAAAGAATAAAAAATAAAAATATCTTATGCATAAATTCTTTATTATATAAATTAATTAATTTAATTGACTAACATCCATGAGCTGCTGCTACGCCTCCTGGAATATAAAAACAAAGTATTAGATTAATTAAAACAAATAATTTATAAAAATAATATTAGTAATTAGCTAAATGTTAATGGTTAGTGGGAAAAATATATACAATGCCTTCAGGCTTTAAGTTATACCCATTCCCATAGCAGCGACTAATGGCAAGAAACCTAAAAGTAAACCAATTCAATAGATTTGTACAATGAGTATTGATTATTAATTTACCAGTCTCTTCACGACGATGCACCAGGAAACCGCCTATAAAATTAAAAAATTATATGAGTTATAATTATGTTAAATGATTTAATTTGTTGCGCATGTACCAGTTTTATCTGAAAATAATTGATGCTATAGAAAAAATAGTTTTAATTAAAAATTTAATTTTTTGATTAAGTTAATTTTTCAAGCACTTACTGAAGTTTATTCATAATTAGTTTGAACAGTATTTGTCGATTAGTTTTTGTTTTATTTAAAATTTAATGAATTAATTGCTAAAAAATTAAATTTTATTTTCAAAATTTTTTTTGTTAGAAATTTAATTTTTTGTTATTATTAACTTTTAAAGCACTTATTGAAGATTGTTCATAATTAATTTGAACAGTTTTTATCGATTAGTTTTTGTTTTATTCAAAATTTAATAAATTAATTGCTAAAAAATAAATTTAATTTTCAAAAAATTTTAAAAATTATTTTTGAATTAAAATTTAATTTTTTGATACCGTCAATCTTTAAAGCACTTATTGAAGATTGTTCATAATTAATTTGAATAATATTTATCGATTAGTATTTGTTTTATTCAAAATTTAGTAAATTAAGTGCTAAAATATTAAATTTTATTTTCAAAATTTTTGAAAAAATATTTTTAGATAATAATTCAATTTTTTGATTTTGTCATCTTTTGAAGCTCTCATTGAAAATTGTTCATAATTAATTTTAACAATATTTATTGATTAGTTTTTGTTTTATTTAAAATTTAATAAATTCATTTCTTAAAAATTATATTTGATTTTCAAATTTTTTTAAAAATTATTTTTAGTTTAAAATTTATTTCTTTGAACTTGTCAACCTTTGAAGCACTTATTAAAGATTGTTTATAATTAATTTGAACAATATTCACTGATTAATTTTTGTTTTATTTAAAATTTAATGAATTGAATGCAAAAAAAAAAAATTATTTTAAAAATTTTTGAAAAAATATTTTTACTTTTAAATTTAATTTTCTGATACTGTCAACTTTTAAAACACTCATTGAAGATTGTTCTTAATTAATTTGAACAATATTTATTGATTAGTTTTTGTTTTATTTAAAATTTAATGAAATAATTTCTAAAAAATTATATTTAATTTTTAAAAATTTTTAAAAATTATTTTTGATATAAAATTTAATTTTTTGAATTTGTCAATCTTTAAAGCACTTATTGAAGATTGTTCATCATTAATTTGAACAATATTTATCGATTAATTTTTGTTTTATTCAAAATTTGATGAGTTAATTGCTAAAAATCAAATTTTTATTTCAAAATTTTGAAAAAATATTTTTGATTTAAAATTTAATTTTTTGAACTTGTCAATCTTTAAAGCACTTATTGAAGGTTGTTCATAATTAGTTTCAACACTATTCATTAATTAGTTTTTGTTTTATTCAAAATTTAATGATTTAATTACTAAAAAATTTAAAAAAATTTAAAAATTATTTTTGATATAAAATTTAATTTTTTTAACTTGTCTATCTTTAAAGCACTTATTGAAAATTGTTCATAATTAATTTGAACACTATTCACTGATTAGTTTTTGTTTTTAAATTTAGTAAATTAAGTGCTAAAATATTAAATTTTATTTTCAAAATTTTTGAAAAAATATTTTTAGTTAATAATTAAATTTTTTGATTTTGTCATTTTTTTAAACACTCATTGAAGATTGTTCATAATTAATTTGAACCATATTTATTAATTAGTTTTTGTTTTATTTAAAATTTAATGAATTAATTTCTAAAAAATTATATTTGATTTTTAAAATCTTTTAAAAATTATTTTTGATTTAAAATTTGATTTTTTGAACTTGTCAATCTTTAAAGCATTTATTGAAGGTTGTTCATAATTAGTTTGAACAATATTTATCGATTAGTTTTTGTTTTATTCAAAATTTAATGAATTAATTGCTAAAAAAATTTTTTTTTTAATTATTTTTCTTTAAAATTTAATATTTTGAACTTGTCAATCTTTAAAGCACTTATTGAAGATTGTTCATAATTAATTTGAACAATATTAATCGATTAGTTTTTGTTTTATTCAAAATTTACAAAATTTGTTTTCTTCAAAGAAATAATAATTAGTGGATCATGATTATTTTACAATGTTTGATGTTAACTGTACATGGTTTATATGCTAGAATTAGTGCAAAATTATTAAACGATTATATTACAATTTATGTGGTAAGTTAAAATGCTGTTTACTCACCCACTGGTGGAATGCCTAGAGCAGCTAGACCTATAAATAAGAAGAATAAGTTTAATTTGAATTTTAATTAAAATAATGCAATTTTTTTTTGGTTATTTTTACCTGGTGGGAAGATTCCTTTTCCACCGGCCATCATACCGCCACCCATTGCTCCGGCTCCGTGCATGCTGTGCATACCTCCGCCCATCATTCCGCCTCCCATTCCTCCTGCACCCATCATTCCCATTCCTCCTGCGCCCATCATACCACCTCCCATTCCTCCTGCGCCCATCATTCCACCTCCCATTCCTCCGGCGCCCATCATTCCTCCACCTCCCATCATTCCTCCGCCGTGCATACCACCTGCACCCATCATTCCGCCTCCCATTCCACTACCGCCAAACATACGTTTGCCCATCATGCCGCCCATTCCGGTGCCCATCATGCTTCCGCCGCCCATTGATCCGGCCATCATTCCGCTACCCATTCCTCTTCCAAACATACGATTCATCATACCACCACCCATTCCTGTGCTCATTCTGGAACCCATCATGCCTCTTCCACCCATCATGCTTCCTCCACCCATTCCTGCGCCCATCATGCCTCCTCCTCCCATCAAGCTTCCTCCACCCATTCCTGCTCCCATCATGCTTCCTCCTCCCATTCCTGCGCCCATCATTCCACCTGCTCCCATTCCTCCACCCATCATGCTTCCACCTCCCATCATGCTGCCTCCTCCCATTCCTGCTCCCATCATGTTTCCTCCTCCCATCATACTGCCTCCTCCCATCATGCTGCCTCCTCCCATTCCTGCTCCCATCATGCTGCCTCCTCCCATCATGCTTCCTCCACCCATTCCTGCTCCCATCATACCGCCTCCCATTCCAGTACCCATCATGCCACCACCTCCCATCATTCCACCTCCTCCCATTCCTGCTCCCATCATTCCACCTCCTCCCATGCCTGCTCCCATCATTCCACCTCCTCCCATGCCTGCTCCCATCATTCCACCTCCTCCCATGCCTGCTCCCATCATACTACCACCTCCCATGCCTGCTCCCATCATGCCAGCACCTAAAAAATTATAGAATTATTATCTAAATAAGTTTAAATACAAAAACATGATTTTATTTTTCTTTAAGTTACCTCTATACATGCCTGTATATGGATATGGCATTCCTAAAGTTATGTAATGTGTGTGAATTGTGATTGTATTTTATTTTAGTAAATTAGTGTTGACATACCCATTCCACCTCCGTCTAGAAAAACATAAAAAAGTTTATGAATAAGTTATTTTTATTAATAAAAAAGTTTAATAATTATTATTACATAGTTCAATAAGTAATTATTAAAGAACTATAGTCAAAACTAAATTTAAAATTTTCAAAATATTTTTTATGATTTTTTTGAATTTAGTTACAAACACCGCTTTTTTGGCATTCATGCTGAGAGCACAATTGTTGTCAAAATAAGTCCAAATTTTGACAAAACATAGTTTAATCAATGATAATTAGAGTACTAAAGTCAAAATTAAATTTTAAATTTTCAAAATATTTTTTATGATTTTTTGAAATATTTTGAATTTAGCTAAAACCATCACTTTGTTGGCATTCATGCTGAAGGCACAATTGTTGTTAAAATAAATCATAATTATAACAAAACATAGTTCAATTATTGATAATTAGAGTATTAGAATCGAAATTAAATTTTAAATTTTCAAAATATTTTTTATAATTTTTTGAAATTTTTTGAATTTAGCTAAAACCATCGTTTTGTTGAAATTCATGCTGAGGGAACAATTGTTGTTAAAATAAGTCCAAATTTTGACAAAACATAGTTCAATCAATGATTATTAAAGTACTAAAGTGAAAAATAAATTTTAAATTTTAAAAATATTTTTTATAATTTTTTGAAATTTTTTGAATTTAGCTAAAACCATCGTTTTGTTGAAATTCATGCTGAGGGAACAATTGTTGTTAAAATAAGTCCAAATTTTGACAAAACATAGTTCAATCAATGATTATTAAAGTACTAAAGTGAAAAATAAATTTTAAATTTTAAAAATATTTTTTATAATTTTTTGAAATATTTTGAATTTAGTTAAAACTATCGCTTTGTTTGCATTTATGCTGAGGACACAATTGTTGTTTAAATAAGTCCAAATTTTGACAAAACATAGTTTAATTAATGATAATTTAAGTACTATAATCAAAATTTAATTTTAAATTTTCAAAATAATTTTTATGATTTTTTTGAATTTAGTTAATTACACCGCTTTTTTGGAATTCCTGCTGAGGACACAATTGTTGTTAAAATAAGTCAAAATTTTGACAAAACATATTTTAACCAATGATAATTAGAGTAATAAAGTTAAAATTAAAGTTTATATTTCTAAAATATTTTTTATGATTTTTTGAAATTTTTTGGATTTAGTTAAAACTACCGCTTTGTTGGCATTCATACTGAGGGCACAATTGTTGTTAAAATAAGTCCAAATTTTGACAAAACATAGTTCAATCAATGATAATTAAAGTACAAAAGTCAAAATTAAATTTAAAATATTCAAAATATTTTTTATGATTTTTTGAAATATTTTGAAATTAGCTAAAACCACTTTTGTTGGCATTCATGCTGAGGGCACAATTGTTGTTAAAATAAGTCCAAATTTTAACAAAACATAGTTCAATCAATGGTAATTAAAGTATTAAAATCAAAATTAAATTTTAAATTTCCAAAATATTTTTTATGATTTTTGAAATTTTTTGAATTTAGCTAAAACTACCGCTTTGTTGGCATTTATGCTGAGGGCACAATTGTTGTTAAAATAAGTCCAAATTTTGAAAAAACGTAGTTCAACCAATGATACTTAAAGTACTAAAATCAAAATTTAAGTTTAAAATTTCAAAATATATTTTATGATTTTTTGAAATATTTTGAATTTAGCTAAAACCACCGCTTTGTTGGCATTCATGCTGAGGGCACTATTGTTGTTAAAATAAGCCCAAATTTTGACAAAACATAGTTCAATCAATAATAATTAAAGCATTAAAGTCAAACTTAATGTTTAAATTTCCAAAATATTTTTAATGAGTTTTTGAAATATTTTGAATTTCGTTAAAATCACCGCTTTCTTGGCATTTATGCTGAGGGCACAATTGTTGCTAAAATACGCCCAAATTTTGACAAAACATAGTTCAATCAATCATAATTAGAGTACTAGAATCAAAGTTAAATTTTGAATTTTCAAAATATTTTTTATAATTTTTTGAAATATTTTGAATTTAGCAAAAATCACTGTTTTTGTATGGATTGATGCCGAGGACACAATTGTTGTTAAAATAAGTCCAAATTTTGACAAAACATAGTTCATTCAATGATAATTAGAGTACTGAAATCAAAATTAAATTTTAAATTTCAAAAATATTGTTTATGATTTTTTGAATAACTTTGAATTTAGCTAAAACCACCGCTTTGTTGGCATTCATGCTGAGGGCACAATTGTTGTTAAAATAAGCCCAAATTTTGACAAAACATAGTTCAATCAATGATAGCTGAAGTATTTGAGTCAAAATTAAATTTTAAATTTTCAAAATATTTTTATGATTTTTTTTAAATATTATGAAACCACTGCTTTGTTGACGTTTATGCTGAGGGCACAATTGTTGATAAAATAAGTCCAAATTTTAGCAAGACAAAGTTCAATTAATAATAATTAAAGTACTAAAATCAAAATTTAAATTTAATTTTTTAAAACATTTTTTATGATTTTTTGAATTTTTTTGGATTTAGCTAAAACCACCGCTTTGTTGGCATTCATGCTGAGGACACAATCGTTGTTAAAATAAGTCTAAATTTTGACAAAACATAGTTCAATCAATGATAATTTGAGTACTAAAATTAAAGTCAAATTTTAAATTTTCAAAATATTTTTTATAATTTTTGAAATATTTTGAATTTAGCTAAAACCACCGCTTTGTTGGCATTTATGCTGAGGGCACAATTGTTGTTAAAATAAATTCAAACTTTGACAAAACATAGTTCAATCAATGATAATTAAAGTACTATAGTTAAAATTAAATTTTATTTTTTCAGAGTATTTTTTATGATTTTTTGAAATATTTTGAATTTAGTTTTGTTGTCATTCATGCTGAGGGCACAATTGTTGTTAAAATAAGTCCGAGTTTTGACAAAATAATATTTTTTTATAACGATTTGATTTTTATATAATGACAAATAATTAATTACTAACAACTCAGATGGTCGGTGTGATGGTTGGGAGGCAGAGCATTTTGTTATAATAAATTTTTAAAGTTTTAATTTAATGTAAATCTGTGTATAGTTTTTTTTGTGGGATATTAAATTTATAAATAATAAAACTTACTCATCATTCCACCGGAAGCTCCGCCTAAAACAAAAAGAAATAAAATCTTAGTAAAATGTGTTAATAACCTTATGGCTTTGATTTATTTGTGTTTGCCTACACTTACCCATGTTACCGGTATCATATTTTTTGATAAATAGTTTTGTATTTGCTGTGATTTTGTTCAACAGGTTTTATGATAATCAAATCTAATCAGTACTGAATATAAAAGCTTTTATGTAGATTATTATATCATGTACTTATTAAACATAATAATATTATTAGCAAATATTTGATAATTGTTTTCTTAGAGAAAGCAATAGCTGGGGTTTAAATTTAAGTTGAATTAGGGGATCAATCAAAATTATTAAAGAATTTATAGATTCTATATTTGCTTGATTTAAAACAGTTTTTTTATGTAATTCTAATTGACGATTGTTTAATTGTAGAATTTTGGTTTGCTCATAAAGCAAATTGTTTGAAAGATTATGTAGTGAGTTGTTGGGATGTTGAATTTTAGTAATATAACTCTTTCAGCTGCATATAAATTGTTTAATGCAAGCAAAAATAATAGATGCGTAGTCAAGGATAGGGCGGCATAAATATGTACAGCACATTTTGTATTAATTCCAAGATTTTTATAAATGTCTTGCTCTAGCAATAGTGGTTTATTTTAATATTATTTGTGTGCAAATTAAAATTTAATTTTTGGTCAAAATATATTTGAAATTGCAGAACGCTGGCAATACAGGCAGTACATGATTCCGCAAACTTTAGCAGTGTCTATCTATAAATTCTTTAATTATTTTGATTGATCCTCTAAGTCAATTTAAATTTAAAACCTTAGCTATTGCTCAATATTCACATATTCTAACTCTTATTTAGGACAATGTTTTAATTGTAAGTAAATATATACATACCCATCATTCCACCTGAAGCTGCTCCTGAAAAAAATACAAAAATATAAATTGGTAGTAGGTTTCCTATTATTAAAACATTATATTTTGCAAGTGTTTTATGGGTACGGTTTGTTAATTAAAATTGGAAATTTTTGTAGAATTTGAACCACACAATTGAAAAAAGGTGGAAAAGTACATGGATTGGTAACTGGATACCTGACTCCCTATGTTGATGCTTTTCTATAGTGAAGCAAATTATATTACGGCGGCCATTTTATGTGTGACTTAGTAATACTAAGATTAAAAACATTTTACATTTTTTTATTTTAAGGTTCTATACATTTAAAGCATACATTATAAGTCACTAACAGTAACAAGAAACCATTTAAATGATCCGAATAAAAATTAGTAAATTGGATCCGAATTTAAGACAAAAAATGTGTTTTTAATTAACAATTAATATCTTTTAAATTGACTTACCAATTTAAACCAAATTTTTGAACAACATTATTACTGACGTTTTATTATCATAGTCAAACTTTCTATATGCAGTGGTTTCTGCATTAAAAAAAACACTTAAAATTTCTAATTAATGCACAACTTTTTTATGATCAATAGTACAAATACCGGCAACAATCGTAAATTAGCACAAATTATAAGCCATTTACATGGTGTAATTAGATTTTTATTTGTTGACTTTCTGCGCGTGCCATCTGCAATGAAAGTGATGTTTTATATGCGCAGCATACTGAATTAATTCCTTTAGTGTAATTATCAACTAAAATAAGTTTTAACATTTATACATTATATGCATTACGTATATGGTAATAACGTTGAAATTTTGTGAAAATTTCAAATTAATTGTTTTGCAAATAAAACAGTGGCGTACAAAAGAACAAAAATTGTTATTCTAAAATTTAAATTTTATTTAAATTTTTTGGACGTCACTGATTTATTTACAAACCAGATTTCTTGAAACTTTTACAAAACTTTAACGTTATCATCATATACATAATGCATATAATGTAATAATGTTAAAATTTATTTTAATTGGTAAATACGCTAGAAAATTAATTCAATTTATTTAACATATAAAAAATCACTTCCATTGCAGATAAAGTTTACAAATAAATATCTAAATGCTTTACGTAAATGGCCTATGTTTGGTGAAGCTTTACAATTAAATTGTTTTTTGTAAAAAAAGTTAACGGGTTTAATTTTTCAAAAAAAAAAAATTAAGTTTTTTTTTTTATTAATTACTGTACTGTGTAAACTTTTATATATACAAAGTTTAACTATGATAGTAAAACGTCAGCAATACGTAAGTTGATTTAAAATTTGGTTTAAGTTGGTAGATTTGTTTAGAAGATATTAATTTTTTATCACAAACGCATTATTGGTCTTAACTTTGGTTTCAATTAACCAATTGTTGTCCGGAACATTTTAATAGTTAGTTTACAATGTTAGTAGGATATAATGCATGTTTTAAATGTTTAAAAAATTAAAATGATAAAATGTAAGATGTTCTTAATACATATTTGTATTGTCACAAAATAGCTACTTTATAAACGCTAGTCTTCAGTATATCCAAGGCAATAATTGAATTAATAAAATAGTATTTCTGAAATTTATATTTGTAAATTAGTTTCTCACCTAAGCCGCCCATTCCACCCATTCCTCCCATTCCACTCATTCCTCCCATGCCTCCCATGCCTCCCATTCCTCCCATTCCACCCATTCCACCTCCTAAAATGTATATAATGTATGTTGTATGTTGTATTATATGGTATGACGTATGTTTTTTTTTATTGTATGTTGTTTATATTTGAAATCTATATAGCTACATACCCATCATTCCACCAGATGCACCTCCTAAAAGATAAAATTGATTTTAGTTTTGTAATACTTTAAATCATAATTTTTTATTGTTTGCAAATTTTTAATTTGTCTTTTATATGTTGTAATAATACATACCCATCATAGAAGATCCTGTAAAAAGAATACAGTTATTTTAAAATAATTTTAATAAGTCAGTATTAGCTTCAGTAAAAGTATTATGTTTTGATTTGTTTTAATATGTAATGAGTTAGCAACAAATTAAAACAATAATTGTGCATTATTGCATTCTGGCAATTACGGATTATTTAGTTATCATTCATTAATCACTACAGTAAAGTCTGGATATAATAAACTTGTAAAATGTACTAAAACAAATTTGTTATAATTGGAAGGTTTGCTCGTCAAACTGAACTTTACTCTTTTTAATTCTATAAATTATAATTTATAAAGAAAACATAAATTTTGTTTGTGTATTTTACCTCCTAATCCACCCATTCCACCATAGCCGCCCATTCCTGCACCCATTCCTCCATATCCTCCCATTCCTGCACCCATTCCACCACCCATGCCTCCATATCCGCCCATACCACCCATTCCTCCATATCCACTCATTCCTCTACCCATGCCTCCATATCCTCCCATTCCTGCACCCATTCCTCCCATGCCTCCATATCCGCCCATTCCACCCATTCCTCCGCCCATGCCTCCATATCCGCCCATTCCTCCACCCATTCCTCCGTATCCTCCCATTCCTGCACCCATTCCTCCCATGCCTCCATATCCGCCCATTCCACCCATTCCTCCACCACCCATGCCTCCATATCCGCCCATTCCTCCCATACCTCCATATCCTCCCATTCCTCCACCCATTCCTCCATATCCACCTAATCCTCCCATACCACCATATCCGCCTCCTTAAATTTATAATGTCATGTGTTTCCGTAGTGTTTAATTAAAGTCATCCTAATTTTATACATACCCATCATGCCACCGGAAGCTCCTGCAAAAACATTTTAATATTACAAAAAAAAAATTACTTATATATTGTGTATAGTATTTTTGATTTAGAAATGATTTCTATTTTAAGAAATAATTTATTAAAACATGTGTTTACCTCCTCCAATTCCTCCTAGTCCACCTAATCCACCCATACCACCTCCTAAAATTGTGTAATGTATGTGTTGACTAGTGTTTCATTTGTAAGCAAACATTATAACATACCCATCATTCCACCGGATGCTGCTCCTGAAAATAAAAATAAATTTTAATTTGATTAAAATTATATAATTTTAAGTATCTTGTATTTAAATTGTTATTATAATATAATATACTTCAACAAAACGTTTTAAATGTAATTAGAAGTTATGTCGATAGAAAGCAACAAAATATTTTTTTTTATATTTTCATAAATGTATTTGATTTAGATTAGTTCTGAGCAATTTTTTAAGTTGCCTAATCATTATATTAAAATAAGTCTAATAAAATTTAATACTAAACAGGGTTACCACAAGTCTTAGTATTGGGACCTATGTAATGTATTGTTTAAAAATAACTGCTTAATTAAACGTTATTAGATAGACTAATAGATCTAATATTTTTTTTTTATATTATTCAATTTTTCTTTTATTACATTTACATGCAATTTTATTTTACCTCCTAATCCACCCATTCCACCCATTCCGTTCATTCCGCCCAGTCCTCCCATTCCTCCCATTCCACTCATACCACCTAGTCCACCTCCTAAAATAAATTGTTGTGTAAAATGTGTCATAAGTTGGTGTATGCTTGAAATTATTTCTGCCATAATACATACCCATCATTCCACCAGATGCTCCACCTGCTGTAAACAAAATAATTTTTAGATTTAAACAATACTAAATATAAATTTTATTTGTAAATGTCTGAGTCATATGTGATCTGCATCGATTTTAATTGTTTTTAAAATGAATTTAAAGAGAATTAATAAAAACATCAATAATTTATATTTTTTTTCTTTTTAACAGTTTATAGCCAGATTTTGCTTTTTCCCAACAGTATTTTGGACTTTTGACATTTTATGAATAAAATTTTCTATTTTTATGGCCAAAATTTGGTGCTTTCTAACAATATTTTGATATTTCATAGTCAGATTTTGATATTTCCTGAAATTTGTTACACTTTTTAATAGATTTTGGTGCTTGCTGACTATATTTTGATGTTTCAAGACCAGATTTTGCTATTTTCAATCGTTTTTGGCCAGATTTTGGTTCTTTCTGAAAATATTTTGACTAAAATCCTGGCTACGTCAATGGCGTTAAGGGTATGGATAGTGTTTTTGCTTGTTAATGGAGATTAGGAGGTTTAATAGTGTCTGATCAACAATTTCAATCAAATTAGGCATATTTATTCTGAATTTTTTTTTTTTATTTAAATTTGTAAGAATCTAAAAAAATTATAATTTTCAGGTTGCTACAAGATATTTCTAATTATATTTCTAATGAATCCATGCTTTTTAGAAAATGTTATACTCATTTTTATTTTGAAACATTAAAGAAGAAGCTGAAAAATAAAGAATCTATACATTTCTTCTAAAAAAATTAAAAATGTAAAGTTTTGTGTATTCAGATATGTTATCTTTTTTTTTTCAATTTTTTTTTTTTAATTTTTGAATGAAATTAAGTTTTTCAATAGGGACCAAATATGTTGCACATATTTTATAACTTAAGACTTTGAAACATTGAAGAAGAAGCCAAAAAAATGATAAAATTTTGATAATTTTTGGTCAAAATCATTTGCCAAGAGATTTTTTTCAAAAAATTTGTATGAAATTGAGTTTTCCAGTAGCTCCTGAATATGTTGCACTAAATTGCATAATTTAGGACTTTAGAACATTAAAGAAGAAACCAAGAAACGATAAAATTTCTAATATTTTTAGCCTAAATTGGTTTCTATGAAATTTTTTCTTGAATTTTAAACAAAATTATAATTTCTTATTTGGTCAAAATATATTGAACTAATTTTTATAACCAGGGACTTTGAAACATCAAAATGGAAGCCAAATAATAAAGAATTTTTAATAAATTTTAGCCTAAATTATTCCCTGAAAATTTGTTTTTAAAAATTAATACGAAATTATGTTTTTCAGCATAGTAAGCTCATATTACAACAGTTTTTTATAATTTGAAAGATCAAAAAAGAAGTCAAAAAATAAAGAATTTTCTAAAAATTTTGCTCTAAATAATTTTTTACACTAGTTTTGAATTAAATTATATTTTCTAGTATAGTTAACATATGTTGCACTCAGTTTTGTACCTTAGGACTTTGAAATATCAAAGAAGAAGCAAGAAGTTTTTACCATTTTTGACCATGGTTAGGTCTAGAGTCTTTAAAATATCAAAAAGGAAACCAAATTACATAAAACTTATTGTACAAAGCATATCTATTGATTAAATATTTAAAAATTGCATAGAAAATATGTTTAAAAGCAAGAAATACGTAAAAAAACGCTCAAGAAAATGGCTTTGAAATCAATTTTAGGAAAGAAATTAAAAATCGCCCAAAAAACATATTTATTGCATTTAATTTGTAGAAAGGGAAACATTTATAGACTAAAAGACTATTTATTGCTTTAATAAATTATAAATGGATTGTAAATTTGTTTTAAAAATCGCTCAGAAAAGTTAATTATTGCATGAAATTGGCAGAAGAAAATTAACAAAAATCATTTTGTAAAAAGTTTATTTATTGCATTAAAAATCAAATCAAAAACTGATGCAGAAAGCCAATTTATTGCTTTGATAATTAAAATTTTTGTAGTAAGTCTGTTGTAAGCGACATATACGTCGAAATTCGCTCAGAAAATCAATTGATTACATTAAATCTGTAGAAAAAATCTTTGCATTAAATGATTGCAAAAAAAATTGATTTTATAAACTAATTTCATTCTCATTTATGACAAAATTAGAAATACACTGATTTTTATTTTTATCTCTAAAACCAGTGCAATTGAATTTCAAATCATTTTTATTATCTCTTTATAAATTATTATAATATCAACCTTAATTTATATTAATGATTTGCTTTATCTCTAAACTCTCCATATATTATGAATGAAATGATGATAACAAAAATGTATTGATCAAACAAAAAATATACAATTCATTACTTTTTCTTATATTTATCTTCATAATTTTGGTCCAACCTTGAAAATGTAGGTTTGGTAATGGGTAGGGTCAAAGTCATGGAGTATTGCACACATTATATTATTTAAAAGAATTTGAATTAAAAATATCAATAAAGATTATTTCATTAATGTACTTATAATTGCATTAAAATCTCATTTGCTTATAGATTTTTTCCATAAATAAATCATAAATTTTCCCATATTTCAAACATTGGATTGATAACAAATATTTAAATTAATTTCAATTGTGTACATGTTCAGTAACAGGCAATTATGATATAAAATGCATGTTTTATGATTAACTATTAAAAAAAAATGGTCTATGACAATGGCAGTTAGATATAAAACGTTAATGAATCAGCATTATTACACATTATATTTCTAATTTATTAATTATTCATTCATCAAAACAGTTTTAATGAATGTAATGGACTATTTACGAATAATATTTTACTTTGAAAATAATTATATTTGTATATTTGATAAAAATTTAATTTTAATTTTAATTTTATTTTAAAAGCAAAAAAGTTATGAGCAGGAAATATGCAATGTCAAAATCTGGTTCAAATGTGTCTGAAACATCAAAATCCTGCTTTACAATGTCAGAATCTATTTCAAACACGTCTGAAATACAAAAATCCGGCCTTACATTGACAGAATCTGGTTCAAGCATTTCTTAAATGTCAGAATCTGGTTCAAGAATGTCTAAAATATCAAAATCAGGTCTTACTATATCCGAATCTGGTTTAAAAGAGTCTGAAATATCAAAATCCGGTCATACAATGTCAAAATTTAGTTCAAGAATTTCTGAAATATTAAAATCGGGCTTTACAATGTCAGAATCTGGTTATACTACATCTGAAACATCAAAATCCGGCTTTGCATGTTAAAATCTAATTCAACTATATCTGAAATATCAAAATCAAACTTTACAATATTAGATTTGGTTTTAATATATCTAAAATGCCAAAATCCGGCCTTATGATGTCAAAACCTGGTTCAAATATGTCTAAAATATTAAAATTCCACCTCACAAATTCAAAATCTGGCCTTACAATGTCAAGTATGTGTAAAATATTACAATCCGGATTTACAATGTCAGTATATGATTCAAGTATGTTTAAAATGTTAAAATCCGGCCTCATATAATGTTAAAATCAGGTTAAACTGTAGCTGAAACATCAAAATCCGGCCTTACAATAGCAAAATCTGGTTTAAATATGTCTAAAATATCAAAAAAAAGAATGCTTATTTTTTAACATTAACTCATACAAATACAAGTTTAGCAGCAATCAGAATAATTAAAGCTCTAATAAAAATCTTATAAAAAAATTGAATTCTACAAACAATTCAAAATAAGTGATAACAATTTAAAATAAGTTAGTTTAGTTTACTCATCAAATTTTTACGTAATTTTATATTACCTAATCCACCCATGCCACCCATTCCACCAATTCCTCCTAATCCGCCCATGCCTCCTAATCCACCCATACCACCTCCTAAAATGTGTTGTGTAAGGTATGTAACGAGTTGAATTTTGTTGTGAAACTAGTATTGCAATAAAACTTACCCATCATACTACCAGCTGCTCCACCTGCTAAAAACAAAATAATTTTTATATTTAAGAAATATTGAAAATAATTGTTTAAGTTGTAAATGTTGAGTAATACAGGGAGTTTATAAATAAATGGGATTATGTAATCACTTTAAATATGCCGCCTCTTTAAAACTGTTTACTATACTACATATGTTTTCATATGTTTGCTTGACAGCTGTCAAAGTTGATCTGTCAAAACAAATAGTATAGTAAACAATTTAAAAAAAGCGGCACATTTAAAGTGATTACATAAACCCATTTATTTATAAACTCTCTGTATGTGTCTTGCATTGTTTTAAACTTTTTTAATTAACATGAAAAAATCCACATACAATTTTTTTTTTATAATTTATGTTGTTCACTGGTTTATTTCTAATATTTTCGTACAAATTTAAGCCAGAAATGAATTTTTATTTTGGTTAAAAATAGTTTTTTATACTTTTAATTTACTCATCAAACTTGTACGTAATTTTATATTACCTCCTAATCCACCTATGCCACCCATTCCTCCTAATCCACTCATGCCTCCCATTCCACCCATACCACCTCCTAAAATATGTTGTGTAAGGTGTGTAACGAGTTGAATTTTGTTGTGAAATTAGTTTTGCAATAAAACTTACCCATCATACCACCAGCTGCTCCACCTAAAAACAAAACAATTTTTATTTTCAAAAAACATTGAAATTTATTATTTTACTTGTAAGTGTCAGAGTAATATGTCTCTTACATTGTTTTAAAATATTTTTATAATTTTTTTAATTAATTTATTTTGTTCATTTTTAATATTGTCGGAGATAGTAAATAAAAATTAGTGAAAATTAAAATGAGTTTTTGTACTTTATAAACAACATCCAAATTAAGAAATAATAATATGTTGGTTAAGTTTTTTTTTTTAATTTAATTTTTAGTTTTTTTACTTTTTTTTAGAAAGTTGCATTTGCTTTAACAAACGGCTCTTGAGAATGAATGAACTATGTTAGTACCAAATTGCATAATTTTTCAATGTATTGCTTATGAGTTAGGAGCAATTATATTGTCTTCTACAATTTTTGATTCTGTTAAGTCAGCTAGATTGATTTGAGATTATGTCAAATTTACTGAATGGATTATGAATATTTTTACACATTTGGTACTTATGATATTGAGCTATAGAGGTACTAAGTATCACCAATTTTCAATGTACGGTTTTTGAGTTATGGAAAATCATGTTAACTTCATTGGCTTTTGATTTTGCATAGTAATATGGATTGATTTGAAATTGTGTTAAATTGAGCGTATGGATTTTAATCATTTTTACAAAATTGGTACTAATAGTATTGAGCTATTTTGGTACCAAATTTCACTAGTATTTAATGTACGGTTTTTGAGTTATAAGTAATAATGTTAATCTTATGACTTTAGATTCTGAAAAGAGATGCTGATTGAGTTGTGGTTATGTCATATTAAGTGAATGGATTTTGATAGTTTTTACAAAGTTGGTGTTAATAATATTAAACTATATTAGTACCAAATTGTACTATTTTCCAATGTACTGTTTATGAGTTATAAAAAATTTTGTTGTCTTCCTTGACTCTTGATTCTGTTAAGTCGTTTGAATTGGTTTAAGATTTTCTTAAATTGAGCGTATGGATTTTGATTAATTTTACACAGCTAGTACTGATTATATTGAACTATACTGGTACTAATTTGTATTAATTTTCAATGCACCGTTTTGAAATTATTGGTAATTAAATTATTCTGCCTCTCGATTCTACTAAGTAAGGTTAAATAAATTAACATTATGTCAAATTCAGCGTAAGGATTATTATTAATTTTGCATAATTGGTACTAATAGTAATGAGCTATTTTGGTACTAAATTGTACTAATTTTCAATGTACTGTTAATGAGTTATAAGGAACTATGTTGTCTTCTATGATTACTAATTCTGTTAAGTTATCTGAATTGATTTGAGATGATCTTAAATTGAGCGTATAGATTTTGATAATTTTTACATAGTTGGTACTAATAGTTTTGAACTATACTGGTATCAAATTGTACTTATTTCCAATATACGGTTTTTGCGTTATGAGTAATTATGTTAACTCTAATGATTTTTAATTTTGCTAAGTCATATTGATTGAAATGAGGTTATGTTAAATTGAGCGTATGGATTTAGATCATTTTTACACAGTTGGTACTAATAGTATTAAGCTATATTGGTACTAAATTATACTTATTTCCAATGTACTGTTTATGAGTTATAAGGAACTATGTTGTCTTCTATGATTACTAATTTTGTTAAGTTATCTGAATTGATTTGAGATGATCTTAAATTGAGCGTATAGATTTTCATCATTTTTACACAATTGGTATTTATAGTACTGAGATATATTGCTACCAAATTGTACTAATTTCCAATGTATTGTTTATGAGTTATAAGAAATTATGTTGTCTTTCATGACTCCTGATTGTGTTAAGTCATCTGAATTGGTTTAAGATTATCTTAAATTGAGCCTATGGATTTTGATGAATTTTACACAGTTAGTACTGATCATATTAAGATATATTGGTACTAATTTGTATTAATTTTTAATGCACCGTTTTCAAATTATTGGTAATTGAGTTATCTCCTATGCCTCACAAATCTACTAAGTAAGGTTAAATAAATTAACATTATGTCAAATTCAGCGTATGGATTATTATTAATTTTGCAGGATTGGTACTATTGGTAATGAGCTACATTGGTACCAAATTGTACTAATTTTCAATGTACTGTTTATGAGTTATACGGAATTATGTTGTCTTCTATGATTACCGATTCTGTTAAGTTGTCTGAATTGGTTTATGATGATCTTAAATTGAGCGTATAGATTTTGATAATTTTTACATAGTTGGTACCAATAGTTTTGAACTATACTGGTATCAAATTGTACTTATATCCAATATACGGTTTTTGAGTTATGAGTAATTATGTTAACTCTAATGATTTTTAATTTTGCTAAGTCATATTGATTGAAATGAGGTTATGTTAAATTGAGCGTATTGATTTAGATCATTTTTACACAGTTAGTACTAATAGTATTAAGCTATATTGGTACCAAATTATACTAATTTCCAATGTACTGTTTAAAAGTTA
Organism: Tachinus rufipes; assembly: GCA_963932245.1. Taxonomy (NCBI): domain Eukaryota; kingdom Metazoa; phylum Arthropoda; class Insecta; order Coleoptera; family Staphylinidae; genus Tachinus; species Tachinus rufipes. The sequence continues at coordinate 105,994,684 of OZ010746.1, read as the reverse complement.
TAAGGAATTATGTTGTCTTTCATAACTCCTAATTCTGTTAAGTCATCTGAATTGGGTTAAGATTATCTTAAATTGAGCGTATGGATTTTGATAAATTTTACACAATTAGTACTAATCATATTGAGCTATATTGGTACTAACTTGTATTAATTTTCAATGCACCGTTTTCAAATTATTGGTAATTAAGTTATCTCTTATGCCTTTCAACTCTACTAAGTAAGGTTAAATATATTGACATTATGTTAAATTCAGCGTATGGATTATTATTAATTTTGCACAATAGGTACTAATAGTAACGAACTATTTTGTTACAAAATTGCATCAATTTCCTATAAACCGTTTTTAAGTTATGAACAATAATGTTATCTACTATAACTCCTAAATTGAATTAGTGATTTAAAAAAATGCTTTTGATCATTATTAACATTAAAGCAAAGTTACAAACCAAATTTAGTTAAGTTGCAAACCCAAATACTGCAAAAGTAAGCCATAAACAAGTTAAATGTAATTTATTATTAAATAAATTAATGTTTTTTGGGTATTTTAAACAATTTTATATAATTTAGCACAGTTTTAAACCAAATTTAGCTAAGTTGCAAACCAAAATAAAGCAATACTAAATTGTGGACAAATAATACAAAACTGATTTGTAGACCAAAAATAAAAAACATTTATTATCAAATAAATTAGCATTTTTGGGTATTTTAAGCAATTTTGTATAATTTAGCGCAGTTTTAAACCAAATTTAGCGGAGCTTTCAAAAATATAGTTAAAGTAAACTATAAATTAAAATTTGTAATGTTTTTGATTATTTTTAACATTACAGCAAAGTTATCAACCATTTTGTCAAGTTGCAAACACAAATAATGCAAAAGTAAGCTATAGATAAGTTAAATTAATGTTTTTAGTTATTTTACACAATTTTGTATAGTTTAGCAGAGTTTCAAACCAAGTTTAGCTAAGTTGCAAACCAAAATAATGCAAAACTAAATAATGCAAAATGGAGTACAACTAAAGCAATAAAAAATATTTTTTAATAAATAAAAACAATTTTATATAATCTAGTACAGTTTCAAACCAAATTTAGCAAAGATTCAAACCAAAATATAATTAAATTGTACTGTAGATACGCAAAATATGATTTATAATTAATAACTTTGATGTTTTTGATTGTTTTTAACATTGAAGTAACGTTCTAAATTTAATTTAGCCAAGTTCCAAACCTAAATAATGCAAAATTAAATTGTAGACAATTGATAAGTAAATTATTATCAAATAAGTTACTGTTTTTGGGTATTTTGAACAATTTAATTTAATTTAGTACAGTTTCAAACCAAATTTAGTTAAGTTGCAAACTAAAATTTAATTAAACTGAACTGTAGATACGCAAAACAAAATTTGTAGTTAGAAATTTTGATGTTTTTAATTGTTTTTAACATTGAAATAACGTTCTAAATTAAATTTAGCCAAGTTCCAAACCTAAATAATGCAAAACTGAGTTGTAGACAATTGATAAGTAAATTATCATCAATTAGATTATTGTTTTTGGGTATTTTGAATAATTTAATTTAATTTAGTAAAGTTTCAAACCAAATTTAGCAGAGTTGCAAACCAAAATATAGATAAATTAAACTATAAATACGTAATTATTGAAGATTTTAATGTTTTTTATTATTTTTAACTATAAAACAACGTTTTAATTTTAATTTAGCCAAGTTTTAAACCTCAATAATTTAAAATTGAGTTGTAGACAATTGATAAGTATTTTATTATCAAATAAATTAATGTTTTTAGGCATTTTAGACATTTTTGTGTAATTTAGTACAGTTTGAAACCAAATTTAGCTAACTTTTAAACCAAAATTTAGTTAAGTTGAACTATGGATAAGTAAAACATGATCTATATTTAAAAAATTTAATGTTTTAACATAGAAGCAACGTTTCAAACCAATTTTAGCCAAATCTCAATCCTAAATAATGTAAAACTAAAACATCTACGAGAATATCAGTAAACTTTTCTTTCTAGAAAAATATTAACACGTACAGCGCCGTTTTTAAATTAAAATTAGTTTTTATACGACAAAACGCCAATCAACTCAATATCCAAACGATAAGATTTTAGTCATTACTTTTTTTATATGTTGAACTACATACTATATTCTATGTCTTCATGTTTTTAGATAAAGATTTGAAGTTATATTTAAAGAGTAAAAAAATAACAAAAAACTAGTTAAAAACGTCACTTTTTAAAAATTAATTGCAAAGAAACGACTTATTGCATCAAATTTCTACAAGTTTGAGGACACAGATTGGACTTTTTTCTACAATGTGTGAAAATTTTATTCAATTATATTCATGCGTTTTCTTGCTGAGTTGGATGCTGTGAAACCTTATAATAGCGCAATAATTCTCCCCCCTTAACAAACGGCCCTTGAGAATGACTAGCGCAAACTTTTAGTTTACTCATCAAATTTATACGTAATTTTATATTACCTCCGTATCCACCCATGCCAGCCATTCCTCCTAATCCGCCCATTCCTCCTAATCCGCCTATGCCTCCTAATCCACCCATACCACCTCCTAAAATATGTTGTGTAAGGTATGTCACAAGTTGAATTTGTTTGTGAAACTAGTTTTGGAATATAACTTACCCATCATACCACCGGAGGCTGCAATAAAATAAATTGTTATTTATTTATTTTAATAGTTTTTAAATATTTATTTGTAATCGTTTAAATAATATCTGTCTTAGCTTTAACTTAGTTTTATAAAAAGAATAAATAAGTAAAGATTTTGCCTCATTAAAAAGTTTGATTAAAACAATTTCTTAATAAATATAAAGTAAAACTATTTGACTTGTTTAAATAATGAATAATATTAATAAATGAATAAAGAAAATTATTATTTTTAATTATAGTTGAGCGAAATTAGTGTTATTAGGTATTATCACAAATTGAAATAATTAAACATAAAATTTTATTACCTCCTAATCCACCCATTCCACCCATTCCACCTAATCCGCCCATTCCACTTCCTAAAATATGTTGTGTAATGTATGTAATGGTTTTAGTTTTGTTGTGAAACTAATTCTGCAATCAAACTCACCCATCATGCCACCAGAAGCTCCACCTAAAACAAATAAATCAAAATAAATATCAAAAAACGTTTTGAATAATGAAACATTATTTAACGCGTGTTGTAATAGAGTCATTACAATACGGAACATTTGAACATTTTTGATTTAACAAATTAGAAATGCAAAATAGAAAAAATGATATAAATAACTTTTTTTATAATAATATTTTTATTGTTTTTTAAACTTGAATGCACAACTTAAAAAAATTGTTTTAGCTTTGAAACTTACCCATCATTGATGCGCCTCCTGCAAATAAAAAGATAATTTAAATATATTTTTACTTTAATAATGTTGAATATTTTTGTTTGTGTTGCAGCATATATAAATTTTAAAATTGATTACGTTACTAAGTTTTGATATAATTAACTATTGAGAAGTGCAAAACTCTATTCATAAAAAGTAAAACATAACAAAATCTGCTCATATAATATTAAAATATTTTGAAAAAAAAAACCGGCCAGAAACAGTTGAAAAGTACAAAATTCTATTTATAAAATGACAAAAATAACAAAATCAGGCATTAAAATATTATCAAAAAGCATTAAAATCTAGCTATAAACTGCTAAAAACATTTTTTATGAAATTTAAAAAAAAATAATGTTGTTAAAAAGCACTAAAATCTTACTACAAAATTGTCAAATTGTTTATTAAAAGTTAAAAATAGCAAATTCCAGCTTTGAATTATTAAAGTATTGTTAGAAAGCATTAAAATCTGATCATAAACTGTTAAAAAATGCAAAATTTTATTTATAAAATGTCAAAAATAGCAAATTCTGCTCTGAAAACACCAAAACTCAACCATAAACTATTGAAAAGTGTAAAATTTTTCAAAAAATTATAAATTAACAAAATCCGGTTATGAAGTATTAAAATATTGAAAATATAAAATTTGATTTATAAAAAATCATAAATTAAAAAAATCGGAAGCATCAAAATAAAAGTATTTTTTTTTTAATAAAATTAAAAAAAAAATTAAAATCTGACTATAAAATTATAAAATATTGTAAAATACACTAAAATTAGCCTAAAATTAGTAAAATTCAGCTTTGAATTATCAAATTATTAATAAAAGTAAATTTGTTTATAAAATTAATTTCAGAAATTGCAAAATTTGGCTATGTATCAAAATATTGTTAGAGAAAGCATAGATCCGGCCATAAAGTGTTGAAAAGTGCAACATTCTATTAATACTAAGTCAACAGTAAACTAAATGCAGTCATAAAACATTAAAATATATTTAAATAAAATTAAAATAGCAGAATCCGACTATGAAATATCAAAATATTGTTAAAAAAACTGTTGACAAGAGAAAAATTCTATTTATAAAATGTTAATAATAGCAAATTTTGGTCTTGCAACATTAAAATACTATCAAAAAGCATTAAAATTCGTCCACAAATTGCTGAAAAAATTTAAAAAAAATTAAAACTTCAGAATTCATCTACAAAGTATTAATAAAAAATACTAAAATCAGATAAAAACGTAAAATTTTATTTAAAACTAGCAAAATCCAGTCATTAAAAATCAAAATATTGTTAGAAGAAATCATAAACTGTTAAAAAATGCAATATTTGTTTTATATAATGTTAAAAATTATAAGATTTGGCCATGAAACGTCAAAATTGTGTTGATAAGAAACAAAATTTGGTTAGAAACTGTTAAAAGTACAAAATATTAATTATGAAATGTCAAAAATAGCAAATTTTGGCCTAAAACATCAAAATATTGTCAAAAATAACGAAAACTTAGCCAAAAACTCAAAAAGTGTAAAAATACTCAAATAAACTTAAAAATAGCAAAATCTGGTTATGAAATATCAAAATAATGTCAAAAAACACTAAAATTTAGGAATAAATTTTTAAAAAATCTAAACATTTTTATAAAATATTAAACTATTGTTAAAAAAACAAAATTTTGTTATAAACTGTTGAAAAATACAAAATTCTATTTATGAAATGTCAAAAACAGCAAATTTTAGGTTTGATACATTTAAATATTCTCAGAGAGTATTAAAATATAGCTATAAATTGTTAAATAAGTGAAAAACATCATCAAAATATTGTTATAAAAAACAAAATTTAGTCAATTTATGACTAAGGTTGAAAATTGCAACATTCTATTTATAAAAAGTAGCAAATTTTGGCTTTAAAACATTAAAATATTATCAGAAAACACTAAAATGGGCTATAAACTGTTGAAAAGTGTAAACATCTTCAAGACTTTTGTCTGATTATAATAAGTTTCAATGAATTTGTACTTTGTGTAAAAGTCTTAGTACATGTCTATACAAGCAATATATTACTCGAATAGAAATGAACATTCAAACTAATCCAAAACACTTTTGGAAATTTGTTAGCGACACTAGAAAAACTAATGATTTCTTATCTACAACGTATTATTAACATCAAACTTGCAGTAATGGAGATGACTATGTCTACAGATTTGCTGAATTCTTTTCTTTTGTTTACAATAAACAAATTCATCCAACTCTATTGTTTGAGTTTAAGAAAAACGTATTACATACAGCATTTTCAATTAGTCTGTTTTTAAAGAAATTGAGAACCTTAAATGTAATTTTAGCACTGGACCGGACGGCGTTTTAGCTATTCTGTTAAAACAATGTATTTATTTCATTTCTACGCCATTGCATTTACTGTTTGAGGATTTTCTTAATGAAGCTAAATTTCCTCAAGTTTGGAAACAAAACTACATTATGTCTTTGCATAAATCTGGAGCTAAGAAAGATATTACTAATTACAGAGGTGTATGCACCCAGTCTACCATTCCTAAATTGTTTGATAAAATTGGCCAAATACAATGGATGTGCAAAAGCATTATAGTGGAACATCAACATGGGTTTTGTGAAAGTCGTTTTACTCTTAAAAACCTTCTTTGTTACAAAAATGATCTTTTAAATGCTTTTGAATCAAGAGTTTAAGTTGATTCTATTTATACAGATTTTTTAAAAGCTTTTGATCGCGTTAACCATAGAATTTTGATTGCAAAGCTTTGGGTTTTAAGTTTTCATAATTCTGTTATTGCATTGTTGTCAAGCTTTTTAGAAAATCGTACTCAGTGTGTGAAAATTAATAACTTTTTATCACAACCAATTATCGCTCCATCTGGTGTTCTTCAGGGATCTCTTTGTGAACCAATTCTGTTTTTATTTTTTATTAACTGTCTTTCTTATTTTAGTAATTCTTTCTTTTTCTATTATTTGCTGACGATCTAAAAATTTATCGAAGAATATCATCTATCATTGCATAAGTTTGCAAAATGACTTGGATTTTGTTTATTTATGGTGTCTTATTAATAAGTTGTTGTTTAATCTAAATAAATGTTTTTTATAAGCTTCAACAGGAAGTTAAGTAAAGTATTGTATAATTATACTACTGACAATATAGTATTGGAACATGTTACACAAATAAAAGATTTGGGCGTAATCTTTGATCCAAAACTAACTTTTGTAGAGCATATACACTATATGTGTACGCATTCAAAACAAATTTGTTCGTTTATTGTCGTACAAATTAAGCATTTTCTCTAAAAACTACAATTTTAACCACATTGCATTGCAATATAATCTTCCGTCGCTGGAACTAAGGCGCAAAAGAGCTGACTTAACATTTTTACGTAGACTTATGATGTCTGAGATTGATTGCCAAAAGCTACTTGCATCTCTTCCGTTTAAGGTATCCAACAATAATTGCCAAACTAGACAGTCTCTATTGTTTAGAAAATCTATACATTCCACCAACTATAGATTCAACAATCTAATTGGTAGAATGTGTAGCTTTTCTAATAACATCAATTTGTTTTGCGATTCTAAATGTGCATTTAAAAATTGTTTAAAATGTGTTATTGAATAATTTTATATTTTATATTTTGTCTTTATATTATTATATTATTTTGTATTTTTTATAGTCTTTGTCTAATTTTAAGTATTATACATTGTTTGTAATATTCATCATTATTTATGTGCAGGATGATGTTGATGTAAATAGTATTTTTTATATGCCTTTAAAAAAGAATTATTATTATTATTATTATTATTATTAAGATATTTTAAAAACTTTCTATTTATAAAATATTAAAAATAGCAAATTCTGATTTTGAAACAGTAAAATATTATCAGAAAGCACCAAAGTCTAGCCCGAAACTGTTAAATTCTGTTTATAAAATGTCAAGAATAGTAAAATTTGGTAATGAAATTTACATAATATTATCAAAAAACATTAAAATCGGGCCATAAACAGTTAAAAAGTGCAATTTTTTTTATAAAATTTCAAAATTATGATAATAAAAAACAAAATCTGACCATAAACTGTTAAAAAGTGCAAAATTCTTTTTATATGTCAAAAATAGTAAACTCTGGCATTAAAACATTAAAATATTGTCAGAAAAGATAATCAAAAAGTGCCAAATTATTTCACGGAACATCAAAAATAGCAAAATTGTCCTATATTGCAAACTTTTGTTTACTGATAGTTACGCCTTTGATTATAGAATAATAATTAATATTGAAATATGTTTACCTCCTAATCCACCCATTCCAGTTAATCCACGACCTAAAATATGTTGTGTAATGTATGTATTGAATAGTCTATTTGTAGTTTTAGAAAAAATAAAATCGTACCCATCATTCCACCGGAAGCACCACCTGAAAATAATAATAATTGTTAAATTATTCTAAAACACACACAAATGTACAGTATATTATTAAAATTAATGGCAATTTTTTTTGTTGAGTTTTTATAAGACTTTTACAGTTAATAACAGTTGCTTTCTGAAATTGAAAGAATCTAAACAAATTGAAAATTGACAGTTTATATAACAGATTTATAAAACAATTTAAGAGAGAGCAGGTTTAATTTTTGTATTATAGAGTGATATTTATAATAACTTTGCTACAGCTTTTTTACTAAAATTGCAATATTGATGAAATAGGTTTTTCCTTAATATTGAATATATTTTTGCTATAAATTGAATTTGCAATGTTATTACTAGCAATTGTAAGTTAAAAATTGTTGTCTACGATTTTACATAAAGTAATATATTACCTCCTCCATAGCCTCCCATTCCTCCTAATCCACCCATTCCACCTAATCCACCCATTCCTCCTAATCCACCCAAACCACCATATCCTCTTCCTAAAATGTGTTGTGTAAAGTATGTATTGGTGTGGAGTTTCTTATGTAATTTGTTATAAAACTTACCCATCATGCCACCAGATGCTCCACCTGTAAACAAAATAATTTGCATAAATTTAAACAAATTTTGTAAACTTATATAGTTAATATAAGTTTTAATTTTTTTTAATTTATTGTCTATTTGGCAGTTGTATAAATTGCCAGAAGTTCGTGCACCACGTTTATACTTATGGAAAATGGATATCATTACGTGCTAGTTGTACAATATACTATTATAAAATTATGCAATTTTATACATTCAAGTATTATTGTTTGTATGCTTACCCATCATTGAAGCGCCTCCTGAAAATAAAAATAAAAAATTTGAATTTATTTTATAATTTTTTCACTAATAATAATAGTTTTTGTAAGTAAATTGTGTAAAAAATATATTTTCAAATATTAACTTTTATGATAGCTTTTTAAAATAAGCATTTGTAATTTATTCATAAAAATGTAATTTATGTTGCAATATGAGGAATTTAATAATTATAATAGAAATATGTTTGTCTTACTAACTAGTACTAGTGTTTACAACTTTAATTATTTAAAAACTGTATGAACTTAAAGTAATAATGAATATTTTAATCTGTTTACCTCCTAATCCACCCATACCTCCCATTCCACCCATTCCAGTTAATCCACCACCTAAAATATGTTGTGTAATGTATGTATTGAATAGTTTATTTGTAGTTTTAGAAAAAATAAAGTCGTACCCATCATTCCACCGGAAGCACCACCTGAAAATAAATATAATAATAGCTAAATTATTTAAATACATTATTTAATGTACTTTGTAATAGTATTTTTAGTACTAAAAAGTTGAATTATTTTAATTTAATTAATGTTTTGCAAGTTTACTTCAAGTTTTTAATAAATAATAAATAATATTAAGATTATTATTTATTAATTTTCGTTATTAAGTTTCAATAACTGTTTAATGTCAAGTAAATAAAACATATTTATTCACTTAAAATTTGTATTGTTGACTGAAAATAATGAACTTAATAAATGCTTATAATCAACATAAAATATATAAAGAAGAGACGCAATGTCCTCTAATGAGACAGTTGTAAAGTATAGGTAAATTTATATGAATGCCACAACGACATATGAAAAAAAAAATTCACTTTGAATTGTGGTGGTGAACGATGTTGACGAAGTAAGTTACAAATCAATTATTAAGTTTAAATAAATAAAACCATACTGATGAGAGGTAAACCTCGAAACGCGTCTATGGATGTTTTTAGTTTAGGATAATTTTTTCATAAATTTGATTTTTTAATGTGCTTATAATCAAAGTTAGAAATTAATATTGAAAAAATATAATCTTTAATTTTACCTCCATATCCTCCTAGTCCACCCATACCTCCTAATCCACCCATTCCACCACCTATAATATGTTGTGTAATGTTTGTATTGTAGAGTTGATTTCTAATTTTGCAAAAATAATATAAAACATACCCATCATTCCACCGGAAGCACCTCCTGAAAACACATTTTAATATTACTAAATGATTATTAACAAAAAAGCAATATTTGTTACCCATCATTCCAGCTCCTGAAATAAAAAAAAAATGATTTGTAATTATTTAATTTCATTGCTATAATCAATATTTTGTTAAGTGGTGTAATGTATTACCTCCAAGTCCTCCTAAACCACCAAGTCCGCCTCCTGTGTGTTAAAAGTATGTGTTAAAACAATGTTCAATGTAGTAATTTTTTTTTAATTAAAGATGATACGTACCCATCATGCCTCCAGATGCACCTCCTGAAATTTAAACAATTTTATAATGTATAAGTTAATACAAATATTAATTTAATTGTAAATGTTGTTTGTTTTGATTTGATTTAAGTATTTTTATAAACTTATTTGTAAAGGGTGATCCATGTAACGTTTGGAGTTTGAACTACCGTTTATTTAATAATAATAATAATAATAATAATAATAATAGCGTCTTTTTTTCTTATATAATTTATACAGAAAAAGGCAAAGTTCAGTTTTAGCCATGGTTTTAGCTCTGGTCTTCCACTTAACCTTAAATTTTGACACTAATTTATTTTCTAAAATTAAACTGCATCAATTTCCACATCTTCTTACTTTTTTTATTCCATACCAAAGATGGTCTACTGTTATAACATTCATTGTAAACAATGTACACTTCTAATAACTTTAATTTAAAATAGCCAAAATGTTGTCAATCTGACGTTTTATTTTGTTTTTCAAAGTTATAAAGACATTTTTGTGTTGACAAAAATTTAGTTTTATGTTTAACATTTACGAAATGGGACGCTTTACACTTGAACAAAGTTAGGAAATAATAAAAACTTACTTCCAAAATGGTGAGTCTTTTACTCAAAATTTAGGAAACAAATTTGATAGAAAATGCTGAAATGATGCTTTTAAGGCAGTTTGTGGACTAATTTGTAAAGCAAAACTGGATTGTTTACTACGTTCAGTCAAAAAAAATTTAATGCTGTTGCTCAGAGTGTGCGTGAACATGCATTAATATCAATTTGTCATCGTTCTTAGAAACTAAATTTTTTTTGCACTTTTTTGAGAAGAATTTTGCATAAAGACTTCAGTTTGAAGACCAACAAAGTTAAATTAGTCTAAGAAATAAAGTCTCATGATTATCCGATGCGTTTTTAGTTTGCCCAATGGGCTAAGATGAGCGTTTTTATAAAAAAATAGTGTTTTTGATTAAACTCATTTTTATCTCAAAAGTTATATCAATAAGCAAAATTGTTGCATTTGTGAATTAGAAAGTCTTCACATGACTATTGAACTTATGCATTCACAACGAGTTATTTTTTTGGTCAGATTTTTGCTAATATTGGTTCATTTTTTTCAAAACTGAGCAATTAGTTGTCGTTTCTATCAATAAAAAACGTTATTGTGCCATGTTAACTAATTTTTTTTTTGAAAAGTATAAAATAGATGACTACTTGCCATACCGCCAACATAACTATCAATCTTTTGCGCACTGTTTTTGGAAATCAAATAATTAACCAAAAAGCTGATGTCAATTGGCCGCCTAGAAGCTGTAATTTGACCCCATTGGATTTTTTTTTGTGGGGAGGCCTTAAAGATAAGTGTTACGCTAACCATCCAGAGACGATTGATGCCTTTAAGTACACAATCAAAGTTGCCATTTATGCGATTGGTATCCAAACAATCAAAAAAGGTACTAAAATTATTTGAATAGTGTTGTGTTTCATTCTTAATTGAAAATGTTCAATCTTTCTAATAAACTCATAATTTTGAAAAAATATTCATTAGTTTTTTACTTATAACCGATTCAAATTTTAAAAGTTAGATGGAACACACTTTAGTAACTTATAAAGTGTAGTATCAGCAATACCTCCCATTCCTCCATAACCTGTCATTCCACTTCCCATTCCTCCATATCCTCCCATTCCACCCATTCCTCCATATCCACCCATTCCTCCTAGAAGGTGTTTATTGTTTGAGTGCACACAAATGTACCAATATTAATAAAAGTAATTTGTAATTTTGGTCTATGTTTTACGTTGGTGTTTATAAAAATTGTCAAAAATATATAAACTAATTCGGTTATGGAAAAACGAACATCTAGACCGTTACTATAATTTTCAGTATTTTAACAAAAACATCAACTTTGGCGTCATTACATTCAGAAAAGATTAAATTATATTTTGTCAAAATATTTTAGCTCAAATTATTGTCAAAAAAATACTATTGAATACCGTCAAAGTTGCTGTTTTTGTTACAATACTACAAGTCAAAGTAGTGGTCTTAAGTTGACCAAATTGAATTTTATAAAAAATTAAACACTTTACCTCCTAAACCACCCATTCCTCCTAATCCACCCATTCCTCCATATCCACTCATTCCACCACCCATTCCTCCATATCTACCCATTCCTCTCATACCTCCTCCTAAAAGTGTAATTTATGTGTATAGTAAGTGTATTGATAATTAGGTTATCACTTGCAACTGATAGTTTACCTCCAATTCCGCCTAAACCACCGTATCCACCCATACCACCTCCTACAATAAGTTTAATGTAAGTGTTATGAGTGCATGGATATAAAGGGTTTTTAATAAGAAGTTTTATTTTGAATAGCAGACTATTTGGGCAGCAATTTTAAAGCTATTATCTTTTGACATTTGACAAGTAACATGAAACGATACATGCTTCAACAACGCATTGAAATTATTAAAATTTACTACAAAAATGGTGAAACTATTTCAGTCACAGTTTGCAAAACTGAAGCACTTTTTGGTTGTCGTAAAGCATCTTCTCGGCCGGCAATAGTAAACCTGGTGAAAAAATTTGAGCTGTTAGGACAAGTTTGTGATGTGAAGAATCAAAACCGTGTGCATGGCTCAAGAACACATGAGAATATTGCTGATGTAGCCCATAATGTTGAAAAAAAAGCCAGGTTTTTCGATTTTTGGAATTAGATATTCTACAAACGCCATTACACCGTATTTTGCATAAAGACTTAAGTTTTAAGGTTTTTAAAGTTCAGTTAACACAAGAACTCAAGCCGGTCAATCACCATAAACGTCATATCTTTGCAGATTGGGTCCTTTAAATGCATCAAAATGATCCGGAATTTGATTGAAAAATTATCTTCAATAATGGGGCCTATTTTCACGTTAATAAGCAAAATTGTCGCATTTGGAGCTCAGAAAATCCAAGATTGATTGTTGAAAAGTCTTCAAAGTGTCACTGCTTGGTGCGCTTTTTGGGCTGGAAGGCTACTTTTTTGAAAATGAGGATGGTGCAACTGTTAAGGTAAATGGATGGTGCTACCGAGCTATAATTAATAATTTTTTATGGCTGGAATTAGAAGATATTAATGTGGACGACGTTTATTTTCAGCAAGACGTCGCTACGTGCCACACAAGCAACAAAACAATCACAATTTTGCAAGAAAAGTTTCCTGACTAAGTTATTTTTCAAAAAGGTGATTACAATTGGTCACCGAGATCTTATGATTTAACACTTTCAGACTTTTTTCTTTGAGGCCACGTGAAAGAAAAGGTCTATGCCAATGCTCCACAATCGATTCAAGACTTTAAAAATGGAATTCGTAAAGTTATCGACCGCAAATGTGCAAATTGGTCATGGAAAATTTCATAAAAAGAATGGTACTGCAACCGTAGCTTTGGCGGCCATTTGACTAATATCGTTTTCAAATGTTAATGGCATACCTTCCTCTTTACAATGAATTAAACATTTATTGATTTCTCTTAGAAAATACTCGTTTTTTTTTAATATCAAAATGAAACCTCTTATTGGAAAACTCTATATAAATATAATTGGTTTTTAAGTAGTATTAAGTAATGAATGCTTATATAAAAAATTAAAAATTTATATTGTATTTTACCTCCCATTCCTCCTAGTCCACCAATTCCACCCATACCTCCTAATCCACCCATTCCACCACCTATAATATGTTGTGTAATGTTTGTATTTTCGAGTTTATTTTTAGTTTAGAAAAATAGAATAAAACGTACCCATCATTCCACCTGAAGCGCCTCCTGAAAAAATAAATAAAATAAAATGTTATATTATTAAATTATTCTTAACATTAAGCCACGTTTGTGTGAAGTAACCATATATTTATAAAAGCAAATACAAAAGTTAAATTTATTTATACATACCCATCATTCCAGCTCCTGAAATTGAAAAAAAAAATGATTGTAATTATTTAATGTTATTAGTATATTGTGTTATGTGGTATAATGTATTACCTCCAAGTCTTCCTAATCCACCAAGACCACCTCCTGTGTATTAAATGTTTGTGTAAATTTAAATTGTATTAATTTAATTCTAAATTTATTAGTTTTAACTATTTGAAAAGTGTAACAGTATTCTATTTAGTTTACCTCCTAAACCACCCATTCCTCCATATCCACTCATTCCACCACCCATTCCTCTTAATCCACCCATTCCTCCATATCCACCCATTCCACCCATACCTCCTCCTAAAAGTGTATTTTATGTGTATAGTAAGTGGATTGATAATTTGCAAATTATTAGATCATCACTTGCAACTGATAGTTTACCTCCAATTCCGCCCAAACCACCCATTCCTCCGTATCCACCCATACCACCTCCTACAAAGTGTTTAATGTACGTGTTATGAGTGTTATTTATATTTTTTATTAATAATACATACCCATCATTCCACCGGAAGCTCCAGCTGAAAATATTAAATTATATAAAAAATAAATTTAATTTCAATTAATTGTGTTTAATTTGAAAAATGTAAATACCTCCTAATCCACCTAGTCCTCCATATCCACCCATACCACCTCCTACAATGTATGTTATGTAAGTGTTGATAATGTTTTTTTTTGTAAAAGTTTAATAATACATACCCATCATGCCACCGGAAGCTCCTGCTAAAATTATAATCAAATATATAAAATAAATTTTTAAATATTTATTAAAATAAATTGTGTTATATATACAAGTGTAGTTAGTTTACCTCCGTATCCGCCTAATCCACCCATTCCTCCATATCCACCCATTCCACCTAATCCTCTATAGCCACCCATACCACCTCCTACAATGTGTTTATTGTATGTGTCGGGGATGTACATTTGTAATTTTAGATTAAATCTACTTACCCATCATGCCACCGGATGCACCTCCTGAAAATATATAATAGTTTAACATATTTGTTAACTAAAAAGAATGTGACCTCGTTTTTATAACAAATTTATTCTTTTGGCTCTACCGAGTTAAATTATTACATCTGTAGAAGACTCTATTAGAGTCGAAACTAGTAATGTATTTGTAAGAATAAGTTTGTGATAAAAATGTTTTATTATTTTAAAAACTGTATTGTAGTAAGTGTAATTTACCTCCATATCCGCCTAATCCACCCATTCCTCCGTATCCACCTAATCCACTACCCATACCACCTCCTACAATGTGTTTATTGTATGTGCTGTGTTGTTTATAAAATTTTATTAATGATACATACCCATCATTCCACCGGAAGCTCCTGCTGAAAATATAAATAATTATTAATAGTTTGAAGAATAAATTTATACTTATTCTATAATTAATATACACTAGCGAGCAAAAATAGAGGTCACTTTAAAATTATGACTTGATTTTGAAATATTTTTTTTGCAAATTGTAAACAATTTTACTGTATTATGCGTATTTTGGAAATATTACAAATTTACAGTTCAAACAAAGTTTGAATTTTTGATTAAAAAAAAACTTATCACTAATAACGAGTATTACCCCCTTCCTACGAGGAACACTTTGAATTAAATTAAGGATCACATTTTGGTCAAATTTATTCTTGCAATAGCAACTGTCTTAGCTCCTGAGCAGTTCTTGTATGTTTTCGAATACGAAGGTCCCAGCTCATCCCAGACATGTTCTTTGGGATTCATGTCCGCAAAATTTTCACTTCATCTAGATAATCTCTGACAACTCTGGCTATGTGAGGTTTAGCATTATCTTGAATAAAAATGCTGCACTCGTCTACAGTTGTTATGAAGGGCATACCATGATCTTTGAGAATCTCCATAAAGTATCTGTGAGCTGTTAGGGAGCCATTTTCTATAAAGACCAACTTGTACGTGCTTTGGTAGAAATTGCTGCCCAAACTATAAGCAAGCCACCGCCAAATAGAAGTTGCTCATCAACACAAACTGAAGCGTATTTTTTTCCGCGTCTTCTCTACACTTTCTGACGTCCGTCTGATTTATTAATGAAAAAGCGCGACTCATCTGAAAACAGTATCCTGCTCCAGTCCTCATTATTCCATGTCTAATGGTTTTGGTCAAAAGTCAATTTTGGCGTTGTAAAGGTGGACCTGTAGCCATCTTTTAACAAAACAATTCGGCAGCCTAAAGCCTTTTCCTAACGTTCTATTCACTAACATTTACATCTCCAACTTTATAGAGTTGATTTTGTAAATAAACTGCAGATGCTGTTCTATTCCGCAAACTTGTGGACACCAAAAAACGGTCATCTCTGTTTGTAGTGACTTTTTTTAGCCCAAATTCTGATCTTTTGGTTATTAAGCCTGTATCCAAGTAACGCTGATACACTTTTTGTACAGTACAGAAGTTTTTACTAACAATCCTTGCAGTTTTACGTTTTTCTCGCCCATTTTCAATAACTCTTGCCACAATAATAGGGCCTAAAGACATTATGATCTGTTAAGTATAGTACACCGTGTAAATGACAAGTTTTGCAGAAAATAATCAACACTAAGTAAAAAAATCACAACAAAATGAAGGTTGTTTTCAATTAGAGCAAAATGGATGCAGTTTAATAAAAGTATTTACAAATTGCAAACATAAAATTAAAACAAAAAATTCCAAAAACAAGTCATAATTTTGAATTGAGTCAATTTTTTGCTTTCTAATTAAAGTAAATAGTGTTATATTTGCTTAGTGTAATTTACCTCCGTATCCACCCATTCCACCCATTCCACCTAATCCACCCAATCCTCTATAGCCACCCAGACCACCTCCTATAATGTGTTTATTGTATGTGTGACCATCACATTATAATAATTAAAATTACTTACCCATCATGCCACCGGAAGCACCTCCTGAAAATATATAACAATTTAAAATATTTGTGCTAACTCTTAACAAAAAAAGAATTGAGATGTTGAATGTAATTTACCTCCAATTCCACTCAATCCACCCATTCCTCCGTATCCACCTAATCCTCCACCTCCTATAAATGTGTTTAATGTATGTGTTATTAAATTTCTATTAAAGTTACATACCCATCATGCCACCAGAAGCTCCAGCTGGAAATATATAAAATTATTAATTAAAATAATTAAAAATATTTTGTCTTATAATGATTTCTGAAAAATCTTTTTGTTTTGAAGATACAGGGTGAACAAAATTTGCAACAACCATATTTGTAAATACAAGTATGGCGTACGCTAATAAGTATACCAAGTACAAAAAATTGTTAGCGATAATTTGGAACGTCTCTTTTATCTATTAATGTACAAGTAGATTTTATTTGAATACGTTTTGTCATTGATCATCACATGTATAGAACGCAACTGTTTATATTAAGTGACGTTTGGCTGTTTAAGGTGTCTTTAATAGTTAGTAAATTCCTCTACTATAAATCACTATACAAACTCGAGATGGACTTGCTGATGGCAATTCATTACAAGCTAGACTAGAGATTGTATATAGTTTTCCAAAGAGAGGTTTCATTTTGATATTTAAAATTAAAAAAAATCAATAAATGTTTATTTCATTGTAAAGAGGAAGGTATGCCATTAACATTTGAAAACGATATCAGTCAAATGGCCGCCACGGTTATAATTGCAGTACCACATTCTTTTTATGAAATTTTTCATGACCAACTCGCACATTTGCGGCTGTAAGTCTTCGATAACTTAACGAATTCTATTTTTAGGGTCTTGAATCGATTGTGAAGACTCAAAATTTATGATTACTAACACGTAGTTTGAATTAGAGTGCCCACCCACTTTCCCGAGTGTTTGTTATCAAAGAATTAGACGTTTTCTTGTGTTAGAAGTCTCTTAATCAAAAGAGGAGAAGGTGATATTGAATATTTTGATGAGCATTTCAGATCACGACTACCATTAAGTAGTTTGAAATAGAAAGTCTACCCACTTGCCTTTGTTATCAAAGAATTAGAAGTTTTCCGGGTGTTGGAAGTTCTTAAGTTAGAAGAAGAAGAAGCGATCAAATTTTTTGATGACTAAAACTTGGGCGGTTGGTTGGGTCATTCTAAATCATGATTACTATAGAATAGTTTGAACTGGAATGCCTACCCACCTGCCCAAGTGTTTGTTATCAACAAATTAGAAGTCTTTTTGCAAGTGTTAAAATCTTTTTAATCAGAGCAGAAGGTGATATTCAATATTTTGATGATCAACTTTTGAGAGGGTGGGTGGGTCACTCCAGATCATGATTACCAGCGAGTAATTTGAACTGGAGTGCTCACTTACTTGCCCAAGTTTTTATAGAATTGAGAGTTTCTGGAGTTTAAGTCAAAGGAGGAGTACTGGATATATATTCTGATAATGACTCAATTCTCCGCTCAAGTGTTGGTCATCAAAAGATTGGATATAACTTTGTCTTCCTCTGATTAAGGGACTTTTAACACTTAAATTTTTGATAACAAACACTTAGGCAAATTAATGGGGATTCCAGTTTAAACTTTTTGCTGGTAATTACGATTTGGAGTGACCCAGTCACCCGCTCAAGTGTTGGTCATCCAAAGATTAGATATAAGCTCTTCCTCCTCTGATTAAGAGACTTCTAACACTTGCAGAGAAAAAAAGCTTTCAATTCATTGATACCAAACACTTGGGTAGGTGAGTGAGCCACTCCAAATTATGATTGCAGAGAGTACTTTGATCTGCAGTGCCTAACCACCTGCACGAGTGTTTGTTATCAAAGTTTTGAAACGTTTTCTTCTTTGCAAGTGTTAGAAGTCTCTTAGTCAGAGGAAGAAAAAGTTATATCTATTTTCTTAATGACCAATACTTTGGTGGGTAGGTGGGTCACTCCAAATCATTGTTTTCATAGAGTAGTTTGAACTGGAGTTCTGTCTCATCCGCTCAAGAGTTTGTTAAGAAGAAATTAGAAGTTTCTTCTTTCTGCAAGTGTTAGAAGTCTCTTATTCAGAGGAGGAAGTTATATTTGTTAATGACCAACACTTGGGGTCACTTAAGATTATGATTATTATTGAGTAATTTGAACTGGAATGCCCATTTACTTGCCCACGAGTTTGTTAAGAAGAAATTCTCTAATCTTTTGATGAACAACTAGTTTGAAATGGAGTGCCTTCTAATCCGCCTAAGAATATGTTAAAAAGAAATTAGAAGTTTCTCCTCGTTGCAAGCTTTAGAAGTATTTTTGTTCAAAAGAAGGAAATGATATCGAATGAATCTTTTGATGATAAAAATTGGGGGGGGGGGGGGGGGTCATTCCAGATCATAATTACCAACAAGTATTTTTGAAGTCTAAATGTTAAATCACAAGATCTCGGTGGCCAATTGTAATCACTTCTTTGAGAAATAGCACAATCAAAAAACTTTCCTTGCAAAATTGTTTTGTTGTTTGTGTAGCATGTAGCGCCGTTTTGTTAAAAATAAACGTTGTCCACATCAATATCTTCCAATTCCAGCTATAAAAAATCATTAATCATAGCTTTGCACCATCTGTTTATCGTAACAGTTGCACCAGCCTCATTTTCAAAAAAGTAGAGTCCATTCACACAGCCAGCCCAAAAACCACACCAAACAGTGACACGTTGAGAATGCAAAAACTTTTCTTTGAGCTCCAAATGCAACAATTCAGTTTATTAAGGTGAAAATGGGCCTCATCACTGAAGATGATTTTTCGATAAAATTTTGAATTATTTTGATGCATTTGAAGGACCCAATCAGCAAAGATACGACGTTTATGGTGATCGACCGGCTTGAATTCATGTGTTAACTGAACTTTAAAAGCCTTAAGACTTAAGTTTTTATGCAAAATTTGGTGTAATGTCGTTTGTGGAATGTTTAATTCTAAAGATTGACGAGGAATCGACAAACCTGGGTTTTCTTCAACACTACGGGCTACATCAGCAATATTCTCATGTGTTCTTGAGCAATGCACACGGTTTCGATTCTTCACATCACAAACTTGTCCCAATTTTTCCACCAAGTTTACTATTGCCGGCCGGGAAAGTGCTTTACAACGACCAAAAAGTGCTTTAGTTTTGCGAACTGTGACTGAAAAATTTTCACCATTTTTGTAGCGAATTTTAATAATTTCAATGCTTTGTTGAAGCGTGTATCGTTCCTTTTTTAATAATGGCGTAGTTTTTACTTGTTAAATGTCAAAAGATAATAGCATCAAAATTGACAACTGCCCATTCAAAATGAAACTTCTTATTTACAAAACTGTTTCAAACTTTGAAACAAATAGGTTTTTTAAAAATCATCATAAAACAAAATATTGTTAGATTAGAACAAAATAATTAACATTAACAGTGTTATAGTATGATAAGTGTAGTTTACCTCCGTATCCGCCTAATCCACCCATTCCTCCATATCCACCCATTCCACCTAATCCTCTATAGCCACCCAAACCACCTCCTACAATGTGTTTATTGTATGTGTCATGTTGTTAATTTAAATTTTATATTACTTACCCATCATGCCACCGGAAGCTCCTCCTAAAAAATGCAATAATTTAGTATAAAAAATTAAACTAATGTAAAAGTTGATTTAAATAAAAGTGTAATTCACCTCCAATTCCTCCTAAACCACCCATTCCTGTATGTCCACCTCCTATAAAGTGTTTGATGTATGTGTTGTGGTGTTATTTATGAATTGTTTATTAATGCTACTTACCCATCATGCCACCAGCAGCTCCTCCTAAAAATATTTAGTAATTTAGAATAAATCATTTAAACTTGTTTTTAGTTATTAAGAAAAAATGTTTTGTATAATTGTAGTTTACCTCCGTATCCTCCCATTCCTCCGTAACCACCTAATCCACCCATTCCTCCATATCCACCCATACCACCTCCTATAAGATGTTTAAAGTGTGTGTCATTGGTGTTGCTAGTAATAATAATTTTACATACCCATCATGCCACCGGAAGCTCCACCTGAAAATGTACAATAATTTTAGTTAAATTTGCATTTATAATTAAAAAAATAAATTTATGTTTTTAGTTTAGTAAATATGCTCAAATATTGATCTCACCTTTAAAAAAATCCAAGAGTTTTAAAACTTTCTACACTGATTTATAAGTACCTAATGAAGAATATATTAAAAGTTCTGACAAATATGACACGAGTTTTAGCGACCAAAAACAGGTTATTTTTTTCGGTTTTTTGTTAATATCTCAAAAACTGTAGGTAAGAGTTGACTAAGAGTTTTAGCATTTTTTTAAACATAAATGTACAAAAAACATTTGAATTGTAAAAATATTACAAAAATTGTATTTTAATTACGTTAAGCAATGTCTTGAGGTATTAATTACAAAATTTTAATAAAATCGCTTAACTAGTTTTAGTTTTGTAAGCGATTATGTTAGAATTTTAGCATTTTTTTAATCAAAAATGTACAAAAAACAATTAAATTGTGAAAATATTACAAAATTTGTAATTCAGTTACGTCAAGCAATGTCCTGAATTACTAATTACTAAATTTGAATAAAATTGCTTAACTGATTTTGGTTTTGTGAGCAATTTTGTAAAAATTTTTGCATTTTTTTAACCAAAAATGTACAAAAACAATTGAATTGTAGAACTATTACAAAATTTGTATTTCAAATACGTCAAGCATTGTCTTAAGTTGCTAATTACTCAATTTGAATAAAATCGCTCAACTGGTTTTGGTTTTGTAAGCGATTATGTAAGAATCTTAGCGTTTTTTGAACCAAAAATGTACAAAAAACAGATAAACTGTAAAACTATTACAAAATTTGTATTTCAATTATTTTAAACAATGTCTTGAGTTACCAATAACTAAATTTTAATAAAATCGCTTAACTGGATTTAGTTTTCTAAGCGATTATGTAAAAATTTTAGCATTTTTTGAACCAAAAATGTATAAAAAACAATTGAATCGTAGAAATAATACAAAATTTGTATTTCAAAAACGTCAAGCATTGTCCTGAGTTAATAATTACTAAATTTGATTAAAATCGCTTATCTGGTTTTGGTTTTCTAAGCGATTATGTAAAATTTTTATCATTTTTTGAACCAAAAATGTAGAAAAAACAATTAACATGTGAAACTATTACAAAATTTTATTTCAATTACGTCAAGCAATGTCTTGAGTTACTAATTACTAAATTTGAATAAAATCGCTAAACTGATTTTGGTTTTGTGAGCGATTACGTAAAAATTTTTGCATTTTTTTAACCAAAAATGTACAAAAAACAATTGAATTGTAGAATTAATATAAAATTAGTATTTCAAATACGTCAAACATTGTCCTAAGTTACTATCTACTGAATTTAATTAAAATCTCTTATCTGGTTTTGGTTTTCTAAGCGATTACGTAAGAATTTTAGCATTTTTTTAACCAAATATGTACAAAAAACAATTGATTTGTAAAATTTTTTCAAAATTTGTATTTTAAATACGTCAAGCATTGTTTTGAGTTACTATTTACTAAATTTAAATAAAATCGCTCATTTGGTTTTGGTTTTGGAAGCGATTATGTAAAAATTTTATCATTTTTTTAACCAAAAATGTATAAAAACAATTAAATTGTGAAATTATTCTAATATTTTTATTTTAAAAAACAATTAAATTGTGAAATTATTCTAATATTTTTATTTCAATTATTCTAATATTTTTATTTCAATTACGTCAAGCATTGTCCTGAGTTACTAATTACTAAATTTGAATAAAATCGCTCAACTGGTTTTGGTTTTGTAAGCGATTATGTAAGAATTTTAGCTTTTTTTAACCAAAAATGTATAAAAAACAATTGAATTGTAAAAATATTTCAAAATTTGTATATGAAATACGTCAAGCATTGTCCTAAGTGACTAATTACTAACTTTGATTAAAATCGCTTAACTGGTCTTGGTTTTGTAAGCAATTATGTAAGAATTTTAGCATTTTTTGAACCAAAAATGTAGAAAAAACAATTAAATTATAAAAATATTACAAAATTTGTAATTCAATTACATCAAGCAATGTCCTGAATTACTAATTACTAAATATGAATAAAATCGCTACACTGGTTTTGGTTTTGTAAGCGATTATGTAAGAATTTTAGCATTTTTTGAACCAAAAATGTAGAAAAACAATTGAATTGTAAAAATATTATAAAATTTGTTATTTAAATTTGTCAAGCATTATTCTAATTTACTAATTTCTAAATTTATATAAAATCGCTCAATTGGTTTTGGTTTTATAGGCGATTACGTAAGAATTTTAGCATTTTTTGAACTAATAATGTACAAAAATCCACTAAATTAAAAAATATTACAAAATTTGTATTTTAAATACGTCAAGAATTGTCTTAAATTACTAATTACCAAATTTGAATAAAATCGCTCAACTGGTTTTGGTTTTGTAAGCGATTATGTAAGAATTTTAGCATTTTTTGAACCAAAAATGTAGAAAAACAATTGAATTGTAAAAATATTATAAAGTTTGTTATTTAAATTTGTCAAGCATTATTCTAATTTACTAATTTCTAAATTTAAATAAAATCGCTCAATTGGTTTTGGTTTTATAAGCGATTACGTAAGAATTTTAGCATTTTTTGAACCAAAAATGTACAAAAAACAATTGAATTGTAAAAATATTACAAAATTTGTATTTTAAATATGTCAAGCATTATCCTGAGTTACTAATTATTAAATTTGAATAAAATCGCTCAACTGGTTTTGGCTTTATAAGCGATTACGTAAGAATTTTAGCATTTTTTGAACTAATAATGTACAAAAATCAACTAATTTAAAAAATATTACAAAATTTGTATTTTAAATACGTCAAGCATTGTCTTGAATTACTAATTACTAAATTTGAATAAAATCGCTTAACTGGTTTTGGTTTTATAAGCGATTACGTAAGAATTTTAGTATTTTTTGAAACAAAAATGTACAAAAATCAATTAAATTGTGAAAATATTACAAAATTTGTAATTCAGATATGTCAAGCATTGTCCTGAGTTACTAAATACTAAATTTGAATAAAATCGCTCAACTGGTTTTGGTTTTATAAGCAATTAGGTAAGAATTTTAGCATTTTTTGAACTAATAATGTACAAAAATCAACTGAATTGTGAAAATATTACAAAATTAATATATTAAATACGTCAAGCATTGTCCTAAGTTACTAATTATTAAATTTGAATAAAATCGCTAAGCTGGTTTTGCTTTTGTAAGCGATTCCGTAAGAATTTTAGCATTTTTTAAAACAAAAATGTACAAAAATCAATTAAATTGTGAAAAAATTACAAAATTTGTAATTCAGTTACGTCAAGCAATGTCCTGAGTTACTAATTACTGATTTTGAATGAAATCGCTCAACTCGTTTTGGTTTTGTAAGCGATTATGTAAGAATTTTAGCTTTTTTTAACCAAAAATGTAGAAAAAACAATTGAATTGTGAGATTATTACAAAATTTGTATTTTAAATATATCAAGCATTGTTCTAACTTAGTAATTACTAATTTTGAATAAAATCGTTCAACTCGTTTTGGTTTTATAAGCGATTATGTAAGAATTTTAGCATTTTTTGAACTAAAAATGCAGAAAAAACAATTGAATTGTAAAAATATTACAAAATTTGTATTTTAAATATGTCTAGCATTATCCTAAGTTACTAATTACTAAATTTGAATAAAATCGCTCAACTGGTTTTGGTTTTATAAGCGATTATGTAAGAATTTTTGCATTTTTTGAACCAAAAATGTACAAAAAACATTTAAATTGTAAAACTATTACAAAATTTGTATTACAATTACGTCAAGCAATGTCCTGAGTTACTAATTACTCAATTTGAATAAAATCGCTTAACTGTTTTAGGTTTTGTGAGCAATTTCGTAAAAATTTTTGCATTTTTTGAACCAAAAATGTAGAAAAAACAACTGAATTGTAAAAATATTACAAAATTCGTATTTTAAATATGTTTAGCATTATCCTAACTTACTAATTACTTAATTTGAATAAAATCGCTCAACTGGTTTTGGTTTTGTAAGCGATTACGTAAGAATTTTAGCTTTTTTTGAACTATTAATGTACAAAAATCAACTGAATTGTAAAAATATTACAAAATTTGTATTTGAAATACGTCAAGCATTGTCCTGAGTTATTAATTACATAATTTGAATAAAATCGCTTAATTGATTTTGGTTTTGTGAGCGATTACGTAATTTTTTTTGCATTTTTTTAACTAAAAATGTACAAAAAACAATTGAATTGTAGAACTATTATAAAATTTGTATTTCAAATACGTCAAGCATTGTCTTGAATTACCAATTACTCAATTTAAATAAAATCGCTTAACTGGTTTTGGTTTTGTAAGCAATTATGTAAGAATTTTAGCATTTTTTGAACCAAAAATGTAGAAAAAACAATTTAATTGTAAAAATATTACAAAATTTGTATTTTAAAAACGTCAAGCATTGTCCTGAGTTATTAATTACTAAATTTGATTAAAATCGCTTATTTGGTTTTGGTTTTGTAAGCAATTATGTAAAAATTTTATCATTTTTTTAACCAAACATGTACAAAAAACAATTGAATTAAAGAACTATTACAAATTTTGTATTTCAAAAACGTTAAGCAATGCTTTGAATTACTAATTACTAAATTTGAATAAAATTGCTCAACGTTACTAGCCAAGAAGCCTGTTTTTTTTGTTTGGTCCTCCTTTCATTTTGACGGTTTTCTCTTTTTCTCCGAACTACCTGCCCTTCCTTTCACATAGCGTTCACAATTCGCGTGGCATACGCGTTAAATTGTAGTGTTAGTGCGGTAGGTGGTAATCAACCCTTTAACGATGTTTCTAAAGATAGCTATCAACAAACAGAGTAATAAGGACTTCAACAACTACTTATAACATAAGCTTGCTCCTTACCCTTTATCTTTATTTGAGGAAACTGGAGTGCAAAAAATAATTAAACTTTTCCTGTATTACAAGAAGAAGCCAATCTTTTTGATTTTGACATTGTTTTGGATAGAGGAGTACTGTTACATAAGGTAGTATAGGCCAAAAATAATCAATCTCAACAACTTGCCAATGTTTTCAAGCATTATGCCGGCAAAAACTGTACCGTTGCATTTGATGGCTATTCAGCGGCACCATCCAGTACGTAGACAGCTGAATAGAACCGAAGTACAAGCTAAACAAATCAATTGACATAAACTTTGAACACAAAACACAAATTACAGTCAAACAAGATGGTTTTCTTTCTAATGAACATAATAAATTCAAACTTATGTGGGATTTATTAAAGTTTACACGAAGTTACAACAGTAATGTATTAAAAAAGAATGAAAGATAACACATGAATAGAAATAGCACGTTTTAAATATGGTTCGTCTTGCGTCGTTGTCGGGTTCACTTATCAACGTCTTAGTCTCGACTGCCCGCGGCCCACAACCCCACATTCACCACACTATGGTCACCAGTGTTGCCACTCCACACTTATTTCATTCCTCTTAACTGCTCTTTACAACGATAAAATTAAAACAAAACAAAAATCTAGTAACGCTGATCATCCGCACAAGAGTCATAAAATTTTAAACTAACGACAAAGTAGCAATAGTTGGCAAAGATGTTGATTTTATTGTTCTTATGGCTTTAACCCTATCTGAAAAACAGATATTATTTGTTAAACCAAGCCAGAGTAGAAAGGAAGGTATATTGGAGTCAGCAAAAAACTGCATACTTTTTGTGCATGCATTCAGCGGATGATATCGAAAAAAGAAACTTGTCTGTTTCAATTTGTTCAAGAGCTACACTGCAAGTATTACTGATGTAATAAAGCTGAAGCTGGAAACAAAATATTCCTGGCATGGTACAATGCACCTCATAAGCAAACTTCTCTTAACATGCATTGTTACAATGCAGTTTTGAATGCTAATCCAGAATTTTCTGGTCTGTTGCCCACAGAAGGAGTAGCAATGCAACATGTTTTTTGTGTATACCACCAAACCCAAATTGGGCTAGGAAATGAACTTCCTTCAGAACAGTGGGGTTGGAAGTTTGAGCTAACCGTTTGATCTCAATAACTACAGAAGACGCAGCAGAACCTGAATCTAATTTCTTGCAAATATATAACCTTCCCACAATGATCCAATGTATCCAAAAGTGTAGGCAAAATATTGATTTACAAGTATCTAACAAATGATGGTAAAAAGTACACTTATTTTTTCTTGCTTTGGCATCTTCAATAAATTACATATTGTGCCGTAATAATTTTTTTTTAAACGCAATTATTAGTGCTCTGTAACTACTAAGAATACTAAAAAAATGTTTATGATCATTTTTATTGCAAATTTAATCAGCTTTCATTGTGTATATAGTTAACTTTTACCTCCAACCTACAGTTCTCAAAATATTAACAGAAAACCAAAAAAAATGTCTTGTTTTTAATGATTGCCGGTAGAGCTTGTGACATATTTGTCAGGACTTTTAGTATATTCTTTACTATGTACCTATAAATCAATGTTTCAAAACTTT
Source organism: Tachinus rufipes (assembly GCA_963932245.1). Classification (NCBI taxonomy): domain Eukaryota; kingdom Metazoa; phylum Arthropoda; class Insecta; order Coleoptera; family Staphylinidae; genus Tachinus; species Tachinus rufipes. The sequence continues at coordinate 105,967,164 of OZ010746.1, read as the reverse complement.
TCAATTTTTCTAGAAATAAAAAGCTACTAGACTATTTAGCTGTTAAGTGTAGTTTACCTCCTAATCCACCCATTCCTCCATATCCACCCAATCCACCTAATCCACCTCCTATAAAGTGTTGTAATGTAAGTGTTTTGTTGCAAATTGTTTTGTTGTTTAATTTATAATTATTAATAATACATACCCATCATGCCACCGGAAGCTCCTGCTAAAAATAAACAGTAATTACTTTAATTGAATTAAACATAAAAATTTAATATATTTTGGTTTAGCATAAGTACATATAATAGACTAAAATTTTTCAAAATTTATATTGGTATAACTAGTTTTGTTTTTAATGAATTGGTTTGAAACTTAATAAGTATTAAGAGACTATATTACAATAAGCAATTCCTCCTAAACTGAACATTGAAATTTGATAAAATTTAGTTTGAGGTAAGTACTATTGTAGCATCAAAATTTTTCAAAAAATAATTTATATTGGTACAACTAATTTTATAAAATTTTGTTTAGAGTTTTTAATAAATTAATAACATAAATAAAAAACTACATTACTATAAGCAATTCTTCCTGAACTGAACATTGGAATTTGATAAAGTTTGGTTTGAGGTAAGTATTAATGTTGTATCACAATTTGTCAAAATTCAATTTATATTGGTACGACCAATTTTATAAAATTTTGTTTGGAGTTTTTAATGAATTAATAACAGTATTAAGAGACTATATTACTATAAGCAATTCTTTCTTAACTAAACATTGAAATTTAATGAAATTTGGTTTAAGGTAAGTACTAATGTAGTACCAAAATTTGTCAATATTTAATTTATATTAGTACGACCAGTTTTATAAAAAAATAGTTTTACAATTAATATTAAATGAGCAATTCTATTTCAAACGGACTAGAGCTGGGAGAAGGGGGTGCATTGAGAAATTTCCATCGTAGACTTTTTTATGTTTTTCTAGAAGCCCAAAAATTGAGATACAAAATAAGCCAAAAAAGACGTTTTATTGTAAAATTTCTGACCTTCAAACGTGTGTCATTTTGAACAGACAATATTCTAAGATCCAAAATATTAGAAATTTCATTTTTTTATCTATATTTTGATCCCTGAAAATTTGAGCAAAATCAATGACTTTTTCAAACTAGTCGAAAAGTAATGGAATTACCCAAAATGCAAAAGTTGAATATAAGTGAAAAACTATTTACATCTATTAAAATCTAGATACTTTTAATGCTATGTCGACATCATGGTCGTTCTAGAACAGATTATTGTAACACCCAAAAGATTTAGATAGGAGTTTGTTGTTTAGTTTAATATTTGGTATTGATAACATCTCGGATTTGGATTTTAAAACAATTAAAAGTTGAGTTAAAATTGACCACGTTGGAAGTGCCCTAATCAGATATTGTTTTAAGGTCTTTATTTATAGATGCCACAAAATCTAACCTAAATTTTTTAAGATATATTTGTTAATATAGTTTTTGGAAAGTGTAAATTATGAAGGGATTTTTTTTATTTATTTAAAGAAGTTTATTAATGTAAATCAAAAATAAAGTTGGCAAATAAGCAGAACCTTGAGGAACACCAGCGTTTATGATTTTGGGGTCAGAGTTAAAACCATCAATTCTAACTATAATTTTTCAATTGTCAAAAAAACTATTGATAAGATTTACAGTTTTTGTATCAAGACCTATATAATGAAGGTTGTTGACAAGATTAAGATGCCATACCCTATCAAACGTTTTGGAAATTTTCTCCTCGTTTATCTAAAGTAGCATTCCATTTGTGACTAATATAAGCCAGAAGATGTGTTATCGAACATTTTAATTAAAATCTATAAAATTTAAAAATTATTTTTTTTTTTTTAGACAATAATGCAATCGGTTTATAATTTGAAGAATCAGACTTGTTTCCTTTTTTAGGTATAGGTTAAACATTTGTAATTTTTCAACAATTTTATTTTTGTATAATAAAGCAAATATTTTAGCCAAAATAGAAGTTAATTCATTTGCAAATGTTTTGAGAATAATAGGTGAAATTTCATCTATACCTGATGCCTTAAACTTTAGAATTTAATCAAATTTGGTTTAGTATAAATACTAATATAGTTAATTTCAACTCAAAAACATAATAAACAAATAAAAAAAAATGTATTAAAACTGTTTTTTACCTCCGTATCCACCCATTCCTCCATATCCACCTAATCCTCCATAACCACCCATACCACCTCCTACAATTTGTTTAATGTGGGTGTTATTGGTGTTAAATTTTGATTAATTTTACATACCCATCATGCCACCGGAAGCTCCTCCTGAAAATATTAAATAATTAGTATTGAAATTTATGATTTTAATTAAAAAAAAATTGTGTTATATGTGTTTACCTCCAATTCCTCCTAAACCTCCACCCAATCCGCCCATACCACCTCCTACAATTTGTATTATGTATGTGTTATGGGTGTTATTAATAGTTTATTAAAGCAACGTACCCATCATGCCACTGGAAACTCCTCCTGAAAATATATTTAAAAAAATTATTTGAATAAATTAAATAAAAAATTATATAAATTAAGTTTAATTATGTCAGAAATGTTAATAAAAATCAAAATTAATAAATTATAAATATTTACTACTTGAAAATAATTTATAAAAAGTGGACTATCTAACTTTTAGAATTTGAATTGGCTATAAATAAAGAATTATAATAAAAAATGAGAGACAACGCATATACCCGTTTTAAAAAATCTAAACTACCTACACACTGAGACTATTATAAAGAATTACGTAATTTAACAACAAAAGCTATAAAAACTGAAAAGAAAGCTTATTATGAATTTGAATTAAGGAACTCGAAACCCAATGCTAAGTAGAATACTTATAGAAAACTGGAGTTACTTAAATATAAAAATGTTGCTATACCATCTAACCTATCTTATCCAAATTCAATAAATAACTTTTTTCTGGACAACCCTAAAATAGAGATAGGAAATTGCAACAAAACTAAGCTTCAGTATTTAAACACACAAAGTAATTCCACCAACTGTTTTAATTTTAAACATACTGAAGAACCAGTTATCATTAAAGTAATTAACCAAATTAAGTCGCAAGCAATAGGCATTGACGGTATAAGCATAAAAATGATTGATCTGTGCTGTCCACATATCTTACCATATATATGTCATTTAATTAAATTTTGTATTAGTATGCACACGTATCATTGACTTGGAAACAAGCAAAAATAATTCCAATAGCAAAAACCAACAACCCTACAGAATATAAACATCTTAGACCTATAAGTATATTGCCAACAATGTCAAAGATATTTGAAAAAATTCTTAACGCGCAACTCGTCGAATATCTTGCATCTAAAAAGATACTACCAGACTACCAATCTGGTTTTAGTTGTAACACAGTTTTAACAACAGTAATTGATAATGTTATATCAGCAACAGACATAGGAAATGTTTCATTGTTAGTGCTTTTAGATTATTCTCGAGCATTTGATACAGTAAATCATCAAATTCTGTTGGCTATTTTAAAACACACAAGTTTTACAAATGATGCTGTTAATCTAATTGAAAGTTTTTTATCAAATAGACAACAAACAGTAAGTAGTGGAAACAAAGTATCTGATCTTAAAACAATAACTTCTGGGGTACCACAAGGATCCATTTTATGGCCTACTGTCACTATCATTTATACGCTGATGACACTCAGATGTATCTATCGTTTCCAGAAAGCAAAGTTCATACTGCAATAAACCATATTAACAAAGACATTGAAACAATAGTTCAAGCATTAACTCCTCCAAAACGGAGGGTATACTCTTTGGAACAAAAATCAATCGAACACGTGTCATTGACAAAATGAACTCTAATAACTTAACAATATCCGTTGGTAATGATAGTGTGCAGCTGAGTGACTCGGTAAAAAGTCTAGGTATTATAATAGATAATAACCTAAAGTTTAATTTGCATATAAATAAATGTATTAGCAGAGCATATATATTAAAGTATTATATGCGTCACGCGACTGTCTTAACTAGCAAAGTAAGATTATGTTATGCGATTCTCTCGTATTATCGCCCTTTAACTACTGTGATAGTTTATATGATGCTTGTATTGATTCAGTAACTCGCCAAAGAATAGATCGGGTGCAAATATCTTGCCTTAAATTTATATTTGGTATAAGAAAAAGAGAAAGAATATCATATAAACGAACGCTGCACAAATTATGTTTCTATAAAAACATAATTGTCTCTAAAAAGCCGTCATACCTCTATAATAAAATAACATTTAGATCTGATCTGCATACTATTAATATAAGGTTTAAAGGCACTCTTTCCCCACCCAAACACCGTTTGAGCCACTTTCAAAAATGTTTTTCATATGATATATGTAAAACATTAAATAGTATACCATTTGATATACAATCAGTAAAACCCTATAAGTTTAGAGATGCTTTGTTTAACTGGTTATTTAAAAAAGATGATTAGATGTGCAATGAAACGTGTATATATATAAAAAGTACATTGTTTGTAATATATATTATACATTTTTTATATTTTTAGTTATATATTTTCTTTTTTTTTTTGTTATGTTATGTTATGTTAATATGTAAGTGTGTAAAGATGTATAAGGATGAATGTTTAAATATATATAGTATACGATTTAAACATTTTTTTGTTTTAGTATATAGATTAATTATAATTTTTGTTTTAGTAAATAGTTTAAGGGTAGAATGGCAGAACAGCAAGGTACATATGTGCCTAACTGAATTCTCTCCTATTTGCCACCATCTATTTTTACTTTAATGATGTAAATATGATTTGTTGATGTGGTAAATAAATGATTTATTATTATTATTATTATTATTATTATTATTTCGTAAATGTCAGACATAAAACTAAATTTTTATTAACTCATAAATGTCATTATATTTTTGAAAAACATATTCCAAACGTTACATGGTCCGCCTTTTATAAATTGTGAAATTTGTACTTAGTGTAATTTACCTCCTAATCCACCCATTCCTCCGTATCCACCTAATCCACCTAATCCACCACCTCCTATAAAATGTTTAATGTATGTGTTATAGGTGTTTGCAAACTGTTTATTAATACTACATACCCATCATGCCACCGGAAGCTCCTCCTGAAAATATAAAACAAATTTAACTATAATTATTAATGCACAATATAATATATGGGCAATTCCAATTCAAACGGACCAAAGCAGCTGGGGGGGGGGGGGGGCATTGAGAAACTTGCTTATGTATTTTTTTTTAGTTTCTATAACTTATTAGTAGTCCTTTGATCGGTATATGAGAGTATGTAACACATAAAAACAAATTCTACAATTTTTTAAAGTTTTTTGTCGTTTTTTAACTTAATCGCATTTTTTGTTTAAAAACCGCAATTTTAACTCAAAAAAAATAAATTTACTAATGAAATCAATCAAAAATTTTTTTATGTTTGAATGCCAAAAATAATATTATTTTCTAATTTTCGCGCCGATAGATCGAGTCTAAATTTGTGCCGCAAGCGCAAAAACTATCAAACAAAGAGTAAAATGACCCAAAATTTGTTCAAACAACAAAAGATGACTTTGTTAAACTTCTGAAAGAAGCTTAAAAAAATATAATCCAAATAATCTTTAAGAAAAATAAAAAAAAAAAAATATTTTTTAAGTAAAAAATGTTGGACAATTTTTTTTTTCTAGAATGGTTCTTCATCGCCAGATAAGCACGACACTGACTATTTTCTATGTAGAATTGTTTGCAAAACTCAGTTTTTTAATAAAATTTGGTGTATAGTTTCTCTGAAAACTGCTAAATGTGCATTTGTAAAAGTTTATGTTGAAAAATAGGCTTATTTTTGCAGTTTTTTTGTATTTTAAACCTCTAAAACCCAAATACACAGAACAAATTTATATTTTCTAATTAACTTACATCAAAACACGTCAACAAAAACATGGTTTTATGGCTTCTGCGGCTTATGGACAGGGTTTAGACTTGAAATTTCTGATTGATTTCATTAGTAAATTTATTTTTTTGAGTTAAAATTGCGGTTTTTAAACAAAAAATGCGATTAAGTTAAAAAACGATCCGATCAAAAGATTACTAATAAGTTATAGAAACTAAAAAAAAAATACATGAGCAAGTTTCTCTATGCACCCCCCCCCCCCCCCCCCCACACAGCTCTGGTCCGTTTGAAATGGAATTGCCCATATAGAGTTTTCCAATAATAGGTTTCATTTTAATATTTAAAAAAAACGGGTATTTTTTAAGAGAAATCAATAATGTTTATTTCATTGTAAAGAGGAAGGTATGCCATTAACATTTGAAAACGCTAATGGCCGCCACAAATACGGTTGCAGTACCACATTCTTTTCATGAAATTTTCCATGACCAATTTGCACGTTTGTTCTCCATAACTTCACAAATTTCATATTTAAGGTCTTGAATCGATTGGCATAGACCTTATCTTTTACGTGGCCCCAACGAAAAAAATCTAAAAGTGTTAAATTACAAGATCTCGGTGGCTAATTGTGATCACCTCTTAGAGAAATAACACGGTCAGGAAACGTTTCTTGCAAAATTGCGATTGTTTTGTTGCTTTTGTGGCACGTAGCGTCATCTTGCTGAATATATACGTCATCCACATCATATCTTTTAATTTCAGCCATAAAAAATCATTAATCATAGCTCGGTAGCGCCATCCAATCACTGTAACAGTTGCACCAGCCTTATTTTTGAAAAAGTAGCCAGCCAGCCCAAAAATCGCACCAAACAGTGACATGTTGAAGATGCAAAGACTTTTCAACAATCATTCTAGGATTTTCTGAGCCCTAAATGCAATAATTCTGCTTATTAACGTAGCCTCCGAGGTAAAAATGGGCCTCATCACTAAAAATGATTTTTCGATAAAATTTTGGATCATATGATGCATTTGAAGAACCCAATCAGCAAAGATACGACGCTTATGATGATTGACCGGCTTGAGTTCTTGTGTTAACTGAACTTTAGAAGCCTTATGACTTAAATCTTTATGTAAAATATGGTGTAATGTTGTTTGTGGAATGTCTAATTCCAAAGATCGACAAACTTGGGTTTTCTTCAACACTACAAGCTACATCATTTATATTCTCATGTGTTCTTGAGCGATGCACACGGCTTCAATTCTTCACATCACAAACTTGTCCTAACAGCTCAAATTTTTCCACCAAGTTTACTATTGCCGGCCGAGAAGGTGCTTTACGTCGACCAAAAAGTGCTGTAGTTTGGCGAACTGTTACTGAATTTTTTTTACCATTTTTGTAGTGAATTTTAATAATTTCAATGCGTTGTTGAAACGAATATTGTTCCATTTTTAATAATGGCGTAGTTTTTACTTGTCAAATATCAAAAGATAATAGCTTCAAAATTGATAGCTGCCCAAATAGCCTATTCAAAATGAAACTTCTTATTGGAAAAGCCTTTACAAAAAAGATTAATTTTTTCATTAATTTTTTGTGTTAATATTTTACAGCAGCCTACTAGTTACATAGTATATACTACCAAACTCGTCAAATAAAAAAAATAAAAGCATTGTAGATATTGACGTGGCCTAGTATCTGCCCACTTATAGTTTTATATTAAACGTAATTATGGTTACATGAATACTAGACTAATTTCCTGATTTATTAAATGCCACAAATTTTAAAAATACTTTTTCTAAGTTGGGGTTTGAACCTGCGACAATTTATGCATCATGTTTTACTAATCAAAATTGAATAGAATGAATCAAATTTGTATTTATAATAAACTTACCCATATATCCGCTACCCATTCCATATCCACCCATTCCTAAAAATATATTGAATTAATTAAAAATGAAATGATAAGTTTATACTCAATTAAGTCTTGTTTTAGAGCCGTCTGACACAAGACTGATTTTAATACAAGTGTCAGTACAATAATTTTGCGCGCCTTTTTTTCTCAAATATTTAGCAAGCTTTTAAGCAAGAAATTTGAACAAGTTTTAATTTCTTGGATGAAATTTTACTAAATAATTGACGCATAAATCCGTCAATGTATACATATGTCGCCAAGAACACTGAATTATAAAATTAAATTTTTAAATAATTGGCGCGCAAAATTATTATTGTACTGACACTTGTATTAAAATCAGTCTCGTGTAAGACGGCTCTTAAACAAGCAATTAGTATTTATTTTTTAAGAAATAAATTTGTGTTATTAATTCAAATCCAATGTATAGTTTGAAAATTATGACTTATGCACTGATTCGCGTTTATAAAGTGACGCAAATATTTTACGGCGGCTATTTTGTGAGTGACTTGCTAATACTAAATATGTATTAAAAACATTTTATCATTTTAATTTTTTTAAATTTAAAACGTGCATTATATGCTACTAACATTGTAAACTAACTATTAAAATGTTCCGGAAAACAATTAGTTAGTTGGATCTAAAGTTAAGACCATTAATGCGTTTGTAATAAAAAATTAATATCTTTTAAACAAGTCTACCAATTTGAACCAAATCAACATTACTACACGTATTGCTAACATTTTACTATCATAGTTAAATTTTGTATATACAAGGATTTATGCAGTACAGTAATTAAAAAAAAAAAAAAAATTAAAAAAAATAAATTTTGAAAAATTAAACCCGTCTAACTTTTTTACGAAAAACAATTCAAAAATTGACAACAATCGTAAAGCATCACCAAACATAGGCCATTTACGTAGGGCATTTAGATTTTTATTTGTAAACTTTATGTGCGTGCCATCTACAATGAAAGTGATTTTTTATTTGTTAAATAAATTAAATTAATTTTTCTAACGTAATTACCAATTAAAATAAGTTTTAACATTTGATACATTATATGCATTATGTATATAATGATAACGTTGAAGTTTTGTAAAAGTTTCAAGAAAATTGGTTTGTAAATAAATCAGTGGCGTGCAAAAATACAAAATAAAATTTAAATTTTAGAAAACAATTTTTGTTCTTTTGTACGCCACTGTTTTATTTGCAAAACAATTATTTTGAAATTTTTACAGAACTTCAACGTTATTACCATATACGTAAAGCATATAATGTATACAATGTTAAAACTTATTTTAGTTAATAATTACACTGGAAGAATTAATTCAGTATGCTGCGCATATAAAACATCACTTCCATTGCAGATGGCACGCGCAGAAAATCTACAAATTAAAATCTAATTACACCATGTAAATGGCTTATATTTTGTGCTAATTTACAATTGTTGCCGGTTTTTGTACTACTGATCATAAAAAAGTTGTGCTGGTTTACATTATTTAGGAATTTTTAAGTGCTTTTTTTTAATGCAGAAACCACTGCTCATACAAAGTTTGACTATGATAATAAAACATCAGTAATATGTGTAATAAAGTCCAAAAATTTGGCTTATGTTAGTAAGCTTATTTAAAAGATATTAATTGTTTATTAAAAACACATTTTTTGTCTTAACTTCGGATTTAATTAACCAATTTTTGTCCGGATCATTTAAATGGTTTCTTGTTACTGTTAGTGACTTATAATGTATGCTTTAAATGTATAGAACACTAAAATAATAAAATGTTTTTAATATTTACTTTGTCACACATAAAATAGCCGCCGTAATATAATTTGCTTCACTATAGAAACGCATCAAGATACGGAGACTTATGTTATATATTATACTACCTGCTTTGTGTATTGTGTAAATGTGAATGTATGTTTACCTCCTCCACCGTATGGCATTCCTCCTAAAATTGGTGTATATTAAATATTTTTGAAAAAAATTACACTGGCCAACAAAATTGAACTTTATGACTGATGAATGACTTATGTCACTTGATGTTTACTAATTTGGCGTCGCTGATTCCAAATATAACCTCATTTCTTTTCTGACAGCTCTTGTTTACAAGTTACAGCTTTCACTTAAAATTAGCTTTCTTGCTGTGTTTATTTGCTATTAATTTACAAATTATTGAGTTATCTAACTATATTTTGATATGGCATCGTCAAGAAGACATTGTGTGAATGACCCAAACCATTTTTGTTTCATTTGCGGAGAGTATATGTCTAAAGTATGCCGTTTAAATGTGACAACGTTCGTAAATGAGGCTTACAAAAATTACTTTGGGCACACGTTGGATATGAAAGATAAGCCTTGGATTCCTCAAAAGGTATGCAAAACGTGCGTTGAGTTTCTACGCTTATGGACAAACAAGAAAAGAAATAGTTTCCGGTACGAAACCGCTATGCTCTGGAATGAACCACGGAACCACCATGACGACTGCTATTTTTGTTTGGTGAACATAACTGGCATTAACCAAACAAATAGAGCCAAATGGAAATATCCGTCCATACGATCGGCACATAGATGTGTCTTGAGTCCTAAGACACCTGAACCTGAAGCTTATGCTTCACAGGAGGAGCCATTTGATTTGGAGACGAAACTTGACAGTAGTGATAGTGACTTTGAATGTGACCTGGAAAAGCCAAAACCATTCAACCAAGATGATTTAAACGACTTAATCAGAGATCTGGGACTGTCGAAGTCTGCTTCTGAAATTTTGGCTTCTAGGCTAAAAGAAAGGAACTTAATAACAAAAGGAACTAAAATTTCATATTACCGCACAAGAGAACAGAATCTCCTAAAATATTTTGATGAAGAAGATGATTTCGTATTTTGTAGAAATGTACCTGGTTTAATGACTGCAATGGGATTACGAAATTATGTTCCAAGTGAGTGGCGTTTATTCATAGATTCGTCAAAACGGAGCCTAAAATGTGTTCTCTTACACAATGGGAATAAATTAGGGTCATTACCTATTGCACATTCTACTAAAGTAAAAGAAGAATATACATCTATTGCTCTGGTTTTGGACAAAATTAAATATGTGGAAAACAACTGGCTCATATGTGTTGATTTAAAAATGGTCAACTTTCTATTAGGCCAACAAGGTGGTTACACAAAGTATCCCTGTTTTATTTGCTTATGGGATAGTAGAGCTAAAGGTCAACACTGGGTTAAAAAGGATTGGCCTACTCGGGAAATGTTAGTTCCAGGACAACAAAACGTGATAAACCCCCCTTTAGTATCAAAGGATCGTATAATTTTGCCTCCATTGCATATAAAATTAGGGCTTATAAAACAATTTATTAAAGGTCTTGACAAAAATAGAAATTGCTTCCTTTTTCTACCAAAAAAGTTCCCAAAACTGAGTGCAGAAAAGATAAAAGCGGGCATTTTTGATGGGCCAGAGATAAGATCATTAATAGACACAAATTTTACGGACACTATGACAGAGATTGAGAAAAAAGCATGGAATGAGTTTGTTTGGCTTGTTCAAAATTTTTTGGGAAATAAGAAAGGTGCTGACTATTCTCAACATGTTGAACAATTAATGAGTCACTTTCAAGCGCTTGGATGTAACATGAGCATCAAGTTACACTTTCTTTACAACCACCTAGACTATTTTCCTGCTAATCTTGGGGATGTAAGTGAAGAACAGGGCGAGCGATTCCACCAGGACCATCGTACGATGGAGGAACGCTATCAAGGCTACTGGAACGCACACATGATGGCTGACTATTGTTGGAGCATTCAGAACAGCTCTTCAACTTCAACTTCTGTAAGGAAGTCTTATAAAAGAAAGTTTTTTTAACTTAAGAAATCAATAAAGTAGGATTAACTTTAAACGTGTTGTGATTTATTGTAAAACGGCTCATGTGCCATATTTTTTAAACAAGAGCTGATACATAAATTTCGATCACAGATTTGAAAACGTCATTAAAAATTAGGCTAGTATCATGTAACATAACTCAATCATCAGAAATGCTGTTGTCCAGTGTTATCTATATTTTATAATAAAAAATTAGTTTAAAACAGTAATTGAAAAGAATTTAGTGTAAATTTTATAATAAGTTGGTATTACTACCAACAATTTTAAAATAAATTTGGATATGGATGGTTTTATTGTTTAATTGTATTGTGTATATAAATTATTTTCAAGCAAATTGGCCCACAATTTTATTATTATAATTCTATATTAATATTTAAATTAGATTACATACCCATTGATCCTCCGCCTGAAATAAATAACAAGATTAAAATACATAGTTCATTGTTTATTTAATGATTAATTTAATTTAGTTTGCAAACTTACCCATCATTGCACCGCCAGCACCTGAAAAATTAAAATAAATTTTGTTAAAAACCTCATTAACAATTTACAAGTTGTCAAAAAATATCAGAAAGGTATAGATGAAATTCTACCTATTATTCTTAAAACATTTGCAAATAAATTAGCTTCCATTTTGACCAAAATATTTGCCTTATCATACAAAAATAAAACATTCCCAAATTGTTAGAAATCTACAACCTATTTCAAAAAAAGAAGAAAAGTTTGATTTTTTAAATTATAGACCAATAAAGCATTGTTCAATATGCCAAATTTTTTTGAAAAATAAGTTAATTTTTATATGGTCATGGATTTTGATCAAAACGTTCGACAACAAATCTTTTGACTTATGTTAGTTACAAATAGAAAGAATTCTACTTTAGACAAACAAGGAGAAAATCTTGCAGTAGCTTTAGACATTTCCAAAGCGTTTGATAGGGTATGGCATCCTAATCTTGTTAACAAGCTCCATTGTATAAGTTTTCAATAGTTTTCTTGACAATAGAAAAATTGTAGTTAGAATTGATGGTTTTAACTCTAATCCCAAAATCATAAATGCTGGTGTTCCTCAAGGTTCTACTCTTTTGCCAACTTGATTTTTGATTTACATTAATAAACTTCTTTAAATAACTAAAAGTCTTATTTATAGTTTTGCAGATGATAGCACTTCATACTACATACTTTCTAAGTATTTAATTGTTAATTATATTATAACTTACCCATTCCACTCATTCCTCCTATTCCGCCGACACCTCCAATTCCTCCCATTCCACCAATTCCGCCAATTCCACCTAATCCACCGATGCCTCCAACACCACCAACGCCTCCAATTCCACCAATTCCTCCCATTCCAGCTCCCATTCCTAGACATAATTATATTTTATTTAAAAAACTAATAAATTTTATTCATTAATAATTATGAATATCAATGCAAAATAAAACTAAATATCCAAACTACTTAATTGTATTATAAAAATAATATCTTTAGAGTCAGTGTTGATGTATGTATTATTGAATTTGTATATTACCTCCTCCTAGTCCTGCTCCGCCTCCTCCTAAAATATGTCAATTAGTGTTTTGTGTGTATGAAGAATCAAAAAGAAGGACTATTAAATGTACAATAATCAAAGATTATAATTCGATTTAATTAAAAAATAATTATGTAACAATTTTATATTAACTTACCCATCATTCCTCCACCTGCAATAAAAAAATAAATTAATTTAAAATATTTAACAATTTAATAAAAAAAAAAATTGAAATCAATTTTTTTATATAACTAATTACAAAATTAACTACTTACCAGCTATGCCACCTGCTACACATCCGCCACCCATTGTTCCATAGGGTCCCATAGGCCCAATCGGCCCTGAAAATGTAAATAATTAATTATTTTAATTAAATAAAACATTTTTACTAAATAATTCAAACAAAAGTTGTTATCCATACCTGGCATTCCGCCCATTGGTGCGAGGAATCCTAAAAAAGTTTAGAAATATAAAGTTTAAGTAAAATGTTTTGAGTTAATATTATTTATGCTTACCATCCGTATTTGATATCTGAAACAAAGTAAAAATATAGATTATTAAAATTGTAAGCTATATTTGTTTATTTTGTGCTCCTAGTTTCAGTATTTACTTATTTACTAACTAATACATAATTTTGTATAATTTAGCACAGTTTCAAACCAAATTTAGAGGAGTTTCTAACCAAAATATAGTTAATGTAAACTGTAAGTTAATCAAATTGCAAACCCAAATATTACAAAAGTGAGCTTTAAACAAGTTAAATATAATTTATCATCAAATAAATTAATATTTTTGGGTATTTGATACAATTTTAAATAATTTAGCACAGTTACAAACCAATTTTAGCTAAGTTGCAAGCTAAAATAATGCAAAACTAAGTTCTGGACAAATTAAGTAGTAGACAGACAATACAAAATAATTATTATTTGGTTATTTTAAACAATTTTATATAATTTAGCACAATTTTAAACCAAATTTAGCATAGTTGCAAACCAAAACAAATTTAAATTAAATTGTAAATACGCAAAACTTTATTTATAATTTGATGTTTTTAACTAATATTAACATTAAATCAACGTTTCAAACCAAATTTAGCCAAGTCTCAAACCTAAATAATGCAAAACTGAGCTGTAGACAATTAATAAGTAAATTACTATCAAAGAAATTAACGTTTTTGAGTATTTTAAATAATTTTATTTAATTTAGTACAGTTTCAAACTAAATTTAGTCAAATTGAACTATAGATACGCAAAACATGATCCATAATTGAAGATTTTTATGTTTTAGATTATGTTTAACATAGAAGCAACGTTTCAAACCAAAATTAGCCAAGTCTCAAACCTAAATAATGTAAAACTGAGTTGTAGACAATTAATTAGTAATTTATTATAAAATAAATTAATGTTTTTGAGTGCAATTTTATAAATAATTTAGCACTGTTTTAAACCAAATTTAGCAGAGTTGCAAACTACCAGTTGGTTGGAAAATTATACTTTTATGGTCTTCTCTGATTTAGAGACTTCCATCGCTGACAGTGAAAAACATTTCCAAATTCTGAATCACCAACACTTGGGCAGGTGGGTGGACACTCCAGTTCAAACTATCGGTTGGTAATCATGTTACCACTTACCTACCCAAATGTTGGTTATCTTTTGATGTAGAGGTTTTTAACGCTGGAAATAAGGAAAAACTTTAATTTTTGGATTACCAACTTTTGGGCTGGTAGGTGGGTTCTTTAGTTTAAACTATCAGCCAAGAATCATGTTATGAAGTGCCCCAAGATCACCCAAGTGTTGGTTATTCAGAAATTTTGTATCTCTATCGCCTCCATAGACATAGATACTTCGAACGCTAGCAGAAAAAAGAAACTACAATTTCTGAATCTCCAACACTTGAGCAGGTGGGCGGGCACTCTAGTTCAAATTACTGTCTGGTAATTACGTGAAGTGCCCCACCCAAATGTTGGTTATCCAGAAATTCTGTATCTCTATAGCCTCCATTGATATAAAAGTTTCCAACGCTAGCAGAGAAAAAAAACTTAAATTTTTAGATCTACAACACTTAAGTGGATGGGTGGGCACTACCGTCTAGTAATTATGTTATGAAGTGCCCTACCCACCAACTCAAGTGTTGGTTATCCAAAAATTTGTATCTTCATTGCCTCTTCATTTTGTTATCAAGAAGTTTTACTATATAAACTTTAGTGACTTCTGATTTTGAATTGAGACTATGTCATATTGAGCGTATAGAATTTAATAATTTTTACACAAAAGGTACTAATAGTATTAAACTATATTGGTACTAAGTTATACTAATTTCCAATGTACCATTTTTGAGTTATGAGTAGTTATATTGTTTTCTTAAACTCTTGATTCTGATTTGAAGTTATGACAAACTGAGCGTATGGATTTTAATTAGTTTTGCACAGTTTATACTAATAGTAATGAACTATGTTGGTACCAAATTTCACTATTTCTCAATGTACTGCTTATGAGTTAAGAGCAATTATATAGTCTTCAACAATTTTTAATTCTGTTAAGTCAGCTGGATTGATTTGAGATTATGTTAAATTTACTGCATGGATTATAAATACTTTTACACATTTGGTACTAATAATATTAAACTATGTTGGTACCAAGTATTACTAATTTTTAATGTACAATTTTTGAGTTATGAGTTATAATGTTTGTCTTACAACTTCTGATTTTGCAAAGTGATCCTGATTGATTTGAGGTTATGTCATACTGAGCATATAGATTTTGATAATTTTTACAAAACTTGTGCTAATAGTATTCAACTCTATTAGTACCAAATTGTACTAAATTCCAATGTATGATTTTTGAGTTATGAGTAATTATGTTGTCTTCCTTGACTCCTAATTCTGTTAAGTCATCTGAATTAGTTTAAGATTATCTTAAATTGAGCGTATGAATTTTGATAAATTTTACACAGTTAGTACTAATCATATTGAGCTATATTGGTACCAATTTGTATTCATTTTCAATGCACCGTTTTGAAATTATTGGTAATTAAGTTATCTCCTATGCCTTCCGATTCTACTAAGAAAGGTTAAATAAATTAACATTATGTCAAATTCAGCGTATGGATTATTATTAATTTTGCACAGTTGGTACTTATAGTAACAAACTATATTGGTCCAAAATTGCATCAATTTCCAATGTACCGTTTATAAGTTATGAACAATAATGTTATCTACTATAACTACTAAATTGAATTAGTGATTTACAAAAATGTTTTTAATTATTATTAACATTAAAGCAAAGTTACAAACCAAATTTAGTCAAGTTGCAAACCCAAATACTGCAAAAGTAAGCCATAAACAAGTTAAATGTAATTTAATATTAAATAAATTAATGTTTTTTGGGTATTTTAAACAATTTTATATAATTTAGCACAGTTTTAAACTAAATTTAGCTAAGTTGCAAACCAAAATAATGCAATACTAAGTTGTGGAGAAATAATACAAAATTGGCTTGTAGACAAAAAATAAAAAATACTTATTATCAAATAAAATAGCATTTTTGGGTATTTTAAGCAATTTTGTATAATTTAGCAGAGTTTCAAACCAAATTTGGCGGAGCTTTCAACCAAAATATAGTTATTGTAAACTATAAATTAAATTTAGTAGTGTTTTTGATTATTTTTAACATTATAGCAAAGTTATCAACCATTTAGTCAAGTTGCAAACCCAAATAATGCAAAAGTAAGCTATAGATAAGTTATATTATTGTATTTAGTTATTTTAAACAATTTTGTATAGTTTAACAGAGTTTCAAATCAAATTTAGTTAAGTCGCAAACCAAATTACTGCAAAATTAAGTTTTAGACAAATAATGCAAAATGGAGTAACAACTAAAGCAATAAAAAATATTTTTTAGTATTTCAGATTATTTTATATAATCTAGTACAGTTTTAATACAACCTTTGCACAGATACAAACCAAAATATAACTAAATTGAACTGTAGATATGCAAAATATAATTTATAGTTGAAAATTTTAATGTTATTGATTGTTTGTAACATTAAAATAACGTTCTAAATTAAATTTAGCAAAGTTCCAAACCTAAATAATGCAAAACTGAGTTGAAGACAATTGATAAGTAAATTATTATTAAATAAATTACTGTTTTTGGGTATTTTAAATCATTTTATTTAATTTAGTACAATTTTAAAATAAATTTAGCAAAGTTGCAAACCAAAATTTAGAAATTAAATTATGAATACGTAAAACATGATTTATAATTAAAGATTTTAATGTTTTTTTTTATTTTTAACTATAAAACAACGTTTCAATTTTAATTTAGCCAAGTTTTAAACCTCAATAATTCAAAACTGAGTTGTAGACAATTGATAAGTAATTTAATATCAAATAAATTAATATTTATAGGCATTTTAGACATTTTTGTGTAATTTAGTACAGTTTCAAACCAAATTTAGTAAAGTTGCAAACCAGAATATAGTTAAATTGAACTATGAATGCGTAAAACATGATCTATAATTGAAGATTTTAATATTTTTAATTATTTTTAACTATCAAGCAGCGTTACAAATAAAATTTAGCACCTTACCTAACCCAACGTATCTAAACTAACCTAACCTAACCTAACCTAACTTAACCTACAATTGTTAAGTAACTTATCATCAAATAAATTAATGTTTTTTGTTATTTTGAATAATTTAATTTAATTTAGTGAAGTTTCAAACTAAGTTTAGCAGAGTTGCAAACTAAAATATAATTAAATTGAACTGTAGATACGCAAAATATAATTTTTAATTAAAATTTTGATGTTTTTGATTGTTTTTAAAATTGAAGTCAAGTTACAAACCAAATTTAGCTAAGTTTTAAACCTAAATTATGCTAAACTGAGTTGTAGACAGCTGATAAGTAACTTATCATTAAATAAATTAATGTTTTTAAACATTTTAAACATTTTTATGTAATTTAGAACAGTTTTGGATTAAATTTAGCAGAGTTGCCAACCAAAATAAAGTTAAATTGAACTATAAATACGCAAAACATGATTTATAGTTAAAAATTTTGATGGTTTTAATTATGTTTAACAATAAAGCAACGTTTCAAACCAAATTTAGCAAAGTCTCAAACCCAAATAATGCAAAACTGAGCTGTAGACAATTGACAAGTAATTAATTATCAAGTAAATTAATGTTTTAAGTATTTTGAATAAATTAATTTAATTTAGTAAAATTTCAAATCAAATTTAGCATAGTTGCAAATCAAATTATAGTTAATTTGAACTATAAATATGCAAAACATGATCTATAATTGAAGATTTTATTATTTTTAATTATTTTTAACTATAAAGCAACGTTACAAACCAAATTTAGCTAAGTTTCAAACCTAAATAATGCAAAACTGACCTGTAGACAATTGATAAGTAACATAATATTAAATAAATTTATGTTTTTGGCTAGTTTAAATAATTTTATTTAATTTAGTAAAGTTTTAAACCAAATTTAGCAAAGTTGCAAACCAAAATATAGTTAAGTTGAACTATAGATTTGCAAAACATAATTTATAATTTAAAATTTTGATGGTTTTAATTATGTTTAACAATGAAGCAATGTTTCAAACCAAATTTAGCAAAGTCTTAAACCTCAATAATACAAAACTGAGTTGTAAGCAATTGATAAGTATTTTATTATTAAAAAAAATTATGTTTTTAAGCATTTTAGACAAATTTGTGTAATTTAGTACAGTTTCAAACCAAATTTAGCAAAGTTGCAAACCAAATAATAGTTGAATTAAACTAATGATACGTAAAACATGGTCTATAAATAAAGATTTTAATGTTTTTGATTATTTCTAACTATGACTCAACGTTACAAACCAAATTTAGCTAAGTTCAAACCCTAAATAATGCAAAACTGAGCAGTAGACAATTGATAAGTAAATTATCATCAAATAAATTAATGTTTTTGGATATTTTGAATAATTTAATTTAATTTAGTAAAGTTTCAAACCAAATTTAGCAGAGTTGCAAACCAAAACATAATTAAACTGAATTGTAGATACGCAAAATATAATTTATAATTAAAATTTTGATGTTTTTGATTGTTTTTAAGATTGAAATTAAGTTACAAACCAAATTTAGCTAAGTTTTAAACCTAAATAATGCAAAACTGAGTTGTAGACAATTGATAAGTAATTTATAATCAAATAAATTAATGTTTTTAGACATTTTAGACAGTTTATGTAATTTAGTACAGTTTTAGACTAAATTTAGCAGAGTAGCAAACCAAAATATACTTAATTTGAACTATAGATATGCAAAACATGGTTTATAATTAAAAATTTTGATATTTTTGATAACTTTTAACAATGAAGCAATTTTTTAAAACCAAAAGTCAGTGTTTTAAGGTAAAATTCAAGAACAAAAATTAAAATCTTATTTAAATTTAATCTAAAAAATTGTAATTTTTTGACTTAAATAACGTAAAATATTAGAAAAATCCATCGGATTTTATTATAAATTAAGATTTGCATTATAATGTAGTTGATTGAAGGTAGAGAATAAATAAAATAAACTTACAAGACTAGTACAAATTCCAAAAATATAACAAAGAACTATTATTAAGCGCATGTTGTATGTTTATTGCAAGCACACAACAAAGAATGTCGATAACTGCCACAGATCCAATTTATAATGCAACGAAAAGTAATGTTGGCGTTAACGAATTTCCCGCAATTTATATTTGCAATTAATATAATGACCAACATTGTATTTTATCAATAAAAACATTAAGGTAACATTTTAACGAATTATACATCGACCCTGGAGTAACGACGAAAATAATATCGGTGCTAAATCGACAAATATAAGAAATAATTAAATTATTCACAGCGCATTTTATGCGCCAGAAAATGTAGATTGTGCGATGTCGTGCTGAGTAGATTAAAAATTGAAATATTCAATTGTCATATGTAATCGTGCGATAAATAAAAGCATTCATATTTCATTGATTGCGTGGTCGGAGGCCGAATGTTAAAGAAAAGATCATCTCCCATAAAACCCCGTTAAATAAAACATGAGAGACTAGAAGTCATTATATGAAAACACAAAAAATAATGTACAGAGGACCATTACTCGATGCAAATGTATATTTTACATTTGTTATTCATATTCGATGAAGAGAGAACGTGCCTTTCCAGGCAGCTAACAAGCCCGGTTATGCTTTCCCCTAATCCGGGGAAGTTTACCCTCTAGTTATACAGCAATTAACATATCATTTGAGTGTTTGTATTCGTTATTTACAGTCGGCAGCCTCCCAATGCCGCAGCATCGCATAATGGATCTTGATTGGGGTACAAAACTGTACAGGGAAGTTTTCATTTCAATTACGTTTATTTCACTCTGCCCTGATTTATTTCAATTGGATGTAATAGATGGTAAATTACGGAAGTTATATTTATGCGCAATTTGCAATGTTTTGATGTACTTTATAATTTTGTTTTATTTCATTGTCAGCCATTCATTCGTTACGTTTTTTATCAGTAACAGGTCAATTTTATTCAATAGGACCAAACAACCCTTGTTTTCTATGCTTTGATGATGTAATTTAATGATTGCTTGTCAATACAAGAATTAATTCAGTTCAGTTCAGTTCAGTATAACAACGTTCATTCTGGGCTAATTCATAAAATGATTGTGAAGAGTTTTAATTTAACATTTATTTTATAGAATTTAATCGTTTTTATATATATATATATATATATGTGTAAAAGTTAAACAGAAGTAAAAAACTGTTCTTAATATATATATATATATTAAGAAATCCTAGTTTTCTAGGTACTTTCAAAGCTATGTCAACAACATGATTGTTCCAGAGAAGATTATGTAAGATTGTAACACTTAAAAGACAAAATAAAAAAGATTTAGATATTGATTTGTCGTTTAGTTTAATATTTGGTTCTGATGATATGAATTTGGATTTTAAAACAGTAAAAAGTTGAGTTGCGTTGAGTTAAAACTGCCATGTTGAGAATGCTTCATTAAGATATTGCTTTGAGGTTGTCATTCCATTGACACAATTAATAAACCAAACATTAGTCCAAGGCAAACTTCTGACAACTTTAAAAACAGCGCAAAATGTTTCTATCTATAAAAAAGGTTGCATAAATAAAATCGAACTTTACAGACCAGTTTCAGTCTTGAACACAATCTCAAAAACATATGAAAAAATTATATCAGAACAAATTTAGAATTTTATCAAAAAATTTAATTTGTTAAATAAAAGCCAACATGGATTTACAAGAGAAAAATTAACTTTTAATTTTGTTTTAAACATAAAATTTATTAAAAGTAAATTATGAAGTTTAGATATTAGAGTGTTCCTCTACTACTAAAATTAATTCCTCACACAACGTAATTTTTTTGTAAATGTTGGCTCATCAAAATCAAAAATATACAATCTATCATTAGGTGTAACGCAAGGATCTGTATTGGGTCCGTTAATATTTATACTTTATATTAATAATTTGTCAAATTTTATCTCCACTTGGTTATGGTCAGGTAATCTAGGAGGCCAGACAGTTGGACCTCCTCGATCAATCCACTTCTTCGGGAACACATTTTGAAATGTTGTTGCAAATCTATTGCAAAGTATGATGGAGCTTGGAACTTCTTCCAGTAGTGCTGGTAAGGTCTATTGTAAAAAATTTAAATAAGCAGCGCCCGTTACACGATTTGGCAACAAAAACGGTCCAATAAGATAGCCGTTTACAATTCCAGCCCATACATTCACCAAAAAATCTGCGTTAAAAGTTTGTACGCCGGGTAATGTGTGGATTTTCAACTGCTTAATTGTAAAAATTGTGCAGTTGAAAAAATTGTCTCATCTGTCACTAAAATGTTAGTAGAAAAATTTGGGTTTACATTATGTTGACGCAACAGCCATTTGCAAAATATTACCCTAAGAGGAAAATCTGTTGGTAACAGGGCATGTACACGCTGCACATGGTAAGGATACAGTAATTCATGCTTTAATATGCGCCATATTCAGTTGACTGCAATACCCCAGTTTGATCGGCAATTATCCGGGTTCTGATGTCAGGACGTTCTTCAGCAATATCGACAATATTCTCCTCAAGATTAAAAATATCCCTTGATCTAGAACGTCCCCCATATTGTCCAGGTCTGGGCTGCAAGTGCCAAGTTTCTTTTGCACACTGTACCAAACGTACAAACAATCCACAAGCCGAATGATACTTTTGAGGGAATCTCTCAGAATAAAGGCGAGCTGCAGCCACTGAATTTTGATGAACTTCTCTATACACCAATATTATATCCACAAATTCTGCATTGGACATGTTATGTTGCGCCATAATTTAATTTTATTACACACTGACAGGCGCCACCTAGTTTTTTTTTTTCAATTTTTCGGCAACAACCGCCTAGACTTCAACGTGCATTATATTAATTTTGGCATGGCACTCCGATTTTTTTCAAGTAATAAATATTAATTTTCCAGAAAATTTATAATTCATTATCTTGCTTATTATAAAACTTTTATTACATTTTTCTAACATTTATCAATAATATTGATAACTATAATTCTTCGAGTTTATACGCATAGGTTAAGAATCACCTTGTTTTTTTTCTGCAATTTTTGATAAATTTTATGCAATTTTTGCATTAATTTGCATATAAAATAGGTTATCTGCTCAATTTTTGATACAATTTATAACATAATCAGATTTTTGAAGCAATTTTTGAAATAATTAATGCAACAAATTAGTTTTCCGTGCGATTTTTGATCAATTTTTGAAATAAGTTTTGTGATAATTACCATAAGCGGTTTTGTGAAATTTTTCATATTTTTTGCAATTCTTGCATTAATTGAAGTAATAAATAGATTTTTTGCGTAAGTTTTAATACAAGTTGTAACAACAAAAAATTTTTGAAACAATTGATTCCATTAAATAGATTTTTCAAGCAATTTTTGATCAATTTTATGTAATTTTTGTAGCGTTTTTTGAAATAATACACAACTTTTGTAATATTTTAAGCAATAAATAAATTTTCTGTGCACTGTTTGTTGAATTGTATGCAGTAAATGTAGTTCTGTGCAATTTTTGATAAACTAACAACTTCATTCAATAAATTTGCACTAATTTTAAGCAATTTTTGAACCACTTTAAATAAATGAGTTTTTTACACAATATTTGATGCATTTTATACCAAAAATAGGTTTTTTGTTCAATTTTTTAAATAGTTTTTCCAATAAAAGGTTTTTTATGTGATTTGCAATATTTTTTTGCAATTTTTGCAGTATTTTTTGTAATAAATAGAGTTTTTCCGCATATTTTAATACATTTTATACGATGAACAAGTTTTCTGTGCAATTTTTATATACTTTATGCAATAAATGAGTTTTTTGTGTAATTTTATATAAGCAGATTCTGCAATATTTTTAGAAATAAATAAGATTTTGAACGGTTTTTAATAAATCGACATTTTTAAAGCAATTTTTAAAAATTAAATTCTAAAACTAATTAATTAAACTGTTTAAATTAATTATGAACAGTCTTCAATAAGTGCTTCAGAAGTTGACGGTCTCAAAAAATTAAATTAAAAAACAAAAATAGTTTTTGAAAAGTTTTGAAAATCAAATTCAATTTTTTAGCTATTAATTCATTAAATTTTGAATAAAACAAAAACTAATCAATAAATATTGTTCAAAATATTTATGAACAATTTTTAATAAGTGCTTCAAAAATTGACAGTACCAAAAAGTTAAATTTAAAACCAAAATAATTTTTAAAAAAATTTGAAAATCAAATTCAATTTTTTAGAAATTAATTCATTAAATTTTGAATAAAACAAAAACCAATCAATAAATATTGTTCAAAATATTTATGTACAATTTTCAATAAGTGCTTCAAAAATTGACGACCTTAAAAAATTGAATTAAAAACCAAAAATAATTAAAAATAAAAATTGAAAATCAAATTCAATTTTTTAGCAATTAATTTATTAAATTTTGAATGAATAAAACAAAAACTAATTGATAAATATTGTATACATTATTTATGAACAATCTTCAATAAGTGCTTCAAAGGTTGACATTATTAAAAAATTAAATTTGATCCCAAAATTAATTTTTAAAAAGTTTTGAAAATGAAATTAATTTTTTAGCAATTAATTTATTAAATTTTGAATAAAGCAAAAATTACTTGATAAATATTGTTCAAACTAATTATGAACAATCTTTAATAAATGCTTTAAAGGTTGACAGCATCAAAAAATTTAATACAAAACCAATAATAATTTTTAAAACATTTTGAAAATTAAATTCAATTTTATAGCAATTAATTCATAAAATTTTGAAGAAAACAAAAACTAATCAATAAATATAGTTCAAAATATTTATGAACAATCTTCAATAAGTGCTTCTTAAGTTGACGGTCTCGAAAATTTAAATTTAAAACCAAAAATAATTTTTAAAAAATTTTGAAAATCAAATTCAATTTTTTAGCAATTAATTTATTAAATTATGAATCAAACAAAAACTAATCAACAAATTTTGTTCAAATTAATTATGAACAATTTTTAATAAATGCTTCAAAGAATGACGAAATTAAAAATTTAAATTTTATCCCAAAATTAATTTTTAAAAAGTTTTGAAATTCAAATTTAATTTTTTAGCATTAAATTCGCGAAATTTTAAATAAAACAAAAATTAATTGATAAATATTGTTCAAAATATTTATGAACAATTTTCCATAAGTGCTTTAAAGTTGACAGTATCAAAAAATTAAATTTACAACCAGAAATAATTTAAATTTTTTTTGAAAAACAAATATTATTTTTCAGCAATTAATTCATAAAATTTTGAATAAAACAAAAACCAATCGATAAATATTGTTCAAAATATGTATGAACAATCTTCAATAAATGTTTCAAAAGTTGACGGTCTTAAAAAATTAAATTTAAAACCAAAAAAAAAATTAAAAAAAATTTGAAAATCAAATAAATTTTTTTAGCAATTAATTCATTAAATTTTGAAAAAAACAAAAACTAATCGATAAATATTGTTCAAAATATTTATGAACAATTTTTAATAAGTGCTTCAAAAGTTGACGACCTCAAAAAATTAAATATAAAACCAAAAATAATTTTTAAAAAAATATAAAAGTCAAATTTAATTTTTTAGCAATTCGTTCATTAAATTTTGAATAAAACAAAAACTAATCGATAAATATTGTTCAAAATATTTAAGAACAATCTTCAATAAATGCTTCAAAAGTTGACGGTCTCAAAAAATTGATTTAAAAAACCAAAAATAATTTTTAAAATTTTTTTAAAATCAAATTTATTTTTTTAGCAATTAATTCATTAAACTTTGAATAAATCAAAAATTAATTGATAAATATTGTTCAATGAATTTATGACCAGTTTTCAATAAGTGCACCAAAAGTTGACGGCCTTGAAAATTTAAATTTATAACCAAAAATAATTTTTAAAAAATTTTGAAAATTATATTCAATTTTTTATTAATTAATTCATTAAATTTAGAATAAAACAGAAACTAATCAATAAATATTGTTCAAAATATGTATGAACAATCTTCAATAAATGCTTCAAAAGTTGACGGTCTCAAAAAATTAAATTTAAAACCAAAAAATTTTTTTTTAAAAATTTGAAAATCAAATAAATTTTTTTAGCAATTATTTCATTAAATTTTGAATAAAAACTAATCGATAAATATTGTTCAAAATATTTATGAACATTTTCCAATAAGTGTTTTAAAGGTTGACACAACTAGAATATTAAATTCCAAACTAAAAACAATTTTTTAATTTTTTTTTAATTAAATTTGATAAATTTTGAATAAAACAAAAACTAATCGATAAACATTGTTCAAAATATTTATGAACAATTTTCAGTAAATGTTTCAAAGATTGACAGTACCAAAAAGTTAAATTTAAAACCAAAACTAATTAAAAAAAAAATTTGAAAATCAAATTAACTTTTTTAGCAATTAATTCACTAAATTTTGAATAAAACAAAAACTAATAAAAAATTATTGTTTAAACTAAGTATAAACAAGTTGACAACATCAAAAAATTCAATTTAAAATTAAAAATAATTTTTAAAAAATTTTGAAAATCAAATTAATTTTTTTTAGAAATTAATTTGTTGAGTTTTAAATAAAACAAAAACTAATCGATAAATATTGTTCAAAATCTTTATGAACAATCTTCAATAAGTTCTTCAAACGTTGAAGGTATCAAAAAATTAACTTTTATTCCAAAATTAATTTTTTTAAAGTTTGAAATTCAATAATAATTTTTCAGCAATGAATTCATTAAATTTTAAATAATACAAAAAACAATAAAAAAATATTGTTCAGAATATTTATGAACAATTTCCAATAAGAGTTTTAAAAGTTGACACAATAAGAAAATTAAATTCCAAACTAAAAACATTTTTTTAATTTTTTTTTAAATTAAATCTGATACATTTTAGATAAAACAAAAACTAATTGATAAACATTGTTCAAAATACTTATGAACAATCTTCAATAAATGCTTCAAAAGTCGACGGTCTCAAAAAAATCAATTAAAGACCGAAAATAATTTTTAAAAAATTTTGAAAATCAAATTCAATTTTATAGAAATTAAATCATTAAATTTTGAATAAAACAAAAACCAATCAATAATTATTGTTCAAAATAATTATGAACAATTTCCAATAAGTGCTTCAAAGGTTGACACAATTAGAAAATTAAATTCCAAACTAAAAACATTTTTTTAATTTTTTTTTAATTAAATTTGATAAATTTTGAATAAAACAAAAACTAATCGATAAACATTGTACAAAATATTTGTAAACAGTTTTTAATAAGTGCTTTAAATATTGACAGTACCAAAAAATTAAATTTAAAACCAAAAATATTTTTTAAAATTTTTTTGAAAATTAAATTATTTTTTTTAGCAATTAATTCATTAAATTTTGGATAAAACAAAAACTAATTAAAAAATATTGTTCAAATTAATTATGAACAATTTTTAATAAGTGCTTCAAAGGTTGACAATATCAAAAAAATTAAATTAAAATCAAAAATAATTTTTAAAAAATTTTGAAAATCAAATTAATTTTTTTTAGAAATTAATTTGTTACGTTTTAAATAAAACAAAAACGAATCGATAAATATTGTTCAAAATCTTTATGAACAATCTTCAATATAATTTTTTTAATTTTTTTTTGTTTAAAATATTTATGAACTTCAATAAATGCTTCAAAAGTTGACGGTCTCAAAAAATTCAATTAAAGACCAAAAATAATTTTTAAAAAATTTTGAAAATCAAATTCAATTTTTTAGAAATTAAATCATTAAATTTTGAATAAAACAAAAACCAATCAATAAATATTGTTCAAAATATTTATGAACAATTTCCAATAAGTGCTTCAAAGGTTGACACAATTAGAAAATTAAATTCCAAACTAAAAACATTTTTTTAATTTTTTTAAAATTAAATTTGTTAAATTTTGAATAAAACAAAAATTAATCGATAAACATTGTTCAAAATATTTATGAACAATTTTCAGTTAATGTTTCAAAGATTGACAGTACCAAAAAGTTAAATTTAAAACCAAAATAATTTTTAAAAAAATTTGAAAATCAAATTCAATTTTTTAGCAATAAATTCATTAAATTTTGAATAAAACAAAAACTAATAAAAAATTATTGTTTAAACTAAGTATAAACAAGTTGACAAAATCAAAAAATTCAATTTAAAATTAAAAATAATTTTTAAAAAATTTTGAAAATCAAATTAATTTTTTTTAGAAATTAATTTGTTGAGTTTTAACTAAAACAAAAACTAATCGATAAATATTGTTCAAAATCTTTATGAACAATCTTCAATAAGTTCTTCAAACGTTGAAGGTATCAAAAAATTAAATTTTATTCCAAAATTAATTTTTTAAAAGTTTGAAATTCAATAATAATTTTTCAGCAATGAATTCATTAAATTTTAAATAATACAAAAAACAATAAAAAAATATTGTTCAGAATATTTATGAACAATTTCCAATAAGAGTTTTAAAAGTTGACACAATTAGAAAATTAAATTCCAAACTAAAAACATTTTTTTATTTTTTTTTTTAATTAAATCTGATACATTTTAGATAAATTAAAAACTAATCGATAAACATTGTTCAAAATATTTATGAACAATCTTCAATATATGCTTCAAAAGTTGACAGTCTCAAAAAATTAAATTTTAAACCAAAAAAAATTTTAAAAAAAATTTGAAAATCAAATAAATTTTTTTAGGAATTAATTCATTAAATTTTGAATAAAACAAAAACTAATCAATAAATATTGTTCAAAATATTTATGAACAATCTTAAACAAGTGCTTCAAAAGTTGACGGTCTCAAAAAATTGAATTAAAAACCAAAAATTATTTTTAAATTTTTTTAAAATCAAATTTAGTTTCTTAGCAATTAATTCATTAAATTTTGAATAAAACAAAAAATAATTGATAAATATTGTTCAAAATATTTATAAACAATCTTCAATAAGTGCTTCAAAAGTAGGCGGTCCCAAAAAATTAAATTAAAAACCAGAAATAATTATTTTAAATTTGTTTAAAATCAATTTTAGTTTTTTAGCAATTCATTCATTAAATTTTGAATTAATCAAAAATTAATCAATAAATATTGTTCAAAATATTTATGAACAATCTTCAATAAGTGCTTCAAAAGTTGACGGTCTCAAAAAATTGAATTAAAAACCAAAAATAATTATTTTAAATGTTTTTAAAATCAATTTTAGTTTTTTAGCAATTCATTCATTAAATTTTGAATTAATCAAAAATTAATCAATAAATATTGTTCAAAATATTTATGAACAATCTTCAATAAGTGCTTCAAAAGTTGACGGTCTCAAAAAATTGAATTAAAAACCAAAAATAATTATTTTAAATGTTTTTAAAATCAATTTTAGTTTTTTAGCAATTCATTCATTAAATTTTGAATTAAACAAAAATTAATTAATAAATATTGTTCAAAATATTTATAAACAATCTTCAATAAGTGCTTCAAAAGTAGACGGTCCCAAAAAATTGAATTAAAAACCAAAAATAATTATTTTAAATTTGTTTAAAATCAATTTTAGTTTTTTAGCAATTCATTCATTAAATTTTGAATTAATCAAAAATTAATCAATAAATATTGTTCAAAATATTTATGAACAATCTTCAATAAGTGCTTCAAAAGTTGACGGTCTCAAAAAATTGAATTAAAAACCAAAAATAATTATTTTAAATGTTTTTAAAATCAATTTTAGTTTTTTAGCAATTCATTCATTAAATTTTGAATTAATCAAAAATTAATCAATAAATATTGTTCAAAATATTTATGAACAATCTTCAATAAGTGCTTCAAAAGTTGACGGTCTCAAAAAATTGAATTAAAAACCAAAAATAATTATTTTAAATGTTTTTAAAATCAATTTTAGTTTTTTAGCAATTCATTCATTAAATTTTGAATTAAACAAAAATTAATCAATAAATATTGTTCAAAATATTTATAAACAATCTTCAATAAGTGCTTCAAAAGTAGACGGTCCCAAAAAATTGAATTAAAAACCAAAAATAATTATTTTAAATTTGTTTAAAATCAATTTTAGTTTTTTAGCAATTCATTCATTAAATTTTGAATTAATCAAAAATTAATCAATAAATATTGTTCAAAATATTTATGAACAATCTTCAATAAGTGCTTCAAAAGTTGACGGTCTCAAAAAATTGAATTAAAAACCAAAAATATTTATTTTAAATTTTTTTTAAATAAAATTTAGTTTTTTAGCAATTAATTTATTAAATTTTAAATAAAACAAAAATTAATTGATAAGTATTGTTCAAAATATTTATGAACAATCTTCAATAAGTGCTTCAAAAGTTAACGGTCTCAAAAAATTAAATTTAAAAACAAAAATAATTTAAAAAAAATATTTGAAAATTAAATTAACTTTTTTATCAATTAATTTATTATATTTTGAATAAAACAAAAATTAATTAAACAATATTGTTCAAAATATTTATAAACAATCTTTAATAAGTGCTTCAAAAGTTGACGGTCTCAAAAAATTGAATTAAAAACCAAAAATAATTATTTTAAAATTTTTTAAAAACAAATTTAGTTTTTTAGCAATTAATTCATTAAATTTTGAATAATACAAAAATTAATTGATAAATATTGTTCAAAATATTTATGAACAATCTTCAATAAGTGCTTCAAATGTTGACGGTCTCAAAAAATTGAATTAAAAACCCAAAAAATTTTTAAATTTTTTTAAAATTAAATTTAGTATTTTAGCAATTAATTCATTAAATTTTGAATAAACCAAAAGCCAATCAATAAATATTGTTCAAAATAATTATGTACAATTTTCAATAAGTGCTTCAAAAAATGACAATCTCAAAAAATTTAATTAAAAACCAAAAATAATTAAAAAAAAAATTTGAAAATCAAATTTAATGTTTTAGCAATTAATTTATTAAATTTTGAATAAAACAAAAACTAATCGATAAATATTGTTCAAATTATTTATGAACAATCTTCAATAAGTGATTTAAAGGTTGACAATATCAAAAAATTTAATTTAAAACCAAAAATAATTTTTAAAAAAATTTGAAAATCAAATTCATTTTTTAGCAATTATTTCATTAAACTTTGAATAAAACAAAAACTAATAGATAAATATTGTTTAAAATGTTTATGAACAATCTTTAATAAATTTTTCAAAAGTTGACGGTATCAAAAATTAAAATTTAAAACCAAAAATAATTTTTAAAAAATTTTGAAATCAAATTCAATTTTTTAGCAATTAATTCAATAAATTTTGAATAAAACAAAAACTGATCAATAAATATTAATTAAACTGTATCAAAAAATGAAAATTAAAACTAAAAACAATTTTTAAAAAATTTTGAAAATCAAATTCAATTTATTAGAAATTAATTCATTAAATTTTGAATAAAACAAAAACCAATCAATAAATATTCTTCAGAATATTTATGAACAATTTTCAATAAGTGTTTTAAAAGTTGACACAATTAGAAAATTAAATTCCAAACTAAAAACATTTTTTTTAATTTTTTTTTAATTAAATCTGATAAATTTTAGATAAAACAAAAAGTAATCGATTAACATTGTTTAAAATATTTATGAACAATCTTCAATAAATGCTTCAAAAGTTGACGGTCTCAAAAAATTCAATTAAAGACCGAAAATAATTTTTAAAAAATTTTGAAAATCAAATTCAATTTTATAGAAATTAAATCATTAAATTTTGAATAAAACAAAAACCAATCAATAATTATTGTTCAAAATAATTATGAACAATTTCCAATAAGTGCTTCAAAGGTTGACACAATTAGAAAATTAAATTCCAAACTAAAAACATTTTTTTAATTTTTTTAAAATTAATTTTGATAAATTTTGAATAAAACAAAAACTAATCGATAAACATTGTACAAAATATTTGTAAACAGTTTTCAATAAGTGTTTTAAATATTGACAGCACCAAAAAGTTAAATTTAAAACCAAAAATATTTTTTAAAATTTTTTTGAAAATTAATTATTTTTTTTAGCAATTAATTCATTAAATTTTGAATAAAACAAAAACTAATAAAAAAATATTTTTCAAACTAATTTTGAACAATCTTTAATGAGTGCTTCAAAGGTTGACAATATTAAAAAAATTAATTTAAAACCAAAAATAATTTTTAAAAAATTTTGAAAATCAAATTAATTTTTTTAGAAATTAATTTGTTAAGTTTTAAATAAAACACAAACGAATCGATAAATGATGTTCAAAATATTTATGAACATTCTTCAATAAATGCTTCAAAAGTTGACGGCCTCAAAAAATAAAATAAAAATCCAAAAATAATTTTCAAAAAAATTTGAAAATCAAATTCAATTTTTTAGCAATTAATTTATTAAATTTTGAATTAAACAAAAACTAATTGATAAATATTGTTCAAAATATTTATGAACAATCTACAATAAGTGCTTCAAAAGTTGACGGTCTCAAAAAATTAAAAATAAAACCAAAAATAATTTTTAAATTTTTTTTAAAATCAAATTAATTTTTTTTTAGAAATTAATTTGTTAAGTTTTAAATAAAACAAAATTTAATCGATAAATATTGTTCAAATTAATTAGGAACAATTTTTAATAAGTGTTTCAAAAGCTGACGTTATCAAAAAATTAAATTTGATGCAAAAATTAATTTTAAAAAAATTTTGAAAATCAAATTCAATTTTTTAACAATAAATTTATTAAATTTTGAATAAAACAAAAACTAACTTATAAATATTGTTCAAAATTTTTATGAACAATCTTTAATAAGTGCTTCAAAAATAGACGGTCTCGAAAAATTAAAATTAAAACCAAAAATCATTTTTAATTTTTTTTTTAAATCAAATAAATTTTTTTTTAGAAATTAGTTTAAGTTTTAAATAAAACAAAATTTAATCAATAAATATTGTTCAAATTATTTAAGAACAATTTTTAATAAGTGTTTCAAAAACTGTCGTTATAAAAAAAATAAATTTGATCCAAAAAATAATTTTTAAAAAATTTTGAAATTCAAATTCAATTTTTTAGCAATTAATTCATTAAATTTTAAATAAAACAAAAACCAATCGATAAATTTTGTTCAAAATATTTATGAACAATTTCCAATAAGTGTTTAAAAGGTTGACACAATTAAAAAACTAAATTTCAAACTAAAAACATTTTTTAATTTTTTTTTTAAATTAAATTTGATAAATTTTGAATAAAACAAAAACTAATCGATAAACATTGATCAAAATATATATGAACAATTTTCAATTAATGTTTTATAGATTGACAGTACTAAAAAGTTAAATTTAAAACCAAAAATAATTTAAAAAAAAATTTGAAAATTAAATTAACTTATATAGCAATTAATTCATTAAATTTTGAATAAAACAAAAACTAATAAAAAAATTTTGTTCAAACTAATTATGAACAATCTTCAATAATTGCTTCAAAGGTTGACAATATCAAAAAATTCAATTTAAAATCAAAATAAATTTTTAAAAAATTTTGAAAATCAAATTAATTTTTTTAGAAATTAATTTGTTAAGTTTTAAATAAAACAAAATCTAATCGATAAATATTGTTCAAAATTTTTATGAACTATCTTCAATAAGTGCTTCAAACGTTGAAAGTATCAAAAATTAAATTTTATCCCAAAATTAATTTTTAAAAAGTTTGAAATTCAATAATAATTTTTCAGCAATTAATTCATTAAATTTTAAATAAAACAAAAACCAATCAATAAATATTGTTCAAAATATTTATGAACAATTTCCAATAAGTGCTTCAAAGGTTGACACGATTAGAAAATTAAATTCCAAACTAAAAACTTTTTTTTAAATTTTTTTTAAATTAAATTTGATAAATTTTGAATAAAACAAAAACTAATCGATAAACATTGTTCAAAATATTTATGAACAATCTTCATTAAAAGCTTCAAAAGTTGACGGTCTCAAAAAATTAAATTTAAAACAAAAATTAATTTAAAAAAAAATTTGAAAATCAAATTCATTTTTTTAGCAATTAATTCATTAGATTTTGAATAAAACAAAAACCAATCGATAAATATTGTTCAAACTAGTTATGAACAATCTTTAATTAGTGCTTAAAAAGTTGACAATATCAAAAAATTTAATTTAAAACCAAAAATAATTTTTTTAAAAATTTGAAAATCAAATTTAATTTTTAAGCAATTAATTCATTAAACTTTGAATAAAATAAAACAAAAACTAATCAATATAGATTTTTAAACTGTACAAAATATTGATTAAATAGTGTTATTGATAAATTATATGAAAACATGAATCTTATTATTAAACTTTTATATTTATTAAGTAATTCTAATAAATAATTGTTAATCAAAAAGTGTACCTAGAATATAAATACTTCATTAATACTAAATAACAATTTAACAAACGTAAACATCTACATTATGCTGATCTATACGGAAACAACGATGCGGAAATATATAATAGGATAATTATCCAGATAGTTGCATCTCAAAATGTACATTATCCTTGTTGTAATCCATCTATCTGCATGGAACCACCGCCGTGGGTGGAGTTTTGTAAGTTATGTGGGCGGCGCGTACACTACAGGGGTGGTTTAATATTAGGGGTAGCGGTGATTTAAATCCCTTATGCTCATCTCGCGCTTGTCATTTATCATCACTATTGACAAGTCCGTCGGCGGAAATCGCACGCGAATCAAATATTGTTGATTCCGGATATTGTTTGTTAATAAGTGATCAGTTTCCATGTTGGCAATTATGCAAGATCAACATAAATCGTTTTTAATACGAGATCTTTTAGGTGATGTTTTGAATAATCATCATGATGGTAAGTGGAAATTAATTTTGTTGTTAAATTTAATGTTTTTTTGATAATAGTTTTATTACTTCTAGTTTCTGAATATAAATTTAATATAACATTATTACTTAAAAAAAAAATGATATAATCATTATCCTGAATATGAGTTAGAATATGTGGATAAAGAGTAATAGCTAGGTTTTTAAATTTAGGTTGAGTTTATAGATTCTATATTTGCTGGATTTGAAACAGTTTTTTTATGTAAATCTAATTAAAGTTTTTCTAATTGTAGAATGTATGTATAGTGAGTTGTTGGGATGTTGAATTTTAGTAATATAGCTCTTTTAGTTACACATAAATTGTTTAAAGCAAGCAAAAATGATAGATGCGTAGTTAAGTATAGGGCGGCATAAATATGTACAGCACATTTTGTATTAATTCCAAGATTTTTATAAATGTTTTGTTCTAGCAATAGTGGTTTATTTTAATATTATTTGTGTGCAAATTATAATTTAATTTTTGATCAAAATATATTTATGATATTGAAGGGAAAATTATTTGAGGAATTATTTAAAATTTTGTGATATGGAAACAATTTTGTTTTGCTAGTAGAATCTTTTCTAACAATGCTTGAGGTAAAAAGATAGATTTCTTAAAAGCTAGAATGTGTAATTAAAGTTGTATCATCTACATATTGTAAAATGTGTTAGTTACATCTAAAATGGTTTGGATTGTGATTGTATTTATCACAGCAATTTAGATTATAAAGAAGTTGCAAGAAAGAAGAACCTTGGGAAATACCTTGATAAGGTGTAAAAAATTGAGAAGTAAATCAAAATTGCTCAATTGATTTTTGCAAATATTTTTTTTCCCAAAAATTAAATTTATAAATTTTAATCAAATTAAGCCTTTTAAACCTAAATTTGTAATCAATAACTTAAAATATTTTGATTGTTATAATTGAATCACCAAATTAGAGAATTAAACTCTGTTTAAGTAGTATTTAAGTCTATTTGAAAAAAAAAAATTCTGAACTCACGTTACAAATTAAACACAAATTATTAACGTTTGAATAATATCCTTATTTAATTTACATAATAAGTTAAAGACAACATCACAAATAATTAATTGCAACAACAATTACACTTGCTACATTATGCAAATCAATACAGTTGCATCTAATGCCAACGAGTTTGATTAATATTGCTTCATTATAGTTAATGAACCAATATATTATTTCGAAATGCAGTACGATATTTAAATTTATGCGGTTTTATAATACTGATTGATCGGGTACAGCTAAAGTCAGTTGTATATTAGATTATTATCTTTAATGTGCTTGTAGAATAGTTTATAAAATTAAAGATGATACAAGTTTTATAATTAATTTTGTTTTAATTGGATAAATAAGATAAATTTTATGAATTAATTTTGCTTAAACAAAAAATATACATTTGCTATAAAATAAACAATTTTTTTGTTGTTAAATTCAATTATTTTTAAATAAAGTTTCTACATTCAACTTTTTATATTTAATTTGATTGACACGATCCTGTCTGTAAATTAATCCATGAAATAAATTTAAATATTTCTCTCTCAATTTGGATTTCTTTAATAAATAATTATTAAATTTTCATCAAGGCTTTATTAATATTTGATTTATGTTTGATTTAATTGCAACAAACCAAATACGACGCATCTAGGTAAAAAGTTGTTTTGCATATTATTAAATATAATACATTAGGTGTGGTTGGAATATTATTAATAATATTATTGACGTTGTGTTAGAATATCTATAACGTGTAACAATTACTTGACCATTAATTTTTTTACATTAAATTCCAGACATAAAAATGCTATATTATTTTTATTTCAATTTTCATGTCAAGCACAAAAAATAATAAAACAAAACTAAATTCATTTATATTTTATTAAAAAATGAATTGGAATATAATAATTTTCTAACTAGAATGTACATATATTAGTGACAATAATTATAATATACAGAAAACTTGTTATGCAATTACATTAACCCGGCGCCTTCACCATTTTGATAATTACGTAACGCTTGTTATAGTGAATTATTTTTTTTACTATAAACTACAACAAATATTTTTAAAATTAATTTCTGATAGCTTTCAATAGCAATAAATATATTTTTTCTTAAAATCAACATACTGTAAGCTAATTTTGACCTATAGTCCAGTCAATGTAGCTTTCACCTATAAAAAATTTCAAAAATTTTAAAACACTGATTTATAGGTACCTAGTGAAGGATATATTAAAAGTCCCGACAAAATTTAAAACTTTTGTAATTTTTTGAAGGTAAGATCAATATTATTATTATTATTTTATGCTTTTTACGGCTATTTTACATCGCCACAGTAAGTCTACGACTTGTTTAAAGTGGTTTGATGGGACCAACAGCTTAAAACGTGACTTCCGAACCACGCTGGTGGATAAAGAGCAAGTTATCATTTCAGTCATATTTCGGGGATCGAACCCCGGACTGCTCGCATGATATGCAAGTGCTCTACCATTGAGCTATCACACCATATATATATGAGCATATTTGACTAGACTACTAGTATCAGAGTAGGAATTTATAATTTATTAATAATTCTTATTTTAATACTTTTTTTTAAACATTTATTTAGCTCTGTAGTAGTTATTTATACAGGGTGTTAAAAAAAAATGTAAAATATTTAAAGGGGTAGTAGTACAAACCACAACAAACAAAAAAGTCTTAATAAACATAAATTGTCATAGCAACGGTTTTAAAGAAATGGAAGATTATTTATCAATATTATTTAGACATTATTGCTTTTATTGTTGATATATTAGTTATATCAATTGCTACGATCTATTTAGTTACTAAAAAAGTTGTATAATGTTTTTGTAAAATTGTTTTCAAAAAGAAAATTAAGATTGTGTAGTTTGAATAAGTAAATTAGTGTGTTTTTTGTTATAGATTTTGATATTTGTTTTACAATATATGCTATTGATAATTATTTGTTGTACGAGAAACACTTCCAAAGTTTGCGGAAAATGTAAAGCAAAACACAAATTGCGTTATGTAAGTAAGTAATCCTTTATTCATATATACCAGTTGGTGTAGAATACATAATACATACATAACAAATGATAAAACAAAAGAAAAAAATTTAAAAAAAAAACAAAAAAAAAATAAAAAAAAAATTCTGTATGTATGTATGTATACACTATTTAAACAATAAAAGTTAAAAAAGCATCAATAAAATGTTTTTACATTACATACACGAATTAATTACTATACAATTCTTCTAAGGTATAAAAGGATTTACTAAATAAATACGTCTTCAGTTTTTTCATACATTTTTTTTTTAAATTTTAATATCTCTATCTGTTGCGGAATGTGTTTAAATATTTTAGTGGCTAAATGGTAAAATGATTTTTCTACATACTTATTTTTGGGTATTTCTGATCTTATGAGGTTATTCCTTGTGTGGTAATTATGAACAGTATCTTTTGAAATAATATCTGGATGATTTTCAAATACATATTTGGTAGCATGATATATATATATATATATATATATATATATACAGGGTGTCCGGAAAATACGTGTACAACGTTTGACGACAGACTCCTGACGTCAAAATAGGTCGATCTAAGCCGACTTAGTTATATCCAAAATTGTCTCATTTAGCCGGTAGAGGACGTCAAAAAAAACAAAAGTATAAAAGTTGAAAGTATCTATTGTAAGAAACTAAGTAAAACAAAAACATTACTTAAGCAAATGTGTAAAATGACCGCCATCTTGCTGAATACACTTATAGTCCGGGAGCTGGTTACAAAAAAGTGCAAGAGTTTAGGAAAGGCTGATATTTTGAGATCGGACTGTTTATTGGTCATAGAACGCCTCTGCAAAGTCAGCACCCCAGGTGTCGGGACACCTGGCGATGGCAAGCTAAAAAAGGTGTAATTTTAACACCTTACTTAGCGTACCCAAAAATTGTTTTGGAAAAGCTGAAAATTCATCGGCAGATAGTCGATGCATTACAAAACCTTAATCAAGCAGTCAAACAGTAATAACCAAACGCACGGCGTCAGCACAGTTGCGTACATGCTACAAGAACTAACTTAATGCAAATGATTAGAAAAAGCTGAAAGTTGGGAATATGTCAAATTACGTAATTAAATTTATAAAACAAACAGTCAGATATAGTTTTTATCAGAACACAATCAATCAGCACCCAATTGAAGTTGTGATAAAGCGCGCACGCTGCTTGTCGTAATTAAAGGTATTTGACCAATCAAAAAATACTTTAGTATTTATTTATGTTTTATTTAGGGTTCTATATCATTATCGCTATTAATTTTGTCGTTTTCTTTGTCGCAATCATTATCCAAGCCGTCTGAGGTTGCTTCTGTTTCATTTGCTTTTTTCGTCACATTGTCTGTTGCACCCAATTTGTTTTCTGTACATAAAAAAATGTTCAATGTTTAGTCAGTCAAATGATATGTTTATGTGTAAAATATTTAACTGTAATCAATAGTTGTTTGTACAAAAAATTACCTGTATTAGTAATATTTGGTTGAATTAGAACGTCACTGATAAAGTATCAGTCGTAGTCATATTGCCCATTGATTTCTAGCCAACCGTTTTCTATTGCAGACAGTTGAGTTAGCTGTTTTTTATGTGCGTTGCTCCAGATGTTTGATATGTATGCAGCACGTTGTAATTGTTTTTTCAACTCAGTTTTACATGGTGGTAAATTTGAACCGTCAACGTTACTGGTAGTAATTTGAAAGACATCGTTGGTGTCTTTGAACGTGTATGCTTTGTTGAAGAGTATAATAAACCGAGCTTCATCTACACTTCTGACTTTTAAACCATATAAACGACAAACAAATTCTTCGATTTTTCCAAAGACTTTATTGAAATTGTCATCACTTATTCGGCTCAAATCTGTGAAAGTTTCCTGAAATTCTTTAGACAATTTTAATAGCGTATATGTTTTTTTTTCCTTTCCTAAAAAATGCGGGATTGTAATAGCAACCAGTAAATGCATGAAACGCAGGGAGAGCAGTACACATTGATTCTCTTAATTTCCCGTACAGTTGACTAACATTGAAAGTTTTTTGATTATTTCCAACGCCAACGTCAATCCAAATCTTTGAAGTACTTTTCAAATTTCATCATATTGCCCAGTAGAGTAACAAGTATGTCGGTGTCTAAACATCTTACTAAAATCTTTGATTCATATTCGATATTGCAAATATGATAAATGATCTTTGTATCTGCTTCTTCATGGGGTAAACACGAGAAAGTGTCATCTATTGTTTTTGTTACTACTTCATCAATAGCTTCAAATTTGTAGCAATAATCGTAATTAATGTAAATAGTTTTGTTTTCCAAAAATGACGATATTTTATTTCTTTCCCAATGAGATATTAGAAAGTTAACTATAGCTTTTTTAAAGTTGATGTTCCGGAGTTCTTTTGCAAAATCCGCAGGTCGACTCTGCTCTTCTCCACTAATATGATAAATACATTTTTCATAAGTGTCACGGAGAGAGTGTTCATTGTCTTTTATCGAAGGGGAACAATATTGATCAAAAATGAGAGCAATACTTGCTATTGTTTTTCACTATATTCTTCAAAATTTTCTTCGAGATATTGCCAAACGTTTGCGGTACATCTTTCATTAAATGCAAATAAAAAAATTCGTCTATCAAAATTACATCTTTGTGAGATGGAAGTACGGGATCTTTCACTTCAAGTTCTAAGCATTTCAACAAAACGGATTTGTTGGTTTTGCATATTGTTCCGTCCAAATGACACAAAGACAACGGCACGGGAGTTAACGGAAAAGATAGAACTTTCTCAATATCTATTTTTTGCTCCAAAGAAACTGCAAGAAGTTGACCAAAAAGATCACGTTGCAGACGTATTTCTTGTACTTTGCCGTGTACAGTAATTTTTTTCTTCTTCAAAACATTTGCAAACGTTGCAATTCTGGTTCTTTTGATTGGCTTCTTAAATCGGTTGGGGTCTTCTTCGCATTCGGATATAAATTTTTCACGTAATTCGTTACCATTTGCTTCAATATTTAATAAAAATTCCGCTATAGAACTGTTTGCAGCATGACCATTGGAAATGTTGAAAAGTTCTTGTTTGTCTATATTTTCATCAAAAGGATTCAAATTTCAATCAATTCCTTAAAAAAATTGATTAAATTGTGCTGTACTCTTTTTTTATATTGTTTTTTTTCCAAATCTGCCGTAATGTCTTGATTCTTTGTTAAACCTGTTTCCTGTAGGATGGTTGAAATTATCGAAGATCGTATGCTGTGGCTTTTACACCAACGTTGACGGGCTGCAATCGAATTCGTTAAATGAAGTATACCCGTCAACTTATTTGCCGCATCTGCATTTATTGTTTGTTCCAGCGTCAAGTCTATCGGCTGTCTTGAAAAAGGTTTATCAGTCCGTTTTACTCCAAAAGAACCACGTTCAAATGAGTTTCTCAGTCCAGGATGAGTGTCATCAATTTTACATAAATTGTAATGATACTTAACAAGCCATCGTGCGTAATTGGGTTGATTTAAAGAAAAAAATAAATTTGATATTTTGAGCAACATATGTTTAAACAGTTCGAAGTTAGCAATTTGAATACTTGCATTAAACAATAAATAGTTTTAAACAAGTTTTGCATAGATCATAAAATACTGGAATGTCTTGCCATGCTTGCCATTAATATATTTCTCGTATTTTTCAATGATCTCTAAAAGCGGCTCGTAATCTATAACTGGAGTGCTTGTGCAATTTTTGCCAAAATATTTAAGATATTTTATAATATCTTCAGTAATTTTAAGATAATTCTCTCTCAAGAAACGTTTGAAGTGTAGAATAGATATTGCCAAACTTATTATAGGATGAAGTTGTTTGCACTGATTAAAATGTTTACCCGTGATGAATCCATTGACCAAACTACTAGTTAATAATTCAGCATCAATCATTATATTGGTCAATCCGCAATTATCGATAACTTTTCCAATAGCTTTAAAACAAGCCATCATAACGTGAAATGAACCAAGATAAATAAACAAATTATTAAATCGGGGAATTTCTGTTGACTGTATTTGCAAAGCAATTTTAGCAATAGCCAAATCATAGTTGACTTGTATATATGTCTCCCCACACTCTTCACCAACTTTGAGACATTGAATCATTGTTTCCTGCACGACAGCATTATTGGTCCGAGATAAATTAATTGTTGTCAGGTATGATATTCTTTGCTTTATTGAATCGTCCAGATAAATCAAACTATTAAATCCCACTCACATTGGGCTGTCAGGAATTCCGAGTGCGTGAGTAAACATGAACGCAAGATTTACTCTCTGTTGTGTTTTTAAACTGTGTAGCGTGTGATGTGTGCATTTTTGGTTTCTTAGAATAGGGCTTTAGGTTAGGGTTGATACTATCAAAGATTCGCCTCCGTTTTTTTTAACAGATTCTTTACCAAGTTGTTCTACAGTATCTTCTTCTTCAGTAATCTCATCAGTAATGTCTTGAAATATAATTCCCACAGTATCATGTAAAGTGTCTTTGCCAGTTAAAATATCGACAAATCGATCAAAATTCAAAATTATCAAAAGCTAATACCGTATGTAGGTTTGATTTTGTAACTATATCGTCGGGGCAAATTTGCGATCTGGAACTAGCAACATAAGTTGCTTCCGTTTCAAGTTCTTCAGTAGTAGTGTAACTACAGCAATGACCAAACCTGTTAATAATATTAACGACATTTCTGCTACTAGTCAAGCTCATCAAAGCTATTGCAAGTGTTACGTGCTTTCCAGTTTTTATACGTCCGCTGGAAACTGCATAAATCGCGTCCTGTGCGAATGATGATATTAATCGCTGCCGCTTAATACTAGTTTGTCGCCGTGAGTCCGTACAGCTTAACAATGTTGCATAAAAGTCAGTAAGATTTTTTGGTGTTATGCACTCCCCGTCCGTTAGATTTTTAATGACATTGTCTGGCAATTTGTTGCGTTTGATTTGTAGTATTTCAGCCCTCAGAAGTAATGCTGCTTTCTTAATAATATCAGAATCATCAAGTTGGTCCAAATCCTCCGTTGAAAAAT
The DNA here is from genome assembly GCA_963932245.1 of Tachinus rufipes. Lineage (NCBI taxonomy): Eukaryota > Metazoa > Arthropoda > Insecta > Coleoptera > Staphylinidae > Tachinus > Tachinus rufipes. Next base: position 105,924,366 of record OZ010746.1, on the reverse strand, counting down.
TATGACTGAACGGTACAATTATTTTTTGTTTTTTATGTAAAATAACTCTTATTTTATTGGAAAATGTTTCCGATAATTTATTTTCGAGATAATGGCAATGAAACTTTTTTGGTGAAGCGTCAAAGACATATTTCTACTCACGATTTAAACAATTGACGTAGATCGTCCTTGGCAGCGTAAGATGAACGGTTGATTTGTTTTTAATGACAAATTCGTCAACGTAATTACATACTCTTCATAAGCTAATTTATGACAATCCCGCGCTTTGTGATATTCTGTACTTTCCTTAGCGTAGCTGCGCTCACACTGGCGTTCAAAATCAGTTAAGCATATTCTGTAATATGCGATCATACAATTGAAAGATGAAAAATCATCAATCTTTTGTAGCAATCTCAAATTATTAGCTTTAGTGGCACATTTTACAATCCTAGCTGCAATACTATTATTTCCTGATGTATGCAGTGATTGCCAACCTCCATTATGTTTCTTTCGTGCTTTATCACAGATAATGCATGTTTCTACGTCTCTTACATCTTCAACGTCACCAGTATTTTTGCTTAATTTTTTCGAAAAGAGTAAATTACTTTCAAAATAAGTTTGCTCTAGATCAGCATGACGGTATTTATTATGACTGAAAAACAATTATTTGTATATATTAATAATTGCTATCAACAAAAGCACTTTGCTATCAAACTATAATATATTTTTTTTGTACCTTGTTTGAGAACATGGTGGCTCGCTTGATTTTATATTTGTCTCAGTTGGCAAAGAACTAGCACTTGTGCTAAAATAGAATTAATATTAAATTACATTAATATTTGTAAGATAGCTCGATTTTTTATCGCATAAACTTATTTTCATACGAGTATTTGGTTGGCATGGTAATAATTTAATTTATTACATAATCAACAATTATTGATGAAAATTCATTTTATAAGAATTAAATTTCAAATATATTAAAATTATTTCGTTAATAGTTATAGTTATAGTCTATAGCATGTTACATGATAACCTTGAATCTCATTATTAGAATGTAACGGTAAAACTACATTATTGAAGGATAAACTATTATTTTGACGAATTTTTAAAATTGAATTACATCTTGTAAGAGTACTTGAGGTAAACTTCAATATATTGTCTCCTCTCATACAAAATACACAAATAGAACACAAATTTTCCATATTTTCTCCACGTGGCACGTAGGAACGGAACGCGTGATTCTATTAAACTGATGCAGTGACGTATTTGTTGCAACTATGTCGCATTGGTTAACTATGCTGCATTTGCTGCATAGTTCTACCAATGAATGAATGTTTTTTTTTAATTTCTTGACGTGCGCCTTATCACGACTTCAATTGGGTGCTGACTTATAAAAATTATGTCTGACTGTTTGTTTTATGAATTTAATTACGTGATTTGACATATTTCCAAATTTCAGCTTTTTCAAATCATTTTTAATGCAAGTTAGTTCTTGTAGCATGTACGCAACTCTGTTGACGCCGTGCGTTTGGTTATTACTGTCTGACTGCTTGATTAAGGTTTTGTAATGCATCGACTATTTGCCGATGAATTTTCAGCTTTTCCAAAACAATTTTTGGGTACGCTAAGTAAGGTGTTAAAATTACACCTTTCTTAGCGTGCCATCGCCAAGTGTCCCGACACCTGGGGTGCTGACTTTGCAGAAGCGTTCTATGACCAATAAACAGTCCGATCTCAAAATATCAGCCTTTCCTAAACTCTTGCACTTTTTTGTTACCAGCTCCCGGACTATTATTAACACTCTTTAAAAAATGATATTGGACCCTATCTAATGTCTCGGGATTATTAAAATGGTTGCCTGCATTTAAAATCCGCTGCAATAAATCATCGCGTGTGTTTACCGGAGTCTTGTAAACTTCTGTTTTAATAGCGGCCCACAAAAAGAAGTCACACATATTTAACTCAGGAGAACGTGGTGGCCATTTTACTGGTGCATCATTGCCTCTTCCAATCCATCGGTTGGGATATTGATGATGTAAGTATTGCCAAACGGCAACGGAAAAATGGGGCGGGGCACCATCATGCATATACCACATTTCCCTCCGAAGTAAAAGGGGCAAATTCTCCAGAAGAATTGGTAATGTGTCTTGCAAAAAATTTAAATAAATATTTCCATCTAACCTGTCTGGAATAACAATGGGACCAATAAGGTAGTGATCAATAATACCTTCCCAAATATTAATTTTAAATTGATGCTGATGATGTGCAACTTTAATGGCATGTGGATTTTCATCGGAATAAATATGTTCGTTGTGCAGATTGGTTACCCCAGATCTTGTAAAGCATGCCTCGTCAGTAAACATAATTTTTCTACAAAAATTTGGAACAAGGATTCTTTTGTTTCTAATAAATTGACAAAATGTAAGCCGCATAGGGGGATCAGTCGGTAAAAGTTCCTGGACTTTTTGTATGTGGTAAGGATGTAACAACTGTTCTCTTAAAACCTCATTGACAATCGTTTTAGGAACATTTAACTCACGTTCTAAGAGACGGGTACTGGTACTTGGTTCTTCTTCAACTCTTTCCAGAATCATCTCTTCTGTTTCCACAGTTCGAGTTGTTCGCATACGACCCCTGCCTTCAAACTTTTTCTCAAAACTGCCCGATTCCCGAAGATGACGCTCAATATTGGCAAATGTTTGGTGGTTTGGTATTCGACGGTTAGGAAACCTCTCCATGTAAACCCTAACACTCTGACGCCCATTTCCTTGACAAAACCCGTATACCAGGAGCATGTCAACTTTCTGAGAGTTTGTATAATTTTCCATTTTTAATGGTAAAATGAACTTGTAATTCAAGAATGTTGATCGTATACTTGAGTAAATTTCATAGACTGGTGACAATTTGTCAATAATTGTCAAATTATTAAACGCCATAGCAACAAGGTCACTTAAAAAATTATTGTTACAGGTAATTTCTTTTTAATATTTACAAATTTTTGACGCCCTCTACCGGCTAAACGAGACAATTTTGGATATAACTAAGTCGGCTTAGATCGACCTATTTTGACGTCAGGAGTCTGTCGTCAAACGTTGTACACGTATTTTCCGGACACCCTGTATATATAAAGAGATGGCACAGTAAGAATATCGAAACTAAGGAAGTAGCTCCTACAAGAATCACGTGGTCCAATACTCGCTAAAATTCTTATTGCTTTTTTTTGTTTTTTTTTTAATTGTTGTTGTTTCCTCATATTAAAACTCTATATACAACCAATAAATTAAAGTAAAAAAAACTGTTCGCAATGTTGATGGATTGCAGATTGATTTTAATGTTCGTAACGCATAAATACTTCTATTTAATTTTGTTACTAAAAAATTGAGATGTATTTTCCAGTCAAGCTTATTGTCAAAGTGTAACCCAAGTAATTTAAACGTGTCCAAAGTTTTAATTACTTTTGTTCTATACTAAAAACAAGATTCTCAAACTTATTTGGTAGAAAAATAAGTATATTGGTTTTGTCTAAATTTATTAACAATTTATTTGCCCTAAACCATTTAAATGATTGTGACAATACCAATTCAACATTAGACTGTTGATCGGATGTTTTTGCGTATATGCAAAAAGTAGTATCATCCGCATATATAATGGTATCACACTTGATGTTACATGGCAAATTGTTAATAAAAATATTAAATAATAAAGGGCCAAGTATAGACCCTTGTGGAACCCCACATAATACATTGTTAAACCTGGATCTTACGTTAATTTGTTTGAAATCTCTATCTAAGTATTTAATCTCTTCTACTTGACATCTGTTAGACAGAAATGACTATAATATTATACCACGAAACTCTAAATCCGTAGAAATTAAGTTTGTTTAGCAATAACTTATAATCTATTATGTCAAAGGCTTTTGATAAATCGACCCTTACCATTGCTACCAACATATCATTATTTATTTTGGAAAAAATACATTTTGATATTTTACATAGTACACTTATTGTTGATTTATTTGTATTAAACCAGTGTTGAGATGGCAAAAAAAAATTTACTAAAAAAATAATTTTGAATCCTTGTTTCAATAATTTTAGACATACATGGAAGTATTGATATTGGACGATAATTGTTTGAATTAGATTTTGGCCCACTTTTACGCAAAGGTATAATTTTTGCCAATTAAAAAATATCATCCTCAAAACAAGCATTAATTATTTTAGTTAGAGGTGCTTTGATATATTCAATAGCAAATTTAATAATTTTGATAGGTATTTTGTCAAAACTAGTTGCATTAGTATTATTGAGTTTTAAAACAATTTCGGAAACTTCAATTTTATCTACAGGAGTTAGAAAAAAACTTGTTAAGTTATTGATATTGACTCGTTATTAGAATTTTCTATAGTGCAATCTTAACGGAATAAAGTCATTAAAATAATTAGCAACATTGTTTTGATCTTTTATTAAAATTTTGTCGATTATAAGTTCAATTTTTTTATTATTTAAATGATTATAATTTTTATTAGTTTCTCTTTAATAATATTCCACGTTGATTTAGCGATATTTTTGAATTAGACATTTTCGAATCAATGTTATTTCGTTTTGCTGCTTGTATAACTTTTTTAAAAACATTACTACATGTTTGGTAGTAGTTATACAGCACTTCGTTGTTTCCTGAAGATCTTAGTAGATTATATAATTGTCTTTTAATTCTACTTGATACCTTAATTGCTTTTGTAATCCAGGATTTGTTCTTAGAATTACAACGTATTTTGGTTAAAGGAAAAGCACGGTTATGATACTCAGAAGTTATACAAGTAAAACCTTCAACTTCGTTAACTGTAGTACCAACTAAAATAGTGTCCCAATCAAGAACTTTAAGCGTATCTAGAAAATTTGATTTGTTTTTTTCATTATATAATCGCATAGTTTCATAGTAAGTAGAGGTCGGTTTATTGGGGTTAAAATTATTTAAATTAACTGCTATATAATTATGATCAGAGAAATAAATTCCATCATTTTTAACTGTATATAATGTTCCATTTATTATTATAATGTTATCGATGCAAGTAGACAATGTATCAGTTATTCGCGTTGGAGATTTAGTTGTCACAGTTAGATCAAAACTTTGCAGAAGAGATATAAACGTGTTTGTCTGATTTGTCAAATTTAACAAATTAATTAAAATCGCCACAATAAACCGCATTTTTACAATTTTTATTGCTTTCTAGAAGCTTTTCAAAATAATATATAAATTGTTGAAAATCTGTCGTTGGGCTTCTGTATATTGAGAAAATGCTCAAATTTAACTCAGGTATTTTGATGCCAATGTATTTAAAAACTTTTTTGGTTTGTAGGACATTACAATCAAAAATATTAAAATTTACACCTCCGCGCGTATATATTGATCTACAAAAACTATGTGCTACTACAAAATTAGAAAAACATAAAGAATCTACCTGACTTACAGTAAGCCAATGCTCTCCTATACATGCTATATCGATGAACTTATCTTTAAAAAATACTTCTAAGTCTAATTTTTTAGAGTTGATTCCTTGCAAATTTAAATGTAGAATTCTTAGTCCTTGCGCTCTTCTAAAAAAAATATGATCTCTATTTATGTCCATTGATGGAAATGTCTTTTCATCGCTGTCTTCAAGGTCTGTTTCATTGCAGTTATTCTTTATTTCAAACTCGTCGCTAATAATAATAGTATTTGGGGAAATTACTTAAGAAAAACTTCAAATGTTTTGCTTTGACTAGGAAGCTTTGTTATTGTCTGAATTTTAATTAAATTACCAATATTAATATAATTTTGATTTTCAAAATCTCTAATGTATTTATTGTTAATTAGCAATGCAATTTTACTCACTAACTTAATAATACCTCTTTTATTTAAACGCATACTATTGTTAATTACATTTTTTTGAGAAATTAATTTGTTAAAATCGACAAGAGCTATATTTTGATTCAATTTATTAGCTCTAACAAATTTAAATAAGTTATTGTTTATAGTATTTATAACCTTATGTAAATCGCTTTGATGCTTTTCAAAATATTCTTCTTTAAAATCTATACACTTTTGCATCCGATAAAACTAATCTTTAAAACAATTTTGCTACTCTGAGCAACAAGAAGTAATTGGGCGATATATCAGGCAAATATGGGCAATAATTGGATGTTGCTACTGGTCAAAAACTCTACAGTTCGTCGTGCTGTATCAACGCTTGTATTGTCATGATAAACAATGATTTGCCGGTTTATGTTGTTCCTTCTGATTTCAGCAATAACTTCCGGCAAACAGATTGAAGTATACCAGTCAGCATTAACTGTTCTTCAATTCTCTAATGCAACCGTTGCAACATGACCCGTTTTTCCAAAGAAACAAGCAATCATTCATTTCGAAACGCGTCGTAAACGCACTATTTTGGTGGGTTTAGGTTCATTTTGTAACACCCATACAGTCGATTGCTGTTTACTTTCAAGCTCATATAAATATATCCAAGATTCGTCACCTGTGACAATGTTATATACCAAATTTGAACAAACCTCTTCGAATTTCTTTAGCATTTCCTTGCACTACTTAACACGTGCTTGTTTTTGTTCTTCTTTCAAACTATGTAAAATACAACAACTGCAAAGCTTCCTGACAAGCAAATGATCGTGCAAAATCGTATGTATTTGTTTTGTTGCAATGCCTAAAGATGCCTCTAGAACTATAGGTCACATGCCGATCTGACAAAATTATTTAACGCACAGCGTCAATATTTTTTGCGACAACAGAAGCGAATTGACAATCTTTGCAAACATTGTCATTAAACGTTAATCTTTCACGCTTGAATTCTGCGAACCATTTGTAAACCATAGTTTTGGATGGTGCTTCATCCCCAAATAACAAACTAAGTTTTTTCACACATTGCTGCGGCGTTAAACTGTATCAAAAATCATAAAAAATCATCATTTTCACGTTATAAAACGACAAAAAAACTTTAAAAGTAGTAGAATCAATCAATCAAAAAAAAGTTTGAAATGAAATTGCTTATAATTGTCATTTAAACATTTGAAACATCAAAATATTATCAAAAACTACCAAAATCTGGCCATAAACGTTAAAGTAAAAGTAAAATCAAGCCATACAAATTGAAATATTGTCAGAAAGTATTAAAATCGGGCTATAAACTGTTAAAAAGTGTAAGATTCTTTTCATGAATTGTCAAAAATAACCAAATTTAGCTATAAAGTATAAAAAAAATATTAAAAAATTAAATTTATGAAAAAATATTCTAAACTAAAAAACATCCATAGACGCGTTTCGAGGTTTACCTCGCATCAGTATGGCTTTATTTATTTATATATTTTATAAAAAAAATATTTAAAAAAAACAAAATCCAATCATAAACTGTTACAAAAATTTTAATTTTAGTCATGAATGTTAAAAATAGCAAAATCCGGTCATGAAGTATAAAAATACTGTTAAAAACGCTAAAATTTAGTTATAAATTCAAAATTTTCTTAAAAAAATGTTAAAAATAGCAAAATCCGGCCATGAAATTTTAAACAATTGATAGAAGTACCAAGATCCGGCCATAATTTTTTATAAAATTTTAAGAAATAGCAAAACTTAGCTATAAAATATTGTTAACTATCAAAAAAAGCAAAATTATTTTAATAAATATCAAAATAGCAAAATCCGGCCATAAAGTATAAAAATAATGTCAATAAACCCTAAAACTGTTTAAAAAAACACTTTTTAACAGCTTATTCTAGTATTTGATTCCATCTAACAGTATCTTTGATATTTATTATATTTTATTTGGTAAAAATGTAATTTTTTTGTCAAATTTTAGGTTTTCAAAAATAATGTTTGAGCGATTTTTATGTTAGAAATGTTTTTCTGTACAATTTTAAATTTTTTTAAATAATTTTTATATTATATAATGGTTTTCTGCTCAAATTGTAATAAGTTTTGTATAGTAAACATGATTTTTAGCAAATTTTATATTACAAATAATTTTTAAGATTGTTTAATGACATAAGTCAGATCTATTGAATTGAGGTTATGTCAAATTTAACGCATCAATTTTGTTTATTTTTATACAGTTGGTACTCATAATATAGTATTTTTTAAAATTAAGATTTTTTCAAATTCATGATTGTTTGATGATATAAATCAGATATTTTAAATTGAGGTTATGTTTAGTTTAGTTTATTTTTATTATAATTATGTACTTTATTAGAACTAAATTGCATTAATTTTTAATGTACGGGTTTAAAGTTATAAATGTTTTAAATTATTCCTAAGATCTGCTAATAATTTAAGTCAAATCTGTTAAATTAAAGTTATGTCAAGTTTAGCGTAACAATTTTGTTTATTTTTACACAATTGGTATTTATAATATAGCATTTTAATAGTACTAAATTGAATCAATTTCTAATTTCTAAAATTAAAGTTATAATTAATTTTAATATGTATTTTAATGTGTAATTTAGTTATAGTATAGTTTTGTATCATTGTTTATACATTTATACTTTTATTTTGTAATCAATTATTGTAAACCAAAGGATGTGTTCCGTTAATAAACCATTATTATTATTATTATTATAAATGTTTTAAATACTTTTCAAAAGTTTTCAACAATTTAAGTCAAATCTATTAAATTGAGGTTATGTCAAATTTAGTGTATTAATCTTGTTTAGTTTTACACAGTTGGCACTTATACTATACTTCTTTATTGGTACTAAATTGCATCAAATTCCAATGTACATATTTTAAATTATAAATTTTTTAAATGACCATTAAGATTGTTTAACTCAAATTTAATGATTTGAAATTATGTCAAGTTTAGCGTGTCAATTTTGTTTATTTTTACAATTTTGGTACTTATGAGCATGTACTTTATTAACACCAAATTGCATAAATTTTCAATGTTCGAGTTTAAAGTTGTTAATTGATTGATTAGATATCACCTCACTCTTCTTAAGCAAAGAAACTTCTAACGCTTGTAAAGAAAAGTTTCAAATTGCTTGTTAATAAATTTTTGGGCAACTGGATAAGCACTCTATTTCAAATTAATTTCTGGTAATCATAATCTGGAGTGATTTAGTGTTTGTGATCAAGAAATTGGAATTGCTGCTACTTTTGACATTAATGACTGCTGGAACACTACAAGTAATTCATTGATTGAACCTCTACATTACTAACTCTTAGATGGGTGGGCAAAAAGATTATAACTACTGCCCGTTTAATGCTAACAATTTGTTTGTGGGCGATTTTATATGATTTTTCTGCAAATTTTAAGCAAAAAACAGTTTTTTGCGCAAATTTCATAATATAATTGTTTTATTTGTGTAATTTTGTAATATTCTTGATTCTCGAGCAAATTTTATGCAAAACAATATTTTTTGCTCAATTTTTATAGTATAATTATTTTTTTTGTTTTTATTCTATATATTTTAATGTTTTTTAAGTTATAAATGCGTAAATTTTAATAAATTTTGTGTGATAAACACAATTTTTAACCTAATTTGATGTTAAAAATTAGTTTTCTGGTCAATTTTCATGTTACAAATTCTTTTTCTGTATACTTTTAATGTTTTTAAAGTAAATTTTATAGTATAAATAAGGTTTCTAATTCATTTTTATGTGTTAAACGTAATTTCTAAACATTTTAAGCTAGGAATGATTTTACTGTGCAGTTTTAATATTATAAATGTTCATTTTGTGCAATTTTGCAATTTTTGAAGCAAATGTTATGCTAAAATTGATTTTTTGTACAATTTTTATGTAATAAACGTGTGTTTTGTGCATTTTTGAAGTAAATTTTGATAAAACATTTGTAACTTTTGACCAAATTTATTGCTAGAATTAAGTTTTTTGCACAATTTTGATGTTGAATAAAGTATATTTTTAAGTTTTTAAACAAATTTTATACTATAATTGGGTTTTCTTGACAAGTTTTTATAAAATGTGTGTTGTTAACAAAATTTTTTAAAAAAGTTTATGCTAAAAGTGAGTTTTCTGTGCAATTTTGATAATTTAAATGTTTATTTTGTGCGATTTTACAATTTTGAAGCAAATTTTGTGTTTTTCCCAGCAATTTTGAGGTTTGTTGCATTAATTTGGTAAGGTTTTTATGATAAACTTAATTTTTGATGTTATAAAAGTTTTGTTGTTAAATTTTCTGCGCAAACTTTGATAAAGTTTATGTTAATTGTTTATTAAAAATAAGTTTTTGTTTAGATTTTAATGTTTTTTGGTACAATTTTAAAGCTTTCAAGGAAATTTTATGTTGTAAATAAATTTTCTGCTTGATTTGTATGTTATAAATGTTTTTTCGTGCATTTTTAAGGTTTCTAAAACAATTTTTATGCTTTTTGATCAAGTTTATTTTACAAATGTTGTTTTTCCTGTTATATGATTTTTTGTGTAGTAAACGTAATTGTAATATAATGGTTTTTAAACACAATTTTTATATGCTTTTTCTGTATAATTTTGAGGTTTTCTTCTTCTTCTTCTTCTTATAGTTTCTTATCCGTTCCGGACGTTGGTAACCATTCTTGCAATCATTACAATATTTACTACTGCTTGGAAAAGCTTGGTGGTGGTTATGCCAACCAATGTTTAAACATTCTTTAGCGATATCCTTCTTCCAGTAGCTGGAATCTGCTTTCATTATATGGCCCAGGTATTGAAGTTTTCTGCATTTTATAGTGTTAAGAACCTCTTTTTCGTTTTGCATTCTGTGAAGAACTTTAGTGTTGGTTATGCAATCCTTCAACAAAACTCTCAACATCCTTCGATATAATCACATTTCAAATGCTTTTAGTTTCCTGTTCATAGCATCGGGTAGTATCCACAATTCAACTCCGAAAAAAAAAAAAAACAAAAACACGTAACAGCCCACAATTTTGCAATGTAAGGTCGTGACTCTTTAGTAAGGATCCCATACTGTTAAAAACAGGTTTTGCTTTCTCTATTTGAATCTTCACCTTTTGGGAGTGATTTCACTGATCGTTTATGGTAGTGCCAAGATACGTGTATTTATTTACTCTCTCAATGATTTTTTGATTGACGGGCAATTTCTAATGTGGGATTTACTGATGATCAAGGTACAAAAGCCATACCTTTTGCTACTAGCTGTTACTCTATTCATATCATATCATCCGCGTTGGGTAAGTTCATTACTTTTAGACTAATTTGAAAAAGTTGACCTTTTTGATTTTGCTCAAATTTTTAGGAATCAAAATACCGATAAAAAAATAAATTCCTAAAATTTTGAAACTTATAATATTGCCTGTTCAAAATGACTCACATTTGAAGGTCAGAAATTTTACAATAAAACGTCTTTTTTAACTTATTTTCTATCTCAATTTATGGGAAAAAAGATAAAAAAAGTTCACGATGGCTCAAATTATTCCTTATTACATGTACTTTAAAACCCATATTTTTATGTTTAATATTGTGGCAGTCATTTTGATATATTAAACTTCAAACATTATTCCAAAATAACCCGTAAATTTAGCAAAATTGCAAAATGCTTTCTTTAAACCGTTTTAACTTTGTCAAATTTTAAAGAAATTTGAACCACAAAGTCTAGATTTCTTTATGTTCAATCTTTTTTTAAAGTGATCACAAAAGACTTACAGAATCAATACGTATACACTACTATTTTGATGCAGAAAATTGCACATGTTTTTGCGATCTTCAAGACTTGTACTTTCAGGTCCCAAAAAAATGTTGATTTTAGTCAAAAATTCAGTAAATACTCTTTAAAGCACAAGAAAAAAGGTTATTTATATGAAAAATGGTATATTGGGCATTATCAAGATTTTTTACTATTCAAAAATTGTCAAAATCGGCAAAATGCACATTTTTGTATCTTAATTTTTGGGCTTCTAGAAAAAGATAGAAGGGTCCACAATGGCTCAAAATATTCTTTATTACATGTAGTTTAAAACCCATAGTCGTATATTTAATGTTAAAGCAGTCATTTTGATATATCAAACTTTAAACATTATTTAAAAAAAAAATCTGAATCACCAACTTTTGGACGGGTGGATGGGTTAATCCAGCTCAAACTATTGGCTAGTTATCATGTTATGGAGTTGGTTATCCATAAGTTTGTATCTCTATCGCCTTCTCTGATATAGAGACTTCCACCGCTGGAAGAGAAAAAGCTTCAATTTCTGGATCACCGACACTTGGGCGGGTAGGCGGGCACTCCAGTTTAAACTACCGTCTGGTAATTATGTTATAAAGTGCCCTACTTATTCACCCAAGTGTTGGTGATCCAAAAAAATGTACTTTTATTGCCTTCTCTGATATAGACTTCCAACGTTGGCCGAAAAGAAAAACTCCATTTTATGGATCACCAACACTTGGGCGGGTGAGTAGGCACTCTAGTTTAAATTACCGACTAGTAATCATGTTATGGAATAACTTACCCACCCACCCAATTGTTGGTTATCCATACATTTGTATCACCAATGCCTCCTCTGATAAAGAGCAAACTTTAATTATTGGATTATCAACACTTGAGCGAGTCTGAGAGCATCTTAGTTTAAACTACCAGGTGGTAATCATATTATGTAGTATTCCACCTACCCTCCCAATTGTTAGTTATTCAGAATATTGTATCTCTATCGCTTTCATTGATATAAAGACATCCAACGCTAGCAAAAAGAAACAACTTTAATTTCTAGATCACCAACACTTGGGCGGGTGAGTAAGCACTTCAGTTCAAACAACAATGGTGATCATGTTGTGATGTGTTGGTGATCTAGAAGTTTGTATTACCATCGCCTTCACTAACATATAAACTTCTTACGCTGGCAGAGAAAAAAAACTGAAATTCAAACTACCGTCTGGTCATTTTATGTAGTGCCCCACCCATCCAAGTGTTGGTTATCCATAAATTTGTATCTCCATTGCCTTTGACATAGAAACTTTAATCGTTGGTCTTTTGTTATAAAAAAGTTTGACTATATCAACTTTAGTGACTTCTTATTTTAAATTGAGGTTATGTCAATTTGAGCGTATTATGTCAAATTTACTGTATGGATTATAAACTTTTTTACACATTTGGTACTAATGATAATAAGCTTTGTTGATATCAAATATTACCAATTTCCAATGTACCGTTTTTGAGTTATGGGAAATTATATTAACTTTATTGACTTTTGATTCAGCATAGTGATATTGATTGATTTAAGATTGTGTAAAATTAAGCGTATTGATTCTGATTATTTTTACAGAATGGTACTAATAGTATTGACCTATGTTGGTACTAAATTTCACTAATTTTCAATGTACGGTTTTTAAGTTATGAGTAATTATGTTAACACTAATGAAGTCAGATTGATTGAAATGAGGTTATGTTAAACTGAACGTATGGATTTTAATCATTTTTACACAATTGTTACTAATAGTATTGAGCTATATTGGTACCAAGTTGTACTAATTTATAATGTACGGATTTTGAGTTATGAGTATTCATGTTAACTCTAATTAATATTATTATATATTTTATATATGTTAACTCTAATGATTTCTGTTTGATTGAAATGAAGTTATAATAAAATGACCGTATAGATTTTGATCATTTTCACACAGTTGGTACTAATAATATTGTGCTATATTGATATTAAATTGTACTCATTTCCAATGTAATGTTTATGAGTTATAATGAATTATGTTGTCTTCCATGATTACTGATTCTGTTAAGTTATCTGAATTGGTTTGAGATGATCTTAAATTAAGCGTATAGGTTTTGATAATTTTTACACAGTTGGTACTAATAGTATTGAACTATACTGGTACCAAATTGTACTTATTTGCAATATACGGTTTTTGAGTTATAAGTAATTATGTTAACTAATGGTTTCTAATTTTGCTAAGTCTGATTAATTGAAATGAGGTTATGTTAAACTGAGCGTATGGATTTAGATCATTTTTACAAAATTAGTACTAATAGTATTAAGCTATATTGGTACCAAATTGTACTTATATCCAATGTACTGTTTATGAATTTTTAAAATTATGTTGTCTTCCATAACGCCCAATTCTGTTAAGTCATCTGAATTGGGTGAGGATTATCTTAAATTGAGCGTATGAATTTTGATTAATTTTACACAGTTAGTACCAATCATATTGCGCTATATTGGTACCAATTTGAATTAATTTTCAATGCACCGTTTCCGACTTATTGGTTATTAAGTTATCTCCTATGACTTCCAATTCTACTAAGTAAGGTTGAATAAATTAACATTATGTCAAATTCAGCGTATGGATTATTATTAATTTTTTACAGTTGGTACTAATGGTAACGAGCTATATTTGTACCAAATTGCATCAATTTCCAATGTATGTTTTAAGTTATGAACAATAATGTTATCTACTACTCCTGAATTGAATTAGTAAAGCTTATGTTTAATTAAAACTGTTTAAGATCATTATTAACATTAAAACAAAGTTACAAACCAAACTTAGTCAAGTTGCAAACCCAAATATTGCAAAATTAAGCCGCAAACAAGTAAAATGTATTTATTATTGAATAAATAAAGTTTTTTGGGTATTTTTAACAATTTTATCTAATTTTGCACAGTTTATAACCAAATTTAGCTAAGTTGCAAACAAAAATAATGCAATACTAAGTTGTGGACAAACTGACTTGTAGACAAAAATTATTTATTATCAAATAAATTTGCTTTCTTGCATATTTTAGACAATTTTGTATAATTTAGCACAGTTTCAAATCAAACTTAGCGGAGCTTCCAACCAAAACATAGTTAATGTAAACTATAAATTAAAATTTCTAATGTTTTTGATTATTTTTAACATTAAAGCAAAGTTATAAACCAAATTTAGTCAAGTTGCAAACCTTAATAATGCAAAAATAGCCATAAACAGGATATATTAAATAAATTAATGTTTTTGAGTGTTTGAAACAATTTTATATTGATTAGCTTAGTTTTAAACCAAATTTAGCTAAATAGTGCAAAACTAAGTTGTAGACTTATAATGCAAAATGGAGTACAACTAAAGCTATACAAAATATTTTTTAATAAATCAATTTTTGAGTATTTTAGACAATTTTATATAATCTAGTACAATTTCAAACCAAATTTAGCAAACCAAAATATAATTAAATTAAACTGTAGATACGCAAAATTTGATTTATAGTTAGAAATTTTTATGTTTTTAATCGTTTGTAACATTGAAGTAACGTTACAAACCAAATTTAGCTAAGTTTTAAACCTAAATAATGCAAATTTAAGTTGTAGACAATTAATAAGTAAATAATTATTAATTATGATGTTCTTAGGTGTTTTGAATTATTTTATTTTATTTAGTACAGTTCTAAACCATATTTAGCAGAGTTGCAAACAAAAATATAGTTAAATTAAACTACAAATACTTAAAACATGATTTATAATTCAAGATTTTAATGTTTATGATTATTTTTAACTATAAAGCATTGTTTTGAACCAAACTTAGCTAAGTTTCAAACCTATATAATGTAAAACTGAGTTGTAGACAATTGGTAAGTAAATTATTTCTAAGAAAATTAACGTACTTGAATATTTTGAATAATTTTATTCAATTTAATACAGTTTCAAATCAAATTTAACTAATTTAAAGACCAGATTGCAATTTTAAAGACTGGATTAACAATTTGAAAGCCGAATTTACAGTTTGGTACTAAAGCATCAAATATTACTCTACTTGCGATAATAGTCTTTCTTATTTCTTAAATCTCTACTCGTACATCTAAATAAGAGATGCTTTCAGTAAACTTATTGAAATATTATCAAATATTGTAACACAATTTAAACAATTTCACTAATTTAAAGCTACTATTACATCCACAATATAATTGGCAATTTACAAACACGTGCCTCATTGTTTAATTAGTTTTAAAGCGTGATGAATATTCGCAGCCGCAATTAAAATAAAGTATCGCGACGAGGGGGGTAGTCTGTATATGATCCCTCACAATGCAGTTAGAATATGCATTGCGTGACTTAAGGCTAAAACACGTACGCTTTAAGTAATGCTCGCTCACCAGGTGGTATAATCAGGGTTGCAAAACTGAAGTAGTCGCGTTACTCCGGGCATTAATTAAGCTTTGTTTGGTAGTTTAAGTGCTGGATAGATCCCCGCCACTACTACTACTAGGAGATTTTAAGCGAACCCACGGAGAGCCACTCCAATTAACTTTTGTTATATGATTCTCTTATGTGTGCGCGTTTTTTGAGCGTTTTTTCGCTGCTTTGTTGGATGCTTTTGCCTCAAGCAATGTTTTATTCTTATTTCATTTGCTACCTTTCATCTAGTTAAGGATTACTTGTTTTTGTTTTGTTAGTGTAATTTAATTTTTACAAAATTTTTTTACTAAATTATTGTAATAATTACATCAATTTATTTTGTTTAGATGAAATGGAAGATGAAGACAGTATGGTGGGACAGGGTGAAAGTAGCGAAACAGAGGGTGATAGATATTACGGTGTTGTGGGCGGTCCGGAGGCGGCGGCTGATTCCGTTAAGAGCCGCAAACCGCGAAGGAGACGGACCGCTTTCACTCACGCGCAACTAGCATATTTGGAACGGAAGTTCCGATGCCAGAAATATCTCTCCGTTGCCGACAGGAGCGATGTAGCCGATGCTCTCAACCTATCCGAAACTCAGGTGAAAACCTGGTATCAGAATCGGCGGTAAGTATCCAATTATTATGATATATGACTGAAGCATTATTTACTCAACAAATATTATAGAAATATAAAATTAAATTTATCAGTATTAATGGTTGCTCGTTATTTTTTTTATATTGAGCATTTAATGAAATTAGCTGAACCAAATAGTGATAAGCAGGAATCGGCATGTAGGTACCACGTAAGTGGTTTTAATTAATTTTAATTCAGTTAATAAGTACTTATTTATCGGTGCCTATTGAAAATTTGTTGCGTTTTCAACGTACTATCTAAATAATGACAAGTTATTTAATATAAATCAACTGAAAACTGTGAATAATTAAAGATATTAAAAATTATATTATAAAAATTTTGAAATATTTTTTTTGGAAAATTGAATTCAGAATTATATGTCAATTAAATTAAAGTTATGTCAAACTGAGCGTATCAATTTAAATCATTTTTGTGCAGTTGGTATTGATGATTTTATTGTGTATTTGTACCAAATTTCATCAGTTTTCAATGAATAGTTAAAAAGTTATAACGTTTTTGGTTTAAAGTCAAAATTGAGCAAGTGGATTAAAGTAAGGTTATATCAAATTGATGGTATCAATTTAAATAATTTTTCTTGAGTTGGTACTGATGATTTTAAGGTATATTTGTTCTAAATTTCATCAGTTTCTAATAAACGGTTAAAAAGTTATAACTCTTAATTAGTTTAAAATTAAAATTAACTAAGTGGATTAAAGTTACATTATTTCAAATTGATGGTATCAATTTAACTAATTTTTGTACAGTTAGTACTGATAATATTAAGGTATATTAGTACCAAATTTCAGCAATTTTTAATAAACAATTAAAAAGTTATAACTGTTTAATTTGTATTCTTGGTTTAAAGTTAAAATTGACCAAGTGAATAAAAGTTAGGTTATGTTAAATTGATGATATCAATTTAAATTACTTTTGTACAGTTGGTACTGATAATATTAAGGTATATTGGTACCAAATTTCAGCTATTTTTAATAAACAGTTAAAAAATTATAACTGTTTAATTGACCATCTTAGTTTAAAGTTCAAATTGATCAAGTGGATTAAAGTTAGGTTATGTTGAATTGATGATATCAATTTAAATAACTTTTGTATAGTTGGTACTGATGATATTAAAGTATATTAGTACCAAATTACAGCAATTTCCAATAAACAGTTAAAAAGTAATAACTGTTTAATCTATCTTCTTGGTTTAAAGTAAAAATTGACCAAGTAGATAAAAGTTAGGTTGTGTTGAATTGATGATATCAATTTAAACTATTTTTGTACAATTGGTACTGATAACACTAAGGTATATTGGTACCAAATTTCAGCTATTTTTAATAAACAGTTAAAAAGTTATAACTGTTTAATTGACCATCTTAGTTTAGAGTTCAAATTGATCAAGTGGATTAAAGTTAGGTTATGTTGAATAGATGGAATCAATTTAAATAACTTTTGTACAGTTGGTACTGATGATATTAAAGTATATTGGTGCCAAATCACAGCAATTTCCAATAAATAGTTAAAAAGTTATAACTGTTTAATTGACCATCTTAGTTTAAAGTTTAAATTGGTTAAGTGGATTAAAGTTAGGTTAGGTTAAGTTAGGTTAGGTTAGGTTAGGTTAGGTTAGGTTAAAAATTTCGTAGTAAAAGTACGTTTTCTGTATGATATTTGACAAGTTTTAAGACAAAAATTGGTTTTTTAGCAAATTTTATTCACAATTTTTGATGAATTGTGTACTAAAAGTAAGTTTCATGAGTGATTTTTAATAAATTTCAAAACAAAAATTAGTTTTTGAAGCAATTTTCATGCAATACAATGCATTTGTGCACAATTTTTGATTAATTTATTAGTAAAAGTAAGTTTTTTGTGTGATTTTTAATAAATTTCAAGACAAAACTTAGTTTTTTATGCAAAATTTAGGCAATGAATCGCATTTCTGCTCAATTTTTGATGAGTTTCGTAGTAGAAGTAAGTTTTTTGTGTGATTTAAAAAAAAAATTAAGACAAAAATTAGTTTTATAAGCAAATTTCATGCAATAGAACGCATTTTTGCACAATTTTTGATGAATTTTGTAGTAAAAGTAAGTTTTCTATGTGAGTTTTAATGAATTTCAAGACAAAAATTAGTTTTTTAAGCAATTTTCATGCAGTACAACGCTTTTTTGCACAATATTTCATGAATTTTGTAGTACAAGTAAGTTTTCTGAGTAATTTTTGATGAATTTTAAGACAAAAATAAGTTTTTTAAACAAATTTTGTGCTATACAACGCATTTCTGCTCAATTTTTGATGAAGTTTGTACTAAAAATAAGTTTTTTGTGTGATTTTCAATAAATTACAAAACAAAAATTAGTTTTTTGAACAATATTTAAGCAATACAACGCATTTTTGCACAATTTTTGATAAATTTTCTAGAAAAAGTAAGATTTCTGCGTAATTTTCCATAAATTTTAAGACAAAATTTAGTTTTTTAAGCAAATTTTAATGCATTTCTGCATATTTTATATTGAATTTTGTAGTAGAAATAAGTTTTCTGTGGTATTTTCAATAAATTTTAAAACAAAATCAAATTTTTAAAGAAGATTTTATAAAATACAACGCATTTTTGCACAATTTGTAACAAATTTTGCAGTAAAAGTAAGTTTTCTGAGTGATTTTAGACAAATTTAATGTAATAATTGTGTTTTGTAAGTAATTTTTAGACACAAATATGTTTTGAAACAAATTTTATAGTTTTCTGTGCAAATGCATAAAGCATTGAAAGGCATTCCAGACAAATTTTTGATAATAAAATAATAATTTTTTTTATTACAGTACTAAATGGAAACGTCAAAATCAATTACGTCTAGAACAACTCCGACATCAAGCGTCAGTTGAGAAAGAACTCCTATCGGCCGGATCATTGCGTGCTTCTGGCGAAGGACCACCTTGCTGTCCGCAAACAGGAATTCCTCGTTACGGAGCGCAATCCCCATGCACATTCCTCACATCAGCAGCCGCAGCTATATTCCATAATGTAACATACGTGCACGGATGCCAATTATAAAATAAACATAGATTTTATATGTAAATATTAATAAAGATACGATAATCAAACATATATTTTATAATAAATACAAAATAGAAATAGAAGATTATTTTTAGTGTAATTTTGAGCTTTAATATTTTAAAAATATTTATCACAGAGCATTGTAAGATATGTACAAATATAGTATTATGTAATTTATGTCTTGTTCTAGTCGTTGAATTTAGGTTGTTAGATTGTAAAAGATGTTATTAGTTTGTATGCATTTAAATATGTAAATTCGAGGAATTGCTTGATACAATTTTTACTTTTTATTGTGCCAGTTAAATTATATACTTAAATTTGATTTGATGTGTACACGAAATAATATTAATGCATATGTTTCAAATTTAGTTTTATTTTCTTTAAAATTCTTAACCTGGTTACTACAGGTAAGTACATTAAGAACTATTTTAGAAAATATATATTTTTTGCGGCTTATAAGTTTTGGAAAATAATAAATACAATTTCTAAAGTTTGGTAATTTTAGAAAAATTTTAAACAGTTTTTCTAAAGTTCCAAAATTTTACTAAAATTTTGCTTCACTAAAATTGATTTCAATAGAAGAATTTTTAATATTTTTGTTTGAAATTTATGACACATCCAGGCAATAGGTTATTTAACCAGTTTTTAAAATTTGGTAATTTAAGAAAATTTCTGAACAGTTATTCCAAAGTTCCAAATTTTTTCAAAAATTTTGCATTATTAAAATTGATTTCTATGGAAAAATTTTAAATATTTTTGTTTGAAATTTAAGACACATCTAGACAATAAGTTATTTAACCAGTTTTTAAAAATTGGTAATTTTAGAAAAATTTTAAACAGTTAGTCCAAAATTCCAAATTTTTTCAAAATATTGTATTTTGCTTCACTCAAATTGATTTCTATGGAAGAATTTTTAATATTTTTGTTTGAAATTTATGACACATTTAGACAATAGGTTATTTAACCAGTTTTTAAAGTTTGGTAATTTTAGAAAATTTCTGAACAGTTATTCCAAAATACCAAATTTTTTCAAAAATTTTGCTTCACTAAAATTGATATTTATAGAAATTTTTTTAATATTTTTGTTTAAAATTACGACACATCTAGACATAAGGTTATTTAACCAGTTTTCAAAGTTTGGTAATTTTAGAAAATTTCTGATCAGTTATTTCAAAGTTTCAAAATTTTTCAAACATTTTGCTTCACTAAAATTGATTTCTATAGAAGAATTTTTAATATTTTTGTTTGAAATTTATGACACATCTACACAATAGGTTATTTAACCAGTTTTTAAAGTTTGGTAATTTTAGAAAATTTCTGAACAGTTATTCCAAAGTTCCAAATTTTTTCAAAAATTTTGCTTTACTAAAATTGATTTCTATAGAAGAATTTTTAATAGTTTTGTTTGAAATTTATGACACATCTCGACAATTGGTTAATTAACCAGTTTTTGAAGTTTGGTATTTTTAGAAAATTTCTGAACAGTTATTCCAAAGTTCCAAATTTTTTCAAAAATTTTGTTTCATTAAAATTGATTTCTATGGAAGGTTTTGAAATATTTTTGTTTGAAATTTATAATACATCTAGACAATAAGTTATTTAACCAGTTTTTAAAGTTTGCTAATTTTAGGAAATTTCTAAGCAGTTATTCCAAAGTTTGAAATTTTAAAAAAAAATTTGATTCATTAAAATTGATTTCTATGGAAAAACTTTTACTATTTTTTTTGAAATTTATGACACATCTAGAAAATAAGTTATTTAACCAGTTTTTAAAGTTTGGTAATTTTAGAAAATTTTTGAACAATTATTCCAAAGTTCCAAATTTTTTCAAAAATTTTGCTTCACTAAAATTGATGTTTATGGAAAAAATTTAAATATTTTTGTCTGAAATTTATGACACATCTAGACATTAGGTTATTTAACCAGTTTTTAAAGAGTGGTAATTTTAGAAAATTTTTAAACAGTTATTCCAAAGTTTTAAATTTTTTCAAAAATTTTGCTTCACTTAAATTGATTTCTATAAAAGAATTTTAAATATTTTTGTTTGAAATTTATGAAACATCTAGACAATAAGTTATTTAACCAGTTTTTAAAGTTTGGTAATTTTAGAAAATTTCTGAACCGTTATTCCAAAGTTCCAAATTTTTTCAAAAATTTTGCTTCACTTAAACTGAGATCTATAAAAGAATTTTAAATATTTTTGTTTGAAATTTAAGACACATCTAGACAATAAGTTATTTAACTAGTTTTTAAAATTTGGTAATTTTAGAAAAATTTTAAACAGTTACTCCAAAATTCCAAATTTTTTCAAATATTTTGCTTCACTAAAATTGATTTCTATGGAAGAATTTTAAATATTTTTGTTTGAAATTTATGACACATCTAGACAATAAGTTATTTAACCAGTTTTTAAAGTTTGGTAATTTTAGAAAATTTCTGAACAGTTATTCCAAAGTTCCAATTTTTTTCAAAAATTTTGTTTAACTAAAAGTGATTTCTATGGAAGAACTTTTAATATTTTTGTCTGAAATTTATGACACATTTAGACAAAAGGTTCTTTAACCAGCTTTTAAAGTTTGGTAATTTGAGAACATTTCTGAGCAGTTATTCTAACGTTCCAAATTTTTTAAAAAAATTTGTTTTACTAAAACTGATTTCTTTGGAAGAATTTAAAATATTTTTGTTTGAAATTTATGACACATCTAAACAATAGGTTAATTAACCAGTTTTTAAAGTTTGGTAATTTAAAAAAAAAAATTGAAAAGTTATTCCAAAATTCCAAATTTTTTCAAAAATTTTGCTTCACTAAAATTGATTTTTATGGAATAATTTTTAATATTTTTGTTTGAAATTTTTTACACATAAATCCAATAGGTTATATAACCAATTTCTAAAGTTTGGTAATTTTAGAAAAATTTTAAATAGTTTTTCTTAAATTTCAAAATTTTCCAAAAATTTTGTTTTACTAAATTGATTTCCTTAGAAGAATTTTTAGTATTTTTGTTTGTAATTTATTACACATTAGACAATAGGTTAGGTTAGGTTAGTGAGGTCGATAGAGTATAAAAACACTAATTAAATTTTTGTTCGATTTGTACAAAAAACTAATCAAAAAATGCAGAGAAAATTTCAATTTGTTTCTGATTTATTAAGAATTCAGTCACTTTTATGAAAACAAACATTGACAAAGAAAGTAAATATTCGGTGGTGAAATCATTAAAAGTTGAATGTATTATTATTTCAATGACATCTGTATACTGACACACAAACAACACAGACAGAAAGATGTATAAAAAAATGATGAATACATGTACACATACGGTTACATTTATCTATACGTTTTCCTGCAATAGCAGTAACAAAACCAATTTCTATTGAAGTCCAATGAACAGTGAGGCCGTTCTTATTGTATTGATGGTAATGGCCCTCCAACGGGGCCATTATGTGTGATCCCGGCGCTGCTGCTTCTTATAATGGGCTCGTGCGGACACTTGACTCCGTGGTCCTGCAATTGTCCATTCGCCACTCGACGCGCCCCTACTATACTCGCATTCATTTATATCCGTATTATCTCTGGTTTTCGCTTTATTGAATCCAATCAAAGATAACTCAAAAAGAAATCAAATCAAATAATAATTTCAAATATTTAAATGTTTAGTTTTTTCCATTCATATTACTTTTATAAAAGTTCAGAAAGATATATCAAAAAAGAAAATGCTTTCTAAGTGAACTTGAATTGCTTTTTAAAGTATAGATGAATATATAACGAAAAAATAATCTGTGAATAACCTGACATGTTGGAGCCACATAATTACCCTTCACACAGTTTCCAACATTTATGAAATTGAATAGTTCAGAAGACACCCCATTTCCTACACAAATATGCTCTTGATTGGCAGTAATTTATAGCGTTGCTACCGCTATTACACCCCTAACGAGCCCATTACACCGATTATATAATCCCAACCTTATCAATAACTCATTAAATTTAATCGCATGTTTATGCCAACATATTATAATTAAATTTATATTTTAGTATATACGCGTTCAATTTTGATTTTTAATAGTGAATGTACGGAAATACTTGACGTTTATTCATGGTGGAGGAGAAATGATGAATGCAAGGTATGGAATATAAGCGCGGAATAAAACTGTAACAATTTCATCCCTCGATGCTTTTATACTGGAGCCGGGTTAGTTACTTGGAGTAGCGTGATTAATGTGGCTTTGCATTCGCCCTCGTAAATGGGAAAAACATTGAAAAGGAACTTAGACTGAAAAATTGTAATGATGCTAAAATAAATTTCATTTAAAAATCCTTTTCAGTTTATCTATGCAGACGCTCTTTCTCCACTCCATACTGGTCGGTTTTTAATGAGATACGACTTTTTATTTAAAAATTTTTTTTAGTTGTCTGTACTCGGGAAAAATATTATGAATTCAAATCAGTTTTCTTCTTCTTTCTGTTGTCATGTTAAAATAACAAATTGTTGGTTAAATAACAATACAGCTTAAACTTACAATAATTTTGTTGTTGCTTTAAATGCTTTTCTGCACTATTTATGATTGCAATTAATCATTAAGTTTTATGCAATAAATGAGTTTTTTATGCAATTTTTGATCAATTTTGTGCAATTTTTGCAGTATTTTTTGTAAAAATAAACTTTCTTTACAATTTTTGATGTAATTTATATGATTGAACGGTTATTTGTGCAATTTATGGATTTTTTTACGCAATAGTTGAGTTATCTGTGCAATTTTTGATACATTTTATATTTTAAACAAGTTTTTTGAGCAGTTTTTAAGAGTAAAAAACAAGATTTATGCTATTTTTGACAAATATTTTATGCATAAATTGAGTTTTTATAATTTAATGCAATTTTTGCAATATTTTCTGTGAAATATAAGTTTTCTGTGCAATTTTTAATACATTTTATATTATAAACAAGTTTTTTTGCGCAATTTTTAAATTATTTTATGCAACTTTTTGTAATAAAGAATATTTATGCGCAGTTTTTGATACATTTTATGCATTAAATGAATTTTTTGTGTAATTTTTGATACCTTTTTTATAATAAACAAGTTTTTTGCGCAATTTTTAAGTCATTTTATGCAATTTTTTGTAATAAACAAGATTTATGCGCATTTTTAGAATAAATTTTGCAATAGTTAGGTTTTTGTGCAAATGTTGATCAATTTCATGCAAGCTTTTGCAGTATTTTTTGTTTTCTGTTTAATTGTTGATACATTTTACATCACAAACAAGTTTTTTGATCAATTATTGATTTATTTTATGCAATTTTTTTTGCATTAAATAAAGTTATGCACAATTTTTTACTTTTTCACATGTTAAAATATTTGCATTTTTATAATATAATTGACCTGGGTCGATGGCTCTTCTGTTTTAAAATAGTTCAATAAATTGTGTAGGTCTCATTTATATTAGATTAGTTTGGGTTAGGTATACTACCCGTAGTGTAAAGGGTTATATTCTGCGATGGCCAGTAGCTGTTTAACGATATTTGTTTAATTATTATTTTTTTTTTAGTATTCAGATTATATTTTATTTTTTAAGCCTAAATGTTGGAGTATTTTGTGATTAATTAAATGAAGTTTCAGAATTCTATTAATGAATTTGTAATGCAGTTACAGTGGTAATCAATTTACGGTTCGGTGAGAATCAAAGCCGAGTTATTTACTGCTGAATTGTAAATATTTGTATAAACATTTTGAATTATTAAAAGAAAGCTTTATGGAATTAGTTAAATATTGAATTGTGTTCACTAAAATATGTTGTACATTCGCTAATAAATGTAAAAAGAATTAATAATAAATTTGTTGTTCACTTGTAGCAAACCTAAAAAATCCTAGTCGAGCCAAAAAGGAAAACCTTAGAGATCGTTTGCAGATTCAAGATAGAACTTTTTTATTGAGACATTAGTTTAATGTTGAATGTTTTTGAAACTATACATTGGATTAATTTAGTACTACTATAGTATTAAAATTGAAGGAAATTTGAATAGATTTGATACGATGTATTTGGTTCCAAAATGTTGTAAGCTAAACAAGATTTTTAGGAACTTCTTTATTGAGACTTTAGTTTAATATTGAATGTTTTTGAAACGATATATTGGACTAATTTGAATTTTTGGCAAAATTTAGTACTGCTTTAGTACTAAAATTGTAGCAAATTTGAATAGATTTGATACAATGATTTTGGTTCCAGAATATTGCAAGCTAAACAAGATATTTAAGAACTTTTTTATTGACACACTAATTTAATGTTAAATGTTTTTGAAATTATACATTGAACTAACTTAAAATTTTAGCAAAATTTAGTACTACTATAGTACTAATACTGTAGCAAATTTAAAAGGATTTAATATAATGATTTTGTTTCCAGAATGTTGTAAGCCAAACAAGATTTTTGAGAACTTTTTTATTGAAACATTAGTTTAATGTTGAATGTTTTTAAAACTATACATTGGACTAATTTGAATTTTAACAAAATATAGTACTACTATAGTACTAAAATTGTAGCAAATTTAAATGGATTTGATACAATGTATTTGGTTCCAAAATGTTGTAAGCTAAACAAGATTTTTAGGGACTTCTTTATTGAGACATTAGTTTAATGTTGAATGTTTTTGAAACTATACATTGAACTAATTTAAATTTTTGGCAAAATTTAGTACTACTATAGTACTAATCTTGTAGCAAATTTAAATGAATTTGATACAATGATTTTGGTTCCAGAATTTTGTAAGCTAAACAAGATTCTTAGGAGCTTTTTTATTGAGACATTAGTTTAATGTTGAATGTTTTTGAAACTATACATTAGACTAATTTAAATTTTTGGCAAATTATAGTACTGCTATAGTACTAAAATTGTAGCACATTTGAATGGATTTGATACGATGGTTTTGGATCCAGAATGTTACAAGCTAAACAAGATTTTTAAGAACTCCTTTATTGAGACCTTAGTTTAATGTTGAATGTTTTTAAATCAAACATTGGACTAATTTGAATTTTTGTCAAAATTTAATACTACTATAGTACTAAAATTGTAGCAAATTTAAATAGATTTAATACAATGATTTTGGTTCCAGAATGTTGTAAGCTAAATAAGGTTTTTAAGAACTCTTTTATTGAGACATTAGTTTAATGTTGAATGTTTTTGAAACTGTACATTGGATTAATTTGAATTTTTCACAAAATATAGTACAACTATAGTACTAATATTGTAGCAAATTTGAATGGATTTAATACAATGAATTTGGATCCAAAATGTTGTAAGCTAAACAAGATTTTTAAGAACTTCTTTACTGAGACATTAGTTTAATGTTGAATGTTTTTAAAACTATACATTGGACTAATTTGAATTTTTAGCAAAATTTAGTACTACTATAATACTAAAATTGTAGCAAATTTAAATGGATTTGATACAATGTATTTGGTTCCAGAATGTTGTAAGCTAAACAAGATTTTTAGGAACTCTTTTATTGAGACATTAGTTTAATGTTGAATATTTTTAAAACTATACATTAGACTAATTTGAATTTTTATCAAAATTTAGTACTACTATAGTACTAAAATTGTAACAAATTTAAATGGATTTGATACAATGTATTTGGTTCCAGATTGTTGTAAGCTAAACAAGATTTTTAGGAACTTTTTTATTGAGACATTAGTTTAACGTTGAATGTTTTTGAAACTATATATTGGACTAATTTGCATTTTTGGGTAAATTTAGTACTACTATAGTACTAATATTGTAGCAAATTTAAATGGATTTGATACGATGATTTTAGTTCCAGAATGTTGTAAGCTAAACAAGATTCTTAGGAGCTTTTTTATTAAGACATTAGTTTAATGTTGAATGTTTTTGAAACTATACATTAGACTAATTTGAATTTTTAGCAAAATATAGTACTGCTATAGTACTAAAATTGTAGCAATTTTGAATAGATTTGATACGATAATTTTGGTTCCAGAATGTTGCAAGTTAAACATGATTTTTAGGAACTTTTTTATTGAGACATTAGTTTAATGTTGAATGTTTTTAAAACTATATATTGGACTAATTTGAATTTTTGGCAAAATTTAGTACTACTATAATTCTAAAATTGTAGCAAATTTGAATGGATTTGATACGATGAATTTGGTTCCAGAATGTTGTAAGCTAAACAACATTTTACGAGCTTCTTTATTGAGACATTAGTTTAATGTTGAATGTTTTTGAAACTATACATAGGACTAATTTGAATTTTTAGCAAAATTTAGTACTACTATAGTACTAATATTATAACAAATTTGAATAAATTTGATACGACGATTTTGGTTCCAAAATGTTGTAAGCTAAACCAAATTTTTAAGAAATTCTTTATTGAAACATTAGTTTAATGTTGAATGTTTTTAAACCAAACTTTGGATTAATTTGAATTTTTGGTAAAATTTGGTACTACTATAGTACTAAAATTATAACAAATTAAAATAATTTTGATACGATTATTTTGGTTCCAAGATGTTGCAAGCTAAACAAGATATTTAGGAACTCCTTTTATTGAGACATTATTTTAATGTTAAATGTTTTTGAAACTATACATTGGACTAATTTAAATCATTGGCAAAATTTAGTACTACTAAAATACTTTAACTGTAGTAAATTTTAATTGATTTGATACGATGACTTTGGTTCCCGAATGTTGTAAGCTAAACAAAATTTTTAGGAACTTTTTCATTGAGACATTAATTTAATGTTCAAAATTTTTGAAACTATATATTAGATTAAGTTGAATCTTTGGCAAATTTTAGTACTACTATAGTACTAAAATTGTAGTAAATTTTAATGAATTTGATACAATGATTTTGGTTTCAGAATGTTCTAAACTAAACAAGATTTTTAGTAGCTTTTTTATTGAGACATTTGTTTAATGTTGAATGTTTTTGAAACTATACATTGGACTAATTTGTCAAAATTTAGTACCACTATAGTACTAAAATTGTAGCAAATTTAAATAGATTTGATACAATATACAATTTCCAAAATGTTGCAAATTAAACAAGTTTTTTGGGATTTTTTTTATTGAGATAAGTTAATCAAAAGCTTGAAAATATTTGGAATAAGCTTGGGATGCTTTCCAGAAACTTAAAAAAAAAATAAACAATTTTTCAAAAACTTTGCAGAGTTTTAAACCAGCATCTCCTATATTTGTTAATATTTTATAATTGTTCGAGGTGCGTCTCAAGGTCTGGGTTTGATTATATTTTTATATATAATCATCAATCATTGATTATAAATTGCATAACTTTCTTTCCACATTTTGATTGACATGTGAATTGACTTCCCTTGCATAACGCAGCAATTAAATCAAGCTTGCAACCCCTTCGTAACAAAAAAACCAAATTCACATAGAAGGGTTGTGTACCAGTTTTTCTGCAATTTTTGCAAAAAATAATTAAGTTTTTTGTGCAATTTTCAATCAATTTTATGCAATTTTTGCAATATTTTTTTTCTAAAAATTAAGTTTTTTGTGCAATTTTTGATACACTTTAGATCATAAACAAATTTCTTGCGCAATTTCTAATATATTTTATGCAATTTTTGTAATAAACAAGATTTGTGAGCAATTTTTGATACATTTTTTACCATAAACGGATTTTTTGTGCAATTTTTAAAATATTTTTCGCAATATTTAAGTTTTTTGAGCAATTTTTGATCAAATTCATGCAATTTATGCAATATTTTTTGTAATAATTAAGTTTTTTGTGCAATTTTTGATACATTTTGGATTATAAACAAGTTTTTTGCGCAATTTTTAATTAATTTTATTCAATTTTTGTAATAAACAAAATTTATGCGCAATTTTTGATACATTTTACACCATGAACGGTTTTTTTGTGCAATTTTAGGAATGTTTTATGCAATAGTTAACTTTTTCGTGCAGTTTTTAATCAATTTCATGCAATTTTTGCAATATTTTTTGTAAAAAATAAATTTTTTGTGCAATTTTCGATACATTTTAGATCATAATCATCATAATAATTGGTTTTTGGTTGCTTGCTGATAAATTTTAAGCAACTTTTTGTAATAAACAGAGTTTATGCGTAATTTTTGATACATTTTATGCAAAAAATGAGTTTTTAAAGCCGTTTTTAATGTACTTATTTACCCAATTTAAACTATTTGTCCGTACTCATGTTCTGAAATGGCTCATCCACCCGCCCAAGTGTTTGTCATCAAGGAATTGGATATTACTATTATTTTAAAAATTTAAAAACCAATTTTGAGTTTTGTACTTTATTAAACATTAATTGTACTACGTTTTGTCAAAATTTGGACTTATTTTAACAACAATTGTACTCTCAGCATGATTGCCAACAAAGCGGTAATTTTAACTAAATTCAAAATATTTCAAAAAATTATCAAAAATATTTTGAAAATTTAAAATTAAATTTTGACTTTAGTACTTTAATTATCATTAATTGAACTATGTTTTGACAAAATTTGGACTTATTTTAACAACAATTGTGCCCTCGGCATAAATCCATACAAAAACAGTGATTTTTGCTAAATTCAAAATATTTCAAAAAATCATAAAAAATGTTTTAGAAAATTAAATTCAAATTTTGATTTTAGTACTTTAATTATTATTGATTGAACAATGTTTTGTTAAATTTTGGACTAATTTTATCAACAATTGTGCCCTCAGCATAAATGCCAACAAAGCGGTGGTTTTAGCTAAATTCAAAATATTTCAAAAAATCATAAAAAATATTTAAAAAATTTAAAATTGAATTTTGACTTTAGTACTTTAATTATCATTGAATGAACTATGTTTTGTCAAAATTTGGACTTATTTTAACAACAATTGATCCCTCAGCATAAATTCCAACAAAGCGGTGGTTTTAACTAAATTCAGAATATTTCTAAAAATTATAAAAATATTTAGGAAATTTAAAACTTAATTTTGATTTTAGTACTTTAATTATCTTTGATTGAACTATGTTTTGTCAAAATTTGGGCTTATTTTAATAACAATTGTGCCCTTAGCATGAATGCCAACAAAGCGGTGGTTTTAGATAAATTCAAAATATTTCAAAAAATTATAAAAAAATATTTTGAAAATTTAAAATTTGTTTTTGATTTTATTACTTTAATTATCATTGATTGGACTAGGTTTTGTCAAAATTTTGATTTAGTTTAATAACAATTGTGCCCTCAGCATTAATGCCAACAAAACGGTGGTTTTAGCTAAATTCAAAATATTTCAAAAAATCATAAAAAAAATTTTAGAAATTCAAAATTTAATTTTGACCTTAGTACTCTAATTACCAGTGATTGAAATATGTTTTGTCAAAATTTGGACCTATTTCAACAACAATTGTGCCCTCAGCATTCATCTCTTTTGACTTAAAGACTTTTAATGTTTGCGGAGAACGAAACTTTGAGCGGGTGAGCGGAAAATTAAGTTCAAACTATTTGTTCATACTTAAGTTTTGGAAGGACCCACCCACCCACGCAAATGTTAGTTATCTAGACATTGAATATTACCAACACCTTTATTGACATAGAAAGTTTTAACGCTTGCAATAAAAAGAAATTTTAAATTGATAAGCAACAGTTTGAACTACCTAACGCACTAATGTTTTGGAGTAAAACATCAGCAGATTAGTTAACTAATTCCTGGACAACAAACACTTGAGGGTGGGCCACAGTAGTGCAACAATTTATTTTTGTGACCCACCCACTTGTCCAAGTGTTTATGATCAAAAAAATTATATTTTCTCCCATCTTGCGCATATTTTTATCAACTGTCATCTGTATTGTCGTATTTTATAACAACTAGAACATCAACAGTGCTGGATTAGCCAATTTTTGGACATTAACACATTCGAGTAGATACTTAGGTCACAGTAAGAAATTTGAAATTTGTACAATATATTAGTACATAGATGAGCTATATAGAATAAAATCCATATAAATTTAAATCAACCCTTCCGGAAATTATAGGGTAAATTATAGACATTTGACTTTATAATAAATTTGAGTGAGTCAGTTTAAAAAACCATAACTCAAAAATAATGATGATAAAAGCTTGAAATTTGTACATTGTATTAGTATATAAATGAGCTACATAGGATAGAATTAATATAAATTTAAATCAACCCTTTCGGAAGTTACAGAGTGAATCATAGACATTTAACTTCATAATAAGTTTGAGTGAGCCGATTTAAAAAATCATAACTTAAAAAGTACTGATGATGCAAGCTTATAATTTCTACATTATATTAGAATATAAATGAACTATATATAATAAAATCAGTATAAATTAATATCAACTCTTTTAAAAGTTACAAAGCAAATCATAGACTTTAGCATTCATACTAAGTTTGTGTTAGTCAATTAAAAAAAATCATAACTCAAAAATTACTGATGATGGAAACTTGAAATTTGTACTATATATTAGTACATAGATGAGCTATGTAGGATAAAATTCGTATCAATTTAAATCAACCCTTCCGGAAGTTATAGGGTAAATTATAGACATTTGATTTTACAATAAGTTTGGGTGAGCTGGTTTAAAAAATCATAACTTAAAAACTACTAATGATAAAAACTTGAAATTTGTACATTATATTAGTATATAAATGAGCTACATAAGAAAAAATCAATATAAATTTAAATCAACCCTTCTAGAAGTTATAGAGTAAATTATAGACATTCAAGTTTACTATAAAATTAGGTGAATCGGTTTAAAAAATTATAACTTAAAAATTACTGATGATGAGAGCTTGAAATTTGTAAATTATATTAGTACATAAATGAGCTATATAAGATAAAATTAGTATTATTGTAAATCAAACCTTCCGGAAGTTATAAGGTAAATAATAGACAATCGACTTCTTACTAAGTTTGTGCGAGTTGATTTAAAAAATCATAACTGAAAAATTACTGATGATAAAAGCTTTAATTTTGTACAATATATTAGAATATAGATGAGCTATATATAATAAAATTGGTATAAAAATAAATTTACCCTTCTGGAAATTAGAGGGTTAATAACAGACATTTGATTTTACACTAAATTTGGGTGAATCGGTTTAAAAAATCATAACTGAAAAATTACTGATGATAGAAGCTTGAAATTTGTACAATATATTAGTACATAGATGAGCTATATAGAATAAAATCTATATATATTTACATCAACCCTTCCAAAAGTTATAGGGTAAATCTTAGACATCTGACTACACAACAATTTTGAGTGAGTTGGTTTAAAAAATAATAACTTAAAAATTACTGATGATAAAAGCTTGAAATTTGTACAATATATTAGTACATAGATGAGCTATATAGAATAAAATCAATATAAATTTAAATCAACCCTTCCAAAAGTTTTAGGGTAAATCTTAGACATCTGACTACACAACAATTTTGAGTGAGTTGGTTTAAAAAATCATAACTTAAAAATTACTGATGATGAAAGCTTGAAATTTGTACATTATATTAGTACATAAATGAGCTATATAGGATAAAACTAGTAAGAATTTAAATCAACTTTTCCGGAAGTTATACTAAGTTTGTGTTCGACTTTACAATAAATTTGGGTAAATTGGTTTAAAAAATTAAAACTTAAAACTTACTGATAGAAGCTAGAAATTTGTACAATATATTAATATATAAATGAGCTATATATGATAAAATTGGGAAAAATTTACATCAATAGGGTAAATTATAGACGACTTCAAGTTGAATCATAAATTTTTAAATATTGCAGCTTATTTCTACCTATGTATAACCAATGATTGTAATGTTAGCCAGCACAAATTTTATATAAACTTGCAGTAATAATACAGCAATCATTTATATATTGTAAACAAAAAATCATTCATATTCAATTACTCTTTAATATATTTAATAATGTAATACAAACCTTATAACTGTAAAAATGGCACCAACACTACAGATTATCCAATCACATTATTTTAATAGAATTTAAAGTTTTAGTTTATTATTAAGCAGAAATTCACTTGCACTACAAACGAACGACTTTTTAATACTAATAGTAATATTTGTTCGAGCCGACAGAGATAAGGTATAAAAACTGCTTAATATAATGCGGAAAATAAAATAATCTTTTTAGAAATAAAATATTATACTAAAAATCTATTCAACATCTATTAATAGAAATGATGAAGATTTATATTACAATTAATATAACCCAATCGCTTACGTTAAAGTCATTCTTAATAAAATATGATTGCAATAATTCATACCATTCATAAATAAACTGCCAGACTGGGCAATACTATCACAAATAGTCCCCTTTGTTAAATGCAAGTATGATTATTATACGTGTTGGAGATTGTGGAATTAGGGTGTAATTGGCTTCAGCACACCCCATTTACAATACACCCCTAATTTACACGGCAGTGCAAAGCCTCGCTACTACAAACAGATTTGTAACAATGCATCCCATTCGGGGTCCCACATACTAATTGACCAGAAATAATCGAGATTCTCTTTAATTGTATATGTTTATTGGAGGGATTGAGTTAATAATTCGTTAGTTTTTTATTGTGTGTGTTTAATAAGCTTTGGTTGATTAAATTATGTTTTAATTATCATAGACCATTACTAGACAATTGTTTAAATGTTAATATAAAATTGCATATAAGTGCAGAGAGCTTTCTTATATCTTAATATATTATATATCCGACAAATCAGAATAGACTATTGTGAAACAGCATATATTTCGCTCTAATTAAAAACCTACATTTTGTTGTGGTGTTGATTTTTCTCTACAAAACTTGTCATTCACACGGTAAACTGTACTTACAGGTCATAATGTCTTTAAGCCCTATTGTTGTGGCAAGAATTAAAGCGTCGATTAAAGGTGGGCGAGGAAAACGTGAAACTGGAAAGAGGACTATGGGCAAACGCAAAATTTTCTTGCAAGATAACACTATACCTCACGTAGCCAGAGTTGTCAGAGATTATCTGGATGAAGTGGTAATTTTGCGGTTAGATTGGCTAGCTTAGACATGAATCCTATAGAACGTGTCTGAGATGAGTTGGGACAACATATCCAGAAGCATACACCTGCTCCAAGAACTGCTCAAGAGCTAAGACAGTTGCTATTGCAAGAATGAAATAATATCGACCAAAATGTAATCCTTTATTTAATTCAAAGTGTTCCTCGTCGACTTCAAACAGTCATTTAATGCAAGAAGGGGTAATACTCGTTATTAGTAATAAGTTTTTTTTATATTTTTTACTCCATATTAGTCCTAGAAACAAAAATTCAAACTTTGAACTGTAAATTTGTGTTATTTCCAAATATGCTTTACAATTCAACATTGAATTTTTAATTTTAAAAAGACCTCAATTTTTTGTTTGTTTTATAAATATAAATAATTTAAAGAAAGTAAATCTAATTTCTAATAAAATCTATTTTGAAATAGCAACGATTTCAACCAACATAACTAATAAAAAAACAGAAATCAAATTTTTAATCAACCATTTCCCCCACAGATGTCACCAGTTTTATGTTTCCTACATTATTCAATTTGAGTTAGCAAGTTGCATGCAATCAAGCAAGTCAATACAACATTTTTATAATTTCCAAAACACGAATCATTACCCAATAAAAATAAAAACAAAATAATTTTGATTATCAAAACATAAAAATGTAATCAAATTAGTGCGTTACCGCGTCGTTCGTTCGTTAACACAAAGTGCGGTTTATTTATATAGGTGAGTCATATTTATTATTGTTTCACCTGTATTATAATTATTTTTGGTAGTAAATTTAAATCTTATTATTTTCAATGTGTCAATCTCGTGGATTATTGATTTTGCAGGCGTTTCATTATCATCGCTAGATATACATGGCTGATTTCATTTTGTAATAATATCGTAAATGTAGTGTGCATTTTGATAAATATTTAATCGAAATTTATTTATAAAATATGCATGGAAGTATGTTAGTTTTAAACAGTTTTAGTCCAGCTGCCAATCAAGTCGGGTTTAAAATTATAAATATTATCTGAGGAGCTTATTCTGTTTTATGTATGGTGTTTGGTAGTTTGTATTAATTTGATTTATCTGTTATGATGTAATTGGATTTTGTAGTATATACTGGATACCTGACTTGCGTTTATAAAGTGAGGCAAAATATTTTCTGGCGGCCATTTTGTGAGTGACTTGATATTACTAAATATGTATTAAAAACATCTTACATTTTATTATTTTAGTTTTTTAAACATTTAAAAAATGCATTAAATATGCTACTAACATTGTAAACTAACTATTGAAATGTTCCGGACAACAATTGGTTAATTGGATCCAAAGTTAAGACCAATAATGCGTTTGTGATAAAAAATTAATATCTTCTAAGCAAGTCTACCAACTTCGACCAAATTTTAAATCAACATAACGTATTGCTGAAGTTTTACTGTCATAGGTAAACTTTGATATGCAAAGGTTTTTGCGGTACAGTAATTAAAAATTTGTTTGAAAAATTAAACCAGTATAACTTTAAACTTCTAAAATATTTTAAAAATATTTGATTAAATTTTAGAGATTTGTAAGATAGTTTAGAATTTTTTAGATAACTCTAGAAGCTTTTTACTAATATTTGAAATGTTTTAGAACCTTAATAAATATAAAATTAATAATTTCAACATTTTTAAAAAATAATCAAAAATATTTTCAAAATTTCAATGTTTTCTTTTTTATTTTTTTGCAACAAATTGTAAAAATTTGTAACAAATATTTCAAAAACTATGAGTTTGTTGACAAAATTTTAAATCAAACAATACAACATTTGCTAAAAAAATAATAAAATTTATACGAAAGTTTCTAAAAATATGATTTAACTTTTGATCAATTTTTATAAACTTCTAAAAAAATCTAGAAGCTTTTGATGAACTATAAAAGCACTTTAAAACATTCCAAAATCTTTGATCAAGTTAAAAAAAAATAAAACCTTTGGCCAATATTAGAAGTTCTTTACTAAATTTTAGAAACTTTTAACAAATCTTTTAAAAAAGTTCAAAAATAATCTAAACATTTTTGGTCAACCTTAAATTTTTTTTACTAATTTCTGATGAGCTTTGGAAATTTTAGGGCTACGTTAAAAATTGTTCTTCAAATTTTAGAAACTGCTGAGATGTTCTAGAAACTACTAAAGTATTATAAAAACTATTAATTAGCCAACTCTTGATAATGTTCAGAAATATTTGATCAAATTTTAGAATATTCTTAATTGTCCTAAAAACTTTTGAAAAACTTCAAATACATTTAATCAAATTCTAGAAACTTTTAAAGTGTCCCAAAATTTTTTGTCAACTATAGACAATTTTTAACAAATTTTAACTTCTAAATTTTTTTGACCAATTTTAAAAATATTAGAAATATTTGATTAAGTTTAAGAAACTTTTAAAATGACTATTGTCTAACTTAAGAGCTTCAATAAGATTAAGAAAACTCTAAAAAATTTTAGAAAATTTTGACAAACTGTAGAAATTTTTGATAATATTTAAATCAAAACCTTTAATTAAATTCTAAAAACTCCTAAGATGTTTTAGAAAATGTCAGCCAACAGAAACTATTGAAGCAATTTCATTTCAAACGGACCAGAGCAGGGGAGGGGGTGCATTGAGAAACTTGCTTATGTATTTTTTTTCAGTTTCTATAACTTATTAGTAATCCTTTGATTGGTATACGAGGGTAAGAAACCCTTAAAAAAACTTCTACAATTTTTTAAAGTTTTTTTGTCGTTTTTTTAACTTAATTGTTTAAAAATCAAAAATTTAACTAAAAAAAATAAATTTACGAGTGAAATCAATCAGAAATTTTCCGTAGAATTCAAATCTGGCGCTACTTTAAGTCTATACCTTGTTTATAAACCGCAAAAGCCATAAAACCATGTGTTTGTTCTCAGTGGGCTGGGCAAAAAGGAGAATTTTTTAAAAAAATTTAATTTAATTAGTTAGTTTAGATTTTTGGCGTATCAGCCTAATAAGACTATTAACGCCGAACGAAAGTTTAAGAAATCTGCAAAGTAAGCTTTAACATTTACTCTTCAAAAGTTTTTAAATTTTTTTAAATTGTTCAGGACCCTTTAATTTAGTTTAAATTTAGTCATTTTTATAAAAAAAATTAAATTCTAAAAATTCTTGAAAAAATTTAAAAACCTTTGACTAAATCTAGAAAATATTTAAGAAGTTTTGATAAATTTCTAGAATTTTCTAAGATGTTTTTGAAATTTTTGGCCAAATTTAGAAACCTTTAACTAAATTTTAGAACAACTTTTGACTAACTCTTAGATACTCCTGAAGATAATTGATAAAATATTACAAATTTTTTCACTAATTTTAGAAACTTTGTTTTAAATTCTAGAAACGTCTTAAAAGCTTTAATTTTTTTAGTTAATTCAAAAAACTTTTAAAAAATTTTAGAAAGTGATCATATTCTAAAAATTTCTAAGGTGTACTAGAAACTTTTAACTAACTTTAAAAAATTATTCATCAAATTATAGGAAATTTTGACCAACTTTGACTAACTCAAAAATGTATAGAAAAATTTAATTAAATTCTAAAAAAACTTTCAGAAACTTTTTTTACTAATTTTTAATTTTTTTTGTAAAGTACTAGAAACTTTTGATCAACTTAATTTGATTTTGTAAGACTGGATTTTAATATTTCAGACACATTTGAACCAGATTTTCACAGTGTAAACCACCCTCCCATCAATTGTTTGTTATCAAAAAATTTAACGTTTGACTTCTCTGCAAACATCAAAATTCATTTTGTTCTAAGAGATGGTCGTAATCATATCTCTTGATAACTAACATTTGGGTGGGTAAGGGGGCCACTCCAATCCAAATTACTGACTCGTTATTATGGTATGGAGTAACCAAACCACCCACCCATGTGTTTGTTATTAAGAAATTTAACGTTTGATTACTTTGCGAACATCAAAAGTCATTTTGTCACAAGAGAAGGTTGCGATTTAATCTCTTGATAATTAACACTTTGGTGGGTGGGTGGGCTACTCTAATCTAAATTACCAACTTGTTATTATGATATAGAATAACCCACCCACCCACCCAAGTGTTTGTTAACAAGAGATTTAATGTCTGACCTCACTGCAAACGTCAGAAGTCATTTTGTCCCAAGAGAAGGTTGTGATCCAATTTTTTGATAAATAACATTTGGGTGGGTGGGTGGGCCACTCCAATCCTAACTACCAATTTGTTATTATGGTATGGAGTAACCCACCTACCCTCCTAACTGTTTGTTATCAAGAAATTTAATGTTTGTCAAGCCTGCAAACGTTAGAAGTCATTTTGTCACAAGAGAAAATTGTGATCTAATCTTTTGATAACTAACCCTTAAGTGGGTAGGTGGGCCATTTCAATCCAAACTATTGACTTGTTATTATGGTATAAAGTAACCCACTCAAGTGTTTGTTATCAAAAGATTTAATGTTTGATCATACAACAAACGTCAAAAGTTATTTTGGCTGAAGAAAAGGTTGTGATCTAATCTTTTCTAAGTGGGCCACTTTAATCCAATCTATTAACTTGTTATTATGGTAGGGAGTAACCCACCCGCCCACCCAAGTGTTAGTAATAAAGTGATCGGATTACAACCTTTTTTTAGAACAAAATAACTTCTGACGTTAGCAGTGAGGTCAAACATTAATTCAACCAGTCATTCAATGTTTGACTTCTCTGCGAACGTCAAAAAATACTTAATCACAAGAGAAGGTCGTGATACAATCTTTAGGGTAGGTGGCCTACTCCAATCCAAACTATTGACTTGTTATTATGATTGGAGTCAAGTTTTTTGCATGATTTTTATGATATTCAATGTTTATACAGTAATTTTTATAGTAAGCATTAGTTTTTTGAACAATTTTGTTGTCACTTTTTTTAAAATTTTTATAAATTTAATATTTTATAACATTTTGACTTTTTATATAAAAATTGTTGAAAATTTTAACAGTTTATGATGAGTTTGTTATATTTTATAGCTAGAATTTGCTATTTTTGACATTTTATTAATAGAATTTTGCACTTTTTAACAGTTTATGACCGGTTTTTGAATCTTTTTGACAATATAATGATAATTTTTAGCTGAATTTTGCTATTTACTTTATACTACGATAAAAATTCAGTAATTTGGATTAGAGTAGCCCACTCACCCAGCCAAGTGTTAGTTATTAAGAAATGGAATTACAACCTTTTCTTAAAACGCGTTATATTGCATGAAATTTGCTTAAAAAACTAATTTTTGTCTTGAAATTCATTAAAAGTCACTCAGAAAATTTACTTTTATTACAAAATTCATCAAAAATTGTGCAAAAATGCATTGTATTGCATGAAATTTAATAAAAAAACTAATTTTTGTCCTAAAATTCATTAAAAATCACACAAAAAACTTACTTCTACTACGAAACTCATCAAAAATTGAGCAGAAATACGTTTCATTGCCTAAAATTTGTTTAAAAAACTAAGTTTTGTTTTGAAATTCATTAAAAATCACACAAAAAATTACTTTTATTACTAAATTTATCAAAAATTGTGCAAAAATGCATTGTATTGCATAAAAATTGATTAAAAAACTGATTTTTGTCTTGAAATTCATCAAAAATTACTCATAAAACTTACTTTTAGTACAGAATTCATAAAAAATTGTGCAAAAATGCAATGTATTGCATGAAATTTGCTAAAAACCTAATTTTTGTCTTAAAATTGATCAAATATTATACAGAAAACTTACTTCTACTTCAAAATTCCTAACCTAACCTAACTTTAATCCACTTGATCAATTTTAATGTTAAACCAAAAAGGTCAATTAAACAGTTATAACTTTTTAACAGTTTATTGGAAATTGCTAAAATTTGGTATAAATACACGTTATTATTATCAGTACCAATTGTTCAAAAATTATTTAAATTGACACAATAATTTTGACATAACCTCACTTTAATCAACTTGGTCAAATTTAACTTTAAAACAAAAAGACCAATTAAACAGTTATAACGTTTTAACTGTTTACTGAAAATTATTGAAATTTGGTACCAATATATTTTAATATAACCAGTACCAACTGTACAAAAGTTATTTAAATTGCTACCATAAATTCAACATAACCTAACTTTAATTCAGTTGATCAATTTGAACTTTAAACTAAGATTTTAAATTAAACAGTTATAACTTTTTAACTATTTATTAAAAATAGCTGAAATTTAATACCAATATACCTTACTATTATCAGTACCAACAGTACAAAAATAATTTAAATTGATACCATTAATTCAACATAACCTAACTTTGATCTACTTGGTCAATTTTAACTTTAAACCAAGAAGACAAATTAAACAGTTATAACTTTTTAAATGTTAATTGGAAATTGCTGTAATTTAGTACCAATATACTTTATTATTATTAGTACCAACTGTGTAAAATTTATTTAAACTGATACCATCAATTCAACATAACCTAACTTTAAACCACTTGATTAATTTTAACTTTAAACCAAGAAAACAAATTAAACAGTTATAACTTTTTAACTGTTAATTGGAAATTGCTGTAATTTGGTACAAATATATTTTGTTATTATCAGTACCAACTGTACAAAAATTATTTAAATTGATACCATCAATTCAACATAACCTAACTTTAATCCACTTGATCAATTTGAACTTTAAACTAAGATGGTCAGTTAAAGAGTTATAACTTTTTAATTGTTTATTAAATATAGCTGCAATTTGGTACCAATATACTTTAATATCATCAGTACCAAAAAATATTTAAATTAATATCAACACTCCAACATAACCTAACTTTAATCCACTTAGTCAATTTTAACTGTAAATAAAGAAAGCTAATTATACAGTTATAACTTTTTAACTATTTATTGAAAATTGTTGAAATTTGGTACCAATATACTTTATTATTATCAGTACCAACTGTACAAAAATTATTTAAATTGATACCATCAATTCAACATAACCTAACTTTAATCCACTTGATCAATTTTAATTTTAAACTAAAATGGCCAATTAAACAGTTATAACTTTTTAACTGTATATTTGAAGTTAATGAAATTTTGTACCAATATACTTTAATATTATCAGTACCAATTGAAGAAAAATTATTTAAATTAATACCAAATTGACTTTTGACATTTGCAAAGAGGTCAAACGTTAAACCTCTTAATAACACTTGGGTGGGTGAGTAAGTTACTCCATATCAAGATAACAAGTCAGTAAATTGAATTAAAGTTACAATGTAAGAATATGATCCAAGTATGTCTTAAATGTCAAAATTCGGCCTCATAATGTTAAAACCAAGTTTAACTGTAGCTGAAACATCAAAATCCGTCCTTACAATAGCAAAATCTAGTTTAAGTATATCTAAAACATCAAAATCCGGCCTGTCATTTTAAAATCAAGCCAAAAGTAATCGGAGATGTCAAAATTTGGACTTACAATGTTAAAATTAGTTCAAATATGTTTGAAATATCAAAATCCGGTCTTACAATATCAGAATTTGTTTAAAATAATTCTGAAATATTAAAATCCGACCTTAAAAAACCAAAACGCAGTCTTGCTATGTTTGAAATACCTATAATCCAGCCTTATACTGTCAAAATTTGGTTCAAATAAGCCTAATACATTAAAATCCGACCTTACAATGTCAGAATCTGTTTCAAACATGTCTGAAATATTAAAATTCGGTATTACAAAGTTAAATTAAATTGACCAAAAGTTTGTAGTACTTTTTAAAAAAATTTAAAAGTTAGTAAAAAAAGTTTTTTTTAGAATTTGATTGAATTTTTCTATAAATTTTTGAGTTAGTCAAAGTTGGTCAAAAGTTCCTATAGTTTGATGAATAATGGTTTTTAAAGTTAGTTAAAAGCTTCTAGTACATCTTTGACATTTTTAGGATATGATCATGTTTCTAAAATTTTAAATTTTTTTTTTTAATTAACTAAAAAATTTTAAAGTTTTTAAGACGTTTCTAGAATTTAAAACAAAATTTCTAGAATGAGTGAAAAACTTTATAACATTTTATTAATTATTTTCAGGAGTATCTAAGAGTTGGTCAAAAGTTTTTAGAACTGTTCAAAAATTTTCAAAATTTAGGGTTTCTAAATTTGGCCAAAAATTTCTAAAACATCTTAAAAGTTTCTAAAGATTTATCAAATGTTTTTGAAACTTCTTAAATATTTTCTAGATTTTGTCAAAAGTTTTTAGATTTTTTCATGAATTTTTAGAAATTTTATAAAAATGACTAGGTTCCTAAACAGTTTAAAAAATTTAAATACTTTTGAAGAGTAATTGTTGAAGAATAGGTTTAATTTGCAGATTTCTTGAGTTTTTTGGCCCTTAAAACCCAAATACACAAAACATATTTATATTTTAACATTTTTTATTCAGAAATAATAAAATATTCTACTATATAATTTTTTTTTTTTTTTTTTTTTTTTTTTTTTTTTAATGGCATATTTCTGAATAATAAAAAATGTTAAATATAAAAAATTTCTACAAAATAAAAAAAGAAAATATTAATTAAATTTATATTTTCCAATTAATTTACATCAAAATACGTCAACTTCAACGATTAAAAAAAAATTTAAATTTTTTTTTGCCCAGCTCACTGAAAACATGGTTTTATGATTTTTGCGGTTTATAAACAGGGTATAGACTTGAAATAGCGACAGATTTGGAAACCACAAAAAATTTCTGATCACTAGTAAATTTATTTTTTTTGAGTTAAGTTTTCAATTTTTAAACAAAAAATGCGATTAAGTTAAATAACGACAAAAAAAATTGAAGAATTTTTTTAAAGGTTTTATACCTTCATATACCAATCAAAGGACTACCAATAAGTTATAGAAACTGAAAAAAAAATACATAAGTAAGTTTCTTAATACACCCCCCCCCCCTGCTTTTCCGTTTGAAATGAAATTGCTCAAATAGTTTCTAGAAATTAATGAACGGTTTCTAGAGTTAACTGACATTTTCTAAAACATTTTAGGAGTTTTTAGAATTTAATTAAATGTTTTGATTTGAATATTATCAAGAATTTCTACAGTTTGTCAAAATTTTCAAAAATTTTTTAGAGTTTTCTAAATTTTATAGAAGCTCTTAAGTTAGACAACAGTCATTTTAAAAGTTTCTTAAACTTAATCAAATATTTCTGATATTTTTAAAATTGGTCAAAAAAAATTTAAAGTTTTAAAATTTGGTAAAAATCGTAGTTGACAAAAACTTTTGAAACACTTTAAAAGTTTCTAGAATTTGATTAAATGTGTCTGTAGTTTTTCAAAAGTTTCTAGAACTGTTTAAAATATTCTAAAATTTGA
The DNA here is from genome assembly GCA_963932245.1 of Tachinus rufipes. Taxonomy (NCBI): domain Eukaryota; kingdom Metazoa; phylum Arthropoda; class Insecta; order Coleoptera; family Staphylinidae; genus Tachinus; species Tachinus rufipes. The sequence goes on along the minus strand of OZ010746.1, from coordinate 105,880,226 downwards.
TCAAATATTTCTGAACATTATCAAGAGTTAGCTAATAGATTTTATAATACATTAGAAGATTCTAGAACATCTTAACAGTTGAAGAACAATTTTTAACGTAGTCCAAAAATTTCCAAAGCTCATCAGAAGTTAGTAAAAAGATTTTAAGGTAAATTATTTTTAGTATTTAATTACATGTTTTTAAAGTTTCTAGAAGTTTTTCAAAAGTTTTAGAATTTGTTAAGGGTTTCTAAAATTTTTGTCCAAAGGTTTTAGTTTTTTTTTTTTTAATTGATTAAACATTTCAAATTTTTTTAAAGTGCTTTTATAGTTGATCAAAAGCTTCTAAATTTTTTTAGAAGTTTATAAAAATTGATTAAAAGTTAAATCATATTTTTAGAAACTTTTGTAAAAAATTTATTATTTTTTTAGCAAATGTTGTAGTGTTTGATTTAAAATTTTGTCAACACTCTCAGAGTTTTTAAAATATTTGTTACAAACTTTCACAATTTGTTGCAAAAAAATGAAAAAAAACATTGAAATTTTGAAAATAATTTAGATTATTTTTTAAAAAGGTTGAAATTATTAATTTTATATTTTGTTAAAGTTTCAAATTATTTCAAATATTAGTAAAAAGCTTATCTAAAAATTTCTAAAATATCTTACAAATCTCTAAAATTTAATCAAATATTTTTGAAATGTTTTTAAAGTTAGTCAAAAGTTTATAAAATATTTCAGGAATTGGTAAAAGTTGTCTAAATAATTTTTTGGGAGTTTCTAAATTTTAGCAAAAGGCTTCCGGAGCTAAGTAAAAGTTACAAAAACGACATAGGAGTTTTTAAAATTTGCCCAAAAGTTCCTAAAACTTTTCTAAAAATTCTAAAACATTTTAGTACTTTTTAGTAGTTTCTATAATTTAGTAAAAGGTTTCTAGAGTTAGTTAAAAATGTCTAAAGTTAGCCAAAAATGTTCAAAGCATTTTAGGAATATCTAAAGTTTGGTCAAATGTTTTTGAAACTTTCAAGATATTTCTAGAATTAATCTAAAAGTTTTTAAAATTTAGTACAAAACTTAAAAAACAGATTAAAGATTTCTTCACATTTAAAAGTTTCTAGATTTTGATTAAAGTTTGACCACAAAATACACAAATTTGGACAAAATTTACTCTTAGAACCCATGGATATATAACTGGTTACTTGACTCTCTGTGTGTGACTTAGTAATACAAAGTAAATATTAAAAACGTCTTACATTTTATTATTTTAAAATTCTATACTTTTAAAACATACATTATATGTCACTAACAGTAACAAGAAACCATTTAAATAACAAAAATTTGTTTATTGGATCCAAAGTTATAAATACAAAAAATGTGTTTTTAATAAACAATTTATATCTTTTAAATAGGCTCACCAACTTAATCCAAATTTTTGGACAATTTTATTACACGTATTACTGACGTTTTATTATTATGGTCAAACTTTGTATTTGCAGTACCGTAACTTAAAAAAAAAGTACTTAAAAATACCTAAATAAATAACTTTTTTATGAGCAATAATACAAAAACCGGCAACAATCGTAAATTAGCACAAAATATAAGCCATTTACATTGTGTAATTAGATTTTAATTTGTAGACTTTCTGCGCGTGCTATCTTCAATGGAAGTGATGTTTTATATGCGCAGCAAACTGAGTTAATTCCTTCAGTTAAATTATCAACTAAAATAAGTTTGTATTTATCATATGCATTACGTATATGGTAATAACGTTGAAGTTTTGTGAAAATTTCAAAATAATTGTTTTGCAAATAAAACAGTAACGTACAAAAGAACAAACATTTTATTCTGAAATTTAAATCTTATTTTGATCTTTTGCACGCCACTGATTTATTACTAACCAATTTTCTTGAAATTTTTACAAAACTTCAACGTTATCATTATATACATAATGCATATAATGTATAGAATGTTAAAACTTATTTTAATTGGTAATTACGCTAGGTGGGCCACTCCAATTCAAACTACCACTTTGTTATTATAGTATGGAATAACCCACCCATCCACCTAAGTGTTTGTTATTAAGAGATTTAATGTTTGAACATTTTGCAAGCATTAGAAGTTATTTTGTCACAAAAGAAGGTTGTCATCCAACTTGGGTGGGTAGGTGGGCTACTCCAATGTAAACTACTAATTTGTTATTATGATATGGAGTAACCCACTTATTCACCCAAGTGTTTGTTATCAAAAGATTTAATATTTGACCACATTGCAAACGTTAGAAGTCATTTTGTCCCAAAAAAAGATTCTTGATAACTAACACTTGGGTGGTTGAGTGTGCTACTCCAATCCAAACTACTGACTTGTTATTATAAAATGGAGTAAAGTTTCTTTGTACAATTTTTATAGTATTCAACGTTTTTACAGTAAATTTGATAGTAAACTTAAGTTTTTTGGACGATTTTTAAGATTTTATAACATTTTTGACTTTTTATTTAAATTTTTTTGAAGATTTTAACAGATTATGTTGAATTTTAGTATTTTTTGACAACATTTTTATACTTTATTCCTAGATTTTGCTATTTCTAACATTTTATAAATAGAATTATGCACTTTTTGACAATTTATGACCGGATTTTGCATATTTCTGATAATATTATGATATTTCATAGCCGAGTTTTGCTATTTTTAAAATTTTATGAATTTTTTAACAGTTCAAGCTCATATTTGTAATTTTTCACATTTTATCAGATATTTAAAAAAATTTTGACCGAATTTTGATTCTATCTAAATAAATAAATATTTTTGATTATTTATGATAGAATTTTGCACTTATTAACAGTTAATGACTAAATTTTTGACGTTCAATAAAAAGAAATTTGCAATTTTCAACAGTTTATAACAGTTTATAACTTTCTAACTATTTTTTGTTGTTTCAAGATCTGATTTTGCTTTTTTGATATTTAATAAATAGAATTTTAATTTTTTTTTTATTTTTTACTAGTTTATAGCTATATAAAGAATTTTGTTACTTTTTAACAATATTTTTAAGTTTCAAAGCAGAATTTTGTTATTTTTCATATTTAATAAATAAAATTTCAATTTTTTTAACAGTTTATGGCCAAATTTTAGTGTTTTTTGACAATATTTCATAGCTATTTTAGACTTTATAAGTAGAACTTTACATTTTTCAACAGTTTATGACTTTGGTGCTTTTTGACAATATTTTGATGTTTTAATAAAAAAAATTGTAATTTTTAACATTTTATAAATGGAATTTTTAGTTTTTTTGAAAATTATTTAATATTTTATGACCAGACAATAAAATTTAACACTTTAAAGACCAGATTACAATTTTAAAGACAAGATTAACAATTTCAAATCCAAATTTACAAATTGGTATTAAAGCATCAAATAATTCTCTACGTTGGTAGCTTTTTTTATTTTTCTCTTCATAAAGATCCAAACATGTCTTTATGCACAGAATATCATCTTCCTTATTTGCAAACTTTTTGGAACAACTTTAGAGCCATTGCTTAACCGAAATTTTATTTTTTTTATCAAAATTTTTGTTTAACTTTGATTTCATGTTTTGGGGTTTTTGGGCATCTATTACCGTATTTGTAAACTTTTTGGAACTAATTTTGAGCTATTGCTTAGCTAAAACTTAATTTTTTTATTAATATTTTTGATTAACTTTGATTTCTGAACGAGCCAAACATATTTATGGGCTCAGAATATTTTTTTTTATTTGCAAACTTTTTGGAACAACTTTTGAGTCATAGCTTAGCTGAAATTTTAAATTTCTTATTCAAATTTTTGGTCAACTTTAATTTTATGAAAAGTGAAACATGACCCAATTTCTTGGTTGCAAACTTTGTGGAACAACTTTTGACCTATTGCTTACCTGAATCTTTAATTTTTATGTCAAAATTTTTGCTCAATTCTAATTTCATAAAGACCTAAACATGTTATTAGGTTTATATTACCTACTTCCTTATTTATAAACTTTTTGGAACAATGTTTGAGGAATTATTTAGCTGAAACTTTAATTTTGTGATCAAAACTTTTGCTCAATTTTAATTTAACGAATGATCATAATTATTTTTTTAAATTTTAACCATTTTGGAACAATTGTTAAAGCTTTGTTAAACTGAGACTTTGAAATTTTTAATAAAATGTTTGCTCAAGTTTTATTTTATTAATAGCCAACACAATTTTAAATTTAGAATAATCAATTCCCTAATTGCAATGGTGTTGGAACAGTCTTTGGAGCATATCTTGGTTTGGACTTTAGTTTTTTGATCAACGTTGTTACTTAATATAGATTTTCTTAATAGTCAAAGACATTTTTAGGCTTAGATTAATTAATTCTTAATTTACAAACGTTTTGGAACAACTTTTGAAGCATATTTTGAACCAGACTTCAATTTTCTAATTAATATATTTTTTCAACTTTGTTCTTATTAAAAGCCAAACATGTTTTTAGGTTTAGAATACTTAATTTCTTATGTACATACCTTTTGGCACTATTTTAGAAAAAAAATTAATTCAGATCTTGAATATTTTTATCAAAAACTTTTTCAACTTTAGTTTTATTGATAGCAAACACAGTTTTAGGCTCAGAATAATTATTTTTTTAATTGCATACGTTTTGGAGCATTGTTTAGCTCAGATTTTAATGTTTAAATTAGTATCTACAACAAAACCCACGACTAAGTTAGTTTCTAGATTCAATAAGGCAAATTTTGTTTACACAAAGTCTAAACTATGCACTAACAGCTTATTTACTCAATTTTTGAAAATTTTAATTATAAGCAATTTTGAGTATTTTTGAAAATTTATCAATTTTTGATTAAATTAGTGTCTACAGAAAAGCCCACGACAAAGTTAGTTTGTTTATTCAATAAAGCAAATTTTGTTAACAATAAGTTTAAACCATACACTAACAAAATATTTAGTAAATTTTATAATTTTTGATTCTTAGCGTTTTTTGGGTATTTTTGAAAACTTATCATTTTTGGTTAAATTAGGGTCTACAACAATGCCCACAACTAAGTTAGTTTTGATATAAAATGAAGGAAATTTAGTTTGCGCAAAGTATATACTATGCACTATCAGCATTTTTTTTTTAATTTTAGAAAATTTTGATTTTCAGCATTATTTGAGTAATTTTAAAAATTCATCAATTTTTGATTAAATTAGTGTTTACAACAAAGCTCACAACTAAGTTAGTTTTTATATAAAATGAACCAAATTTTGTTTACACTGAGTCTATACTATGCATTAACAGCATTTTTTAAAAAAATTTGAAAATTTTGATTTTAAGCATTTTTTGAGTATTTTTGAAAATTTATCAATTTTTGATTAAATTAACGTCTACAACAAAGCTCACAACTAAGTTAGTTTTTATATAATATGAAGCAAATTTTGTTTACACTAAGTCTATACTATGCACTAACAGCATTTTTTAAAAGTTTCTGAAAATATTGATTTTAAGCATTTTTTGAGTAATTTTGAAAATTCATCAATTTTTGATTAGATTAGTGCCCACAATATAGTTCACAACTACGTTACTTTTTATATTCAAAAAAGCAAATTTTGTTTTTTTTTTAGTGTAAATCATGCACTAACAGCATATTTAGAAATTTTTTGAAAATTTTGGTTCTAAGTATTTTTTGAAAATTTATCAGTTTTTGAATACAGTAGTTTGTTGTTCTTTGTTAGTACAAAATTATTGAATTTCCATAATGCTTTAACATTAATAATGGGTGAAATTAGTGTTAACTTTAATCCTTCAGAAACGAAACGAAAAAAATGTTTCAAAAAGAATCGATAACGCACTCTTCTTGTGGAAACAATTTTAATTTTTTATCCAAGTATGTGTTTCTATTGATTGATTGTAAACGGCGACTGTTAAAAAGTTAAAACTCTTTAAAGCGCTATTTGATTGATTGTTGAAAGTACCCGCCCTCGAATCTCTTTCTACCCCTTCGTGTCCCAGTCGCAAAGTGAAAGAAGTGCGCTTTAAAGGGATACTTTATCATGATCTCTGCCCATCAATTCATTTTAGTGGAAGGCACGGTTTAAATCTGCCCGAATGTCTCGGGATGGCGGGACCGGGGGAGGCTTAAACATGACAAATAAATAATAAAGAAGTCTACTTCCAACTCTATCTCTATTTGTACATCTAAATGATAGACAGTTGCATGCTTTCAGCATGAATATAAAGGGTTTTCTAATAAAATTTACTACAAAAATGGTGAAATGGCAAAACTAAAGCACTTTTTGGTCGTCGTAAAGCATTCTCGGCAGACAATAGTAGACTTGGTAGAAAAATTTGAGCTATTGGGACAAGTTTGTGATGTGAAGAATCGAAACGGTGTGCATTGCTCAAGAACATATGAGAATATTGCTGATGGAGCCCGTAGTGTTGAAGAAAACCCAGGTTTGTCGATTTCTTGTTGATCTTTTGAATTAGAAATTCCACAAACGACATTTTACCGTATTTTGCATAAAGACTTAAGTTTTAAAGTTTTTAAAGTTCAGTTAACACAAGATCTCAAACCGGTCGATCACCATATACTTTGTATCTTTGCTGATTGTGTCCTTCAAATGATGCGGAATTTTATCGAAAAATCATCTTCAGTGATGAGGCCCATTTTCACCTCGCAGGCTACGTTAATAAGCAGAATTGTCGCATTTGGGTTTCAGAAAATGCAAGAATGATTGTTGAAAAGTCTTTGCTTCCTCAACGTATCACTGGCGGTGAGATTGGACCGTACTTTTTAAAAATGAGGCTGATGTAACTGTTACGGTAAATGGATGGCGCTACCAAGCTATAATTAATGATATTTTATGGCCGGAATTAAAAGATTTTAATGTAGACGACATTTATTTTCAGCAAAACGGCGCTACGTGCCACAGAAGCAACAAAACAATTGCATTTTTGCAAGGAAAGTTTTTTGATTGTTTTATTTCTCGAAGAGGTGATCACAATTGGCCACCGAGATCTTGTGATTTAACACCTTTAGACTAGACGTGAAAGATAAGGTTTATGCCAATGCTCCACAATCAATTCAAGACCTTAAAGATAAAATTTGTAAAGTTATCGAGGACATACAACCGCAAATGTGCAAATTGGTCATGGAAAATTTCATGAAAAGAATGTGGTACTGCAATCGTAACCGTGGCGGCCCATTTGACTGATAATGTTTTCAAATGTTAATGGCATACCTTCTTCTTTACAATGAAATATACATTTATTGATTTCTTTTAAAAATTACCCGTTTATTTAAATATCAAAATTGGAAAACCCTATATATTAGACCAAAAAAAAGAGTCTTAAAGTTTATAATTTATTTTAGCACAATTGCATTACTTATTTATCCTTAACAATTATTAATACAAATCTATCAAATCAACCCACTAATAACATTCCTTTTTTATTATTTAAATAATATTATGTTCCAATTCTATTTATTAAATCTAACTGCTTATTATTATTATTATTATTATGTTTACATACAAATCCAGTTACGGGTATTAGCTGATCTCTTTTCCGTAATAACATAATTTAATCTGCGAGCAAAAAATCGCAATCCCACACCGGTCGGTATGCATGTCGTAAGGTTTGCGATTTTTCGCCTACAATAGCTACCAACGCGGTAGAAAGTAGAGGTGTATATATTATACGCGGTTGTCCGGAGCAACAAAATTAATTTTTTATATACATTATTATTATTTTATTATTATTGTTACCAAACAAGATTTATTAACATGACAGTTCATATTGTTAGCTAGCAAGATTTGGTAAAATGACAGCTTATATTGTTAGCTAGCAATACATATCTTGCTTACATGATAGCAATATGCATAGAGAATAGCCCCGAATGTTTGACCACACTGCAAACGTCTGAAGTTATTTTGTTACAAGAGAAAGTTGTGATCAAACCTCTTGATAACTAACACTTGGGTGGAATGGTGAACCACTCCAATTCAAACTACTGGAGTAAAGTTTTTTTACACAATTTTTATAGCATTCAACGTTTTTACAATAAATTTGATGAGTTTTTCAGACAAATTTGTTGTTACTATTATTTAAGATTTCATAAATTTTATATTAATGACTTTTTGACTTTTTATATATAGAATGTTGAAGATTTTAACAGTTTATGATGAGTTTTAGTTATTTTTGACAATATTTTGCTATTTTTAACATTCTATGAGTAGAACTTTGTATTTTTTGACAGTTTATGACCGGATTTTGAATCTTTCTGACAATATTATGGTATTTTATACCCGGATTTTGTTATTTTTAAGATTTTTTGAAATTTTTTAACAGTTTATGCCTAAATGTTGTTTATTTTTAATAACATTTTGATGATTTAAGGCTGGAATTTTTTATTTTCAACATTTCATAAATATTTTTTATTTTTTGACTGATTTAGATTTTATCTAAAAATATTTTAATGTTTTATGATCGGATTTATTTATTTTTGACTTTTTATTATAGAATTTTGCACTTATTAACAGTCAATGACTTATATAATAAATTTTTTAAAGTTTAATGAAACGAATTGTGCACTTTTCAATAGTTTTCAGCAAATTTTTTTAGTTCTAACAATTTTATGATGTTTTAAGGCCTCATTTTGCTATTTTTGATATTTAATAAGTTGAATTTGAAATTATTTTTTTTTATTTTTAAACAGTTTATAGCCAGATAAAGAATTTTGTTACTTTCTAGCAATATTTTAATGTTTTAAGGCAGGTTTTTGTTATTTATCATATTTAATGAATAGAATTTTAATTTTTTAACAGTTTATGGCCGGATTTTATTGTTTTTTGCCAATATTTCGAAGCTATTTTAGACTTTATAAGTCAAACTTTACATTTTCAACGTTTACGTTTACATTTATGGGTAGACTTTAATGCTTTCTAACAATGTTTTAATGATTAATATTTTCTTCTTTTATTTTGTAGAATTTTTTTATATTTAACATTTTTATTCATAAATAATAAAATATTCTACTATATATAGTAGAATATTTTTTTATTTATGAATAAAAATGTTAAATGTTTTAATGTTTTATGTCCGGATTATTAGTTTGACAGTAAAATTTAGCACTTTGAAGACCAGATTTACAGTTTTAAAAGCTGGATTAACAATTTAGTAGCAAGATTTGACACTTTAAAGACTGAATTAAACTTTTAATTTTTTTTTTAAATAATTAAAAAATATTCTCAGAAAGCATTAAAGTTTAGCCAAAAACAGTTGAAAATTTTCAAATTTTATTCATACACTGTCAAAAATAGCCAAAAATAATCTTAAAATATCAAAATGTTTTCAAAATTTAGTCAAAACGCAATATTTTATCAATAAAATGTTTAAAATAAAAAAATTCTGTCTTAAATCATAAAAATATTGTAAGACAGTACAAAAATCTGACTATATACAGTTAAAACGTGCAAAATAAAAAAAAAATTAAAAAATTAAATTCGAGTTATAAAATATTAAAATAAGGTCATAATGAACTAAAATTTGAGCATAAATTGTTAAAAATGCAGTTCCGGTCATAACATTAAACAATTGAAAAAATAATCAATTGTTGAAAAGTGCAAAATTTGTTAAAAATAGCACAATTTGGCCATAAATCATAAAAATTTTGTCAAACAGTAGTATGGTACTCAAAATCCGACCAAAAACGGTTGAAAAGTGCAAAATATTGTCAATAAAATGTCAAAAATAATAAAATCAAACCTTGAAATTTTAAATAATTGTCAAAAAGCACAAAAAAAACAACGTTATTAAAAAATCTGGTAATAAAATACCAAAATACTGACAAAAAGCATCAAAGTCCAGCAATAAACTGTTGAAAAATGCAAAATTCTTTTTAATAAATGTTAAAATTAACAAAAAAAACTACCATAAAGTATACAAAAAAGGCATAAGTCACAAAAATGTTGCAATTGATTGTTAAAAAGTCAAAATCTACTCATAAAATGTTAAAAACTGGTAATTTTGGTTATAAAACATTAAAATATTTATAGGTAGAATCATGGATATATATCCATGATGCTACCTAAAAGTATTTTAATGTTTTATAACTAAATTTACCAGTTTTTGACATTTTATAAATTAAAATTGCACTTTTTAACAATCAATTGCAACATTTTTGTAATTTATAACAATATTTGTATACTTTATGGTTGGATTTTGCTATTTTTAACGTTTATTAGAAAGAATTTTTCACTTCTCAACAGTTTATGGCCGGATTTTGGTGCTTTTTGTCACTATTTTTATATAAGCTGAAAAAAAAATCTCAATGCACTCTCCCCCTCCTACTCTAGTTCGTTTGAAATGAAATTGCATTTTTAACAGTTTATGCTCAAATTTTGGTTTTTTGTGACCTTATTTTAATATTTTTTAGCTATAATTTAATATTTTTAAATTTTTAGAAAGAGAATTTTGCATGATTTAACAATATATAGCCAAATTTTAGTATTTTCTTACAATATTTTGATATTTCAAGACTGGATTTTGCTATTTTAAACATTTTATTAATAAAATGTTGCGTTTTTTACCAAACTTTAACAATATTTTAAAAATGTTTTTGGCTATTTTTTACCCTCTGTGATTAAAATTTTAAACTTTTTAACAGTTTATAGCTAGTTTTTAGTGTTTCTTGACAATACTTTTTTTGTTATTTTTAACTTGAATAGATTTTTTAACTTTTCAACGTATTTTAAACTAATAACTGTAAATTTGGCTTTCAAATAGTAAATTCAGTTTTTAAAAGTTTAATCCGGTCTTTAAAGTGTCAAATTCTACTACTAAATTGTTAATCCAGCTTTAAAAACTGTAAATGTGTTAAATTTTACTGTCAAACTGATAATCCGGTCATAAAATATTTAAATATTTTCAGAAAAAACTAAAAATTTTATTTATAAAATGTTGAAAATAACAAAGTTTGGTATTAAAACATCAAAATATTGTCAGAAAGCACCAAAATCTAGCCATAAACTGTTGAAAAATGTAAAGTTTTACTTATAAAGTCTAAAATAGCTATAAAATATTGTCAGAAAACACTCCAATTCGGCCATAAACTGTTAAAAAAATTAAAATTCTATTAATTAAATATTAAAAATAACAAAATCCTGCCTTGAAACATAAAAATATTGTTAGAAATTAGCAAATTTCTTTGTCCTGCTATAAACTGTTCAAAAATGGAAAATTTTAATTTAAAATTTTATTCATTATTAAAAAGTTAGAGAATTTAACTATAAACTATTAAAAAGTGCTAAGTTCTTTACATTGAACGTCAAAAATTTAGTCATTAACTGTTAATAAGTGGAAAATTCTATCATAAAAAGTCAAAAATAACTTAATCCGGTCATAAAACATTAAAATATTTTTAAACAAAATCAAAATTTGATCAAAAAAATCTAAAATATAATTATTTTCATGAATCCGGACATAAATCATAAAAATGTTGTTGAAAAAAACCAAAATTTTGTGTTAAACTGTTGAAAAATTTCATAAAATTTTAAAAATAGCAAAATCCGGCTATAAAATATTAAAATATTGTCAGAAAGATTCAAAATCCGGTCATAAACTGTCAAAAAGTGCAAAATTCTATTCAAAGAATATTAAAAATAGCAATCTAGCCATAAAGTGTAAAAATATTGTCAAAAAATACTAAAATTTATCATAAACTGTTAAAATCTTTAACATTAAAAAATCAAAAATGTCATAAAAAATTAAATTTAATAAATCTTAAAAATTGGTGACTACACAATCGTTCAATAAACTTATGTTTACTATAAAATTTACTGTAAGAACGTCGGATACCATTAAAATTGTGCAAAAAAACTACTCCATACCATGATAACAAGTCGGGTGGGTTACTTTATATCATAATAACGAGTTAGTAATATGAATTGGAGTGGCCCACCCAACCCCCGGAGTGTTAGTTATTTTTCTTTGAACAAAATGAGTTTTAACTTTAGCAGGCTAGTCAAACATTAAATCTCTTGATAACAAACACTTGGGTGGAAGAATAGGTTAGTAACTTGGATTGCAATGACCCACCCAAGTATTTGTTATCAAGAGATTGGATCACAACGTAATCTTGGGACAAAATAACTTCTGACGTTTGTAGTGTGGTCAAACATTAAATCTCTTGATAACAAACATTTGCGTAGGTGAGTGGGTTTTCCTATACCATAATAACAAATCAATAGTTTAGACTAAAGTGGCCCGCCTGCCCTCCCAAGTGTTACTTATGAAGAAATTGGATAACAACTTTCTATTGTGACAAAATGACTTTTGACGTTTGCAGTGAAGTCAAACATTGAATTTCTTGATAACAAACACTTGGGTAGGTAGGTGGGTTACTTCATACTATGATAACAAGTCGGTAGTTTGGATTGGAACGGCCCACCTACCCATCCAAGTGCTTGTTATTAAGAGATTGGATCACGACTTTCTTTTAGAACAAAGAAACTGCAAGTCCTTCAAAACAAAGCCATGCGAATTATTTTAAAAGGCAATCGGTATACACCTATTAAAACAATGTTGAGAATTTTGGATTGGTTGTCCATAGTGGAGTTAATTGACTTTTACACGATGATATTTATATTCAAAATTAAATATAACATGATGCCTACTTATTTTCGTCTTTATACCAACAAGGAATATCATTCATACTCTACCAGACAAAACAATAACTTTAGAACACGCAAAACTAATAAATCACAAACTAATATATGTATTTTATCTGATGGAGTTAAAAAATTTAATGATATTCCGGAAATTGTAAAATCAGCAACCGTTAGGCAGCTTAAATGCTTATATTTAAAACACCTAGCAACAAAAAGGGATTAAACATTTTACATTATAATTACATACCACTATATTTCATGTCCCATTATTGTATTAGTTTTAATTTTAATTTTATTAGTTTTAAAATTTAAAATTTTAATTTTATACTTTGACCGTTTTATATTTTTTATACTGTATCATGTACATTCATTGGCGATATTTGCATGTAGCATGAATGCTAAATAAACAACAACTACTACTACTAAAATAATTTCTGACGTTTGTAGAAAGATCAAACATTGAATTTCTTTATAGCTAACACTTGGATGGGTGGGTGCGTTACTCCATACTATAATAACAAGTCAGTAATTTTGATTAGAGTGGTCCACCCACTCACCTAAGTGTTAGTTATTAAAAGATTGGATCACAAACTTTTCTTGTAACAAAATTAATTCTGACGTTTGTAAGATGGTCAAACATTGAATCTATTGATAACAAACACTTGGGTGAGTTACTCCATACCAAAATAACAAGTCAGTATTTTAGATTGGAGTAGCCCAAAAACCCACTCAAGTGTTAGTTATCAGAGAGTAGATTACGACCTTTTCTTGTGACAAAATAATTTGTAGTAGGGTCAAACATTGAATCTCTTGATAACAAACATATAATGAGCCATTCGGACGTTTAGTAAATTTTTTGCAATAAAAGTGTTTTTTTTTTTAACTAATTTTGCACAATTAAAGTGTTTTTGAGCAATTTTTGCATTTTCTTGAACAGTTTGTGAAATATGAAAGTCTTTTAAATAGTTTAATTAGTAAATATTTGATCATGTTTCTGCAATAAAAGTGTTTTTTGATTAACTTAGCACAATAAAAGTGTTTTTAGCAATTTTCTTGGACATATTGTACAATATAATGCGTTTTTTTTGTAAATTTTTGATTAAATTTGTGCAAAAAAAGTGTATTTTGATCTATTTAAGAAACTAAAAGTGTCTTTTAAGCATTTTTTTGTAAAAATTTAATAAATTTTGTACAATTTAAGTGTGATTTGATCAAATTAGTTAAATAAAAAGATTTTATAAGAGATTTTTTCATTTTATGGACATTTTGTGATATATAAAGGATCTTCTGATTGGTTTTTGATAAAGTTTTGATCAATTTTAAGCAATAAAAATATGTTTTGATAAATTTATTTAAATAAAATAGATTTATGAGCAACTTTTTATAAATTTGTAATTAATTTTTTATGGTTTTTGATAAATTAAAATTTTGATAAGTTAAAGATAATTAAAGTATATTCTGAGCGATTTTTGGTCAATTTTGTGCAATAAAAGTGTTTTTTGATCAATTTACGAAAATAAAAAAGGTCTTTTGAGCAATTTTTGGTAAATTTAAAATCAATTTTGTGCAATAGAAGTGTATTTTTATTAATTTGGTAAAATTAAAGTGCTTTAGAGCGATTATTGGTGAATTTGTAATCAATATTGTACAATTAAAGTGTTTTTAATCAATTTAGGGTGCAAATATTTGCAATTTTCTTGAACATTTTGTGAAATATAAAAGATTTCTGGGAGGTTTTTGGTATGTTTTTGATCAATTTTGTACAATTAAAGTGTTTTTTGATTAATTTACAAAAATAAAAAGGTTTTTGGTAAATTTGTAATCAATTTTGTGCAATTAAAGTTTGTTTTGATTAATTTACTTAAATAAAAGGGTTATGAGTGATTTTTGCATTGTATTGAGCATTTTCTGAAATATTAAAGATCTTCTGAGGAGTTTCCGGTAATTTTTTGATTTCTGACCGATTTTTAGTAAATTGTTGATCAATTTTGTGCAATAAAAGTTTTTTTTTATCAATCAAGGAAAATTATAAATAAAGTTTGTACTACCATCTCCTTAAATATTTTACTTTTTTTTTTTTAACACCCCGTATATATAATATATTCATGTATTAATAAACTATTTAATTATTTTTTTAACAAATATGAATTAAACATTTTTAATTGTAATCATACTTAATTTAAACGTAAGTGTCAAAAGATCATTTACAATAAATACATATTGTTCGCATACATGCATAAATCAATGACTCACAATAAACATTAACATAAATAAGAAACCAAAATTGTAGCCATGCATAAGTAATTATAATAAAAAAAATTGATTTGCCAATTCGCTACTAACGCAATACGAGTAGTCAATACAATATCAAATTATATCATCAGTGTAGGCATGCATTATTAAAATGTGCGAAACCATATAAGAGCAACGCGATCTACTCCGGACAACCGCGTATAATATATACACCTCTACTTTCTACCGCGTTGGTAGCTATTGTAGGCGAAAAATCGCAAACCTTACGACATGCATACCGACCGGTGTGGGATTGCGATTTTTTGCTCGCAGATTAAATTAAGTTATTACGGAAAAGAGATCAGCTAATACCCGTAACTGGATTTGTATGTAAACATAATAATAATAATAAGCAGTTAGATTTAATAAATAGAATTGGAACATAATATTATTTAAATAATGTTATTTTAGTAGGTTGATTTGATAGATTTGTATTAATAATTGTTAAGTACAAATAAGTAATGGAATTGTGCTAAAATAAATTATAAAGTTTTAGACTTTTTTTTTATCTAATATAATTCATAATTATTTACTACTTTTATTAAGTTTATCCATTTGTAATTGTAACAGTAATTCTTATCTGATTACAGTAATGTTTGGAGCAACAATGAAGAAGAACATTATATTTGCGTTTAATTGCTATACATATCAAGTCTGCACATGACATATAGTCCTGGTGTAATTGGGCCCTATACAAGGTAAGAGATATTACAAGCAAAAAATAAAAGTCACGTTTAATAATTCATTTCTCGACAAATGTTATCTATTAGTCAATTTAGAATGAGCACCTTTTACATTTTTGCTAACCTTTAAAATGTCACAGCATAAAAATAGTAAAAATATAGTAAAACTGAATCCACCCACATTATAATAAATTACAACGAGCACGTTGCCAATATTTATTTAATGTCATTTTCAAAGAAGACACCGACGACTACGAGTGGGTTTTATATAGTAATAAATTTAATAATCAAACTAAAAGTGGCCTCAAAATAAAATCAATTATTGACAATATTCTAATTGCGGAAATCACCTTGCTAATACCCGTATTCAGACAATTTTGTGACCCATATATCAAACCGAGGTAACAATTTGATCTTGAAAATTATTATTAATTTTGTTTACAACGGTAGTAAATTTATTTGTTTTAATTTAATTACATTTGGCTTGTTTTAGTTAAGTTATTAATGTTAATTGAATTTATTTTGAATTTTACTGTTGTATTGCACAATGATGATACAAAATGTTACTCATATGATAACTATTTCCTGCCTTTTGTAGATGTTTGGGGGGGTTCACTACAGTTTTAAAAATAACGAACCTAATTAGTTTTTACTGAGAAATGTGTGTGACACATAGTATTTTATATAAGTCATTAAAACTAATTTGAAGAGAAAGACAAAGTTTTTTTAATGCAACCAAAACAATTATTGGGTTATAGTAAAATCATTGTTAATAATGAAACGAATTAAATTGAGTTTAAATCAATATATTTTATTATTAAAAATATTAGATTTTACTAGATCAAAACATAAAATGTATGATTGAATTTGAATGAAACTGTTGTAGACAATTTGAGCAGTTGAATAGCTTTATTAAAAAAAAAAAATTGTATTATAAGTCTCGAGAAATACTGAATTTAGAAGTTAATTCCATTCTTCGATAGTAAGGTTAAATAAATCTTTCTTAAAAGTTTTGGTCCTACATCTTTGAACTGTCAGTGAATATTTATTAGAATTCCTAACAACCCTAATTATTTGTTTACTTGGCAAAATGTCTTGTATTTTGTTTGGACAATGTACATTAAAATATCTATAAAAAATGCAAAGATCTGCAACATTACGCTTGTGTTGTAAAGTATCTAAACCAAGTTTTGGTATCAAATGTTTTTTTGACATTTTAAATTTGGATTTAACTTTAAAATCTAATTTGAAAGTTTTAAATTTTATTTTTACATTTAACGCTCGGATTTTTATATTTGAAATTATAATTAAGCCAGATTTTGACATTTTAATGTTATTTTGACAAATCTGAGGCGAATTTTGACATTTTAATGCTGTTTTGACAAATTAAAGACGAATTTTTACATTTAAATGTTGATAAAAGACATTTTAACTGTGTTTTAACATTTAAAATCCTGATTCTGTCATTTAAATGTTACTTTGACAAATTGAAGCCGACATTTTAATGTAATTTTGACAATTTAGGGCCGGAATTTTAAATTTGAAGTTTTAATTTGACTTATTTAAAGCCTACTTAAACCAATTTTTGGTGGAAAAGATATTGAAAAGGCCAAATTTTTATAGTTCAGACGTATTTGAACCAGATTTTAACAGAATAAGGCCGGTTTTTTAATAATTTAGACATTGCAAGACATTCGGTTTTTGACTTTGTCAAACCGGATTTTAATATTTCATATTTGAAACAAGTTTTGACATTGTAAAGCCGGATTTTGATATTTTAGACATATTAAATTAATTTTGACATTGTAAGACCAAATTTTGATAATTTTTAGATTGATTATAATACGACAGGCCGGATTTTTATGTTTAAGATATAACTGAATTTGATTTGAATATTGTAAGGCCGGATTTTGATATTTCAAACATACTTGATTCAGATTATGTTATTGTAGAGCCGGATTTTAATGTTTCAGTTACAGTTTAGCCTGATTTTAACATTATGAGGCCGGATTTTAACATTTTAACCATACATAAACCATATTCTGATATTGTAAATCCAGATTGTAATATTTTACACATACTTTACATTGTAAAACCAAATTTCTATTTTGTGAGGTCAGATTTTAATATTTTTGACATATTTAAACCAGGTTTTGACATCACAAGACCGGACTCTAGCATTTTAGACATAATAATTGGATTCTAATATTGTAAGGTCTGATTTTGATATATATTTTGATTTTGACATGAAAAGCTGGAGATTTTGATGTTTCAGATGTACTAGAACCAGATTCTGGCTTGGTTTTGAAATTTCAAACATTTTTGAACTAAATTTTGACATTTCAGATCTTTCAAACCGGATTCGGATATACTAAGGCCTGATTTTAATATTTTAGACATTCCTAAACCAGATTCTGACATTGTAAGGCTGAATTTTGACAGTCGCATTTTAATATTTTTGACATACTTGAACTTGGTTTTGACATTATAATGCCAGGTTTTAGTATTTCAGACATTGTTGAACCAGATTCTAGCAATCCAAAGTTGGTTTTTTACATTTTTGACAAAATTGAACCACATTCTGACATTGTAAAGCCAGATTTTGATGTTTCAGACCTTCTTTAATCAGATTCTAACAATGTAAAGTAGGATTTTGATATTTCAGACACACTTGAACTTCATTCTGACATTGTAAGACAAATGTTAAATATTGTAGACATTCTTGAACTTTAGTATTTTAAAAAGAAAATTAACAGATTGGACAGTAATGCAATTGATCTATAATTTGAAGAATCAGACTTGTTTTTTTATTTCGAAATAGTTGAACATAAGGCAAATATTTTGGTCAAAATGAGATATAATTAATTTTTGTTGATTAAATTGAATTTTTGCAATAACCAGTATAAATTTTAAGACTAAAATTTGTTAGAAAATGTTTAGAAACTTTTTGGAACATTTTATTTTTTATAGAAATTTCTAATATTTTGAAAATTTTGGTTTTTTTGTTGATTAAATTGAGTTTTTGCAATAATCAATACGAATTTTTAGATGCAGTTTAAAATTTTGGAATCAACATACTTAAACTTGTCAGAAAATGTTTGAAAACTATTTTGGAAAACATTATTTTTCATACAAATTTCAAAAAATTTAAAAATTTTAGCTTTTTTGTTGATTAAATTGAGTTTTTGCAATAATCAGTACGAATTTTAATATGCGGTTTAAAATTTTGGATTTAGCATACTTGCATTTGTTAGAAAAACTATGAAAATTATTTTAAAAATTTAATTTTTTATATAAACTTGCATTAAATTTAAAATTTTTGCAATTTTGTAGATTGAATTGAGTTTTTGTAATAAATAGAAGCAATTTTAAGATACGGTTTGAAATTTTGGATTCAGCATACTTGAATTTGTTAGAAAATTTTTGGAAAATATTTTGGAAAATTTGATTTTTTACAGAAATTTCCAATAATTTGAAAATGTTGGCTTTTTTGTTGATTAAATTGAGTTTTTGTAACAATCAGTACAAATTTTAAGATGCGGTTTAAAATTTTGAATTCAGCATACTAATATTTATTAAAAAAATTTTGGAAAAAATTTTGGAAATTATTTTTTTTATAGAAATTTCCAATAATTTGAAAATGTTGGTTTTTTTGTTGATTAAATTGAGTTTTTGCAATAACCAATACGAATTTTAAGTTGCGGTTTGAAATTTTAGATTCTGCATACTTGAATTTGTTAGAAAATGTTTAAAAAATATTTTGGAAAATTTGATTTTTTACAGAAATTTCCAATAATTTGAAAATGTTGGCATTTTTGTTGATTAAATTGAGTTTTTGTAATAATCAGTACAAATTTTAATTGCACAATTTACGGTTTATTGTACTACATAAATAAGTTTGCTGAGCAATTTCTTGCAAAATATGTGTTTTAAGCAATTTATTAGCAATTTTCATGGATTTCAATAAATTTTTGATAAATTTGAACAGTTTTTTAATCAATAAATAAAGTTTTTTTTAATAAATTGCAATCAATCTATAATTTTTGGTTTATTCTGTAAAATAAATAATTTTTAAAAGCGATTTTTTGCAATTTTATTAAATTTTTTACAAATTTTAATCAACAAATGCATTTTCTGATAAGATTATTGAAATTTCTGGCGTTTTTTTGGGCAATTTCATAAAGTAAATGCATTTTCTTAACGTTTTTTGTTAATTCTAAACAAATATTTAATTTACTGAGCAATTTTTGATTGATTCTAAGCCATAAAAGCATTTATTGAACAATTTTTGAACAATTTTTTAATAATAAATAATTTTCTGTACACTGTAATTACAATCATTGCACAATTTACGGTTTATTGTACTAAATAAATAAGTTTTCTGAGCGATTTCTTGCAAAGTATGTGTTTTAAGCAATTTATTCGCAATTTTTATAGATTTCAATCAATTTTTGATAAATTTGAACAATTTTTTAATCAATAAATGAAGTTTTTTTCACTAAATTGCAATCAAAGTAAAATTTTTGGTTTATTCTGTAAAATAATTAAATTTTCAGAGCAATTTTTTGTAGTTTAAGGCAGTTTTTTACAAATTTTAATCAACAAATCTATTTTCTGATCAGATTATTAATATTTTTGGTATAAAAATTGCGTTTATTAAACAATTTCATATAAAAAATGCATTTGTTAAGCATTTTTTGTTTATTTTAAACAAATATTTTATTTTCTGAGCGATTTTTGATTGATTGAAGCCATAAATACGTTTTTGGAACATTTTTTTGATAATAAATTAACTTCCGTTGACTGTAATTGCAATCATTGCACAATTTTTGGTTTATTGTACCAAATAAATTAGTTTTCTGAGCGATTTTTCTTGCAAGGTATGTAAAATTAACAAAATTTATAAATAATGTGCTTTTTTGAAGCTTTATAACATTTTTTGTTGTAAGAAGTAGATTTATTGAGTAATTTTATTTAGAAAAGCATTGTTTTTAGTAAATTGTAAACAAATATTTAGTTTTCTGAACGATTTTTGTTTCATAAATACGTTTTTTAACATTTTTTTCAAACAATAAATAAATTTTGTTTTGTATTTGCAATTTTTGTTCAATTTTCTAAGCGATTTTTTGAAATTTACATAAATATCAATCAATAAGTGTGTTTTTTGAAAAGATTATAAACGTTCTAAGTACAATAAACGCATTGTATTGATTAATTTAATCTGGAAAATACATTTGTTAGTTGTTTTACGCAATTTTTAACAAACTTTTAATTTTCTGAATGATTTTTAATTAATATTAAACCATAAATACGTTTTTAGACCATTTTTAAGCAATAAATGAATTTTCGTTTACTGTAATTGCAATAATTGCACTGTTTGCGGTTTATTGTGTAAAACAAATAAGTTTTTTGAGCGATTTTTTTTGCAGTTTAAAGCAATTTATTGACAATTTTTATCAATTTTTACCTGAAAATGTGTTTTCTGAAAAGATTATTGACATTTTTGGTGCAATAAATGCATTGTATTGAAGAATTTCATACAAAAAATGCATTTGTTGAGTGTTTTTATTAAATTTTTAACAAATATTAAGTTTTCTGAGCGATTTCTGATAAATATTAATCCAAAAATACGGTTTTTGTATCTTTTTTTTTAACAATAATTGCATTTTTTTTTTTTTAATTTTTGGTTAATTATGTAAAACAAATAAACTTGCTGAGCGATTTTTTAAAGTTTTAAGCGATTTATTGGCAATTTCAATCAATAATTGTGTTCTCTCCAAACATTATAGACATTTTTAGTGCAATAAACGCATTTCTTTAATTAATTTTATAAATAAATGCATTTGTTAGAAGTTTTAAGTAAATTTTAAACAAATACTAAATTTTTTAAGCGATTTTTGGCAAATTTTAAGCCACAATTACGTTTTCAATTTTTTTATAGCAATATTTAAATTTCTTTTTGTGTCAATTGCAATTTTTTTACAATTTTTGGTTTATTGTGTAAAATAAATAAGTTTCCTAAGCGATTTTTTTACAATATTAGCCAATTATCATAAATTTCAATCAAGAAAATGTGGTTTTTAAAAAATTTAAAAAAATTTTTAGTGCAAAAAATGCGTTTATTGAGTAATTTCATATAAAAATGTATGTTTTCAGCAAACTTTTAATTAATTATTAGCGATTTTTGGTTATTTCTGAGACATAAATTCGTTTTTTGAACATTTTTTAAGCAATTAACAATGTTAAGTTTGCAAAATTTGCAATTTTTAATCAATTTTTGGTTTATTGTGTAAAATAAACTAGCTTTCTGAGCGATTTTTTGCAATTTCAAGAAATTCATTAACAATTTTCATATTTTTTTTTAGTTTTTTTGAAGGCTTGTAGACAATCTTGATACAAAAATTGCAATTATTGAACAATTTTATATAGAAAATGCATTTATTGACTGTTTTTAGCAAACTTTAAACACATATTAGGTTTTCTGAGCGATTTTTGATTAATTCTAAGCTATAACTACTTTTTTTGAACAGTTTTTGAAGTAATAAATAAATTTCCTTTTGCAATAATTTCTGTCAATGCACATTTTTAGTTTATTTGATAAAAAAAACATTAGTTTACTGAGCGATTTTTGCAATTTTAAGCTATTTATTAATAATGTTTAAGAATTTCAATCAATAAATGTGTTTCCAGAAAAGATTATAGACATTTTGGCTCAATAAATGCATTGAATTGAGCAATTTCGTATAGAAAATGTATTTGTCGAGTGTTTTTAGCAAATTTTAAACAAATAATAAGTTTTCTAAGCGATTTCTGATAAATTTTAATAAAAAATACGGTTTTTAACGATTTTTGGCAATTCATTATGAATTTTAATAAATTTTTTCAATAAACTGTTTTCTGGAAAGTTTATAGACATTTTTGGCGTAAGAAATGCGTTTGTTGACCAATTTTATATAAAAAATGCATTAATTGAATGTTTTTAATCAATTTATTAGCAATTTTTGATCAATTCTAAACCATTAATACTTTTTTTGAACAATTTTCTTTTACAGTAATTGCAATCAATGCATAATTTTTGGTTTATTGTATAAAATAAACAAATTTGCTGAGCGATTTTTTGCAAAATACAGGGAGTTTATAAATGAATGGGATTATGTAATTACTTTAAATATGCCGCCTCTTTAAAACTGTTTGCTATACTACATATGTTTTCATATGTTTGCTTGACAGCTGTCAAAGATGATCTGTCAAAACAAATAGTATAGTAAACAATTTAAAAAAAGCGGCACATTTAAAGTGATTACATAATCCCATTCATTTATAAACTCCCTGTATTTATTTTACTCAAATTATTAACAATTTTTATGGTTCTTTACCAATAAATTTGTTTTTTTTTTAACAAATTTGGTGCAATAAACGCATTGCATCAATCAATTTTAAATAAAAAATGCATTTGTTAAGTATTTTTGACAAATTTTAAAGTAATACTAGATTTTCTGAGCAATTTTTGATGAATAAATATGTTTTTAAATTATTTCATAGACATTTTTGGTGTAAGAAATGCTTTTATTGGGCAATTTTATATAAAAAAGGCATTTCTTAAATGTTTTCAATAAATTTTAAACAAATATTTAGTTTTCTGAGCGATTTTAGTTAAATTTTAATTAAAAAATTAAGTCTCTAAATATTTTTTTTTAGTAATAACTGATTTTCTTTCTAGTAATTGCAATATTACTTGTGTATTAACACAATTTATTGTGTAAAATAAATAAGTTTGATGAGCGATTTTCTGCAAAATATGTATAAATACTCAATTCATTAGTGATTTTTATAGATTTCCATCAATAAATTTGTTTTTTTCAGAAAATTTTGAAAAATTTTGGAAAATATTTTGGAATAATTTTTTTATAGAAATTTCCAATAATTTGGAAATATTGGCTATTTTGTTGATTAAATTGAGTTTTTGCAATAACTAATACGAATTTTAAGTTGCGGTTTAAAATTTTAGATTCTGCATACTTGAATTTGTTAGAAAAAGTTTAAAAAATATTTTGAAAAATTTGATTTTTTACAGAAATTTCCAATAATTTGAAAATATTGGCTTTTTTGTTGATTAAATTAAGTTTTTGTAATAATCAGTACGAATTTTAAGATGCGGTTTAAAATTTTGGATTCAGCATACTTAAATTTGTTAGAAAATATTAAGAAAATATTTTGGAAATTTTGATTTTTTATAGAAATTTTCAATAGTTTGAAAATGTTGGCTTTTTTGTTGATTAAATTGAGTTTTTGTAATAATCAGTACGAATTTTGAGATGCGGTTTAATATTTTGGATTCAGCATACTTAAGTTTGTTAGAAAATGTTTAGAAAATATTTTGAAAAATTTGATTTTTTATACAAATTTCTAATAATTTGAAAATATTGGCTTTTTTGTTGATTAAATTGAGTTTTTGTAATAATCAGGACGAATTTTAAGATGCGGTTTGAAATTTTGGATTTAGCATACCTGAATTTGTTGGAAAATTTTTGGAAAACATTTTGGAAAATTTGATTTTTTATAGAAGTTTTCAATAATTTGAAAATGTTGGCTTTTTTGTTGATTAATTTGAGTTTTTGCAATAACCAGTACGAATTTTGAGATGCGGTTTAAAATTTTGGATTCAGCATATTTAAATTTGTCAGAAAAAGCTTGAAAATTATTTTGGAGAATTTTATTTTTCATAAAAATTTCAAAAAATTTAAAAATTTTTGCTTTTTTGTTGATTAAATTGAGTTTTTGCAATAACCAGTACGAATATAGAGATGCGGTTTAAAATTTTGGATTCAGCATACTTGTATTTGTTAGAAAAACTATGAAAATTATTTTAAAAACTTAAATTTTAATATAAATTTGCATTAATTTTAAAATTTTAGCTATTTTGTGGATTGAATTGAGTTTTTGTAATAATTAGAAGCAATTTTGAGATACGGTTTAAAAATTTCGATTTTGCATACTTGAATTTGTTGGAAAATTTTTAGAAAATATTTTGAAAATATTGATTTTTTATAGAAACTTCCAATATTTTGAAAATTTTGGCTTTTTTGTTGATTTATTTGAGTTTTTGTAATAACCAGTACAAATTTTAAGATGCGGTTTGAAATATTAGATTCAGCATACTTGAATTTGTTAGAAAATGTTTAAAATTTTTTTTAGAAAATTTGATTTTTTATAGAAACTTCCAATAATTTGAAAATATTGGCTTTTTTGTTGATTAAATTGAGTTTTTGCATTAACTAGTGAGAATTTTGAAATGCGGTTTAAAATTTTAGATTCAGCACACTTGAATTTCTTAGAAATTATTTAGAAAATATTTTGGAAAATTTTATTTTTTAAAGAAATTTCCAATAATTTGAAAATTTTGCTTTTTTTGTTGATTAAATTGAGTTTTAGCAACAACCAGTACGAATTTTGAGATGCGGTTTGAAATTTTGGATTTAGCATACTTAAATTTGTTAGAAAATGTTTGGAAAATATTTTGGAAAATTTGATTTTTTATAGAAATTTCTAATCATTTAAAAATTTTGGTTTTTTTGTTGATTAAATTAAGTTTTTGCAATAACCAGTACGAATTTTAAGATGCGGTTTGAAATTTTGGATTCAGTATACATTAATTTGTTAGAAAATGCTTGAATTTTTTTGGAAATTTTTTTTGTTTTTTTTTTTAATATTTTAAAAAATTTAGTTAATTAAATTGAGTTTTTGTAATAATTAGAAAAAGTTTAAAATTAATAAAATGAATATTGAATTTCATTTATATAAACTCTTACCTCCTGTTCAAATTCCCGAGCACGCAACACATACAAAGACCTCTTAAACATCAATTTTCCTGTTATTTTAGCCTACAAACACATAAATCATTTTATTTATATAAAAAATACAATCAAAATATTACCTCCAAATTGGTTATTACAGATATAACCACTAATAGTATAATCTGCAGCAAGCAAAAGCAACAAACATATGTAGTATAAATAAACATATCCAAATTCAATTGACTAGTATTGGAAATCAATTGATTAGCTAAGAAAAACGCAGTTGAAATCAATGTTACCAAAGATTGGGCCAATATATATAAAATTTGTGGTGAAAAGGCTTCATTAATATCTTTAATTATATTGCATAATATATCATGGGAATTCCAAACAAATTCAGAAATTTGTTGAACGTTTTCTTCTATAAATTTTCTAGGAGTCAATCTAAAAAATTATACTAAGTTTGTAACCTTTTTATCAACATTAATCTTACAATTTATTAGGTGCGAATTCTTCAGTTTCATTAAAACTCTTATCAATAAGCGTCTTCCAATATTCATTCTTCTCCTCAAAATAACGATTAATTATTTTATTTTTTTCTCTCATTAGAAGAATTAGAATACAGAATTGCAAATCAGCATAACTTGTTACTAAAATTAGTGTTGTATACAAAATCAATTGAAATATTCATTCTTCATCCATATAATTACAAATTTCAAGATATAAAAATGTTATAAAAACCAATTTCACTATTATTTCTGATAAATTATATTCTTGTAATAAGGTTTATGATCGGCATTAATTTGAATCGAATCGAATTTGTTGATTTTATTGAATATATCAATCATCTACAAATTAATTGAAAAGAATCAAACCAATTTAATTAATTAATTAATTACCTTTTGCCTACGAAGAAAGCAATATAAAATACAAATGGACATAGTAATAGAACTCAAATAAGCTTCTAAACTATCACTAATTACTTCAACACGTCCATACATCATTTCATCTTTATCTTCATATAATGAGCTAATTAATTCCAATACAAAAACCCCGATTAAAAATAGTGTAGCTACTACAAAGAATCCCAACGACCAAATCGAATTAATTATTGAAATTGCATACACATCACCTGTGATTTTAAAGAGTGCCAAACCGATTATTTTCCCGCATAGATAAAGAGGTTTTAACAGAACAAATATCTTCATAGGCGACATCTGAAAACAACCTGAATAAATTATATTTTAAAATTAATTATTATTGCATTAAAAGCGATCGAATCAATCCAAATTTATCATTTGAATGACATATTTACATTTTGATTTACATTATCATTAATTCCGATCATAAAACCAACAGTGGTTTAATTAACATTGAGTATGAAGCATTTCAAACAAAAAAATATTTACGAAGTACTTCAACCACTATTCGCATGAACTAAGTTGTTAGGTTTGAGTCCGTTTAGTGTTGGAAGGGATGGTTATAAAACGTCGCGATGGAGTTTGATGTTTTCTTTGATTTTGTTGTTTTTATTAACGGCGATTGGTATTTATATTATATTACAGACAGAAACTGATCCGGCAGATGGGTTGATTACGAATGTTACTGAACTTTTAGAAATTTATACTACTAATATTAATATGATTATAAGTATATTGTTTTCTTGTGTTAATAGAAAAAAGATAAGTGTACAAATTTAGCACTTATTAATTATTGATTGAACTATGTTTTGTCAAAATTTGGACTTATTTTAACAACAATTGTGCTCTCAGCATGAATGCTAACAAAGCGGTGGTTTTAGCTAAATTCAAAAAATTTCAAAAAAGTATAAAAAATATTTTAAAAATTTAAAAATTAATTTTGATTTTAGTACTTTAATGACCATTGATTGAACTATGTTTTGTCAAAATTTGGACTTAGTTTAACAACAATTGTGCCCTCAACATAAATGCCAACAAAGCGATGGTTTTAGTTAAATTCAAAATATTTCAAAAAATCAAAAAAGAAAAATGGAAATTTAAAAATTAATTTTCATTCTAGTACTTTAATTATCATTGATTGAACTATGTTTTGTCAAAATCAGGACTTATTTTAACAACAATTGTGCCCTCAGCATGAATGCCAAAAAAGCGATGGTTTTAGCTAAATTCAAAATATTTCAAAAAATTATAAAAAATATTTTAAAAATTTAAAAATTAATTTTGATTTTAGTTCTTTATTAAACATTAATTGAACTACGTTTTGTCAAAATTTGGACTTATTTTAACAACAATTGTGTCCTTACCATGAATGCCAACAAAACGATGGTTTTAGTTAAACTCAAAATATTTCAAAAAATCATTAAAAAATATTTGGAAATTTAAAAATTAATTTTCATTTTAGTACTTTAATTATCATTGATTGAACTATGTTTTGTCAAAATTTGGACTTATTTTAACAACATTTGTGCCCTCAGCATAATTGCCAACAAAGCGATGGTTTTAGCTAAATTCAAAATATTTTAAAAAATCATAAAAAATAATTTGAAAATTTAAAATTCAATTTTGACTCTAGTACTCTAATTATCATTGATTGAACTATGATTTGTCAAAATTTGGACTTATTTTAGTAACAATTGTGCTCTCAACATGAATTCCAACAAAGCGGTGGTTTTAGATAAATTCAAAATATTTCAAAAAAATAAAAAAATATTTTAAAAATTTAAAAATTAATTTTGAGTTTGGTACTTTATTAAGCATTAATTGAACTACGTTTTGTCAAAATTTGGACTTATTTTAAAAACAATTGTACCCTCAGCATGAATGCCAACAAAGCGATAGTTTTAGTTAAACTCAAAATATTTCAAAAAATCAAAAAAAAAATATTTGAATATTTAAAATTTAATTTTGATTTTAGTACTTTAATTATCATTGATTATACTATGTTTTGTCAAAATTTGGACTTATTTTAACAACAATTGTGCTCTCAGCATAAATGCCAACAAAGCGGTGGTTTTAGATAAATTCAAAATATTTCAAAAAATCACAAAAAATATTTTAGAAATTTAAAAATTAATTTTGAGTTTGGAATTTTATTAGCATTAACTGAACTACGTTTTGTCAAAATTTGGACTCATTTTAACAACAATTGTGTTCTCAGCACAAATGCCAACAAAACTGATTTTTACAAATTTCTAAATATTTCAAAAAAAATTAAAAAAAACTATAATTGATTAATTACTAGTTAAACTACGTTTTGCAAAAAATGGACTTATTTTAACAACAATACTTGTTGCGGTTTAAAAAAGCTTGATTAATTAAATTAACAAACATTTCTTATCAACAATTATCGATAAGAAAAATAATAATGATGACAATTGACCAGTATGACCGCGTTCCCACAGTGGTCAACTGAATAAACGACCTTTTTATTCAATCAAGTACTTAAACGTCGCTAACTTAATTAGTCTCTATCACATCACGCGGCTTACGCACATTACAGGCCCGCTCGGCTCTTCATTATTAAGACATCAACAAATGAATTTATGTCCGGAGTACATTAATATTAATATTGTGTTATTGGCGTTAAATATGTAGCATGACATAAGCCCCGTAAATTTGTCCATTACGAATCACAACCGTTTACCTTCGAGCTGCAGTTTGAATTTTAAACTGTCAATAGAATCGATATAATATGCGTGTGATGGGAATGCGTGGGTTGTAGTTTTTATTTGTATTTGAGTGCTTCTGTGGGTATTGAAGTGATTGATAGAAGGTGTTTGTATTGATTGATTTTTATTATTAAATCTATTTTTTTTGTTGTTGTGTGGGAAGTTAATTTTTTAAAGCAAATATTCAAATTCTATAATATATTAGAGGAGCTTAAATTATTTATTTGCTCTTTAGAAGCGTAGTGAATTATTAAAATCGGTTTTAGGAATACATATAATTGAGCCTTTATTATATGAAATAAACTAAACTTTATAATTTTAATGATGTAAAGATGAACATTATAGTCTTAAAATATGCCTTATCAGTAAGTCGTATCCAGGTAAATTATGTCAAAGTAAGAATCTTTGTCTATTTGTTTATTGCTAGGTGCTACGTGAGTTTGTTTGCAAAATATTTCATATCAATCATTTATGGATTTTAAATTGTCTTTGTCAAAATTATTATTTTGTGTAAAAGTAAATGCTTTATTAAAATGTTTTCGAAATGAGTTAGCTATGTCAGTGTTATTACTTGAAAGTTTACCTGTTTCTGGGTCTTGAATTGAATTAATTTGCGTTGTCTTTTGGAATTTGTTAGTTTTTTAATTTTTTGATAGTAGTTTTGGCTCTTTTTGTGATTAATTTGGTTACAAGCTGTAATGTATTTGTCGGATTTGTATTGAATGTAAATTTTTTATTAATATCATTAAACTGTCTTTTAATTAAATTGTTAAATATTTTATTAATCTTAGAATAAATAGGGTTAATTGGTAACTGTAAAATTTTGTTTGAATTTTAGAAATATTTTCTTTAATAGAAGATGAAGAGAATTAATAAATAAACTTATAACGTCTTCAGAAATAGCTGGATTTCTATTTATAGTTTGAATAGTTTTTTCAATGTTACAATAATTAAGGTTGTAAGAATATTCAACTTTAGGAGATGGTAGATATAAAACCTTTATATAAAAAGTGATTGCAAAATGATCAAAACAGAGGTCGGAGACAACATTTACAGAATGAATTAGTGATTTAGTGTTGAACGTACAAAGAAATATGTTAGGTTTATCGTCATTCATATTTTAATGTGTAAAAAATTAGAGATAGTAAGGAACTGGCAAAATTTTCTGTTATTTAAATTAAAATAGCCAATAATAATAACAAAAAAATGCTTTAATAAAAATTGTATCTTCTATGTTAGAATGAGGTTGAATATAAACTAAAAATATGTCCTGTTTACCTTGTAGAAAGGGAATTGAAAAGTGAAGACATTTTTTTAGGACATTATTAATAGCAAGATTATCTTTTATTAGTGAAATAGATGAATTGGCCATAGCTACTAAGCTTTGCAATATTTTTCTATAATAGACCAATTCCGAAAAGTTATAAAAGTGTGTGGTTTGGTTTCAGCAAACATAAGACATGAAATATTTTGGTTAACAAGAACATTTTTGGGAAAAGCTATTTATGTTAGCGTAAACAAATTGTAAACTAGACATTTTGATTACAATTGTTACTTAAACTTTGTTTAAAGTGTGTTTTGCTTAATTTATTTAATTAAAATGGTTTTATAAGGAATATTTGCATTTTCTTGGACATTCTGTGCGGTTTTTGATCAATTTTGTGCAACAAAAGTAGTTTTTGATCAATTTAGAAAAACTAAATGTGTTTTGGAGCAATTATTGCATTTTTTTTTCAATTTTGTGAAATAAAAAGGTATTCTGAGCAATTTTTGGTAAATTTGTAATAAATTTTGTGCAATTAAAGTGTTTTGATCAATTTAGTTAAATAAAACTGTTTTAGAACAATTTTAATTTTTTAATTTTGTCCAATTTAAGAGTGTGTTGATCAATTTACTAATGAACGGGTTTTATAAGCGATTTTTTGCATTTTCTTGGACATTGTGTGCTATACAAAGATTTTCTGAGCGTTATTTGAAACATTTTTAATCAGTTATGTGCAGTAAAAGTGTTTTTTGATCAATTTTTTTGTTTTAAATAAAAGGGTTTTATGATCAATTTATAATCAATTTTGTGTAATAAAATTATTTTTTAATAATTTAGGAAAATAAAAGTTAAATAAAAAGCAATTTTAAGTAAATTTGTACAATTAAAGTGTGTTTTTATTAATTTAGCTAAATGCAAAAGTTTTATGAGCGATTTTTGAATTGACATTTTGTGAAATAATAAAGAACGGTTTTGGTAAATTTTTGATCAATTTTGTGCAATTAAAGTGTGTTTTGATCAATTAAGCTAACTAAAAAAAATTTATGAGCAATTTTTGAATTTTCTTGGGCATTTTGTAAAATATAAAAGTCTCTAATCTATTCATCAGCAATTTTTTGTTTTTCTTTAAAATTTGTTAATTAATAAGATCTTCTGAGCGATTTTGTAATCAACTTTCTGCAGTTAAAGTGTGTTTTGATTGATCAATTTAGCTAATTACAAAGGTTTTATGAACAATTTTTGGATTTTCTTGGATATTTGGTGAAATATAAAGGTCTTCTGAGCGGTTTTTTTTGTAAATTTGTAATCAGTTTTGTACAAATAAAATGATCAATTTAATTAAATTAAAGCTTTATGAATTATTTTTGCATTTTCTTAGACAATTTTTGAAATATAAAGGTCTGCATACAGCTTTTTAGTAAATTTGTAATCAATTTTGTGCAATTAAAGTGTGTTTTGAGCAATTTAGTTTAGTTAAAAAGGGTTTTATAAACAATTTTTGCATTTGTTGGACATTTTGTAAAAAAATTAAAAAAAAATGAGCGGCTTTTTGTACATTTTATCAATTTACTGGGCAATTTATTGCGTTTTGATTTCTTTTGTTGCAATATAAGTAATTTTTGATTAATTTACTTTTAAAAAGGGTTTAATGAGCTATTTGGACATTTAGTAAATTTGTTGCAATAAAAGTGTTTTTTTTTTAACCAATTTGGCACAATAAAAGTGTTTTTGAGCAATTTTTGCATTTTCTTGAACTGTTTGTGGAATATGAAGGTTTTTTGAGTAGTTTAATTAGTAAATTTTTGATCAATTCAGTTCAATAAAAGTGTTTTTTTGATTATTTTTACACAATAAAAATGTTTTAAGCTATTTTCTTGGACATATTGTGAAATATAATGCGTTTTTTTAATAAATTTTTGATTAATTTTGTGCAATAAAAGTGTTTTTTGATCTATTTTGGAAACTAAAAGTGTCTTTTAAGCTATTTTTTGTAAATTTTTAATGAATTTTGTACAAATAAAGTGTGATTTGATCAATTTATTTAAATAAAAGGATTTTATAAGCAATTTTTGCATTTTATGGACATTTTGTGATATATAAAAGATCTTCTGAGCGGTTTTTGGTAAATTTTTGATCAATTTTGGGCAATAAAAATATGTTTTGATAAAATTAATTAAATAAAATAGATTTGTGAGCAATTTTTGATAAATTTGTAATTGATTTTTTATGGTTTTCAATAAATTTATAAAAATAAAAGTGTCTTCTGAGCGATTTTTGGTAAATTTTGTGCAATAAAAGTATTTTTTGATCAATTTACAAAAATAAAAAAAATCTTCTGAGCAGTTTTTAGTAAATTTGAAAAAAAAAATGTGTTTTTTTATCAATTTGAAAAAAATAAGATGTTTTAGAGCGATTATTGGCAAATTTGTAATCAATATTGTACAATTAAAGTGTTTTTAATCAATTTAAGGTTTTATGAACGCAATATTTAAAATTTTTTTGTACATTTTGTAGATTTTAAAAGATTTTTGAGCGGTTTTTGGTAAGTTTTTGATCAATTTTATACAATAAAAAAGTTTTTTGATCAATTTACTAAAATAAAAAGGTTTTTGGTAAGTTTGTAATTAATTTTGTGCAATTAAAATTTATTTTAATTAATTTAGTTAAATAAAAGGGTTATGAACAATTTTTGCACTGTATTATAATAATAATAATAATAATAATAATAATAATTAACGCATCTGCATTTACATGTTAAGTTACATAAAAATTGTTTACAAACAGTGATTACAAGTATGACAAACAAACGAATAAATACATACATACATTCCTACACATTGGCTAAGGTGTTACGTTATTCTCCTTAAGTTAGCAATAAACTTCTCGTATGAAATACCAACAAAGTCAACGTCATTTGATACACAGTTAGCGTGTCGTGCAATACGAGACAGTGAGCTGTGCCGACCATAGTTAGTCCTACTAAAGGACATATGCAAAAAAGGGCAATTCCTAACCGCACGTTGGGGAACATGAATATCTATCATATTCAGGATCTGCTGACAGCAGATTAGCCGAATAAATTCCGATATTTTCAGGTGATAAATACACACCAGTAAGATTGAGTTTATATGATACTAGTTTGTAAAATTTATTTTGAACTGACTCCAATCTGTCAATAGAAGTTTGGTAGGACGGGGACCATATTACGCTACAATACTCTAGATGTGATCTCACCAGAGAATTGTACAAGATAAGAAGAGCCCGCATGTTACTAAAATCAGCCGTAGCTCTTTTAATAAAGCCGAGCATCTTGTTAGCTTTATTAATAACAAAAACTAAATGAAGATTAAATGACAGTTTGGAATCAAGCAAGACTCCTATGTCACGGATTGAGTCAACTTTTTCTAAACCGGTACCGTTCAAAATATAGATGAAATTAACAGAATTTTTGCTTCTTGTAAATGATATATACTGACATTTTTTGATGTTAAAATTCATGTGGTTAAGAACACACCATTTATTGACCGCTAGTAAATCCCTTTGCATGGTAAGACAATCAGCAATAGTGCTAACTCTACGATATACCTTTACATCATCTGCAAATAACAAGTGGTGACAATTTAAAATATCAGATATGTCATTAATAAAAATTGAAAATAGGACAGGTCCCAAATGGAACCCTTGTGGTACACCTGATGTCGCCTTAATAGAATGAGATAGATAAGTGTTAATTTTAACTTGCTGGGCACGTTCACTTAAATACGACTTTAACCATTTAATTAATGGATTACCGACACCATATGCACTCAATTTGTTAATTAGCAGGTCATGGTTAACAGAATCAAAGGATTTACTGAAGTCCATGTAGATTGCATGGACCTCGTCACCACTTTCCAATGCTTTAATTATATAATTAGTAAATACGAACAAGTTTGTTTGAGTTGATCTTTTCGGGAAAAAACAGTGCTGTTGTTGAATAATTATATTTTTAAAAGCACCAAAGAAGCAATCATAAATTAATTTTTCAAATTTTTTTGGCAGTACCGACAGGATTGTTATTGGCCTGTAATTAGTTACATTCAATTTGGAACCGGATTTAAAGATTGCTACAATGTAAGATTGTTTCCACAAATTGGGAAAAATTCCTGATAACAATGAAAACAAATAAATTTGGTGGAGTGGGTAAGATAACGTTTGGCAACAGTTCCGTAAAAACAAGAAAAGTAAGTTATCTGGTCCAGGACTACTATCAATTTTCAGTTTTGCCAATGCTTCCAGCACACAGTCTAAACTGACTGGAATATTAGTTAAGTTTACAGATATATTGGATACAAACTCTGATTGAATGTGTGTAGGAGGTTTATACACCGATGAGAAAATTGGCAATATCAGCTCCATTCGTAGCCGTATTATTGTGTAAACACATTGAGGAGGGAATGCCGTAAGATTTATTTTTACTCCGGACAAAAGACCAAAAAAGTTTTAAATTATCGGGTATAGACTGTTCAACATTATCCAAATACTTCCTATAGCATAGTAAGGTCTCGGATTTGCAGTTAGATCTCAATCTTGTAAAGACTGCATAATCGGAAGCTAAAAGTGATGTTTTCTTCTTCTTTCTTGGATAGAACTAAATCAATTAGCTTTCTGGAAAACTAAAGTGGAAAGCAGCGACGTTTGCTAACTGTGGTTTTAGGTACATACAGATCGATTACAAAATAAATAAAGTCATAAAATATATCAACCGCATCATTTACAGATTCACGTATATTAAGAATAGACCAATCAGTACGGGCTAAGAATTGATTAATTTCTACGTAGTTAGCACGTTTAAAATTATATTTTAAGTAAGTTCCATTATCAATAGCAGCACATTCTTTAATTACAACACTAATAATAAGAGAAGGATGATATCTGTCGCATGGAATAATACAAGCGCATTTAGATACTTGCATAGTATCACTATTGGTAAGCCATAAATCTAAAATAGTATTAAAATTATTGGGTATAAAGTTAAATTGGTTTAAACCTAAAGCACTGACACTATCACAAAAAAACGTTTCCACCGTAGATGAAATATTAGTTGGAGTTAACCCAGCTAAGTTTTCATTATCAGGTAACCAGTTGATATTGGGTAGATTGAAATCACCGGTGACTACTATTTGACTTTCCGGAAACTTCAAGATGGCATTTTCAAGTACTTCTACATGACCAGCGTATAAATCCATAGGGGATTTGGGAGGTATATAACTGCAGCTAACAATTAGTTCAGACAGCTCAAAACTAATTTTTACAATAACCATCTCAATGTTATCATTCGAAGGTACGACTGTAGATTTTAAGTTTTTCTTAACCGCTATTAAGACTCCGCCACCACTGCTTTTAGAGCTGGTGTTAACATTTTTGTCCATCCGATAAACAATGTACCGGTTATCAATAAATTCATTATCGGATATAGAAGGGTGAAGCCCGGTTTCAGTAAGAGCCAAGATATGAAAATCTTCCGTTAAACACAAACAGAAAGAATCAACTAACTTAGTACGTAGACCTCTCACATTTTGATAGTAAACAGTGAGAGTGTTAGTAGATTTTGAGTTAGTTACTACTTTTGCGTCCCCTGGTAGTTGTTGTCCGGATGGAAGTAGCGTTTTGGGTGCCGATTCGTATGAAAAAACTCCTTGACGGCAATGCCAACCGGCCATTGATTAGTGTCTAGAACTCGAGGAATAAGTGAT
The DNA here is from genome assembly GCA_963932245.1 of Tachinus rufipes. Classification (NCBI taxonomy): domain Eukaryota; kingdom Metazoa; phylum Arthropoda; class Insecta; order Coleoptera; family Staphylinidae; genus Tachinus; species Tachinus rufipes. The sequence continues at coordinate 105,844,173 of OZ010746.1, read as the reverse complement.
TCTTTCACACCTAGCTTGAATGAACAGGTATCCTCATTGTTGGTAAGTGGGAAACATTTAGCATCATTAATGCCAAGAGCATCACTCATGTATTTGAGAATATCTGTGTCTTTTGTTCCTGGTAAAACTCTACTCAGATAAAGCCAATGTCTTCTTTCTGCAGATCGAAATGACGATAACTCCGTTGTAGAACTTCCGATGATTATTGGAGCTTTGCGCTTAGGTAACTTAGAACTCACTTCAGGAGTAGGCTTTCCGTGGTTCAGCACTGTTGAAGCAAATGAAGAAGAGAATCCGGTATTATTATTAATTGTACATTTTGTAAAATATTAAAGGTTTTCTGAAGGTAAATTATTGATTTCTAAGCAATTTTTGGTAAATTGTTGATCAATTTTGTGCAATAAAAGTTTTTATTTATCAATCAAGGAAAATTAATGTGTTTTAGAGCGCTTATTGGTGAATTTGTAATAAATTAAAGTGTTTTTAATCAATTTATGGTTTTTTGAGCGCGATTTTTGCAATTTTATTGGACATTTTGTAAAATATAAAAGATTTTCTAAGCAATTTTTGGTACATTTTTTATCAATTTTGTGCAATAAAAATATGTTTTGATAAATTTATTTAAAAAAATGGTTTTATTTAATAAATTTGTAATAAATTTGTAATGAAATTTGTGCAATAAAAGTGTACAAATTTAGAAAAATAAAGCATTTTTGATCAATTTTGTGCAATTAAAGTGTTTTTTGATCAATTTAAAAAAATAAAAATGTCTTGAAATAAATGGTGTATTTTTTCCTCTATTAGAATGATCAATATTGTTTAAATCAAGCATTATGATATACATTCAGTCTGTTTCCTGAAAATAATATTAGTGTAGTAATATTGTAAGTTTCAATATATTTTAATTTAAGTTTTTTAATTATTTTTTGTGTCTATCTTGGTTAGAGAATTAATTTTATGAAGATATGATATGGTCATGAATAGTAATGAATTCTTGATTTAGATGTAATAGCATTCTCAATTTCTTCTGATCTTTTGTTAACAGATTTTATTTTTATATTTAGTATTTTTTCAATAGGTTTGATAAGCAATTTTTTACATTTTATTAACCAAGTTTCATGTCCTTCTTCTTTGCAAGTAGTATTTAATGGTCTTTGTAGTTGTACGTTGTGTGGTTTCGTAGTTTTCTTAGTATTTTGTTGTTAATGTGCAAGCTTCTGTTATGTGATTTTTTCTCTTTTCATTACAATTGTCTTAAAAACTACTTTTTCAAACTAAATGACATCTGTCAGTCAATCTGACAGCTTTGTAAGCTTAAAGAACACAGGAAGCGGTTGTAACTTTTAATTTTATATAACAAGCACTTGAGCGGGTTGAACGGGAACACTATATCAAACTGCCGGCCCAACATTTATAAAATGTGTTCCCGCCCACCCGCCCAAGTGTTTGTTATCAAGAAAATTCGTACGCCAACTACTTTCTCAAACTTAATGACATCTGTCAAACAATCTGATATGTTTATTAGCTGCAGGAACGCGGAAAATAGTTGTAATTTTTAATTTTTTTATGACAAACTCTTGGGCGGGTAGGCGGAAACACTATATCAAACTATCGGCCCAACATTTATAAATTGTGTTTCCGCCTACCCGCCTGAGCAATGTTATCAAGAAAATTGTTACGTCAACTATTTTCTTAAATTAAATGACATCTGTCAGTCAACCTGTCATGTTTGTTATGTTAAAGAGCGCGGAAAATGTTTGTAACTTTTATTTTTTTATGACATGCAGTTGGGCGGGTGGGCGGGAACACTATATCAAACTACCGGCTCAACATTTATAAACTGTGTTCTCGCCCACCCACCCAAGTGTTTGTTATCAAAAAATTGTTACGTCAACTACTTTTTTAAACTTAATGTAATCTTTCAATAAATCTGTCATGTTTGTTAGCTGCAAGAACGCGGGAATTGGTTGTTACTTTTAATTTTTTATGACAAACACTTGGGCGGGTAGGCGGAAACACTACACCATACTACTGGCCCAACATTTATAAACTGTGTTTTCGCCCACCCGCCCAAGTTTTTGTTATCAAGAAAATTGTTACGTCAACTACTTCCTCAAACTTGATGACATCTTTTAGTCAATCTGTCATGTTTATTAGCTGCAGGAACGCGGAAAATGATTGTAATTTTTAATATTATATGACAAACTTTTGAGCGGGTGGGCAGAAAAACTATATCAAATTACCGGCAGAAAATAATTATAAACTGTGTTCCCGCCCACCCGCCCAAGTGTTTGTTATCAATCAAGAAAATTGTTACGTCAACTACTTTCTCAAACTTAATAACATCTGTCAGTCAATTTGTCATGTTTGTTAGCTCAAGGAGTGCGGGAAGTGGTTGTTACTTTTAATTTTTATGACAAACACTTGGGCGGGTGGGTGGGAACATTATATTAAACTACCGACCCAACACTCATAACTGTGTTCCCGCCCACTCGCCCAAGTGTTTGTTATCAAAAAACTGATACGGCAACTCCTTTCTTAAACTTAACAATATCTGTCAGTCAATTTGTCATGTTTGTATATTCAAAAAAACGCAGGAAGTAGTTTTAATTTTTTATGACAAACACTTAGGCGGGTGGACAGGAACACTATATTAAACTACCAGCCTAACAATTATAAACTGTATTCCCGCCCACCCGCCCGAATGTTTGTTATCAAGAAAATTGTTACGTCAACTAATTTTTCAAACTTAATAACATCTGTCTGTCAATCTGTCATGTTTATTGCTCCAAGAACGCTGGAAGTGGTTGTAACTTCTAATTTTTTATGACAAACTTTTCCCGTTACATCAAACCCTCAGGACTATCTGAAAATATTCCCTTATCCTCTGCATCTAAGGTTGTTCAGTAGTTTGCCGTTAACCACATTAAAAAAGTAAGGGCAACAGAAAGCAAAATATTACATTTTAAAATAGAAAAAAAAAATTTCTTAAATTATGAAAAATTACAAATAAAAATAAAAGTTATTTTATGACGTAAACATCAATCACAAACAGTAATGTTATGATGAAAACTGAATTTAATCTCAAATATTTATTAATTTCCAGAATGAGTTTAATTAATAATTCAAAGGGAATTCAATACATTAATTCTTCTAATAGTATTTGTCATGGTCAAAGTTCACTTAAATTCTAGATTCCAATAGTTATGACTCAATAATTAATTATTTTTTCTTAGTATTAGGAAAAAATAAATTCAGTAATGTTTCAATTAATTAAATTTATTTATTAATACTTAATTAATTAAACTAGTTTTTCTGTGCATTTAAAATCGAAATAAATTGACAAATTTATTACAATAAAGCCCGATTTGGACATTTATAACTAACTAATTTGATAATATTACAACTTTATAATTTATTCAGCTTAATTAAAAAAAAGATAATAATAAAATCGGTTAGTTGTATTATAATAATAACATTAATCATTATGATGTAATTTTTCGAAAGTACAACAATTTGCACAAAAAAAGAAATGCAATAAATATGTTTAAATGTTAAATCGCAGCAATTCATTCACTAGAATCAATTAAAAAGGTTACATTTAGATCACTGATGAGAATAAATCGTGATTAATTGCTGAGTGTAATTGATCTACACCGTTCACTTCATTGTGATTAGAATCTTTGATGAAATCATATTATGTTGTTATTATTGCAATCGGATGTTATTGTTGCTATTTTCATAATGGAAATTATATGTTATATAAAACAAGATTGAATAGATAATGTTTTATATCATTTTAATTTGTAGTAACAAACAGTAATGGTTGTGTATGAAATTATATTACAATTCTAGAAGATATGCGTCACTTTTTCCATATTGGACTAATAATGTATTTGTAAAAATAAACTTATCACGCAGTAGATGTCACAGCTATCAATTATATTAATTGGTTGGATTTCTAAAAAGTACATTTCTTAGCTATACCGGGTGTTTCAAAACATGTGTCAAAAAATAAAGGGTGGGATTGGTTGGTTAATTATAAGAAAAAAAGTTTCTATTAACATGGTTCCGCAAACGCACGGTTTTCAAAATACAGGATGTAATTTTTTTTTTAATTTTTATTTTTTGACAATATCTCAAGAACCGTTTGAGATACAAAACACATCTTAGCATTAATATTAGCTACTTTTTAAGCGCTTATTCAATTTTTTTTTATGTGCCATTGACGGAGATTTTAGGGTTGCGTGAGGTTTTTATGGCTCTAATTTCTATGACACTTGAGAAATTGGTATTCTGAAAGCACATTGTGAACCACCAATATTTTCTACACAAAAAAAGTACTTCTAAGCAAAAGCTCTAACGTAAACCGATTTAGAGAAATACGGCATTTTATGATAGAAAACATGAAAAATAGTAGCAACATGTTTTGTTGTTGATAAAAACATTTAAAAACAACTTAAAAACGTTCAAGAAAAAAACTTTAAATCTACAAAATACTACTTTTTTGGTAATAAACTATCTTTAAGAAGCAAAATTTTGTGATTTTTGACTTATCTCAAAATTATTTTATTGCGCAAAGCATGTTTTTAACAGTTTTACTACTTAGAGTTTAAATTTTTTAAGAAGAAGGCTATAAATCTTCAAAATACTTCCTTTTTGTTCAAAAACTTGCTTTAATTGGTGAAACTAGCTTTAACAGGTAGATATATGCAATTTTTGATTTAGTTTTTAATTATTTCAACGCGCAATGCAATATTTTGACACTTTTACTGCCAAGGACTTTAGAAGTTTTAAAAAGAAGGCTATAAATCTTCAAAATACTACTTTTTTGTTTAAAAACTTGCCTTAAAAAGTAGAAATTTGTAGTTTTTGGCTTAATTTAAATTCACCTTAACTTTAAAAACATAATTTTTGGCAGATTTACTGCTAAAGACTTAAAAAAAATTAAGAATTAAGCAATAGACCTTTAAAAATCTTTTTTTTCTGGTTAAAAACTAAATTTAAATAGCAAAATTTTGTGATTTTTGATTAAACTTAAAATTATCTTGTTGTGCAAAGTGTATATGTAACCGTTTTACTACTAAGGACTTTAAAATTTTTAAGAAGAAAGCTATAAACCTTCAAAATACGACTTTTTTGGCCAAAAACTAGTTTTAACAGACAAAATTTGCAAATTTTGCTTTAACATTAAATCATCTTAACTTGCATAACACTATTTTTGGCAGTCTTACTAATAAGAACTTTAAAACGTTCAAGAAAATAGCTTTAACTCTACAAAATACTACTTTTTTGGTAAAAAACTATCTTTAAGAAGCAAAATTTTGCGATTTTTGACTCATCTTAAAATTATTTTGTTGCGCAAAGTATATTTTTAACAGTTTCACTACTAAGGACTAAAAACTTGTTTTTAAATGTGGAAAATTGTAGTTTTAGGCTTAGTTTTAATTTATCTTAACTTGCAATATATTATTTTTTGCTGTTTTACTGCTAAAGACTTTAAAAACTTTAAGAAGAAATCTATAAACCTTCAAAAAACTATTTTCTTGGTCAAAAACAAGTTTTAACAGGCAAAAATTTGCAAATTTTGGCTTAACTTTAAATTATCTTAACTTGCATAACAGTATTTTGCCAGTTTTACTAGTAAGGACTTTGAAACGTTCAAGAGAAAACGCTTTAAAACTACAAAATACTAATTTTTTAGTTAAAAATTATCTTTAAATAGCAAAATGTTGTGATTTTTGATCTAACTTAAACTTATTTTATTGTAGAAAGTATATTTTTAACAGTTTTACTACTAAAGACTTGAAATTTTTTAAAAAGAAGGCTATAAATCTTCAAAATACTACTTTTTTTATTAAAAACTAGCTTTAACAAGCAAAAGTTGCAATTTTTGGCTTAACTTTAAATCATATTAAGGCGCATAATAATATTTTTGGCAGTTTTACTACTAAGGACTTTAAAAAATTTAAAAAGAAGGCTACAAATCTACAAAATACCACTTTTTTGGTCAAAAACTTGTTTTAAGTAACAAAAAATTGTAATTCTCAACTTAGCTCAAAATTATAGTATTGTAAAAAGAATATTTTTAACAGTTTTACTACATAAGACTTTAAAAAATCGAAGAAGAAGGCTATAAACGTTTGATATACTATTTTTTTTAATCAAAAACTAGCTCTATTAAGCAGAAAATTGCAATTTTTGGCTTAAATGTAAGTCTTATTAAAGCAAATAACAACATTTTTGGCAGATTTATTGCTAAATACTCTACAAAATTTAAGAAGAAGGCTATAGTTCTACAAAATACTACTTTTTTGGTCAAAAACTCACTTTAAATTACAAAAACTTGTGGTTTTTAACTTAATTTAACATTAAATTATTGTGCAAAGAAAATTTTTAACAGTTTGACTACAAAAGACTTTAAAAAATCCAAGGAAAAGGCTATAAACGTTCAAAATACTATTTTTTAGGCTTTTACAAGCAAAAAATTGCACTTTTTGGTTTAACTTTAAATCATATTAAGGCAAATAACAATATTTTTAGCAGTTTTACTACTAAGAACTTTAAAAAAATCAAGAAGAAGGGTATAGATCTACAAAATACCACATATTTGGTAAAAAACTTGATTTAAGGAACAAAAAATTGTAATTTTTAACTTAATTTAGAATGATATTATTGTGCAAAGAATATTTTTAACAGTTTTATTACAAACGACTTTAGAAAATCTAAGAAGAAGGCTATGAACGTTCATAATACAACTTTTTTGATCAAAAACTAGCTTTAATAAGCATAAAATTGCAATTTCTGGCTTAACTTTAAATTATATTAAGGCGATTAACAATATTTTTAGCAGTTTTACTACTAAGGACTCTAAAAAAATCAAGAATAAGGCTATCGATCTACAAAATACCACTTTTTTGGTCAAAAACTTATTAAAAATAACAAAAAATTGTGATTTTTAACTAAATTTAAAATGATGATGATTGTTGTGCAAAATTTCCGGTTCAATTAAGAAACGAAATGTGGTTCATGCACGATGGTGCTCCTGCACATTTTAGTTTAGTTGCGCGTCAATTCTTAAATAAACAATAAAAGAACCGTTGGATAGGTCGAGGAAGCCCACAAGCTTGGTCTCCTCGGTCTCCAGATCAAAATGTTTTGGATTTTTTTTGTGGGGTCAACTAAAAAGTTTAGTTTACACTACATCAGTTAATACTGATGAAGAACTAAAAAATCGCATTATTGCATTGCAACTGGTACGTCAGTCACTAAAGCGTAGGTTGAAAGCCTGCGTTACCGTAAGTGGAAGTCATTTTCAACAATTTTTGTGATTTTTTTTGTTTTTTATGTTATTGCTTAGTTTTGTAAAATAAAAGTTTGTTGTTACTTTTTCTTTCCGTTCCTGAAATATTGTCAAAAAATAAAAATTAAATAATTTTTTTACACTCGAAAACGATGCGTTTGCGGAACCATGTTAATAGGAACTTTTTTTCTTATATATAGCCAAGAAATCCCACTATTTATTTTCCGACACATGTTTTGAAACACCCAGTATATTATAATTATTAACTGCTAGTTGTTAGCGTGAAGCACACACATCCTGTACGTAGATTTATTGACGTTTAATTTATGAATTACCTGAAGGCTAGAAACGCGTCAGCAATAATTGTGATCTAGAACATTATAACTGACCTACCAATAACCATGACAAACAGGAAAAACGAACATATCATTCCACAAATTATCATTGAAATTCTGGGAATAGCTTACAATTTCCTGGCCGTGAACTTACTAAAATGTTAAAAATATAAATGACTCACAACTAAATTAGGAACTTTTTACTTTTAATGTGATTATAATTACCTTATTGTTATAATATTTGGCTGCACCTTAATTAATTACAAATCGGTGCAAAATTTTAGAATGATGATGTATCGTGACTAAATTGTAATGTCATATAGTTATTATGCCGTTTATGGTACACTCAAGGTACGTTACGGCTTACAATTGCAATTCCTTCTTTAATTATATGTGTTGAAGTGTGTTTATTTGCGGATTATGTATGTCTATGTTCATTATTGAATTTACAGTTTAACACCGTTAGAAAGTGTTATTAACACGTTTGACGTGAATGTTTTTAACATAATTCGAGATGTATATGGTATAATTTATTATTTTTAAGCCGTAGGGACAAATATTATTATTCTACGTTATTCACTAATAAATCATTTAATTGCGTACTACTATTCTTATGAGAATTAATTGTTTAGTTAATTTTTTTAAGTTTCTATTGTGCACTTATTCAGCTTATTTTTAATATTTAACGCAAGAGAATTGCCGGGTTTAGTTGCCCCATTCTGTTGTGGTTGTGTTGAAAAATATTAAATCCTATCACATCTACGAGAACATTGGTGAACCTTTCTCTCTAGGAAAATATTATCGTATACAACGCCGTAAATTAAAATTGGTTTTTATGGGACTAAACGGCAACCAACTCAATATTCAAACGATAAGATTTTCATCACTCTTTTTATATGTTGAACTACATACAGTATTCTATGTTTTCATGTTTTTGGTTAAAGATTTAAAGTTATATTTAACGAATAATAAATTAATAAAGAACTAATTAAAAACGTCACTTTTAAAAAATTAATTGCGGAGAAACGACTTATTGAATCAAATTTTTACAAATTTGAGGACACAGATTGGACTTTCTTCTACAATGTGTACAAATTTTATTCAATTATATTCAGGCGTTTTCTTGCTGAGTGTGATGCTGTAAACTCTTATAATAGCGCAAGTATTTTTCCCCTTTCGCACAGCTTAGTAGCTATAGTTGCATGAAAGCAAAATTTTGAGTTTGCTTTTTACTTCAAATATCTCAATTACTTTTTTTTTAAACAGTATATAATTGTTGCACCTTTAGTTTGATTTAGAGTATTCGCCCACCCGTTCAAATGTTTGTCATCAAAAATTAGAAGTTACAACCACTTTCCGCGTTCCTAGTGCAAACAAACATTACAAATTAACTGACAAATGTCATTAAGTTTGAGAAAACAGTTGACTTAACAATTTTTTGATAACAAACACTTAGGCCGGTGGGCGGGAACACAGTTTATGAATGTTAGGCCGGTAGTTTAATATAGCGTTCTCGCCCGTCCGCTCAAGTATTTATCATTAAAAAATAAACATTACAACCACTTCTTGCGTTGTTGGAATTAACAAACATGACAGATTGACTGACAGATGTCATTAAGTTTAAGAAAGTAGTTGACGTAACAATTTTTTTGATAACAAACACTTGGGTGGGTGGGCGGGAACACAGTTTATGAATGTTGGGCCGGTAGTTTGGCTTAGTGTTCCCGCCCACCCGCCCAAGTGTTTGTTACAAAGAATTAGAAGTCACAACCACTTCCAGCGTTCCTGAAGCTAATAAACATGACAGATTGACTGACAGATGTTATTTAGTTTGAGAAAGTAGTTGACGTAACAATTTTTTTGATAACAAACACTTGGGTGGGTGAGCGGGAACGCAGTTTATGAATGTTGGACCGGTAGTTTGATTTAGTGTTCCCGCCCACCCGCCCAAGTGTTTGTCATAAAAAAATAGAAAATACAACTTCTTTCCGCGTTTCTGAAACTAACAAACAAGACAGATTGACTGACAGATGTCATTAAGTTTGAGAAAGTAGTTGACGTAACAATTTTCTTGATAACAAACACTTGGGCGGGTGGGCGGGAACGCAGTTTATGAATGTTGGACCGGTAGTTTGATTTAGTGTTCCCGCCCACCCGCCCAAGTGTTTGTCATAAAAAAATAGAAAATACAACTTCTTTCCGCGTTTCTGAAACTAACAAACAAGACAGATTGACTGACAGATGTCATTAAGTTTGAGAAAGTAGTTGACGTAACAATTTTCTTGATAACAAACACTTGGGCGGGTGGGCGGGAACGCAGTTTATGAATGTTGGACCGGTAGTTTGATTTAGTGTTCCCGCCCACCCACCCAGGTGTTTGTAATAAAAAATTAAAGGTAACAACCACTTTTCGCGTTCCTGCAGCTAATAAACATGACAGATTGACTGACAGATGTCATTAAGATTGAGAAAGTAGTTGACGTAACAATTTTTTGATAACAAACACTTGGGCGGGTGGGCGGGTGGGCGGGAACACAGTTTATAAATGTTGGGCCGGTAGTTTGATATAGTGTTCCCGCTCACCCGCTCAAGTGCTTGTTATAAAAAATTAAAAGTTACAACCACTTCCCGTGTTTTTTAAGCTTACAGATCTGTCAGATTGACTGACAGATGTCATTTAGTTTGAGAAAATAGATAATTGTAATTAAAAAAAAAAATCACATAATATAAGCTTGCACATTAACAACAAGATGCAGTAGATGCGGCAAAAAATACAAAACCGCACAATGTACAACTACAAATATCATTAGATACTGCTTGCAAAAAAGAAAGACATAAAGCTTGGTCAATTAAGTATAAAAAAATGCTCATCAAACCTATTGAAAAATACCAAATATAAAAATAAAATCTGTTAACAAAAAGGTCAGAAGAAATTGACAATGTTATAACATCTAAATCAAGAATTCATTACTATTCATGACCATATCATACCTTCATAAAATTAATTCTCCAACCAAAATAGACAGACAAGAAATAATTAAAAAACTTAAACTAAAATATATTGAAACTTACAATATTGATACACTAATATTATTTTCAGAAAACAGACAGAATGTATGTCATAATGCTTGATTTAAACAATATTGATTGATTTGAGAAAAAAATACACCAATCACTCCAAGACACTTTTATTTTCTTAAATTGATCAAAAAACACTTTAATTGTAACTAAAAACCTCACAAAATGTCCAAGAAAGCGCAAAAAACGCTGAAAAAACATTTTTATTTAAATTAAATAATCAAAACACACTTTAATTGCACAAAATTGATTACAAACTTAGCAAAAATCGCTTAGAAGACCTTTTTGTTTAATTTTTATTTTTTTTAAATTGATCAAAAAACACTTTAATTGCACAAAATTGATCAAAAATGCTTGATGTTTTTAAATTTATTCACTTTTATTGGACAAAATTCATTACAAATTTATCAAAAATTGGTCATAAAACTATTTTATTTAAATAATTTTATCAAAACACACTTTTATTGCACAAAATTGATCAAAAATGTACCAAAAATTGCTTAGAAATTTTTTTATATTTTACAAAATGTCCAATAAAATTGCAAAAATTGCGCTCAAAAAACCATAAATTGATTATAAACACTTTAATTCATTACAAATTTACCAATAATCGCTCTAAAACACATTAATTTTTTTTGATTGATAAAAAAAAACTTTTATTGCACAAAATTGATCAACAATTTACCAAAAATTGCTTAAAAATCAAAAATTTACCCTCAGAAAACCTTTAATATTTTACAAAATGTACAATTAATAATAATACCGGGTTCTCTTCTTCATTTGCTTCAACAGTGCTAAACCACGGAAAGCCTACTCCTGAAGTGAGTTTTAAGTTACCTAAGCGCAAAGCTCCAATAATCATCGAAAGGTCTACAACGGAGTTATCGTCATTTCGATCTGCAGAAAGAAGACATTGGCTTCATCTGAGTTGAGTTTTACCATTAACAAAAGACACAGATATTCTCAAATACATGAGTGATGCTCTTGGAATTAATGATGCTAAATGTTTCCCACTTACCAACAATGAGGATACCTGTTCATTCAAGCTAGGTGTGAAAGAATCACTTATTCCTCGAGTTCTAGACACTAATCAATGGCCGGTTGGCATTGCCGTCAAGGAGTTTTTTCATACAAATCGGCACCCAAAACGCCACTTCCATCCGGACAACAACTACCAGGGAACGCAGAAGTAGTAACTCAATATCCATTAACACTCTCACTGTTTACTATCAAAATGTGAGAGGTCTACGTACTAAGTTAGTTGATTCTTTCTGTTTGTGTTTAACGGAAGATTTTCATGTCTTGGCTCTTACTGAAACCGGGCTTCACCCTTCTATATCCGATAATAAATTTATTGATGACCGGTACATTGTTTATCGGATGGACAAAAATGTTAACACCAGCTCTAAAAGCAGTGGTGGCGGAGTCTTAATAGCGGTTAAGAAAAACTTAAAATCTACAGTCGTACCTTCAAATGATAACATTGAGATGGTTATTGTAAAAATTAGTTTTGAGCTGTCTGAACTAATTGTTAGCTGCAGTTATATACCTCCCAGATCCCCTATGGATTTATACGCTGGCCATGTAGAAGTACTTGAAAATGCCATCTTGAAGTTTCCGGAAAGTCGAATAGTAGTCACCGGTGATTTCAATCTACCCAATATCAACTGGTTACCTGATGATGAAAACTTAGCTGGGTTAACTCCAACTAATATTTCATCTACGGTGGAAACGTTTTTTTGTGATAGTGTCAGTGCTTTAGGTTTAAACCAATTTAACTTTATACCCAATGATTTTAATACTATTTTAGATTCATGTCTTACCAATAGTGATACTATGCAAGTATCTAAATGCGCTTGTATTATTCTATGCGACAGATATCATCCTTCTCTTATTATTAGTGTTGTAATTAAAGAATGTGCTGCTATTGATAATGGAACTTACTTAAAATATAATTTTAAACGTGCTAACTACGTAGAAATTAATCAATTCTTAGCCCGTACTGATTGGTCTATTCTTAATATATGTGAATCTGTAAATGATGCGGTTGATATATTTTATGACGTTATTTATTTTGTAATCGATCTGTATGTACTTAAAACCACAGTTAGCAAACGTCGCTGCTTTCCACTTTGGTTTTCCAGAAAGCTAATTGATTTAGTTCTATCCAAGAAAGAAGAAGAAAACATCACTTTTAGCTTCCGATTATGCAGTCTTTACAAGATTGAGATCTAACTGCAAATCCGAGACCTTACTATGCTATAGGAAGTATTTGAATAATGTTGAACAGTCTATACCCGATAATTTAAAACTTTTTTGGTTTTTTGTCCGGAGTAAAAATAAATTTTACGGCATTCCCTCCTCAATGTGTTTACACAATAATACGGCTACGAATGGAGCTGATATTGCCAATTTCTCATCGGTGTATAAATCTCCTACACACATTCAATCAGCGTTTGTATCCAATATATCTGTAAACTTAACTAATATTCCAGTCAGTTTAGACTGTGTGCTGGAAGCATTGGCAAAACTGAAAGTTGATAGTAGTCTTGGACCAGATAACTTACCTTTCTTGTTTCTACGGAACTGTTGCCATACGTTATCTTACCCACTCCACCAAATTTATTTGTTTTCATTTGTTATCAAGAATTTTTCCCAATTTGTGGAAACAATCTTACATTGTACCAATCTTTAAATCCGGTTTCAAATTGAATGTAACTAATTACAGGCCAATAGCAATCCTATCGGTACTACCAAAAAATTTTGAAAAATTAATTTATGATCGCTTCTTTGGTGCTTTTAAAAATATAATTATTCAACAACAGCACGGTTTTTTCCCAAAAAGATCAACTCAAAACAAACTTGTTCGTATTTACTAATTATATAATTAAAGCATTGGAAAGTGGTGACGAGGTCCATGCAATCTACATGGACTTCAGTAAATCCTTTGATTCTGTTAACCATGACCTGCTAATTAACAAATTGAGTGCATATGGTGTCGGTAATCCATTGATTAAATGGTTAAAGTCGTATTTAAGTGAACGTGTCCAGCAAGTTAAAATTAACACTTATCTATCTCATTCTATTAAGGCGACATCAGGTGTACCACAAGGGTCCCATTTGGGACCTGTCCTATTTTCAATTTTTATTAATGACATATCTGATATTTTAAATTGTCACCACTTGTTATTTGCAGATGATGTAAAGGTATATCGTAGAGTTAGCACTATTGCTGATTGTCTTACCATGCAAAGGGATTTACTAGCGGTCAATAAATGGTGTGTTTTTAACCACATGGATCTTAACATTAAAAAATGTCAGTATATATCATTTACAAGAAGCAAAAATCCTGTTAATTTCATCTATATTTTGAACGGTACCGGTTTAGAAAAAGTTGACTCAATCCGTGACCTAGGAGTCTTGCTTGATTCCAAACTGTCATTTAATCTTTATTTAGATTTTGTTATTAATAAAGCTAACAAGATGCTCGGCTTTCTTAAAAGAGCTACTGCTGATTTTAGTAACATGCGGGCTCTTCTTATCTTGTACAATTCTCTGGTGATATCACATCTAGAGTATTATAGCGTAATATGGTCCCCGTCCTACCAAACTTCTATTGACAGATTGGAGTCAGTTCAAAATAAATTTTACAAACTAGTATCAAATAAACTCAGTCTTACTGGTGTGTATTTGTCACCTGAAAATATCGGAATTTATTCGGCTAATCTGCTGTCAGCAGATCCTGAATATGATAGATATTCATGTTCCCCAACGTGCGGTTAGGAATTGCCCTTTTTTGCATATGTCTTTTAGTAGGACTAACTATGGTCGGCACAGCTCACTGTCTCGTATTACACGACACGCTAACTATGTATCAAATGACGTTGACTTTGTTGGTATTTCATACGAGAAGTTCATTGCTAACTTAAGGAGAATAACGTAACACCTTAGCCAATGTGTAGGAATGTATGTATGTATTTATTCGTTTGTTTGTCATACTTGTAATCACTGTTTGTAAACAATTTTGATGTAATTTAACATGTAAATGCAGATGCGTTAATTATTATTATTATTATTATTATTATTATAATACAGTGCAAAAATTGTTCATAACCCTTTTATTTAACTAAATTAATTAAAATAAATTTTAATTGCACAAAATTGATTACAAATTTACCAAAAACCTTTTTATTTTAGTAAATTGATCAAAAAACTTTTTTATTGTATAAAATTGATCAAAAACTTACCAAAAACCGCTCAAAAATCTTTTAAATTTTACAAAATGTTCAATAAAATTTCAAATATTGCGCTCATAAAACCCTAAATTGATTAAAAACACTTTAATTGTACAATATTGATTACAAATTTGCCAATAATCGCTCTAAATCATCTTATTTTTTTCAAATTGATAAAAAAACACAACATTTATTTCAAATTTACTAAAAACTGCTCAGAAGATTTTTTTTATTTTTGTAAATTGATCAAAAAATACTTTTATTGCACAAAATTTACCAAAAATTGCTCAGAAGACACTTTTATTTTTATAAATTTATTGAAAACCATAAACAATTAATTAAAAATTTATCAAAAATTGCTCATAAATCTATTTTATTAAATTAATTTTATCAAAACATATTTTTATTGCCCAAAATTGATCAAAAATTTACCAAAAACCGCTCAGAAGATTTTTTATATATCACAAAATGTCCATAAAATGCAAAAATTGCTAATAAAATCTTTTTATTTAAATAAATTGATCAAATCCCACTTTAATTGTACAAAATTGATTAAAAATTTACTAAAAAATGCTTAAAAGACCCTTTTAGTTTCCTAAATAGATCAAAAAACACTTTTATTGCACAAAATTAATCAAAAATTTATTAAAAAAAAACGCATTATATTTCACAATATGTCCAAGAAAATAGCATAAAACATTTTTATTGTGTAAAAATAATCAAAAAAACACTTTTATTGAACTGAATTGATCAAAAATTTACTAATTAAACTACTCAAAAAACCTTCATATTCCACAAACAGTTCAAAAAAATGCAAAAATTGCTCAAAAACACTTTTATTGTGCCAAATTGGTTTAAAAAAAACACTTTTATTGCAACAAATTTACTAAATGTTCAAATAGCTCATTAAACCCTTTTTAAAAGTAAATTAATCAAAAATTACTTATATTGCAACAAAAGAAATCAAATCGCAATCAATTGCCCAGTAAATTGATAAAATGTACAAAAAGCCGCTCAATTTTTTTTTATTTTTTTACAAAATGTCCAACAAATGCAAAAATTGTTTATAAAACCCTTTTTAACTAATATAAATTGCTCAAAGCACACTTTAATTGCACAAAATTGATTACAAATTTACCAATAAGCTGTATGCAGATTTTTAAATTTCAAAAATTGTCTAAGAAAATGCAAAAATAATTCATAAAACTTTAATTTAATTAAATTGATCAAAAACAAAACTGATTACAAATTTACAAAAAAAACCGCTCAGAAGACCTTTATATTTCACAAAATATTTAAGAAAATCCAAAAATTGTTCATAAAACCTTTGTAATTAGCTAAATTGATCAATCAAAACACACTTTAACTGCAGAAAGTTGAATACAAAATCGCTCAGAAGATCTTATTAATTAACAAATTTGAAAGAAAAACAAAAAATTGCTGATGAATAGATTAGAGACTTTTATATTTTACAAAATGCCCAAGAAAATTCAAAAATTGCTCATAAATTTTTTTTTAGTTAGCTAGATTGATCAAAACACACTTTAATTGCACAAAATTGATCAAAAATTTACCAAAACCGTTCTTTATTATTTCACAAAATGTCAATTTAAAAACCGCTCATAAAACTTTTGCATTTAGCTAAATTAATAAAAACACACTTTAATTGTACAAATTTACTTAAAATTGCTTTTTATTTAACTTTTATTTTCCTAAATTGTTAAAAAATAATTTTATTACACAAAATTGATTACAAATTGATCATAAAACCCTTTTATCTAAAACAAAAAAATGATAACTGATCAAAAATGTTTCAAATAACGCTTAGAAGATCTTTGTATAGCACACAATGTCCAAGAAAATGCAAAAAATTGCTTATAAAACTCTTTCATTAGTAAATTGATTAACACACTCTTAAATTGCACAAAATTAAAAAATAAAAACTGTTCTAAAACAGTTTTATTTAACTTAATTGATCAAAACACTTTAATTGCACAAAATTTATTCTAAATTTACCAAAAATTGCTCAGAATACCTTTTGTTTCACAAAATTGAAAAAGAAAATGCAATAATTGCTCCAAAACACATTTAGTTTTTCTAAATTGATCAAAAACTACTTTGGTTGCACAAAATTGATCAAAAATCGCACAGAATGTCCAAGAAAATGCAAATATTCCTTATAAAACCCTTTTAATTAAATAAATTAAGCAAAACACACTTTAAACTGAGTTCAAGTCACAATTGTAATCAAAATGTCTAGTTTACAATTTGTTTACGCTAACATAAATAGCTTTTTCTAAAAATGTACTTGTTAACTAAAATATTTTATGTGCTATGTTTGTCGAAACCAAATCACACACTCTTATATTTTTTTGGAATTGGTCTATTATAGAAAAACATGGAAATATTGATAGGTTTAGTAGCTAAGGCTAATTTATCTATTTTACTAATAAAAGATAATCTTCTTACAATTAATAATGTACTAAACAATTGTTTTCAGTTTTTAATTCCATTCCTACAAGATAAGCTGCACATATTTTTAGTTTATATTCATCCTCATTCTAACATAGAAGATACAATTTTTATTAAAGCATTTCTTTGTTATTATTATTGGCTATTTTAATTTAAATAACAGAAAATTTTGCCAGTTCCTTACTAACTCTAATTTTTCACACATTAAAACATGAATGACAATAAACCTAACATATTTCTTTGTACGTTTAACACTAAATCACTAATTCATTCTGTAAATGTTGTCTCCGACCTCTGTTTTGATCATTTTGCGTCACTTTTTATATAAAGGTTTTTTCTCCACCATCTCCTAAAGTTGAATATACTTACAACTTTACTTATTGTAACATAACACAAAAGTATTCAAACATTTATAAATTGGAATCCAACTATTTCTGAAGAAGTTATAAGTTTATTTATTAATTCTCTTTATCTTCTATTAAAGAAAATACATCTAAAATTCAAATAAAATTTTACAGTTTACCAATTAACCCTATTTATTCTGAGATTAATAAAATATTTAACAATTTAATGAAAAGACAGTTTAATGATATTAATAAAAATATACTTTAATACAAATCCGACAAATATATTACAGCTTGTAACCAAATTAATCACAAAAAGGGCAAAAACTACTATCAAGAAATTAAAAAAACTAACAAAATACAAAAACACAACGCAAATTAATTCAATTCAAGACCCAGAAACAGGTAAACTTTCAAGTAATGACATTGACATAGCTAACTCATTTCGAAAACATTTTAATAAAACATTTTCTTTTACGCAAAACGATAATTTTGACAAAGACAATTTAAAATACATAAATGATTGGTATGAACATTTTTGCAAACAATTTCACGTAACGCCTGACAATGAACAAATAAACGAAGATTTTTACTTTGACATAATTTACAAAAATTCTGCACCTGGATACGACTTACTGACAAGACATATTTTAATAAGACTATAATATTCATCCTTATATCAATGAAAGTATAAACTTTAGCTTATCTCATCAATATTTTTGCCCAAAATGGAAAAAAAAGGCTCAATTGTATGTATTCTAATAATTAACTACTTTCTAGTTACCTTTCTATTATCTATTTGACAGTATTAAACAAACTCTGTAAGAAAACAATATAGAAAAAACTTATCAACCACATAGATTTAAAAAAATGCTCTAACAATTTAGATTTAGAGAAGGTAAATCTACAACTCATCCATTAATTATCTTAACATCTAACCTTCAAACTGCTCACCTTAAAAACAAGCATTCAAGCGTTGCTTATGAACATAATTTGATTATGTTTGGCATAAGGGTCTTTTATACAAATTAAGTTTGTTGGACGTTCCATCTTATTTAGTTAACATTATTGATAAATTTTTAAAAGATTGTCAACTTCAAATAAGAGTTTGTTCTTTATATTACACCTGGATGGGGTGTAAAATAAGGTCCAGGTGTACCCCAAGGCTCCACTCTTTCACTACTTTTTTATAATCTACATTGCTGTGATATATACAATCACAACCCAAACCATTTTGATTATAACTCATACATTTTACAATAAGCAAATGACACAACTTTAATAACACATTCTAACTCTCTTAAGGAATCTATTATTTTACTTCAAGACTCAAAATTGGTTCAATAAATGGCTTCTACTAGCAAATCCTTTAAAAACTAAACTGTTTTCATATCACAAAATTTCAAATAATTTCCCCTTCAATATCATAAATATATTTTGACCAAAAATTAAATTTTAATTTGCACACAAATAATATTAAAATAAACCACTATTACTAGAGCAAGACATTTATAAAAATCTTGAAATTAATACAAAATGTGCTGAACACATTTATAAGATTATAAACCGCCCTATACTTGACTACGCATCTATTATTTTTGCTTGCTTTAAACAATTTATATGTAGCTAAAAGAGCTATATTACTAAAATTCAACATCCCAACAACTCACTACATAATCCTTCAAACAACTTGCTTTATAAGCAAACCAAAATTCCACAATTAGACAAACGTCAATTAAAATTACATAAAAAAACTGTTTCAAATCAAGCAAATATAGAATCTATAAATCCTTTAATAATTTCAATTGATCCCCTAACTCAACCTTAATTGTACACATTGTAACTCTTTAATTTATACTATAATTCAATATTATCATAACAAGATGAGAGTTAATTTATGCTTATTAAATTCACAATTTTTACAAACAAATATTTTTATTATGTTTACACCCAAACATAAATCCTTGCCGCGATACATTTTTGTAGCCACAAGGTGCATGTGTCAATGATTTTATAGTACCTTAATATATTTTTAACATGGAATAAAAGTGCAAGTTGACCATGACTTCCCATACCCATGGGATTATTATTATGATACACAGTTTCGTTTAGTTCTGTCCGAACTCCATGAAACACACGATCAGATTTCTGGGAATCGACGGCTTATAATTTATCATTTCAATTCATGTATCACATTTAGTGTGCTGGACTTTTATTTGTTGTGTGGGTGAAGTTTCCTCGTTTGATAGTATACTGTGCGCGAGTAAAGTGCAATATTTTAACCGCTGTTTAGTTAGTTGTTATAGTTACTATATTTGATAGTTGGATTATGTTCAGAATGTGTTCCGAAGAAAATAACAGGTATGAAATCTATTTTATAAATTTATTATTGTAATTTAGTAACGTTTTCTATTGTAATGAGCTTTTCTATTATCAATTAATGGATTGCAATTAGCATTAAAGCGCAGATTGTTGAGCAATACCATTTGCTTTGTTATGGTCGTTAATCATCATTTATTTTATTGGTAAGTAATCGATGACTGCAATCAGTATTATCTGTGTGTAAGTGTATAAAAATGTATGAGATTGATTTAATCAGGCGTGAAGGAAATTATTTTATTGTTCACTTAAGTTTGTTCCGTTGATTATATTAATATGATTTTTCTTCGATTTGCTATGCAAATTTTAAAACGATTTTTTCTAATTGCTTTTAAATCTTTTTAATTATTTCATAATGTAATAGAATGTTCAAATTATTTTTTTACTTATTACATTGTTAATGGCAAACATTCACGCATGGTAAAGGTGCCATTGTTAACTTATTTTCATTACATTTCGATTTATATGATCGAAATCGATTCTATTGTCCATTGTGTATGGAATTATTTATACTAAAGCAGTTTTCTGGAACAAATGTTAAGTAGAGCGTAAAGATTGTATTAAACATATGTAATTACCTTTTATTGTGCAAAACTGTTTCTAATCGAAATCAGGAAATCGTGACTCGCTAAGCACCTGACAGAAAAGAAAACTGTAATTAAGAGTAATGTGCAATTGTTGTATACAAGTTATAAGTGAATAGAGTATTTAAATGTAATTAAAAAAACTTATTTTTAATTTATTTGCATTTTAAGTAGTGCATTAGGTAGATTATTCCAGTTTTAGTTGAATTTTATTGATTAAATTGAGTTTTTGACTAAATTATCAGGAATTTTGAGTTGTAGATTAAAAATTTTGACTTAAAAAACATGATCTTAATAGATTTAATAATGGAAAAACTAAAAAACAATTTTGGGAATTAATAAATTAGTAATTATTCTAATTTTACATGATTTTTATTGATTAAATTGAGTTTTTGACTAAATTATTCAAAATTTTGAGTTGGGGATTAAAAATTTGGATTCAGAAGACATGATTCTGTATAGATTTAATATTAAAGAAATTACAAAACAATTTGGGAATTTATAAATTAGTAATTATTCTGGTTTTACAAGAATTTTGTTGATTTAATTGAGTTTCTGACTAAATTATTAAGAATTTTGAGTTGCGGATTAAAAATTTGATTTCAGAAGACATAATTCTGTATAGATTTAATATTAAAAAAATTACAAAACAATTTGGGAATTATTAAATTAGTAATTATTCTGGTTTTGCATGAATTTTGTAGATTTAATTGAGTTTCTGACTAAATTATTAGGAATTTTGAGTTGGGGATTAGAACTTTGGATTCAGAAAACATGATTCTGTATAGATTTAATATTAAAGATATTTCAAACAATTTGGGAATTTATAAATTAGTAATTATTCTGGTTTTACATGAATTTAGTTGATTTAATTGAGTTTCTGACTAAATTATTAGGAATTTTGAGTTGGGGATTAAAAATTTGGATTCAGAAGACATGATTCTGTATAGATTTAATATTATTGAAATTTCAAAACAATTTGGGAATTTATAAATTAATAATTATTCTGGTTTTGCATAAATTTTGTTGATTAAATTGATTTTTTGACTAAATTTGTAAGAATTCTGAGTTGGGGATTAAAAATTTGGATTCAGAAGACGTGATTCTTTATAGACTTAATATTAAAGAAATTACTTAACAATTTGGGAATTTATAAATTAGTAATTATTCTGGTTTTACATGAATTTTGTTGTTTAAATTGAATTTCTGACTAAATAATTAGGAATTTTGAGTTAAGGATTAAAAATTTGGATTCAGAAGACATGATTCTGTATAGATTTAATATTAAAGAAATTTCAAACAATTTGGGAATTTATAAATTAGTAATTATTCTGGTTTTACATAAATTTGGTTGATTAATTTGAGTTTCTGATTAAATTATTAAGAATTTTGAGTTGGGAATTAAAAATTTGGATTCAGAAGACATAATTCTGTATATATTTAATATTAAAGAATCTACAAAACAATTTGGGAATTTATAAATTAGTAATTATTCTGGTTTTACATAAGTTTTGTTGATTAAATTGATTTTCTGACTAAATTTGTAAGAATTTTGAGTTGGGGATTAAAAATTTGGATTCAGAAGACATGATTCTGTATAGATTTAATTTTAAAGAAGTTACAAATCAATTTGGAAATTTATAAATTAGTAATTATTCTGGTTTTACATGAATTTTGTTGATTTAATTGAGTTTCTGACTAAATTATTAGCAATTTTGAGTTGGGGATTAAAAATTTGGATTCAAAAGAAATGATTCTGTATAGATTTAATATTAAAGAAATTTAAAACAATTTGGGAATTTATAAATTAGTAATTATTCTGGTTTTGCATGAATTTTGTTGATTAAATTGAGTTTCTGACTAAATTATTAGGAATTTTGAGTTGGGGATTAAAAATTTGGAATTAGAAGACATGGTTCTGTATAGATTTAATATTAAACAAATCACAAAACAATTTGGGAATTTATAAATTAGTAATTATTCTGGTTTTACATTAATTTTGTTGTTTAAATTGAATTTCTGACTAAATAATTAGGAATTTTGAGTTGGGGATTAAAAATTTGGATTCAGAAGACATGATTCTGTATAGATTTAATATTAAAGAAATTACAAAACAATTTGGGAATTTATAAATTAGTAATTATTCTGGTTTTACAAGAATTTTGTTGTTTAAATTGAATTTCTGACTAAATAATTAGGAATTTTGAGTTGGGGATTAAAAATTTGGATTCAGAAGACATGATTCTGTATAGATTTAATATTAAAGAAATTACAAAACAATTTGGGAATTTATAAATTAGTAATTATTCTGGTTTTACAAGAATTTTGTTGATTTAATTGAGTTTCTGACTAAATTATTAAGAATTTTGAGTTGCGGATTAAAAATTTGATTTCAGAAGACATAATTCTGTATAGATTTAATATTAAAAAAATTACAAAACAATTTGGGAATTATTAAATTAGTAATTATTCTGGTTTTGCATGAATTTTGTAGATTTAATTGAGTTTCTGACTAAATTATTAGGAATTTTGAGTTGGGGATTAGAACTTTGGATTCAGAAAACATGATTCTGTATAGATTTAATATTAAAGATATTTCAAACAATTTGGGAATTTATAAATTAGTAATTATTCTGGTTTTACATGAATTTAGTTGATTTAATTGAGTTTCTGACTAAATTATTAGGAATTTTGAGTTGGGGATTAAAAATTTGGATTCAGAAGACATGATTCTGTATAGATTTAATATTAATGAAATTTCAAAACAATTTGGGAATTTATAAATTAATAATTATTCTGGTTTTGCATAAATTTTGTTGATTAAATTGATTTTTTGACTAAATTTGTAAGAATTCTGAGTTGGGGATTAAAAATTTGGATTCAGAAGACGTGATTCTTTATAGACTTAATATTAAAGAAATTACTTAACAATTTGGGAATTTATAAATTAGTAATTATTCTGGTTTTACATGAATTTTGTTGTTTAAATTGAATTTCTGACTAAATAATTAGGAATTTTGAGTTGGGGATTAAAAATTTGGATTCAGAAGACATGATTCTGTATAGATTTAATATTAAAGAAATTTCAAACAATTTGGGAATTTATAAATTAGTAATTATTCTGGTTTTACATAAATTTGGTTGATTAATTTGAGTTTCTGATTAAATTATTAAGAATTTTGAGTTGGGAATTAAAAATTTGGATTCAGAAGACATAATTCTGTATATATTTAATATTAAAGAATCTACAAAACAATTTGGGAATTTATAAATTAGTAATTATTCTGGTTTTACATAAGTTTTGTTGATTAAATTGATTTTCTGACTAAATTTGTAAGAATTTTGAGTTGGGGATTAAAAATTTGGATTCAGAAGACATGATTCTGTATAGATTTAATTTTAAAGAAGTTACAAATCAATTTGGAAATTTATAAATTAGTAATTATTCTGGTTTTACATGAATTTTGTTGATTTAATTGAGTTTCTGACTAAATTATTAGCAATTTTGAGTTGGGGATTAAAAATTTGGATTCAAAAGAAATGATTCTGTATAGATTTAATATTAAAGAAATTTAAAACAATTTGGGAATTTATAAATTAGTAATTATTCTGGTTTTGCATGAATTTTGTTGATTAAATTGAGTTTCTGACTAAATTATTAGGAATTTTGAGTTGGGGATTAAAAATTTGGATTCAGAAGACATGATTCTGTATAGATTTATTATTAAAAAAATTACAAAACAATTTGGGAATTTATAAATTAATAATTATTCTGGTTTTGCATGAATTTTGTTGATTAAATTGAATTTCTGACTAAATTATTAAGAATTTTGAGTTGGGGATTAAAACTTTGAATTCAGAAGACATGATTCTGTATAGATTTAATATTAAAGAAATATCAAACAATTTGGGAATTTATAAATTAGTAATTATTCTGGTTTTACATAAGTTTTGTTGATTAAATTGATTTTCTGACTAAATTTGTAAGAATTTTGAGTTGGGGATTAAAACTTTGAATTCAGAAGACATGATTCTGTATAGATTTAATATTAAAGAAATATCAAACAATTTGGGAATTTATAAATTAGTAATTATTCTGGTTTTACATAAATTTTGTTGATTTAATTGAGTTTCTGACTAAATTATTAGGAATTTTGAGTTGGGGATTAAAAATTTGGATTCAGAAGACATAATTCTGTATAGATTTAATATTAAAGAAATTTCAAACAATTTGGGAATTTATAAATTAGTAATTATTCTGGTTCTACATGAATTTTGTTGATTTAATTGAGTTTCTGACTAAATTATTAGGAATTTTGAGTTGGGGATTAGAACTTTGGATTCAGAAGACATGATTCTGTATAGATTTAATATTAAAGAAATTACAAAACAATTTGGGAATTTATAAATTAGTAATTATTCTGATTTTACATGAATTTGGTTGATTTAATTGAGTTTCTGACTAAATTATTAGGAATTTTGAGTTGGGGATTAAAAATTTGGATTCAGAAGACATGATTCTGAATAGATTTAATATTAAAGAAATTACAAAACAATTTGGGAATTTATAAATTAATAATTATTCTGGTTTTACATGAATTTTGTTGATTAAATTGAGTTTCTGACTAAATTATTAGGAATTTTGAGTTGGGAATTATAATATTTGGATTCGAAGACATGATTCTGAATAGATTTAATATTAAAGAAATTACAAAACAATTTGGGAATTTATAAATTAGTAATTATTCTGGTTTTACATGAATTTTGTTGATTAAATTGAGTTTCTGACTAATTTATTCGGAATTTTGAGTTAGGAATTAAAAATTTAAATTCAGAAGACAAAATTCTATATAGATTTAACAATAAAGAAACTAGAAAAAATTTTGGGAATTTATAAATTAGTAATTATTCTGGTTTTACATGAATTTTGTTGATTTAATCGAGTTTCTGATTAAATTATTAGGAATTTTGAGTTGGGGATTATAATATTTGGATTCAAAAGACATGATTCTGTATAGATTTAATATTAAAGAAATTACCAAACAATTTGGGAATTTATAAATTAGTAATTATTCTGGTTTTACATGAATTTTGTTGATTTAATTGAGTTTCTGACTAAATTATTAGGAATTTTGAGTTAGGAATTAAAAATTTAAATTCAGAAGACAAAATTCTATATAGATTTAACAATAAAGAAACTAGAAAAAAATTTGGGAATTTATAAATTAGTAATTATTCTGGTTTTACATCAATTTTATTGATTAAATTGAGTTTTTGACTAAATTATTCAAAATTTTTAATTGGGAATTAAAAATTTGAATTTAGAAGATATGATTCTATATAAATTAAATAGAAAAACTACAAACATTTTTGGTGAATATAATAACAAATTAAGCAACAACAACCAATTTTACTGAGAAAAATTAAACGCTCTAAAACGCATTATGAATTTAAAAAAATAAGAGTTGTGAGTCAAATCATTAACAATAATAAACTTATACTAAATTCTCATTTGCATATGCCACTCCTGCATTGAAATATGATCGTTTTAAAATCCAATCAATATACAATCACTTATATTAAGTGATAAACAAATCGAAATTTGATTAAAAGGTGAAAATACCAGAGGCAACGCACATAACTCATCGCATTATAATTATTAATTTGTAAATGTTAACTAAAATTCTATTTCTTATGGCTTAATAATGATGTAATCATGTACTATAATTTAATAGCCATCAATATTTGATTTAAAATAGTTAATAATATTGCATCTAAGCGCACGTATATAAATAAATTTAAAAAAAACTGGTATGCATGTACGAGTATGTAGGTGCCAGGCTATTAGTGATATTGTTATGTTTATTATTATTACATTGATAGTGAATTGTTGTGCCGTTATCGGTTTTGTTGTTTCCACATTGACACACTTTGTATTTTTCGTAATGTGTCACAATAAATAGTTTAAATAGACTACTCACAAATGAATTAAGTGTACTATAATTTACTACAAATAAAAATTTATTAAAATTTGAATAACCTCAATTTAATCAAGTTGACTTTTCTAAGTTCCTAAGTCATGATATCAGTAAATAATTTATAACTCAATAAGTACACATTGGAAATTGATGCAATTTGCTACAAACAGGCTTCAATATCATTAGTACCAATTGTGTAAAATTTATTTAAATCCATACGGTCAAATTTGCAAAACCCCAAATTAATCAAGTTGAGTTTTCTAAGTTGCTAAATCAAGACATCAGTTAATAATTTATAACTCAATAAGTACACATTGGAAATTAAAACAATTTGCTATAAATAAGCTTCAGTGTCATTGGTATCTACTACGCAAAATTTATTTAAATCTATACGGTTAAATTTGCATAACCTCAAATTAATCAAGTTGACTTTCCTAAGTTCCTAAATCAAGACATCAGTAAATAATTCATAACTCAATAAGTACACATTGAAAATTGATGCAATTTGCTACAAACAGACTTCAGTATTATTAGTACCAATTGTGCAAAATTTATTTAAATCCATACGGTCAAATTTGCATAACCCCAATTTAATCAAGTTGATTTTTATAAGTTCCTAAATTAAGACATCAGTAAATCATTCATAACTCAATAAGTATACATTGAAAATTGACGCAATTTGCACAAACAGATTTCAGTTTTATTACTACCAACTGTATAAAATGTATTTAATTCCTTACAGTCAAATTTGAATAACCTCAAATTAATTTAATTTAATTTATAACTAAATAAGTACATATTGGACGTTGACGCAATTTGCTACAAACAAGCTTTAGTATCATTAGTACCAACTGCGCAAAATTTACTTAAATCCATACGTTCAAATTTGCATTACCTCAATTTAATCATGTTGACTTTTCTAAGTTCTTAAATCAAGACATCAGTAAATAATTTATAACTCAATAAATACACATTGAAAATTGACACAATTTGCTAGAAACAAGCTTCAGTATTATTAGTATCAACTGTACAAAATTTATTTAAATCCATAAGGTCAATTTTGCATAACCTCAATTTAATCAAGTTGATTTTCCTAGACATTAATAAATATTTCATAACTTAAAAAGTACACATTGTAAATTGGCGCAATTTTCTAAAAACAAGCTTCAATGTCATTAGTACCAACTGTACAAAAATTATTTGAATCCTTACGGTCAAATTTGCATAACCTCAAAATAATCAAGTTGACTTTTCTAAGCTCCTAAATTAAAACATCATTAAATAATTTATAACTAAATAAGTACATATTGGACGTTGACACAATTTGATAAAAACAAGCTTCAGTACTATTATTACCAACTGTGCAAAATTTATTTAAATTCATACGTTCAAATTTGCATAACCTCAATTTAATCAAGTTGACTTTCCTAGACATTAATAAATAATTCATAACTTAAAAAGTACACATTGTAAATTGACGCAATTTTCTAAAAACAAGCTTCAATATAATTAGTACCAACTGTACAAAATTTATTTAAATCCATACGTTCAAATTTGCATAACCTCAACTTAATCAAGTTGACTTTTGTTTAGTGAGAAATCAATTAATTGCTAAAAATTAGGCGTACTAATTTTAATCAATTTTTTGTACAAATTTGGTACTTATATAATACTACAATATGCCAATTTTGTACTAATATTCAATTAATAGTTTAGATATTACAGCTAAAAATACTTAAAGCTACTAAAATAATAAGAGAGAAATAAATTAATTGCTAAAAATTAGGCGTAATAAATTTGATAAAATTTTGTACAAATGTGGTACTAATATAGTACTACAATTTGTCATTTTTGTATCAATATTTAATATGTAGTTTAGAAGTTACAGCTAAAAGAATCCTTAAACTTACTAAGATAATTAGAGTAAAATCAATTGATTGTTAAAAATCAGGCGTACCAATTTTGATAAAATTTTGTACAAAATTAGTACTGTTATAGTACTATTTTTTGCCAAAATTGTACTAATATTCAATAAACAATTTAAATGTAACAGCTAAAAATCTTCAAACCTACTAAAATAATTAGTGGAAAATTAATTAATTGTTTAAAATTTTGAGTACATTTTTGTACAAAATTGGTACTATTACAGTACTATGCTAATTTAGTACCAATATCTAATAAACAATTTGGATGTTAAAGCTAAAAATTGATCAATCCTAACAAAAGAATTTTGGTATTTATTCGGAAATCATTCGGAAATTAGGCGTACCAATTTTGATAAATTTTTGTACAAAGTTGACACTAGTATAGTACTACAATATGCTAGTTTGATATCAATATTCAATAAACAATTTAGATGTTACAGCGGAAAAATTTTCAAACCTAACAAATCAATTTTGATATTTAGTTGGAAATCAATTAACTGGTCAAAATCAAGTGTACCAGTTTAGAAAAAATTTTGTACAAAGTTGTTACTATTATAGTACTACAATATGCTTGTTTTGTATTAATATCCAATAAACAATTTAGAAGTTACAGCTAAAAAATTATCAAACCTTAAAAAGCAATTTTGATATTTAGTTGGAAATTAATTAATTGGTCAAAATTAGGCGTACCAACATTGATAATTTTTTGTACACAGTTGGTACTAGTATAGTTTTAGATAATGCTAAATTAGTACCAATATCCAATGAACAATTTGGTTGTTACAGCTAAAAATTAACAAACCTAACAAAACAATTTTGATATTTATTTGGAAATCAATTAATTGGTCAAAATCAGGTGCACCAATTTGAATAAAATTTTGTACAAAGTTGGTACTAGTATAGTACTACAATTTGCCAATTTTGTATCAATATCCAATAAATAATTTAGATGCTACAACTAAAAAAATTTCAAAGTTATTAAGATAATTAGTGAGAAATCAATTAATTGCTACAAATTAAGCTTACCAATTTTGATAAAATTTTGTACAAAATTGGTAATAGTATAGTACTACAATATGCTAGTTTAGTTATCAATATTAAATCAACATTTTGGATGTTACAGCTAAAAAATTATTAAACCTAACAAAACAATATTGGTATTTAGTTGGAAATCAATTAATTGGTTAAAATTAGGCGTACCAACATTGATAATTTTTTGTGCACAGTTGGTACTAATCTAGTAATAAAATGTGCTAATTTAGTACTAATATCTAATAAACAATTTGGATGTAAAAATAAATCAATGTTAACAAAAAATTTTTGGTATTTAGTCGGAAATCATTTAATTGGTCAAAATCAGGCGTACCAATTTTGATATGTTTTTGTACAAAGTTGGTACTAGTATAGTACTACAATATGCTAGTTTGGTATCAATATTCAATAAACAATTTAGATGTTACAGCGGAAAAATTATCAAACCTAACAAATTAAATTTAATATTTAGTTGGAAATCTATTAACTGGTCAAAATCAGATGTACCAATTTGGATAAATTTTTGTACAAAGTTGGTACTAATATAGTACTAGAATATGCTAATTTAGTATCAAAATCCATTAAATAATTTTAAAGTTACAGCTAAAAAATTATCACATTGTAAATTGACGCAATTTTTTAAAAACAAGCTTCAATATCATTAATACCAACTGTACAATATTTATTTAAATCCTTAGAGTCAAAGGACTATAGTTTAACATCATAAGTACCAACTGTGTAAAATTTATTTAAATCTACACGCTTAATTTATCATAACCTCACTTCAATCATAATCATACACTGAAATCTTAAGATTTAATTAACAATTTAAAAGCTCATAATTTAAAAATAGTGCATTCAAATTTGATATTAAAATATCTTAATATTATTAATACCAATTGTAAAATATTTATAAAAATTTATAACATAACCTCACTTTAATTATAATGACATATCCAAATCTAAAGATATAATTAATATTTTAAAAGTCAATAACTCAAAAATGGTGCATTGGAATTTTATGTAATTTAATACCAATATACCTCAATATTTTAAGTACCAATTGTAAAATAATTATCTAATTCCATACGCTCAATTTAACAGAATCTTAATTTAAGTAAATCTAAAAATGTAATCACAATTTAAAGTCAATGACTCAAAAATGGTGCATTGGAGTTTTATGCAATTTGGTACCAATATACCTCAATACTATTAGTAGCAACTGTAAAATAATTATAAAAATCCATACGTTCAGTTTAACATAACCTAACTTTAATCATGAATGCATACCTAAATCCAAAGATTAATTAACAAATTAATTGGTCATAACTTAAAAACCGTGCATTGAAATTTTATGTAGTTTGGTCACAATAAATTTGAATATAATTAGTAGCAACTGTGAAATATTTATGAAAATCCATACGCTCAATTTAACATAACCTTACTTTAATCATAATACTTAAATCTAAAGTTTATAACTCAAAAATGGTACATTGAAATTTTTTATAATTTGGTATTAAAATACATCAATATCATTAGTAGCAACTGTAAAATAGTTACAAAAATCAACACGATTAATTTATCATAACCTCACTTTAATCATCACTACATACTAAAATCGAAGAATATAATTAACAGTTTAAAAGCTCATAACTCAAAAACGATTTATTGAATTTTTATGCAATTTGGTGGGAATATACTTTAATATCATTAGTATCAACTGTAAAATAACTTTGAAAATTTATACGCTCAATTTAACATAACCTCACTTTAATCATAATTTGTATCTAAATCCATGGTATTTATTAACATTTTAGAAGCCCATAACTCAAAAACCGTGCATTGGACTTTTATGCAATTTGGTACCAATATACCTCAATACCATTAGAAGCAATTGTAAAATAATTATGAAAATCCATACGCTCAATTTAACATAACCACACTTTCTATCATAATTTAAACATTCTTATTTCAAAAGTTTTATATAGTTTGGTATCACTTTTTTTATTCAATTTATATATTTTGAATTCAAATTTGAAATTATTAAAAAATCATACAATTTGGGTCATTTTGGAATCATTTTTGCTTCAAATCAATTTATATAAATTAATTTTAAACTTGTTTCTTATCAAACCAAATTTATAAATAAATAATTATAATAATTAAATATCAATTTATTTTGCATTTTAAAATAGCTTAAAATAATAATTAAACTAAATTTAAGTTTGTTGCCATTTTATTGTTACCAATAATTATTATTTTTGCTACATTAAAGCATCATATTTGCTACATTATACAAGCATTATTTTCAATTTTTAAAATTGCTACAAGCTTGAAATTAAATAAAAATGAGTTATTTTAAAAAATTGCTACTAATAAACAAAGATTTTTGCTACAATAAAGCAATTTATTTACTACAATTAGTAAGCAATTTTTTTCAATTTTTAAAGCAATTTAAAAATACATTAAGTTTGTTGCTATTTTATTGCTACCAATAAAGGAGCAATGTTGATAAATATTTTTGCTACTCAATACATTATACAAGCATATCTATAAATATTCTATAATAATACACTAACAGTTTAGTGAAATCAACAAACTTCAATAAGAATAACATTTTAATTATAATCAATAATTAACGAGAACTAAAAATCATATTGATATAAGAATATGTCGTCTTAAAAACCTAAAAATAAATTTGAAAAAAAATTGATAATTACTTAATAATATTTCACTCACATTTAAGAGTAGAGGACACGAAAATTTGAAAAATATTCCGTCCACATACAACTCTTTCTGTGCTCTCATCATTACAAATAATAAATCTCGCTGAAGAGCACAATCACCATCCCATGTAATTGAATCATAAACGGCGTCACCAATTTGTAAACTCTGCAAATATTAAAGAATATTTTAAAAGTGTTTATTGTTATCAACAAATATTTACATGAGTTTTGAGACGTTCTGCTAATATGAACGCTAATGAAAATGCAACATATGGTATCATTTGAAAAAGATCTCTAAAATTGAATTTCTAAAAAATTATTATATAAGAATTTGATTATTTTTAAGTAATTTATATATACCGTGAGTAATGAATACGTCAGCAAACTAGTATTTGTA
Organism: Tachinus rufipes; assembly: GCA_963932245.1. NCBI lineage: Eukaryota > Metazoa > Arthropoda > Insecta > Coleoptera > Staphylinidae > Tachinus > Tachinus rufipes. The sequence continues at coordinate 105,811,385 of OZ010746.1, read as the reverse complement.
TACAATACAAAAAAAGCAATAAACATACTTTTTTTGCAAATACGATTAGTATCCTTCGACAATCTGAAAAAATATGTAGTTTAGTTTATACATTTTAGGCAATACATTTAATATATAATTCTACCTTATCAAATCCTGGTGAAGTTTAATACATTTTATTAAATATATCTTTCGGTTATCGCCCACCATGTCTTTGATTTTTTTTAAATAATTACTCAAATGTATTGAACGCATAGTTAATATTTCTGTGCTGAAGCTTTGTAGTATAATAATATAAACAATATTAGATAAAGCTGAAGCAGCAGCTAATATTTGTACTCCAAATATAATTTCTCTAACCGGTGTATAAAATATATCAAATGGTAGTACCTAAAATGTGTTTAATATTATTTCCATGTTAAAAATGTAAGTAATCTTACCGTATTAAATAATAAACCACATCGAGTCACTTCATGATCTGAACAATCATAAATAAATTTGTTAATTATAATATAATAAAATGATAGACATAGCAATCCTGGAATAATTAAACAATAATGAAATATTCTACAGAAGAAATTTACCATATCGTCAAGTTTTTTAATTTTGCTTGTATCGTTGAAATCTACCAATACCTCCATTTGTTTTAACAGAGAATTCTGTTTAAATGCTGTAATTACATTTAAAAATATCGCATACATTGAAGATACGATCACAGTTATATTCTCAATTAAATCATGAAACTTATAGGATTTGTTATCTAAAATCAAATAATCAATTTGTTAATAATTGATAACACATAGAAAAAAAAAACATTTACTTGTAAGAAAAATAATGTGTCCTAAACTAAACCAAATATTAGTAGACCAAAATAAAGCCAACAAAATAATCTTTTTAATATTTAGAACTTTATCTTCACTAAACATTCCATATTTTTTTAATAAAAAGAAGCCCGTTTCAAATGGAACAATTTTATTGCGACTCATCTTAACAAATGTGTTTAATATACTAAACTAATCATTAATATTACATTACTCTTGCAAACTTACACAAAACATTGTACTCAGAATTCATTTACTATTAATATTAAATAAGGATCATCTATTATATTAGTTATATAAGTTCCACGTAGTTTAAAAATAATAATTACATTATAATAATTTATTAATTAGTATTTATACAACAATATTTACATAAAATTCTTTTTAAGTATGCATAATTGTAAAATCTATATTAAAATATAATTGTGAACAAGTTTTACTAATTACCAATTTACCAAGTGCTTTTTTAAATTTAATGCAATTTCATGCAATACATAAGTTTTTTTGTGCAGATTTGATAAAATAATTGATTTTTTGTTGCAAATTTAATGCAATGAATAGATTATTATGCAAATTTATGCTATAAATAGTTATTTCTGTAATTTAAAAATATATTTGATCATGAATCGACTTTTTTTGCGGTTTTTGCAGCAAATTTCATGAAATATTTAAGTTTTTTGTGCAAATTTTATGCAGTTAATAGTTTTTTGTGCAATTTTAAAGTAATTTGTGCACAAGTCGACTTTTTTGCAGTTTTTATTGCAAATTTTATGTCATAAATAAGTTATTTGTGCAAATTTAATGCAGTAAACAGTTTTTTGTGCAATTAATGTATTTTTTAGCTTAAGTCAACTTTTATACAGTTTTTATTGCAAATTTCATACAATTAATAAGTTTTTTGAGCAATTTTATTGTATTTTTTAGCATAAGTCAACTTTTTTAGTAGTTTTTATTGCAAATTTTAAGTCATTATTAAGTTTTTTGTGCAAATTTTATACAATAATTAGGTTTTTTGTGCAAATTTTAGACAGTAAATAGGCTCAGTATCAATTTAAGCAAAACTGTTATTTAAAAAATTATCAAAAAATTACAAAAAATATTTTTAATTTAAAAAAATTAGTTTCAACTATGACACCATAAAATGTATAATATGGACTAAGTTTAATCAAAATTTTGAGTTGCTAATTCAATAATTGTAACCTCAGTAACAATTTAAGAAAAACTGTATTTAAAAAGTTTTCAAAAAAATACAAACAATTATTTTGATTTAAAAAATTTAATTTTGACTATGACAATTTAATTTGTTTTGTATAGACTATGTTTGGTAAAATTTTTGCAATGCTAATTCAAAAATTGTAACCTCAGTATCGATTTAAGCAAAACTGTTATTTGGGAAATTTTCAAAAAATTACAAAAAATATTTTTAATTTAAAAAAATTAATTTTGACTATGGCGCCTTAAAATGTATAGTATGTACTATGTTTGGTTAAAATTTGGAGTTGCTAATTTGAATTTTGTAACCTTAGTATCAATTCAAGAAAAACTGTTATTTAAGAAAAATAAAAAAAATTATAAAAAATATTTTTAATTACAAAAATTTAATTATGACTATTACTACTTGAAATGTATTGTATGGACTATGTATAAACAAAATTTTGGACTATGTTTAGTCAAAATTTTGAGTTGCTAATTTAAAAATTGTGACCTCAGTTACAATTTAAGCAAAACTGTTCCTTAAAAAGTTTTCAAAAAATTACAAAATAATTTTTTTGATTCAAAAATTTAATTTTGACTATAATATCTTTAAACATATTGTATATACTATGTATAGTCAAAATTTTGAGTTACTAATTTAAAAATTGTGACCTCAGCATCAATTTAAGCAATACTGTTATTTAGAAAAATTTTAAAAAATTACAAAAAAAATTTTTAATTTAAAAAAATTAATTTTGTCTATTACACCTTAAAATGTATAACATGGACTATGTTTAATCAAAATTTTGAGTTTTTAATTAAAAAATTGTGACCTCAACACCAACTTAAGCAAAACTGTAATTTAAGAAGTTTTCAAAAAAATACAAAATAATTTTTTTGATTCAAAAATTTAATTTTGACTATGACACTTTATAAAGTATTGTATGGACTATGTATAATCAAAATTTTGAGTTGATTTAAAAATTGTGACCTCAGTATCAGTTTCAGCAAAATTGTTTTTAGAAAATTTTTAAAAAATTACAAAAAATATTTTTGATTCAAAAAATTTAATTTTGACTACGATTGTTTAAAATATATTGTATGGACTATGTATAGTTAAAATTTTGAGTTGGTAATTTAAAAATTGTGACCTCAGTATCAATTTAAGCAAAACAGTTATTTGAGAAATTTTCAAAAAATTACAAAAAACATTTTGAATTTTGAAAATTCAATTTTGACTATGACAACTTAAAATGTATAATATGGACTATGTATCGTCAAAATTTTGAGTTGCTAATTTAAAAATTGTGACCTCAGTATCAATTTTAACAAAACTGTTTTTAGAAAATTTTGAAAAAATTACAAAAATTATTTTTGATTTAAAAAAATTAATTTTGACTATGACAACTTAAAATGTATAATATGGACTATGTATAGTCAAAATTTTGAGTTGCTAATTTAAAAACTGTGACCTCAGTATAGATTTTAACAAAACTGTAATTTAAGAAATTTTCAAAAAATTACAAAAAACATTTTGAAATTTAAAAATTCAATTTTGACTATGACAACTTAAAATGTATCATATGGACTATGTTTAGTCAAAATGTTAAGTTGCTAATTTAAAAACTGTGACCTCAGTATCAATTTAAGCAAAACTGTAATTTTAGAAATTTTCAAAAAATTACAAAAAACATTTTGAATTTTAAAAATTTAATTTTGACTATGACAACTTAAAATGTATAATATGGACTATGTTTTTTCAAAATTTTGAGTTGCTAACTTAAAAACTGTGACCTCAGTATCAATTTAAACAAAACTGTTTTTAGAAAATTTTGAAAAAATTACAAAAATTATTTTTGATTTAAAAAATTTAATTTTGACTATGACAACTTAAAATGTATAATATGGACTATGTATCGTCAAAATTTTGAGTTGCTAATTTAAAAATTGTGACCTCAGTATCAATTTAAGCAAAACAGTTATTTGAGAAATTTTCAAAAAATTACAATAAACATTTTTAATTTTAAAAATTTAATTTTGACTATGACAACTTAAAATGTATTATTTGGACTATGTTTAGTCAAAATGTTGAATTGCTAATTTAAAAACTGTGACCTCAGTATCAATTTAAGCAAAACTGTAATTTAAGAAATTTTCAAAAAATTACAAAAAACATTTTGAATTTTAAAAATTCATTTTGACTATGACAACTTAAAATGTATAATATGGACTATGTATTGTCAAAATTTTGAGTTGCTAATTTAAAAATTGTGACCTCAGTATCAATTTAAGCAAAACAGTTATTTGAGAAATTTTTAAAAAATTACAATAAACATTTTTAATTTTAAAAACTTAATTTTGACTATGACAACTTAAAATATATCATATGGACTATGTTTAGTCAAAATGTTGAGTTGCTAATTTAAAAACTGTGACCTCAGTATCAATTTAAGCAAAACAGTTAAATGAGAAATTTTCAAAAAATTACAATAAACATTTTTAATTTTAAAAATTTAATTTTGACTATGACAACTTAAAATGTATTATATGGACTATGTTTAGTCAAAATTTTGAAATGCTAATTTAAAAACTGTGACCTCAGTATCAATTTAAGCAAAACTGTAATTTAAGAAATTTTCAAAAAATTACAAAAAATATTTTTGATTCAAAAAATTTAATTTTGACTACGATTGTTTAAAATATATTGTATGGACTATGTATAGTTAAAATTTTGAGTTGGTAACTTAAAAATTGTGACCTCAGTATCAATTTAAGCAAAACAGTTCTTTGAGAAATTTTCAAAAAATTACAATAAACATTTCTAATTTTAAAAATTTAATTTTGACTATGACAACTTAAAATGTATCATATAGACTATGTTTAGTCAAAATGTTGAGTTGCTAATTTAAAAACTGTGACCTCAGTATCAATTTAAGCAAAACTGTAATTTAAGAAATTTTCAAAAAATTACAAAAAACGTTTTGAATTTTAAAAATTCAATTTTGACTATGACAACTTCAAATGTATAATATGGACTATGTATTGTCAAAATTTTGAGTTGCTAATTTAAAAATTGTGACCTCAGTATCAATTTAAACAAAACTGTTTTTAGAAAATTTTGAAAAAATTACAAAAATTATTTTTGATTTAAAAAATTTAATTTTGACTATGACAACTTAAAATGTATAATATGTACTATGTATTGTCAAAATTTTGAGTTGCTAATTCAAAAATTGTGACCTCAGTATCAGTTTAAGCAAAACTGTTTTTAGAAAATTTTCAAAAAATTACAAAAAATATTTTTGATTCAAAAAATTTAATTTTGACTACGATTGTTTAAAATATATTGTATGGACTATGTATAGTTAAAAGTTTGAGTTGTTTTTAAGCTTAAGTTGATTTTTTGCAGTTTTTATTGCAAATTTTATGTAATTAATAAGTTTTTTGTGCAAATTTTATGCAATAAATAGTTTTTTCTGCAATTTTAATGTATTTTTTAGTATAAATCAACTTTTTATACAATTTTAAATGCAATCATTATGCAATGAATAAGTATTTTGTACAATTTTAAATATTTAATGCTTAACACAACAATAAGAACCAAATGTTGTGGTTGATTATTATTCCTTGCTCATCAAATAAAAATAAATATAATCATTTTAACCATTAAATGTTTGCATCCTGTTTGTTAAATAAATCAACCAAAAATTATAAATACATTTTTTTAAATAGTTCTGAAATCATTTGTACATTCGATAACCAAATTTCCGTTCACGTAATTTGTAATTGTAAACCAAATTTTAAGATTGATTACATAATTGTTTTTTTAATAAAATATTATTTAATCAGAATTTATTCACAAACTTTAGAATTATTTTAAAAAACGTTACAAATCTGAAAATTTCAGAATTGATTTTTAAACTTCAAAATCAATTTACAAGTTTCAGAATTGATTCACAAGCTTCAGAATCAATTTAAGAAACGTTGGAAACTTTTTGGAAGTTTCAGAACAGGTTTATAAACTTTAAAACTTCAGAATTAAATTACAAATCTTAAAATTAATTCACAAACTTCAAAATCTATTTAAAAAACGTTAGAAACTTTCTGGAAATTTTAGAATGGGTTTGTAAACTTTAAAAGCAATTTACTGGCTTCAGAATTGATTCACAAACTTCAAATTTAGTTTGTAGACTTCAAAATTATTTTAAAAAACGTTAAAAGTTTTCTAAAAATTTTTGAATAGGTTTGTAAATTTTAAAACAAGTTTATAGATCTTAGAATTGATTCACAAACTTCAGAATCAATTTTAGAAACGTTAGAAGCTTTCTGAAAATTTCAGATTAGATTTGTAAACTTCAAAAGCAATTTACTGGCTTCAGAATTGATTCACAAATTTCAAATTTAGTTTGGAAACTTCAGAATTATTTTAAAAATTGTTAAAAACCTTCTGAAAACTTTAGAATAGATTTGTAAACTTTAAAACTAATTTACAATTTTCAGAATTAATTCACAAACTTCAGAATCAATATAAAAAATTTTAGAAACTTTTTGGAATTTAAGAATAGTTTTATTAACTTCAAAACCAATTTGCAAACTTTAGAATCAAATCACAAATCTCAGAACTAATTCACAAACTTAAGAATCAATTTAAAAAACTTTAGAAACCTTCTGGAAATTTCAGATTAAATTTGTAAACTTCAAAAGCAATTTACCAGCTTCAGGATTGATTCACAAACTTCAAAATTAGTTTGTAAACTTCAGAACTATTCTAAAACACCTCAAAAGCTTTCTGAAAACTTCAGAATAGATTTGTAAACTTTAAAACCAGTTTCAGAATTGATTCACAAACTTCAGAATCAATTTTAGAAACGTTAAAATTTTTTTGAAAATTATAAACTTCAAAATCAATTGGTTAAGGAAAGAACTTTTGTCCCGCAAAGTTTTGCAGTAATTTTTTTGTGGAAATTTTATGCAAAAATTGTTTTTTTGCCCAATTTTGACTTTTTCTGCAATTTTTAATTAAATCGTTTATGTTGCTTAAAGCCTGAATTTAGTTTATTGCAGAATTTAAGATTAAAAATTTTTTAAATTGATAAAATTTTGAAACAATATAACTAAGTATGACAAGTGTTTAAAAATTATGTTAGTTCGGCAAAACCTAAATTCAATCAACTTGGCAGTATTAACTTTGAATTAAAAAGACCAAAAAATCATCAATAACTTTTAAACTGTTTATTGAAAATTTATAAAATTTTGCACCAACGTACATCAATATCAACAGTACTAATTGTGTGAAAATCATTTAAATTAATACGCTAAAGTTGACATAACCTTAATTTTATTTATGTAGCAAATTTTAACTTTTAACAAAATGAAACTAATAAAACATTTTTAACTTTTAAACTATTTATTGGAACTTATTAAAATTTTGTACAGATATACCTTTATATTATTAGTACCAACTGTACAAATTCTATTTAATTTGATACGCTAAATTTGATATAACCTTAATTTTATTTATATGGCCAATTTGAACTTTTAACAAAGAAAACCAATCAAACTTTTAAACTGTTTATTGGAATTTATTAAAATTTTGTATTAATATACCTTAATATCAACAGTACTGACTGTGTAAAAATCATTTAAATTGATACGCTGAATTTGACATAACCTCAATTTTATTTATGTAGCCAATTTTAACTTTCAACAAAGAAGACCAATAAAACATTTCTAACTTTTAAACTGTTTATTGAAAATTATTAAAATTTTGTACAAATATACTTCAATTTTAGTAATACCAACTGTGTAAAAATAATTGAAATTGATGCGCTAAATTTGACATAACCTCAATTTTATTTATGTAGCCAATTTAAAGTTTAAACAAAGAAAACTAGTAAAATAATTGTAACTTCTAAATCATTCATTGGATATTGATGAAATTTTATATAAACAAGTCACAATATCGGCACTACCAACTCTGCAAAAATGATTAAAATTAATACGATCAGTTTGCCATAACATAAATTTAATCTAGATAGCCAATTTTTACTTTAAATTGAAAACTATTATAACTTCTAAACCGTTAATTGGAAATTGATAAAATTTGGTATTATTATATTTCAATATTATTGGTACAAGCTGTGCAAAGTAACATAACCTAAATATAATCAACTTGACCAATCTAACTTTGAACCAAGGAAACCAATTTAACAATACTAACTTCTAATTCATTAGAAACTGATCAAATTTTAGTACCAATTTACTTCTATATAATTTGTACATAAACTGATTCGTTTAACTACTTTTTTATGATCTATTAAAAAATGTATGGTTTTAATTTGCATAATTCATAATAATTTTTTATTCCTTCAATTAAATAACAATTCAATTTCATACAAATATTAGAAATTGATTGAGCATTAATCATAAAACTATTATTATAGTGACATAACCAAATCCACAATTATATTTAATAATGTGTAATAAGCCAACACTTATAGCTAGAAATTACTTACAACTAATAATTATGAAAAATGATTATTGACATATTAGACACTAATTACAATATTATTTATAAAGATGAATTAGTATAGAAACTTTGTATTATTTTATTATTACATTAAGCAATTGAGTTTAATTAAACTCTAGCATATGTTAAGCTTCAATAATCCCATATTTACGACCAATTTTGTAATAATCCTTTTATATCAATCTAACAAAACCTTATATGTCTATAAAATTACACAACGTCATGAATGAGACTGAAAGATATAAAAAATTTGAATTATATCCTTAATTAATTTACATAATAAGTCAAAGAGTACCGAAAACAACATCACAAAATAATTAATTGCAACAACAATTACACCTGCTACATTATGCAAATCAATACAGTTGCATCTAATGCCAACGAATTTGATTAATATTGCTTCATTATAGTTAATGAACCAATATATTATTTCGAAATGCAGTACAATATTTAAATTTATGCGCTTTTATAATACTGATTGATCGGGTACAGCTAAAGTCAGTTGTATATTAGATTATTATCTTTAATGTGCTTGTAGAATAGTTTATAAAATTAAAGATGATACAAGTTTTATAATTAATTTGGTTTTAATTGGATAAATAAGATAAATTTTATGAATTAATTTTGCCTAAACAAAAAATATACAATAGTTTAATTTGTTATGAAATAATCTGTTGTTAAATTCAATTATCTTTAAATAAAGTTTCTACATTCAACTTTTTATATTTAATTTGATTGACACGATCCTGTCTGTAAATTAATCCATGAAATAAATTTAAATATTAATCTCTCAATTTGGATTCCCTTAATAAATAATCATTAAATTTTCATCAAAGCTTTATTAATATTTGATTTATGTTTGATTTAATTGCAACAAACCAAATACGACGCATCTAGGTAAAAAGTTGTTTTGCATATTATTAAATATAATATATTAGGTGTGGTTGGAATATTATTAATAATATTATTGACGTCGTGTGAGAATATCTGTAACGTGTTGCAATTACTTGACCATTTATTTTTTTGCGCGTTATAGATAATTCCAGACAGAAAAAAATCACTTGCTTTATTATTTTTATTTGAAACGCGTGTAATACTAGTTTTATTATACTTGGAAATTTAAATGATCTAACAAAAAGAATAAATATTAAAGTAATTAAAATCAAGCAGGATTTAGTTTAACTATGATTTGGCTTGTTAAATTCAAATTTTTAATCAACAACTTTAATGACAATTACAAATTAATTTTTTTTTTTATTTAAGCTTTGAAAAATTAAATTAAAGCAACTCAAACTGTTTTTTAAATATTTTAATTCCTATAATTTTATTAAATTACTTCTTCATTAATAATTAATTAAAAAACCACACAAAAATCATTTGAATAAAAAATCCATACGCAAAAACCGTCAATAACAACAATAGATAACTATTCAATAAGTTGCAATTCATGGCAAACAGCATTATTATAAAACATAAAAATGTTAATTTATGAATTGAACCTATAAATATTTTACAAATTTAATGCGTATCAGAACAAATAGATGTATGTAGTCATATTTATTTCAATTTCATTGGAAATGTACTGTTTCTAACATAATATAAATTACGTTGCTGATTAAAAACTATTGCGTCTATTTAAAATATAACAGAGTAGTATAGACGAACGCACTGGCCGTAGCCCTGGCCAAACTATTAAGGATTATGCCTTCACGATGAGATCATTTCAGTTGTATACCCAAATACTCACTGAATCATTTCTACATATAATCAATTTGTTGAAAAATATCCTGCACTGTGCTCGGTATATTTATAATAATGTTAAATAACATTTAAAGTGAATATATTCAAATCACGTTAAGGTGAAGATCATCTTTATTTGAGGACAAATTTTATCTTGGTTTTATACAATAAAAATAAATTTATTAACAAAATTGTTTTATAATGAATTGACAATAATAATTTTTTGAAGGAGAAAATTTACATACAAAATTCTATTTAGAAGTTCTTTTTTTTCAAAATTTTTAATTATGAAATAAAACAAAAAATATTCAATAAATTGTGTTGTAATTTGTTTACATAATTATCAATCAATACTTAAATGGTAAAAAATACAAAACAGTTAATTTTTTACTTCAAAGTTTTTTTTAGATTTTTTCAAAATTGTTAAATTGCAAATTTAGACTACAATCACTAATTGTAGAATAAAGCAAAAAATATTCAATAAATTTTGTAGTAATTTTTTTTACAAAATTATCAATCATTGCTTAAATGGTAAAAAATACGAAACAGTAAATTTTTTACTTCAAAGTATTTTTTTCGATTTTTTCAAAATTGTTAAAATGCAAATTTTAGACTACGATCACTAATTGTGAAATAAAACAAAAAATATTTAATAAATTTTGTTGTAATATTTTTTACATAATTATCAATCAATGCTTAAATGGTAAAAAATACAAAACAGTTAATTTTTTACTTCAAAGTATTTTTTTCGATTTTTTCGATTTTTTCAAAATTGTTAAATTGCAAATTTTAGACTACGATCACTAATTGTGAAATAAAACAAAAAATAATTAATAAACTTTGTTGTAATTTTTTATACACAATTATCAATCATTGTTTAAATAGCAAAAATTACAAAACAATCAAATTTTTATTTAAAAGTATTTTTTTTTTTTAAATTAAAATTGTTTAATTGCAAATTTTAGACTACAATCACTAATTGTAAAAAAAAACAAAAAATATTTAATGAATTTTGTTGTAATTTTTTTTACATAATTATCAATCAATGCTTAAATGGTAAAAAATACAAAACAGTTAATTTTTTACTTCAAAGTATTTTTTTCGATTTTTTCAAAATTGTTAAATTGCAAATTTTAGACTACGGTCACTAATTGTGAAAAAAAACAAAAAATATTTAATGAATTTTGTTGTAATTTTTTTTACATAATTATCAATCAATGCTTAAAAATTAAAAAATACGAAACAGTTAATTTTTTACTTCAAAGTATTTTTTTTGATTTTTTCAAAATTGTTAAATTGCAAATTTTAGACTACAATCACTAATTGTGAAATAAAACAAAAAATATTTAATGAATTTTGTTGTAATTTTTTTACAAAATTATCAATCAATGCTTAAATGGTAAAAAATACAAAACAGTTAATTTTTTACTTTAAAGTATTTTTTTCGATTTTTTCAAAATTGTTAAATTTCAAAATTTTAGACTACAATCACTAATTGTGGAAAAAAACAAAAAATATTCAATGAATTTTGTTGTAATTTTTTTTACATAATTATCAATCAATGCTTAAATAGTAAAAATTACAAATTATTAAGTGTCAGATTGACATATTGACATATTATAATTTTTGTCCTATATAAATAGTAAGATTATCAAGATTATACTGAATAATAAACTCAACGGCTTGTTATTATTAAAAAGCATTATTTCTGAAGTGTTTACAAATAAATGTACGTGCCCGTTAGGGTACAAATAATAAAATGAATGGAAACGAAGACGGAGCTGAAAATAAATCAGTTTTATTATCAGACGAAGAGCGAGAGGCAGATTCAATAACAGAAGAGTCACAGACAGATACTGATTATGAAACACCAAAATCCAAAAAACGAGGTAGACCAAAAAAAGGGAAACAAAATATTATTTTTAAAATACCTACAAATTTAAATATGACACCATCAAATAATAATGCAACAACGTTATCTACAACTTCAATGGTCACGCAAAATGTAATATCGGTCCCATTAAAATCTGCAGAACAAACAACAAAAAACCAGCAACAAATTAAAACTACATATATACAAAGAAATAATACATACAAAAATGTATTTTATATAGAAACCAGCAAGAAATACACACGCACACAATTATCTGACGTATGGTGTCATGATAACCAAAATTTAAACGACACAATTCTTGTTACAAAAACAGGCTTTGTAATAAAATCTAACAACAGCAAAGAATTAACCATATCTAAGTTAAAAGAATTAAAACAAAATAACGTTTTAACATGTTTTAAAGAATCACCATCATCTACACCAATAACCAAACGAATGCCAACTGACTCTTACTCCGCCGTAATTACGTCGGTGGATCAAGATCTAACAGACGAAGAAATTTCAAACGTTTTAAAACAAAATAATATTGAGCACCGATATTGCAAAAGAATTATTTCAAGAGCAACAGGTCAAGCTACTTTCAAAATAAGAATAATTACTGGTAATTTAAACTCCTATCAACAACTTTTAATCCAAGGAGTATTTTATAAAAGCAAACACTTCCCAGTCCAGGAAAGTTTTGCTCCTTTACCAATTCCAACACCATGTGGAAAATGCAACTCTTTTGAGCATACTACAGAAAACTGCACGTCAAGTCCTAAATGCGGAAGATGTGCCGGAGACCACCATACATCACGTTGCATCACCACCCGCCCTGTAATATGCTTAGCATGTAAAGAAGAAGGTCATGAAGCATGGTCGTTAAAATGTAAAAAAAGACCAACACAACCAATTGAAGGTATTCCCAACGTTAAAATTAAATCTGCAAATAAACGATCTGAAGACATTGACAAACAAATTACAAAATCATCTAGAATTCACGCTCCCATTACCATACACGATCACATCATTGACACATTTATACACAAAATTAATTCAACTAAAACAATTGACCGACAAGAACTTATTAAAAAATTAAAAACAAAATTCATAGAGACTTATCATATAGACACACTCGTATCATTTTCAGGAAATCGTATGTTTATTGTAATGTTAGACTTAAATAACCTAGACGAATCCCCTCCTACACAACCTATAAATGGTGTCCAAGCATGAGTTTCTTGTAGTCAAAATGTCTAGTTTAAAATTCATTTATTCCAACATAAATAGTTTTCCTCACAAATCACATATAATTAAAAACTTCCTTATTAACTATCAAATTTCTTGTGCCATGTTTGTTGAAACCAAATCCTCTAACCATATATCATTCAGAAATTGGTCCATTATTGAAAACCCTGCCAAAATTGCTAACATAAACTTTAGAGGAGGTGCTGTAGCAATGGCTGATCCATCTCTTACACTCATTAAAGATAATCCTCCAAGCATCAATAATCCTTTAAACGAATGTTTACATTTTTCTATCCCATTCTTACAAGACAAACTGCATGTATTTTTAGTTTATATTCACCCATATTCCCTGATAGATAATACAATTTTTGTCAAAGCATCTCTTTTTCCTCACTCTCTAATTATTGGTGACTTTAATTTAAATTCTAGAAAATCGCGCCACCTCCAACAATTTCTGGCAAACTCTGATTTTACAAAAATTATTACTCTACCCACATTCATTATGAATGAAACTCAGAGTACCACCCCCGATCTTATCCTTTGTTCGTCAAGTATAAAATCCTTAATTCACTCTGTTAAAGTTATTCCAGATTTATGTTCGGATCACATGGCGCTTTATTTTGAAATTAACGTTCAAAAATTAAATTTTAATAAAGAGTATACTTATAATCTAAATCTATGCAATATTATAGCAGTTAATCAAGACATGGAGTCATTTATTAACTCTAATTCAAATATATCAAAAAATACAATTTCATCATTTACAAAATCACTTTCATCATCTATTCAGCAACATTCACCTAAATTTTTAAAATCATATTACAATTATCCACTCCCACCATTCATTTTAAGACTTATTAAATATAAACGACAACTTTATAGAGAGTTTAAAATGACAGAAGACAGATTATTAAAAAGACAATTCAATGACCTAAACAAAAACATTCATAACTTAATATTACAATTCAGACATGACAAATATGTAATCGCTTGTAATAAGATTAATGAAAAAAAAGGTAAAAATTTTTTTCAAGAAATTAAGAAACTTACTAATTATAGACGATCATCACAAGTCTGCTCTATAACAGACCCTGACACTAATGAACATTTTTCTAAAAGTACAGATGTTGCTAAAATATTCAGTAAACATTTTAATAACTCATTTTCTTTTTCAAACAACAATAATTTTGACAAACATCATTTAGAAGACATAAACAATTGGTATGAGACATTTTGTAAACAGACGTATATCACTCCGGAAGACGATAAAATTGACGAAGACACATATTATAACGTATTATCTAACGGCAAAAACACAGCACCAGGACACGACTTAGTTACACGAAAAATTTTAAGACAATTAAATTATAGCATCCATGACTACATAATACAAATGTTTAACTTTTGCTTTACTACTCAATATTTTCCAGACGAATGGAAAAAGGGAACCATTATTTGTATTCCTAAAAATGACTGTAATGCGTCCCATCCAGCTAACTATCGCCCAATTACACTGCTTCCTGTTATAGGGAAAATATTTGAATCCATTCTGCAAAATAAACTCATTTCTCATGTAAATAACAAAATTCCTATCACACAGTTTGGTTTTATGAAAAATAAATCAACCACCCATCCATTAATAATAATGACATCCAATATACAAACATCTCATCTTGAGGGCCGGCATTCGAGCGTCTTGTTTATGGACATAAATAAGGCATTTGATTCGGTTTGGCACAAAGGTCTTATTTTTAAATTGTCTGCTTTAAAGATACCAAATCATCTCATAAATATTATTAAACATTTTCTATCTGACAGATCTCTTAATATACGTATAGGTTCAACATATTCTGATTCTTTTACTCCTCAGCAAGGTGTTCCGCAAGGATCACCGCTATCTCCTCTTCTGTACAATATATTTTGTTACGATATTTATAACCCAAACCCAAAATATTTTAATCCAAATTTATATATTCTTCAATATGCTGACGATACTACGTTAATATCCCACGCTGCTTCATTAAAAAAATCAATTGAACAATTGCAAAATTTATTAAATAATACGCAGAGGTGGTTTAATAAATGGCGTCTTTATGCAAATCCCTCCAAAACTAAATTGCTAATTCCGTATCATAAAATACTAGAAAATTCTCTTACACTTCAAATGAATCAGGAAACTATAAAACCTTCTCAAGTATGTAAATACCTTGGAGTAAGTTTTGACTCTAAACTCAGTTTTAATCCACATACTCGCTTCCTCAAAACCAAAACTGTATCCCGTGCAAAACATTTCCGATCCCTAACATACAAAAACAATGGAATAGATATAAGATGTGCTACTCATATTTACAAAACAATTTGTCGACCTATTCTCGATTATGCATCAATAATTTTTTTAAATTCTAGTAAATCAACATTAAATAATTTATATGTTGCCGAAAGGTCTTCCCTTCGCTCTATTTCCAAAATTCGACATCCAAATAATCCTCTTCATAATCCTTCTAATGACCTCCTGTACGAAAAAACAAACTTACTTCCTTTATCAGAACGACTTCAAAATCTTCATAAAAAATTTACAAATAATCCAACTAATCCGGAACTCATAAATAAACTCTTAGTTCGCAGAAACCCCATAATTTTTGCTAGATACAAAAAACCTAACATCCCGCTATATGAAATTATACTCTCACTTATAAACGACAATGACAATGACAATGACAATGACAATGACAATGACAATGACAATGACAATGACAATGACAATGACAATGACAATGACAATGACAATGACAATGACAATGACAATGTCAATGAAAATGAAAATGAAAATGAAAATGAAAATGAAAATGAAAATGAAAATGAAAATGAAAACGAAAACGAAAACGAAAACGAAAACGAAAACGAAAATGAAAATGAAAATGAAAATGAAAATGAAAATGAAAATGACAATGACTGACTAACAAATCATATCATTTTTTTTGCGCTTATTATCATAATTAAATATTAATTTCTCAGGCTGAAAGACTTTGGTCGATGGCCTATTCAATAAAATATAGAATTATATTATCTTTAATTGTAAATTATGCTATTGTATGTACTTTTTCTTTTTTTTTTTTTGTTTATTGAATAAAAATGATATATATATAAAAATTACAAAACAGTTAATTTTTTACTTCAAAGTATTTTTTTCGATTTTTTCAAAATTGTTAACTTGCAAATTTTAGACCATAATCACTAAATCTAAAATAAAACAAAAAAAATTTAATGAATTTTGTTGTAAATTTTTTTACATACATATCAATTAATGCTTAAATGGCAAAATATACAAAACAGTTAATTTTTTACTTCAAAGTATTTTTTTCGATTTTTTCAAAATTGTTAAATTGCAAATTTTAGACTGCGATCACTAATTGTGAAATAAAACAAAAAATATTTAATGAATTTTGTTGTATTTTTTGTTACATAATTATCAATCAATGTTTAAATGGTAAAAAATACGAAACAGTTAATTTTTTACTTCAAAGTATTTTTTTAGATTTTTTCAAAATTGTTAAATTGCAAATTTTAGACTACAATCACTAATTGTGAAATAAAACAAAAAACATTTAATGAATTTTGTTGTAATTTTTTTTACATAATTATCAGTCAATGCTTAAATGGTAAAAAATACAAAACAGTTAATTTTTTACTTCAAAGTATTTTTTTAAATTTTTTCAAAATTGTTTAATTGCAAATTTTAGACTACAATCAATAATTGTGAAATAAAACAATAAATATACTTCAATGAAATTTGTTGTAATTTTTTTTACATAATTATCAATTAATGCTTAAATGGTAAAAAATACAAAACAGTTAATTTTTCACTTCAAAGTATTTTTTTTCAATTTTTTCAAAATTGTTAAATTGCAAATATTAGACCATAATCACTAAATGTAAAATAAAACAAAAAATATTTAATGAATTTTGTTGTAATTTTTTTTACATAATTATCAATCAATGCTTAAATGGTAAAAAATACGAAACAGTTAATTTTTCACTTCAAAGTATTTTTTTAATTTTTATCAAAATTGTTTAATTGCAAATTTTAGACTACAATCACTAATTGTAAAATGAAACAAAAAATATTTAATAAATTTTGTTGTAATTTTTTTTACATAGTTATAAATCAATGCTTAAATGGTAAAAAATACGAAACAGTTAATTTCTTACTTCAAAATATTTTTTTCGATTTTTTCAAAATTGTTTAATTGCAAATTTTAGACTACGATCACTAATTGTGAAATAAATCAAAAAAAAATTAATGGATTTTGTTGTAGATTTTTTTACATAATTATCAATCAATGCTTAAATGGTAAAAAATATAAAACAGTTAATTTTTTACTTCAAAGTATTTTTTTCGATTTTTTTCAAAATTGTTAAATTGCAAATTTTAGACTATGATCACTAATTGTGAAATAAAACAAAAAATATTTAATGAATTTTGTTGTAATTCCTTTTACATAATTATCAATCAATGCTTAAATGGTAAAAAATACAAAACAGTTAATTTTTTACTTCAAAGTATTTTTTTCGATTTTTTCAAAATTGTTAAATTGCAAATATTAGACCACAATCACTAAATGTGAAATAAAACAAAAACAATTTAATGATTTTTGTTGTAATTTTTTTTACATAATTATCAATTAATGCTTAAATGGCAAAAAATTCAAAACAGGTAAATTTTTACTTCAAAGTATTTTTTTCGATTTTTTCAAAATTGTTTAATTGCAAATTTTAGACTACAGTCACTAATTGTGGAATAAAACAACAAATATTTTATAAATTTTGTTGTAATTTTTTTACATAATTATCAATCAATGCCCTAACTGCAAAAAATATAAAACAGTTAATTTTTTACTTCAAAGTATTGTTTTCGATTTTTTCAAAATTGTTTAATTGATAATTTTTGACTACAGTCTCTAATTGTGGAATAAAACAAAAATTATCAATAAAAAAATTTTGTTGTCATTTTTTTTACAAAATTATCAATCAATGTTTAAATGGTAAAAAATACAAAACAGTTATTTTTTTACTTCAAAAATTTTTTTTCGATTTTTTCAAAATTGTTAAATTGCAAATTTTAGACTATGATCACTAATTGTTAAATAAAACAAAAAATATTTAATGAATTTTGTTGTAATTCCTTTTACATAATTATCAATCAATGCCTAAATAATAAAAAATACGAAACAGTTAATTTTTTACTTCAAAGTATTTTTTTCGATTTTTTCAAAATTGTTTAATTGCAAATATTAGACCACAATCACTAAATGTGAAATAAAACAAAAAAAATTCAATGAATTTTGTTGTAATTTTTTTTGCATAATTATCAATCAATGCTTAAATAATAAAAAATACAAAACAGTTAATTTTTTACTTCAAAGTATTTTTTTCGATTTTTTCAAAATTGTTTAATTGCAAATTTTAGACTACAATCACTAATTGTGAAATAAAACAATAAAGATACTTCAATGAAATTTGTTGTAATTTTTTTGCATAATTATCAATTAATGCTTAAATGGTAAAAAATACGAAACAGTTAATTTTTCACTTCAAAGTATTTTTTTCGATTTTTTCAAAATAGTTAAATTGCAAATATTAGACCATAATCACTAAATGTAAAATAAAACAAAAAATATTTAATGAATTTTGTTGTAATTTTTTTTACATAATTATCAATCAATGCTTAAATGTTAAAAAATACAAATCAGTTAATTTTTTATTTTAAAGTATTTTTTTCGATTTTTTCAAAATTGTTTAATTGAAAATTTTAGACTACAGTCACTGATTGTAGAATAAAACAAAAAATATTTAATAAATTTTGTTGTAATTTTTTTTACAAAATTATCAATCAATGCTTAAATGGTAAAAAATACAAAACAGTTAATTTTTTACTTCAAAGTATTTTTTTCGATTTTTTTCAAAATTGTTTATTTGAAAATTTTAAACTACAGTCACTCATTGTAGAATAAAACAAAAAATATTTATTAAATTTTGTAGTAATTTTTTTTACAAAATTATCAATCAATGCTTAAATGGTAAAAAATATAAAATAGTTAATTTTTTACTTCAAAGTATTTTTTTCGATTTTTTTAAAATTGTTAAATTGCAAATTTTAGACTACGATCACTAATTGTAAAATAAAACAAAAAATATTTAATGAATTTTGTTGTAATTCCTTTTACATAATCATCAATCAATGCTTAAATGGTAAAAAATACTAAACAGTTAATTTTTTACTTTAAAGTATTTTTTTCGATTTTTTCAAAATTGTTAAATTTCAAAATTTTAGACTACAATCACTAATTGTGGAAAAAAACAAAAAATATTCAATGAATTTTGTTGTAATTTTTTTTACATAATTATCAATCAATGCTTAAATAGTAAAAATTACAAAACAGTTAATTTTTTACTTCAAAGTATTTTTTTCGATTTTTTCAAAATTGTTAAATTGCAAATTTTAGACTGCGATCACTAATTGTGAAATAAAACAAAAAATATTTAATGAATTTTGTTGTATTTTTTGTTACATAATTATCAATCAATGTTTAAATGGTAAAAAATACGAAACAGTTAATTTTTTACTTCAAAGTATTTTTTTAGATTTTTTCAAAATTGTTAACTTGCAAATTTTAGACCATAATCACTAAATCTAAAATAAAACAAAAAAAATTTAATGAATTTTGTTGTAAATTTTTTTACATACATATCAATTAATGCTTAAATGGCAAAATATACAAAACAGTTATTTTTTTACTTCAAAGTATTTTTTTCGATTTTTTCAAAATTGTTAAATTGCAAATTTTAGACTGCGATCACTAATTGTGAAATAAAACAAAAAATATTTAATGAATTTTGTTGTATTTTTTGTTACATAATTATCAATCAATGTTTAAATGGTAAAAAATACGAAACAGTTAATTTTTTACTTCAAAGTATTTTTTTAGATTTTTTCAAAATTGTTAAATTGCAAATTTTAGACTACAATCACTAATTGTGAAATAAAACAAAAAACATTTAATGAATTTTGTTGTAATTTTTTTTACATAATTATCAGTCAATGCTTAAATGGTAAAAAATACAAAACAGTTAATTTTTTACTTCAAAGTATTTTTTTAAATTTTTTCAAAATTGTTTAATTGCAAATTTTAGACTACAATCAATAATTGTGAAATAAAACAATAAATATACTTCAATGAAATTTGTTGTAATTTTTTTTACATAATTATCAATTAATGCTTAAATGGTAAAAAATACAAAACAGTTAATTTTTCACTTCAAAGTATTTTTTTCGATTTTTTCAAAATTGTTAAATTGCAAATATTAGACCATAATCACTAAATGTAAAATAAAACAAAAAAAATTTAATGAATTTTGTTGTAATTTTTTTTACATAATTATCAATCAATGCTTAAATGTTAAAAAATACAAATCAGTTAATTTTTTATTTTAAAGTATATATATATATCATTTTTATTCAATAAACAAAAAAAAAAGAAAAAGTACATACAATAGCATATTTTACAATTAAAGATAATATAATTCTATATTTTAATGAATAGGCCATCGACCAAAGTCTTTCAGCCTGAGAAATTAATATTTAATTATGGTAATAAGCGCAAAAAAAATGATATGATTTGTTAGTCAGTCATTGTCATTTTCATTTTCATTTTCATTTTCGTTTTCGTTTTCGTTTTTTTAAAGTATTTTTCTCGATTTTTTCAAAATTGTTTAATTGAAAATTTTAGACTACAGTCACTGATTGTAGAATAAAACAAAAAATATTTAATAAATTTTGTTGTAATTTTTTTTACAAAATTATCAATCAATGCTTAAATGGTAAAAAATACAAAACAGTTAATTTTTTACTTCAAAGTATTTTTTTCGATTTTTTTCAAAATTGTTTATTTAAAAATTTTAAACTACAGTCACTCATTGTAGAATAAAACAAAAAATATTTATTAAATTTTGTAGTAATTTTTTTTACAAAATTATCAATCAATGCTTAAATGGTAAAAAATATAAAATAGTTAATTTTTTACTTCAAAGTATTTTTTTCGATTTTTTTAAAATTGTTAAATTGCAAATTTTAGACTACGATCACTAATTGTAAAATAAAACAAAAAATATTTAATGAATTTTGTTGTAATTCCTTTTACATAATCATCAATCAATGCTTAATAGGTAAAAAATACAAAACAGTTATTTTTTACTTCAAAGTATTTTTTTCATTTTTTTCTAAATTGTTTATTTGAAAATTTTAAACTATAGTTACTAATTGTGGAATAAAACAAAAAATATTTAATAAATTTTGTTGTAATTTTTTTTACAAAATTATCAATCAATGCTTAAATGGTAAAAAATACAAAACAGTTAATTTTTTACTTCAAAGTATTTTTTTCGATTTTTTTCAAAATTGTTTATTTGAAAATTTTAAACTACAGTCACTCATTGTAGAATAAAACAAAAAATATTTATTAAATTTTGTAGTAATTTTTTTTACAAAATTATCAATCAATGCTTAAATGGTAAAAAATATAAAATAGTTAATTTTTTACTTCAAAGTATTTTTTTCGATTTTTTTAAAATTGTTAAATTGCAAATTTTAGACTACGATCACTAATTGTAAAATAAAACAAAAAATATTTAATGAATTTTGTTGTAATTCCTTTTACATAATCATCAATCAATGCTTAAATGGTAAAAAATACAAAACAGTTATTTTTTACTTCAAAGTATTTTTTTCATTTTTTTCTAAATTGTTTATTTGAAAATTTTAAACTATAGTTACTAATTGTGGAATAAAACAAAAAATATTTAATAAATTTTGTTGTAATTTTTTTTACATATTTATCAATCAATGCTTAAATGGTAAAAAATAGAAAACAAATAATTTTTTACTTCAATGTATTTTTTTCGATTTTTTCAAAATTGTCAAATTTCAAAATTTTAGACTACAATCACTAATTGTGGAATAAAACAAAAAATATTTAATGAATTTTGTTGTAATTTTTTTTACATAATTATAAATCAATGCTTAAATGGTAAAAATTACAAAACAGTTATATTTTTACTTCAAAGTATTTTTTTCGATTTTTTCAAAATTGTTTAATTGCAAATTTTAGACTACAGTCACTAATTGTGGAATAAAACAAAAAAAATTTAATAAATTTTGTTGTAATTTTTTTTACATAATTATCAATCAATGCTTAAATAGTAAAAAATACGAAACAGTTAATTTTTTACTTCAAAGTATTTTTTTCGATTTTTTCAAAATTGTTTAATTGCAAATTTTAGACTACAGTCACTAATTGTGGAATAAAACAAAAAATATTTAATAAATTTTGTTGTAATTTTTTTTACTTATTTATAAATCAGTGCTTAAATGGCAAAAAATACAAAACAGTTAATTTTTTACTTCAAAGTATTTTTTTCGTTTTTTTCAAAATTGTTTAATTGCAAATTTTAGACTACAATCACTAATTGTGGAATAAAACAAAAAATATTTAATGAATTTTGTTGTAATTTTTTTTACATAATTATCAATCAATGCTTAAAAGGCAAAAAATACAAAACAGTTAAATTTTTATTTCAAAGTATTTTTTTTAGATTTTTTCAAAATTGTTAAATTGCAAATATTAAACCATAATCACTAAATGTAAAATAAAACAAAAAATATTTAATGAATTTTGTTGTAATTTTTTTTACATAAATATCAATCAATGCTTAAAGGGCAAAAAATACAAAACAGTTAAATTTTTATTTCAAAGTATTTTTTTTAGATTTTTTCAAAATTGTTAAATTGCAAATATTAAACCATAATCACTAAATGTAAAATAAAACAAAAAATATTTATTGAATTTTGTTGTAATTTTTTTTACATAAATATAAATCAATGCTTAAATGGTAAAAAATACAAAACAGTTATTTTTTTACTTCAAACTATTTTTTTCGATTGTTTCAAAATTGTTTAATTGCAAATTTTAGACTACGATCACTAATTGTAAAATAAAACAAAAAATAATTAATGAATTTTCTTGTAATTTTTTTTACATAATTATCAATCAATGCTTAAATGGCAAAAAAAACAAAATAGTTAATTTTTTACTTCAAAGTATTGTTTCGATTTTTTCAAAATTGTTAAATTGCAAATTTTAGTTTACGATCACTAATTGTGAAATAAAACAAAAAATATTCAATGAATTTTGTTGTAATTTTTTTTACAAAATTATCAATCAATGCTTAAATGGTAAAAATACAAAACAGTTAATTTTTCACTTCAAAGTATTTTTTTCGATTTTTTCAAAATTGTTTAATTGAAAATTTTAAACTATAGTCACTAATTGTGGAATAAAACAAAAAATATTTAATAAATTTTGTAGTAATTTTTTTTACAAAATTATCAATCAATGCTTAAATGGTAAAAAAAACAAAACAGTTAATTTTTTACTTTAAAGTATTTTTTTCGAATTTTTCAAAATTGTTAAATTGCAAATTTTAGACTACGATCACTAATTGTGAAACTAAACAAACAAAATTCAATGAATTTTGTTGTAATTTTTTTTACATAATTATCAATCAATGCTTTAATGGTAAAAAATACAAAACAGTTTATTTTTTATTTTAAAGCATTTTTTTCGATTTTTTCAAAATTGTTAAATTGCAAATTTTAGACTATGATCACTAATTGTGAAATAAAACAAAAAATATTTAATGAATTTTGTTGTAATTCCTTTTACATAATTATCAATCAATGCTTAAATGGTAAAAAATACAAAACAGTTTATTTTTTATTTTAAAGTATTTTTTTCGATTTTTTCAAAATTGTTAAATTGCAAATTTTAGACTATGATCACTAATTGTAAAATAAAACAAAAAATATTTAATGAATTTTGTTGTAATTTTTTTTACATATTTATCATCAATCAATGTTTAAATGGTAAAAAATACAAAACAGTTAATTT
This sequence comes from Tachinus rufipes, assembly GCA_963932245.1. NCBI lineage: Eukaryota > Metazoa > Arthropoda > Insecta > Coleoptera > Staphylinidae > Tachinus > Tachinus rufipes. Next base: position 105,786,998 of record OZ010746.1, on the reverse strand, counting down.
TTTACTTCAAAGTATTTTTTTCGATTTTTTCAAAATTGTTTAATTGAAAATTTTAAACTACAGTCACTAATTGTAGAATAAAACAAAAAATATTTAATAAATTTTGTAGTATTTTTTTTTACAAAATTATCAATCAATGCTTAAATGGTAAAAAATACAAAACAGTTATATTTTTACTTCAAAGTATTTTTTTCGATTTTTTCAAAATTGTTTAATTGAAAATTTTAAACTACAGTCATTAATTGTGGAACAAAACAAAAAATATTTAATAAATTTTGTAGTAATTTTTTTTACAAAATTATCAATCAATGCTTAAATGGTAAAAAATACAAAACAGTTAATTTTTTACTTCAAAGTATTTTTTTCGATTTTTTCAAAATTGTTTAATTGAAAATTTTCAACTCTAGTCACTAATTGTGGAATAAAACAAAAAATTTTTAATAAATTTTGTAGTAATTTTATTTACAAAATTATCAATCAATGCTTAACTGGTAAAAAATACAAAACAGTTAATTTTTTACTTCAAAGTATTTTTTTCGATTTTTTCAAAATTGTTTAATTGAAAATTTTCAACTCTAGTCACTAATTGTGGAATAAAACAAAAAATATTTAATAAATTTTGTAATTATTTTTTTTACAAAATTATCAATCAATGCTCAAATGGTAAAAAATACAAAACAGTTAATTTTTTACTTCAAAATATTTTTTTCGATTTTTTTAAAATTGTTAAATTGCAAATTTTAGACTACGATCGCTAATTGTGAAATTAAACATACAAAATTCGATGAATTTTGTTGTAATTTTTTTTGCATAATTATCAATCTCTAATTATTGGTGACTTTAATTTAAATTCTAGAAAATCGCGCCACCTCCAACAATTTCTGGCAAACTCTGATTTTACAAAAATTATTACTCTACCCACATTCATTATGAATGAAACTCAGAGTACCACCCCCGATCTTATCCTTTGTTCGTCAAGTATAAAATCCTTAATTCACTCTGTTAAAGTTATTCCAGATTTATGTTCGGATCACATGGCGCTTTATTTTGAAATTAACGTTCAAAAATTAAATTTTAATAAAGAGTATACTTATAATCTAAATCTATGCAATATTATAGCAGTTAATCAAGACATGGAGTCATTTATTAACTCTAATTCAAATATATCAAAAAATACAATTTCATCATTTACAAAATCACTTTCATCATCTATTCAGCAACATTCACCTAAATTTTTAAAATCATATTACAATTATCCACTCCCACCATTCATTTTAAGACTTATTAAATATAAACGACAACTTTATAGAGAGTTTAAAATGACAGAAGACAGATTATTAAAAAGACAATTCAATGACCTAAACAAAAACATTCATAACTTAATATTACAATTCAGACATGACAAATATGTAATCGCTTGTAATAAGATTAATGAAAAAAAAGGTAAAAATTTTTTTCAAGAAATTAAGAAACTTACTAATTATAGACGATCATCACAAGTCTGCTCTATAACAGACCCTGACACTAATGAACATTTTTCTAAAAGTACAGATGTTGCTAAAATATTCAGTAAACATTTTAATAACTCATTTTCTTTTTCAAACAACAATAATTTTGACAAACATCATTTAGAAGACATAAACAATTGGTATGAGACATTTTGTAAACAGACGTATATCACTCCGGAAGACGATAAAATTGACAAAGACACATATTATAACGTATTATCTAACGGCAAAAACACAGCACCAGGACACGACTTAGTTACACGAAAAATTTTAAGACAATTAAATTATAGCATCCATGACTACATAATACAAATGTTTAACTTTTGCTTTACTACTCAATATTTTCCAGACGAATGGAAAAAGGGAACCATTATTTGTATTCCTAAAAATGACTGTAATGCGTCCCATCCAGCTAACTATCGCCCAATTACACTGCTTCCTGTTATAGGGAAAATATTTGAATCCATTCTGCAAAATAAACTCATTTCTCATGTAAATAACAAAATTCCTATCACACAGTTTGGTTTTATGAAAAATAAATCAACCACCCATCCATTAATAATAATGACATCCAATATACAAACATCTCATCTTGAGGGCCGGCATTCGAGCGTCTTGTTTATGGACATAAATAAGGCATTTGATTCGGTCTGGCACAAAGGTCTTATTTTTAAATTGTCTGCTTTAAAGATACCAAATCATCTCATAAATATTATTAAACATTTTCTATCTGACAGATCTCTTAATATACGTATAGGTTCAACATATTCTGATTCTTTTACTCCTCAGCAAGGTGTTCCGCAAGGATCACCGCTATCTCCTCTTCTGTACAATATATTTTGTTACGATATTTATAACCCAAACCCAAAATATTTTAATCCAAATTTATATATTCTTCAATATGCTGACGATACTACGTTAATATCCCACGCTGCTTCATTAAAAAAATCAATTGAACAATTGCAAAATTTATTAAATAATACGCAGAGGTGGTTTAATAAATGGCGTCTTTATGCAAATCCCTCCAAAACTAAATTGCTAATTCCGTATCATAAAATACTAGAAAATTCTCTTACACTTCAAATGAATCAGGAAACTATAAAACCTTCTCAAGTATGTAAATACCTTGGAGTAAGTTTTGACTCTAAACTCAGTTTTAATCCACATACTCGCTTCCTCAAAACCAAAACTGTATCCCGTGCAAAACATTTCCGATCCCTAACATACAAAAACAATGGAATAGATATAAGATGTGCTACTCATATTTACAAAACAATTTGTCGACCTATTCTCGATTATGCATCAATAATTTTTTTAAATTCTAGTAAATCAACATTAAATAATTTATATGTTGCCGAAAGGTCTTCCCTTCGCTCTATTTCCAAAATTCGACATCCAAATAATCCTCTTCATAATCCTTCTAATGACCTCCTGTACGAAAAAACAAACTTACTTCCTTTATCAGAACGACTTCAAAATCTTCATAAAAAATTTACAAATAATCCAACTAATCCGGAACTCATAAATAAACTCTTAGTTCGCAGAAACCCCATAATTTTTGCTAGATACAAAAAACTTAACATCCCGCTATATGAAATTATACTCTCACTTATAAACGACAATGACAATGACAATGACAATGACAATGACAATGTCAATGAAAATGAAAATGAAAATGAAAATGAAAATGAAAATGAAAATGAAAATGAAAATGAAAACGAAAACGAAAACGAATACGAAAACGAAAACGAAAACGAAAACGAAAATGAAAATGAAAATGAAAATGACAATGACTGACTAACAAATCATATCATTTTTTTGCGCTTATTATCATAATTAAATATTAATTTCTCAGGCTGAAAGACTTTGGTCGATGGCCTATTCAATAAAATATAGAATTATATTATCTTTAATTGTAAATTATGCTATTGTATGTACTTTTTCTTTTTTTTTTTGTTTATTGAATAAAAATGATATATATATATACAAAACAGTTAATTTTTTACTTCAAAGTATTTTTTTCGATTTTTTCAAAATTGTTTAATTGCAAATTTTAGACTATGATCACTAATTGTGAAATAAAACAAAAAATATTTAATGAATTTTGTTGTAATTCCTTTTACATAATTATCAATTAATGCTTAAATGGTAAAAAATACAAAACAGTTAATTTTTTACTTCAAAGTATTTTTTTCGATTTCTTCAAAAATGTTTAATTGAAAATTTTAAACTATAGTCACTAATTGTGGAATAAAACAAAAAATATTTAATAAATTTTGTAGTAATTTTATTTACAAAATTATCAATCAATGCTTAAATGGTAAAAAATACAAAACAGTTAATTTTTTACTTCAAAATATTTTTTTCGATTTTTTTAAAATTGTTAAATTGCAAATTTTAGACTACGATCGCTAATTGTGAAATTAAACATACAAAATTCGATGAATTTTGTTGTAATTTTTTTTGCATAATTATCAATCAATGCTTAAATGGTAAAAAATACAAAACAGTTAATTTTTTACTTCAAAGTATTTTTTTCGATTTCTTCAAAAATGTTTAATTGAAAATTTTAAACTATAGTCACTAATTGTGGAATAAAACAAAAAATATTTAATAAATTTTGTAGTAATTTTATTTACAAAATTATCAATCAATGCTTAAATGGTAAAAAATACAAAACAGTTAATTTTTTACTTCAAAGTATTTTTTTCGATTTTTTCAAAATTGTTTAATTGCAAATTTTAGACTATGATCACTAATTGTGAAATAAAACAAAAAATATTTAATGAATTTTGTTGTAATTCCTTTTACATAATTATCAATCAATGCTTAAATGGTAAAAAATACAAAACAGTTATATTTTTACTTCAAAGTATTTTTTTCGATTTTTTCAAAATTGTTAAATTGCAAATTTTAAACTATGATCACTAATTGTGAAATAAAACAAAAAATATTCAATAAATTTTGTGGTATTTTTTTTTACATAATTATTAATCAATGCTTAAATGGTAAAAAATACAAAACAGTTAATTTTTTACTTCAAAGTATTTTTTTCGATTTCTTCAAAAATGTTTAATTGAAAATTTTAAACTATAGTCACTAATTGTGGAATAAAACAAAAAATATTTAATAAATTTTGTAGTATTTTTTTTTACAAAATTATCAATCAATGCTTAAATGGTAAAAAATACAAAACAGTTAATTTTTTACGGCAAAGTGATTTTTTAAATTTTTTCAAAATTGTTTAATTGCAAATTTTAGACTACAATCACTAAATGTGAAATAAATCAAAAAATATTCAATAAATTTTGTTGTAATTTTTTTTACATAATTTTAAATCAATGCATAAATGGTAAAAAATACAAAACAGTTATATTTTTACTTCAAAGTATTTTTTTCGATTTTTTCAAAATTGTTTAATTGAAAATTTTAAACTACAGTCACTAATTGTGGAATAAAACAAAAAATATTTAATAAATTTTGTAGTAATTTTTTTTACAAAATTATCAATCAATGCTTAAATGGTAAAAAATACAAAACAGTTAATTTTTTACTTCAAAGTATTTTTTAAAATTTTTTCAAAATTGTTTAATTGCAAATTTTAGACTACAATCACTAATTGTGAAATAAAACAAAAAATATTCAATAAATTTTGTTGTAATTTTTTTACATAATTATCAATCAATGCTTAAATGGTAAAAAATACAAAACAGTTAATTTTTTACTTCAAAGTATTTTTTTCGATTTTTTCCAAATTGTTAAATTGCAAATTTTAAACTACGATCACTAATTGTGAAATAAAACAAAAAAATATTTAATAAATTTTGTTGTAATTTCTTTTACATATATATCAATCAATGCTTAAATGGTAAAAAATACAAAACAGTTATATTTTTACTTCAAAGTATTTTTTTTGATTTTGTCAAAATTGTTAAATTTCAAAATTTTAGACAACAATCACTAATTGTAGAATAAAACAAAAAATATTCAATGAATTTTGTTGTAATTTTTTTTACATAATTATAAATCACTGCTTAAATGGTAAAAAATACAAAACAGTTATATTTTTACTTCAAAGTATTTTTTTCGATTTTTTCAAAATTGTTTAATTGAAAATTTTCAACTCTAGTCACTAATTGTGGAATAAAACAAAAAATATTTAATAAATTTTGTTATTATTTTTTTACAAAATTATCAATCAATGCTTAAATGGTAAAAAATACAAAACAGTTATTTTTTTACTTCGAAGTATTTTTTTCGATTTTTTCAAAATTGTTTAATTACAAATTTTAGACTACAATCACTAATTGTGAAATTAAACAAAAAATATTCAATAAATTTTGTTGTAATTTTTTTTACATATTTATCAATCAATGCTTTAATGGTAAAAAATACAAAACAGTTAATTTTTTAATTCAAAGTATTTTTTTCGATTTTTTCAAAATTGTTAAATTGCAAATTTTAGACTACAAATCACTAATTGTGAAATAAAACAAAAAATATTCAATAATATTTGTTGTGATTTTTTTTACATAACTATCAATTATTGTTTAAAAGATACAAAATACGTAACAATTAAATTTTTATTTAAAAGTATTTTTTTCGATTTTTTCAAAATTGTTTAATTGCAAATTTTAAACTACGATCACTAATTGTGAAATAAATCAAAAAATTTTTAATGAATTATGTTGTAAATTTTTTTACACAATTATCAGGCATTGTTTAAATAGCAAAAAATACGAAACTTTTAATTTTTTATTTAAAAGTAATTTTTTCGATTTTTCCAAAATTGTTAAATTGCAAATTTTAGACTACAATCACTAATTGTGAAATAAAACAAAAAATATTTAATGAATTTTGTTGTAATTTTTTTTGCATAATTATCAATCAATGCTTAAATGGTAAAAAATAAAAAACAGTTAATTTTTTACTTCACTGTATTTTTTTCGTTTTTTTCAAAATTCTTAAATTGCAAATTTTAGACTACAATCACTAAATGTAAAATAAAACAAAAAATATTTAATTAATTTTGTTGTAATTTTTTTTACATAATTATCAATCAATGCTTAAATGGTAAAAATTACAAAACAGTTAATTTTTTACTTCAAAGTTATTTTTTCGAATTTTTCAAAATTGTTAAATTGCAAATTTTAGACTACAAATCACTTATTGTGAAATAAAACAAAAAATATTCAATAAATTTTGTTGTGATTTTTTTTACATATCTATCAATTATTGTTTAAAAGATACAAAATACGAAACAATTAAATTTTTATTTAAAAGTATTTTTTTCGATTTTTTCAAAATTGTTTAATTGCAAATTTTAAACTACAATCACTAATTGTGAAATAAAAGAAAAAGTATTCAATAAATTTTGTTGTAATTTTTTTTACATAATTATCAATCAATGCTTAAATGGTAAAAAATACAAAATAGTTAATTTTTTACTTCAAAGTATTTTTTTCGATTTTTTCAAAATTGTTAAATTGCAAAATTTTAGACTACGATCACTAATTGTGAAATAAAATAAAAAATATTTAATAAATTTTGTTGAAATTTTTTTACATAATTATCAATCAATGCTCAAAAGGTAAAAAATACAAAACAGTTAATTTTTTACTTCAAAGTATTTTTTTCGATTTTTGATAATTGTTAAATTTCAAAATTTTAGACTACAATCACTAATTGTGGAATAAAACAAAAAATTTTCAATGAATTTTGTTGTAATTTTTTTTACATAATTATAAATCAATGCTTAAATGGTAAAAGATACAAAACAGTTATAATTTTAATTCAAAGTATTTTTTTCGATTTTTTCAAAATTGTTAAATTGAAAATTTTAGACTACGATTACTAATTGTGTAATAAAACAAAAAATAGTTAATGAATTTTGTTGTAATTTTTCTTACAAAATTTTCAATCAATGCTTAAATGGTAAAAAATACAAAACAATTAATTTTTTACTCCAAAGTATTTTTTTAAATTTTTTCAAAATTGTTTAATTGCAAATTTTAGACTACAATCACTAATTGTGAAATAAAACAAAAAATATTCAATAAATTTTGTTGTAATTTCTTTTACATAATTATCAATCAATGCTTAAATGGTAAAAAATACAAAACAGTTAATTTTTTACTTCAAAGTATTTTTTTAAATTTTTTCAAAATTGTTTAATTGCAAATTTTAGACTACAATCACTAATTGTGAAATAAAACAAAAAATATTCAATAAATTTTGTTGTGATTTTTTTTACATAACTATCAATTATTGTTTAAAAGATACAAAATACGAAACAATTAAATTTTTATTTAAAAGTATTTTTTTCGATTTTTTCAAAATTGTTTAATTGCAAATTTTAAACTACGATCACTAATTGTGAAATAAAACAAAAAATATTTAATGAATTATGTTGTAAATTTTTTTACACAATTATCAGGCATTGTTTAAATAGCAAAAAATACGAAACTCTTAATTTTTTATTTAAAAGTATTTTTTCGATTTTTTTCAAAATTGTTTAATTACAAATTTTAGACTACAATCACTAATTGTGAATTAGAAGAAAAATTATTCAATAAATTTTGTTGTAATTTTTTTACATAATTATCAATTAATGCTTAAATGGTAAAAAATACAAAACAGTTAATTTTTTACTTCAAAGTATTTTTTTAATTTTTTCAAAATTGTTTAATTGCAAATTTTAGACTACGATCACTAATTGTGAATTAAAACAAAAAATATTTAATGAATTTTGTTGTAATTTTTTTTACATAATCATCAGTAAAAATTATAAAAAAAAAATATTTCTGTTCAAAAATATTATTTTTGTTTTTTTTTAATTCTTAAAAAAAATCAATTTTTTTTTTTTTTAATTTTAACTTTCTTTTCTTAATACGTTACATCGTATAAAGATTGTTGTTATGATAGAGATATTATTTACTCAGAAATACAATTTGCTAATAATGTACATTGGCAAATTAAATTCCTACGTTCTATCTATTCTGTTTACAAACAAATTCAGAAACTTTCTAATAGCATCATTAACACATTTCTAAATATAGCAATAAAACGATGACAACTAATTTAGTAGCAAATTGCGATTTTCATACGCCCACATACTAACAACACATCTAATGAGTGTATTGTCAAAATGTTTCTCGTCCCAACAATCAAGATTTATGTATATTAACAATTTATACGTTCCACTACAATAAAAATACAGAGCAAGGAGAGAAAGGAATGAACGAATGAAGTCAACTAATAATCGCATCAATTACAAATGATTCAATCGTAATAATGAGCGACTCGCCAGACTGCACGACGACTTTAAGATAGGTGCGGGTGTAAGCACCGTGAAAAAATAAACAATCGTGTCGGAAATGCGACAAAGTTATTCTGCATATCATATATATGTATATGGCTGCCCACAATAAAGGAGCCGCTTGTTTTCGGTTTAAGTTGTTCGTTTCCTTTTGCGGCTTACTTTGTGTGGTGACATGGGGTCTACGTCATCGTTAAAATATGATTATAATTTTTTGATTGATGAATGTTTGTATGCAATTTATAATGACTAGCTCATTACTTTTTAATATTCATGTAGATATAAAGATTATATTTATTATTTCATTATGTTAAAGTAAAAATCTTATCAATTTGTTGCAAAAATAATTATTGTTCTGCTTAACAGAAAATGCTTTATTAAAATGTTTTCGAAATGAGTTAGCTATACTTGAAAGTTTACCTGTTTCTGGGTCTTGAATTGAATTAATTTGCTTTGTCTTTTTGTATTTTGTCAGTTTATTAATTTCTTGATAGTAGTTTTTGAGATTAATTTTGTTACAAGTTGTAATGTATTTGTCGGATTTGTATTGAAGTATATTTTTATTAATATCATTAATTTGTTTTTTAATTAAATTGTCTTAATTAAGTGTCTTTTATATTTAAGGGATAATTGTGAAATTTTGTTTGAATTTTAGGAGTATTTTCTTTAATAGAAGATGAAATAGTATTAACAAATAAACTTATAACGTTTTCAGAAATAGTTGGATTTTTATTTATAAATGTTTGAATACTTTTGTGTTATGTTACAATAATTAAGGTTGTCAGTATATTCAACTTTAGAAGATGGTAGAGGTAAAACGTTTATATAAAAAGTGATTGCAAGATGATTAAAACAGAGGTCAGGGACAACATTTACTGAATGAATTGGTGGTTTAATATTGGACGTACAAAGAAATATATCAGGTTGAAAACTTTCTTCTAAGCTCGTATAGATCAACCCAATTCAATAACTCTACATAGAATTAAGTAACTTTTTCAATTTTTGCAACAATTTTGTATAACCTAAAACACTTTACGAAAACTGCATGTCTAGAAAGTACGTTTTCATTCATTTTAAATAGAAAATTATCCGCAGCTAAAAAAAATTGCTTTAAAAAATGGCTTGTAATAATAATCTATATTATTATTATATTATCCAATATGGTGCGATCAATTAAAAGCTTTTATATAATATATAGTGTTAATTAAGTTTATTAATACCATCAGATTAGAGACATATGTTCGATAACACCTGTTATTAAGTGAATATTAATCATAATGCAAATTAATCACGTCATGTGTAGGATGGCGCGTTTTTATATATGCGTAAAGAACAATTAAAGATGATGCATTTTAATTATACTATTTCCAGTGCAATAAAATATAAGTAAGTATCCGCATAAATAGAAATTCTGCTACTAAGCAAAGAAAATATTTTAAGTTTTAAGCCATACTACAACAAAGCAAACTAAAATTGCACATCAAAGCAGTTAGTCTTTTGATTTTAAATGTTCTAGTAGACTAAACAAGTATAAATATATCATTTTAACAATAATATTATTTGTATGATTTAACAAAAAAATATATTGAAATCAATGTAAACAAATATTATCTTCTAATGCTAATTAGAACGCCATATGGTTGACACTTTTCTCTTCTTCCGGAAATTAAACATAATTTATATGTTGACTGGGGTGTTGGCACGGTCACTTCCTAGTAGCCTCCACTCAATTGCATTTTTCTCGTCCTCAAGTAAACAATGTATAATGTAATGTCAACAAAAGTATAAAAATATAAAAAGAGCGATAGTTAAAAAGATATAAGCAAGGTCGCAAGCAGCAAGGTTTTCAACACCCACTACCAAAATAGCGAAACGAAATTGCATTAAATAAGGACACAGTTGTTATCCCAGACGGAATTACTTACAAGCATAATTATCTTAATTTTCCTGATTTACATGTCGCGATGTGTTAATTGGGTGCGATTTATTTACTACGGCTGGTTATGCAAAGTGAATTATTGTTTTCGACATTAATGGAATGGGTGGAATTATGAATATTTTAATGGAGCTGTTAATACTATTTATATATTAATGTGAAACTAAATGCTCTCTACGCTATATAAGTTTTGGTTTGCTATTTACGAAAATTTGTTTATTGGATATTAGTTTTAATCAAATTAAATTGATAAAAAAACTAAAATTAGACATTTTGATAAGATTGACTAAAAACTTTATTAAATTAAAACAAAAATTTTCTAAAAAGTTTAAGACTTTTTAAAGTTATTTAAATAATTTTAAGGTCTAGCCTAGGAACATGTTTTTGAACTGCCAGACAATGTTTCCAAAATGTGATAACAATCACAAAACGTTTTTAAATCAAATAATATAGTTTTTCAATGTCATAAAATAGCTAAAAACTGTTATAAAATGTTCCTAAATTATTATCAAACATTTTTAGTTTAAGAACATGTTCTTGGTCTGTTATAACATGTTCCTAAGTCTAAAGTATTATGAAATGTTCTTAAATTATATAAAATAGTTTTAAATGTTATTTAAATTAACTCCAAACTATTATTAACTATTTCTGAATTGTTAAAAAACATTTTTAGTTTAAGAACATGTTCTTGGTCTGTCAAAAATGTTTCTAAAATGTCATTAGTAGCAGAAAACGTTTTTAAATCAACTAAAAAAAACAGCTCCAAACTGTTATAAAATGTTCCTGAGTTATTATCAAACATTTTTAGTTAAAGAACATGTTCTTGGTCTGTCAAAAATGTTCCTAAGATGTCATTAGTAGCAGAAAACGTTTTTTAAATCAACTAAAATAGTTTTTATTGTCATAAAACAGCTCCAAACTATTATAAAATGTTCCTGATTTATTATCAAACATTTTTAGTTTAAGAACATGTTCTTGGTTTGTCAAAAAATGTTCCTAAAATGTCTTAAGTATCATAAAACGTTTTTAAATTAACTAAAATAATTTTAAATGTCATAAAATAGCTCCAAACTATTATAAAATGTTTCTGAATTATTATATAACATTTTTAGTTTAAAACCATGTTCTTGGTTTGTCAAAAAATGTTCCTACAATTTCATAAGAATCATAAAACATTTTTAAATTAACTAACTTAGTTTTAAATGTCATAAAATAGCTTCAAACAGTTATAAAATGTTCCCAAAATATTATCAAACATTTTTAGTTTAAAAACATGTTCTTGGTCTGTCAAAAAATGTTCCTAAAATATCATAAGTATCATAAAACGTTTTTAAATTAACCAAATCTGTTTTAAATGTGATAAAATAATTCCAAACTATTATTAAATGTTCCTGAATTATTATAAAACATTTTTAGTTTAAAAACATGTTTTTAGACCGTCAAAAAATGTTTCTAAAATGTAATAAGTATCAGAAAACGTTTTTATATTAACTAAAATAGATTTAAATATCATAAAATAGCTCCAAACTGTTATAAAATGTTCCTAAATTATTATTAAACATTTTTAGTTTAAGAACATGTTCTTGGTTCTAACCTAACCTAACCTAACCTAACCAAACCTAACCTAACCTAACCTAACCTAACCTAACCTAACCTAACCTAACCTAACCTAACCTAACCTAGCCTAACCTAACCTAACCTAACCTAACCTAAAAAGTAAACGCCGCATAACATTTTTAATTAGAAAAAATAAAAAAAATAAAAAGTTGAATAACTTTTAAACTATGAATTGGATTTTTATAAAACTTGGCAACAAAGCACTTGAATAATAATTGTACTAATTGTAAAAAATAAATCAAAATTCACACGGTCAATTTTTCATAACCTTAAAAGTAAATGCACAGCATTTTTAATTAGAAAATTGATTATAAAAAAAGTTGAATAATTTCTAAACTATGGCTTAAATTTTATAAAATTTGGCAACAAAGCACTTTAATATCAATAGTACCAACTGTAAAAAATAAATCAAAATTCACACGGTCAATTTTACATAACCTCAAAAGTAAACAAAGCTTAGCATTTTTAATTAGAGAAATTAAAAATAGAAAAAGTTGAATAACTTCTAAACTGTACATTGGATTTTCTTGAAATTTAGCAACAATACACTTCAATAACTATAGTATGAACTGTAAAAAGTAAATTTGAATTTATACGACCAATTTTACATAACCTCAAAAATAAACGGCGCATAGCATTTTTAATTAAAAAAATTAAATACAGAAAAAGTTAAATAACTTCAAAACTACACATTGGATTTTCTTGAAATTTAAAAACAATGCAGTTCAATAACATTAGTACCAATTGTAAAAAATAGATCAAAATTTACACGGTCAAATTTACATAACCTCAAAAGTAAACGCCGCATAGCATTTTTAATTGAAAAAATTTAAAATAGAAAATGTTGAAGAACTTCTAAACTATGTATTGGATTTCTTTGAAAGTTAACAACAACGCAGTTTAATAATATTGGTACCAAGTCCAAAAAATAAATTAAAATTTACACGGTCAATTTTACGTAACCTCAAAAGTAAACGCAGCATTTTTAATTGAAAAAATTAAAAATAGAAAAAGTTGAATAACTTATAAACTATATATTGGATTTTTTTGAAATTTAGCAACAATACAGTTTAATAACATTAGTATTAACTGAAGAAAATAAATTAAAATTTACACGGTCAATTTTACATAACCTCAAAAGTAAACGCCACATTTTTAATTAGATCAACCAAAATTAGAAAAAGTTGAATAACTTCTAAACGATGTATTAGATTTTATTGAAATTTAACAAGAAAGCAGTTCAATAACATTAGTACCAATTGTAAAAAATAAATTTAAATGTATACGGCCAGTTTGACATAACCTCAAAAGTAAACGTCGCGTAGCATTTTTAATTGAAGAATTTAAAAATAGAACATTGAATAACTTAAAACTATATATTGGATTTTTTTGAAATTTAGCTAAAATGCACTTCAATAACATTAGTACCAACTGTAAAAAATAAACTGAAATGTATAGGGCTAATTTTGCATAACCTCAAAAGTAAACGTTGCATAACATTTTTAATTAGTGAAATTATAAACAGAAAAAGTTAGATAACTTCTAAATTATATTTTAGATTTTTATAAAATTTGGCAACAATGCATTTGAATAATAACTGCACTTATTGTAAAAAACAGATCAAAATGTACACGGTCAATTTTACATAACCTCAAAAGTAACGCACAGCATTTGTAACTAGAAAAAGTTGAATAACTTCTAAATTATAGCGTAAGTTTTTATAAAATTTGACAACAATGGATTTTACTAACAATAGTACTAATTGCTTAAAATAAATTAAAATTTATACAGCCAGTTTTATATAACCTCAAAAGTAAACGCCGCGTATCATTTTTAATTAGAGAAAAATTAAAAATAGAAAAAATTGAATAACTTTTAAACTATATGATGATTTAGTAATAACATACTTCAATAACATTAGTACCATCTGTAAAAAATAAATTAAAATTTACTTAAGTTAATTTTACATAACGTCAAAAGTAAACGTCGCATAACATTTTTAATTGGAGAAATTAAAAGTAGAAAAAGTTGAATAACTTATAAACTATATATTGGATTTTTTTGAAATTTAGCAACAATACAGTTTAATAACATTAGTATTAACTGAAGAAAATAAATCAAAATTTACACGGTCAATTTTACATAACCTCAAAAGTAAACGCCGGATAGAATTTTTAATTAGAAAAATTAAAAATAGAAAAACTTGAATAATTTTTGAACTATATATTAAATTTTTATGAAATTTGGCAACAATACACTTTAATAACAATAGTACCAACTGTAAAAAATAGATCATAATTTACACGATCAAATTTACATAATCTCAAAAGTAAACGCTGCATAGCATTTTTACTAAAAGAAATTAAAAACAGAAAAAGTTGAATAACTTCTAAACTATATATTAGATTTTCTTAAAATTTAGCAATAATACACTTTACCAAGATTAGTACCAACTGTAAAAAATAAATTTAAATGTATACGGCCAATTTTACATAACCTCAAATGTAAACGCCGCATAGCATTTTCAATTGGAAAAATAAAAAATAAAAAAGTTGAATAACTTATAAATCATATATTGGATTTTTATAAAATTTGGCAACAATGCACTTTAATGACAATAATTTCAAATGTAAAAAATAAATTAAAATTTATACAACCAATTTTACATAACCTCAAATGTAAACGTCGCATAGCATTTTCAATTGGAGAAATAGAAAAAGTTGAATAACTTCTAAACTATATATTGGATTTTTATGAAATTTTGCAACAATGCACTTCAATAACATTAGTACCAACTGTAAAAAAGAAATCAAAATTTACACGGTCAATTTTACATAACCTCAAAGTAAACACCACATAGCATTTTTACTTTGAGAAATCAAAAATAGAAAAAACACAATTTCTGAATATTCTGCACTAGGGGCAGGAAACTTAATTTATAAACTATCAACTTTGAATACTAAAAATGTTGAAGATTGTTTTATAAAATATTACAATTGATGATTGTTCCCGTAATATTAATCCATGACCTTTTATGTAATGTACAGTAACTAATATATGCAATTCCTTTTAATTTATGGTCTTTATATAAGGAAAGTATGTGTTCTTCTACAAGCTTCGTATAACGTAATAAATTATTACACGGGAAATGATATATGTGGTTAGCGCTGTACAGGAATTAATTACACTTTTATGAATGTGCACGATTAATTTGAATAATCACCAGAAAATTTCCATTGAATATATATTAGATGAGAACAAAATTTAAGCGAAGTCATATAATATACATTTTATCTATAAAAATATGTAACTATTTACTACTATTTCACATAACACTTCAACAAATAAAACGTTACATTAAGATTATAATAATTATCTTTTCAAAATGTCAATTATTGTTATTTTAATGATCATTATATATGATCTGCAACATAGTATTATTTAAATATTAATAATTTATGTCGATTTGTTTTCTATATGTGGTTTAAAGGTAATATATTTTTTCTATATTTAATACAATGTTCTTACTGATGTCATTTTTCTTAGAACTGTTCTTGCCAATTATGCTGAATAACTGCCTGCCTTATTTCAAGGTTTCACATGCATTCGTGTATTAATTTAATAAATAACAATGAATTAGTTGTGATGAATATAGAAAATATTTAATTAAAATGTTGAAATATTTCTGCAGTTTTATAAGCAGATTACACTTAAAGTATTGTTCTTATATTTACAAATTATACTACAAAATTCTCTTAAGATTAATCATCAATTATCATAGAACGTATCAATAAAATCAATATAAAAAATAGCTATAATTTATATCGTATAATATCACACACCTCATGAATATTAACGAGTTTGTTTTAATAATATTACACATAAACAATACCTACGGAATGACTATACACACTCAAAAAGGATATAGCAAAATCCAGGTGGGAAAATCTGTCAGAAAATTGTAGTCATATCTATATTTAAATTGTCTTTGTACAAATTTTGATCCTATTTGTACCATAATGACCTTAGTCAAACATTGATATTAGTCATTGAAAGTAGGTTTTGTTTGTTATTTTATGACGTGTAGAACAAATTTGCTGTTATAAATTGGATCATTAATTTACTTAAAAGGAGAATCAAAACAGACAACTACTACGCTGTAGAAATTTATATTAAATAGTTACAAACTTTGTTAATAGGATTGATAAGATGTAGGCACTAATATGTTGTGGGTTTAAGTAATTAAAAATAGTTAGGTCAATATCCTTAACTGTCAAAAATTGATTTGTATTCTTTGTCTATATAATTTTACAAGCAAACGTGAATAAATGATAGAAACTAATTTAAATTGATCCTGGAAACATTAGAAAGTGTAATAATAATAAATTAATATTTGCAATTTATGTTCATTTCAGATTTTATGTATTTTGCCTCTAAAAAGAGCCATAGATGGTAGCCATATAAGGGAGTATAAGGCCAGTAAATCTCCTTTTTGTGTACTGATAATTAAAGGAATGCCACGGACGCAATCTAGCCTTTGGACGTTAAGGACAATAAATAACCCAAATACTACAACTTTGAACATCAATATTGACCCATTCACACTATTTACAATCAATAAATATTGCATTAATCGAGGATATGTAAATAGTTTTTTTTAATATTATTAATTGCTAATTCTTTTTTAATTTATTTTTAATTGTTACTAAATGAAACATGCAAACTTTTATAAATAATGATGAACATAGAATTAGATCATAACGTAATAGATAATTATTAATTTATTTATAACTATTAGTAAAGCTTCGTGTTTGTTGCTGTTATTTCACTCAACAAAGGTATAAATTAGTCATTTTCGTACAATTGGTTTCATTTCCATCCAATTAATGGCAATTAACAAATGCCAATTTCGTGACTATTGTTAGTAATGTTATGATTAATCCATTATCACTTGTGTAATGGCATTATTAAACTATTTTAATAAAATTTAATGATCATAATGAAGTCATCTGTTTTTAATTATTATAAATGTACATAGATCATGCAAGTTCACGGTGAAGGTTACAAAATCATTTACAAAATGCGCGTCTTTTATTCAAAAAAACCGATTCATTAAATGCGACTTTGCATAATAGCATGTCATTTCATATCAGAGGAATAATAATAAATATTACTGCACCTGTTCTGCATTTTATGAGTTTTATGAATGTTAGACAATAACATTCATTTGACTCGGTTTATTATTTACGATTAATAAACTTCACGATCATCAGCATTGTTATTAAATGTAGATAAAAATTGGTCATAAATTATGGGATTTATTTTAACTGAATAATAAAATTGGTTAGATTAGATGATTGGTTTTCGTAATGAAATTTAATAAATTATTTCTTTGTCACATCCTAGTATTGTTAAATTTATATAGAATCATGTCTTTTGTATCTAAATTTTTGATTCCAAACTCAAAATTCCTAATAATTTAGTCAGAAACTTAATTTAATCAACAAAATTCATGTAAAACCAATATAATTACTAATTTATAAATTCCCAACATTTTTTGTAGTTATTCTATTGTTAAATCTATATAGAATCATGTCTTTTAAATCTAAATTTTTAATCCCTAACTGAAAATTTTTAATAATTTAGTCAGAAACTTAATTAAATTAACAAAATTCATGTAAAACTAGAAAAATTACTATATTATAAATTCCCAAACATGTTTGTAGTTTCTCTATTGTTAAATCTATATAAAATCATGTCTTATAAATCCAAATTTTCAATCCCTAACTCAAAATTCCTAATAATTTAGTCAAAAACTCAATTTAATCAACAAAATTTATGTAAAACCAGAAAAATTACTAATTTAAAAATTCCCAAATTTTTTTGTAGTTATTTTATTGTCAAATCTATATAGAATCATGTCTTTTAAATCTTAATTTTTAATCCCTAACTGAAAATTTTTAATAAATTAGTCAGAAACTCTGATTAATTAACAAAATTTATGTGAAACCTGAATAATTACTAATTTATTAAATCCCAATTTTTTTTGTAATTTCTCTATTATTAAATCTATATAGAATCATGTCTTCTGAATCCAAATTTTTAATCCACAACTCAAAATTTTGAATAACTTAGTCAGAAACTCAATTAAATCAACAAAACTCATGTAAAACCAGAATAATTACTAATTTATAAATGTTTGTAGTTACTCTATTGATAAATCTATATAGAATCATGTTTTTTGAATCAGAATTTTTAATCCCCAACTCAAACTTATCAATAATTTAGTCAGAAACTTAATTTAATCAACAAAATTCATGAAAAACTAGAAAAATTACTAATTTATTAATTCCCAAAAAAATTTGTAGTTTTTTTATTATTAAATCTATATAGAATCATGTCTTCTCAATTCAAATTTTTAATCCCCAATTCAAAATTTTGAATAATTTAGTCAGAAACTTAATTTAATCAACAAAATTCATGTAAAATCAGAATAATTACTAATTTATAAATTTCCAAAAAAATTTGTAGTTTCTCTATTGTTTAATCTATATAGAATCATGTCTTCTGAATCCAGATTTTTAATCCCCAACTCAAAATTTTGAATAATTTAGTCAGAAACTCAATTTAATTAACAAAATTCATGTAAAATTTGAATAATTACTAATGTATAAATACCCAAAATTTTTTGAAGTTTTTATATTATTAAATCTATATAGAATTATATTTACTGAATCCAAACTTTTAATTCCCAACTCAAAATTCCTGATAATTTAGTCAGAAACTTAATTTAATCAACAAAATTTATGTAAAACCAAAATAATTACTAATTTATAAATTTTCTAAAACTTTTGTATTTTTTTAATTATAAAATCTATATAGAATCATGTCTTCTGAATATAAATTTTTAATCCCAAACTCAAAATTCTTAATAATTAAGTCAGAAACTCAATTTACTCAATAAACCTTAATAGTTACTAATTTATAAATTCCAAATCTTTACTTGAAATACCGAAAGTTTATTTTAAATTAAGATCAAATCAATCAAAACATTTTTTAATTACATTCAGCTAATAAAAGTCACTATAAAATATCTTTTTCATGCACAATGATAAATTATTATTTATGAAATATGTAATAAAACTATTTTTAATTAAATATTAGTACAAGCATGCGTAATTTAATAGAAGGTTGAGTGAAGCAACCGCCCCACATTTTGGAATAATAAATTTCGCTTCGTTCTTCATGCATCATGTGCCAAATTTGCATCAAAGACTGCAAAAAATATGTAGGTGAACATAATTACTTCAAGAACATATTATTTTAATTAAATCTTAATGATTATAATGCTTTCATATTTAAGATAAATATTTATAAAGAATTCATAAATAAAATTCAATGTTTACTTTTTTTAATGATTACCATATTTTAGTTTGTTTTAATTTTTGTATGGAAAATGATAGCTTTAACTAATTTTATAAATATTATGCATTCTGTTTATTAATATTATAAATTGATATGACATAATATAATATTTTCGTGCTGGTCACAATTAGATTTAACCAGACATGGCCACAATTTGCACGATTTTTTTAAATTTTATATAGTATATCCTTGTAACGTCATGCTGATAAGACTTCTGGCATTGAACTTGTTTTCAATATTGTGTATTAAATGAAGTAATTACTATTTAAATATTTTAGAAAGGAAACGAAATATGACATCAATTTCAAAATCTTGATAATGAATAAAAATAAATTGCTCAAAATTAACAGCATCAAATTAATTGAAATTTACGCAATTGGTAGCAATAGTATTGGAGTGCATTGTTGCCAAATTGTACAAAAATCCAATAATTAATACAAAACTTATGACATAAATTTATTTTATTTATAAATTTAAACTTGATCTATGTTGACTAAGATTACAAAAACTGACCGTATCAAATTAGTTGCAATTTACACAATTAGTAGCAATAATGTTGGGCTACATTGTTGCCAAATTGTATAAAAATCTAATGATTAATACAAAGCTTATGACTAAATTTAATTTTTTATAAAGTCAAACTTGATCTAAGTAAACTAAGATTACTACATACGCACCGTATCAAATTAGTAGCAATTTACACAATTAGTAGCAATGGTTTTAGGGTACATTGTTGCCAAATTGTATAAAAATCTAATGATTAATACAAAACTTATGACTAAATATATTTTTTTTATAAATTCTAACTTGATCTAAGTAAACTA
Organism: Tachinus rufipes; assembly: GCA_963932245.1. Classification (NCBI taxonomy): domain Eukaryota; kingdom Metazoa; phylum Arthropoda; class Insecta; order Coleoptera; family Staphylinidae; genus Tachinus; species Tachinus rufipes. Next base: position 105,766,370 of record OZ010746.1, on the reverse strand, counting down.
AGATTACAAAAAAATACTGTATCATATTAATAGCAATTTACACAATTAGTAGCAATAATTTTATAGTACATTGTTGCCAAATTGTTTAAAAATCCAATAATTAATACAAAACTTTTGAAATAAATATAATTTTTTATTAATTCAAACTTGATCTAAGTAAACTAAGATTACTACAAACGCACTGTATCAATTTAATTGCATTTTACACAATTAGTAGTAATAATGTTGGGCTACATTGTTGCCAAATTGTATAAAAATCTAATGATTAATACAAACTTATAACAAATTTTAATATTTTTTAAATTCAAACTTGATCTAAGTAAACTAAGAAAACTACATACGCACCGTATCAAATTAGTAGCAATTTACACAATTAGTAGCAATGGCTTAGGAGTACATTGTTGCCAAATTGTATTAAAATGTAATAATTAATACAAAACTTATGACTAAATTTAATCCTTTATAACTTCAAACCTAATCTAAGAAAACTGAGATTACTACAAACGCACCTAATCGAATTAGTTGCAATTTACACAATAAGTAACAAAGGTTTTGAGATACATTGTTGCCAAATTGTATAAAAATCCATTATATAATACATAACTTAAATTTAATTTTTTATAATTTCAATTTTGATTTAAGTAAACTAAGATTACTACAAACGTACCATATTAAATTAGTACCAATTTACACAATTAGTAGCAGTGGTGTTGTAGTACATTGTTGCCAAATTGTATAAAAATCCCAAAATTATTACTAAGTTTATGACATAAATTTAATATTTTATAAATTCAAACTTATTCTAAGTTAACTATGATTGCAAAAAACTTACCTTATGAAATTAGTTGCAATTTACACAATTAGTAGCAATGGTTTTGTAATACAATGTTGCCAAATTGTATAAAAATCCAATGAAAAAATTATAACTTATGACTAAATTTAATTCTTTTTAACTTTAAACTTGATTTAAGTAAACTAAGATTACTACAAACGCACCGTATCAGATTAGTTGCAATTTACACAATAAGTAACAAAGGTTTTGTAATACATTGTTGCCAAATTGTATAAAAATCCAATAATTAATACAAAACTTATGACAAATTTAATTTTTTTGGAAAATCAAACTTGACCTATGTAAACTAAGATTGCAAAAAACTCAGTTTATCAAATTAGTTGCAGTTTACACAAATAGTAGCAATGGTTTTGTGATACATTGTTGCCAAATTGTATAAAAATCTAATAATTAATACAAAGCTTATGACATAAATTTAATTTTTTATAAATTCAAACTTGATCTGAGTAAACTAAGATTACAAAAAATTTACCGAATCAAATTAGTTGCAATTTATACACTTAGTTGCAATGGTTTTGTGGTACATTGTTGCCAAATTGTATAAAAATCTAATAATTAATACAAAACTTATGACTAATTTTAATTTTTTATAAATCCAAACTTGATCTAAGTAATCTAAGATTATTACAAACGCACCGTAAACAAATAGTTGCAATGTACACATTTAGTAGCAATAGTTTTGGAGTACATTGTTGCCAAATTATATAAAAATCCAAAAAATGTGACAAAACTTATGACTAAATTTAATCTTTTATAACTTTAAACTTGATCTAAGTAAACTAAGATTGTTACAAACGCATCGTATCAAATTAGTTGCAATTTACTCAATTACAAGCAATGGTTTAGGGGTACATTGTTGCCAAATTGTATTAAAAATTAATAATTAATACAAAACTTATGACATAAATTTAATTTTTTATAAATTCACACTTGATCTAAGTAAATTAAGATAGCTAAAAACGCACCGTATCAAATTAGTTGCAATTTACACAATTAATAGCAATCGTTTTGGGGTACACTGTTGCCATATTATATAAAAATCCAATAAATAATACAAAACCTATGACTAAATTTAAACTTTTATAACTTTAAACTTGATCTAAGTAAACTAAGATTATAAGAAACTTAGCGTATCAAATTAGTTGCAATTTACACAATAAGTAACAAAGGTTTTGAGATACATTGTTGCCAAATTGTATAAAAATCCATTAATTAATACATAACTTAAATTTAATTTTTTATAATTTCAAACTTGATTTAAGTAAACTAAGATTACTACAAACGTACCGTATTAAATTAGTAGCAATTTACACAATTAGTAACAATGGTTTTGTGGTACATTGTTGCCAAATTGTATAAAAATCCAAAAATTATTACTAAGCTTATGACATAAATTTAATATTTTATAAATTCAAACTTATTCTAAGTAAACTATGATTGCAAAAAACTCACCGTATGAAATTAGTTGCAATTTACACAATTAGTAGCAATAGTTTTGGAGTACATTGTTGCCAAATTGTATAAAAATCCAATGAATAATTCATAACTTATGACTAAATTTAATTCTTTTTAACTTTAAACTTGCTTTAAGTATACTAAGATTACTACAAACGCACCGTATCAGATTAGTTGCAATTTTCACAATAAGTAGCAATGGTTTTGTAGTACATTGTTGCCAAATTGTATAAAAATCCAATAATTAATACAAAACTTATGACAAATTTAGTTTTTTTGTAAAATCAAACTTGACCTATGTAAACTAAGATTGCAAAAAACTCAGCTTATCAAATTAGTTGCAATTTACACAAATAGTAGCAATGGTTTTGTGATACATTGTTGCCAAATTGTATAAAAATCTAATAATTAATACACAGCTTTTGATATAAATATAATTTTTTATAAATTCAAACTTGATCTGAGTAAACTAAGATTACAAAAAATTTACCGTATCAAATTAGTTGCAATTTATACACTTAGTTGCAATGGTTTTGTGGTACATTGTTGCCAAGTTGTATAAAAATCTAATAATTAATACAAAACTTATGACTAATTTTAATTTTTTATAAATCCAAACTTGATCTAAGTAATCTAAGATTATTACAAACGCACCGTAAAAAAATAGTTGCAATGTACACATTTAGTAGCAATAGTTTTAGAGTACATTGTTGCCAAATTATAAAAAAATCCAAAGATTGGGACACAACTTATGACTAATTTTAATCTTTTATAACTTTAAACTTGATCTAAGTAAACTAAGATTGTTACAAACGCATCGTATCAAATTAGTTGCAATTTACACAATTACAAGCAATGGTTTAGGGGTACATTGTTGCCAAATTGTATTAAAATTTAATAATTAATACAAAACTTATGACATAAATTTAATTTTTTATAAATTCACACTTGATCTAAGTAAACTAAGATGACTACAAACGCATTGTATCAAATTAGTTGCAATTTACACATTTAGTAGCAATGGTTTTGGGGTACAATGTTGCCAAATTGTATAAAAATCCAATGAATAATACAAAACTTATGACTAAATTTAAACTTTTATAACTTTAAACTTGGTCTAAGTAAACTAAGATTATAAGAAACTTAGCGTATCAAATTAGTTGCAATTTACACAATTAGTAGCAATGGTTTTGTAGTACATTGTTGCCAAATTGTATAAAAATCCAATAATTAATACAAAACTTATGACTAATTTTAATCTTTTATAACTTTAAACTTGATCTAAGTAAACTATGATTACTACAAACGCACCTTATCGAATTAGTTGCAATTTACACAATTAGTAGCAATGGTTTAGGAGTACATTGTTGCCAAATTGTATAAAAATCTAATAATTAATTTAAAACATAAATTTAAATTTTTATAAATTTAAACTTGATCTAAGTAAACTAAGATTACAAAAAACTGATTCTATCAAATTAGCTGTAATTTACACAATTAGTAGCAATGATATTGAATTAAATTGTTACCAAGTTGTATCAAAATTCAATGTTTTGTTTAGAAATTACTGCAACTTATTAATATAATTTTATTCAACATAAATTGCTTTAAAGATAATAATTTTTTTTGTACGTCTATTTGCAATTAGAATCACTATTTCTGCTTAAAAAATAAAACTAACCACAATGTATGCATAAAATTAAGATATTAACCACAATCTTGTAATATGAAATAATCTACCAGTCCCATTTCCAATGCATCTGTATACTTACTTTAAATAAACAAACGGATAACATCGAACAAGATTTATGGCTTTACATAAAATTATAATATATAATCTTTTTAACGTTCAATTGAATGACAAGAAAACGTGCAACTTGTGGTAACCTTTTACAACAAATAAACGAAATATCAACAAGCCCATAAATCACCATTGATTAATGCCGACTTTGATAAGTTCACTTGTGAAAATACCAAAGGTATTGTTTGGAAGTGCAAACATTGACCTAGAAGTGTCCAAAATATTAACTACATATCTGTACCTCAAAGATAAAGAAAACTATGATTTTACGATTTTTTTAGTTTTTTTCTCGTTTTTTAACTAAAAAAATGCATTGCTGTTCTGCTTATCGGCCATAGAAAAGTCCATATTTTTGCCTACCCTAAAACCCAAATACACAAAATAAATTATATAAAAATACATATTGTTGCTTACGAATTATTTCAACAAAAAATATGTTTTCAATAACAATATTAATATGTTTTTGCAAACCACAACAATCAATAATACAATTTGGGCAGCCTTGGTGTGTCTAATGGAGTTCATTACACTAAAAAACGCACGTTCGGTCAGCCTTGAAACTCACCGCAAGAAGAAAACTTTTGCCAGTCACCTTACGTGAAAGTGTATGTATTTGCAAAAATCTTATATCACTGATATATTTAGATTCGATCTTCACTCGGAGAGAATAGAATAGTTACGAATGCAAATGATTGCGTAAACGATGTTTCTTGGAAACTGACCGGCAGCTTATTGTTTCTATGATTTATTCGAGAATTATTTACGATTAATGTTGTGTTTATGTTTACTATAAAATGGAATATTTACCTGGAATAAAAATAAAATACATTAATATAAAAATTATATTTAATTATTTTAATTAATACTATTTAATAATTGTTTTTATTATTATCATTTAATCTAAATTAAGAAAATGCAAAAATAAATCATAAAACTTTAATTCAATTATATTGATCAAAACACATTTTAATTGTACAAAACTGTAATTACATTTTAAATACGTTCAAAATACCTTATATTTTACAAAATATCCAAGAAAATCTAAAAATCGCTCATAAAACCTTTGTATTTAGCTAAATTGATCAATCAAAACGCACTTTAACTGCAGAAAATTGATTACAAAATCAATCAATTTGCTACAAAACAGGCTTCAGTATTATTAGTACCAACTGTGCAAAATTTATTTAAATTCATACGTTCAAATTTGCATAACCTCAATTTAATCAATTTGACTTTTGTAAGTTCTTAAATCATGACATCAGTAAATAATTTATAACTTAATAAATACACATTGGAAATGGACACAATTTGCTAGAAACAAGCTTCAGTATTATAAGTATCAACTGTACAAAATTTATTTAAATCCATACGGTCAATTTTGCATAACCTCAATTTAATCAAGTTGACTTTCTTAGACATTAATAAATAATTCATAACTTAATAAGTACACATTGTAAATTGACACAATTTTTAAAAAACAAGCTTCAATATCATTAGTACCAACTGTACAAAATTTATTTAAATCCTTAGGTCAAATTTGCATAACCTCAAATTAATCAAGTTGACTTTTCTAAGTTCCTAAATCAAGACATCAATAAATAATTCATAACTCAATAAGTAAACATTGTAAATTGATGCAATTTGCTACAAACAAGCTTCAGTATTATTAGTACCAAGTGTGCAAAATTTATTTAAATCCATACGATCAAATTGGCATAATCTCAATTTAATCAAGTTGACCTTGTTAAGATAAAAAATTTAAGACATCAGTTAAATATTAATAACTCAAAAACGGCACATTGAAAATTGATACAATTTGGTACCAATATTTTTTAATATCATAAGTACCAACTGTATAAAATTTATTAAAATCCATACGGCTAAATTTGTATAACTTCAATTTAGTGAACTTGACCATGCTAAGTTAAGAATTTTAAGAAATTAATTAATGATTCATAACTTAAAAACGGTTTATTGGAAATTAATACAAATTGCTACAAATGTAGTTCAATAACATAGTAATCAACCGTGTAATATTTATTAAATTCTATACAGTCAATTTAACATAACCTCATTTTAATCATTAGTGCATACCAAAATCCAAACATTAATTAACAAATTAAAAGCCCGTAACCCGTTTTTTTTAGTGTAAATCCAGTTTTTAAAGTGTTTAATTTAACTTATAAATCCAGCTTTTAAAACTGTATAGTAAATCCGGCTTTTAATAGTGTGAATCCGGCCTTTAAAAGTTTAATCCGGTCTTTAATGTCAAATTTTACTACTAAATTGTTAATACGACCTTTAAAACTGTAAATCCGGTTTAGAAAACTGTTCAATTTTACTGTCAAACTGATAATCCAATTGCCTTTAAATCATTAAATCCTGTTTTTAAAAGTGTAAAATTAAATTGTTGAATTTCTTGCTAAATTGTTAATCCGGCCTTTAAATTATAATCTGTAAATCCGGCTTTTAAAAGTGTAAACGTGTCTAGCCTACTAAAATTCCGTAATAAAATATTAAAATATTTTCAAAACTGACTAAAATTCGGCCATAAGTGTAAAATTTTATTTATAAAATATCAGAAAGCATCTTCAAGTAAAGTTTTATTTAAATTATTTTGTCATTATTTAATTTAATATAAGTTATTTGATGTTATTTCATATTGTAATCCAACAAAAATTTATTTGCTTTGAGCTAGTAACAATTTATAGTTGAAAATCTAACAAAAATAATTTTGGATTTGGTTCAAGCTATGATCAATACAATTTCTTTAAATTTGGTTTAAATTTTTTTTGCTATAATTGTATTCAATAGAAGCTGTTTAATATTATTTTATGTTTCAAACTTCAGATTCCAACAAAAATAATTTTAGAATTCCTTCAAACATTGACCAATAGAATTTTGTTTAGTTTGGTCTCAAATATTTGATCTTAACTGTATTTGGCATAAGCTATATTATAATAATTTTTGCTTTGGACTTCATATTTTAACAAAAATAATTTCAAATTTGTTTCAAGCAATGACCAATAAAATTTCCTTAACTTTGGCTTCAATTGTTTTGTCATAATCGTGTTAAGCATAAGCTAATTAATATTATTTCATGTTTTAAACTTCAGATTCTAATAAAATAGTTTTTTCAGCACCATTTAGACTCAATCTATAGGCACCAAATTTTGAAATAGTTATTACTTTGTCCGCATGTGGTTTGGATTTGTATAAACTGCCCAGCTGTAATCAAATTTCTTCAACACAAACACTTGGGTGGGTAGTCGGGAATTAAGTGTAAATCTTGTAAGCGTATTGTAAAACTCTACATACCTGCCCAAGTGTTTGTGATCTAATTTCTTGAATGAAACACTTGGATGGGTAGGTGGAAACTAAGTTCAAATGATATATGCGTGTGGTTTGGATTGAAATTGCTCACCCACAAGTGTTTGTGATCCAATTCCTTAAAGACAAATTCTTGAGTGGGTGGGCAGTAACTAAATTTAAACTATGTGGGCGTGAAGTTTGGATTGGAGTGCCCCACCCATTCGCTCAATTGTTTATGATCTAATTTTTTAAACACAAACTTTTGGATCTATATTCTTAAACACAAAGAACTGAGTGAATAGGCGGGAACTTAGTTCAAATTGAGTGGGCAAGTGTTTGTAATTTAATTTCTTGAACCCAAACACTTGTGTAGGTGGACGGGAACTAAATTCAAATGTTGTAGGCGTGTGGTTTGAGTTGAAGATGAGATTTTATGTAATTTGGTTCTAATATGTTTGAATATAATTAGTAACAGTTGTAAAATATTTATAATAATCCATACACTCAATTTAATTAATCATAATACTCAAATCCAAAGATCATACTTTAAAAGTTCATAACTCAAAAATGGTACATTAGAGTTTTTTATAATTTGGTATCAATATATATCAATACCATTAGTAGCAACTGTAAAATAATTAAGAAAATCTACACACTTAATTTATCATAATCTCACTTTAATCATGACTACTTACTTAAATCCAAGGATATAATTAACATAATTTAAAAACAGTTTATTGGACTTTTATGCAATTTAGTGAAAATTTACCTCAATATTATTAGTACCAATTGTAGAATAATTATAAGAATTCATAACATAACCTCACTTTAATCATAACTACTATCTAAATCCAAGGTATTGATTAACATTATAGAAGCCTATATCCCAAAAACCATGCATTGGATTTTTATGCAATTTAGTACCAATATACCTCAATACTATTAGTAGGAATTGTAAAATAATTATGAAAATCCATACGCTCAATTTAACATAACGACACTTTCTATGATAAAAAGTTAAAAATTCTTATTTCAAAAGTTTTATATAATTTGGTATCATTTTTTATTCAATTTATATATTTTGAATCCAAATTTATTATCAACAATTTGAAATTCTTGTTGGTTACTGCGCAAATTTGAAATTATTAACAAAATCATACATTTTGGGTGATATTGGGATCATTTTTGCTTCAAATCAATTTATATAAATTAGTTTCTTATCAAACCAAACTAAAACTAACTAAATTTAAGTTTGTCTCTATTTTATTGTTACCAATAAGCAAGCAATTATAATAATTATTTTTGCTTTATTAAAGCATCATATTTGCTACATTATACAAGCATTATTTTCAATTTTTAAAATTGCTACAAGCTTGAAATTAAATCAAAATGAGTTATTTTAAAAAATTGCTACTAATAAACAAACATTTTTGCTACAATAAAGCAATTCATTTATTACAATTTGTAAGCATTTTTTTCAATTTGTAAAGCAATTTAAAAATACATTTAATTCAACTAATTTCAAGTTTGTTGCTATTTAATTGCTACCAATAGACAAGCAATTTTGTTAAATAGTTTTGCTACAGAATACATTATACAAGCATATTATACAGTTTAGTGAAATGAACAAACTTCAACAAGAATAACATTTTAATTATAATCAATAATTAACGAGAACTAAAAATCATATTTATGTAGGAATATGTCGCCTTAAAAACCTAAAAATAAATTTGAAAAAAAATTGTTAATTACTTAATAATATTTTACTCACAGTTAAAAGTAAAGGACACGAATATTTAATAAATATTCCATCCACATACAACTCTTTCTGTGCTCTCATCATTACAAATAATAAATCTTTCTGAAAAGCACAATCACCATCCCATGTAATTGAATCATAAACGGCGTCACTGATTCGTAAACTCTGCAAATATTAAAGAATATTTTAAAAGTGTTCATCGTCATCAACAAATATTTACATGAGTTTTAAGACGTTCTGCTAATATGAATGCTACTGTAAATGTAGCATATGGTAACATATGAAAAAGATCTCTGAAATTGAATTTCTAAAAACATTATTATATAAGAATTTGATCATTTTTAAGTGATTTATATATACCGTGAGTAATGAATACGTCAGCAAACTAGAATTTGTAGATACTACGAGAAAAGCAATAAACATAGATTTATTGATTAAAAGATTTATATTTTTCGACAATCTACAAATGATGTAGTTTATTAGTTTGTTTATATATTTTAGGCAAAGGAAATATTTAATATTTAATTTTACCTTATTAAATGCTGGTGAAGTTTAATACATTTTATTAAATATATCTTTCGGTTATCGCCCACCATGTCTTTGATTTTTTTTAAATAATTACTCAGATGTATTGATCGCATAGTTAATATTTCTGTGCTGTAGCTTTGTAGTATAATAAGATAAACAGAATTAGATAAAACTGAAGCAGCAGCTAATATTTGTACTCCGAATATAATTTCTCTAACCGGTGTATAAAATATATCAAATGGTAGTACCTAAAATGTGTTTAATATTATTTTCATGTTAAAAAATCTAAGTAATCTTACCGTATTAAATAATAATCCGCATCGAGTCACTTCATGATCTGAACAATCATAAATAAATTTATAAAATATAATATAATAAAATGATAAACATAGTATTCCTGGAATAAGTATATAAAAGTGAAATATTCTACAGATAAAATTTACCATATCGTTAAATTTTTCAATTTTGCTTGTATCGTTGAAAACTGAAAAATCTACAAATGCTTCCATTTGTTTTGACAGAGAATCCTGTTTAAATGCTGTATTTGCATTTAAAAATATCGCATAAATTACAGATATGATTACAGTTAAATTCTCAATTAAATCATGAAACTTATAAGATTTGTTATCTGAAATCAAATAATCAATTTGTTAATAATTGATAAATTCTAGAAAGAAAAAACACTTACTTATAAGAAAAATAATGTGTCCTAAACTAAACCAAATATTAGTAGACCACAATAAAGCCAACAAAATAATCTTTTTAATATTTAGAACTTTATCTTCACTAAACATTCCATATTTTCTTAATAAAAAAAAGCCCGTTTCAAATGGAACAGTTTTATTGCAACTCATCTTAACAAATGTGTTTAATATACTAAACAGAACCAATCGTTAATATCACATTAATCTTGCAAACTTATACAAAAAATTGTACTCAGAATTCATTTACTATTAATATTAAATGAGGATTATCCAATATACTTATTATAGTTCCACGTAGTTTAAAAGTAATAATTACATTATAATAATAGTAATTACAACCTAACTATAGAGTGTTTATTCCTTGTCCATTCAAAGACTAGATTTAAGCAGTCTGTGAACATTGACTTTGAATGTTTGTGGCCTATAAGTCTCGGGAAATACTGAATTTGGAAGTTTATTCCATTTGTCGATAGTTTTGTTTGCATGCTTTTAAAACGTTGTATTTGTACATTTTCCGAGCCAATTTTTGTGCATTTTAAATTATCTATTAAGCAGGGAGTATTTTCTGAGTGCTGGAAACAGTCATACATTAAACCTATACACAAGTCTGGTAATCGTACTAATATTACCAACTACAGAGTTTGTAACCAATCAGTTATTCCTAAAATGATTGACTCTATCATCGCAAATCAGTTAAAATGGATGTCCAAGTAATTAATAACTGATAAACAGCATGGTTTTCTTGAAGGTCGATCTACTTCAACTAACTTACTTTCGTACCAATCAATAATTTTAAAATTGTTTAAAAATAAATTACAAACCGATGCTGTTTATACAGATTTTGATAGAGTCAATCATAATATTTTAATTGCTAAACTGAGTTATTTAGGATTTAATAATTCTGTAGTAAGTTGGTTACAAAGTTTTTTAACCGGAAGAACAATGTAATTATTTGTCTAAGCCATTAAATGTTGTTTCGGGTGTACCACAAGGAACACATATTGGTTCGATTTTGTTTTTATTCTTTGTGAATGACCTGCCAAATATATTTGTTAATTGTGATACTTTAATGTATGCAGATGATTTAAAGCTATTTCAAAGTATAGAAACAGAAATCGACTGTGACCTTTTACAACAGGATGTAAATCGCTTAAACGATTGGTGCATTAGTTAAATACTAAGAAATGTTTTTCAATTTCATTTCACATAATTAATTCAGTAATTCAATATAGATACCAAATTGACAATGTATCAATACAATCAGTAGAAAAAATAAAAGATTTTGGAGTTACGATAGATTCAAAATTGGACTTTAATTATCATTTTTTGGAAATAAGTTGCTCGGATTTGTTAACCGTTTATCATGTGACTTAAATCCAAGTGCTTATGTAGTTTTATATAAATCATAAATTAGATCAGTTTTAGAATATAATTGTGTAGATTGATCACTATAAATAAGATTGAGCAAACTCAATCTAAATTTTTAAAAACGTTATGTTACAAACTGAGTCTAGTCAACACCAATATGCATCGGGATCGTGCTGCTGAATTATTTAATGTTAGTCCTCTGAAAGATCGCCGTGCACTTTATTTATAAATTAATACATGGCAAAATATATTGTCCCTTTTTATTAGGAAAAATTAATTTTAATTTTAATCAACAACGTTACACACGGCAATCAAGTGTTTTTAAGTGCGAATTACATAAGACAAATTACTCTTACTATAGTCCAATATCTAGTTGTATGAGGCTTTGTAATGATCATAAATTTTGACATATTTTCACCATTATTCAAAGTATATGTCGTAATATAAACTTTTTAAATGAAATAAAAGCTTTATGTACTTTATGTTATTTTTGTATTTTGCTTTGTAACACCTTCTACAATGTATATTATTTATTTATTTATATATTTTTTGTATAAAAAGGCGTATGCCGTAAATAAACTTATTATTATCATTATTATTATTATTATTATTATTATAAGTTTGTGATGTAAAGAATCAAAACACATAAAAATATTGCTGATGTAGACCGTAGTGCTATAATATTACTACTACAGTAGTACTAAATTTTGCCAATAATTAATTCAAATTAGTTTAATATATAGTTTCAAAAACAATCAACATTAAACTAAAGTCTCAATAAAGAAGTTCTCAAAAATCTTGATTAGCTTACAACATTCTGGAACCAATATCATCAAATCAAATTCATTCAATGTATAGTTTCAAAAACATTTCAATAAAAATGTTCCTAAAAATTTTATTTAGCTTTCAACATTTTAAAACCAAAATCATCGTATCAAATCTATTCAAATTTGCTAGAATATTAGTACTGTAGTAGTATTAAATTTTGCAAAAAATTCAAAATACTCCAATGTATAGTTTCAATAACATTCAACATTAAACTAATGTCTCAATAAAGAAGTTCCCAAAAATCGTGTTTAGCTTAAAACATTCTGGAACCAAAATCATTGTATCAAATCTATTCAAATTTGCTACAATATTTGTACTATAATAGTATTTAGTTTTGCCAAAAATTTAAATTAGTCCAATATATAGTTTTAAAAACATTCAACATTAAAATAATGTCTCAATAAAAAAGTTCCCAAAAATCTTGTTTAGCTTACAATATTCTGGAATCAAAATCATCGTATCAAATCTCTTCAAATTTGCTACAATTATAGTACTATAGTAGTACTAAATTTTGCCAAAAATTCAATATCCTCCAATATATAATTTCAAGAAAATTCAACATTATACTAATGTTTTAATCAAAAAGTTTCCAAAAATCTTGTATAGCTTACAATATTCTGGAACCAAAATCAACGTATCAAATCTATTCAAATTAGCTACACCATTAGTACTATAGTAGTACTAAATTTTGCTAAAAATTCAAATTAGTCCAATGTATAGTTTCAAAAACATTTCAATAAAAATGTTCCTAAAAATTTTATTTAGCTTTCAACATTTTGAAACAAAAATCATCGTATCAAATCTATTTAAATTTGCTACAATATTAGTACTATAGTAGTGCTAAATTTGCCAAAGATTCAAATTAATCCAATATATAGTTTCAAAAACATTCAACATTAAACTAATGTCTCAATAAAAAAGTTCCCAAAAATCTCGTTTAGCTTACAGTATTCTAGAACCAAAATCATAGTATCAAATTTATTTAAATTTGCTTCAATATTAGTACTATAGTAGTAATTAATTTTGCCAAAAATTTCAATTAGTCCAATATAAAGTTTTAGAAACATTCAACATTAAAATAATGTTTTAATAAAAAAGTTCCTAAAATTTTTGTTTTGCTTACAACATTCTGAAACTAAAATCATCGTATCAAATTAATTTAAATTTGCTACATAATTAATACCATAGTAGTACTTAATTAAACCAAAAATTCAAATTAATCCAATATATAGTTTCAAAAACATTCAACATTAAACTATTGTCTCAATAAAGAAGTTCCCAAAAATCTTGTTTAGCTTACAATATTCTAGAATCAAAATTATCGTATCAAATCTATTCAAATTTGCTACAATATTAGTACTATAGTAGTACAAAATTTTGCTAAAAATTCAAATTAGTCCAATGTATAGTTTCAAAAACATTTCAATAAAAATGTTCCTAAAAACTTTATTTTGCATTCAACATTTTGAATCCAAAATTATCGAATCAAATCTATTCAAATTTGCTACAATATTAGTACTATAGTAGTAATAAATTTTGCAAAAAATTCAAATTACTCCAATGTATAGTTTCAAAAACATTTAACATTAAACTAATGTCTCAATAAAAAAGTTTCTAAAAATTTTGTTTAGCTTACAGCATTTTGGAACCAAAATTATTGCATCAAATCCATTTAAATTTGCTACAATATTAGTACTATAAAAGTACTAAAATTTGCTAAAGATTCAAAATAGTTCAATATTTAGTTTCAAAAACATTCAACATTACACTAATGTCTCAATAAAGAAGTTCTCCAAAATCTTGTTTAGCTTACAGCAAGCATTCAAGAACCAAAATCATCAAATGAAATCCATTTAAATTTGCTACAGTATTAGTACTATAGTAGTACTAAATTATATCAAAATTCAAATTATTATTTAATATATAGTTCTAAAAACATTCAACAATAAACTAATGTTTAAATCAAAAAGTTCCCAAAAATCTTGTTTAGCTTACTGTATTTTAGAACCAAAATCATTGTATCAAATCTATTCAACTTTGCTACAATATTATTACTATAGTATACTAAATTTTGCCAAAAATTCAAATAAGTCCAATATATAGTTTCAAAAACATTGAACATTACACTAATGTCTCAATAAAGAAATTCCCCAAAAATTTGTTCAGCTTACAATATTCTGGAACCAAAATCAACGTATCAAATCCATTCAAATTTGCTACAATATTAGTACTATAAAAGTACTAAAATTTGCTAAAGATTCAAATTAGTCTAATATTTAGTTTCAAAAACATTCAACATTAAACTAATGCCTCAATAAAGAAGTTTTTAAAAATCTTGATTAGCTTACAACATTCTGGAACCAAAATCATTGTTTCAAATCTATTCAAAATTGCTACAATTTTAGTACTATAGTAGTACAAAATTTTGCCAAAAATTCAAATTAGTCCAATATATAGTTTCAAAAACATTCAACATTAAATTAATGTCATAATAAAAAAGTTTCCCAACAATTTTATTTAGCTTACAACATTCTGGAACCAAAATCATCGTATCAAATCTATTCAAATTTGCTGCAATTTTAGTACTATAGTAGTACTAAATTTTGCTAAAAATTCAAATTAGTCTAATGTATAGTTTCAAAAACATTCAACATTAAACTAATGTCTCAATAAAGAAGTTCCTAAAAATCTTGATTAGCTTACAACATTCTGGAACCAAAATCATCGTATCAAATTATTTCAAATTTGCTACAATATTAGTACCATAGTAGTACTAAATTTTGCCAAAAATTCAAATTAGTCCAATATATCTGGAGCTAAGGAGGATATTACTAATTATAGAGGTATATGCATCCAGTCTGCTATTCCTAAGTTGTTTGATCAAATTGTAACTGGTCAAATACAATGGATGTGCAAACGCATTTTAGTGGAACAGCAACATGGGTTTCGCGAAGGTCGTTCTATTCTTACAAATCTTCTTTGTTACGAAAATGATCTTTTGAATGCCTTTCAATCAAGAGTTCAAGTAGATTCTATTTACACAGATTTTTCAAAGGCTTTTGATCGCGTTAATCATAGTATTTTGATTGCTAAGCTTCGGGCTTTGGGTTTTCATGAATCTGTTGTTGCGTGGTTGTCGAGCTTTTTGGAAAATCGTACACAGTGTGTGAAAATTAATAACTTTTTATCTCAACCAATTGTTGTTCCTTCTGGGGTTCCTTAAGGATCTCATTGTGGACCAATTCTGATCTTGTTTATTCTATTAATTCCTCGTCTTATCTTTTATTTGCTGACGATCTTAAAATTTATAAAAGAATATCATCTATCGAGGACTGCATTAGTTTGCAAAATGATTTAGATTCTGTTCATTCATAGTGTCTTATTAATAACTTGTTGTTTAACGCAAATAAATGTTTTTCGATAAGCTTCAACAGAACTTTAAGTAAATAAAGATAATAATGTTTTGGAACATGTTACACAAATTTGGGCGTAATTTTTGATTCAAAACTAACTTTTGTTGAGCATATAAACTATATGTGCAACCGAGCTATGAAAATGTTAGGATTTGTTTACAGAATGGCTACTGACCTATCTCCTAGCACACTCAAATTGCGCTTTAGTACGTTCTCATTTAGAGCACGCTCCGTCGGTTTGGTGTCCATTCTACAGCGTTCATATATGCAATATAGAACGTGTTCAAAACAAATTTTTCGTTTATTATCGTGCATTTTATCCAAAAATTACGATTTTAACCTCATTGCATTGCAATATAATTTTGCGCCGCTGAAAACTCGGCCCAAAAAAGCCGATTTATTATTTTTACGTGGACTAATGATGTCTGAGATTGATTGCCAAGAGCTACTAGTAACTCTTTCATTTCAAGTTCCCAACAATAATTGCCAAACCAGACAGTCTCCATTATTTAGAGAATCTATACATTCTACCAATTATTTATTTATTTATTACAATCAACGGACAAAAAATATCCAATTACAGATTGTAAGATTCTTAAATCATATACATAATAAAATTTACAAATAGGGATAAATACAAATCATTAATAAAGCTGTTCCCAAATTTGAACCTTGTGGTACACCTGAGTAGCCAAGAAGTGATGAAATTTAAATCCTTTGTATTCAACAAATAGAGACCTTTGATATAGGTAATGAGTTAACCTCAATAGGTTTTTTTTAGACAGTAGGATATTATGATCAATTTGATCGAACGCTTTTGATATATTGGTATAGACAACATCAACTTGAACTTGACGATTAAGGTGCTCAGATATAAGTTGTGTGTGAATAAGAAGGTTAGTGTTTGTAGATCGATTAGGTCTAAAACCATGTTGTTGAGTAGATAATTTTGAATTTATAAAGGGATTTATATAAGAGCATAATAAAATTTCAAATATCAGATATAATTGCTACGGGTCGATAATTTGATATCAATTTTTTGTTCCCAGATTTAAATATAGAAATGATTGTAATGGCTTGGACAGAATGAAATTGCAATCCTTGAGAATTAACGCTGGTACACCATCCGGTCCAGAACTCAATTTGTTTCCTAATTTAGTAAGTGCTTCTCAATACTAGGCACATCAAATGCCGACAACTTTATTCTTAAAACCCTTCCATCCAATCGTGAATAAATGTTTAAGTTTTCTAAATCTCAGATTGTAATTATGTTAACCGATGCATTAGTTATCTTGGCGCCCGTATACATGTAATTCCCTATACCGGCCGGGGGTATAGACAGCTCTTAATACACTACTTGAAAGCCAAGTTTCCGTAAGAGCAATTATTAATTAATCACTAACTATACTATGGCAATAAACTGCATTACATTTAGAATTTAATCTAACGTTCTGGTAATATATACTTATAACTGCACAATTACTTCCAAAATGTTTTTTCATTAATTTTGGTTGTATCTTTTACAATTTGTCCTCTGGTTGCGTACCGATGATTACTAGATACAGTGTTAATAGAAGTTGATAGGCTACCAATAACGTCTTCATTAGAAGTTGATTTCAATTGAGTTAAAAAATCCGGATTGTAACTTAAATCATGGACAGTATACCATTTATCATTTACTTTTAATTTGTTTCCTGTAATATCAACAAGTAATCCAAGCTGCATAGCACGTTTTTTGTAAGTTCTTAAAACTTTTTGAATCGCACGGTTTTTAGCTGATAAATCTTTATTTATAAAAATACCAGATCTTTTAAGAAATTTGGCATTTTTTATTGTTTAATTCAATAGATTAATATTATTATATTTTATAAAAATTGGTTATTTAAAAATGTTCATTAATGTAAATCAAAAATAAAGTTGGCAAAATAGCAGAACCTTGAGGAACAGCAGCATTTATTATTTTAAGGTCAGAGTTAAAAAATCATCAATTTTAAACCAAGAAAACTATTGATGAAATTTACAGTTTTTTTATCAAGGCTTATACAATGGAGCTTGTTAACAAAATTAGGATGCCATAACCTATCAAATGCTTTGGAAATAATTAGAACTACTGCAAAATTTTCTTTTTGTTTGTCTAAAGTAGAATTCCATTTGAGACTAACTCAGAAAATCTGTGTCAAACGTTTTGATCAAAATTTATATTCAATATTTGAGATGAAGTTATTTTATTTAAAGCACTTAACAAATTAATATACTTTTCAAAGATTTTTAACTGATTGGGCAATAATGCAATTGGTCTTGGTTGAAGAATCAGACTTATCTTTCTCTTTAAGAATTGGTTGAACATTTGCAATTTTTCAACAATTTTGGAATGTTTTATTTTTGTATAATAAAACAAATATTTTGGTCAAAATAAAAGTTAATTTATTTTAAGAATGATAGGTGGAATTTTATCTATACCTGATGCCTTTCTCTTTTGACCCGTTGGCTAACATAAATTGAACTTATAATTTTTTGTAGGAACAGCAATAGAAGGATTTATAATAGTAGAGTTAGATGCAAATTGGTTAGCAAAAATATCGGTTTTCTTTTTTGGATTAATAACTAAATTGTTTTGATTATTTCAAAAAGAAGGTAATAAAGATTTTGTACTACTTTGCAATGCATTTATTGTTTTATACAATTTTTTTGTTGTTTATGGAAAACTGAAAAATTTAATTAGCTATGTTTCTGTCAATTCAATCTTTTTCAAATTGTATTAAAAGGTAACAAGTAAAAACTATGCCATTATTAGAAATGGAACACGCTTCAACAACGCATTGAAATTATTAAAATTTACTACAAAAATGATGAAAAATTTTCAGTCACAGTTCGCAAAACTTAAGCAATTTTTGGTCGTCGTAAAGCACCTTTTCGGCCGGCAATAGTAAACCTGGTGGAAAAAATTAAGCTGTTGGGACAAGTTTGTGATGTGAAGAATCGGTGCATTGCTTAAAAACACATGAGAATATTGCTGATGTAGACTGTATTGCTACAATATTAGTACTATAATAGTACTAAATTTTGCCAAAAATTCATTAAAATTAGTCTAATAGATAGTTTCAAAAACATTCAACATTAAACTAAAGTCTCAATAAAGAAGTTCCAAAAAATCATGATTAGCTTACAACATTCTGAAACCAAAATCATCAAATCAAATTCATTCAAATTTGCTACAATATCAGTACTATAGTAGTATTAACATTTTCAGAAAATTCAAATTACTCAAATGTATAGTTTAAAAAACATTTAACATTAAACTAATGTCTCAATAAAAAAGTTTCTAAAAATGTTGTATAGCTTACAGCATTTTGGAACCAAAATCATTGCATCAAATCCATTTAAATTTTCTACAATATTAGTACTATAGTAGTACTGAATTTTGCCAAAAACTCAATATAGTCCAATATATAGTTTCAAAAAAATTCAACATTAAACTAATGTTTTAATAAAAAAGTTTCTAAAAATCTTGTTTAGCTTACAACATTCTGGAACCAAAATCAACCTATCAAATCTATTTAAATTTACTACACCATTAGTACTATACTAGTACTAAATTTTGACAAAAATTCAAATTAATCCAATATATAATTTCAAAAACATTCAACATTAAACTAATGTCTCAATAAAAAACTTCCACTAAATCTTGTTTAGCTTACAATATTCTGGAATCAAAATCATTGTATCAAATCCATTCAAATTTGCTACAATAATAGTACTATAAAAGTACTTATATTTGCTTAAGATTCAAAATAGTCCAATATTTAGTTTCAAAAACATTCAACATTAATATAATGTTTCAATAAAGAAGTTTCTAAAAATCTTGTTCAGCTTACAATAATCTGGAATCAAAATCATCGTATCAAATCCATTCAAATTTGCTACAATAATAGTACTATAGTAGAACTGAATTTTGCCGAAAATTCAATATAGTCCAATGTATAGTTTCAAGAAAATTTAACATTAAACTAATGTTTTAATCAAAAAGTTCATAAAAATCTTGTTTAGTTTACAGTATTCTAGAACCAAAATCAACGTATGAAATCTATTCAAATTTGCTACAATATTAGTACTATAGTAGTACAAAATTTTGCCGAAAATTCAATATAGTCCAATATATAGTTTCAAAAACATTCAACATTAAACTAATGTCTCAATAAAAAAGTTCCCAAAAATCTTGTTTAGCTTACAATATTCTGAAATCAAAATCATCGTATCAAATCCATTCAAATTTGCTACAGTATTTGTACTATAGTAGTACTAAACTTTGCCAGAAATTTAAATTAGTCCAATATATAGTTTTAAAAACATTCAACATTAAAATAATGTCTTAATAAAAAAGTTTCTAAATTTTTTGTTTAGCTTACAACATTCTGCAACAAAAATCATCGTATCAAAATAGTTCAAATTTACTACAATATTAGTACCATAGTAGTACTAAATTTTACAAAAAATTTAAATTAGTCCAATATATAGTTTCAAAAATATTCAACATTAAAATAATGTCTTAATAAAAAAGTTCCTAAAATTTTTGTTTTGCTTACAACATTCTGCAACCAAAATCATCCTATCAAATTAATTCAAATTTGCTACAATATTAGTACTATAATAGTACTAAATTTTGCTAAAAATTCAAATTAATCCAATATATAGTTCTAAAAACAATCAACAATAAACTATTGTTTTATTAAAAAAGTTCATAAAAATCTTACTTAGCTTACAGCATCCTGGAATCAAAATCATCGCATCAATTCTATTCAATTTTGCTACAATATTAGTACAATAGTAGTACAAAATTTTGCCATAATTTCAAATTAGTCCAATATATAGTTTCAAAAACATTAAATTAATGTCTTAATAAAAAAGTTCCAAAAAATCTTGCTTAGCTTACAACATTCTGGAACCAAAATCATTGTATCAAATCTATTCAAATTTGCTACAATTTTAGTACTATAGTAGTACTATATTTTGCTAAAAATTCAAATTAGTCTAATGTATAGTTTCAAAAACATTCAACATTAATCTAATGTCTCAATAAAGAAGTTTCTAAAAATTTTGTTCAGCTTACAATAATCTGGAATTAAAATCATTGTATCAAATCCATTCAAATTTGCTACAATATTAGTACTATAAAAGTACTAAAATTTGCTTAAGATTCAAAATAGTCCAATATTTAGTTTCAAAAACGTTCAACATTAATCTAATGTTTCAATAAAGAAGTTTCTAAAAATCTTGTTCAGCTTACAATAATCTGGAATCAAAATCATCGTATCAAATCCATTTAAATTTGCTACAATTTTAGTACTATAATAGTACTAAATTTTGCCAAAAATTCAAATTAGTCCAATATATAGTTTCAAAAACATTCAACATTAATCTAATGTCTCAATAAAAAAGTTTCTAAAAATCTTGTTCAGCTTACAATATTCTGGAACCAAAATTATCGTATTAAATTAATTTAAATTTGCTAAAATTTTAGTACTATAGTAGTACTAAATTTTGCCAGAAATTCAAATTAGTCCAATATATAGTTTCAAAAACATTCAACATTAATCTAATGTCTCAATAAAAAAGTTTCTAAAAATCTTGTTCAGCTTACAATATTCTGGAACCAAAATCATCGTATCAAATCCATTTAAATTTGCTACAATTTTAGTACTATAGTAGTACTAAATTTTGCTAAAAATTCAACTTAGTCTAATGTATAGTTTCAAAAACATTCAACATTAAACTAATGTCTCAATAAAAAAGTTCCCAAAAATCTTGTTTAGCTTACAATATTCTGAAATCAAAATCATCGTATCAAATCCATTCAAATTTGCTACAGTATTTGTACTATAATAGTACTAAATTTTGCCAGAAATTTAAATTAGTCTAATATATAGTTTTAAAAACATTCAACATTAAAATAATGTCTTAATAAAAAAGTTTCTAAATTTTTTGTTTTGCATACAACATTCTGCAACCAAAATCATCGTATCAAAATAATTCAAATTTACTACAATATTAGTACCATAGTAGTACTAAATTTTGCCAAAAAATTTAAAATAGTCCAATATATAGTTTCAAAAACATTCAACATTAAACTAATGTCTCAATAAAGAAGTTTCTAAAAATCTTGATTAGCTTACAACATTCTGCAACCAAAATCATTGTATCAAATTAATTTAATTTTGCTACAATATTAGTACTATAAAAGTACTAAATTTTGCCAAAAATTCAAATAAGTCCAATATTTAGTTTCAAAAAC
This sequence comes from Tachinus rufipes, assembly GCA_963932245.1. NCBI lineage: Eukaryota > Metazoa > Arthropoda > Insecta > Coleoptera > Staphylinidae > Tachinus > Tachinus rufipes. The sequence continues at coordinate 105,744,060 of OZ010746.1, read as the reverse complement.
ATTCAACATTAAACTAATGTCTCAATAAAAAAGTTCCCCAAAATCTTGTTTAGCTTATAATATTCTGGAATCAAAATTATCGTATCAAATTTATTCAAATTTGCTACAATATTAGTACTATAGTAGTACTGAATTGTGCCAAAAATTCAATATAGTCCAATGTATAGTTTCAAAAAAATTTAACATTAAACTGATGTTTTAATCAAAAAGTTCACAAAAATCTTGTTTAGCTTACAGTATTCTAGAACCAAAATCATCGTATCAAATCTATTCAAATTTGCTACAATATTAGTACCATAAAAGTACTAAAATTAGCTTAAGATTCAATATACTCCAATATTTAGATTCAAAAACATTCAACATTATTCTAATGTCTCAATAAAGAAGTTCCCAAAAATCTTGTTTAGCTTACAATATTCTGGAATTAAAATCATCGTATCAAATCCATTCAAATCTGCTATAATATTTGTACTATAGTAGTACTAAGTTTTGCCAAAAAATTAAATTAGTTCAATATATAGTTTCAAAAACTATCAACATTAAAATAATGTCTTAATAAAAAAGTTTCTCAAAATTTTGTTTTGCTTACAACATTCGGGAACCAAAATTATCGTATCAAATTCATTCAAATTTGTTACAATATTAGTACTATAGTAGAACTAAATTTTGCTACAGATTCAAATTAGTCCAATGTATAGTAAAATATTCAAAAAGCACAAAAGCCCGATCATAAACTGCCAAAAAGTGCATTTTATTTATAAAATGTGAAAAATAACCAAATCCGGACAAAAAGATTGTCATAAAGTACTAAAATATATCATAAACTGTTAAAAATTGCAACATTTTATTTATAAAAAATCAAAAATGTCATTGAATTCGGCCAAAAACGCAAAGTTTTGTTCAAAAAATGTCAAAAACAGCTAATTTTGACAGTGAAATTTTAAACACATCAAAAATAACCAAATTTCTTCCAGAGTATGTTTAAAAATTTATTAAATAACAAAAACAGTAAAATTTAGCTAAAAAAAACTAAAAAGTAACATAAACTGTTGAAAAAAGCAAAATTATTTTTATAAAAAGTCAAAAAACAGTTTAAAATATTGGTAGTTTAATACAGTGTTTCCGCCCACCCGCTCAAGAATTGCTCATTGTCACACTTGTTGCGTTTTTGATGTTTTTAATGTGACAGATTGAAAGATATTTGTTTTTAATAAATCAAAGGTGGGCACAATAACAATTTTTTTGATAACTAACATTTGGGTGGGCGGAAACACAGTTTATAAATATTGAATTGGTGGTTTAATATAGTTTTCCCGCCCACCCGCCTAAAATTTGTTATAAAAAAACTACGTACGCTTGAGTGCGAGCTCTGGAACAAAGTTTAAATTGTGGGCGGCTAGTTTCTCCTTTATTGTTGCACCCACCTTTTGCTTTCTTATAGTTAATTTACACAAAAAAATTAATGTCAGTTGTCACTTATTTATCAGAAAATTCTTAAATAATAAATAACTGGATCACAAACGCTTGGGTGGAGGCGTGAACAAAGTTTAAATTGTATGCGAGTAGCATTTCTTATTATGACCCACCCACACGCCCAAGTGCTAGTCATTAAAAGATATATTGTTATCCCCACATTTTGCGTTTTTATAATTAATGTACACACAAAAACTAATGTAGGTTGCCACTTATATATCAGAAAATTCTTTAATAATGTATCACTTTATAACGATGGTTTGGGCGGATGGGTCGGGAACAAAGTTCAAATTGTGGGCGGGTAGATTTATTCTAAGATGATCAAAGTAAAAATCTAAATAATTTTGAATAAAATCTGACAAAAACTATTCAAAAAGTAATCAAAAAATTTGTACCGTTCTTTGTTATTAAATCAAAACAGAAGTACTTGTTTTCAATTAATACAAAACAAACAGTTAATAAGAAGCAAAAAACATTTAAGAAACACATCAGTAATCGTTCTGAACAAACTAAAAAGGATTATAAGTTATATAAAATATATAAAGAAAGAGACGTAATGTCCTCAAAAAATATTCACTTTGAATTGTGGTGGTGAACGATGTTAAAAATCAATTATTAAGTTTAAATAAATAAAGCCATACTGATGAGAGGTAAACCTCGAAACGCGTCTATGGATGTTTTTAGATAGAATATTTTTTCATAAATTTAATTTTTTAATGTGATTATAAGTTAGCTTGTAATTATTGTGACAATCTAATACAATCTGAAAAAGATAGGATTGACAAAAATATAGTTCATCAAATTTCTCTGCTTTCCATAAACAACAAAAATTTATGAAACAATAAATGCATTGCAAGATTGTACAAAATCTTTAATAGTTCCTCCACAAAATGATTAAAACATCTAGTTACTAATCCAAAAAAAAAAACAGATATTTTTGCAAACCAAATTATAGAAAACTAGGAATTCTTATTAGATTTTTGACTTCTATTCAATTTCTGCATTATATAAAATTTATATACGTCATTATATTAAATATTGTTCCCAAATATGGGGAGAAGCATTGGAAACTACACTATCTCTTCTAAATTCTATTCAGAAACAAGTTATTCGGATCATTGGCAATCCAACCAAAATTGACTAATGATTTTGATACTTTACATGTTGCAGATGTTTAAATTTTTTATAGATATTTTAATGGACATTGTTCAAACGAAATACAAGACATTTTGCCATTTTGGCTTACTAGGAATTCTAACAAATATTCACTAACAGTTCTAAGATGTAGGTCCAAAATATTTAACAGAGATTTCTTTAACTGTACTATCGACAAATGGAATAAACTTCCAAATTCAGTATTTTTTAAGACTTATAAGCCACAAATATTCACTGACTTCTTAAATCTATTATGTACGCTCTAAAGTTGCATATTTATAAAGAATTTTATGTAAATATTGTTGTATAAATACTAATTAATAAATTATTATAATGTTTAAACTACGTGGAACTTATATAACAAATATAATCATTTATTATTAATAATAAATGAATTCTGAGTAATGTATAAACGATTAGTTTAGTTTATTAAACACATTTGTTAAGATGAGTCGCAATAAGATTGTTCCATTTGAAACAGGCTTCATTTTATTAAGAAAATATGGAATGTTTAGTGAAGATAAAGTTCTAAATATTAAAAAGATTATTTTGTTGGCTTTATTGTGGTCTACTAATTTTTGGTTTAGTTTAGGACACATTATTTTTCTTATAAGTAAATATTTTTTCTTTCTAGGTGTTATCAATTATTAACAAATTGATTTCAGATAACAATTCCTATAAGTTTCATGATTTAATTGAGAATTTAACTATAATCGTATCTATAATTTATGCGATATTTTTAAATGCAAATACAGCATTTAAACAGGATTCTCTGTCAAAACAAATGGAAGCATTTGTAGATTTTTCAGTTTTCAACGATACAAGCAAAATTGAAAAATTTAACGAAATGGTAAATTTCATCTGTAAAATATTTCATTATTGTTTAATTATTCCAGGATTGCTATGTCTATCATTTTATTATATTATATTTTATAAATTTATTTATAATTGTTCAGATCATGAAGTGACTCGATGCGGATTATTATTTAATACGGTAAAATTACTTAACATTTTTTAACATATAAATAATATTTAATACTCTTTAGGCACTACCATTTGATATATTTTATACACCGGTTAGAGAAATTATATTTGGAGTACAATTATTAGCTTCTGCTTCAACTTTATCTAATGTTGTTTATCTTATTATACTACAAAGCTACAGCACAGAAATATTAACTATGCGATCAATATATTTGGGTAATTATTTTAAAAAAATCAAAGACATGGTGGGCGATAACCGAAAGATATATTTAATAAAATGTATTAAACTTCACCAGGATTTGATAAGGTAGAATTATATATTAAATGTGTTGCCTAAAATATATAAACTACATAATTTTTAGATTGTCAGAAAATATAAATCTTTTAATCAATAAATCTATGTTTATTGCTTTTCTCGTAGTATCTGCAAATACTAGTTTGCTGACGTATTCATTAATCACGGTATATATAAATCACTTAAAAATGATCAAATTCTTATATAATAATGTTTTTAGAAATTCAATTACAGAGATCTTTTTCATATGATACCATATGCTACATTTTCAGTTGCATTCATATTAGCAGAACGTCTTAAAACTCATGTAAATATTTGTTGATGGCGATGAACACTTTTAAAATATTCTTTAATATTTGTAGAGTTTACGAATCAGTGACGCCGTTTATGATTCAATTACATGGGATGGTGATTGTGCTTTTCAGAAAGATTTATTATTTGTAATGATGAGAGCACAGAAAGAATTGTATGTAGATGGAATATTTTTCAAATATTCGTGTCCTTTACTTTTAAGTGTGAGTAAAATATTATTAAGTAATCAACAACTATTTATCAAATTAATTTTTAGCTTATACAGACAATATATTCCTACATCAATATGATTTTTAGTTCTCGTTAATTATATATTGATTATAATTAAAATGTTATTCTTATTCAGCACTTATCTAAACAGAAAATGTTTTAACTAGCACATATGTTCATTTCACTATAACTATTAGTGCATTATTAAAGAATAGTTATAGATATGCTTGTATAATGTAGCAAATTGGGTAGCAAAAATATTTAATAAAATTGCTTGTTTGTTGGTAGCAATAATATAGCAACAAACTTGAAATTAGTTGAATTAAATGTATTTTTAAATTGTTTCAAGTTACAAAAAATTGTTTGTTTGTTTGATTATTGGCAGCAAGTAAATTTTGATTTAATTTCAAGCTTGTAGCAATTTTAAAAATTGAAAATATTGCTTGTATAATGTAGCAAATATGATGCTTTAATGTAGCAAAAATAATTATTATTGGTAACAATAAAATAGCAAGAAACTAGTTAAATTAATTGATCTTATCTTAAGCTTGTAGAAATTTTAAAATAAAAATATATTAATGTATGATTATTATAATTATTTAGTTTGATAAGAAACTAATTTATGGGTAATTCCATTACTTTTAGACTAATTTGAAAAATTGATTTTTTTGATTTTGCTCAAATTTTCAGGGATCAAAATATGGATCAAAAAATAAGATTCCCAAAATTTTGAACCTTAGAATATTATCTGTTCAAAATGCCACACATTTGAAGGTCAGAAATTTCACAATAAAACGTCTTTTTTAACTTATTTTGTATCTCAATTTTTGGGCTTTTGGAAAAAGATAAAAAGGTCCACGATGGCTCAAAATATTTCTTATTACATGTACTTTAAAGCCCATATTTTTATGTTTAATATTGTGGCAGTAATTTTGATATATTATGCTTCAAACATTATTCCAAAAAAACCGTCAATTTAGCAAAATTGAAAAATTTTGCTTTCTTTAAACCGTTCTAATTTTAACAAAATTTGATCCACAAAGTCTATATTTCTTTGAGTTTAATCTCTTTTTAAAGTGATCACACTATACTTATAGAATCAATACGTATACATCATTATTTTAATGCAGAAAGTTGCACATGTTTTCGCAATCTTCAAAACTTGTAATTTTCAAGTCCCAAAAAAGCGCTGTCACCTTATGTCGATTTTAATCAAAATTTCAGTAAATACTCTTCAGACCACAAAAAAGGTTATTTATAAAAAAATAGTATATTGGCCATTATCAAAAAAAAATTAATATTCAAAAATCGTCAAAATTGGGATAGTTCTTCAAAAAATCTTAATCTTTTTGTCTATCTTACTTCGTTTTCGAGATAGTCAACAAATACAAAATATTTAAAAAACTTTTTATTTAGCAAAAAACACAAAAAAAAACAACATTACTTTAACAAGTGTGCATTGAAGAAGAAGAAAAAGCAGCAATAAATTCAGCCAAAAATGGAAAAGCTCTGACGATCTGACTGCAAATGTGCTTAAAATTATTGAAAAGCAACATTTAGATGCTATAACCTCCCTATTTGATAAGATCTATGAAACAGGAATAATACCACAAGATTGGCTTCAGTCAACGTTTGTCACAATTCCTAAGAAGCATAATGCCAAAAAAATGCAAAAAAACACCGTACGATTAGCCTAATGAGCCACACTCTAAAGAACTTTCTCAAAGTCATTCACCGTAGGATTTAGAAGAAAGTGGAAGAAGGAATAGGAGATACCTAGTTTGGCTTTAGAAAAGGAGTAGGAACAAGGGAAGCATTGTTTGCCTACAACGTCTTAATGCAGCGGTATCTGGATGTCAACCAAAATGTATACGCCTGTTTTATAGATTATAATAAAGCATTTGATAAAGTAAAACACAAACAACTAATAGAAGCACTTGAACAAAAAAACCTCGACGGTGAAACTGTACCTAAACCAAAGGGCGTCCGTTTGCGTCCAATCCAAACTAACAAAAGCCGTTGAGATCAAGAGAGTCAAACAAGGGTGTGTTCTCTCTCCACTTCTCTTTAACATCTATTCAGAAAAAATCTTCACCAAGGCCCTCAAAAGAGAGGACGGCGGAATATGTGTTAACGGCACCCCACTGAACAACTTGCGTTACGCTGACGATACAGTACTTCTTGCCGAAAACATGCAAGACCTTCAAAATATGCTGAATAACGTCGTCACAGTTAGTCGAGAATATGGGCTGACAATCAATGTTAAAAAGACCAAATACATGATTGTCACCAAAACTAAAGCACCAAATGAACATCTGCATGTGGGAGACAAAAGGCTGGAAAGAGTTGAGAGGTATAACTATCTAAGTGGACTACTGCGCAGAAATAAAGATTCGCATTGAGAAAGATTAAAAAACTGCTCTGTAGTCGCAACTTGAACCTGGAACTCAGAACTCGGATGCTCAAATGTTACGTATTCCCTCCCAGTCCTTTTATATGGTGTGGAAACTTGGACCCTCAACGTGTATTGTGAGAAGAAACTAGAAACTTTTGAGATGTGGGCCTACCGTAGGATGTTGAGAATATTATGGACAGAACATGCGACCAACGTGGAGGTTCTGAGAAGAATGGAGAAAGACAAAGAGATCCTACTGGAAGTGAAAAAAAAAACTGCAATATCTCGGCCACATCATGACAGCTGACATTTATTTTTTTTTATAAATTAACTTGAAGAGCACAAGAAGTAAATGAAACAATAGATCCTTTAATGACTAACCCTTAGGCGGGTGGGTGTGTCATAATAAAAAAAAATTTACTCGCTCATTAATTAAACTTTGTTCCAGCCCGCCCACCCAAGCCTTTGTTATTCAATGATTCATTATTAAAAAACTTTCTGCCATATAAGTGACAGCTGATATTAATTTTTGTGTGTAAATTAACTATAAGAACGCAAGAGGTGGGTAAAGCAATAAATCCTCTAACTAACACTTGGGCGGCTGGGTGGACATAGTAGAGAAGCTACCCGCCCACAATTTAAATTAAATTTTATGCTAAAAGTAAGTTTTCTGTGTAGTTTTAATATTTTAAATGTTTATTTTGTGCGTTTTTACAATTTTTAAGTTAAATTTTACATTACAAATAAGTTTTTGTTTCAATTTTCATGTTTTTTGTGTTTGTAAGTTATAATTTTTTTTTTAGTCTAATATTGATTAAGTATATTTTATAAATGTTTTTTCTCTGTTAAATATGAGTTATTTTAAGAGGTTTTCTAAAAAAATCTTATACGATGTTTGGGTTTACAAGAACTTTTAAAAACAAATAAATACGGTCAAATTTGACATAACCTCAAATTAATCAAGTTCACTTTCTTAAGTTCCTAAGTCAAGACATCAGTAAATAATTTATAACTCAATAAGAACACATTGGATACTTACGCAATTTGCTACAAACAGGCTTCAGTATTATTAGTACCAACTGTGCAAAATTGATTTAAATCCATACGTTCAAATTCGCATAACCTCAATTTAATCAAGTTGACTTTCCTAAGTTCCTAAGTCAAGACATCAGTAAATAATTTATAACTCAATAAGTACACATTGGAAATTGACGCAATTTGCTACAAACAGGCTTCAATATTATTAGTACCAACTGTGCAAAATTTATTTAAATTCATTCGGTCAAATTTGCATAACCTCAATTTAATCAAGTTGACTTTCCTAAGTTCATAAACTAAGACATCAGTAAATCATTCATAACTCAATTAGTACTTATTGGAAATTGACGCAATTTGCTACAAACAGGTTTCAGTATTATTAGTACTTACTGTGCAAAATTTATTGAAATCCATTCGGTCAAATTTGACATAACCTCAATTTAATCGAATTGATTTTCTTAAATTACAAACTTTAAGACGTTATAATTCATAACTCAATAACTACCCATTGGAAATAGACGCAATTTGCTACAAATAGATATCAATATTATTAGTACCAATTGTGCAAAATTTGTTAAAATCCATTCAGCCAAATTTGCATAATCTCAACTTAATCAAGTTGACTTTTCTAAGTTCCTAAGTCAAGACATTAGTAAATAATTCATAACTCAATACCTATTCATTGAAAATTGACGCAATTTGCTATAAACAGGTTTCAGTATCATTAGTACCAACTGTGCAAAATTTCTTTAAATCCATACGATCAAATTTGCATAACCTTAATTTAATCAAGTTGACTTATCTAAGTTCTTAAAACAAGACATCGGTAAATAATTCATAACTCAATAAGTACATATTAGAAATTAACACAATTTGCTTCAAACAGGCTTCAGTATCATTAGTACCAACTGTGCAAAATTTATTTAAATCCATACGTTCAAATTTGCATAACCTCAATTTAATCAAGTTGACTTTCCTGAGTTTCTAAGTCAAGACATCAGTAAATAATTCATAACTCAATAAGTACACATTGGAAATTGACGCAATTTGCTACAATTAGGCTTCAATATTATTAGTACTTACTGTGCAAAATTTATTTAATTCTATTCGGTCAAATTTGACATAATCTCAATTTAATTGAGTTGACTTTCCTAAATATACTTCAAGACGTTATAATTCATAACTCAATAACTACTCATTGGAAATTGACGCAATTTGCTACAAATAGATACCAATATCATTAGTACCAACTGTGCAAAATTTGATAAAATCCATTCAGTCAAATTTGCTTAACCTCAACTTAATCAAGTTGACTTTTCTAAGTTATTAAGTCAAGACATTAGTAAATAATTCATAACTCAATACCTACTCATTGAAAATTGATGCAAATTGCTACAATCAGGCTTCAGTATCATTAGTACCAACTGTGCAAAATTTATTTAAATCCCTACGATCAAATTTGACATAACCTCAATTTAATCGAGTTGACTTTCTTAAATTACAAACTTCAAGACGTTATAATTCATAACTCAATAACTATTTATTGGAAATTGACCTAATTTGCTACAAATAAATATTAATATCATTAGTACCAACTGTGCAAAATTTGTTAAAATCCGTTCAGTCAAATTTGTATAACCTCGACTTAATCAAGTTGGCTTTTCTAAGTTCTTAAGTCAAGACATTAGTAAATAATTCATAACTCAATACCTATTCATTGAAAATTGATGCAATTTGCTACAATCAAGCTTCAGTATCATAAGTACCAACTGTGCAAAAATTTATTTAAATCCATACGATCAAATTTGCATAACCTCAATTTAATCAAGTTGACTTATCTAAATTCTTAAAACAAGACATCGGTAAATAATTCATAACTCAATAAGTACTCATTGGAAATCAACACAATTTGCTACAAATAAGCTTCAGTGTCATTGGTAATTTATTTAGATCTATACAGTCAAATTTGCATAACCTCAAATTAATTAAGTTGACTTATCTAAGTTCCTAATACAAGACATCGGTAAATAATTCATAACTCAATAAGTACACATTGGAAATTGACGCAATTTGCTACAAACAGGTTTCAGTATTATTAGTACCAACTGTGCAAAATTTATTAAAATCCATACGGCCAAATTTGTATAAAATCAATTTTGTGAACTTGACCAGTAAATAATTGAAAAAAATCAATTAATTATTCATAACTCAAAAATTAATTAATGCAAATTGCTACCAATTTAGTTTAATAACATATTAATCAACCCTGTAAAATTTATTAAATTCTATATAATTTGCATAACCTCAATTTAATCAATTTGACTGACCGTGCTTAGTTTAGAATTTGCTGAAATCAATTAAGTATTAATAACTCAAAAACAGTACATTGAAAATTAATGCAAATTGATACTAATACAGTTTAACATCATAAGTACCAACTGTGCAAAATTTATTTAAATCTACACCCTCAATTTATCATAACCTCACTTCAATCATAATCTAAAGATTTAATTAACAATTTAAAAGCTCATAATTTAAAAATAGTGCATTAAAATTTGATATTAATATATCTTAATAATATTAATACCAATTGTAAAATATTTATAAAAATTTATAACATAACCTCACTTTAATCATAATGACATACCCAAATCTAAAAATTAAATTAACATTTTAAAAGTCAATATATCAAAAATTGTGCATTGGAATTTTATGTAATTTAGTACCAACTTACCTCAATATTATAAGTACCAACTGTAAAATAATTATGTAATTCTATACGTTCAATTTAACAGAATCTCAATTCAAGCAAATCTAAAAATTTAATCACAATTTACAGTCAATAACTCAAAAATGGTGCATTGGAATTTTGTGCAATTTGATAATAATATACTTCAATACTATTAGTACCAACTGTAATTAAATGATAAAAATCCATACGCTCAATTTAACATAACCTAACTTTAATCATTAATGCATACCTAAATCCAAAGATTAATTAACAAATTAAAAACACATAACTCAAAAACAGTGCATTGGAATTTTATGTAATTTATTTACAATATGTCTGAATATGATTAGTACCAATTGTAAAATATTTATAAAAATCCATACGATCAATTTAACATAACCTTAATTTAATCATAATACTCAAATCTAAAGTTTATAATTCAAAAATGGTACATTAGAGTTTTCTATGATTTGGTATCAATATACATCAATAGCATTAGAAAAAATTGTAAAATAATTTCGAAAATCTACACGTTCAATTTATCATAACCTCACTTTAATCATGACATGAATATAATTAACATTTAAAAATGGTTCATTGAAGTTTTATGCAATTTGGTGGGAATATACTTTAATATCATTAGTATCAACTGTAAAATAATTAAAAAAATCCATACTCTTAATTTGCCATAACCTCACTTTGATCATAAATTCTATCTAAATCCAAGGTATTTATTAACATTATAGAAGCCTATAACCCAAAAACCGTGCATTGGATTTTTATGCAATTTAGTACCAATATACCTCAATACTATTAGTAGCAATTGTAAAATAATTATGAAAATCCATTCGCTCAATTTAACATAACCACACTTTCTACCATAAAGATTTAAAAATTCTTATTTCAAAAGTTTTATATAATTTGGTATCATTTTTTTATTCAATTTATATATTTTGAATCCAAATTTATTATCAACAATTTGAAATTTTTGTAGGTTACTGCGCAAATTTGAAATTATTAACAAAATCATACAATTTGGGTGATTTTGGGATCATTTTTGTTTCAAATCAATTTATATAAATTAGTTTCTTATTAAATCAAACTAAAACTAACTAAATTTAAGTTTGTCTCTATTTTATTGTTACCAATAAGCAAGCAATTATAATAATTATTTTTGCTTTATTAAAGCATCATATTTGCTACATTATACAAGAATTATTTTCAATTTTTAAAATTGCTACAAGCTTGAAATTAAATAAAAATTGAGTTATTTTAAAAAATTGCTACCAATAAACAAACATTTTTGCTACAATAAAGCAATTTATTTACTACCATTTGTAAGCAATTTTTTCAATTTTTAAAGCAATTTAAAAATACATTTAAATCAACTAATTTCAAGTTTGTTGCTATTTAATTGCTACCAATAAACAAGCAATTTTGTTAAATAGTTTTGCTACAGAATACATTATACAAGCATATTATACAGTTTAGTGAAATGAACAAACTTCAACAAGAATAACATTTTAGTTATAATCAATAAGTAATTAACGAGAACTAAAAATCATATTTATATAGGAATATGTCGTCTTAAAAACCTAAAAATAAATTTGAAAAAAAATTGATAATCACTTAATAATATTTTACTCACATTTAAGAGTAGAGAACACGAAAATTTGAAAAATATTCCGTCCACATACAACTCTTTCTGTGCTCTCATCATTACAAATAATAAATCTTTCTGAAAAGCACAATCACCATCCCATGTAATTGAATCATAAACGGCGTCACCAATTTGTAAACTCTGCAAATATTAAAGAATATTTTAAAAGTGTTCATCGTCATCAACAAATATTTACATGAGTTTTAAGACGTTCTGCTAATATGAATGCTACTGCAAATGTAGCATATGGTATCATATGAAAAAGATCTCTGAAATTGAATTTCTAAAAACATTATTTTATAATAATTTGATCATTTTTAAGTGATTTATATATACCGTGAGTAATGAATACGTCAGCAAACTATAATTTGCAGATACTACGAGAAAAGCAATAAACATACATGTTTTGATTAGAAGATTAGTATCCTTAGACAATCTAAAAATTATGTAATTTAGTTTGTTTATATATTTTAGGCAATACATTCTACCTTATCAAATTCTGGTGAAGTTTAATACATTTTATTAAATATATCTTTCGGTTATCGCCCACCATGTCTTTGATTTTTTTCAAATAATTACTCAGATGTATTGATCGCATAGTTAATATTTCTGTGCTGTAGCTTTGTTGTATAATAATATAAACAGCATTAGATAAAGCTGAAATAGCAGCTATCAATTGTATTCCAAATATAATTTCTCTAACTGGTGTACAAAATATATGAAATGGTAGTACCTAAAAAGTATTTAATATTATTTTTAAGTTAAAAAATGTTAAGTAATTTTACCGTATTGAATAATAATCCGCATCGAGTCACTTCATGATCTGAACAATCATAAATAAATTTATTAATTATAAAATGATAGGCATAGCACTGTAGGAATAAGTACATAAAAGTGAAATATTCTACAGAAGAAATTTACCATTTCGTTAAATTTTTTAATTTTGCTTGTATCGTTGAAACCTGAAAAATCTACAAATGCTTCCATTTGTTTTGACAGAGAATCCTGTTTAAATGCTGTATTTGCATTTAAAAATATCCCATAAGTTAAAGATATGATTACAGTTAAATTCTCAATTAAATTATGAAACTTATAGGATTTGTTATCTAAAATCAAATAATCAATTTGTTAATAATTGATAATACCTAGAAAGAAAAAACATTTACTTATAAGAAAAATGGTGTGTCCTAAAGTAAACCAAATATTAGTAGACCAAAATAAAGCCAACAAAATAATCTTTTTAATATTTAGAACATAATCTTTACTAAACATTCCATATTTTTTTAATGAAAAGAAGCCCCTTTCAAATGGAACAATCTTATTGCGACTCATCTTAACAAATGTGTTTAATAAACTAAACTAATCGTTTATACATTACTCAGAATTCATTTACTATTAATAATAAATGAGGATCATCTATTATATTAGTTATATAAGTTCCACGTAGTTTAAACATAATAATTACATTATAATAATTTATTAATTTGTATTTATACAACAATATTTACATAAAATTCTTTATAAATATGTATAAATTGCAAAATCTATATTAAAATATAATTGTAATTCTTTAATACCAATATTTACATCAACCTCAGCAAGTAATGATCATCTATGGCGTTTAATGCACTCAACGAGTCTGTACATATAACATAATTTGTACCTGCGCTTAGTTGGATGTAGAAAAGAGCCTCATAAATAGCGTACAGTTCTGCAGTATAAACGCTGCTAACACTTGGCAACCCAAATGTAAACTGCAGCACATCTACCAGAAAAGCACAACCCACACCGTCGTTACTTTTTGAGCCATCGGTATAAATCCAAGTGGCATTTACGTTCCTTGCTTGAATTTTTGCAAATTCAGTTTGATATTTGACTGGCAAAGTTGAAGTTGAAGCAGTATTTAACCTTAGACGTTGAAAAGTCCAAGGAGAATCGCGACAGTAAGACAGTTGGTATACATTGGAAACTCAGTTTCTGAAGTATAGTGTAATTTCTTACAGCAACCGGTTTTTGTGACCGTATTCTGATATTGTATAGATCGTAGAGACCATTATTGTACACGACAGGAAATGTCGGATGCAAGCGTTTAGCTTTTAATTTCGCGGCGTACCTAACAGTCAAGATTTTACGCCAAAGACAGAGTGATGGTTCAGCTGCCTCACACAAAACACTAGCAATAGGGCTAGTACGAAATGCGCCGGTTGCTAAACGAATTCTAGTATGGTGAGCAGGATCAACAATACGTAGTATGGATGGAGCTGTGGAAGCATACATTATGGAACCATAATCTAGTTTTGAGCGCACCAAAGCGCAAACAGACCATGATTTTCTTTTAGCTTTTCTGCATGTTCTTTAAGCAACAGCTTTGTACTTTAAATAAAGTAATAGGTTCTCTTCTGTTGGAAAGTGATTAAATCTACAAAAAGAACGGCGTTTGTTCAGTTTAACTGCTCACATTCAAAATTCCACCAAGGAACGGGCTCTCTGCGAGGTTTTCCTGAAGATAACGGAATACTCGCATGCGCTGCCTGTATGATGGAATCGGTATAAGTTTCAATATCTTTGTCAATAGTGGCTTAAACACTGTCATCGTAATCAAACACTTTAACAAACTTTTATTCTCCAATTTTGATGACGGTTTTTATTAATTTCATGATCTATAAGAAAGTGGTCACTATCATAAAGATATTCCGAAACTTCCTAATCCAGCAATGCTGCGATACTTGGAGAACAAATGGTAAGGTCAATAGCTAAAAATGATCTATTGGCCACGGAAAAGTAGGTATTGTTACCTTTATTTGAGATAACTAAATCCGTTTCTGAAAAAAGATTGGCCAAGTTACGACCTCGCACATCGGTTCGACTTGAGCCACGTTTTGAGCCAGATTTTAACTTTTAACTAAAAATATTTTAACGTATTAGTGACAACTGTCATTCAATCTGTCACTTAAAAAACAGCAGAAACGCAACAAGTTTGAGAATAAGCAAATTTCTTGATAACAAACACTTGGGTGAGTGGGCGGGAACACTGTATTAAACTACCAATATTTTTAAACTGTTTTTGCCTTTTTATAAAAATAATTTTGCTTTTTTCAACAGTTTATGCCAAGTTTCTGGTTTTTTAAACAATGTTTTTGATATTTTTTAGCTAAATTTTACTATTTTTGTTATTTAATAAATTTTTTAAACAGATTCTGGCCTGATTTTGGTTATTTTTGATTTGTGTTTAAAATTTCACTGTCAAAATTAGCTATTTTTGACATTTTTTGAACAAAAGTTGCGTTTTTGGCTAAATTCAATGAAATTTTTGATTTTTTATAAATAAAATGTTGCAATTTTTAACAGTTTATGATATATTTTAGTACTTTATGACAGTCTTTTAGAATTTTTTGGCCGGATTTGGTTATTTTTTACATTTTATGAATAAAATTTTGCACTTTTTGGAAGTTTATGATCGGACTTTTGTGCTTTTTGAATATTTTTTAAACTATACATTGGACTAATTTGAATTTTTAGCAAAATGTAGTTTTACTATAGTACTGAAATTGTAGCAAATTTGAATTAATTTGATACGATGATTTTGGTTTCAGAATGCTGTAAGCTGATCAAGATTTTGAGAAACTTCTTTATTAAGACATTAGTATAATGTTGAATATTTTTAAAACTATATATTGGATTAATTTGAATTTTTGGCAAATTTTAGTACTACTATAGAACTAATATTGCAGCAAATTTGAATGAATTTGATACAATGATTTTGGTTCCAAAATGCTGTAAGCTAAACAAGATTTTTGGAAACTTTTTGATTGAGACATTAGTTTAATGTAGAGTGTTTTTGAAATTATACATTAGACTAATTTGAATTTTTGGCAAAATTTAGTACTACTATAGTACTAATTTTGTAGCAAATTTAAATGGATTTGATACAATGATTTTGTTTCCAAAATGTTGTAAGCTAAATAAAATTTTTAAGAACTTTTTTTAATAAAATGCTTTTGAATCTATACATTGAACTAATTTGAATTTTTGGCAAAATTCAGTACTACTATAGTACAAATATTGTAGCAATTTTGAGTATACTTGATACGATAATTTTGGTTCCAAAATATTGTAAGCTAAACAAGTTTATTAAAAGTTTTTTATTGAGACATTAGTATAATGTTGAATGATTTTGAAACTATACATTGGACGAAATTAAATTTTTGGCAAAATTTAGTACTAGTTTAGTACTAATAATGTAACAAATTTGAATTGATTTGATGCGATGATTTTGGTTCCAGAATATTGTAAGCTGAACAAGATTTTTGGGAATTTCTTTATTGAGACATTAGTTTAATGTTGAATGGTTTTGAAACTATATATTGGACTAATTTAAATTTTTGGCAAAATTTAGTACTACTATAGTACAAATACTGTAGCAAATTTGAATAGATTTGATACAAAGATTTTAATTCCAGAATGTTGTAAGCTAAACAAGATTTTTAGAAACTTCTTTTTTAAAACATTAGTATAATATTAAATGATTTTGAAACTATATATTGGATTAATTTGAATTTTAGGCAAATTTTAGTACTACTATAGTACTAATACTGTAGCAAATTTGAATGGATTTGATACGATAATTTTGGTTCCAGAATGTTGTAAACTAAACAAAATTTTTAAGAACTTCTTAATTGAGACATTAAATTAATGATGAATATTTTTGAAACTAAATAATGTATTTTTTTAAATTTTTGGCAAAATTTAGTACTATTATAGTACTAATATTGTAGCAAATTTGAATAAATTTGATGTTATAAATTTAATTCCAGAATGCTGTGAGCTAAATAAGTTTTTTAGAAACTTTTTTATTGAAACATTAGTTTAATGTTGAATGTTTTTGAAAATATATATTGGACTAATTTAAATCTTTGGCAAAATTTAGTACTACTATAGTACTAATATTGTAGCAAATTTGAATGGATTTGATACGATGATTTTGATTCCAGAATGCTGTAAGCTAAATAAGATATCTAGAATTTTTTTTATTACAACATTAGTTTAATGTTGAATGTTTTTAAAAATATATATTGGACCATATTAAATCTTTGGCAAAGTTTAGTACTACTATAGTACTAATATTGTAGCAAATTTGAATGGATTTGATACGATGATTTTGGTTCCAGAATGATGTAAGCTAAACAAAATTTTTAGAAACTTTTTTATTGAAACATTAGTTTAATGTTGAATGTTTTTAAAAATATATATTGGACTAATTTAAATTTTTGGCAAAATTCAGTATTACTATAGTACTAATATTGTAGCAAATTTGAATAGATTTGATACGATGATTTTGGTTCCAGAATGTTGTAAGCTAAACAAAATTTTTAGAAACTTTTTTATTGAGACATTAGTTTAATGTTGAATATTTTTGAAACTAAATATTGGACTGATTTAAATTTTTGGCAAAATTTTGTACTACTATAGTACTAATATTGTAGCAAATTTGAATAAACTTGATGCGATAAATTTGATTCCAGAATCCTGTAAGCTAAATAAGATCTTTAGAAACTTTTTTATTGAAACATTAGTTTAATGTTGAATGTTTTTGAAAATATATATTGGACTAATTTAAATCTTTAGCAAAATTCAGTACTACTATAGTACTAATATTGTAGCAAATTTGAATGGATTTAATACAATGAATTTAATTCCAGAATTTTGTAAGCTAAACATAATTTTTAGGAACTTCTTTATTGAGACATTAGTTTAATGTTAAATGTTTTTGAAACTATATATTGGACTAATTTGAATTTTTGGCAAAATTTAGTACTACTATAGTACTAATATTGTAGCAAATTTGAATTGATTTGATACGACAATTTTGGTTCCAGAATATTGTAAGCTAAACAAGATTTTTGGGAACTTCTTTATTGAGACTTTAGTTTAATGTTGAATGTTTTTAAAACTATACATTAGACTGATTTGAATTTTTGGCAAAATTCAGTTCTACTACAGTACGAAAATTGTAGCAAATTTGAATAGATTTGATACGATGATTTTGGTTCCAAAATATTGTAAGCTAAACAAGATTTTGGGGAACTTCTTTATTGAGACATTAGTTTAATGTTGAATGTTTTTGAAACTATATATTGGATTAATTTGAATTTTTAGCAAATTTTATTACTACTATAGTACTAATACTGTAGCAAATTTGATACGATAAATTTGGTTCCAGAATATTGTAAGCTAAACAAAATTTTTAGGAACTTCTTTATTAAGACCTTATATTAATGTTGAGTATTTTTGAAACTATATATTGAACTAATTTGAATTTTTAGCAAAATTTAGTACTACTATAGTACTGAAATTGCAGGCAAGTTGAATGAATTTGATACGATGATTTTGGTTCCAGAATGTTGTAAGCTAAACAAAATTTTTAAGAACTTTTTTATTGAGACATTAGTTTAATGTTGATTGTTTTTGAAACTATATATTGGACTAATTTAAATTTTTGGCAAAATTTAGTACTACTATAGTACTAATATTGTAGCAAATTTGAATAGATTTGATGCGATAATTTTGGTTCCAGAATGTTGTATGCTAAACAATATTTTCATCAACTTCTTTATTAAGACCTTAAATTAATGTTGAATATTTTTGAAACTAAACATTGTACTAATTTAAATTTTTGGCAAAATTTAGTACTGCTATAGTACTAATATTGTAGCAAATTTGAATAAATTTGATACGATGATTTTGATTCCAGAATGTTGTAAGCTAAACAAAATTGTCATTAACTTCTTTATTAAAACCTTAAATTAATGTTGAATATTTTTGAAACTAAACATTGTACTAATTTAAATTTTTGGCAAAATTTAGTACTGCTATAGTACTAATATTGTAGCAAATTTGAATAAATTTGATACGACGATTTTGATTCCAGAATGTTGTAAGCTAAATAAAATTTTTGTAAACTTCTTTATTGAGACATTAATTTCATGTTGAATGTTTTTGAAACTATACATTGAACTGGATTGATTTTTTGGCAAAATTTAGTACTATTATAGTACTAATATTGTAGCAAATTTGGATAAATTTCATACGATAATTTTATTTCCAGAATGTTGCAAACTAAATTTTTAATTGACATAAAAAATCCAAAATGTTGTAGCAAATTGCATCTGCTACTAGCTTACGACCCTAACAGATGCTTTGCTAAACCGGAAGTCCTTCCATAAAGGTGTTTTCATATATGCCAATAGAAGTTTTGTAACTTGAGAGCTGAAAGTAAATTTACAAACCTAACAAAATGTATATGAAAAACATTATTTTATTTGAGACTGTTTCAAGCGTCAGACCTATAAAGTAGGGAATAATAATCTATTTAAAGATATCAATCAATGAAGACTTATTTAATGAGAAACAAAGCAGTAATATAGCTTGAATACAAGTTTAAATTTGTATAATCAACAAACTCCTAAAACATACCCCACATACACACGTCATCGCATGCAATTGCACACAACAAATGTACTCTCGCTTGCACATATTTCATGCGTTTGTTTGGCTTCGCTCTTCGTAAACTAATAAATATAAATTCAAGGTATCTTTTTAGACCTTATCGGTAAAAATAAAATAAAGTTGATTGTTTTTGCATCAACAAAAAAAACCTTTTAAGCAGCACTGAATTTCTTTCTTATTGGATAAAATCACTTTTTCAACTTTAAAGTAAAAATGTATTTTTACATCTGAATTGTAAGTAATAAAGGCGATAGCGCGGTGGGGTCGATCAGGTTTGTGTACGCGCCGCAGTGAGTGAGTCCGCGCTCTTATTATTAGTCTATATCTATGAGCCGCGAGTGTAGTGTGTTAGCTCGCTTGACGATGCCAGACTCGTAAAATAACTAAAAAGTTAATCTAACTAAACAAAAAAAAGAAGATGGCACTGATCATACTCAAAGCAGGAATTAAGAACTATGTAAAACCAATTGAAATTATAACACGTTGAGTACCATCATCAGAATTATTTACCGAGATGCTTCGAACACAACATCTTGGCGTCTCATCTGTAAATTATTTTTAAACTTACGTTGGTGTGTTTGTTCGTTTATTTATTCCCGTCATCATTTTGTTTCAATTTCAATGTCAATAATTAATGTTAATATGTGCATAAGTAAATTATAATAATATAAATTGATAATAAATTTATATAAAGATGGATAGTGTTATTGTGACGCCTGCAGGTAACAGCACGCGACTGAAACCGCGACTTCGTTCCGGCAGTTACATCGCGCGGAATGCCCCGAAAAAATCGGGAAATGGAAGGAATTGCGCGTTGAATCATAAAAGTTGTCGCAACTATGTCGGGAGGACTTTAAGGAATCATAAGTGTGCTCATGTAATAGGAAGGAATCATCCCGGCAAGCATTTCATCTTTGGGAAATTTACTAGGTAAATATTAACATCGTTCAAGGAGTTACAGTTATGGCAATTAATTGGAGAAAAGTGTGTAATCCAAATAAGCCAACAGAATTTATAAATTTATATTTATAGTATTATAAGTTTGCACATTAGCATTAAACATTTAGCAGCTGTAAATAAATAATAATAATAAACGTAACGGTATTATGTAAAGTACGCATAGAAAATTGTGGTCACAATACACTATACATCCTGACCTGACCTGACTTGACCTAGCTTAACGTCTAACATCCGCGTACTATTTAGAATTGATTTGAATGTGTTGTATCTGCTAAATCTTTTATTATTTAAATTAAAAATATGCGGAATAGTGTTTACCGATCAATTTGATTAATGTTGTTTAATTTTTTATTGTACAGGGTAAGTCAAGGTTGTGTGACCTTTTGATTTGAAATGATAATCTTTCAGTATTACTAAATTGGAATTAAATCTACTGCTTTCATATTTTTTGTTGTTAGAATTGGTAAAAGAGTATTTTTCTTTAATAAATATTAATTTCCAATATTGAATAATGAAATAGGTGAATAATAGCGATGGAGTAATACAATGGCGGCGAATTATAATAACCTTAATTTGAGTAGAATTTTAAAAAATACTCAAAAAATAGTAATAATCAAAATTATTTTGTTTTACTAATTTAATATAATAGCTGGGAGTATAAGCTTGGTACTACCCAAATTTAAAAAAATTATTCAACCAATTACCCCATTTTTGGGGTAGTTTTTGATTCCTTAATTTTGGATTAAATTCAAAAATACTCAAAAAATAGTAATAATCAAATTTGTTTTATTTAGGTAATTTAGTATAATAGGTTGGAGTACAAACTTGGTACTACCCTAAGTTGGTAAACTAATTTCACCAATTACCCCATTTACGGGGTAGTTTTTGATTAATTGATTTTTTGTTAATTTAAGCAATTTTCAAAATAACTCAAAAAATAGTAATAAACCAAATTATTTTATTTTGGTAATTTAATATAATAGGTTGGACTATAAACTTGGTACTACCTTAATTTGGTAAAATTATTTAACCGATTACCCCATTTTTGAAGTAGTTTTTGATTCATTAATTTTAGATTAAACTAAGCAATTTTCAAAAATACTCAAAAATTGTTATAATCAAAATTATTTTAATTTGGTAATTTAATATAATAGCTGGGAGTACAAGCTTGGTACTACCTATATTTAGTAGAATTATTCATCCAATTACCCCATTTTTGGGGTAGTTTTTGATTCATTAATTTTAGATTATTTTAAGAAATTTTCAAAAATATTCAAAAAATAGTAATAATCAAAATTATTTTAATTTGGTAATTTAGTATAAAAGGTTGGAATATAAACTTGGTACAACCTCAATTTGGTAAAATTATTCAACCAATTGCCGCTTTTTCGGGGTAGTTTTTTATTAATTAATTTTCTATTAAGTTAAGCATTTTTCAAAAATACTCATAAATAGTAATAATCAAAATTATTTTATTTTAGTAATTTAATATAATAGTTTGGAGTACAAACTTGGTACTACCCTAATTTGGTAAAATTGTTCAAGACATAACCGCTTTTATAGGGTAGTTTTTGATTAATTATTTTTTTATTAATTTAAGCAATTTTCAAAAATATTTAAAAAAATAGTAATAAACAAAATTATTTTATTTTAGTAATTCAATACAATAGGTTGGAGTATAAACTTGGTACTGCCTTAATTTGGTAGAATTATTTAACCAATTACCCCTTTTACGGGGTAGTTTTTGATTCATCAATTTTATATTAAATTATGCAATTTTCAAAAATACTCAAAAAATAGTAATAAACAAATTTATTTTATTTTAGTAATTGAATATAATAGGTTGGATTATAAACTTGGTACTACTCTAATTTGATAGAATTATTTAACCAATTAACCTATTTAGGGGGTAATTTTTGATTCATTGATTTTATATTAAATTAAGCAATTTTCAAAAATACTCAAAAAATACTAATAATCAAAATTATTTTATTTTAATAATTTAATATAAAAGGTTGGGGTATAAACTTGGTACTACCCTAGTTTGGTGGAATTATTTAACCAACTACCCTATTTACGGGGTAATTTTTGATTGATTGATTTTATCTTAAATTAAGCAATTTTCAAAAATATTCAAAAAATAGTAACAAACAAAATTATTTTGTTTTGGTAATTTATTATAATAGGTTGGAGTATAAACTTAGTACTACCCTAATTTGGTAAAATTATTCAACCAATTACCGCTTTTACGGGGTAATTTTTGATTAATTAATTTTCTATTAAATTGAGCAATTTTCAAAAATACTCAAAAAATAGTAATCAACAAAATTATTTTATTTTGGTAATTTAATATAATAGGTTGGAGTATAAACTTGCTACTACTCCAATTTGGTAGAATTATTTAACCAATTACCCCTTTTACGGGATAGTTTTTGATTTAAATTAAGCAATTTTCAAAAATACTCAAAAAATTGTAATAATCAAAATTATTTAATTTTTGTAATTTATTATAATAGGTTGGGGTATAAACTTGGTAAAACCCTAATTTGGTTAAATAATTTAACCAATTACCCCATTTACGGGGTAGTTTCTGATTTTTTGATTTTTTATTAATTTAAGCAATTTTCAAAAATACTCAAAAAATAGTAAGAATTAAAATTATTTTATTTTAGTCATTTAATATAATAGCTGGGTGTATAAATTTGGTACTACCTAAATTTAGTAGAATTATTCAACCAATTACCCCATTTACGGGGTACTTTTTGATTCATTAATTTTAGATTAAATTAAGTAATTTTCAAAAATACTCCAAAAATAGTAATAATCAAAATTATTTTATTTTAGTAATTTAATATATTAGGTAGGAGTATAAACTTTGTATTACCATAATTTGGTAAAATTATTTAACCAATTACCCTATTTAAGAAGTAGTTTTTGATTCATTGATTTTATGTTAAATTAAGCAATTTTCAAAAATACTCAAAAAATCAAAATTATTTTATTTTAGTAATTTAATATAATAGGTTGTAGTATAAACTTGGTACTACCCTAATTTGGTAAAATTATTTATCTAATTACCCCTTTTACGGGATAGTTTTTGATTTAAATTAAGCAATTTTCAAAAATACTCAAAAAATAGTAATAATCAAATTTGTTTTATTTTGGTAATTTAGTATAATAGGTTGGAGTACAAACTTAGTACTACCCTAAGTTGGTAAACTAATTTCACCAATTACCCCATTTACGGGGTAGTTTTTGATTAATTGATTTTTTATTAATGTAAGCAATTTTCAAAAATACTCAAAAAATAGTAATAAACCAAATTATTATATTTTGGTAATTTAATATAATAGCTGGGAGTATAAGCTTGGTACTACCTAAATTTAGTAGAATTATTCAACCAATTACCTCGTTTTTGGGGTAGTTTTTAATTTATCAATTTTAGATTAAACTAAGCAATTTTCAAAAATACTCAAAAATTAGTAATAAACAAATTTATTTTATTTTAGTAATTTATTATAATAGGTTGGAGTATAAACTTGGTATTACCTCAATTTGGTAGAATTATTTAACCCATTACCTTTTTTACGGGGTAGTTTTTGATTTAAATTAAGCAATTTTCAAAAATAATCAAAAAATTGTCATAATCAAAACTATTTTATTTTACTAATTTAATATAATAGGTTGGAGTATAAACTTGGTACTACCCTTATTTGGTAGAATTATTCAACCAATTACGGCTTTTACGGGGTAGTTTTTGATTAATTAATTTTCTATTAAATTATGCAATTTTCAAAAATATTCAAAAAATAGTAAAAAACAAAATTATTTTATTTTGGTACTTTTTTATAATAAGTTGGAGTATAAACTTGGTACTACCTTAATTTGGTAGATTTATTTAACCAATTACCCTTTTACGGGGTAGTTTTTGATTCATTGATTTTATATTAATTTAAGCAATTTTCAAAAATACTCAAAAATTAGTAATAAACAAAATGATTTTGTTTTGGTAATTTAATATAATAAGTTGGAGTATAAACTTTGTACTACCCTAATTTGGTAGAATTATTTAACCAATTACTCTTTTTACGGGGTAATTTTTAATTCATAAAATTCAGCAATTTTCAAAAATACTCAAAAAATAGTAATAATTAAAATTATTCTATTTTAGTAATTTAATATAATAGGTTGGAGTACAAACTTGGTACTACCCTAATTTGGTAAAATTATTCAAAAAATTACCGCTTTTATGGGGTACTTTTTGATTCATTAATTTTAGATTAAATTAAACAATTTTCAAAAATACTCAAAAAATAATAATAATCAAAATTATTATATTTTTGTAATTTATTCTAACAGGTTGGAGTATAAACTTGGTAGTACCTCAATTTGGTAGACAAATTTAACCAATTACCCATTTTACGAGGTAGTTTTAAATTCATTGATTTTAGATTAAATTATGCAATTTTCAAAAATACTCAAAAAATAGTAATAATCAAAACTATTTCATTTCGGTATTTTAGTATAATAGGTTGGAGTATAAACTTGGTACTACCCTAATTTAGTAGAATTATTTAACCAATTATTCTTTTTACGGGGTAGTTTTTATTTAAATTAAACAATTTTCAAAAATACTCAAAAAAATTTTACAATCAAAATTATTTTATTTTCGTAAATTAATATAATATGTTGGAGTACAAACTTGGTATAACTTTAATTTGGTAGATCTATTTAACCAATTACCCTTTTTACGACGTCGTTTTTGATTTAAGTTAAGCAATTTTCAAAAATACTCAAAAAATTGTAGTAATTAAAATTATTTTTTTTTAAATAATTTATTATAATAGGCTGGAGTATATACTTGGTACTACCCTAATTTAGTAGATTTATTTAACCAATTACCCCTTTTACGGAGTAGTTTTTGATTTAGTAATTTAATCTAAAATTAAGCAATTTTCAAAAATACTCAAAAAATATTAATAATTAAAATTATTCTATTTTAGTAATTTAATATAATAGGTTGGAGTATAAACTTGGTACTACCCTAATTTGGTAGAATTATTCAACCAATTAACCTATTTAGGAGGTAGTTTTTGATTCATTGGTTTTATAATAAATTAACAAATATCCGAAGGAGTTAACATAATTTCTTATAACTCATAAACCGTACATTGGAAATTGGTAATACTTGGTACCAACATAGATCATTACCATTTGTACCAATTCTGCAAAATTAATAGTAATCCATACGCTGAATTTGGCGTAATGTTGATTTATTCAACCTTACTCAGTTGAATTGGAAGGAATAGGAGATAACATTAAAAAATTAAATTTATGAAAAAATATTCTAAACTAAAAAACATCCATAGACGCGTTTCGAGGTTTACCTCTCGCGCTACATATGTCGTTGTGGCATTCGTATAAATTTACCTATTTAACTAGGCTTTATTCGAAATTATTGCTTTTACAACTGTCTCATTTGAGGACATTGCGTCTCTTCTTTATATATTTTAAATAGGAGATAACTTTATTACCAATAAGTCGGAAACGGTGCATTGAAAATTAATACAAATTGGTACCAATGTAGTTCAATATGATTAGTACCAATTGTGTAAAATGCATCAAAATCCATACTCTCAATTTAAAATAATCTCAAACCAATTCAGATGACTTAACAGAATTAGGAGTCATGGAAGACTACAAAATTTCTTATAACTCATAAACAGTACATTGAAAATTAGTAAAAATTAGTACCAATATAGTTTAATATTATTAGTACCAACTGTATAAAAATGATCAAAATCCATACGCTCGATTTAACATAACCTCATTTCAATCAATTTGACTTCATTAGTGTAACATAATTACTCCTAACTCAAAAAACTGTAAATTGGAAATTAGTACGATTTGGTACCAATATAGCTCAATATTATTAGCACTAAAAGTGATCAAAATTCATACGCTCAATATGACATAACCTCAAATCAATCAGCATCACTTTTTCAGAATCAGAAGTCGTAAGACGAACATTATAATTCATAACTCATTAACCGTACATTGAAAGTTAGTGAAATTTGGTACCAACATAGCTTAATTCAATTAGTACTAATTGTGTAAAAATTATCAAAATCAATAAGCTCAATTTGACATCATCTCAAATCAATCAATATCACTATGCAGAATCAAAAGCCAATGGAGTTGAACATGATTTCCCATAACTCAAAAACCGTACATTGGAAATTGGTGATACTTGGTATCAATATAGCTCAATATTATCAGTACCAAATGTATAAAAATGTTCGTAATCCATACAGTAAATTTGACATAATCTCAAATCAATCCAACTGACTTAACATAATCAAGAATTGTAGTAGACAATATAATTGCTTCTAACTCATAAGCAATACATTGAAAAATGATGCAACTTGGTACTAACATAGCTCATTACCATTAGTATTAATTGTGCAAAAATAATCAAAATCCATACGCTTAATTTGTCATAATCTTATATCAATCAACATGGCTTGACAGAATCAAGATTTCGAGAAGATAATATAACTACTCATAACTCAAAAACGGTACATTGGAAATTGGTACAACTTAGTACCAAAATAGCTCATTACTATTAGTACCAAATGTGTAAAAATTATTAAATTCTACACGCTGAGTTTGTCATAACCTCAAATCAATCAACATGACTTGACAGAATCAAGAATTCAAGAAGACAATATAACTACTCATAACTCAAAAACGGTACATTGGAAATTGGTATAAATTAATACCAATATAGCTCAATACTAATAGTACCAAATGTGTAAAAATTATTAAATTCTATACGCTCAGATTGTCTTAAACTCAAATCAAGCAACATGACTTAACAGAATCAAGAATTCAAGAAGACAATATAACTACTCATTACTCAAAAACGGTACATTGGAAATTGGTCTAACTTAGTACCAATATAGTTCAATACTATTAGTACTAATTGTGCAAAAATAATCAAAATCCCTACGCTCAGTTTGTCATAACCTCAAATCAATCAACATGACTTAAGAGAATCAAGAATTAAAGAAGACAATATAACTACTCATAACTCAAAAACGGTCCATTGGAAATTAGTATAACTTAGTACCAATATAGCTCAATACTATTAGTATTAAATCTGTAAAATTTATTAAATTCCATACGCTCAAATTAACATAACTTTAATTCAAAATCAGAAGTCACTAAAGTTGATATAGTCAAACTTCTTGATAACAAAAGACCATTATGAAAAGAACACATTCGTTGACGCTACTTGCTTTATTCATAATATATTTATTACTAAAATTATTAATTACATAGCATAAATCTCGAATCAAAAGTACCGCAGCCATGAAACAATTAACGTCGTCTTAAATTAACACTTTTGCAGAAAAGAAAAAGATTTATATTGAACTCCCACACACATATTTACTAATAAACAATTATAATTACATAACACAATTATTATTTACAACTTTATTATTATTTTTACTATAAGGAAGTATCTGGCATCATATGCCATCTAATGCTAATGCAGAATGCTCATTAAAAAACATTAATAACAACCTTCCATCTCATAATAGATAAATAAAATGATCGATGACAATGTTTCTATTTATACAATTCGATGCATCCGTTTTGTATTTTTGTTTAGTGAATACCCATCATAAATTTGCATCTTAATCGGGCAATTAATTAAAGTGAGTCAAATGTTGTTAAATTAATTAAATGTTTGGTGTGGTTATTAATTATGCATTTGGAATATTATTGATTGGTTTGTATTGGGCAATGCTTAATTTGATGTAGCTGGAGGCTTAGTCAATAATTTCTAATAAGTTGCACAATTTTGATATCAAACACAATTTGAAAATTGAAAGCAAATTAAATTTTAATCTGCAGTACAGTACATTGCTTTATTTATAAACTTAAGTGGACGAAGATTGTCTCGATTTCTACATTAGATTTTGTAATAACTATTTTTGCAACAATGGTAATTGTTGAACTGGTTTATAAGCTGGCCGCATTAATTCCTGGCAGTTATTTTTTGGGGGCAGGTGTTAAATGATCGTCCTAATACTACAGAGTTAATTCAGTCCTTCAACTGGTGCAGTGAATGTTGCTTAGATATAGTATAGGAAATCCGTGTGATAATTATACATGCAATGATCGAATTTTATTACTTTATAAGGAATAATATTGATTTATTATGCGGTAATTAATAAACCATAAATTTTTTTATAGTGCAGTATAAAGATAGTTATGGTAATCAGATGATTGTAATGTTTTTGTTTGTATAATTGTTCATATTTGTGAAAGTAAAATGAGTAATGGAATAATTAAGTTACTCATATTAGTATTTTCCATTATTAAGAGTATCATAAAATTGTCAAGATTAGATTTAAAAATTGGCTTCTCAAAACGAATTCTTTTTATATCAAAATTGTTTTGCTTTAACACTTGATAAGGAAAGTTTATCTAATCAATTTTACAAATCTCACAGAGCGGCTGTGATTTATAACATTACACATTACACGTTTGGTGTGTTTACTTCTAAATATTGACACTGCTTATGCTTACTTAGTTAGCGCCATGGATTATTTCATAGTATTAAATGCATCCTTTATTATAATATAACAAAGCAAATTTTCCACAAAGACGAAATCTTTAAAAAAACAAAGTTATCTTTTACAATTACAAACTTGTCTGTACTAGCTTTGTTTTTTTAAATTATTTGGAGTATGGAGTATTATTTAAAAATTATGTTGAGGTTAGATTGCAAAAATTGTAGCTTCAGAACCATTAAATTTGAGTTTATTCAATTTTGTAGTTTTTGTAAATTCTATTTTGAAAAATTGCTACGTCCCAATCAATCAATCAAATTAAACTAATTTAATTTTTTTAATTGTTTGGAGTATGGAGTATTGTTTAAAATTTTTGTTGAGGTTATATTCTAAAAATTGTAGCCTCAAAACCATTAAGTTTGAGTTAATTCAATTTTGTAATTTACGTAAATCCAATTTTGAAAAATTGCTACGGCCCAATCAATTAATCAAATTCAACTAATTTTATTTTTTTGATCAATTGGAGTATGGAGCATTATTTAAAAATTATGTTAAGGGTAGATTCCAAAAATTGTAGCCTCAGAACCATTAAGTTTGAATTTATTCAATTTTGTAATTTACGTAAATCCTATTTTGAAAAATTGCTACGGCCCAATCAATTAATCAAATTCAACCAATTTTATTTTTTTGATTAATTGGAGTATGGAGCATTATTTAAAAAATATGTTGAAGTTAGATTCCAAAAATTGTAGCCTCAGAACATATAAAATTGAGTTTATTCAATTTTGTAATTTACGTAAAATCTATTTTAAAAAAGTGCTATGGCCCATTCAATTAATCAAATTGAACCAATTTAATTTTTTTGATTAATTGGAGTATGGAGTATTTTTTTAAAAATATGTTAAAGTTAGATTCTAAAATTTGTAGCCTCGGCATCATTAAGTTTGAGTTTATTCAATTTTGTAATTTACGTAAATTCTATTTTAAAAAATTGCTACGTCTCAATCAGTTAATCAAATTCAACTAATTTTATTTTTTTGATTAATTGGAGTATGCAACATTATTTAAAAATTATGTTGAGGTTAGATTCAAAAAATTGTAGCCTCAGAACCAAAAAGTTTGAGTTTATTCAATTTCGTAATTTACGTAAATCCTATTTTAAAAAATTGCTACGGCCCAATCGTTTAATCAAATTTAACTAATTTAATTTTTTTGATTAATTGGAGTATGGAGCATTATTTAAAAATTATGTTAAGGTTAGATTTCATTGGCTGCTAGCTTCAGATCATTTAAATTTGAGTGTATTTAAATTTGTAATTTACATAAATCTTATTTTGAAAAATTGCTACGGCCCAATCAATCAATCAAATTCAACCAATTTTATTTTTTTGATTAATTGGAGTATGGAGTTTTGTTTAAAAATTATGTTGTGGTTAGATTCGAAAAATTGTAGCCTCAGAACATTTAAGTTTGAGTTTATTCAATTTTGTAATTTACTCAAATCCTATTTTAAAAAATTACTATGGCCCAATCAATTAATCAAATTTAACTAATTTTATTTTTTTGATTAATTGGAGTATGGAGCATTATTTAAAAAATATGTTGAGGTTAGATTCCAAAAATTGTAGCCTCAGAACATATAAGATTGAGTTTATTCAATTTTGTAATTAGCGTAAATTCTATTTTAAAAAATTGCTACGGCCCAATCAATTAATCAAATTAAACCAATTTAATTTTTTTGATTAATTGGAGTATGGAGTATTTTTTTAAAAATATGTTGAGGTTAGATTCTAAAATTTGTTGCATCGGCATCATTAAGTTTGAGTTTATTCAATTTTGTAATTTACGTAAATTCGATTTTAAAAAATTGCTACGTCCCAATCAGTTAATCAAATTCAACTAATTTTATTTTTTTTTGATTAATTGGATTATGCAACATTATTTAAAAATTATGTTGAGGTTAGATTCAAAAAATTGTAGCCTCAGAACCATTAAGTGTGAGTTTATTCAATTTTGTAAACTTTGTAAATCTTATTTTAAAAAATTGCTACGGCCCAATTAATTAATCAAATTTAACTAATTTTATTTTTTCATTTATTTGGAGTATGGAGCATTATTTAAAAATTGTGTTGAGGTTAGATTCCAAAAATTGTAGCCTCAGAACCATTAAGTTTGAGTTTATTCAATTTTGTAATTTACGTAAATCCTATTTTGAAAAATTGCTACGGCCCAATCAATTAATCAAATTCAACCAATTTAATTTTTTTGATTAATTGGAGTATGGAGCATTATTTAAAAATTATGTTGAGATTAGATTCCAAAAATTGTAGCCTCATAACGTTTAAATTTGAGTTTATTCAATTTTGTAATTTACGTAATTTTTATTTTGAAAAAATGCTATGGCCCAATCAATTAATCAAATTTAACTAATTTTATTTTTTTGATTCATTGGAGTATGGAGCATTATTTAAAAATTATGTTGAGGTTAGATTCTAAAAATTGTAGCCTCAGAACCATAAAGTTTGAGTTTATTCAATTTTGTAATTTACGTAATTCTTATTTTGAAAAATTGCTACGGCCCAATCAATTAATCAAATTCAACCAATTTAATTTTTTTGATTAATTGGAGTATGGAGCATTATTTAAAAATTATGTTGAGGTTAGATTCCAAAAATTGTAGCCTCAGAACGTTCGAGTTTATTCAATTTTGTAAATCCTAAATTTGCTACGACCTAATCAAATTAATCAAATTAATCAAATTTAATTTCAACCGAGATTACACATTACAACAACAAATTCGCCCTCAACCTATTTATATTATTACATATTTATCAGCATATAATTTTCCAATAACACATTAGATCCAGTCTAGCGCCACACGACTCGTATTAATGGTAATAATACCAAGCCCGGAATTAAGATAAGTTTTTTTATGACATTAGTCATACGTTCAAGGTCGTACGCTCACGGAATTCTTGGTTCTGGACCCGCGGCTATTAGTTGAATAAGCGTTTGCAGAAATCAACGTTTATTCACTTTAATTTTTAAATATTAATTAATTTATATCATCACGATTCACGATAAAAACATTAAGAAGTTAATGTGGTTTTATATGATTACGAATAGTTGTAGGAAATAGTTGAGGAATTTTAATTGAGTATAAGTATTTTGATGATTTTGGTGTTAGTCAATTAAAGCTTTTCATCTAGAATAACACGACATTTGTATTAAAAATGCCATTTTCTGACAGTTTTTTGCATTTTACTCAAAAACTTTAAACTGAGCCATCTTTTGAGACTAGTTTCAATTCGCTACGGACAGATTTGAAGTTTCAACGACTGAGACGAACACGACTTTACTTAAAAACTATGTTCGAAGCAATCCAACAAATGATTCAATGAAAGATAAACACGTTTACATTGAAAGTAATAGTTTTTCGCATTTTACTCAAAAACTTTAAACTGAGCCAAGCTCACGTGTATCTTCATTAAATTACGCATCTTTTGAGGCTAGTTGCAGCTCTCTAATAATACATTTTTAACAAAATATTGTTTTTTTAAACTGTTCTTAGTTTCCCATATTCGAATTCAATTTTAATTAAATGTTCACAATTACTTTTATTTAATTAATCTCAAAATAAAACCATAAACCCATTGTGGGTGTATATTTAGAAACGTTCATTTTAAAACATGCACACAAGATACTGTATAATATAATATTTGATCTAACTATAGCACCGGATGATCGATATACACACACTACAAACCATGATGTCACCAACGAAATTAACTTCCAACGATAAGTGCTGTATTATAACATGTTATCATTTTTTTTTCAACAGTGGCCGATAAAAAAAATATTTTAATTATTACTTACTACTTTACATTATTGTGTGCATTAGAAATAATTAACCAATTTAGTGGAATTGTTAAGAATAAATACTAATTAAATACGTGCTTTAGTTTTGGAATTGCATTTGAAATTAAATTGTAGGAGTAGAATGGTGTTAATTAATTATTGATCGAATAGATTTTGATTAAAATTGCACAGTTTATATTTGTTATAACAAAGTTAATTACAAACAAATTTGATCAAATTCCAATGATTGGGTTAGAACTTATTGCTTATTTTATTTAGTCGTTGTTTTTGGTTTGAAACAAGGGAAGATTGATTTATTTGAGGTTATGTTAAATTGATCGTATCGATTTTAATCAAATTTACTCAGTTTATAGTTATGGTAATAAAGTATACTTGGCACAAATTTAATCAAATTCCAATGATTGGATCAGAACTTATCGCTTATTTTGTAAAGTTGTTGCTTCTGGTTCAAAAATATGAAAGATTGTTTTGATTGAGGTTATACTAAATTGATCGTATCGATTTTGTTCAAATTTACTCAGTTTGTATTTATGGTAATAAAGTATATTAGGGACAAATTTGATCAAATTCCAATGATTGGATCAGAACTTATTGCTTATTTTGTAAAGTTGTTGCTTCTGGTTCAAAAATAAGAAAGATTATTTTGATTGTGGTTATGCTAAATTGATCGTATCAATTTTGATCAAATTTACTCAGTTTGTATTTACGGTAATAAAGTATATTAGGGACAAATTTGATCAAATTCCAATGAATGGATCAGAAGTTATTGCTTATTTTGTAAAGTTGTTCTTCTTAATTGAAAATTATAAAAGATGATTATGTTTGAGGTTATGCTAAATGGATCGTATGGATTTTGATCAAGTTTACTAAGTTTAATTCTATTATAATAAAGTATATTAGAGACAAATTTGATCAAATTCCAATGATTGGATCAGAATTTATTGCTTATTTTATGAAGTTGTTGCTTCTGGTTGGAAATTAGTAAAGATTGCTTTGATCGAGGTTATGTTAAATTGATCGTATGGATTTTGATCAAGTTTACTAAGTTTAATTCTATTACAATAAAGTATATTAAGGACAAATTTGATCAAATTTCAATTAATAAAACAGAAATTACTGCTTATTTTATTAAGTCATTCTGGTTTCAAACTAGGGAAGATTGCATTGATTGAGGTTATGCTAAATTGATCGTATGGATTTTGATCAAGTTTACTCAGTTTATTTCTATTATAATAAAATATATTAGGAACAAATTTGATCAAATTCCAATGAATGGATCAAAACTTATTGCTTAATTTATAAAGTTGTTGCTTCTGGTTCAAAAATAAGAAAGATTGTTTTGATTGAGGTTATGCTAAATTGATCGTATCGATTTTGATCAAGTTTACTCAGTTTGTATTTACGGTAATAAAGTATATTAGGGACAAATTTTATCAAATTCTAATAAATGGATCAGAAGTTATTGCTTATTTTATAAAGTTGTTCTTCTTAATTGAAAATTATGGAAGATGGTTTTGTTTGAGGTTATGCTAAATTGATCGTATGGATTTTGATCAAATGTATTCAGTTTATTTCTATTATAATAAAGTATATTTGGGACAAATTTGATCAAATTCTAATGAATGGATCAGAACTTATTGCTTTTTTTATTTAGTCTTTGTTTTTGGTTTGAAACTAGAGAAGATTGTTTTGATTTAGGTTATGTCAAACTGATCGTATAGATTTTGATCAAATTTGCTTATTTTATACTTATAGTAATAAACCACATCAGGGACAAAATTAATCAAATTTCAATGAATACATCAGAACTTATCACTTATTTTATAAATTTGTTGTTTTTGGTTAAAAATTACTAAAGATTGGTTTGGTTTAGTTTACGCCAAATTGATTGTATGGATTTTGATCAAATTTGCTCAATTTCTTTTTATACTAATATAGTATATAAGAAACAAATTTGATCGATTTCTAATGAACGGATCAGAACTTATCGCTTATTTTGTAAAGTGCTTGTTTGTGATTGAAAACTAAGATACTTTACTTTGATTGAGATTATGCCAAATTGATTGTATGGATTTTGATCTAGTTTACTCAGTTTGTACTTATAGTAACGAAGTATATTGTGTACAAATTTTATCAATTTCTAATGAATGGATCGAAACTTATTGTTAATTTTCTAGCGTCATTGTTTCTTTATACAGATTAAAGGAGGTTGCTTTGTTTGAGGTTATGCCAAATTGATCGTATGGATTTTGATGAAATTTGTTCAGTTTCTACTTATAGTAATGAAGTATATTTTGTACAAATTTTATCAATTTCTAATGAATGGATCCAAAGTTATAGTTAATTTTCTAAGGTCAATGTTTCTTTATGAAAATTAGTGCAGATTGCTTTGTTTGAGTTTATGCCAAATTGGTTGTATGGATTTTGATCAAATTTGCTCAGTTTGTACTATTAATATTGAAGTATATTATGTACAAATTTCATCAATTTGTAATGAATCGATCGAAAGTTATCGTTTATTTTCTAGGGTTGTTGTATTTTATTAAAATTTGAGGAGAATGCTTTGATTGAGGTTATGGCAAATTAACAGTATGGATTTTGATTAAATTTTCTCAGTTTGTATTTACAGTAACGAAGTATATTGTAGCCAAATTTCATCAATTTTTAATAAATGAATTGAAACTTATCGTTAGTTTTCTACGGTCATTGCTTCTTTATGAAAATTAGAGAAGAATGATTTGTTTGAGGTTATCTCAAATTGACAGTATGGATTCTGATTAAATTTACTCGGTTTTGACTTATATTAATGAAATGTGTTGTGGTGAATTTTCATCAGTTTCTAATGAATAGATTAAAACTTATCGTTTATTTTCCAGGATCATTGTTTTAGAATGGAGATTTTTTTGTTTAAAGTTATGCCAAATTGATCGTATGGATTTTGATCAAATTTACTCAATTTTATTTATAATATTTAAGTAATGAAGTGGCTGAATTTCATCAATTTCTAATGTATTGATCAAAACTTATAGTTAATTTTTTTAAGATCATTGTTTCAGAATGAAGAATAGAGGAGATTTCTTTGTTTAAGGTTATGCCAAAATGATCGTATGAATTTTGATTAAATTTACTCAGTTTGTACTTACAGTAACGAAGTATATTGAGGCTGAATCTCATCAATTTCTAATGAATAGATCAAAACTTATTGTTAATTTTCTAACGTCATTCTTTCTTTGTGAAGATAAGAGGAGATTACTTTGTTTGAGGTTATGCCAAATTGATCGTATGGATTTTGATCAATATCACTCAGTTTGTACTTATAATAATGAAGTATATTGTGGCTAAATTTCATCAATTTTTAATGCATGGATTAAAATTTATAGTTAATTTTCTAGAGTCATTGTTTTTTTGTGCAAACTAGGGAAGATTGCTTTTGTTTTAGATTATGTTAAATTGATAGTATGGATTTTGATCAAATTTGCTCAGTTTGCACTTATAGTAACGTAGTATATTGAGTACAAATTTCATCTATTTCTATCAAATGGATCAAAAGTTATCGTTAATTTTATAGGGTCATTGTTTTTTTTATGAAAATTAGGGAAGATTGCTTTGATGGAGATTATGCCAAACTGAGCGTATGGATTTTGATGAAATTTTCTCAGTTAGTACTTATAGTAACGAAGTATATTGTGTACAGATTTTATCAATTTCTAATGAATGGATCAAAACTTATCATCAATTTTTTAGTGTTTATTTCTTTATAAAGATTAGGAGAGATTGTTTTGAGTAAGGTTATGAAAAATTGATCGTATGGATTTTGATCAAATTTACTCTATTTTTATTTATAATAATTAAGTATATTGTAGCTAAATTTCATCAATTTCTAGTGCATGTAACAAAACTTATAGTTAATTTTCTTGGGTCATTGTTTTTTTATGCAGATTAGGGGAGGTTGCTTGGATTGGGGTTATGCTAAATTGATCGTATGGATTTTGATCAAATTTACTCAGTTAGTACATATACTATCGAAGTACATTGTGTATAAATTTCATCAATTTTTAATGAATGGATCTAAACTTATTGTTAGTTTTCTAGGGTTATTATTTTATTATTAAGATTAGAGACGATTGCTTTAATTGAGGTTATGAAAATTTGATTATACGGATTTTGATCAAATTTACTCAGTTTGTACTTATAGTAACGAAGTATATTGTGTACAAATTTTATAAATTTCTAACAAATGGATCAAAACGTATTGTTAATTTTGTAGGGTAATTGTTGCTTCATGAAGATTAGGGAGATTGCTTTGTTTGAGGTTATGCCAAATTGATTGAATGGATTTTGATCAAATTCTCTCAGTAGGTACTTACAGTAACAAAGTATATTGTGGCTGAATCTTATCAATTTCTAATGAATAGATCAAAACTTACTGTAAATTTTCTGAGGTCATTTTTTCCTTGTGAAGATAAGGGGCGATTACTTTGTTTGAGGTTATGCCAAATTGATCGTATGGATTTTGATCAAATTTACTGAGTTTCTACTTATATTCATGAAGTATGTTGTAGACAAATTTCATCAATTTTTAATAAATGGATTGAAACTTATCGTTAGTTTTCTACGGTCATTGTTTCTTTATGAAGATAAGAAAAGAATGCTTTGTTTAAGTTTATGCTAAATTGGCCGTATGGATTTTGATCAAATTTGCTCAGTTTGCACTTATAGTAACGTAGTATATTGTGTACAAATTTCATCAATTTCTATCAAATGGATCAAAAGTTATCGTTAATTTTCTAGGATCATTGTTTCGGAATGAGATTTGTTTGTCTAAGGTTATGCCAAATTGATCGTATGGATTTTGATTACATTTACTCAGTTCATAATTATAATAATGAAGTATGCTGTGGCTAATTTTTATCAATTTCTAATGATTGGATTCAAACTTATAGCTAATTTTATTAGATTATTGCCTCTTTATTAAAATTAGTTCATTAAGATTATATGGATTTTAATCAAATTAACTCAGATTATATCAATAATAATAACACAATGTGTGGTGTCTAACTCTCAGAAATATTGAAGTATGTTATGGCTGAAATTTATTGAGTTATCGTTTTAAATATTTCAATATTTTATTATAAATAAAAACGTCTGCAGAATGTATACGATTTCCAAACAATAAGTGCATGTAAACACACGTTGTGTGGGCCTAAAACAGGTTTAAACTGAAATGCATTAATATTATACGACTGTGTAGGCAACAACCTAAATTGCATCAAGTAGAGTACTTGTAAAAGTTTGTAATCCTTCACTTGAGATTTCGATAGGTAATCGAGTGTCGCAATTATGTTTAAATAAGCCAATTAATTAGAATTTATTTAAATTAACGTTGTGTAAGACTAGTAGCAGTTTGATAATATTATAAGAGGAATGAATGAAAAAAATAAAAGATAACATGAACACGAATGAATAAAAAATAATTTATACAAACAAACATAAATTTAATAAAATACATTTGATAATAATTTATCTGCACTATACTACTACTACTAAGTATATAACAATACGAATGGTGTCATTAAATCAGACATCGCCTCCATTGTTTTGACAGAGAGGGCATTTTGCAACTCATTATTACCACATGCGAAAACATAATTCGCGCATTTATTTTGGCAACCGACTCCTATAAATAGCCGGGCGAAACTTTCGCGAATATATTTTGACGAGATTCGGCCTAGAACTAGATTTGCTATTGATGATGTCATGCATTTTCAATAATTACCAAAGTAGTATAATATTTTGCGTGATTCATTTTTAATGGGATAATAGCAAGCAAATTAATTGCGTAACATTTGCTCTTGTAAAGCTATTAATATTTTTTGAAATAAGCGTTTGCTACTGTGTTTATAATATTCGATTGCACACGAAATATTTCATATGTTAAAAATGTAAATTAGATAAGATAAAGCAGCGCATGATATGTCTTCATTATCATAAATATTCGATTTAATTTTGTCAGTAAATAATTTAAAAATAAATTTTACTTAAACATTGACGGTTTTTTAACATTCTCAATTAATTTTGATGGCCTTATATGGCTTATTATGGTCAAAAGAATATCAATCAAGATATTTATTTAAACGTCCGATTAATAAAAGTAAAATTTATTATAAGCATAAGACCAATATAAAGATATTTCAGAATGATGTGATCAATTTCTTTTTTCTTTTTCACTTTCACTTTCAGAATAATTTTTGATTTTACTCAACTCAAATTATGTAGTCAATCTTTTGTGAATAGTCACAGTAGAAGAAGCTACTCGCCCACAAATTAAACTTGGTTCCCGCCCACCCACCCAATCGTTAGTTATTAAAAGATTTATTCTCAGTCAATTCTCTGATATCTAAGTACAAGCGCACAAGAGGTGGGGATAACAATAGTTTCTTTAATGACTAACACTCGGGCGGGTGGGTGGGCCACAGTAGAAGAAGTTACCCGCCCACAAATTAAATTTAGTTCCTGCCCACCCACCCAAGCGTTACTTATCAAAAGATTTATTTTCAGTCAATTCTCTGATATCTAAGTACAAGCGCACAAGAGGTGGGGATAACAATAGTTCCTTTAATGACTAACACTCGGGCGGGTGGGTGGGCCACAGTAGAAGAAGCTACTCGCCTACAAATTAAATTTGGTTCCCGCCCACCCACCCAAGCGTTAGTTATCTAAAGATTTATTTTCAGTCAATTCTCTGATATCTAAGTACAAGCGCACAAGAGGTGGGGATAACAATAGTTCCTTTAATGACTAACACTCGGGCGGGTGGGTGGGCCACAGTAGAAGAAGCTACTCGCCCACAAATTAAACTTGGTTCCCGCCCACCCACCCAAGCGTTAGTTATCTAAAGATTTATTCTCAGTCAATTCTCTGATATCTAAGTACAAGCGCACAAGAGGTGGGGATAACAATAGTTCCTTTAATGACTAACACTCGGGCGGGTGGGTGGGCCACAGTAGAAGAAGCTACTCGCCCACAAATTAAACTTGGTTCCCGCCCACCCACCCAAGCGTTAGTTATCTAAAGATTTATTCTCAGTCAATTCTCTGATATCTAAGTACAAGCGCACAAGAGGTGGGGATAACAATAGTTCCTTTAATGACTAACACTCGGGCGGGTGGGTGGGCCACAGTAAGAGAAGTTACCCGCCCACAAATTAAATTTAGTTCCCGCCCACCCACCCAAGCGTTAGTTATCTAAAGATTTATTCTCAGTCAATTCTCTGATATCTAAGTACAAGCGCACAAGAGGTGGGGATAACAATAGTTCCTTTAATGACTAACACTCGGGCGGGTGGGTGGGCCACAGTAGAAGAAGCTACTCGCCCACAAATTAAATTTAGTTCCCGCCCACCCACCCAAGCGTTAGTTATCTAAAGATTTATTCTCAGTCAATTCTCTGATATCTAAGTACAAGCCCACAAGAGGTGGGGATAACAATAGTTCCTTTAATGACTAACACTCGAGCGGGTGGGTGGGCCACAGTAGAAGAAGCTACTCGCCCACAAATTAAATTTAGTTCCCGCCCACCCACCCAAGCGTTAGTTATCTAAAGATTTATTCTCAGTCAATTCTCTGATATCTAAGTACAAGCGCACAAGAGGAGGGTCGAACAATAGTTCCTTTGATGAGTAACACTTGGGCGGGTGGGTGGGCCACAGTAGAAGAAGCTACTCGCCCACAAATTAAATTTAGTTCCCGCCCACCCACCCAAGCGTTAGTTATCTAAAGATTTATTCTCAGTCAATTCTCTGATATCTAAGTACAAGCGCACAAGAGGTGGGGATAACAATAGTTCCTTTAATGACTAACACTCGGGCGGGTGGGTGGGCCACAGTAGAAGAAGCTACTCGCCCACAAATTAAACTTGGTTCCCGCCCACCCACCCAAGAGTTATTTATCTAAAGATTTATTCTCAGTCAATTTTCTGATATCTAAGTACAAGCGCACAAGAGGTGGGGATAACAATAGTTCCTTTAATGACTAACACTCGGGCGGGTGGGTGGGCCACAGTAGAAGAAGCTACTCGCCCACAAATTAAACTTGGTTCCCGCCCACCCACCCAAGAGTTATTTATCTAAAGATTTATTCTCAGTCAATTTTCTGATATCTAAGTACAAGCGCATAAGAGGTGGGGATACAATAGTTCCTTTAATGACTATCACTCGGGCGGGTGGGTGGGCCACAGTAGAAGAAGCTACTCGCCCACAAATTAAATTTAGTTCCCGCCCACCCACCCAAGCGTTAGTTATCTAAAGATTTATTCTCAGTCAATTTTCTGATATCTAAGTACAAGCGCACAAGAGGTGGGGATAACAATAGTTCCTTTAATGACTAACACTCGGGCGGGTGGGTGGGCCACAGTAGAAGAAGCTACTCGCCCACAAATTAAATTTAGTTCCCGCCCACCCACCCAAGCGTTAGTTATCTAAAGATTTATTCTCAGTCAATTCTCTGATATCTAAGTACAAGCGCACAAGAGGAGGGTCGAACAATAGTTCCTTTGATGAGTAACACTCGGGCGGGTGGGTGGGCCACAGTAGAAGAAGCTACTCGCCCACAAATTAAATTTAGTTCCCGCCCACCCACCCAAGCGTTAGTTATCTCAAGATTTATTCTCAGTCAATTCTCTGATATCTAAGTACAAGCCCACAAGAGGTGGGGATAACAATAGTTCCTTTAATGACTAACACTCGGGCGGGTGGGTGGGCCACAGTAGAAGAAGCTACTCGCCCACAAATTAAATTTAGTTCCCGCCCACCCACCCAAGCGTTAGTTATCTAAAGATTTATTCTCAGTCAATTCTCTGATATCTAAGTACAAGCGCACAAGAGGAGGGTCGAACAATAGTTCCTTTGATGAGTAACACTTGGGCGGGTGGGTGGGCCACAGTAGAAGAAGCTACTCGCCCACAAATTAAATTTAGTTCCCGCCCACCCACCCAAGCGTTAGTTATCTAAAGATTTATTCTCAGTCAATTCTCTGATATCTAAGTACAAGCGCACAAGAGGTGGGGATAACAATAGTTCCTTTAATGACTAACACTCGGGCGGGTGGGTGGGCCACAGTAGAAGAAGCTACTCGCCCACAAATTAAACTTGGTTCCCGCCCACCCACCCAAGAGTTATTTATCTAAAGATTTATTCTCAGTCAATTTTCTGATATCTAAGTACAAGCGCACAAGAGGTGGGGATAACAATAGTTCCTTTAATGACTAACACTCGGGCGGGTGGGTGGGCCACAGTAGAAGAAGCTACTCGCCCACAAATTAAATTTAGTTCCCGCCCACCCACCCAAGCGTTAGTTATCTCAAGATTTATTCTCAGTCAATTCTCTGATATCTAAGTACAAGCCCACAAGAGGTGGGGATAACAATAGTTCCTTTAATGACTAACACTCGGGCGGGTGGGTGGGCCACAGTAGAAGAAGCTACTCGCCCACAAATTAAATTTAGTTCCCGCCCACCCACCCAAGCGTTAGTTATCTAAAGATTTATTCTCAGTCAATTCTCTGATATCTAAGTACAAGCGCACAAGAGGAGGGTCGAACAATAGTTCCTTTGATGAGTAACACTTGGGCGGGTGGGTGGGCCACAGTAGAAGAAGCTACTCGCCCACAAATTAAATTTAGTTCCCGCCCACCCACCCAAGCGTTAGTTATCTAAAGATTTATTCTCAGTCAATTCTCTGATATCTAAGTACAAGCGCA
Source organism: Tachinus rufipes (assembly GCA_963932245.1). Lineage (NCBI taxonomy): Eukaryota > Metazoa > Arthropoda > Insecta > Coleoptera > Staphylinidae > Tachinus > Tachinus rufipes. The sequence continues at coordinate 105,701,122 of OZ010746.1, read as the reverse complement.
CAAGAGGTGGGGATAACAATAGTTCCTTTAATGACTAACACTCGGGCGGGTGGGTGGGCCACAGTAGAAGAAGCTACTCGCCCACAAATTAAACTTGGTTCCCGCCCACCCACCCAAGAGTTATTTATCTAAAGATTTATTCTCAGTCAATTTTCTGATATCTAAGTACAAGCGCACAAGAGGTGGGGATAACAATAGTTCCTTTAATGACTAACACTCGGGCGGGTGGGTGGGCCACAGTAGAAGAAGCTACTCGCCCACAAATTAAACTTGGTTCCCGCCCACCCACCCAAGAGTTATTTATCTAAAGATTTATTCTCAGTCAATTTTCTGATATCTAAGTACAAGCGCATAAGAGGTGGGGATACAATAGTTCCTTTAATGACTATCACTCGGGCGGGTGGGTGGGCCACAGTAGAAGAAGCTACTCGCCCACAAATTAAATTTAGTTCCCGCCCACCCACCCAAGCGTTAGTTATCTAAAGATTTATTCTCAGTCAATTTTCTGATATCTAAGTACAAGCGCACAAGAGGTGGGGATAACAATAGTTCCTTTAATGACTAACACTCGGGCGGGTGGGTGGGCCACAGTAGAAGAAGCTACTCGCCCACAAATTAAATTTAGTTCCCGCCCACCCACCCAAGCGTTAGTTATCTAAAGATTTATTCTCAGTCAATTCTCTGATATCTAAGTACAAGCGCACAAGAGGAGGGTCGAACAATAGTTCCTTTGATGAGTAACACTCGGGCGGGTGGGTGGGCCACAGTAGAAGAAGCTACTCGCCCACAAATTAAATTTAGTTCCCGCCCACCCACCCAAGCGTTAGTTATCTCAAGATTTATTCTCAGTCAATTCTCTGATATCTAAGTACAAGCCCACAAGAGGTGGGGATAACAATAGTTCCTTTAATGACTAACACTCGGGCGGGTGGGTGGGCCACAGTAGAAGAAGCTACTCGCCCACAAATTAAATTTAGTTCCCGCCCACCCACCCAAGCGTTAGTTATCTAAAGATTTATTCTCAGTCAATTCTCTGATATCTAAGTACAAGCGCACAAGAGGAGGGTCGAACAATAGTTCCTTTGATGAGTAACACTTGGGCGGGTGGGTGGGCCACAGTAGAAGAAGCTACTCGCCCACAAATTAAACTTGGTTCCCGCCCACCCACCCAAGAGTTATTTATCTAAAGATTTATTCTCAGTCAATTTGCTGATATCTAAGTACAAGCGCATAAGAGGTGGGGATACAATAGTTCCTTTAATGACTATCACTCGGGCGGGTGGGTGGGCCACAGTAGAAGAAGCTACTCGCCCACAAATTAAATTTAGTTCCCGCCCACCCACCCAAGCGTTAGTTATCTAAAGATTTATTCTCAGTCAATTCTCTGATATCTAAGTACAAGCGCACAATAGGTGGGGATAACAATAGTTCCTTTAATGACTAACACTCGGGCGGGTGGGTGGGCCACAGTAGGAGAAGTTACCCGCCCACAAATTAAATTTAGTTCCCGCCCACCCACCCAAGCGTTAGTTATCTAAAGATTTATTCTCAGTCAATTTTCTGATATCTAAGTACAAGCGCACAAGAGGAGGTGATAACAATAGTTCCTTTAATGATTAACACTTGGGCGGGTGGGTGGGTCACAGTAGGATAAGCTACCCGCCCACAAATTAAACTTGGTTCCTGCCCACCCACCCAAGCGTTACTTATCAAGAGATTTATTGTTAAACAATTCTCTCATATCTAAATTCAAGCACACAAGAGGTTGGACAAACAATTGATCTTCTGACAAGTAACACTTGGGCGGGTCACAGTAGAAGAAGCTACCCGCCCATAAATTAAACTTTTGATTTTGTTATTTTGAGCTATTCTTATATTGAAAGTTTTGAATACCAAATTAATTTGGTCGAACAAACGCGTTCACATGAAAAAATATGAATTGTGTTACAAATGTTAATATACATACAAAGGCCTTGCTAAACGCGGAATTTCAACATTACATATCAGTATTTGAATATTCAAATGGTTATTTTAGTTTGTCTGTATGAGTCATCATATTATTATATTTATGTATAATTTATTTAGATTTTATATTATTATTTTATTTGTTTATTATAAAGTAAAATCAAATTCGAAAATTTAAATATAACCTAGAAACTACTTAACTTTTCTAAATACAATATTGACTGTCATAAATTACACAAACAAATAATAATATTGTCACGCTATTTGATTGTAGTTTCATTGAAACTTTCGATAATAACATTTCTTTAAAGCAGCAGTTAGTCATCAGTAAAATTACACATTAGGCGGCACGCGATATTCAAACGAAATGATTGATAATTGCCCTCCTGCGTCGATCGAATTGTCCATTGATGATTCAATTCTATTTTCCATGACTGACAACTATTTACGTCATTATTCTTTTGTGGAATTACAATAAACTTACGAGGGGGGTGTGTTGTATTCCAAGAATTATTCATATAAATTTAGATCTGACTGATCATGAAAAAAATACCGCAATTTGATTGGAATGAATTGTACAGGGTGTTCAAAAAAGAAGTAAAATATTTAAGGGGGTGGTAGTACGAACCACAACAAACAAAAAAGTCTTAATAAACATGGGTTGTCATAGCAACGGTTTCGGAGATATGGAACTTTTTTTTTTTCCTCCATTTTTTATTTTGCAAAAACGTGCATTTTCTTATCATAGTTGGCTGATGTTTTGTGAAATAAATATTCAGTTGTAGTCAGTGCAAGTTTTGATTGCTATGGCTGATTACTCTAATGCAGAACTACCCCCTTAAATATTTTACATTCTTTTTTGAACACCCTGTATAAACCATCAAGTTTAAATGTTCTGAAAGTTTGAATTGATAATTTTAATTTGTTTACACGATATTCGAAACACATTGTGATTTTTACGCGACGATAATCATTCCCGTCGTCCACATGGCCACCGCTGTCAATAAATCAGAGCGAATTAAGATTGTAACCTTGCTGCCATGCCAAAGGTCGTCGGCGTACACTTATTAAAACATACTGGTTGAAATAAATTGGACTGTTAGTAGTTCCGATGACCCGTCAGAGTGCACATCATAATATACTCATCCACTTTACGCACATGTTCCTTACAAAAAGAAATTGTATGCGTGTGTGTGTGTGAGCACGTGTAAAAAGTGACATCATTTCTATTTTTAAAAGGCAAATTGATGCGCACAAAAATATTACTTCTTTCACTGCACACGTTTATCTTCCAGTGGCATTTTGATCGCTTATTTATATTTTATATCATCAGTTGTTTTATTTTTGGATGTGATGTTTAGTTGGCATACGCTAGAAATTTTCTAAATTATTGCTACTAAATAGTACAAAACTAGGAACGTAAATGACATAATATCCTGAGCAAACATTAAATCAATTTATCTATTTATATAATCGACTAATTCAGTGTTATTTTTTTGTTGCAGGTATGATTCCAATCAATTTGTGGGTTGTAAGTATAGGAAATTAGATTTGTTGTATGTACAGTGTTCCCACCCACCCGCCCAAGTGTTTGTTATTAAAAAATTTGCTTATTCTCACACTTGGGCGGGTGGGCGGGAACATAGTTTATAAATATTGGGTCGGTGGCTTGATACAGTGTTCCCGCCCACCCGCCCAAGTGTTTGTTGTTAAGAAATTTGCTTATTCTCACACTTGTTGCGTTTCTGATGTTTTTAATTTGACAGATTGAATGACAATTGTCACTAATACGTCAAAGGTGGGCAGAATAACAATTTTTTTGATAAACAACATTTGGGCGGATGGGCGGGAACACAGTTTATAACTATTGGGCCGGTGATTTGATACAGTATTCCCGCCCAAGTGTTTGTTATCAAGAAGTTTCTTCATTCTCACACTTGTTGGGTTTCTGCTGTTTTTATTGTGACAGATTAAATGACAGTTGTCACTAATACGTCAAAGATGAACAGAATAATTTTTTTTTTATAACTAACATTTGGGCGGGTGGGCGGGAACATAGTTTATAACTATTGAGCCGGTGATTTGATACAGTGTTCCCGCCCACCCGCTTAAGTGATTGTTATCAAGAAATTTGCTTATTTTTACACTTAGGCGGGTGGGCGGGAACTTAGTTTATAACTATTGAGCCGGTGGTTTGATACAGTGTTCCCGCCCAAGTGTTTGTTATCAAGAAATTTGCTTATTCTTACACTTGGGCGGGTGGGCGGGAACACAGTTTATAATTATTAGACCGGTGGTTTGATACTGTGTTTCTGGCCGCCCGCCCAATTCTTTGTTATCAAGAAATTTTCTTAACTTTACACTTGGGCGGGTGGGCGGGATTACAGTTAATAACTATTGGGTCGGTGGTTTGATACAGTGTTTTTGCCCACCCGCCCAAGTGTTTGTTATCAAGAAATATGCTCATTCTCACACTTGTTGCGTTTTTGATGATTTTGGTATGACAGATTGAATGACAGTTGTCACTAATACGTCAAAGGTGGGCAGAATAACAAATTTTATGATAAATAACATTTGGGCGGGTGGGCGGTAACACAAATTAAAACAATTGGGCCGGTGGTTTGATACAGTGTTCCCGCCCACCCGCCCAAGTGTTTGTTATCAAAAAATATGCTTATTTTCATGTTTGTTGCGTTTCTGCAGTTTTTAGTATGACAGATTGAATGACAGTTGTCACTAATACGTCAAAGGTGGGCAGAATAACAATTTTTTTGATAACTTACACTTGGGCGGGTGAGCGGGAACACAGTTTATGGATATTGGGCTGGTGGTTTGATACAGTGTTCCCGCCCACCCGCCGAAGTGTTTGTTATCAAGAAATTTGCTTATTTTTACACTTGGGCGGTTGGGCGGGAACACAGTTCATAACTATTGGGCCATTGGTTTGATACAGTTTTCCCGCCCACCCGCCCAAGTGTTTGTTATCAAGAAATATGTTTATTCTCACGTTTGTTGCGTTTCTGCTGTTATTAGTATGACAGATTGAATGACAGTTGTCACTAATACGTCAAAGGTGGGCAGAATAACAATTTTTTTGATAACTAACACTTGGGCGGGTGGGCGGGAACACAGTTTATGGATATTGGGCTGGTGGTTTAATACAGTGTTCCCGCCCACCCGTCCAAGTGTTTGTTATCAAGAAATTTGCTTGTTTTTACACTTGGGCGGGTGTGCGGGAACACAGTTTATGGATATTGGGCTGGTGGTTTAATACAGTGTTCCCGCCCACCCGCACAAGTGTTAGTTATCAAGAAATTTGCTTATTCTCTTACTTGTTGCGTTTCTGATGTTTTTATTGTGACAGATTGAATGACCAGTTGTCACTAAAACATTCAAGGTGGGCACAATAACAAAATTCTTGATAACTTACACTTGGGCGGGTGGGCAGGAACACAGTTTATAAATACTGGGTTGGCGGTTTGATACAGTGTTCCTCCTCACCCGCCCAAGTGTTTGTTATCAAGAAATTAGCTTATTCTCACACTTGGGCGGGTGGGCGGGAACATAGTTTATAACTTTTGGGTCGATGGTTTGATACATTGTTTTCGACCACCCGCCCAAGTGTGTGTTATCAAGAAGTTTGCTTATTTTCACACTTGTTGCGTTTCTGATGTTTTATTGTGACAGATTGAATGACAGTTGTCACTAATACGTCAAAGATGAACAGATTAACAAATTTTTTGATAACTAACATTTGGGCGGGAACACAGTTTATAACTATTGGGCCGGTGATTTAATACAGTGTTCCCGCCCACCCGCCCAAGTGATTGTTATCAAGAAATTTGTTTATTTTCACATTTGTTGCGTTTCTGAGGTTTTTAGTGTGACAGATTGAATGATAGTTGTCATTAATACGTCAGAGGTGGGCACAATAACAAATTTCTTGATAACTAACACTTGGGCGGGTGGGCGGGAGCACAGTTTATAAATATTGGGCCGGTTGTTTGATACAGTGTTCCCGCCCACCCGCCCAAGTGTTTGTTATCAAGAAATATGCTCATTCTCACACTTGTTGCGTTTTTGATGTTTTTGGTATGACAGATTGAATGACAGTTATCACTAATACGTCAGAGGTGGGCACAATAACAATTTTTTTGATAACTAACACTTGGGCGGGTGGGCGGGAACACAGTTTATAGATATTTGGCCGGTGGTTTGATACAGTATTCTCGCCCACCCGCCCAAGTGTTAGTTATCAAGAAATTTGCTTAATCTCACAATTGTTGCGTTTCTGATGTTTTTACTGTGACAGATTGAATGACAGTTATAACTAATACGTAAAGGTGGGCAAAATAAAAAAAAAAATAGATAGCTGACATTTGGGCGGGTGGGCGGGAACACAGTTTATAACTATTATCCAGGTGGTTTGATACAGTGTTCCCGCCCACCCGCCCAAGTGTTTGTTTTCAAGAAATTTGATTATTCTCACACTTGTTGAGTTTCTGATGTTTTTAGTATGACAGATTGAATGACAGTTGTCATTAATACGTCAAAGGTAGGCACAATAACAACTTTTTTGATAACTAACACTTGGGCGGGTGGGCGGGAACAAAGTTTATAATTATTGGGCCGGTGTTTTGATACAGTGTTTCCGCCCACCCGCCCAAGTGTTTTTTATTAAGAAAGTTGCTTATTCTCACACTTGTTGCGTTCCTGCAGTTTTTAATGTGACAGATTGAATGACAGTTGTCACTAATACGTCAGAGGTGGGCACAGTAACAATTTTTTTGATAACTAACACTTGGGCGGGTGGGCGGGCACACAGTTTATAACTATTGGTCAGGTGGTTTGATGCAGTGTTCCCGCCCACCCGCCCAAGCGTTTGTTTTCAAGAAATTTGCTTATTCTGACACTTGGGCGGGTGGGCGGTAACACATTTTTTAAATATTGGACTGCTGGTTTGATACAGAGTTTCCTCCCACCCGCCCAAGTCTTTATTATCAAGAAATATGTTCATTCTCACAATTGTTGCTTTTTTGCTGTTTTTAATGTGACAGTTTGAATGACAGTCGTCATTAATACGTCAGAGGTTGGTACAATAACAAATTTTTTGATTACTAACACTTGGGCGGGTGGGTGTGAACACAGTTTATAAATATTGGGTTGGTGGTTTGTTACAGTTTTCCCCCCCACCCGCCCAAGTGTTTGTTACCAAGAGTTTTGCTTATTCTTACACTTGTTGCGTTTCTGATATTTTTAACGTGACAGATTAAATGACAGTTGTCACTAATACGTCAAAGGTGGGCACAATAACAATTTTTTTGAAACTAACACTTGTGCGGGTGGGCGGGAACACAATTTATAAATATTAGGCCAGTGATTTGATACAGTGTTCCCGCCCACCCGACCAAGTGATAGTTATCAAGAAATGTGCCCATACTCACATTTGTTGCGTTTCTGATGATTTTATTGTGACAGAATCAATGACAGTTGTCACTGATACGTCAAAGGTAGTTACAATTACATTTTTTTGATAAGTAACACTTGGGCGGGTGGGCGGGAAAACAGTTTACAACTATTGGGCCGGTGGTTTGATACAGTGTTCCCGCCCACCCGCCCAAGTGTTAATTATCAAGAAATTTGCTTATTTTTACACTTGTTGCGTTTCTGATGTTTTTTAATGTGACAGATTGAATGACAGTTGTCACTATTACGTCAGAGGTGGGCACAATAACTAATTTCTTGATAACTAACACTTGGGCGGGTGGGTGGGAACACAGTTCATAAATATTGGGCCGGTGGTTTGATACAGTGTTCCCGCCCACACGCCCAAGTGTTTATTATTAAGAAATTAACTTATTCTCAAACTTGTTGCGTTTCTGCTGTTTTTAGTATGACAGATTCAATGAAAGTTGTCACCAATACGTCAGTGGTGAGCACAATAACAAATTCCTTTTAACTATTTTTTGGGCGGGTGGGCGGGAACATAGTTTATAACTATTGGGCAAGTGGTTTGATACAGTGTTTCCGCCCACCCGCCCAAGTGTTTTTAGTTAAGAAAGTTGCTTATTCTCACACTTGTTGCGTTTCTGCAGTTTTTAATGTGACAGATTGAATGACAATTGTCACTAATACGTCAGAGGTGGGCACAGTAACAATTTTTTTGATAACTAACACTTGGGCGGGTGGGCGGGCACACAGTTTATAACTATTGGGCAAGTGGTTTGATACAGTGTTCCCGTCCACCCGCCCAAGTGATTGTTATCAGGAAATATGTTTATTTTCACACTTGGGCGGGTGGGCGGGAACACAGTTCATAACTATTCGGCCGGTGATTTTATACAGTGTTCCCGCTCACCCACCCAAGTGATAGTTATCAAGAAATTTGCTTATTCTAACATTTGTTTGCGTTTCTGATGTTTTTAATGTGACAGATTGAATGACAGTTGTCACTAATACGTCAGAGGTGGGCACAATAACAATTTTTTTGATAACTGACACTCGGGGTGGACTAAATTCAGGTAACTACTCAATTTTATGTAAGTTTGTAAACATAGTAGACAGCCAATATAAATAATTCAACTCTTTATCTATTAATAATGAACGCTAATGAGCGACACCAGCGTTTATATAAACCTATTGCAATTTGCGACCAATTGACGTCAATTAGCTAAACTTTGAATATGTGTTGGAAACACATTGCATAATAAATGTTAACAATTAATTACAAAGATTGATATTTTAATAATTGTATAACTTAATTAGCATAATTCAATTGCGCCTCGGATATTGAGCTATAAATCTTTGTAAAATAAAAACACGCACGATGTGAGTAAACTATACTAGGAAACATTAATAATTTCGAATCTATTTGTTGTTAGTGAACAAATGGCGCATTATCATTTGATCACGACGTTTCGCGTTGATTATGCTAATTTTTCAATTAATAATCGCACCTAATTTATAACCCGGAGTAATACAAATGAGTGTAATTGGCAAGGTCAACATGCCTGAGAAAATTCTAATGTGCGAATATACACTAATAACCTAAATTTTTTTGATATGTTTGTAATTTATGTAGCTGCTGCACTTTGCCGGGTAATTTAAACAATCTATGCGTTCAGAATAACATATAACAATTTGCATTAGGCACGTGGGTAGTGCTATTGTTGGCTTATAAATAGATTTAAATTAAGAAAGAAAATTTTGGCGCCTGTTATTAGTTTGGACAAAGTTTTTCTAGCTTTGTTGTTTATAAATATTAAAATTTGCATGTTTTGTTGATTATCCTGAGCTATTTTTAGGTAATTATTTACATCCTAAAATAGTTTGTTGAACTATTCGAACAATATTTTATTTATTTCATCAATTTATCAATTCACAAGTTTCAAAATTAAATCACAAATCTCAGAATCAATTTACAAACTTCAGAATTAATTTAAAAAATGTTAGAAGCCTTTTGGAAATTTCAGATTTGATTTGTAAACTTCAAAAGCAATTTACTAGCTTCAGAATTAAAATAAAAGCTTTCTGAAAACTTCAGAATAGATTTGTAAACTTCAAAATCAATTTACTAGTTTCAGAATTAGTTTAGAAACTTCAGAATCAATTCAAGAAACGTTAGAAGCTTTTTAGAAATTTTAGAATAGATTTATAAATCTCAAAACCAATTTGTAAGCTTCAGAATTAAATCACAAATCTCAGAATTAATTCACAAACTTCAGAATCAATTTAAAAAAAGTTAGAAGTCTTCTGGAAATTTTAGATTGGATTTGTAAACTTTAAAAGCAATTTACCAGCTTCAGAACTGATTCACAAACTTCAAAATTAATTCGTAAACTTCAGAATTATTTTAAGAAACGTTAAAAGCTTTTCGAAAACTTCAGAATAGATTTGTAAACTTCAAAATCAATTTACTAGTTTCAGAATTAGTTTAGAAACTTCAGAATCAATTCAAGAAACGTTAGAAGCTTTTTAGAAATTTTAGAATAGATTTAAAAATTTCAAAACCAATTTGCAAGCTTCAGAATTAAATCACAAATCTCAGAATTAATTCACAAACTTCAGAATCAATTTAAAAAACGTTAGAAGCCTTTTGGAAATTTCAGATTGGATTTGTAAACTTCAAAAGCATGTTACCAGCTTCAGAATTGATTCACAAACTTCAAAATTTAATAGTAAACTTCAGAATTATTTTAAAAAACGCTAAAAGTCTTCTAAAAACTTCAGAATAATATTGTAAACTTCAAAACGAATTTAGAAGTTTCAGAATTGATTCACACTTAAAATAAATTTATATATATATACAGCAACAGCTTTCATAAAATGAGGCTATAATTAAGTACGTTTTAATTTGGCGAAATAATTGTAGTAATATTCCGTTTGGCAACGCTTCTTAGGTATTTTTAAGTGATAAGTAACTTGAAATGAATGTTACAAGTCGCTGAACTAGTAGCTTATAATAAAATTCATTCATTTTATAATAAAATTTGTGCTAAAAATTGTAAACGTTTAATTAAAATTAATTGTTATCCAATACATGACGCAAAACAATAACACCGATATCGATTTCAATATTATGACTTAATACATAGCTAATAAACAATAATTAAACGTGCATTTCCGCGTTTCGTGCCCGGCAATCATTCAATTAGTAACAATGAAGTCGTGATTGCTCGAACCTTCCACAAGATAAAATTGCGAAAAAGAAATCTATAATATAATATAAAGCAAAGTTTATATACGTTCGAATCGATCGATTCAGAAACGTAAATATCGATGATGTCAGTGCTCACGACGTAGCTCGCTCCTTGTTTGACTTTGTGCGCGTCTCAGTCAATTGCACATGAGAACGGGCAAAGCCGGCAGAGGTGAACAACTCCATGATGTTCACATGCACACAGGTAACGAACGCATCAGATGCACCTCAGACGCGTGGGTTTTCATTTTGTTTTTGATTTGTTGTTGCACTAACGATATTTTTATCTAAGTAGAGTTTGTTTAACTTTCTATTAATGGGGCTCGTATGTTATGTCTTTAACAGTTAAAATTAAATCGTTAATTTTGTGTAGGTATACAAGAAATTTAGTGTAGGATAATATGCATATATTATCAGGATGGAGAGTGGAATAGACAAAACATTTGATATAAATAAAGCTTACATGCTAATTTGGGATTGATAAAAATAGTATATTGTAGAAATAACACGTAATGATACCAATTATGCACGGGTAGGAACGCTTCAATTTATACATTACGTGCAAAAAAGAAATTAGTTTATATTATTTAATTATTTATGGAAACAAACTATTATTCGCTCCATATCTTTTGCGCTTGAATTTAGATATGAGAGAATTGTTTAACAATAAATCTTTTGATAACAAACGCTTGGGTGGCTGAGCGGGAGCCAAGTTTAATTCTTCAACTGTGACCCACCCACTCGCCCAAGTGTTAGTCATCAAAGAAACTATTGTTTGCCCCACCTCTTGTGAGGTTTTTGATTTGTGAGCGATTTTGTAATAATTTTAGCTTCCAAAAACAATTGAATTTTATTTTTTTTACATTTTTAAATTTTTTAATATTTTACACAATATCTTGAGCTACTAATTACTAAATTTTATTAAAATCGCTTAAAAGATTTATGAGCGATTTTGTAAGATTTTAGCATTTTTTGAACAGAAAACCTACAAAAAATAATTGAATTGTAAAAATATTACAATTTTTGTATTTTTAAACGTTAAGCATTATCCTGAGTTACTATTAACTAAATTTTATGAAAATCGCTCAGCTGGTTTTGGTTTTATAAGCGATTATGTAATAATTTTAGCATTTTTTTAAACAAAAATGTACAAAAAACAATTAAATTGTGAAAATATTACAAAATTTGTATTTTATTTAAGTCAAGCAATCTCATGAGTTACTAATTACTAAATTTGAATAAAATCGCTTAACTCGTTTTGGTTTTGTGAGCGATTATGTAAAAATTTTAGCATTTTTTTAACTAAAAATGCACAAAAAACAATTCAATTGTAAAAATATTACAAAATTTGTATTTCAATTACGTCAAGCATTATCCTGAGTTACTAATTACTAAATTTGAATAAAATCGCTTAACTGGTTCTGGTTTTGTAAGCAATTACGTAAGTGTTTTAGCATTTTTTTAATCAAAATTGAACAAAAAACAATTGAAATGTAAAAATATTACATAATTTGTATTTCAATTACGTCAAGCATTGTCCTTAGTTACTAATTGCTTAATTTGAATAAAATCCCTCAATTGGTTTTGGTTTTTTAAGCGATTATGTAAGAGTTTTAGTATTTTTTTAACCAAGAATGTACAAAAAACAATTGAATTGTAAAAATATTACAAAATTTGTATTTAAAATACGTCAAGCATTGTCCTGAGTTACTAATTACTAAATTTGAATAAAATCGCTCAACTAGTTTTGGTTTTGTAAGCGATTATGTTAGAATTTTAGCATTTTTTGAACTAAAAATGTACAAAAAACAATTGAATTGTAGAATTATTACAAAATTTCTATTTCAAATACGTCCAGCATTGCCCTGAGTTACTAATTACTAAATTTGAATTTAATCGTTCAACTCGTTTTGGTTTTGTAAGCGATTACCTAAGAATTTTAGCATTTTTTGAATCAAAATTGTACAAAAAACAATTGAATTGTAAAAATATTACAAAATTTGTATTTCAATTACGTCAAGCATTGCCCTGAGTTACTAATTACTAAATTTGAATAAAATCGCTTAACTGGTTTTGGTTTTGTAAGCGATTTTGTAAGAATTTTAGCATTTTTTTAACCAAAAATGTACAAAAATCAATTAAATTGTGAAAATATTACAAAATTTGTATTTTCATATGTCAAGAAATGTCCTGAATTACTTATTACTAAATTTGAATAAAATCGCTCAATTCGTTTTGGTTTTGTAAGCGATAACGTAAGAATTTTAGAAATTTTTGAATCAAAATTGTACAAAAAACAATTGAATTGTAAAAATTTTACAAATTTTGTATTTCAAATACGTCAAGCATTGTTCTGAGTTACTAATTACTAAATTTGAATAAAATCGCTCAACTAGTTTCAGTTTTCTAAGCGATTAACAAAGAATTTTAACATTTTTTCAACAAAAACTGTACAAAAAACAATTGAATTGTGAAATTATTATAAAATTTGTATTTTAATTACATCAAGCAATGTCCTGGGTTACTAATCACTAAATTTGAATAAAATCGCTTAATTCGTTTTGGATTTGTAAGCGATTACGTAAGAATTTTAGCATTTTTTGAACCAAAATTGTACATTTTAATTGTAAAAATATTACAAGATTTGTATATTAAATACGTCCAGCATTGTCTTGAGTTTCTAACTACTAAAATTGAATAAAATCGCTCAACTGGTTTTGGTTTTGTGGGCGATTACGTAAAAATTTTAGCATTTTTTGAACGAAAAATCTATAAAAAACAATTAAATTGTGAAAATTTTACAAGATTTGTATTTTAGATACGTCAAGCAATGTTTTGAGTTACTAATTACTAAATTTATATAAAATCGCTTAACTGGTTTTGGTTTTGTAAGCGATTACGTAAGAATTTCAGCATTTTTTGAACCAAAATTGTACAAAATACAATTGAATTCTGAAAATATTGCAAAATTTTTATTTTAGATACGTCAAGTAATGTCCTGAGTTACTAATTACTAAATTTGAATAAAATACCTCAACTGGTTTTGGTTTTATAAGCGATTACGTATGAATTTTAGCATTTTTTGAACCAAAAATGTAAAAAAATAATTTAATTGTTAAAATATTACAAAATTTGTATTTCAATTACGTCAAGGATTGCTCTGAGTTACTAATTACTAAGTTTGAATAATAAAATCGCTCAATTGGTTTAGGTTTTGTAAGCGATTACGTAAGAATTTTAGCATTTTTTGACCAATAATGTACAAAAAACAAATGAATTGTAAAAATATTACAAGATTTGTATTTAAAATACGTCAAGCATTATCTTAAGTTACTAATAACTAAATTTTATGAAAATCGCTCAGCTGGTTTTGGTTTTATAAGCGATTATGTTAGAATTTTATCATTTTTTTAACCAAAATTGTATAAAAAACAATTGAATTGTAAAAATATCACAAAATTTGTATTTTAAATACGTCAAGCATTGCCCTGAGTTACCAATCATAAATTTGAATAAAATCGCTCAACTAGTTTTGGTTTTGTAAGCGATTATGTTAGAATTTAAGCGTTTTTTTTAACCATAAATATACAAAAAACAATTAATTTGCGAAAATATCACAAAGTTTGAATTTTAAATAGACCAAGAAATGTCTTGAGTTACTAATTACTTAATTTAAATGAAATCGCTCAACTCGTTTTGGTTTTGTGAGCGATTATGTAAGAATTTTAGCATTTTGTGAACCAAAATTGTACAAAAAACAATTGAATTGTGGAAATATTACAAAATTTGTATTTTAATTACGTCAATCAATATCTTGAGCTACTAATTACTAAATTTGAATAAAATCGCTTAACTGGTTTTGGTTTTCTAAGCGATTATGTAAGAGATTTAGCATTTTTTGAAACAAAAATGTACAAAAAACAACTGAATTGTGAAAATATTACAAAATTTATATTTCAACTATGTCAAGCAATGTCCTGAGTTACTAATTTCTTAATTTGAATAAAATCGCTTAACTAGTTTTGGTTTTGTAAGCGATTATGTAAGAATTTTAGCATTTTTTGAACCAAAAATGTACTAAAAACAATTGAAATATGAATATATTACAAAATTTGTATTTTAAAAACGTCAAGCATTGTTCTGAGTTACTAATCACTAAATTTGAATAAAATCGCTCAATTCGTTTTGGTTTTGTAAGCGATTATGTAAGAATTTTAGCATTTTTTTAACCAAAAATGTACAAAAAACAATTGAATTATGATAATATTACAAATTTTGTATTTCAAAAACGTTAAGCATTGTCCTGAGTTACCAATTACTAAATTTTATAAAATCGCTTAACTCGTTTTGGTTTTGTAAGCGATTAAGTAATGATTTTAGCTTTTTTTGAACCAAAAATGTACAATAAACAATTGAATTGTAAAAATCTTACAAAATTTGTATTTTAAAAACGTCAAGCATTATTCTGAACTACTAATTACTAAATTTGAATAAAATCGCTCAACTGGTTTTGGTTTTATAAGCGATTACGTAAGAATTTTAACGATTTTTTAACAAAAAATGTACAAAAAACAATTGAGTTGTGAAACTATTACAAAATTTGTGATTTAAATACGTCCAGCATTGTCTTGAGTTACTAACTAGTAAAATTGAATAAAATCGCTCAACTGGTTTTGGTTTTGTGGGCGATTACGTAAGAATTTTAGCATTTTTTGAACCAAAAATCTATAAAAAACAATTAAATTGTGAAAATATTACAAGATTTGTATTTTAGATACGTCAAGCAATGTTTTGAGTTACTAATTACTAAATTTAAATAAAATCGCTTAACTCGTTTTGGATTTGTAAGCAATTACGTAAGAATTTTAGCATTTTTTGAACCAAAATTGTACAAAAAACAATTGAATTCTGAAAATATTGCAATTTTTGTATTTTAATTACGTCAAGTAATGTCCTGAGTTACTAATTACTAAATTTGAAAAAAATACCTCAACTGGTTTTGGTTTTATAAGCGATTTTGTATGAATTTTAGCATTTATTGAATCAAAAATGTATAAAATCAATTAAATTGTAAAATTATTACAAATTTTTCATTTCAATTACGTCAAGCATTGTTTTGAGTTATTATTTACTTAATTTGAATAAAATCGCTCAATTCGTTTTGGTTTTGTAAGCGATTACGTAAGAATTTTAGCATTTTTTGACCAATAATCTGCAAAAAACAAATGAATTGTAAAAATATTACAAGATTTGTATTTAAAATACGTCAAGCATTATCCTAAGTTACTAATAACTAAATTTTATGAAAATCGCTCAGCTGGTTTTGGTTTTATAAGCGATTATGTAAGAATTTTTATCATTTTTTTAACCAAAAATGTATAAAAAACAATTGAATTGTAAAAATTTTACAAAATTTGTATTTCAAATACGTCAAACATTGTCCTGAGTTACTAATTACCTAATTTGAATAAAATCGCTCAACTCGTTTTGGTTTTTTAAGCGATTACGTAAGAATTTTAGCATTTTTTCAACTAAAAACCTACAAAAAAACAATTGAATTGTAAAACTATTACAATTCTTGTATTTTTATACGTTGAGCATTATCCTTAGTTACTATTTATAAAATTTTATGAAAATCGCTTAGCTGGTTTTGGTTTTATAAGCGATTATGCAAGAATTTTTGCATTTTTTTAATCAATAATGTATAAAAAACAATTGAATTATAAAAATATTACAAAATTTGTATTTTTATAACGTGAAGCATTGTCGTGAGTTACTAATTACTAAATGTGAATAAAATCGCTCAGCTGGTTTTGGTTTTGTAAGCGATTATGTAAGAACTTTAGCATTTTTTGAACCAAAAATGTACTAAAAACAATTGAAATATGAATATCTTACAAAATTTGTATTTTAAAAACGTCAAGCATTGTTCTGAGTTACTAATTACTAAATTTGAATAAAATCGCTTAACTCGTTTTGGTTTTGTAAGCGATTATGTTAGAATTTTAGCATTTTTTGAAACAAAAATGTACAAAAAACAATTGAATTGTGAAAATATTACAAAATTTGTATTTTAAATACGTTAAGCATTGTCTTGAGCTACTAATTACAAAATTTGAATAAAATCGCTCAACTCGTTTTGGTTTTGTAAGCGATTATGTAAGAATTTTATCATTTTTTAAACAAAAATGTATAAAGAACAATTGAGATGTAAAAATTTTACAAAGTTTGTATTTCAAATACGTCAAGCTATGTCTTGAGTTACCAATTACTAACTTTGAATGTAATCGCTCAACTGGTTTTGGTTTTGTAAGCGATTACGTAAGAATTTTACCATTTTTTTAACTAAAAATTGTACTTAGATATCATAGAATTGTCTGAGAATAAATCTTTTGATAACTAACGCTTGGGTGGGTGGGCGGGAACCAAGTATAATTTGTGGGCGGGTAGCTTCTTCTACTGTGAAGTGTTATTTAAGATTTAATTGATTACAAAGTACATATTTAATTTTTAAACTGTTTATTGATAGAAAATGCAATGCATAAAAGTATCTTTACTGCTACGACTTAAACAAACTGTTCAATACCATAAATTATTAACGTTATTGATAATAAAAGTTCTAGGAATAAATGTCATGACTTCCAATCCATCATATTTTATCTAAAAAGAATCGCAACATCATTATTTTCTTATTTCAAACGTTGAATCATGTTTATTTATAAACACCAATTTATTTTTGTATTATAATCTATTTCCAACTATATAAACCTGTCATTCTCTGCAATCACGATCCAGTCTAAATTGTCAATGAACAATTAAGTAGTAAAAAAATACTGAAATCTGTGGCGATAATTAATTTGTTCTAAGTAACTTAGCACAGTAGACATTTCCTGGTTGGCAGCGGGAGCATGTGTGTCTAAATGAGCGTCTATTAGATTTTTACTGTTATTAAATTATGTCATAAACAAGTGTTACGCGCAGTGGCAACAAATCCTGAAATATACGATCGTGTTGTTTATATTATGGGACACAAAAGAAAGGAAAATAAATATTGAGATTATATTAAAAAAAATTAATTAAGAGAAAATAAATTCTATTCTTCTTGGCAATTAGATTGTAATAAATTCATGGCATGAACTACATTTCTGAGCCAATGCAGGAACTTTATTAGAACCAAAATAAACAATTTACCTATTTTGGAGAAACTATTTTACAAATGTAAACAACATCTCTATTAGTACATGTACTTATGATGAAAAGCGTCAATTATTCATCAAATAGACTAATAACACACCAAGATTTATACATGCAATTCTTAGAAAGCGTTGTAACTATACAAATTATTACTCAACATAAGTTAGTAATGCATTTGTCATGTTGATATACAATTTTATTATTTTAATAGATGCATTGTTATAATTTTGCAATAAAGTATAATTTTTGCTCTTCACTCATTAAAGCTTTCATCACAGAATATTTACAAATCAAGCTGCACACATTGATAGTTTATTTACAAAATTGGATCACATCTAATATTAGATGTTAATAGTGCACTTATTGAATTATAATTGAAAAAAATATTAATTTTTGTAATTTACGTAAATCCTATTTTGAAAAATTGCTACGGCTCAATTAGTTAATCAAATTTAACTAGTTTTATTTTTTTGATTAATTGGAGTATGGAGTATTGTTTAAAAATTATGTTGAGGTTAGATTCGAAAAATTGTAGCCTCAGAACATGTAAGTTTGAGCTTATTCAATTTTGTAATTTACGTAAATCTTATTTTGAAAATTTGCTACGGCCCAATCAGTTAATCAAATTAAACCAATTTTATTTTTTTGATTAATTGGAGTATGGAGTATTGTTTAAAAATTATATTGAGGTTAGATTTCAAAAATTGTAGCCTCAGAACATTTCAGTTTGAGTTTATTTAATTTTGTAATTTACGTAAATCCTATTTTAAAAAATTGCTACGGCTCTTTCATTTAATCAAATTTAACCATTTTTGTTTTTTTGATTAAATGGAGTATGCAGTATTGTTTAAAAAATATATTGAGGTTAGATTCCAAAAATTGTAGCTTCAGAACGTTTAACTTTGAGTTTATTCAATTTTGTAATTTTTGTAAATCTTATTTTGTAAAATTGCTACGGCCCAATCAGTTAATCAAATTTAACCAATTTTATTTTTTTAATTACTTGGAGTATGGAGTATTATTTAAAAATTATGTTGAGGTTAGATTCCAAAAATTGTAGCCTCAGAACATTTAAGTTTGAGTTTATTCAATTTTGTAATTTACGTAAATCCTATTTTAAAAAATTGCTACGGCTCTTTCATTTAATCAAATTTAACCATTTTTGTTTTTTTGATTAATTGGAGTATGGAGTATTGTTTAAAAAATATATTGAGGTTAGATTCCAAAAATTGTAGCCTCAGAACGTTTAAGTTTGAGTTTATTCAATTTTGAAATTTACGTAATTCTTATTTTGAAAATGTGCTACGGCCCAATCAGTTAATCAAATTAAACCAATTTTATTTTTTTGATTAATTGGAGTATGGAGCTCTGTTTAAAAATTATGTTGAGGTTAGATTCCAAAAATTGTAGCCTCACTTAAATTTTATTTTTTGTTTTCTTAAATTAATGTTCTTAAATACTGGCGGACAAAGTATATAAATTATGTTTATTATGACTTCCTCTATATAATTAGTAGTTGATATTTGAAAAAATTGATGCTAATATTGTTTTATAGCTTTTTTATTAATCAATAAATTAAGCATAAAGATAAGCTATTGATTAAATTAATATTTTCAAATATATCTGATTTTAGACAATTGTATTACCTCATACCTCAAGAATTGCTAATAAAATCCATAATAACGTTTTAATGCAATAAATAAATATTTTTATAACACAGTTAATACTTGCAAATTATTTGAATAAATATATCGCAACACTTGTTTGTGTAAATAATAAAATTTATGAACATCAAATGACAGTATCTCAATATCAATAATATGACGCGTTTATTGTTATTCATACAAGATGTTTATTTTTTATTTAAAATATGCTGGAACACAAATTATTGACGTGATGTTGCATTGAAGTGGACGGGAAATGCGTAGGAATGTTTACAACGCGTCAAAAGTCGCTCGAAATAAAAATAGGAAAAGCATAAATTTTGAAAATGTATGTGGAAATTAATTTGATATTAAATGTAAAGTAAGCGAAACAGTTTTGATTGCTTAGGCAACAAAAGGATTATTACAAGTGAAATTTTACTCATTAAGAAATCAAGTTCTTACTTCCCAAATTAGAAATTATTTGCAACACAAAAATTGTTGAAATATCCGCAATTTGCAAATCTTGTTCGACAAGGAAATTAGAAAGTTAAACAGGCAAAGACACTTTAAAAACGTATAACAATGCGAAATATTCTAAATAAGTTTAAAGACAAGGCAACAATTTATTATAATTTATTGTAATAGGTATACATAGTTTTCCATTAGCATACGTACGTATTTTTTTAAATTGCTAGTGATATCATTGCTAAATATAGTAGGTGGGTACCAACAAGGCGGTTAAAAAATAAATCTTATCTATATAGTTTCCAAAGTGCAGAATTATAATTAATTACTAATTTTTAGTAAAAAATAATACAACCTATGCAGCTATGTACTGATAGGTAGCGCCAGCTATCCTTGTTTGTTCTAAGATTACCAATGTAAACATTTATTATCTCAATAATAATGCGTATGATTATCTGAACGCATCACGCAAACAAACAGAGTTTGTTCCATGAAACGATAAGATAATTCCAGGAATAGACGGCTCTTTTCGATGAAAACTTTCTATAAATAAATGTATGCTCCACTTTGTAAATGCATTACGCTTTCAAGCGTTAAATATTGTGCCGTGCAATTTGCGGCATTATCGCTGCATCTCGAGCTTGAAACATTCGCAAAATTAATGGAATGTGTCCGTTTAGTAGTAGCTATTGATTGATGATAATGCATCGGAAAATATATATTGCATAAGTTGCTATTTATTATATATTTAGATATTATCTAAACAAGTTTGTTCGCAATTGTATGAAATTAATTATTTTTTTATAAATTTTATTTTTATTTCAACGCGGACACAGAATGAATAATATTTAGTTTATGGAGTCGAAAAATGTATCAAATAAACTTGAGAGACTGCTCTATGCAACAATAATCTCAAAATTTAATTTTAAAAATTGAAATCATTTTTTATAAATTTTTGAAAATTTTCTTTAAATTCTGTTTTGATTGGGCGCGCACAGAATAAAGAATTTTCAATTTATTATGTCAAAAAATTAATTAAACTTACTTAAGAGACTACTTTATAGAGTAATAAACCCAAAATTTGATTTTGAAAATTTTTAATTTTATTTATTAATTTTTGAAAATATTAAGTTTTTTTTTTTAAATCTATTTTTGCTGAAGCACGCACAGAATAAACAATTTTTAATTTTAAAAGTCAAAAAATTAACCAAACTTACTTAAGATGCTACTCTATAGAGTAATAATCTCAAAATTTAATTTTGAAAATTGAAAATTGTTTTTATAAATTTTTGAAAATATTTGAATTTTTTAAAAATTTAATTTTTGTTTGGACGCTCACAGAATAAACATTTTTTTGTGGATTTTTTTTTACAGTTGGCACTAATGGTATTCAAGTATGTTTGTACCAAATTACATAAAAATCTAATGTATTACTTTTGAGTTATAGGGTTTTAAGCTGTTTACTTACTATTTGCATTTAAGTAGGCAGTGATGATTGATATAAAATTAAATCAATTTTAACGTATGAATTTTTATGAGTTTTTTACAGTTGGTACTAATGGTATTTAGCTATATTAGTACCAAATTAGATACAAGTCTAATGTATCACTTTTGAGTTATGGGGTTTTAAGCTGGTTACTAACTTCTTTTGGTTTTTTATCATTTTTTTACAGTTGGTACTATAAATCATCTAACAACTTCGAAATGGTTTATTGGAAATTTATGAAATTTGGTACTAATAAACTAAATTATTACTAGTACCAACTGTGTAAAAATGATCAAATTTTCTTAGCTCAATTTAAAAAATCTTGGCTCAATCGATCTCATCTTCTTAAAAACAAGAACTACAATGGCGATAAACTATCTAATAACTTTAAAATGGTTCATTGGAAATTTATAAAATTTGGTACTAATAAACTAAATTATTACTAGTACCAAATGTATAAAAATGATCAAAATTGATTAGCCCCATTTGATAGAATCTTGATCGCCTAACTTACTGCAAAAGCTGTAATGTCAATAAAACATCCAATAACTTCTAAATGGTTTATTGGAAATTGATGAAATTTGGTACTGATGCACTAAATTATTACTAGTAAAAAACTGTGTAAAAATGATCAAAATTGATTTGCTCAATTTAAAAAAATCTTGACTTAATCGATCTCATCTTATTAAAAACAGGAACTACAATGGCGATCAAACATCTAATAAGTTCGAAACGGTTCATTAGAAAATTATGAAATTTGGTACTAATAAACTGAATTACTACTAGTACCAACTGTGTAATAAAGATCAAAATTGATTCGCTCAATTTAAACAAATCTTGGCTTAATCGATCTCATCTTACTAAAAGCAGGAACTACAATGGCGATAAACTATCTAATAACTTCAAAATAGTTCATTGGAAATTTATGAAATTTGGTACTAATAAATTAAATTGTTACTAATACCAACTGTGTAAAAATGATCAAATTTGATTAGCTCAATTTAAAAAAATCTTGGCTTAATCGATCTCATCATATTAAAAACAGGAACTACAATGGCGATCAAACATCTTATAAGTTCGAAACGGTTCATTGGAAAATTATGAAATTTGGTACTAATAAACTGAATTATTATTAGTACCAACTGTGTAAAAATAATCAAAATCGATTCGCTCAATTTTAAAAAATGTTGACTTTATCGATCTCATCTTATTAAAAACAGGAACTGCAATGGCAATAAACTATCTAATAACTTCAAAATGGTTCATTGGAAATTAATGAAATTTGGTACTAATAAACTGAATTATTACTAGTACCAACTGTGTAAAAATGATCAAAATTGATTCGCTCAATTTAAAAAAATCTTGACTTAATCGATCTCATCATATTAAAACAGGAACTACAATGGCGATAAAACATCTAATAAGTTTGAAATGGTTCATTGAAAATTTATGAAATTTGGTTCTAATAAACTAAATTATTACTAGTAGCAACTGTGTAAAAATGATCAAAATTGATTCGTTCAATTTAAAAAGATCTTGGCTTAATCGATCTCATCTTATTAAAAACAAGAACTACAATGGCGATAAACTATCTAATAATTTTGAAATGGTTTATTGGAAATTTATAAAATTTGGCACTAATAAACTAAATTATTACTAGTACCAACTGTATAAAAATGATCAAAATTGATTTGCTCAAATTAAAAGAGTCTTGACTTGATCAATCTCATCTTACTAAAAACAGAAACTACAATGGCGATAAAACATCTAATAACTTCGAAATGGTTCATTGGAAATTGATGAAATTTGGTACTGATACACTAAATTATTACTAGTACCAACTATGTAAAAATGATCAAAATTGATTCGCTCAATTTAAACAAATCTTGACTTAATCGATCTCATCTTATTAAAAACAGAAACTACAATGACGATAAAACATCTAATAACTTCTAAATGGTTTATTGGAAATTGATGAAATTTGGTACTGATACACTGAATTATTATTAGTACCAACTGTGTAAAAATTATCAAAATTGATTCGCTCAACTTAAAAAAATCTTGGCTTAATCGATCTCATCTTATTAAAAACAGGAACTACAACGGCGATAAACTATCTAATAACTTCGAAATGGTTCATTGGAAATTTATGAAATTTGGTACTAATAAACTAAATTATTACTAGTACCAAATATATAAATATGATCAAAATTGATTAACCCCATTTGATAGAATCTTGATCGCCTAACTTACTGCAAAAGCTGTAATGTCAATAAAACATCCAATAACTTCTAAATGGTTTATTGAAAATTGATGAAATTTGGTACTGATGCACTAAATTATTACTAGTAAAAAACTGTGTAAAAATGATCAAAATTGATACGCTCAATTTAAAAAAATCTTGACTTAATCGATCTCATCTTATTAAAAACAGAAACTAGAATGGTGATAAAACATCTAATAACTTCTAAATGGTCCATTGGAAATTTATAAAATTTGGTATTAATAAACTAAATTATTACTAGTGCCAACTGTGTAAAAATTATCAAAATTGATTCGCTCAATTTAGTAATATCTCAACTCAGTCGATCTCGTCTTACTTACTGTTGAAGAGATAGAGGCAACAAGACATCTTATAACTTCTAAAAGTTTTATTGGAAATGTATGAAATTTGGTACTGATACACTAAATTATTACTAGTACAAACTGTGTAAAAATGATCAAAATCGATTCGCTCAATTTAGTAACATCTCAACTCAATCGATCTCGTCTTACTTTCTGTAGAAGCTATAGAGGCAACAAAACAACTCATAACTTCTAAAAGGTTTATTGGAAATTTATGAAATTTGGTACTGATACACTAAATTATTAGTAGTACCAACTGTGTAAAAATGATCAAAATTGATTCGCTCAAATTAAAAGAATCTTGACTTAATCGATCTCATCTTATTAAAAACAGAAACTGCAATGGCTATAAAACATCTAATAACTTCGAAATGGTTTATTGGAAATTAAAGAAATTTGGTATGGTGTTGATATATATTTAAGTCAATTTCAACGTATAATTTTTTATGAATTTTTCACAGTTGGTACTAATGCTATTTAGCTATATTAGTACCAAATTAGATACAAGTCTAATGTATTACTTTTGAGTTATGGGGTTTTAAGCTGTTTACTAACTTTTTGCAGTTAAGTAGGCAATGATGATTGGTATACAATTAAGTTAGTTTAAACGTATGGATTTTTATTATTTTTTTACGGTTGGTACTAATGGTATTTAGCTATATTAGTACCAAATTAGATTCAAGTCTAATGTATCACTTTTGAGTTATGGGGTTTTAAGCTGTTTACTAACTTTTTGCAGTTAAGTTGGCAATGATGATTGATATAAATTTAAGTCAATTTCAACGTATGAATTTTTATGATTTTTTTTACAATTGGTACTAACGGTATTTAGCTATATTAGTACCAAATTAGATTCAAGTCTAATGTATCACTTTTGAGTTATGGGGTTTTAACTGTGTACTAACTTTTTGCAGTTAAGTAGGCAATGCTGATTTTTATAAAATTAAATCAATTTTAACGTATGGATTTTTATGAATTTTTTACAGTTGGTACTAATGGTATTTAGCTATATTAGTACCAAATTAGATACAAGACTAATGTATCACTTTTGAGTTATGGGGTTTTAAGCTGTTTACTAACTTTTTTCAGTTAAGTAGGCAATGATGATTGATATAAAATTAAATCAATTTTAACGGATGGATTTTTATGAATTTTGTACAGTTGGTACTAATGGTATTGAAGTATATTTGTACCAAATTACAGAAAAGTCTAATGTATTACTTTTGAGTTATGGTGTTTTAAGCTGTTTACTGACTTCTTGCAGTTTAGTAGGCAATGATGATTGATATAAAATCAAGTCAATTTTAACGCATGAATTTTTATGATTTTTTTTTATTTGTTACTAATGGTCATTGTTAATATGAATATAAAAAAAATTATCATTTCAAAATCGATGATTTATCGATGAACAAGACAAACATTTACTTAATCACTTCCTTATTGGGAAATCAAATATTATTCTCTAATAGACAATAAAATAAATAAAACTAATAGGATTACATTCGAATGATTATATGTTTGTTTTAATGGCTTCATCAATAATGAGCAAATTTATGCAAAATTTATTCATATGTTTAATTAATAAAACCGTTGATTGCATAATCAATATTTTTAAAAATATCGATGCTGATGCAAAGGAAATGAGATTCATTTAAAGGAATTAAAGAAGGATTATATTGGTTTAATGGTAAGCTCCTATTAATTGCATGGATTTCAGATTAAAATTATCTTTTTTTTTAATCTTTATAATTTATGTAGATTTAATTGTAATTATTGTAATATAACTTTTTTTGATTTATAATTTATATTGACTGTATCTCTGTTAATCTAATGAGATGCCAGGCATACTAATAAAGGGTGCATACCTTGAAACACTAGTGAGTAGAGAAGCAATTTACATAAAATATTATAATTCAGTAAATGTTACAGAGCAGGTGCTCAAATAAATTTTATTTGCTAGCATTGCATCCTTTTGTTTATACTATTTAGATTATACGAGTACATCGCGTTAATTCTCTAAGCATATTAAGTGTTGACACAAGTTTATGAATGGCATTTTTCGTCTTACACAAAATATTTATATCAACAGAAAACTATGCCGGATGTAAAGTTATAATATCATCCGGTAAGTAGTATCAAATTTCAAGAGAAAATGTGCGCATGTACTTTTTTACAATACACCCAACACCTGACTTGTGCTTGCTTACACAATTCTCCATACCGACCATTATTGTTTTATAACACGTGCCCAAAAATAATTACCATTTACTAAACAAATGCCTCACTTAACACAAATACGTGCGTATTAGTTTCTTTGCAATATTTATACTAAATAAAACGTTTTCAATAGCAATTTAAATAAAATTATTTTTTTACTACTGTTTGCTTTCAGCAATACAATTTTAATTTATTAATATGTAAAATTTATTGCGATTGAAGACAAGGACATTTATAACTCATCGCGTTTTCATTCTTAAATTCCTTTTCATTCATTTGTAAAAATGCAAACATTGATTGATACATTTTGTTAATAGTGTCGTCGTAACAAGGACGAGTATGTGCTGTAACTCAAAACTATCTCCGTCGAGTGTGAATAAATTAATAAGACAACGTTGTTGATTGAATATTATTAATTATTATGTTTTGATTTTATATACGTAATTATGTGACGGAATGTTAACGATAAATCATTTAATTAAGACTACAAATATAGTACAAAATAAAAATAATTAATTAATTGTCAACTATTTTACAAAATAAATATTAGCTGTCAGATAACCTGTCAACTGTCAATTTGACATTTTTTTATAACCTAAGATTAATTCTTAACTTAAAATTGAATGTGGCAAAACCCAGCAGGCAAGGTGGTTACATTATTAATACATTTTATCGATATTCCTGGAAATCTTTTTGTATTTTTATCGGCCGGATGGAATAGTAGGCGGGCCGGATGTTCTAGAATTTTGGGTTATTAATATTTTTATATGATAACGAATAAATGATATGGATTTGAAAAAAAATAAATGATAATTTATACTGCAAAAAATTAGTAAACATTTTAAAACTCAAAAACGATGCATTAGACTTTTATGTAATTTGGTACAAACATACTTGAATACCATTAGTACCAACTGTAAAAAAATCACAAAAATCTATACGTTAAAATTGACTTAATTTTATATCAATTATAATTGCCTACTTAACTGCAAAAAGTTAGTAAGCAGCTTAAAACCCCATAACTCAAAAGTGATACATTAGGCTTTTACTTAATTTGGTACTAATTTACTTGAATACCATAAGTACCAACTGTGAAAAAATTATAAAAATCCATACGTTGAAATTGATTTAAATTTATATAAATCATCATTGCCTACTTAACAGCAAAAAGTTAGTAAACAGCTTAAAAGTCCTTAACTCAAAAGTGATACAATAGACTTTTATGTTATTTGGTAAAAGTATACTTGAATACCATTAGTACCACCTGTGAAAAATTCATAAAAATCCATACGTTAAAATTGACTTAATTTTATATCAATCATATTTGCCTACTTAACAGCAAAAAGTTAGTAAACAGCTTAAAACCCAATAACTCAAAAGTGATACATTAGACTTTTTTGTTATTTGGTACAAGTATACTTGTATACCATTAGTACCACCTGTGAAAAAATTATAAAAATCCATACGTTGAAATTGATTTAAATTTATATTAATCATCATTGCCTACTTAACTGCAAAAAGTTATTAAATAGCTTAAAATTCCATAACTCAAAAGTGATACATTAGACATGAATAAAATTTGGTACTAATATACCTCTATACTTTTAGTACCAACTGTAAAAAAATCATAAAGATCCATACGTTGAAATTTACTTAATTTTATATCAATCATCTTTGCCTACTTAACTGCAAATGATAAGTGAACAGCTTAAATCCTCATAACTCAAAAATGATTCATTAGACTTTTATGTAATTTGGTATAACTATACTTGAATACCATTAGTACCAACTGTGATAAATTCTTAAGTATCTATAAGTTGAAAATGATTTAATTTTATACAAATCATCATTGTCTACTTAATTGCAATAAGTTAGTAAACAGCTTAAATCCTTATAACTCAAAAGTGACACATTAGACTTTTATGTAATTTGGTATTAATATACTTAAATGCCATTAGTACCAATTGCAAAATTTGTATCACTTTGTTTTAACTTTTTAGGAAAATTTGAGAAGTTATAATAACTCATGCGATCTTTAGTAATTAAAGCAAACTAAAATTTCTAAATGGTGCATTGGATTTTAATGTATTTTGGTACCAATCAGTAGTATTATCATAGGTACCAATGGTAAAAGTTTGAAACATATTAATACGCCCAATTTTGCATAACCTCAATTTTTGTGAGCTTCTATAAGCAACGCAAAAAGCTTGTTCTTGAAATAAAATTTCGTAACTTCTAAACTTTGCATTGGATTTTGATGTAATTTGGTACTCATTAGAAGCAATATCATGGGTACCAATGGTAAAAATTTGATACAAATAAATACGCTCAATTTTGCATAACCTTAACTTTTGTGAGCTTCTATAAGCAACGCAAAAGCTTGTTTTTGAAATAAAATTCCGTAACTCCTAAACGATGCATTGGATTTTGATGTATATTGGTACTAATTTAGAACATTATTATGGGTACTAATAGTAGAAAATTGATGAAAATTAATACGCCCAATTTTGCATAACCTCAACTTTTGTGAGCTTCTATAAGCAACGCAAAAAGCTTGTTCTTGAAATAAAATTCCGTAACTCCTAAACTTTACATCTGATTTTGATGTATTTTAGTACCAATCAGTAGCATTATCATGGGTAGCAATGGTAAAAATTTGATACAAATTAATAAGCCCAATTTTGCATAACCTCAACTTTTGTGAGCTTCTATAAGCAACGCAAAAAGCTTGTTCTTGAATAAAAATTCCGTAACTCCTAAACGAAGCATTGGATTTTGATGTACTTTGGTACTAATTTAGAACATTATCATGGGTACCAATAGTAGAAAATTTATGAAAATTAATACGCCCAATTTTGCATAACCTCAACTTTTGTGAACTTCTATAAGCAACGCAAAAAGCTTGTTCTTGAAATAAAATTCCGTAACTCCTAAACTTTACATCTGATTTTGATGTATTTTAGTACCAATCAGTAGCATTATTATGGGTAGCAATGGTAAAAATTTGATACAAATTAATAAGCCCAATTTTGCATAACCTCAACTTTTGTGAGCTTTTATAAGCAACGCAAAAAGCTTGTTCTTGAAATAAAATTCCGTAACTCCTAAACGATTCATTGGATTTTGATGTATATTGGTACTAATTTAGAACATTATCATGAGTACCAATAGTAGAAAATTGATGAAAATTAATAAGCCCAATTTTGCATAACCTCAACTTTTGTGAGCTTCTATAAGCAACGCAAAAAGCTTGTTCTTGAAAAAAAAATCCGTAATTCCTAAACGATGCATTGGATTTTGATGTATTTTGGTACTAATTTAGAACATTATCATGGGTACCAATAGTAGAAAATTGATGAAAATTAATACCCCCAATTTTGCATAACCTCAACTTTTGTGAGCTTCTATAAGCAACGCAAAATGCTTGTTCTTGAAATAAAATTCCGTAACTTCTAAACTTTGCATTGGATTTTGATGTAATTTGGTACTCATTAGAAGCATTATCATGGGTACCAATGGTAAAAATTTGATACAAATAAATACGCCCAATTTTGCATAACCTTAACTTTTGTGAGCTTCTATAAGCAACGCAAAAAGCTTGTTCTTGAAATAAAATTCCGTAACTCCTAAACGATGCATTGGATTTTGATGTATTTTGGTACTAATTTAGAACATTATCATGGGTACCAATAGTAGAAAATTGATGAAAATTAATACGCCCAATTTGGTATAACCTCAACTTTTGTGAGCTTCTATAAGCAACGCAAAGAGCTTATTGCTAGAAATAAAATTCCGTAACTCGTAAACTTTGCATTGGATATTGATATAATTTGGTACTATTCAAAAGCATTGTGATGGGTACCAACGGTAAAAATTTGACACAAATGAATACGCCCAATTTTGCATGACTTCAACTATTGTGAACTTCCATAAGCAACGCAAAAGGCTTGTTCTTGAAATAAAATTCCGTAACTCTTAAACTTTGCATTGGATTTTTATGTAATTTGGTAATAATTAGTAGCATTATTATGGGTACTAATAATAAAAATTTCATAAAATTTAATACGCCCAATTTTGCAAAACCTCAACTTTAGTGAGCTTCTATAAACTACCCAAACAGCTAGTTGCTTGAAATAAACTTCCGTAACTCCTAAACTTTGCATTGGACTCTGATATAATTTAATACTATAATCAGTAGCATTATTATGGGTACTAATAGTACAAATTTCATAAAATTTAATACGCCCAATTTTGCATAATCTCAACTTTAGTGAGCTTCTATGAGCTACCCAAAGAGCTTGTTCTTGAAATAAAATTCCGTAACTTCTAAACTTTGCATTGGATTTTGATGTAACTTGGTACACATCAGAAGCATTATCATGGGTACCAATGGTAAAATATTGATACAAATTAATACGCCCAATTTTGCATAACTTGAACTTTAGTGAGCTTCTATAAGCAACCCAAAAAGCTCAATGCATGAAATAAATTTTCGCAACTTCTAAACTCTGCATTGGATTTTGATATAATTTGGTATTAATTTATAACTTTATAATGGGTACTAATGGTCAAAATTTGATAAAAATTAATACGCCCAGTTTTGCATAACTTCAACTTTTGTGAGCTTCTATAAGCAAAGCAAAGAGATAGTTGCATGAATTAAAATTTTGTATTTCCTAAACGGTGCATTGGATTTTGATGTTATTGGTAGCAGTATCATGAGTACCAATGGTAAAAAATTGTTAAAAATTAATATGCCCAATTTTGCATAACCTCAATTTTTGTAAGCTACTATAAGCAAAGCAAAAGGCTTGTTGCATGAAATAAAATTTTGTAACTTCTAAACTTTACATTGAATTTTGATGTAATTTGGTATTAGTTAGTAACATTATCATGAGTACCAATTTTAAAAAATTGATACAAATTAATACGCCAAATTTTGCGTGACTTCAACTTTTGTGAACTTCCATAAGCAACGCAAAAGGCTTGTTCTTGAAATAAAATTCCGTAACTCTTAAACTTTGCATTGGATTTTTATGTAATTTGGTAATAATTAGTAGCATTATTATGGGTACTAATAATAAAAATTTCATAAAATTTAATACGCCCAATTTTGCAAAACCTTAACTTTAGTGAGCTTCTATAAACTACCCAAACAGCTAGTTGCATGAAATAAAATTCCATAACTCCTAAACTTTGCATTGGATTCTGATATAATTTAGTACTAATCAGTAGCATTATTATGGGTACTAATAGTAAAAATTTCATAAAATTTAATACGCCTAATTTTGCATAACCTCAACTTTAGTGAGCTTCTATGAGCAACGCAAAAAGCTTGTTCTTGAAATAAAATTCCGTAACTTCTAAACTTTGCATTGGATTTTGATGTAATTTGGTACTCATTAGAAGCATTATCATGGGTACCAATGGTAAAAATTTGATACAAATAAATACGCCCAATTTTGCATAACCTTAACTTTTGTGAGCTTCTATAAGCAACGCAAAAAGCTTGTTCTTGAAATAAAATTCCGTAACTCCTAAACGATGCATTGGATTTTGATGTATTTTGGTACTAATTTAGAACATTATCATGGGTACCAATAGTAGAAAATTGATGAAAATTAATACGCCCAATTTGGTATAACCTCAACTTTTGTGAGCTTCTATAAGCAACGCAAAGAGCTTATTGCTAGAAATAAAATTCCGTAACTCGTAAACTTTGCATTGGATATTGATATAATTTGGTACTATTCAAAAGCATTGTGATGGGTACCAACGGTAAAAATTTGACACAAATGAATACGCCCAATTTTGCATGACTTCAACTATTGTGAACTTCCATAAGCAACGCAAAAGGCTTGTTCTTGAAATAAAATTCCGTAACTCTTAAACTTTGCATTGGATTTTTATGTAATTTGGTAATAATTAGTAGCATTATTATGGGTACTAATAATAAAAATTTCATAAAATTTAATACGCCCAATTTTGCAAAACCTCAACTTTAGTGAGCTTCTATAAACTACCCAAACAGCTAGTTGCTTGAAATAAACTTCCGTAACTCCTAAACTTTGCATTGGACTCTGATATAATTTAATACTATAATCAGTAGCATTATTATGGGTACTAATAGTACAAATTTCATAAAATTTAATACGCCCAATTTTGCATAATCTCAACTTTAGTGAGCTTCTATGAGCTACCCAAAGAGCTTGTTCTTGAAATAAAATTCCGTAACTTCTAAACTTTGCATTGGATTTTGATGTAACTTGGTACACATCAGAAGCATTATCATGGGTACCAATGGTAAAATATTGATACAAATTAATACGCCCAATTTTGCATAACTTGAACTTTAGTGAGCTTCTATAAGCAACCCAAAAAGCTCAATGCATGAAATAAATTTTCGCAACTTCTAAACTCTGCATTGGATTTTGATATAATTTGGTATTAATTTATAACTTTATAATGGGTACTAATGGTCAAAATTTGATAAAAATTAATACGCCCAGTTTTGCATAACTTCAACTTTTGTGAGCTTCTATAAGCAAAGCAAAGAGATAGTTGCATGAATTAAAATTTTGTATTTCCTAAACGGTGCATTGGATTTTGATGTTATTGGTAGCAGTATCATGAGTACCAATGGTAAAAAATTGTTAAAAATTAATATGCCCAATTTTGCATAACCTCAATTTTTGTAAGCTACTATAAGCAAAGCAAAAGGCTTGTTGCATGAAATAAAATTTTGTAACTTCTAAACTTTACATTGAATTTTGATGTAATTTGGTATTAGTTAGTAGCATTATCATGAGTACCAATTTTAAAAAATTGATACAAATTAATACGCCAAATTTTGCGTGACTTCAACTTTTGTGAACTTCCATAAGCAACGCAAAAGGCTTGTTCTTGAAATAAAATTCCGTAACTCTTAAACTTTGCATTGGATTTTTATGTAATTTGGTAATAATTAGTAGCATTATTATGGGTACTAATAATAAAAATTTCATAAAATTTAATACGCCCAATTTTGCAAAACCTTAACTTTAGTGAGCTTCTATAAACTACCCAAACAGCTAGTTGCATGAAATAAAATTCCATAACTCCTAAACTTTGCATTGGATTCTGATATAATTTAGTACTAATCAGTAGCATTATTATGGGTACTAATAGTAAAAATTTCATAAAATTTAATACGCCTAATTTTGCATAACCTCAACTTTAGTGAGCTTCTATGAGCTACCCAAAGAGCTTGTTCTTGAAATAAAATTCCGTAACTTGTAAACTTTGCATTGGATTTTGATGTAATTTGGTACACATCAGAAGCATTATCATGGGTACCAATGGTAAAATATTGATACAAATTAATACGCCCAATTTTGCATAACTTGAACTTTAGTGAGCTTCTATAAGCAACCCAAAAAGCTCAATGCATGAAATAAATTTTCGCAACTTCTAAACTCTGCATTGGATTTTGATATAATTTGGTACCAATTTATAACTTTATTATGGGTACTAATGGTAAAAATTTGATAAAAATTAATACGCCTAATTTTGCATAACCTCAACTTTAGTGAGCTTCTATAAGCAACGCAAAAAGGTTGTTGCATGAAATAAAGTTTTTAAACTCCTAAATTGTGCATTGGATTTTGATATAATTTGGTACCAATTCATAATATTATAATGGTAAAAATTTGATCAAAATTAATAAGTCCAATTTTGCATAACCTCAACTTTTGTGAGCTTCTATAAGCAACGCAAAGATCTTATTGCATGAAACAAAATTTTGTAACTCCTATACTTTTCATTGGATTTTAATGTAATTTGGTAGTAATCAGTAACATTATTATGGGTACCAATGGTAAAAATTTGATAAAAATTATTACGCCCAATTTTGCAAAACTTCAACTTTTGTGAGCTTTTTTAAGCAACGCAAAGAGCTTGTTGCATGAAATAAAATTCTGTAACTTTGAAACGGTGCATTGGATTTTAAAGGTATTTGGTACCAATTAGTAGCACTATCATGGGTACTATTGGTAAAAATTTGATCAAAATTAATACGCCCAATTTTGCATAAACTCAACTTTTGTGAGCTTCTATAAGCAAGGCAAAGAGCTTCTTGCATAAAATAAATTGTTGTAACTCCTAAACTTTGCATTAGATTATGAAGTAATTTAATACCAATCTGTAGCATTATCTTGGGTACCAATAGTAAAAGTTTTAATACGTTAAATTTTGCATAATCTCAACTTTAGTGAGCTTCTATAAGCAACGCAAAGAGCTTGTTGCTTGAGATAAAATTTTGTAACTTCTAAACTTTGCATTGGATTTTGATCTATTTTGGTACTAATCAGTAGCATTATCATGGGTACCAATAGTAAAAAATTGATAAAAGTTAATACGCTCAATTTTGCAGAACCTCAACTTTTGTGAGCATCTATAAGCAACCCAAAGAGCTCGTTGCATGAAATAATATTTTGTAACTCTTATACTTTGCATTGAATTTTGATATAATTTGGTACTAATCAGTAGCATTATCATGGGTACCAATGGTAAAAATTTGATACAAATTAATACGCTCAATTTTGCATAACCTCAACTTATATGATCTTTAGTAAAGCAAACGGTTCTTGCATAAAAGTATACTTACATTTTGTGTTTAGTATTCTGCAATCGCGTCAAATTAGAGACTAAAGTTATTTTTAATTGTGCGTATCCTACAGAAACCTAACCAAACTATTTCATGTGTTTCTTAAAATCATAAAAACTCGGAATTATTGCAAAATTTGTAGCTCGAAAATACAAAACGCGCGAAACCTATCTGACTCGTGACAGGAATATTTTATGTTTATAAATTCGCGGAAATCTTTATCTGCTTGGTCATTAAAATATAACCAAATAAAAATAACCTCATGATCTTCAATATTTATATATAACTTAAAGTAAAATTACCTATGCAATTACAAACCTGACAGGTTTTGCAGTAAAGTGAATCAAATTTGTAAGTAATTTTTTTCTGTAAATGTACAAAGTTCCATGAACCCATTTATAAAATTTTCCCATGCAAAACTAATCTATTATTGTGATGTAAAGGATGTAAAACAAGAAAGTATATCATTGTCGCTCATGATAAATTGTAACACAATAATTTAAAATCCCGTCAGCAATAGTCCGCTATCTCGTCCAGATTCTTGTAAAAAGATAATGATATGTGTGTAAATGATGGTCGAGGCGCCTTCCCACAACATCATCTTAAAACTATACACTTCGCCTATCGCCACTACAGGTGTACAATTACAAAATATTAGTATCGCGACAGGAAGTCTTGAATGGAAGGATAGAATCACATCGCAGACACTTTATATTTTAATTCAATTAGTTTTTCATTGTCATGGAGTGCACATCGTGTTACATTAGTGGGGATTGTTGTTATTGTATGTGAGTTTAATAGCGAGTGTAGAATTTACAAGCAGTTTTATTTTTTATTTGAGTAAGTCACGTATTTTTATAACTATTTAAACTATCAATTTGAATTAATTAATTTTATTATGATATTAATACATTGATTTCATTTGCGATAAGAATTCATTCATTGTATTTGGCTCACGTAAAATTTTACATTTAATACTAATGGTATTAAGGATTATTAGTACCAAAATTTAATGTACCATTTTTGAGTTTGCTATTACGTTTTATGAATTGGGTGGTCATTTTGGTTAAGTTGAAATTATGCCAAATTGAGCGTATGGATTTTAATGAAAATTTTATTTTAGGTACTAATGATATTGAGGATTATTAGTACTAAATTATACAAAACTTTAAAATACCATTTTTGAGTTATGAATTTTTGAGTTTGCTATTATATGTTTTGGATTAGGCGGCAGTTTTGGTTAAATTGAGATTATGTCAAATTGAGCGAATGGATTTTATTGAACATTTTATTTTAGGTACTAATAATATTGAGGATTATTAGTACTAAATTATATAAAACTTTGATATACCTTTTTTGAGTTATGAATTTTTGAGTTTACTACTACGTTTTTTTGGGTTTGGTGGTAGTTTTGGTTAAGTTGAGATTATGTCAAATTGAGTGTATGGATTTTAATGAAAATTTGACATTAGGTACTAATGATATTGAGGATTATTAGTACTAAATTATATAAAACTTTAATATAAGTTTTTTGAGTTATGATTTTTTGAGTTTACTGTTACGTTTTATGAGTTAGCTGCGCAATTTTGGTTAAATTAAGATTATGTCAAATTAAGCGTATGGATATTAATGAAAATTGTATTTTAGGTACTAATTGTATTGAGGATCATTAGTACTAAATTATATAAAACTTTAATATAAGCTTTTTGAGTTATGAATTTTTGAGTTTACTACTACGTTTTTTTGGTTTAAGTAGTAGTTTTGGTTAAGTTGAGATTATGACAAATTGAGCGTATGGATTTTGATGAAAATTTTATTTTAGATACTAATGATATTGAGGATTACTCGTAGTAATTCATATAAAACTTTAATGTACCTTTTTTGAGTTATGAATTTTTGAATTTACTATTACGTTTTATGGGTTAGCTAGGCAATTTTGGCAAAATTGAGATTATTTCAAATTGAGCGTATGGATTTTAATGAAAATTGTATTTTAGATACTAATAATATTGAGGATTACTAGTACTAAATCATATAAAACTTTAATGTATCTTTTTTGAGTTATGAATTTTTATGTTCACTATTACATTTTTTGAGTTAAGTGGTAATTTTGGTTAAGTTAACATTATGTCAAATTGAGCGTATGGATTTTGATAGAAATTTTATATTTGGTACTAATGGTACTGACGATTATAAGTACCGAAATTTATAAAATTTTAGTGTACCATTTTTGAGTAATGTAATTTCAAGTTTAGTTTCCGTCCACCCACCCAAGTGTTTGTGATCAAAAATATTAGAATGCTGAGGTCACAATTTTGCAAATAATTTCTCAAAATTTGTACCAATTATTGCCGAACAACAGTATACTAACCTCAAAATTGAATTTAAAAAATTGTAAATATTTTTTGTAAAAATCAGAATTTTTTTAAAATGACATTAGAACACAATTTTGCAAATAATTTCTTAAAATTTGCACCAATTATAGTCGAAATGTTGCCAAACAATGTACTAACCTCAAAATTGAATTTAAAAAATTGTAAGTATTTTTTAAGAATTTTTTGTAAATATCAGAATTTTTCTAAAATTACCTTAGAACATTTGTTTATGCTGAGGTCACAATTTTGCAATTAGTTTCTCAAAATGTGTACCAATTATAGTCAAAATGTTGCCAAACAATGTAGTAACCTCAAAATTGAATTTAAAAAATTGTAAATATTTTTTGTAAATTTTAGAATTTTTCTAAAATCACATTAGAACATTTGTTCATGCTGAGGTCACAATTTTGCAAATAATTTCTCAAAATTTGTACGAATTATAGTCAAAATGTTGCCAAACAATGTACTAACTTCAAAATTGTATTTGAAAAATTGAAAATATTTTTTTAAGAATTTTTGTACAAATCAGAATTTTTCTAAAATTACTTCAGAACATTTGTTTATGCTGAGGTCACAATTTTGCAAATAATTTCTTAAAATTTGCACCAATTATAGTCGAAATGTTGCCAAACAATGTACTAACCTCAAAATTGAATTTAAAAAATTGTAAGTATTTTTTAAGAATTTTTTGTAAATATCAGAATTTTTCTAAAATTACCTTAGAACATTTGTTTATGCTGAGGTCACAATTTTGCAATTAGTTTCTCAAAATGTGTACCAATTATAGTCAAAATGTTGCCAAACAATGTAGTAACCTCAAAATTGAATTTAAAAAATTGTAAATATTTTTTGTAAATTTTAGAATTTTTCTAAAATCACATTAGAACATTTGTTCATGCTGAGGTCACAATTTTGCAAATAATTTCTCAAAATTTGTACGAATTATAGTCAAAATGTTGCCAAACAATGTACTAACTTCAAAATTGTATTTGAAAAATTGAAAATATTTTTTTAAGAATTTTTGTACAAATCAGAATTTTTCTAAAATTACTTCAGAACATTTGTTTATGCTGAGGTCACAATTTTGCAAATAATTTCTTAAAATTTGCACCAATTATAGTCGAAATGTTGCCAAACAATGTACTAACCTCAAAATTGAATTTAAAAAATTGTAAGTATTTTTTAAGAATTTTTTTGTAAAAATCAGAATTTTTCTAAAATCACTTCAGAACATTTGTTCATGATGAGGTCACAATTTTGCAAATAATTTTTTAAAATTTGCACCAATTATAGTCGAAATGTTGCCAAACAATGTACTAACCTCAAAATTGAATTTAAAAAATTGTAAATATTTTTTAAGAATTTTTTGTAAATATTAGAATTTTTCTAAAATTACATTAGAACTTTTGTTTATGCTGAGGTCACAATTTTGCAATTAGTTTTTCAAAATGTGTACCAATTATAGTCAAAATGTTGCCAAACAATGTACTAACCTCAAAATTGAATTTAAAAAATTGTAAATATTTTTTGTAAATTTTAGAATTTTTTTAAAATCACATTAGAACATTTGTTTATGCTGAGGTCACAATTTTGCAAAAAATTTCTCAAAATGTGTACCAATTATAGTCAATTTGTTGCCAAACAAAGCACTAACCTCAAAATTGAGTTTAAAAAATTGTAAATATTTTTAAAGAATTTTTTGTAAATATCAGAATTTTTCTAAAATTACCTTTGAACATTTGTTCATGCTGAGGTCACAATTTTGCAAATAATTTCTCAAAATTTGTACCAATTATAGTCAAAATGTTGCCAAACAATGTACTAACTTCAAAATTGTATTTGAAGAATTGTAAATATTTTTTAAGAATTTTTGTAAAAATCACAATTTTTCTAAAATCACTTCAGAACATTTGTTCATGCTGAGGTCACAATTTTGCAAATAATTTCTTAAAATTTGCACCAATTATAGTCGAAATGTTGCCAAATAATGTACTAACCTCAAAATTAAATTTAAAAAATTGTAAATATTTTTTATGAATTTTTTGTAAATATCAAAATTTTTCGAAAATTACATTAGAACATTTATTCATGCTGAGGTCACAATTTTGCAAATAATTTTATAAAATTTGCACCAATTATAGTTGAAATTTTGCCAAACAATATACTAACCTCAAAATTGAATTTAAAAAATTGTAAATATTTTTAAGACTATTTTGTAAATAACTGATTTTTTCTAAAATCACATTAGAACATTAGTTCATGCTGAGGTCACAATTTTGCAAATAATTTCTTAAATTTTGCACCAATTATAGTCGAAATGTTGCCAAACAATGTACTAACCTCAAAGTTGAATTTAAAAAATTGTAAGTATTTTTTAAGAATTTTTTGTAAATATCAGAATTTTTCTAAAATTACCTTAGAACATTTGTTCATGCTGAGGTCACAATTTTGCAAATAATTTCTCAAAATGAGTACCAATTATAGTCAAAATGTTGCCAAACAATGTACTAACCTCAAAATTGAATTTAAAAAATTGTAAATATTTTTTGTAAATTTTAGAATTTTTCTAAAATTACATCAGAACATTTGTTCATGCTGAGATCACAATTTTGCAAATAATTTCTCAAAATTTGTACCAATTATAGTCAAAATGTTGCCAAACAATGTACTAACCTCAAAGTTGAATTTAAAAAATTGTAAATATTTTTTGTAAATTTTAGAATTTTTCTAAAATCACATTAGAACATTTGTTCATGCTGAGGTCACAATTTTGCAAATAATTTCTCAAAATTTGTACCAATTATAGTCAAAATGTTGCCAAACAATGCACTAACCTCAAAATTGAGTTTAAAAAATAGTAAATATTTTTAAAGAATTTTTTGTAAATATCAGAATTTTTCTAAAATTACCTTTGAACATTTGTTCATGCTGAGGTCACAATTTTGCAAATAATTTCTCAAAATTTGTACCAATTATAGTCAAAATGTTGCCAAACAATGTACCAACTTCAAAATTGTATTTGAAGAATTGTAAATATTTTTTAAGAATTTTTGTAAAAATCACAATTTTTCTAAAATCACTTCAGAACATTTGTTCATGCTGAGGTCACAATTTTGCAAATAATTTCTTAAAATTTGCACCAATTATAGTCGAAATGTTGCCAAATAATGTACTAACCTCAAAATTAAATTTAAAAAATTGTAAATATTTTTTATGAATTTTTTGTAAATATCAAAATTTTTCGAAAATTACATTAGAACATTTGTGCATGCTGAGGTCACAATTTTGCAAATAATTCTTCAAAATTTGTACCAATCATAGTCCAAATATTGCCAAGCAATGTACTAACCTCCAAATTGAATTTAAAAAATTGTAAATATTTTTTAAATTTTTTTCGTAAAAATTGAATTTTTCTAAAACCACTTCAGAACATTTGTTCATGCTGAGGTCACAATTTTTCAAAAAATTTCTTAAAATATGCACCAATCATAGTCCAAATATTGCCAAGCAATGTACTAACCTCAATTTTGAATTTAAAAAATTGTAAATATTTTTAAAGAATTTTTTGTAAAAATCAGAATTTTTCTAAAATTACTTCAGAACATTTGTTTATGCTGAGGTCACAATTTTGCAATTAGTTTTTCAAAATGTGTACCAATTATAGTCAAAATGTTGCCAAACAATGTACTAACCTCAAAATTGAATTTAAAAAATTGTAAATATTTTTTGTAAATTTTAGAATTTTTTTAAAATCACATTAGAACATTTGTTCATGCTGAGGTCACAATTTTGCAAATAGTTTCTCAAAATGTGTACCAATTATAGTCAAATTGTTGCCAAACAAAGCACTAACCTCAAAATTGAGTTTAAAAAATTGTAAATATTTTTAAATTTTTTATTGTAAATATCAGAATTTTTCTAAAATCACATTAGAACATTTGTTCATGCTGAGATCACAATTTTGCAATTAGTTTTTAAAAATTTATGCCAATTGTAGTCAAAATGTTGCCAAACAATGTACTAGCCTCAAAATTGAATTAAAAAAATTGTAAATATTTTTTAAGATTTTTTTGTAAATATCAGAATTTTTCTAAAATCACATTATATCATTTGTTCATGCTGAGGTCACAATTTTGCAAATAGTTTCTCAAAATTTGTACCACTTTTACTCGAAATGTTGCCAAACAATGTACTAACCTCAAAATTGAATTTAAAAAATTATAAATATTTTTTGTAACAATCAGAATTTTTCTAAAATTTCATTAGAACATTTGTTCATGCTGAGGTCACAATTTTGCAAATAACTTCTTAAAATTTGCACCAATTATAGTTCAAATATTGCTTATCAACGTATTAATCTCAAAATTGAATTTAAAAAATTGTTAACATTTTTTAAGATTTTTTTGTAAATATCAGAATTTTTCTAAAATCACATTAGAACATTTGTTTGTGCTGAGGTCACAATTTTGCAAATAATTTCCTAAATTTGCACTCATTATAGTGCAAATATTGCCCAACAATGTACTAACCTCAAAAATGAATTTAAAAATTTGTAAATATTTTTTAAGATTTTTTTGTAAAAATAAGAATTTTTCTAAAATTACATTAGAACATTTGTTTATGCTGAGGTCACAATTTTTCAAATATTTTTTCAAAATTTGTACCAATCATAGTGCAAATATTGCCCAACAATGTACTAATCTCAAAATTGAATTTAAAAATTGTAAATATTTTTTGTAAATATCAAAATTTTTCTAAAATCACATTAGAACATTTGCTCATGCTGAGGTCACAATTTTGCAATTAATTTCTTAAAATTTACACCAATTATACTCAAAATGTTGCTAAACAATGTACTACACTCAAATTTGAATTTAAAAAATTGTAATTTTTTTTTGTAATAATCAGAATTTTTCTAAAATTACATTAGAACATTTGTTCATGCTGAGGTCACAATTTTGCAAATAATTCTTCAAAATTTGTACCAATTATCGTCCAATTATTGCCCAACAATGTACAAAC
Organism: Tachinus rufipes; assembly: GCA_963932245.1. Lineage (NCBI taxonomy): Eukaryota > Metazoa > Arthropoda > Insecta > Coleoptera > Staphylinidae > Tachinus > Tachinus rufipes. The sequence continues at coordinate 105,658,785 of OZ010746.1, read as the reverse complement.
CACAAAATTGAATTCAAAAAATTGTAAATATTTTTGTAATAATCAGAATTTTTCTAGAATTATATTAGAACATTTTTTCATGCTGAGGTCACAATTTTGCAATTAGTTTCTTAAAATTTGCACCAATTATACTCAAAATGTTGCTAAACAATGTACTAATCTCAAAATTGAATTTAAAAAATTTCAAGCTTGATGTCATTCAACTTTATTCGCATAAAATGTATAGAATGTGTAACGTGATGCAACATAGACAAAATCAAAATACATCATTCTTCTAACAAATTATAAAACAATCAATCATAAACGTTCACCTCATTCCTTAAAATAAATCCTAAACACTTCATAATCATTGCTAAAAAAAAAGTGACGTAATTTACTCACTTTCGCACTTTATTATTGCATCAAAATTACGGTACACTAACAAATATTGAGGTAATCGGTGATGTCATTCCTCAGGTGAAATTTGCACACTGTGGGCCGTTACTCTCTTATTCACTTTTAACATTTAATTGGCATTTTGCGATTGGAAACGAGTTGTCGTTCATGAAGGTGCGACACGATAATAAGTTTAAGAAGAAAAAGTATTTAAATATTGTAAGGTGTGCAATGTATAATGACTACAAATAGAGCAGAAATGATTGATGAATTGATGTAAAGTTTATAATATTTATAATCAAGATTGTGGGATATGGAATGAATTGCTGTAGCAATTTGTATAATTGTTATTTATTGTGAACAGTTTCGAGCGTGGTTGGTTGGAACAATGTGAACCTAATGTTGTGGTTGATTAATATTACTTGCTCATCAAATAAAAATAAATATAATTTTTATCCTGTTTATTAGATAAGCTCACCAAAAATTATAAATACATTTTTTTAAATAGTTCAGGAATCATTTGGGTATTTGATAACCAAATTTCCGATTACGTAATTTGTTTGTAAACCAAATTTTAGGATTGATTACATAATTGTTTTTTAATAAAATATTATTTCATCTTACCAGCTTCAGAATTAATTCACAAACTTCAGAATTAATTTAAAAAACGTTGGAAGCCTTTTGGAAATTTCAGATTAGATTTGTAAACTTCAAAACCAATTTACAAGTTTCAGAATTGATTCACAAACTTTAGAATCAATTTAAGAAACGTTAGAAACTTTCTGAAAATTTCAGAATAGATTTATAAACTTTAAAACCAATTTGCAAGCTTTAGAATTAAATCACAAATCTCAGAATTAATTCACAAACTTCAGAATCAATTTAAAAAAACGTTAGAAGCCTTCTGGAAAATTTAGAAAAGATTTGTAAACTTCAAAAGCAATTTACCAGCTTCAGAATTGATTTACAAACTTCAAAATTTATTTGTACACTTCAGAATTGTTTAAAAAAACGTTAAAAGCTTTCTGAAAACTTCAGAATAGATTTGTAAACTTAAAAACCAATTTACAAATTTCAGAATTGATTCACAAACTTCAGAATTGATTTAAAAAAAAATTTGGAAATTTCAGAATAGATTTATAAACTTTAAAACTAATTTGTAAGCTTCAGAATTAAATCACAAATCTCAGAATTAATTCACAAACTTCAGAATCGATTTAGAAAACGTTAGAAGCTTTCTGGAAATTTCAGATTGGATTTGTAAACTTTAGAAGCAATTTACCAGCTTCAGAATTGATTCACAAACTTCAAAATTAATTCATAAACTTCTGAATTAATTTAAATGATAAAATCATGATCATAATTCTAATAAATTCTTTATAATATCCTTCTAAAGATCATTCAATATTTATTAATAGTAAATAAATAAATAATAAATAAATATTTACTTAAAAAATCAATAAAATATTATTTATTATTTTTATTATTCACAGACATTTCAATGTAATGACAAATATTTATTTAATTTATGTAATTGATTAACATTGGCGCCAATAAAATCCTGTTATTATACACCACATAAATAAAAGCCAAGTTACCAAATTATTTTGTTATAATTAATAACGTGCGAACCATGCATGCATTACGAAATGACATAAAGCTTTAAATTATTACAGTTGCTACACAACATTACGAATGCAAGAATTTAAATCGAAATTTACTGCGTATTTATTGTAATAAAATTATAATGAAGACAAGTCGTTTATTTGATAATAATATTAATAATAATTAAACTGGTTTACATTACTAAAAATATATTAATTTTGGAAAGCATTTTCTGCATTTGCCAGCTGCTTTCGTGACCTCGTGTGTTTGAGATATATCTAGGAACAACCTGTTGACATTACACGAGTACTGCAATTGTAAATCACAAGTTCGTGATTAATGTTTATCGGCTCGGAAATGAGTTGTTGATATTTGTTGTTATAAATTATCGAATTATCTTGATTATTGTAATTTAAATGATTTTACTTAAAAATATGATTAATTAAATTTTAAAATTATATAACACGAATCGTGCTTTGCATTTAGATAGAAATTATGGTAACATTCTCAAATTTAAGCATGAAAATATGTAATTTTCATATATAACAGGACAAAATGTGACATCACTGGTAAAAAAATGCAAACAACGTTAGTTTACATTATTCATAATGAGAATAAATACATAAACTTGTTTTGAACACTTTAAAAGTAGCGAAATGTTCATTCCGTGTGTGAGTTTACTAACGAAGTGAGTGTTTGTAAATATTAATCATTTTAAGTAGAATACTTTGTGTGGAAAATGCTTTTACTATTGTATAATTGTTTGCACATTTTGATGGTTTGCTTAATTTATTCAATCAGCAATCATTACAACTATGAATATTTTAAAAGACTAATCTGTTATTTGCTTTTTTGTGATAAATTGTGTTGTAGAATAGGAAATATTTTGAATTTTTTTAACAAAGTCAAGTATGCTAGTTCCAAAATTTCAAACCCCATCTAAAAATTCCTGCTAATTATTGCAAAAACTCAATTTAATCAACAAAGTTGCTAATATTTTCAATAATTGATTTTTTAATAGAAAATCAAATTTTTCAAATTAGTTTTTATAATTTTTTTAATAAACTTAAGTATGCTGAATCCAAAATTTCAAACCGCATCTCAAAATTCCTGCTAATTATTGCAAAAACTCAATTGAATCAACAAAATTGCTAATATTTTCAATTTAATAGAAATTTCTATAAAAAATCAAATTTTCCAAAATAATTTCTATGCATTTTCTATCAAATTTAAGTATGCTGAATCTAAAATTTCAAACCGCATCTCAAAATTCGTACTAGTTATTGCAAAGACTCAGTTTAATCAACAAAAAAAAGCAAAAATTTTAAATTATTGGAAACTTCTATGAAAAATAAAATTTTCCAAAATATTTTCTAAAATTTTCTAACAAACTTAAGTATGTTAAATTTGAAATTTTAAACCGTATCTTAAAATTCCTGCTAATTATTGCAAAAACTCAGTTTAATCAACAAAATTGCTAATATTTTCAATTTAATATAATTTTCTATAGAAAATCAAATTTTCCAAAATAATTTCTTTAATTTTTTCAACAAATTTAAGTATGCTGAATCCGAAATTTTAAACCGCATATCAAAATTCCTGCTAATTATTGCAAAAACTCAATTTAATCAACAAAATTGCCAAAATTTTCAAATTAATGGAAATTTCTATAGAAAATCAAATTTTTCAAAATAGTTTCTATAGTTTTTTTTAACAAATTTAAGTATGCTGAATCTAAAATTTCAAACCGCATTTTAAAATTCTTGCTAGTTATTGCAAAAACTCAATTTAATCAACAAAATTGCAAATATTTTCAATTTAATTGAAATTTTTGTGAAAAATAAAATTTTCCAAAATATTTTCTAAACATTTTCTAACAAATTAAAGTATGCTGAATTCAAAATTTTAAACCGCAGCTCAAAATTCCTGCTAGTTATTGCAAAAACTCAATTTAATCAACAAAATTGCAAATATTTTCAATTTAATTGAAATTTTTGTGAAAAATAAAATTTTCCAAAATAGTTTCTATAATTTTTTTAAGAAAATCAAGTATGCTGAATCCGAAATTTTAAACCGCATCTCAAAGTTCCTGCTAATTATTGCAAAAACTCAATTTAATCAACAAAATTGCAAATATTTTAAATTTAATAGAAATTTCTATAAAAAATCAAATTTTCCAAAATAATTTCTATGCATTTTCTATCAAATTTAAGTATGCTGAATCTAAAATTTCAAACCGCATCTCAAAATTCGTACTAATTATTGCAAAGACTCAGTTTAATCAACAAAAAAAAAGCAAAATTTTTATATTATTGAAAACTTCTATGAAAAATAAAATTTTCCAAAATATTTTCTAAAATTTTCTAACAAACTTAAGTATGTTAAATTCGAAATTTCAAACCGTATCTTAAAATTCTTGCTAATTATTGCAAAAACTCAGTTTAATCAACAAAATTGCTAATATTTTCAATTTAATAGAATTTTCTATAGAAAATCAAATTTTCCAAAATAATTTCTTTAATTTTTTCAACAAATTTAAGTATGCTGAATCCGAAATTTTAAACCGCATATCAAAATTCCTGCTAACTATTGCAAAAACTCAATTTAATCAACAAAATTGCCAAAATTTTCAAATTAATGGAAATTTCTATAGAAAATCAAATTTTTCAAAATAGTTTCTATAGTTTTTTTAACAAATTCAAGTATGCTGAATCCAAAATTGTTAACCGCATCTCAAGATTCCTGCTAATTATTGCAAAAACTCAATTTAATCAACAAAATTGCTAATATTTTCAATTTAATGGAAATTTCTATAGAAAATCAAATTTTTCAAAATAGTTTCTATGTATTTTCTAACAAATTTAAGTATGCTGAATATAAAATTTCAAACCGCATATCAAAATTCCTGCTAATTATTGCAAAAACTCAATTCAATCAACAAAATTGCAAAAATTTTCAAATTAATGGAAATTTCTATAGAAAATCAAATTTTTCAAAATAGTTTCTATGCATTTTCTAACAAATTTAAGTATGCTGAATCCAAAATTTTAAACCGCATCTCAAAATTCTTGCTAATTATTGCAAAAACTCAAATTAATCAACAAAAAAAGCCAAAATTTTCAAATTATTGGAAATTCTATGAAAAATTATATTTTCCAAAATAGTTTTTAAAAATTTTTTAACAAATTCAAGTATGCTGAATCTAAAATTTCAAACCGCATCTCAAAATTCCTTCTAATTATTGAAAAAAACTCAATTTATTCAACAAAATTGCTAATATTTTCAATTTAATGGAAATTTCTATAGAAAATCAAATTTTTCAAAATAGTTTCTATATTTTTCTTAGCAAATTCAAGTATGCTAAATCCGAAATTTTAAACCCTATTTCAAAATTCCTGCCAATTATTGCAAAAACTCAATTTAATCAAGAAAATTGGTAATATTTTCAATTTAATTGAAACTTCTATAGAAAATCAAATTTTTCAAAATATTTTCTAAACATTTTCTAACAAATTTAAGTAAGCTGAATCCAAAATTTTAAACTGCATCTCAAAATTCCTGCTAATTATTGCAAAAACTCAATTTAATCACCAAAATTGCTAATATTTTTAATTTAATGAAAATTTCTATCAAAAATAAAAATTTTCAAAATGGTTTCTATAATTTTCCTAACAAATTTAAGTATGTTAAATTTGAAATTTCAAACTGCATCTCAAAATTCTAGCTAATTATTGCAAAAACTCAGATTAATTATCAAAATTGCTAACATTTTCAATTTAATTGAAATTTCTATAGAAAATCAAATTTTCCAAAATATTTTCTAAACATTTTCTAAGAAACATAAGTACGCTGGATCTAAAATTTTAAACCGCGTCTCAAAATTCCTGCTAATTATTGCAAAAAAATAATTTAATCCTCAAAATTGCTAATAATTTCAATTTAAAGGTAATTTCTATAAAAAATAAAATTTTCCAAAATAGTTTCTATAATTTTTTTAACAAATTCAAGTATGTTGAATTCAAAATTGCAAACCGCATCTCAAAATTCCTGCTAATTATTGCAAAAATTCAATTTAATCGACAAAATTGCCAAAATTCTAAAATTAATAAAAATTTCTTTAAAAATTCATATTTTTCAAAATAGTTTTTATAATTTTTTTAACAAATTTAAGTATGCTAAATCAAAAATTTTAAACCGCATATCAAAATTCCTGCTAATTATTGCAAAAACTTAATTTAATCAACAAAATTGCTAATATTTTCAATTTAATTGAACTTTCTATAGAAAATCAAATTTTTCAACATTTTTTCCAGAAATTTTCTAATTAATTCAAGTATGCTGAATCCAAAATTTCAAACCGCAACTAAAAATTCCTGCTGGTTATAGCAAAAAACCATTTTAATCAACAAAATTGTAAAAATTTTGAACTTAATTAAAATTTTCAAAAATGATTTCCACAAATTTTCCAACAAATTTAAGTATGCTGAATTCAATATTTGGTGGGTCACTCCAGTCCAAACTACCGACTCCTAGTCATGCTATGGAGTAACCCACTTACCCACCCAAGTGTTCGTTATCAAGAAGTTGATGCTCGTAGAGAGGTTAAACGATCAATTTCAAGATAACGGACACTTGGGTGGGTGGGTGGGTCACTCCAATCCAAACAACCGACTCTCAATCATGCTATGGAAAGTTCCACCCACTCACCCAAGTTTTAGTTGATAAGAGATTGGACGACAAGCGTCTTTTGTGACAAAATGATTTATGATGCTTGCAGAGAGGTCAAAAATTAAATCTTTTGATAACGAACACTATAGTGGATGGGTAGGTCGCTCCATTTCAAACTACTGACTTTTTATTATGCTATGGAGTGTTCCATTCATCCATCCAAGTGTTCGTTCCGCCCAAGTGTTCGTTACCAAAAAGTTGGATCACGACCTTCTCTTGTGATTAAGTGACATCTGACGCTCGCAGAGAGGTTAAACTTTCAATTTCAAGATACGGACACTTGGGTGGGTGGGTGGGTCACACAAATCCAATCAACCGACTCTCAATCATGCTTTGGAGTGTCCCACCCACCCACCCAAGTGTTTGTTATGAAGAAGTTTGATCACGACCTTCTCTTGTGACTAAATGACTTCTGACGTCCGCACTGAGATCAAACATTCAATCTTTTGATAACGAACACTTGGGTGGGTGGGTGGGCCACTCCAGTTCAAACTACCGACTCCTAATCATGCTTTAGAGTGCCCTACCTACCCACCTAAGTATTTGTTAGCAAGAAGTTGGATCACGACCTTCTTTTGTAGTTAAATAACTTCTGACGTCCGCAGAGAAATCAAACATTCAATTTTTTTATAACAAACACTTTAGTCTAAATTACTGACTTCTAATTATGCTATAGAGTGTACACCCACCCACCCAAGTGTTCACAAAATCCTGTCATAAAACATTAAAAAAAATTCTAAAAGCACCAAAATTGTTCGCTCATAAACTGTTGAAAAGGACAAAATTCTTTTTATGGAATGTAATAATAGCAAAAACTGGTTGAAAAGTAATAAAAAATAGCTGAATATGGTCATAAAATGTTGAAATATTTTTAGATAGGATCAAAATCCGGTCTGAAACATTTGAAAACTTCAAAATTTTACTCGAAAATAGTAAATTTTTGTCTAAATCTATCAAAATTATGTTGAAAAGCATCAATATTCGGCCATAAACTGTTAAAAATGAATACATTTTTATGCAATCTAAATTGAAATACTAAAACATTAAAAAATGATTCAAAATTTGGATATAAACTGTTGAAAAGTGTAAAATTTCACTTATCTATAAAAATATTGTTCGAATTTACTAAACCCTATTCTAAACTGTTTAAAATAAAGCGCTATTTTTAACATTTTATAAATAAAATTTTACACTTTTCAACAGTTCAATTTAGATTGCATAGAAATTATTACATTTTTAACAGTTTATTGCCGAATATCGGTGCTTTTCAACAATATTTTGATAGTTTTAGACAAAAATTTACTATTTTTGAGTAAAATTTTAAAGTTTTCAAATGTTTCTGACCGGATTTTGATTCTATTTAAAAATATTTTAACATTTTATGACCATATTCAGCTACTTTTTATTACTTTTCAACCAGTTTTTGCTATTATTACATTCCATAAAAAGAATTTTGTCCTTTTCAACAGTTTATGTCCGAATTTTGGTGCTTTTTAACAATTTTTCACAAATTTGAAGCCATACTTTGAGAAGACTTAATACAAACATAAACACTAATACGGTCTAAACAAATAATTTACAACTTTCTTATCACCCAATACTGTGGTTAATTGATAACAATCTAAATTGCAAGTTCCATAATATTTATTTATAGTTATCGCTATTGTTATACTTTAATGTGGTTTCATTCGAATCTCAAAAAAAATCCACGAAAGCGCCATGCTATTCTTATCTATTATACGTTTCGGTCTGCGTTTTAATTAAGATAAGTTGTGAATTAATGAATATAAACTGGTTTGGTAATACTACTATGGAAGCTAGGTGGTTACCTATCGAAGGAATGTTAATACTTTAAGTGTGTGATTTGTTATGTTTGAGAATTCTTGTTCATTCATGTGCATTAAATGATTAAGAAATTGAATATTTTTTTAAAGATTAATTTATTAATTTATTAAATAATAATTGCTTGCTTAATCGCTTGTCAAGAAAAATAAATTTGATTTACTTATAATTATTATTGATTCATATCTTATTTGATTTAGATTAAAAAAAGATTGTGCATCAGATACTAATTCTTTTTTCTTTATTTTTCAGGTGAGGCTTCGATTAGATACTAACAGAAGAATATGTAAGTACAATATAATAAAATTGATGATGATTAATAAATAAATATTAAAAAAAAATAATATTTGCTGTCTACTTTATGTTTTCTAAAAATAAATAAGTTTTCACCTGTTTAAAACTCCATAACACATTGTCATTTTTTATTGGTCATAATTAATAGTATATAAACAGTCCTTGGAGAGCCGATATTTGCACTATTGTCACATGCTAAGCTATTTGAAAATGATGTCATGTCATGTAAAATAAGGAATTGAACACATGCATTATTTGCACTGCACGTTGAACGATGTACGGGAGTAGCATACCAAGTGGCTCACAAAAGAGTAATTATATTTTTAGTATACTGACATAATCGCCACTTAGGTCTGTTGTTATGCGATTTTAAAATTTAAGGAGATGTTTGTTTGAATACAAATTAAGCATTAATTTTGGATATTGTTTAAATTAAATGATGCGGTTTAAAATTTTGAATTCAGCATACTTAAATTTGTTTAAAAAAATCTAGAAACCATTTTATTTTTATGGAAGTTTTCAAAAAAATTTGAAAAAATTGCATTTTAAATTAAATTTATTCAATAACCAGCAGGAATTTAGAGAGGCGGTTAAAAATTTTGGATTCAGCATACTTGAATTTGTTTAAAAAATGTAGAAACCATTTTGATATACTTTATTTTTATAGAAATTTTCAAAAAAATTAGAAAAAAATGGCGTTTTTGGTGATTAAATTAATTTTATTCAATAACCAGCAAGAGTTTTGAGATGCCATTTAAAATTTTAGATTCAGCATACTTTAATTTGTTTATTTAAATGTAGAAACGATTTTGGTAAATTTTATTTTTATGGAAATTATCAAAAAAATTAGAAAAAAATGCGTTTTTGGTGGTTATTCAATTTTTATTCAATAACCAGCAGGAATTTAGAAATGCAGTTTAAAATTTTAGATTTAGCATACTTAAATTTGTTTAAAAAAATCTAGAAACCATTATGGTAAATTTTATTTTTATCAAAATTTTCAAAAAAATTTAAAAAAATTGTATTTTTAGTGATTAAATTGAATTTATTCAATAACCAGCAGGAATTTTGAGATGCGGTTTAAAATTTTGGATTTAGCATACTTTAATTTGTTTAAAAAAATGCAGAAACTATTTTGGTAAATTTTATTTTTATAGAAATTATCAAAAAAATTAGAAAAAATTGCTTTTTTGGTGATTAAATTGAATTTATTCAATAACCAGCAGGAATTTCGAGATACGGTTTAAAGTTTTGGATTCAGCATACTTAAATTTGTTAAAAAAAATGTAAAAACTATTTGGTGAATTTTATTTTTATGATTTTTTTTATAAAAATTAGAAAAAATGGCGTTTTTAGTGACTAAATTGAATTTACTCAATAACCAGCAGGAATTTTGAAATGTGGTTTAAAATTTTATAATCAGCATACTTAAATTTGTTAAAAAAAATGTATAAACTATTTTTGTAAATTTTATTTTTATGAAAATTGTCACAAATTTAGAAAAAATTGCGTTTTTGGTGATTAAATTGAATTTATTCAATAACCAGCAGGAATTTTGAGATGCGGTTTAAAATTTTGGATTTAGCATACTTTAATTTGTTTAAAAAAATGCAGAAACTATTTTGGTAAATTTTATTTTTATAGAAATTATCAAAAAAATTAGAAAAAATTGCTTTTTTGGTGATTAAATAGAATTTATTCAATAACCAGCAGGAATTTCGAGATGCGGTTTAAAGTTTTGGATTCAGCATACTTAAATTTGTTAAAAAAAATGTAAAAACTATTTGGTGAATTTTATTTTTATGAATTTTTTTATAAAAATTAGAAAAAATGGCGTTTTTAGTGACTAAATTGAATTTACTCAATAACCAGCAGGAATTTTGAAATGTGGTATAAATTTTGGAATCAGCATACTTAAATTTGTTAAAAAAAATGTATAAACTATTTTTGTAAATTTTATTTTTATGAAAATTGTCAACAAATTTAGAAAAAATTGCGTTTTTGGTGATTAAATTGAATTTATTCAATAACTAGCAGGAATTTAGAGATGCGGTTTAAAATTTTGGATTAAGCATACTTAAATTTGTTAAAAAAAATGTAGAAACCATTTTGGTAAATTTTATTTCTATGAAAATTTTCAAAAAAATGAGAAAAAATGCGTTTTTGGTGGTTAAATTGAATTTATTCAATAACCAGCAGGAATTTAGAGATGCGGTTTAAAATTTTGGATTCAGCATACTTGAATTTGTTTAAAAAAATGTAGAAACCATTTAAATAAATTTTATTTTTTGGAAAATTTCAAAAAAATTAGAAAAAAAGGGCGTTTTTAGTGATTTAAATGAATTTATTCAATAACCAGCAGGAATTTAGAGATGTTGTTTAAAATTTTTACTTTAGCATACTTAAATTTGTTAAAAAAATGTAGAAACTATTTTGGGAAATTTTATTTGTTTGGAAATTTTCAGAAAAAATTGAAAAATTGGAGTTTTTAGTGATTAAATTTAATTTATTCAATAACCAGCAGGAACTTAGAGATTTGGTTTAAAATTTTAGATTCAGCATACTCAAATTTGTTTGAAAAAATGTAGAAACCATTTTGGTAAAATTTATTTTTATAGAAATTTACAAAAAAATTTGAAAAATTGTGTTTTTAGTGATTAAATTGAATTTATTCAATAACTAGCAGGAATTTTGAGATGCGGTTTAAAATTTTTGATTTAGCATATTTAAATTTGTATAAAAAAATGTAGAAACTATTTTGGAAAATTTTATTTTTATGCAAATTTTCAAAAAAATTAGAAAAAATAACGTTTTTAGTGATTAAATTGAATTTATGCAATAACCAGCAGGAATTTAGAGATGCGGTTTAAAAATTTGGAGTCAGCATACTTTAATTTGTTTAATTAAATGTAGAAAAGATTTTAGTAAATTTTATTTTCATAGAAATTATCAAAAAAATTTGAAAAAATTGCGTATTTGGTGATTAAATTAAATTTATTCAATAACCAGCAGAAATTTTGAGATGTGGTTTAAAATTTTGGATTCAGCATACCTATATTTATTAAAAAAAATGTAAAAACTATTTAGATAAATTTTATTTTTATGGAAATTTAAAAAAAAAATAGAAAAAATATTGTTTTTAGTGATTAAATTGAATTTACTCAATAACCAGCAGGAATTTAGAGATGCGGTTTAAAATTTTGGATTCAGCATACTTAAATTTGTTTAAAAAAATGTATAAACTGTTTTTGTAAATTTTATTTTTATGGAAATTGTCAACAAATTTAGAAAAAATTCCGTTTTTGGTGATTAAATTTAATTTATTCAATAACCAGCAGGAATTTAGAGATGAGGTTTAAAATTTTGGATTTAGCATACTTAAATTAGTTTAAAAAATTGTAGATTCTATTTTGGACAATTTTATTTTTATGGAAATTTTCGATAAAATTAGAAAAAATGGCGTTTTTGGTGATTAAATTGAATTTATTTAATAACCAGCAGGAGTTTTGAGATGCGGTTTAAAATTTTGGATTAAGCATACTTAAATTTGTTTAAAAAAATGTAGAAAGCATTTTGGTAAATTTTATTTTTATAGAAATTTTCAAAAAAAATTGAAAAACTAGCATTTTTAGTGATTAAATTGATTTTATTTAATAACCAGCAGGAATTTTGAAATGCGGTTTAAAATTTTGGATTCAGCATACTTAAATTTGTTTAAAAAAAATTTAGAAACCATTTTGGTAAATTTTATTTTTATAGAAATTTTCAAAAAAATTAGAAAAATTGCATTTTTAGTGATTAAATTGATTTTATTTAATAACCAGCAGGAATTTTGAGATGCGGTTTAAAATTTTGGATTCAGCATACTTACATTTGTTTAAAAAAATGTAGAAAATATTTTGGTAAATTTTATTTTCAAATAAATTATCAAAAACTTTAAAAAAAAATCGTTTTTGGTGGTTAAATTGAATTTATTCAATAACCAGCAGGAATTTAGAAATGCGGTTTTAAATTTTCGGTTCAGCATACCTGAATTTGTTTAAAAAATGTAGAAACCATTTTGGTAAATTTTATTTCTATGAAAATTTTCAAAAAAATGAGAAAAATTGCGTTTTTGGTGGTTAAATTGAATTTACTCAATAACCAGCAGGAATTTAGAGATGCGGTTTAAAATTTTGGATTCAGCATACTTCAATTTGTTTAAAAATTGTAGAAACCATTTTGAAAATATTTATTTTTATAGAAATGTTCATTAATATTAAAAAAAATGCCATTTTTGTTAATTAAATTGAATTTATGCAAAAACCAGCAGGAATTTAGAGATGCGGTTTAAAATTTTGGATTCAGCATACTTAAATTTGTTTAAAAAAATGTTGAAACCATTTTGGAAAATTTTATTTTTATAGAAATGTTCATTAATATTAAAAAAATTGCCATTTTTGTTAATTAAATTGAGTTTATGCAATAACCAGCAGGAATTTAGAGATGTGGTTTAAAATTTTGGATTAAGCATACTTAAATTTGTTTAAAAAAATGTAGAAACTATTTAGATAAATTTTATTTTTATGGAAATTTAAAAAAAAATAGAAAAAATATCGTTTTTAGTGATTAAATTGAATTTACTCAATAACCAGCAGGAATTTAAAGATGCGGTTTAAAATTTTAGATTCAGCATACTTAAATTTGTTTAAAAAAATGTATAAACTATTTTTGTAAATTTTATTTTAATGGAAATTTTCAAAAAAATTTGAATAAATGGCGTTTTTAGTGATTAAATTGAATTTGTTCAATAACCAGCAGGAATTTTGAGATGCGGTTTAAAATTTTAGATTTAGCATACTTAAATTTGTTTTAAAAAATGTAGAAACTGTTTTGATAAATTTGATTTTTATAGATAAGTTCAAAAAGATAAAAAAAATGGCGTTTTTAGTGATAAAATTGAATTTATTCAATAGACAGCAGGAATTTTGAGGTGTGGTTTAAAATTTTGGATTCAGCATACTTGAATTTATTGAAAAAAATGTAGAAAGCATTCTTGAAAATTTTATTTTGATAGAAATGTTCATGAAATTAAAAAAAAATGGCATTTTTGTTGATTAAATTGATTTTATGCAATAATCAGCAGGAATTTTGATCTTGAAATCTGCCATTTATACTCTAATTTATTGAAAAAAAAATATTGATAATAAAATTACACATATTATTTAATAGACAAAGACAATTGATCATAGTTTATTTTAGATTGTATAAAATGCTAATTAACATTTTTTTAATCAACATATATTTTCTCAATATAAATAACTTGTCATTAATAAATAACGCGCAGAAAATAATTCAATTTCATCATAAACGTGTGGGAAACTGTTGATAAATGTTTACAATAAACAAATGATGGCACGTATATGTATAACTGCATTTTAATGAACTCAACAATCTATTAATTAACGATACATCGCATCGGATTTTAATTAATTAACTATGAATTATTACAAACACAAATACAACAATAATTTAAATGTCCTAATTTTTAACAACAAAAACTGTCATTAGTTGACGTTATTTGTATAATTAGCTCGTAATTATTGAAATGGTTAGAGTAAGCCAATTTCACCTACGTTTAAATATGACGCAAATTGTCACTAATAACCCCAAAAACAAACTTTTTCTGTGTCTTATTTGTCGGCTCGTCGGCGACGCGAATTATTTGTCCGCTGCGAATTCCACCGTATCAATCTAAATCGATCGATGATGATTATTCAACCTTAGAATGTCGTCTGCCAAATGGCCTCTTTAATGTATTCACTATTAAAGACACGTGTTATAATGTACTATAAACAATAAGTTAATAAATATTTGAAATTGTACCCTTAACAGTAATAAAAGCATGCAACTGTGAGATGTTTTATTATCATTTTAATCTTTGATTGTATTTTTGTGATTTTTAAATAGTTTCCAAGAAATTTTATAATATTGATTATTATCATTTAATCTTTTGGGGTTCATTAAATTATAAATACAAATTATCTTTGTATTTCATCCTTAGATAAATAATAATCTTGTTTGTTTATTAATAATTGGTTGGTATTTTTAGCATTGACAGCACAAAAAATCGACATCAACATAAATTTGGTTATAACTTCTAAACTCTACATTAAAAATTTAAATAATTTTGTAGTAATATACTTTATGGTTATAAGTAATAATACCAAAAAATAAATTTAAAAAAAAAATGACTAAATTATTCTGATTTTATATGAATTTTGTTAATTAAATTGAGTTTTTGACTAAATTATAAGGAATTTTGAGTTGGGGTTAAGAAATTTGGATTCAGAAGACTTGATTTAATATAGAATTAATAATAGTGAAACTACAATTTTTTTTGGGAATTTTTAAATTTGTATTTTTTTAGGTTTTATATGAATTTTGTTGATTAAATTGAGTTTTTGACTAAAATATTAAGAATTTTGAGTTGGGGTTAAAAAATTTGGGTTCAAAACACATGATTCTATATAGAATTATAAATAGAGAAACTACAAAAAGGCTTAGGAATTTTTAAATTAGTGATTATACTGGTTTTATGCGAATTTTGTTGATTAAATTGAGTTTTTGACTAAAGTATTAGGAATTTTGAGTTGGGGTTAAAAAATTTGGCTTCAAAAGACATGATTCTATAGAGAATTAGTAATGGAGAAGCTACAAAAAGTGTTGGGAATTTTTAAATTAGAGACTTTACTGATTTTATGCGACTTTTGTTGATTAAATTGAGTTTTTGACTACAAAAATAGGAGTTTTGAGTTGGGATTAAAAAATTTGGCTTTAAAAGACATGATTCTATATAGAATTAATTATAGAGAAACTACAAAAAATGTTGGGAATTTTTAAATTAGAGATTTTTCTGGTTTTAAGCGAAATTTGTTGATTAAATTGAGTTTTTGACTAAATTATTAGAAATTTAGAGTTGAGATTAAACAATTTGGATTTAGAAGACTTTATTCTATATAGAATTATTAATAGTGAATCTACAAAAAAATTAGGAATTTTCAAATTGGTGATTATTTTGGTTTTTTGCGAATTTTGTTGATTAAATTGAGTTTTTGACTAAAATAATAGGAATTTTGAGTTGGGGTCAAAAAATTTGGCTTTAGAAGACATGATTCTATATAGAATTTATAATAGAGAAGCTACAAAAAAGTTTTGGAATTTTTAAATTAGAGATTTTTCTGGTTTTATGCGAACTTTGTTGATTAAACTGAGTTTTTGACTAAAATATTTAGAATTTTGAGTTGGGGTTAAAAGATTTGGCTTCAGAAGACATGATTCTATATAGAATTTATAATTGAGAAGCTACAAAAAAGTTTGGGAATTTTTTTATTAGAGATTTTTCTGGTTTTATGCGAGTTTTGTTGATTAAACTAAGTTTTTGACTAAAATATTAAGAATTTTGAGTTGGGGTTAAAATTTTTTTTTATAATTTGGCTTTAGCTGACATGATTCTATATAGAATTTATAATTGAGAAACTACAAAAAAATTTGGGAATTTTTAAATTAGAGATTTTTCTGGTTTTATGCGAATTTTGTTGATCAAACTGAGTTTTTGACTAAAATATTAAGAATTTTGAGTTGGGGTCAAAAAATTTGTCTTTAGAAGACATGATTTTATATAGAATTTATAATAAAGAAGCTACAAAAAAATTTGGGAGTTTTTAAATTAGAGATTTTTCTGGTTTTATGCGAATTTTGTTGATTAAACTGAGTTTTTGACTAAAATATTAAGAATTTTGAGTTGGGGTCAAAAAATTTGGCTTTAGAAGACATGATTCTATATAGAATTTATAATAGAGAAGCTACAAAAAAATTTGGAATTTTTTAAATTAGAGATTTTTCTGGTTTTATGCGAATTTTGTTGATTAAACTGAGTTTTTGACTAAAATATTTAGAATTTTGAGTTGGGGTTAAAAAATTCGGCTTCAGAAGACATGATTCTATATAGAATTTATAATTGAGAAGCTACAAAAAAGTTTGTGAATTATTAAATTAGCGATTTTTCTGGTTTTATGCAAATTTTGTTGATTAAATTGAGTTTTTGACTAAAATAATAGGAATTTTGAGTTGGGATTAAAAAAATTTGGCTTTAAAAGACATGATTCAATATAGAATTAATAATAAAGAAGCTACAAAAAAATTTGGGAATTTTTAAATTAGAGATTTTTTAGGTTTTATATGTATTTTGTTGATTAAATTGAGTTTTTGACTAAAATATTAGGATTTTTGAGTTGGGGTTAAAAAATTTGGCTTTAGAAGACATGATTTTATACATAATTAATAATAAAAAAGCTACAAAAATATTTGGGATTTTTTAAATTAGTGATTTTTCTAGATTTATATGAATTTTGTTGATTAAATAGAGTTTTTGACTAAAATGTTGGGAATTTTGAGTTGGGGTTAAAAAATTTGGCTTTAAAAGACATGATTCCATAGAGAATTATTAATGAAAAAGTTACAAATTTTTTTGGGAATTTTTAAATTTGAGATTTTTTTGTTTTTTGTGAGTTTTGTTGAATAAATTGAGTTTTTGACTAATTTATTAGGAATTTTGAGTTAGGTTTAAAATATTTGGACTTGTATATAGAATTAATAACAGATAAACTGCAAAAAAATTACGAGTTTTTTAAATTAGTGATGAATATGTGACAAAATCTAGAAAAATCTACATTAAATTTAGTCATAACTTTTAAATTGTGCATTAAAAATTTAAATAATTTGGTACTAATATACTTCATAGTTACTAGTAATAATACCTGAAAATAAATTGAAATTTATACGCTCAATATCACAAAATCTCAAAAAAAATGACATGACCCAACTCGACATAGAAGCAATAAGGTAACTAAATTTAGTCATAACTTCTAAACTGTGCATTAAAAATTAAAATAATTTGGTACTTAAATACTTCATAGTTACTAGTATTACTACCAAAAAATAAATTGAAATTCATACGCTTAATCTGACAAAATCTCAAAAAAATTGACATGACCCAACTCGCCATAGAAGCAATAAGGTAACTAAATTTAGTCATAACTTCTAAACTGTGCATTTAAAATTAAAATAATTTGGTACTTAAATACTTCATAGTTACTAGTAATAATACCAAAAAATAAATTGAAATTCATACGCCCAATATAACAAAATCTCAAATAACTCGACATCACCCAACTCGGCCCAGAAGCATTAAGTTAAATAAATTTAGTCATAACTTCTAAACCGTGCATTGAAAATTTAAATAATTTGGTACTAATATACTTCATAGGTACTAGTAATAGTACTAATGAATAAATTAAAATTCATACGCTCAATCTAACAAAATCTCAAAAAAGCGACATCACCCAACTCGACCAAGAAGCATCAAGTTAAATAAATTTAGTCATAACTTCTGAACCGTGCATTGAAAATTTAAATAATTTGGTACTAAAACGTCATAGTTACTAGTAATAACACCAATAAATAAATTAAAGTTAATACGCCTAATCAGACAAAATCTCAAAAAAATCGACATCACCCAACTTGGCCCAGAAGCATTAAGTCAAATAAATTTAGTCATAACTTCTAAACCGTGCATTGAAAATTTAAATAATTTGGTACTAATATACTTCATAGTTACTAGTAATAATACCTGAAAATAAATTAAAATTCATACGTTCAATCTGACAAAATCTCCACAAAATTGACATGACCCAACTCGCCATAGAAGCAATAAGGTATCTAAATTTAGTCATAACTTCTAAACTGTGCATTAAAAATTAAAATAATTTGGTACTTAATTACTTCATAGTTACTAGTAATAATACCAAAAAATTAATTGAAATTTATACGCTCAATCTGACAAAATCTTTAAAAAATTGATATGACTTAACTTGCCATAGAAGCCATTAGGTTACTAAATTTAGTCATAACTTCTAAACCGTGCATTGAAAATTTAAACAGTTTGGTACGAATACACGTCATAGTTACTAGTAATAACACCAGTAAGTAAATTAAAATTCATACGCCCAATCTAACAAAATTTCAAATAATTCAACATCACTCAACTCGGCCAAGAAGCAATAAGTTAAATAAATTTAGTCATAACTTCTAAACTGTGCGTTAAAAATTTAAATAATTTGGTACTAATACACTTCATAGTTACTAGTAATAACACCAGTAAATAAATTAAAATTCATACGCCCAATCTAACAAAATCTAAAATAATTCAACATCACCCAACTCGGCTAAGAAGCAATAAGTTAAATAAATTTAGTCATAACTTCTAAACCGTGCATTGATAATTTAAATAATTTGGTACTAATATACTTCATAGTAACCAGTAATAATACCAAAAAATTAATTGAAATTCATACGCCCAATCTAACAAAATCTGAAATAATTCGACATCACTCGACTCGGTCCAGAAGCAGTAAGATACATAAATTTAGTCATAACTTCTAAACTGTGCATTAAAAATTTAAATAATTTGGTACTAATATACTTCATAGGTATTAGTAATACTACCAAAAAATAAATTAAAATTCATACGCCCAATCTAACAAAATTTCAAATAATTCTACATCACCTAACTTGGCCAAGAAGCAATAAGTTAAATCAATTTAGTCATAACTTCTAAACCATTCATTGAAAATTTAAATAATTTGGTACTAACATACTTCATAGGTATTAGTAATACTACCAAAAAATAAATTAAAATTCATACGCCCAATCTGACAAAATTTAAAAAAAATCAACAACATCTTACTTCACCAAGAAATAGTAGTAACTAAATTTGGTCAACTTCCAATAATAATACCAAAAAAATAATTAAAATTCATACGATTAGTCTGACAAAACATTAAATAAGCTAAAAAATATATGTAAATGCTAATATAGATCGTCAAACCATAGTAATGTAGCATTTATAGGTTTTCTTTTTTATAATAAGATCAAACACACTTCCAGAAATACCATTATTATTATTATTATTACATAAGTTCGTTTATTACTTCTCGATAATGCTTGAACACGCATTCACAAACATCAATCATTGCGATTTGTAAAATTTATAACCAACATCCTTCATTGATAATTGCGTATGAATGAACTAATAAAATATAACATTTCTGAGAAAAGACATCGTAAATTTAGTTGAAAACAATTTCCAATGCAAGTGCAACGACTTTCTCAATAATGAATTTTAAATATATAAATTTCACTAGGTCATTATTTGGCATGCAAGAGGAATTCGCATGAATCTATATTAATATATTTTGAAGGTCGATAACATAATGTGATGAAAAATATTTAAAAAAAGTTTATATTTATAGGAATTGCAAAGAATTTTATTTATATTAAAACGCAGTGAACCACCTATTTTAAACCAAATTTTATCCAATATTGTAAAAGTTTTTGCTTCTTAGCTATTTCTAAAATTATTTAAACTTGACCCATAAGCATTCTTCTTATTTCGCATAAAAGTATCAGTCGGAAATTAAACTTTTTTTATTTATAAATAAACCACACGTTTATTTTTTTTTATATAGATGTCTGCACCAATCGGATATGCGGTCAAGTTTGCGGCCAAAAATGCGGGTCCCCACCAAAACAGAAATGTTTAGCAATGACATAAGATAAACAAAAGGGGAATCTGATGTCATGTCCAGCTAAATATACAGGTGTCGTTTTTGTGTTCATCCCATTTCGGACTGTTTATGTTGTTGCGGTCAATATCTTATATTCGGCGATGACCACTCCAACCGATTTAAATTCGCACGCAGGAACAACTAAAGCGAACAATGATGCAATTAACGGCCAAGTGTATAGTTTTATTTACATTTATAGCGTTCCGCTCCATTAATATATTACTGGTAGTACAACATATATTATTTTTAGAGTCATCATTATTTTATATTTTATTAAATTAGATTTTATAAATATTATTTTGTTTACTACATCCTAGACATCAATTTTATCTCCAAAAAACAAATTAAAATGCCGACTTTTTGGCAGTTCAATTTTTAGTATTAGATTTATTCTTCAAATTTGGTTTTAATTATCTTCAATAAGTCCAAATTTTGACAAAACATAGTTCAATCAATAATTATTAAAGTACTACACTCAAAATTAAATTTTAATTTTTCAAAATATTTTTTATAATTTTTTGAAATATTTTGATTTTAGCTAAAACCATAGCTTTGTTGGCATTCATGCTGAGGGCACATTTGTTGATAAAATAAGTCCAAATTTTAACAAAACATAGTTCAATCAATGATTATTAAAGTACTAGAGTCAAAATTAAATTTTAATATTCCAAAATATTTTTTTATGATTTTTAGAAATATTTTGAATTTAGCTAAAACCACCGCTTTGTTGGCATTTATGCTGTAGGCACAATTGTTGTTAAAATAAGTCCAAATTTTGACAAAACATAGTTCAATCAATGATAATTAGAGTACTAAAGTCAAAATTAAATTTTAAATTTTCTAAATATTTTTTATGATTTTTTGAAACATTTTGAATTCAGCTAAAACCACCGCTTTGTTGGCATTCATGCTGAGCGCCCAGTTGTTGTTAAAATAAGTCCAAATTTTGACAAAACCTAGTTCAATCAATGATAATTAGAGTACTAAAGTCAAAATTAAATTTTAAATTTTCAAAATATTTTTTATGTTTTTTTGAAATATTTTGAATTCAGCTAAAACCATAGCTTTGTTGGCATTCATGCTGAGGGCACATTTGTTGATAAAATAAGTCCAAATTTTGACAAAACTTAGCTCAATCAATAATTATTAAAGTACTACACTCAAAATTAAATTTTAATTTTTCAAAATATTTTTTATAATTTTTTGAAAATTTTTGAGTTTAGCTAAAACCACCGCTTTGTTGGCATTCATGCTGAGCGCCCAGTTGTTGTTAAAATAAGTCCAAATTTTGACAAAACATAGTTCAATCAATGATAATTTGAGTACTAAAGTCAAAATAAAATTTTAAATTTTAAAAATATTTTTTATGATTTTTTGAAATATTTTGAATTTAGCTAAAACCACCGCTTTGTTGGCATTCATGCTGAGGGCACAATTGTTGTTAAAATAAGTCCAAATTTTGACAAAACATAGTTCAATCAATGATAATTAGAGTACTAAAGTCAAAATTAAATTTTAAATTTTAAAAATATTTTTTTATGATTTAAATATAAACATTGTAACAAAACAACAAAATTTCAGCTTAAGCTAGCGTTTAATCACTGAGCTAGCTCACCTTTAATTATAAATTAACAATAAATAATTCAAACTGACTCCTTAAATCTGAATTGCAGTGAAAGTCTATTTGCAACGATTAAAGAGCAGCCAAGATGCATTACGCACGGCTATAAATATCCTGAAAGTGTGCGTGCGGGTGTGCAAAAATATTTACAAAAACATTTTCTATTGTCGTGAGAACACACTAATTGCAGTCGGATGATTAATGCCAATCGAAAAGCACACCGAGGCCACGACGCATATTTCATTATTTTGTTTTACGTTTGCCCGTGACCCTTTCCGAATGAAATTAAATGAGATCACTACTGTTTTCGGGTTAATCGCGATCCTACGCCCACCCATCATCTGTCAAATATAGCATCGATGGAAAAAATTTAAACTAGTTGTTGACAATGCACGCCTCTTTTATTATGGTAATTTTCTAGGAAATTGAGATATTTACATGGAATAATGATTTAAAACAATGTTATAGCCAAATAGAGAATGCATAATATTGTTCAGTTTAGTAGAATACATTTACAAACTAATAAAAAATGTATTAAAATTTTAGTAAATATTCTTGGTTGGTTATGATAGTCAAATGCAACTTAAAACTTCTGCTAATTCTTGAATTTATCAATTTAATCAACAAAAATGCTTTTTTTTTATTTAATGAAAATTTTCATAACAATCAAATTTACTAAAATGGTTTCTACATTTTTCTAAACAAATTTAAGTATTCTGAGTTCAAAATTTTTAACCGCATCTCTAAATTCCTGCTGGTTATTGAATAAATTCAATTTAATCACTAAAAACGCCATTTTTTCTAATTTTTTTATAAAAATAAAATTTACCAAAATGATTTCTACATTTTTTTAAACAAATTTAAGTATGTTGAACCCAAAATTTTAAACTGCATCTCTAAATTCTTGCTGGTTATTAACTAAATTCAGTTTAATCACTAAAAAAATCATTTTTTCTAATTTTTTTGAAAATTTTTATAAAAATAAAAAATTTCAAAATAGTTTCTATATTTTTTCAAACAAATTTAAGTATGCTGAATCTAAAATTTTAAACCGCAACTTAAAATTCCTGCTGGTTATTGAATAAATTTTATTTAATCTCTAAAAACACCATTTTTTCTAATTTTTTTGAAAATTTCCATAAAAATAAATTTTATTAAAATGGTTTCTACATTTTTTTAAACAAATTTAAGTATGCTGAATCCAAAATTTTAAACTGCTTCTCAAAATTCCTGCTGGTTATTGAATAAATTTTATTTAATCTCTAAAAACGCAATTTTTACTAATTTTTTTGAAAATTTTCATAAAAATAAAATTTACCAAAATGATTTCTAATTTTTTTTAAACAAATTTAAGTATGCTGAATTTAAAATTTTAAACCGTTTCCCAAAATTCCTGCTGGTTATTGAATAAATTCAATTGAATCACTAAAAACTCCATTTTTTTAAATTTTTTTTAACTTTTCTATAAAAATCCAATTTACCAAAATGGTTTCTATAGTTTTTTAAACAAACTCAAGTATGCTGAACACAAAATTTTTAACCGCATCTCAAAATTCCTGCATGTTATTGAATAAATTCATATTAATCACTAAAAAAGCCATTTTTTCTAATTTTTTTGAAAATTCCGTAAAAATAAAATTCACCAAAATGGTTTCTACATTTTCTTAAACAAATTTAAGTATGCTGAATCTAAATTTTTAAACCGCATCCTTAAATTTCTGCTGGTTGTTGAATAAATTTAATTTAATCACCAAAAACGCTATTTGTTCTAATTTTTTTGAAAATTTTCATAAAAATAAAATTTACTAAAATGATTTCTACATTTTTCTAAACAAATTTAAGTATGCTGAATTCAAAATTTTAAATTGCATCTCAAAATTCCTGCTGGTTTTTAAATAAATTCAATTTAATTACTAAAAACGCAATCTTTTCTAAATTTTTTGAAAATTTCTATAAAAATAAATTTTTACAAAATAGTTTCTACATTTTTTTAAACAAATTTAAGTATGCTGATTCCAAAATTTTAAACCACTTCTCAAAATTTCTGCTGGTTATTGAATAAATTTAATTTTATCACTAAAAACATCATTTTTCAATTTTTTTTGGAAATTTCTATAAAAATAAAATTAGCCAAAATGGTTTCTACATTTTTTAAGCAAATTTAAGTATGCTGAATCTAAAATTTTAAACCTTATTTCTAAATTCCTGCATGTTATTGAATAAATTCAGTTTAATTACTAAAAATGTCGTTTTTTCTAAAATTTTTAAAAATTTCTTAAAAATTAAACTTTACCAAACATTGTTTTAAACAAATTTGATTATGCTGAATCCAAAATTTTAACTTGCATTTTTAAATTCCTGCTGATTATTAAATAAATTCAATTTATTCACTAAAAACGCCATTTTTTCTAATTTTTTTGAATTTTTTTATAAAAATCAAATTTACCAAAATGATTTCTACATTTTTTTAAACAAATTTAAGTATGTTGAACCCAAAATTTTAAACTGCATCTCTAAATTCCTGCTGGTTATTAAATAAATTCAATTTAATCACTAAAAACATCATTTTTTCTAATTTTTTTGAAAATGTTTATAAAAATAAAAAATTTACCCAAATAGTTTCTACATTTTTTTTAACAAATTTAAATATGCTGAATCCAAAATTTTAAACCGCATCTTAAAATTCCTGCTGGTTATTGAATAAATTCAATTTAATCACTAAAAACGTAATTTTTTTCTAATTTTTTTAAAATTTCTATAAAAATAAAATTTACCAAAATTGTTTCTACATTTTTTTAAACAAATTTAAGTATGCTGATTCCAAAATTTTAAACCACATTTCAAAATTCCTGCTGGTTATTGAATAAATTCAATTTAATTACTAAAAACGCAATTTCTTCTAAATTTTTTGAAAATTTCTATAAAAATAAAATTTTCCAAAATGATTTCTAAATTTTTTGAAACAAATTTAAGTATGCTGAATTCAAAATTTTAAACCGCAACTCAAAATTCTTGCCATTTAATCATATTCCAAACATAATAGAAAAAATAGTTGCTTTCATTCAACAAAATGATGACATGACATGGTCGTAAATCTTTTAAATAGACTGTTTATGGGCACAGTTAAAACTATTTCCTGTGATTTACTAACTTTAATAGCTTTATAATGAACTATAATTCAAACCATTTAACAAAATAAACAAATCGATACCTTATTCATAATAAAACCTTCTAGAACAAATCAACAATAATCCTTATCTCATATTTGAATTAATTAAAATCTTATCAACAATAAATTGATACAATTTAACAACCCATTGTCCTCCATATATTGAAATAAAACAGATTACAAAAAATTGCAAAAAATAAATTAATTAATATTAATTTATTACAAAAAATCCCATTACTGACACCTGTTGATACATTTGCATTAATTAAACAATTGTTATTGTCTCTTGAATAATTTTATTGCAATTTTTAGAAATGCAATTGCGAGCCTTGTATGCATGCAAATTATATTATAAATAGCTTCCTGAATGTATGTTTTCTATCCTAACAGGAGATTGTATTGATTGCTACGGTGATTTGTTGCTAATTATAATGTTTAATTATTGATTTATTGAGTATATATAAGCGCCATGTTTTTGCATATATTTACATTCGATTTATTTTATGTATAAAGTATGGGATTAGTTTGATTATTTTAATGGTGTTAAAGAGTGCAGATTGTAATTATCTATGTATTATTTATTATGAATATTAATCAGTTTCTGTATTGTATATGGAGCACGTATTTTTGTTCTATATATAAATATTCTGTAATAGTTATTAAGATAAATATTTATTGTTTTTTAGACAGATTAAATGTGGGTGGAAATTCATTTACATTTTAATCTGTAAAGTTAATTAAGGTTGATAAGGTAAATATATTATATTTGATAGTCTAACCTAGTTGAATATTTTAATTTAATTTAAGAAATTGTAGTTTGCAGTGAATTTAAGGGGAATTGTTTGAATTATGCTACAACATGAAGTTAGTCATTATTTGAGGGGAAACACAATGAGTTGAGCTACAAATTGAAGTTTGCAGTTAATTTAAGGGGAATTGTTATGAATTATATAATACTACAAAATGAAGTTAGTCATTATTTGTTAGAATTGAATTATTTTACTTTATTTAAAGTTTTAATTAATAATTAACATTGGATATTGTCAGTACTGAATAAATAAATTGTTTTTAGCTTTAAATTATTGTACGTAAGTTTGGCAACAGCGCGCGTAACGTCGGTTAAACAAAGAGTATAATGAAGTGAAGTTACAAATACAAACATAACCACAATTTGATCTGCTTCATTACAGAACTGGCGTGTGATTTAATAACTGTAAAAACTCATTTAAATTTAGTTAAATTTTCAGTTAACAGTTATTTTAATAATAATACATAATTACACTTTTATTTAATTAGATTATTAATAAAAATTTAATAACATGAAGTTAGGTACGTTCTTAAACAAATCACTTTGTTGTTTTGACAGGCGGCCATTTTTAATCGCAATAAAAATAGAAATAGGAAACAATGAATTGCGCTACGAATTAAAGTTTGCAGTTAATATAAGAGGAATTATTATGAATTATACTACAAAATGAAGTTAGTCATTATTTGAGGGGAATCACAATGAATTGTGCTACAAATTGAAGTTTGCAGTTAATATAAGGGGAGCTATAATGAATTATGCTACAAAATGAAGTAATTATTGAAAGAAACACAATTTGGATATTAAACATAAAAATGCAGCTTTCAAGTATTAAAATCCAGACATAAATCACAGAAGTTGTAAAATAATTCAGAAAATCAGAAAATATTGACAAACGCAATTTCTAAACAGTAAAATATGTTTATAAACACTATCACAATCACAATTTGTCTATTTAACATCCAAATCTGGCCTTTAAATATTAAAATCTGGCCAATAAAACAGGAAATTTGTGTAATATATAAAAAAAAAAAGTCTTTAAACAATAAAACATGCAAAAAAGGTTAAAAATCTGACCCTCAAAAAATAAAATTTAATCAATAAAAGAAATATGGCCACTAACTAACTGAATTTGGGAATTACATTAAAATCCGGCTAAAATTCGGCCATTAAAACATGGAATTCATTCAAACCTACAATGAAATCAAAAATACGGATAATATTGTGAAACGAAATTTCTAAAATGATGAATCCGGTTACTAAACAACACAATCTAGCTAACTAACAACAAAATCCGGTCTTAAACTAGTCAAATCCGGCCAATTAATAATAAATTCGACCACTTATTATCATAATCTGGCCACTTTACATTAAAATCCGGCCATCAAATATTAAAACTTACAATTAAAATCAGAAAATTGAGATAGTTTAGGTGAAAGCAGTCTTTAAACCATAAAAGTCGGAGTTAGTATTTATTGTTAGTAGTTAGGTTGGGAAGTAAGTTTGAAAAAGGATGTAATTGGATGGTCCCGGGACAGGGGTTCGGGTACGCGAGGTCACCAATCCTCGAAAGCTACATTTAGCATCCCTGCGTTTGGAATAGGTAGGAATAAGGTATTTTGAACCCAGGTCATGGGAGCTCGGGTACGCGAGGGCACTAATCCTCGAAAACTGGATCTGTCTACTCAAAGCCAGTATTCTGACTTTGAAAACCAGATTTTTGGTCTTGAATGACAGGTTCAGTTCCCCTGCGTAATATTCAGTCAATAATTAACACAATCTAGCCATCTAACATTAAAATCCGGCCTTTAAGTAATGAAATCCGGCCACTAAATAACATATTTTGGCCGCTAACAACCAAAATCCGGCTTTTAAATATTAAAAAGCGATTATGCAAAGATGAAATTTGTTAAATAAACTATAAAGCCAATACCAGTTAATAATATTTTTACAATTCAATTGTTTTTTTGTACATTTTTGGTTAAAAAGTGCTAAAATTCTTACGTAATCGCTCACAAAACCAAAACGAGTTGAGCGATTTTATTTAAATTTAGTAATTAGTAACTCAGGGCATTGTTTTACGTTTTAAAAATATAAATTTTGTAATATTTTTAGAATTCAATTATTTTTTGTACATTTTTGGTTCAAAAAAATGCTAAAATTCTTACGTAATCGCTTATAAAACCAAAACCAGTTCAGCGATTTTATTTAAATTCAGTAATTAGTAAATCAGGACATTGCTTGACATATTTATAATGCAAATTTTGCAATATTTTTACAATTCAATTGTTTTTTGTACATTTTTGGTTCAAAAAATGCTAAAATTCTTACGTAATCGCTTACAAAACCAAAACGAGTTGAGCGGTTTTTTTTAAATTTAGTAATTAGTAACTCAGGACATTGTTTGACGTATTCAAAATACAAAAATTGTAATATTTTTACAATTCAATTGTTTTTTTGTAGATTTTCTGTTAAAAAAATGCTAAAATTCTTACGTAATCGCATATAAAACCTCAACCAGCTGAGCGATTTTCATAAAATTTAGTAATTAGTTACTCAGGACATTGCTTGACGTATTAAAAATACAAATTTTGTAATATTTTCATAGTTCAATTGTTTTTTATACATTTTAGGTTCAAAAAATGCTAAAATTCTTACGAAATTGCTTATAAAACCAAAACGAGTTGAGCAATTTCAATCAAATTTAGTAATTAGTAACTCAGGACATTGCTTAACGTATTTAAAATACAATTTTTGTAATATTTTTACAATTCAATTGTTTTTTGTACATTTTTGGTTCAAAAAATGCAATAATTCTTACGTAATCGCTTACAAAACCAAAACTAGTTAAGCGATTTTATTCAAATTTAGTAATTAGTAACTCAGGACACCGCTTAACGTATTTAAAATACAATTTTTGTAATATTTTTACAATTCAATTGTTTTTTGTACATTTTTGGTTCAAAAAATGCAATAATTCTTACGTAATCGCTTACAAAACCAAAACGAGTTGAGCGATTTTAATCAAATTTAGTAATTAGTAATTCAGGACATTGCTTGACGTATTTAAAATACAAATTTAGTAATATTTTCACAATTCAATTGTTTTTTGTACATTTTTGTTTCAAAAAATGCTAAAATTCTTATGTAATCGCTTACAAAACCAAAACCAGTTGAGCGATTTTATTCAAAGTGAGTAATTAGTAACTCAGGACATTGCTTGACATATTAAAAATACAAATCTTGTAGTATTTTTACAATTCAATTGTTTTTTATACGTATTTGCTTCAAAAAATGCTAAAATCCTTACGTAATTGCTTACAAAACCAAAACGAGTTGAGCGATTTCATTCAAATTTAGTAATTAGTTACTCAGGACATTGCTTGACGTATTAAAAATAGAAATCTTGTAGTATTTTTACAGTTCAATTGTTTTTTATACATTTTTGCTTCAAAAAATGCTAAAATTCTTACATAATCGCTTACAAAACCAAAACAAGTTGAGCGATTTTTATCAAACTTAGTAATTAGTAACTCAGGACATTGCTTGACGTACTAAAAATACAAATTTTGTAATATTTTCATAATTCAGTTGTTTTTTATACATTTTTTATTCAAAAAATGCTAAAGTTCTTACTTAATTGCTTACAAAACCAAAACGAGTTAAGCGATTTTATTCAAATTTAGTTATTAGTAACTCAGGACATTGCTTGACGTATTTAAAATACAAATTTTGTAATATTTTCACAATTCAATTGTTGTTTGTACGTTTTTGGTTGAAAAATTGCTAAAATTCTTACGTAATCGCTTACAAAACCAAAACTAGTTGAGCGATTTTATTCAAATTTAGCAATTAGTAACTCAGTACATTGCTTGACGTAATAAGTATTTAAAATTTGTATAATTTTTACAATTCAGTTGTTTTTTGTACATTTTTGATTCAAAAAATGCTAAAATTCTTACGTAATCGCTTACAAAACCAAATTGAGTTGAGCGATTTTATTCAAATTTAATAATTAGTAACTCAGGACATTGCTTGACGTATTTAAAATACAAATTTTGTAATATCTTTACAATTCAATTGTTTTTTATACATTTTTGCTTCAAAATATGCTAAAATTCTTACAAAACCAAAACGAGTTGAGCGATTTTATTCAAATTTTATAATTAGTAACTCAGGACTTTGCTTGACGTATTTAAAATACAAATTTTGTAATATTTTCACAATTCAATTGTTTTTTATAGATTTTTGGTTAAAAAAATGCTAAAAATCTAACGTAATCGCTTACAAAACTAAAATCAGTTGAGCGATTTTATTTAATGTTAGTAATTAGTAACTCAGGACATTGCTTAACGTATTTCAAATACAAATTTTGTAATATTTTTACAATTCAATTGTTTTTGTACATTTTTAGTTCAAAAAATGCTAAAATTTTTACGTAATTGCTTGCAAAACTAAAACGAGTTGAGCGATTTTATTCAAATTTAATAATTACTAACTCAGGACATTGCTTGACGTATTAAAAATACAATTCTTGTATTATTTTCACAATTCAATTGTTTTTTATACATTTTTGGTTCAAAAAATGCTAAAATTCTAACGTAATCGCTTACAAAACCAAAACCAGTTAAGCGATTTTATTTAAATTTAGAAATTAGTAACTCGAGACATTGCTTGACGCAATTGAAATACATAATCTGTAATAGTTTTATAATTTAATTGTTTTTTGTACATTTTTGGTTCAAAAAATTCTAAAATTCTTACATAATCGGTTACAAAACCAAAACGAGTTGGGCTATTTTATTCAAATTTAGTAATTAGTAACTCAGGACATTGCTTGACGTATTTAAAATACAAATTTTGTAATATTTTTACAATTCAATTGTTTTTTGTACATTTTTTGTTAAAAAAATGTTAAAATTCTTACGTAATCGCTTACAAAACCAAAACGAATTGAGCGATTTTATTCAAATTTAGTAATTAGTAACTCAGGACATTGCTTGACGTTTTAAAAATATAAATTTTGTAATATTTTTACAATTCAATTGTTTTTTGTAGATTTTCTTTAAAAAAATGCTAAAATTCTTACGTAATCGCTTATAAAACCAAATCCAGCTGAGCGATTTTTATAAAATTTAGTAATTAGTAACTCAGGACATTGCTTGACGTATTTATAATGCAAATTCAATTGTTTTTTGTACATTTTTGGTTCAAAAAACGCTAAAATTCTTACGTAATCGCTTACAAAACCAAAACTAGTTAAGCGATTTTATTCAAATTTAGTAATTAGTAACTCAGGACACCGCTTAACGTATTTAAAATACAGTTTTTGTAATATTTTTACAATTCAATTGTTTTTTTGTACATTTTTGGTTCAAAAAATGCAATAATTCTTACGTAATCGCTTACAAAACCAAAACGAGTTGAGCGATTTTAATCAAATTTAGTAATTAGTAATTCAGGACATTGCTTAACGTATTTAAAATACAGTTTTTGTATTATTTTCACAATTCAATTGTTTTTTGTACATTTTTGGTTCAAAAAATGCTAAAATTCTTATGTAATCGCTTACAAAACCAAAACCAGTTGAGCGATTTTATTCAAAGTTAGTAATTAGTAACTCAGGACATTGCTTGACATATTAAAAATACAAATCTTGTAGTATTTTTACAATTCAATTGTTTTTTATACGTATTTGCTTCAAAAAATGCTAAAATCCTTACGTAATTGCTTACAAAACCAAAACGAGTTGAGCGATTTCATTCAAATTTAGTAATTAGTTACTCAGGACATTGCTTGACGTATTAAAAATAGAAATTTTGTAGTATTTTTATAGTTCAATTGTTTTTTATACATTTTTGCTTCAAAAAATGCTAAAATTCTTACATAATCGCTTACAAACCAAAACAAGTTGAGCGATTTTTATCAAACTTAGTAATTAGTAACTCAGGACATTGCTTGACGTACTAAAAATACAAATTTTGTAATATTTTCATAATTCAGTTGTTTTTTATACATTTTTTATTCAAAAAATGCTAAAATTCTTACTTAATTGCTTACAAAACCAAAACGAGTTGAGCGATTTTATTCAAATTTAATAATTAGTAACTCAGGACTTGCTCGACGTTTTAAAAATACAAATCCTGTAATATTTTTACAATTCATTTGTTTTTTATACATTTTTGGCTAAAAAATGCTAAAATTCTTACGTAATCGCTCACAAAACCAAATCCAGTTGAGCGATTTTATTCAAATTTAGTAATTACTAACTCGGGACATTGCTTGACGTTACTGAAATACAAATTTTGTAATATTTTCACAATTCACTGGTTTTTATACATTTTTGATTAAAATAATGCTAAAATTCTTACATAATCGCTTACAAAACCAAAACTAGTTGAGCGATTTTATTCAAATTTAGTAATTAGTAACTCAGGACATTGCTTGATGTATTTAAAATACTAATTTTGTAATTTTTTTACAATTCAATTGTTTTTTGTTCATTTTTGGTTCAAAAAATGCTAAAATTCTTACGTAATCGCTTACAAAACCAAAACCAGTTAAGCGATTTTATTTAAATTTAGTAATTAGTAATTCAGGATATTGCTTGACATATTTATAATGCAAATTTTGCAATATTTTTACAATTCAATTGTTTTTTGTACATTTTTGGTTCAAAAAATGCTAAAATTCTTACGTAATCGCTTACAAAACCAAAACGAGTTGAGCGATTTTATTTAAATTTAGTAATTATTAACTTAGGACATTGCTTGACGTTTTAAAAATATAAATTTTGTAATACTTTCACAATTCAATTGTTTTTTGTACATTTTTGATTCAAAAAATGCTAAAATTTCTACGTAGTCGCTTACAAAATCAAAACAAGTTGAGCGATTTTATTTAAATAAAATAATTAGTAACTCAGGACTTTGCTCGACGTTTTAAAAATACAAATCCTGTAATATTTTTACAATTCATTTGTTTTTTATACATTTTTGTCTAAAAAATGCTAAAATTCTTACGTAATCGCTCACAAAACCAAAACCAGTTGAGCGATTTTATTCAAATGTAGTAATTACTAACTCGGGACATTGCTTGACGTAACTGAAATACAAATTTTGTAATATTTTTACTATTCTATTGTTTTTTGTTTGGAAATAATAAAATCCGGTCATTACATGATAAATCCGGCCACTAAACGATATATTTATGCTATTAAATAGCATAATCTAGGTTTTAAATATTAAATAAAACATGGAAATTGTAAGATAAATCATAAAATCAGTCAAAAACTTTTAAATTTGATCTTTAAGCCATAATTCACGACCCATAATAAAGAATATGTTACATATTACATTAACACACAAACTGTGTAGAAATTTAAACTTTATACATTTCAAAGATGAAGTAATTGCATGTTTACAAAACAATATCGCATGAAAATAATCAATAAACTTGAAGGATTCTATATTTATTATATTATTATCACAATAAAAATAAAAATAATTATTGTGGTAATAAAACCAGTAAATATAGATTACTACTGCAGGTCTAAATATATCTTTACATTATTATTAAGGCACAATAAAGTGATAAGATATTAATTATGAATTTTATTGAAGACGATATTTTCATTTCTATCAATTAAGATATTATTGTGCTTCCAAATTTCAACAAATTCACTAAAGCTTTATTCACTAATTAAAAAAACTCTTAATACACTTAAAACATTCAAAAAGATGCACTCAGCTCAATTAGTCAATTCGACTCATTTTACACATGTAAATAAATATATTCCAAAATATGTTGTAACACTTGGCAATCTGCCATTCTCTTTGCACACCGTTCGAAATGTTGTGACGGGCGCCGCACAATTCTTACTAATTTTTGAAATCAAAACATCCGTACGACAAGTCACTCGTAATAAATAATGAAACATCAAACAGAACATCAATTTGATTTCATCAAAAGTTATACTTCATTCCAGGGTCGAAAAATATATTCTATTTTTATAAACTTGCATGTTAAATGATGGAAAAAATTTAATATATATGGTAAAGAGAATTAATATTTATGGCTGGACTGCAGCCAGACGAAGTCAAAATATTCAAACATAATTTGTAAATGTTGTTGGATAATCCATGGTGATTTATAATTGGATTAGTTTGAGTAGATAGGAATATTTTATTTTGCAATTGAATAAAACTTTTTTTAACTGAGGTTACAATTATGCAAATAATTTCTTAAAATTTGCAGCAATTATAGTCAAAATGTTGCCAATATATTAACCTCAAAATTAATTTTAAAAAATTGTAAATATTTTTTAAGAATTTTTTGTAAATTTTAGAATTTTTCTAAAATTACTTTTGGACATTTGTTCATGCTGAGGTCACAATTTTGCAAATAATTTCTCAAAATTTGTACCAATCATAGTCCAAATATTGCCCAACAATGTACTAACCTCAAAATTGAATTTAAAAAATTGTAAATATTTTTTAAATTTTTTTTGTAAATTTTAGAATTTTTCTAAAATTTCTTTAGGACATTTGTTTATGCTGAAGTCACAATTTTGCAAATAATTTCTTAAAATTTGTACCAATCATAGTGAAAATGTTGCCAAACAATGTACTAACTTCAAAATTGAATTTAAAAAATTGTAAATATATTTTAAGTTTTTTTGTAAATGTCAAAATTTTTCTAAAATCTCTTACAACATTTGTTCATGCTGAGGTCACAAATTTGCAATTAATTTCTTAAAATTTTTACCAATTATAATCCAAATATTGCCAAACAATGTACTAACCTCAAAATTTAATTTAAAAAATTTTAAATATTTTTTAAGAATTTTTTGTAAATATCAGAATTTTTCTAAAATCACTTTTTATCATTTGTTGATGCTGGGGTCACAATTTTGCATTTAATTTCTTAAAATTTGCACCAATTATAGTCGAAATGTTGTCAAAAAATGTACTAACCTCAAAATTAAATTTAAAAAATTGTAAATATTTTTTAAATTTTTTTGTAAATTTTAGAATTTTTCTAAAATTACTTTAGGACATTTGTTCATGCTGAGGTCACAATTTTGCAAATAATTTCTCAAAATTTGTACTATTCATAGTCCAAATATTGCCCAACAATGTACTAACCTCAAAATTGAATTTAAAAATTGTAAATATTTTTTAAGATTTTTGTGTAAATTTTAGAATTTTTTTAAAATTACTTTAGAACATTTGTTCATGCTGAGGTCATAATTTTGCAAATAATTTCTCAAAATTTGCATCAATTATAGTCGAAATGTTGCCAAACAATGTATAAACCTCAAAATTGAATTTAAAAAATTGTAAATGTTTTTTAAGATTTTTTTGTAAATATAAGAATTTTTCCAAAATTGTATTAGAACATTTGTTTATGCTGAGGTCACAATTTTGCAATTAATTGCTTAAAATTTGCACCAATTATAGTGGAAATGTTGCCAAACAATGTACTAACCTCAAAATTGAATTTAAAAAATTGTAAAATTTTCTAAATTTTTTTATTAATATCAAAATTTTTCTAAAATCATATTCGAACATTTGTTTATGCTGAGGTCACAATTTTGCAATTAATTTCTTAAAATTTACACCAATTATAATCCAAATATTGCCAAGCAATGAACTAACCTCAAAATTGAATTTAAAAAATTGTAAATATTTTCTAAGAATTTTTTGTAAATATCAGAATTTTTCTAAAATCACTTTTTAACATTTGTTGATGCTGAGGTCACAATTTTGCATCTAATTTCTTAAAATTTGCACGAATTATAGTCGAAATGTTGTCAAACAATGTACTAATCTCAAAATTGAATTTAAAAAATTGTAAATATTTTTTAAGATTTTTTTGTAAATTTTAGAATTTTTCTAAAATTACTTTAGGACATTTGTTCATGCTGAGGTCACAATTTTGCAAATAATTTTTTAAAATTTGCACCAATTATAGTCGAAATATTGCCAAACATTGTACTAACCTCAAAATTGAATTTAAAAAATTGTAAATTTTTTTTTAAGATTTTTTTGTAAATTTTAGAATTTTTCTAAAATTACTTTAGGACATTTTTTCATGCTGAGTTTACAATTTTGCAAATAATTTTTTAAAATTTGCACCAATTATAGTAGAAATGTTGCCAAACAATGTACTAACATCAAAATTGAATTTAAAAAATTGTAAATATTTTTTAAGATTTTTTTGTAAATTTTAAAATTTTTCTAAAATTACTTTAGGACATTTGTTCATGCTGAGGTCTCAATTTTGCAAAAAATTTCTTAAAATTTGCACCAATTATAGTCGAAATGTTGCCAAACAGTGTACTATTCTCAAAATTGAATTTAAAAATTGTAAATATTTTTTAAGAATTTTTTGTAAATATCAGAGTTTTTCTAAAATTATATTAGAACATTTGTTCATGCTGAGGTCACAATTTTGCAAGTAATTTCTCGAAATTTGCACCATTTATAGTCGAATTGTTGCTAAACAATGTAATAACCTCAAAATTGAATTTAAAAAATTGTAAATATTTTTTAAGATTTTTTTGTAAATTTTAGAATTTTTCTAAAATTACTTTAGGACATTTGTTCATGCTGAGGTCACAATTTTGCAAATAATTTCTTAAAATTTGCACCAATTATAGTCGAAATGTTGCCAAACAATGTACTAACCTCAAAATTGAATTTAAAAATAGTAAATATTTTTTAAGATTTTTTTGTAAATATAAGAATTTTTCCAAAATTGCATTAGAACATTTGTTTAGGCTGAGGTCACAATTTTGCAATTAATTGCTTACAATTTGCACCAATTATAGTGGAAATGTTGCCAAACAATGCACTAACCTCAAAATTAAATTTAAAAAATTGTAAATATTTTTTTAAATTTTTTTGTAAATATCAGAATTTTTCTAAAATCACTTTTTAACATTTGTTGATGCTGAAGTCACAATTTTGCAACTAATTGCTTAAAATTTGCACCAATTATAGTGGAAATGTTGCTAAACAATGAACTAACCTCAAAATTGAGTTTAAAAAATTGTAAATATTTTTTATGTTTTTTTGTAAATTTTAGAATTTTTCTAAAATTACTTTAGGACATTTGTTTATGCTGAGGTCTCAATTTTGCAAATAATTTCTCAAAATTTGTACCAATTATAGTCGAAATGTTGCCAAACAATGTACTAACCTCAAAATTGAATTTAAAAAATTGAAAATATTTTTTAAGATTTTTTTGTAATTATCAGAATTTTTCCAAAATTGCATTAGAACATTTGTTCATGCTGAGGTCACAGTTTTGCAATTAGTTTCTTAAAATTTGCACTAATTATAGTTGAAATGTTGCTAAACAATGTACTAACCTCAAAATTGAATTTAAAAAATTGTTTAAATTTTTTAAGAATTTTTTGTAAATATCAGAATTTTTCTAAAATTACTTTAGAACATTTGTTCATGCTGAGGTCACAATTTTGCAAATAATTTCTCAAAATTTGTACCAATCATAGTACAGATATTGACCAACAATGTACTAACCTCAAAATTGAATTTAAAAAATTGAAAATATTTTTTAAGATTTTTTTGTAAATTTTAGAATTTTTCTAAAATTACTTTATGACATTTGTTCATGCTGAGGTCACAATTTTGCAAATAAATTCTTAAAATTTGCACCAATTATAGTCGAAATGTTGCTAAATAATGTACTAACCTCAAAATTGAATTAAAAAAATTGTAAATATTTTTTAAGATTTTTTTGTAAATTTTAGAATTTTTCTAAAATTACTTTAGGACATTTGTTCAGGCTGAGGTCACAATTTTGCAAATAATTTCTTAAAATTTGCACCAATTATAGTCGAAATGTTGCCAAACAATGTACTAATCTCAAAATTGAATTTAAAAAATTGTAAATATTTTTTAAGATTTTTTTGTAAATATCAGAATTTTTCCAAAATCACATTAGAACATTTGTTCATGCTGAGGTCACAATTTTGCAAATAATTTCTTAAAATTTGCACCAATTATAGTCGAAATGTTAGCAAACAATGAACTAACCTCAAAATTGAATTTAAAAACTTGTAAATATTTTTTGTAAATATCAGAATTTTTCTAAAATCACATTAGAACATTTGTTCATGCTGAGGTCACAATTTTGCAAATAAATTCTTAAAATTTGCACCAATTATAGTCGAAATGTTGCTAAATAATGTACTAACCTCAAAATTGAATTAAAAAAATTGTAAATATTTTTTAAGATTTTTTTGTAAATTTTAGAATTTTTCTAAAATTACTTTAGGACATTTGTTCAGGCTGAGGTCACAATTTTGCAAATAATTTCTCAAAATTTGTACCAATTATAGTCGAAATGTTGCCAAACAATGTACTAACCTCAAAATTGAATTTAAAAAATTGAAAATATTTTTTAAGATTTTTTTGTAATTATCAGAATTTTTCCAAAATTGCATTAGAACATTTGTTCATGCTGAGGTCACAGTTTTGCAATTAGTTTCTTAAAATTTGCACTAATTATAGTTGAAATGTTGCTAAACAATGTACTAACCTCAAAATTGAATTTAAAAAATTGTTTAAATTTTTTAAGAATTTTTTGTAAATATCAGAATTTTTCTAAAATTACTTTAGAACATTTGTTCATGCTGAGGTCACAATTTTGCAAATAATTTCTCAAAATTTGTACCAATCATAGTACAGATATTGACCAACAATGTACTAACCTCAAAATTGAATTTAAAAAATTGAAAATATTTTTTAAGATTTTTTTGTAAATTTTAGAATTTTTCTAAAATTACTTTATGACATTTGTTCATGCTGAGGTCACAATTTTGCAAATAAATTCTTAAAATTTGCACCAATTATAGTCGAAATGTTGCTAAATAATGTACTAACCTCAAAATTGAATTAAAAAAATTGTAAATATTTTTTAAGATTTTTTTGTAAATTTTAGAATTTTTCTAAAATTACTTTAGGACATTTGTTCAGGCTGAGGTCACAATTTTGCAAATAATTTCTTAAAATTTGCACCAATTATAGTCGAAATGTTGCCAAACAATGTACTAATCTCAAAATTGAATTTAAAAAATTGTAAATATTTTTTAAGATTTTTTTGTAAATATCAGAATTTTTCCAAAATCACATTAGAACATTTGTTCATGCTGAGGTCACAATTTTGCAAATAATTTCTTAAAATTTGCACCAATTATAGTCGAAATGTTAGCAAACAATGAACTAACCTCAAAATTGAATTTAAAAACTTGTAAATATTTTTTGTAAATATCAGAATTTTTCTAAAATCACATTAGAACATTTGTTCATGCTGAGGTCACAATTTTGCAAATAACTTCTTAAAATTTGCACCAATCATAGTCGAAATGTTGCCAAACAATGTGCTAACCTTAAAATTGAATTTAAAAAACTGTAAATAATTTTTGTAAATATCAGAATTTTTCTAAAATTATATTAGAACATTTGTTCATGCTGAGGTCACAATTTTGCAAATAATTTTTTAAAATTTGCACCAATTATAGTCGAATTGTTGTCAAACAATGTACTAACCTCAAAATTGAATTTAAAAAATTGTAAATATTTTTTAAGATTTTTTTGTAATTTTTAGAATTTTTCTAAAATTACTTTAGGACATTTGTTCATGCTGGGGTCACAATTTTGCAAATAATTTCTTAAAATTTGTACCAATCATAGTCCAAATATTGCCCAACAATGTACTTACCTCAAAATTTAATTTAAAAAATTGTAAATAATTTTTAAGATTTTTTTGTAAATATCAGAATTTTTCTAAAATCACATTAGAACATTTGTTCATGCTGAGGTCACAATTTTGCAATTAATTTCCTAAAATTTACACCAATTATACTCGAAATGTTGCTAAACAATGTACTAATCTCAAAATTGAATTTAAAAAATTGTAAATATTTTTTAAGAGTTTTTAATAAATATAAGAATTTTTTTAAAATTGCATAAGAACTTTTATTCATGCTGAGGTCACAATTTAACAATTAGTTCTCTAAAATTTGCACCAATTATAGTCGAAATGTTGCTAAACAATGTACTAACCTCAAAATTTAATTTAAAAAATTGTAAATATTTTTTAAGAATTTTTTGAAAATTTTAGAATTTTTCTAAAATCACCCTTAAACATTTGTTCATGCTGAGGTCACAATTTGGCAACTAATTTCCTAAAATTTGCACCAATTATAGTCGAAATGTTGCCAAACAATGTACTAACCTCAAAATTGAATTTAAAAAATTGTAAATATTTTTTATAAATATCAGATTTTTTTAAAACCACATTAGCACTTTTATTCATGCTGAGGTCACAATTTTGCAATTATTTTTTTTAAATTTGCACCAATCATAGTCTAAATACAAATGATCAATGTAATTACCTCATAATTAAAAAAAAATAGTTTATTCTTGGAATAACTTATTGTAAATTTGCAATTAATTCTAAAATGAAAACATTTAATCATAAGATGCTGTTAGCCACTTATCAATAGGCTAATGACGACAGCAAATATTTAATTAATTCACAATCAACATTTGCAATAACAGTCTCATGGTGTTCATTTCATTCATACTGTTTGTGATGTGTAAACCGACTTGTTGGATTATACAATCCATCCTGATTATAATTCAAGTAAAGTAAGTAGCAGAAATTCATGACCAATTTAAGTAAAATAATTAATTACTAAATTAATATATTGGTTAAAGAAGGGAGGTAATGTGTTGGCTATTGAATGCAACAAACTATTTCATTATATAATTTTGAAGGCATCTGTGAGATAGTAATAAAGCTATTTTGTACTAATCATACTAACTTAAATTAATTAATTTAAATGGATTTGTTACCAAAATTATCACAACTTTTTCCTTAGCATTTGACCCTAATTATTAAACTTACTCATCGCCGAATATAACCAAAATTTAGTTACATCAACCTTATAAATAACCAGTCACGATAAAATACTTATCGAACTATCTTATTTATATCAATCCGATATAAATAGGCGGGCAGTTGTCTTGGGATGAAAAAATTCAACAAAAAAATGTCATATCTATTGCATGCTTGGAACAAATTAATTCGGAAAATTTGTCTGCGTCGGTGGTGAGTTATTTTTATCTATTTAATCAATGTTGATAACTTGTGTGCCTTTCAATCGGAATGTTAATTGAATTATTAAGAGTTAAAGAGGTTATCGTATTGTGAGCTGTGAATCGGGTCGATTTTAACTGTTTGTTTATTTTATATTGCTTATTTATTCAGTATTTTAATAATATAATTTAAACATTTCTTTATGTCCTACCGACTGCGCCTTTTTAGTGTTCAGATATATATATATATCTAGTGGGTCAGTAAAACAATCATAACTTCTAAAATATTCATTAGAAGTTTTTAAAATTTGCATCAAATATACTTCAATATCATCAGTACCAACTCTGCAAAAATAAATTAAATTGATACGCTCAATTTGAAATAATTTTGATTTACTCAACTTTGTGCTAAGTTGTCCAATAAAATAGATGTAACTTCTAAACTGTTTATTGGAAATTGATGAAATTTGCTCGTGATATACTTTAATATCATTAGTACTAAATGTGCAAAAATAATTTAAATTGTTACGCTCAATTTGACATAATTTGAATTTACCCGACATAGCTAATTTTAATTTTGAACCAAGTAGATCAATAAAACAATTATAACTTCTAAATCGTTTATTGAAATTTGATCAAATTTGGTATCAATATACTTCAATATTATTAGTACTAACTGTAAAAAAATTATCTAAATTGTTACGCTCAATTTGACATAACCTTAATTTACCCGACATAGCCAATTTTAATTTTGAACCAAGTAGATCAATAAAATAATTATAACTTCCAAATCGTTCATTGAAATTTGATGAAATTTGGTACCAATATACTTTAATATTATCAGTACTAATTGTGCAAAAATTATTTAAATTTGTACACTCAATTTTACATAACCTCAATTTACCCAACTTTGCCAATTTTGACTTTGAACTAAGTTGCTCAATAAAACAGTAATAACTTTCAAACCGTTCATTGGAAATTGATGATATTTGGTACCAATGCACATAAATATTATCAGTATTAATTGTACAAAAATTATTTAAATTGATACGCTCAGTTTTACATAACCTCAATTTACCCGATTTGACTGAACTAAGTTGGCTGATAAAATCTATTAGAAATCTAAAATTATTGCAATAATGACAATTCAATTTCCGTATTATAAATCTGGTGAGATCTTGTCAGAGATTTAGATAAGCCTATCATAAAAAAATTAAAAATATATATCACGTTGTTGATTAAAGTTTTGTTAATTTAACTTATCAGATAAGATTGATTAGCAGACATAGATAATATTGTTTACTCAAGTTTAAATGTTATAGTAGTAATCAACCCGTGCTCGTGTTAATATGTATAACAAATTAAAAAGTCAAAATGAAAATGTTTTTGAACGAAAATTACCTGTGCAATGTATTTCTGAGCCTTTCGGTTCCGTGTTCGCCGACCTGGAACAGTGGGATTTCAAAAGATAGGTGAGAAATTATAA
Organism: Tachinus rufipes; assembly: GCA_963932245.1. Classification (NCBI taxonomy): domain Eukaryota; kingdom Metazoa; phylum Arthropoda; class Insecta; order Coleoptera; family Staphylinidae; genus Tachinus; species Tachinus rufipes. Next base: position 105,616,060 of record OZ010746.1, on the reverse strand, counting down.
TGAAACAACTATTTAAACCCAGTTTAACTTAATAAGATTTTAGTTTTTTCAAATCTTTCTCAGTTTATCTTGTTGCTATGGCAGGAACTTATTATTGAGGTGCTTTCACACTGTATTTGTTTTGTTTAATATTGTTTGATCGTTTCATTAAGTTTAAATAAATTGTTTTAAATGAACTTATAGTAGATATCAATGTTAAACGAAACACGTGGATTGAATGCTTTATTGTATGTAAACAAAGACTATCAAGTAAATAAAATTTGACGTCACTAATCACTAATTTGTTATGCATTTTAAATTTAAATTTTCTTTTAAATATTTGTTCATAATAAACTCAATTAGAATTAATGCATTACATCATTACAGATATTTACACAAATTTCTAATAATTGCGTTGTAGAATTTAAAACGAAACCATTAGATAACAATATTTATTGAATTAACTTTTTAAACTCATAATATTAATATTTTGTTCATTTTTTTCAGGGAAGTTTACAATGTCGTCTATGGTCGGATGTCGGAAACACTGGGACAGCCATCACCGCACATTCCAGGCAATAGTGTAAAAGGGCTCTTCAATGAGATGCAGCTATTTCCCAGCAGTTTGCAAGGTAAATATTCATTTTTGCAAAATGCTTAGTGGTAAATTTAAAAAATCATAACTACTAAAGGATGCATTAGATTTTGATACAATTTGGTACCTATATACTTCATTGACATAAGTACCAGTTGCATAAAATTTATAAAATTTGGTACGCTTATTTTGGTATAACCTCACTTTTATTGATCTCTTGTAATCTAAGCAAGATGCTTAAAGGATGAGTTAAATAATCATAACTACCAAACGATGCATTAGATTTTAGTACAATTTGGTAATAATATATTCTATTAACATAAGTACCAACTGTATAAAATTTGTAAAATTTGGTACGCTCATTTTGGCATAACCTCACTTTTAATGATTTCACATAATCTAAGCAAGATGCTTAAAAGATGAATTAAAAAATCATTACTAGTAAAGGATGCATTAGATTTTAATACAATTTGGTACCAATATACTTCATTAACATAAGTATCAATTGCAAAAAATTTATAAAATTTGGTACGCTCATTTTGGCATAACCTCACTTTTATTGATCTCATGTAATCTAAGCAAGTTGCCTAAAGGATGAATTAAAAAATTATAACTACCAAACGATGCATTAGATTTTGGTACAATTTGGTACCAATATACTCTATTAACATAAGTACTAACAGCAATAATTTAAAAAAAATCAATACGCTCAGTTTGACATAACCTTAAATTAAATTACGTAAGCTAATTTGGTTCCTACATTTATCGTATCACTAAAACAGTCATAATTTGCTAACTATACATTGGAATTTAATGAAATTTGGTACCAACATACCTCATTATTATAGGTATTAACTGTATAAAATTGACGCAAGTCGATTTGCTTAATTTGACATAATTTTAAATTAGCTCAAACCATACACTAACTATATTACTAAATCAAAGCTAACTTGCTAACAATTTATTAAAAATTGATGCAATTTGGTACCAATATAGTGCATTATTATGGGTACAAACTGTACTAAATTGGTAAATATCGACACGCTCAATTTGACATAACCTTAAATTAATTTATGTGAGCTTACTTATACACACAACTACTGCTTTACTAAAACAAATATAACTCGCTAAGCATATATTGGAAAATGATGTAATTTGGTACCAATATATTCCATTATCATTAGTACCCATTTCGTAAAATTGATTAAAATTAATACGCTCAATCTGACATAACCTTAAATAAATTGATTTATTCGATTCCAATGTTTCATTACTAAAACAAAGATAATTCGCTAACCATACATTGGAAAATTTTGTAATTTGGTATTAATAGACTCCATTATTGTTAGTACCAACTGCATAAAATAGAATAAAATTGATACGCTCAATCTGACTTAACCTTAAATAAAGTGACATAAGTTGATTCATTCAATACCAATATCTCATTACTGAAACAAAGATAACTTGCTAACCGTACATTGGAAAATGATATAATATGGTACCAATATACTCCATTAATGTTAGTACCAACTGCATAAAATAGATTCAAATTGATACGCTCAATCTGACTTAACCTTAAATAAAGTGACATAAGTTGATTCATTCTATACCAATATCTCATTACTAAAACAAAGATAACTTGCTAACCATACATTGGAAAATTATGTAATTTAATACCAATATACTCCATTATTATTAGTACCAACTGCGTAAAATATATTAGGATTGATACGCTCAATTGGACATAGCTTCAAATGAATTTATGTGAGCTTACTCAATCTACACAATTAGTGCATGTAATTTGGTACCAATATACTCCATTATTATTAGTGTCAACTGCATAAAATAGATTAAAATAGATGCGTTTAATCTGACATAACCTTTAATAAATTAATGAGTTGATTCATTCTATACTAATATCTCATTACTAAAACAAAGATAACTCGCTAACCATTCATTGGAAAATGATGTAGTTTGGTACCAATATACTCCATTATTATTAGTACCAACTGCATAAAATAGATTCAAATTAATACGCTCAATCAAACATAACCTTAAATAAAGTGACACAAGTTGATTCATTCTATACCAATATCTCATTACTAAAACAAAGATAACTCGCTAACCATACATTGGAAAATTATCTAATTTTTTTCCAATATACTTATTTATCATTAGTACCAACTGTGTAAAGTTGATTAGAATTGATACGCTCAATTTGACATAACCTTTAATAAATTGATATGAGTTGATTCATTCTATACCAATATCTCATTACTAAAACAATGATAACTCGCTAATTATACATTGGAAAATGATGTAATTTGGTACCAATATACTCAATTATTATTAGTACTAACTGCGTAAAATAAATTAAAATTGATACGCTCAATCTGAAATAAACTTAAATAAATTGATATGAGCTGATTCATTTTATACCAAGGTCTCATTACTAAAACAAAGATAACTCGCTAACCGTACATTGGAAAATAATATAATTTGGTACCAATATACTCTATTATTATTAGTACCAACTGCGTAAAATAGATTCAAATTGATACGCTCAATCTGACTTAACCTTAAATAAAATGACACAAGTTGATTCATTCTAAACCAATGTCTCATTACTAAAACAATGATAACTCGCTAATTATACATTGGAAAATGATGTAATTTGGTAAAAATATACTCCATTATTATTAGTACCAACTGCATAAAATAGATTAAAATTGATACGCTCAATTTGACATAACCTTTAATAAATTGATACGAGTTGATTCATTCTATACCAATACTCATTACTAAAACAAAGATAACTCGCTAACCATACATTGGAAAATGATGTAATTTGGTACAAATATACTCTATTATTATTAGTACCAACTGCGTAAAATATATTAGGATTGATACGCTCAATTGGATACAAGTTGATTCATTCTATACTAATATCTCATTACTGAAACAAAGATAACTCGCTAACCATACATTGGAAAATGATGTAATTTGGTACCAATATACTCCATTAATATTAGTACCAACTGCGTAAAATATATTAGGATTGATACGCTCAATTGGACATAACTTTAAATTTAAATTAATGCATGTTAGCTTTCTCAATCTACACAATTAGTGCATTACTAAAATAAATATAACTCGCGAACAATACATTGGAAAATGATGTAATTTTGTACCAATATCCTCCATTATTATTAGTACCAACTGCATAAAATAGATTCAAATTAATACGCTCAATCTGACATAACCTTAAATAAAGTGACATAAGTTGATTCATTCTTTACCAATATCTCATTACTAAAACAAAGATAACTCGCTAACCATACATTGGAAAACAATGTAATTTGGTACCAATATACTTAATTATCATTAGTACCAACTGTGTAAAGTTGATTAGAATTGATACGTTCAATTTGACATAACCTCAAATTAACTCATGTGACCTTATTCAATCTACACAAATACCGCATTACTCGAACAAATATAACTCGGTAACCATACATTGGAAAATGATGTAATTTTGTACCAATATACTCTATTACTATTAGTACCAACTGCGTAAAATAAATTAAAATTGATACGCTTAATCTGACATAACCTTTAATTAACTGATATGAGCTGACTTATTCCATATGCTTACTTCATTAGTAAAACAAAAATAATCATATTTTTAGACAATCGAACGTCATTTTTGACAGTTTAAAGTTATGTCATCTTATTTTTAGACAATTGATTGTAATTTTTGACATTTTGAAGTTAAATTATTATATTTGCTAGTTACAAAATGATATTTTAGACAATTGAACGTCATTTTTGACAGTTTGAAGTTATGCAATATTGTTTTTAGACAACATTTGTTATTTTTCACATTTTGAAGTTAAATTATTATATTTCTTAGTTACAAAATGATATTTTTAGACAATTAAACATAATTTTTGACAGTTTGAAGTTATCTCATCTTATTTTCAGGTTGTAAAATGATATTTTAGACAATTGAACGTCATTTTTGACAGTTTGAAGTTATGTAATCTTCTTTATAGACAACATTTGTCATTTTTGACAGTTTAAAGTTATGTCATCTTATATTTAGACAATTGATTGTCATTTTTGACATTTTGAAGTTAAATTATTATATTTGCTAGTTACAAAATGATATTTTTAAACAATTAAACAAAATTTTGACAGTTTGAAGTTGTCTAAACTTACTTTTATGCAATTACTAATTTGATTCATTTATAAAAAAAATATATTTTCAGTAATGCACAACATACGGACAATTTCAGAAAAAAAATGTACGTCTGCCAACTTAGATAAACATCCTTATTGCCAAATTAATTAAATATTATTTTATTTTTATTTACAAAGTTTCAGCCAATTTTTAAATTATCTTTGTTTTGCTAGAAATAAAAATGAATTCATTCATAATTTTAAAAAGCATCAATTCCTTCACAAACTGTAGCGTAACAAATTATTTAATGGTTTTAAATAAAACTAAATTATTTTATTTATGTTAAAAATATTGTTTTTTATTACTAATCATTTTTACGACGTATTCAATCGAATGGAATACTGCATGTCATGCTACTTCATGACAGGATGTCACGGGATTAAAATCCGATTTTGTTGATGCGTCATTGCTGTTTTCTGGATATTTCTAGAATGTTTTAACAATGCATAAAGGATCTTGAAAATTATACAAACAGTATCAATGAATGTGAGGTTAGAAATTATTTACACAATGAATTGTGCTACAAAATGAAGTTTGCAGTTAATTTAAGGGGAATCATTATGAATTGTGCTACAAAATGAAGTTAGTAGTTAAATTAAGGGGAATCATCCTATTTTTTATTGTTTTGCGATTAAGAAAGTGCCTAACTTCATGTTATTGATTTTTTATTAATAATTTAATTAAATGAATTGTAATTAATTATTATTATTAAAATAACTGTAAATTGAAACTTTAACTAAATTTAAATGAGATTTTACTGTTATTAAATCACACGCCAATTCTGTAATGATGCAGATCTGATTGTGGTTATGTTTGTATTTGTAACTCACTTCATTGTACTCTTTGTTTAACCGACGTTACGTACGCTGTTGTCAAACTTACGTACTATAATATAAAGCTAAAAACATTTTATTTATTCAGTACTGAATCTTCAATAATTAATTATTAATTAAAACATCAAATAAAGTAAAATGATCCAACTTTAACAATATTACAATAAAATAAACAATTTTTAATGTTATTTTTGATGATATTTATTTTTATCAAACTTGCCTAACTTCATTTTATTAAATGTCAATTGTGCAACAAAATGAAGTTAGTCATTAATGTCACATTTTTGGCGGCAAAAACAAAAAATGAATATGTTTTTCACTAAAGTATTATTAAAATTAATAAACAACTGTTTTGTTTAATCAGAATATGCTTTAAAAGAGTGAAAGGCACAGCATCAAATATGTTTTCAATTTACATAAAATCATTTATTAAATTTAAATATTTTTTGGGACAACAGAAATTAAAAACAAATGCATCCGAGCCGGCCCTGCATGATACGCAACATAAATTGTATCAATTTTTGATAAATAAACTAAATATACCATTGTATTCTCTTGTAAAACTTTGATGTTTTTAAAAGAACAATATTGCATTGTTTATATGCATTTATGCACTTAATGATATCATTGAAGTGACATTATACGACAATTAAAACAACCATAATATCAACAAAACAATTACAATAATTACAACGGAATTTTCCAGAAAACAACGTAAAATTTCTCGAAACATTCGTTCTCAAAAACAATCAAAAAAAGCATTGACCCTGATTTGCATCTCATTAAAGAGACAGAAACACTTCCGCGCGCATTAAAAAGTAAATGCTTGACGCACACAAGTAGGGAACATTAATGAATGAAAGTAAACATATAAACTCAGTCACAAACTGACCGCGGCATCAACAACAACAACCAACAATTTGTGTTAGAAAATATTTAAATTTAATAAAAATGCGCGCCGCGGTTAATTCCAACGCCTGAAATGTACGCAACCAAACATACACATCACATAACCTGTCAAAAAATGTTGAATATTTTTATTTCGTGTTTTTACTCACATCACAATAGTTTTAATATGTATTTTTAGTCAGTGAAATTAATAAATTAAGGTAAAAAGTGCACTAAATTAAGTTTAATTCATTTGTTTTCGAATCAATCAGATTTGAATCTGTTAGAAATAAAAAACAATTTGGGGTTATTGTTGTGATCAATACAATTAACATACTGCCCCACTTTGTTATTCAAATGATGTGTTTGGAATAGATAAGTTATATTTATTTTATTTTTTTATTGTTTTAGTGTCTACAATGATTCAGGTGGCGAGGCAAGTTAGTAAACGAAATGTATCACCCCAGTTTCTCACCATGGGGGAGTTCTCATTCTATGCAAGGGAAATGCAAAAGGCTAGACCGAAACGAAAGACGCATAACAAACCTGATAGTAAGTTTAATTTTATTATAAGATAGTATCGGGGGAATAATGTATTGATTTTAAATATTGTTTTGTAACCGTGGTAACAAGATACAGCGGTTTAAAGATCTGTTTGCATAATGATTAGATTGTGTCGGGACAGATGAGAGCTTTACATTGTTATTATCATGTGGGTTGAAAAATAAATAATATAAAATTGTCTCATATTTTTGACAATTAATTTTTAAATCATGTTAGCTTTGTTCATTAAAAAACAATATCTTAAGGTTGGTTAACCTGCAAATTTCAAATTATTTAAATGTCATTCAAGTTAAGTTGGCAATCCTGAATTTGTTGTAAATATTTTTTAAGAAACTTTAAAATTAAAAGATTAAGATTTATTCATTTATATAAGATGCATATAGAGGGTGAGTTTATGAGAAATACATAAAACATTAAATAGTTAATCAATTAGAATTATAAGCTAATTTTTTGTATTTTTTACTTTAAATTAATCTTCTCTGCTGTTTATGATAGTTTATACAGCAATTAATTGTTGTTATGGGCGATTTTTATTGATTTTTAATGCATGTTTTTGCTTTAAATTGCTATCATGAGCAATTTTAATTCATCTTTTGAAGTGTCAGATAGATTTTTTGATCTTCTTCATTGTTTCTTTGCTTTATATAGGTTTTTTGCACAATTTTTGAGCTATAAATAGTGGATTTTTTATGAGGAAAAAGCTTTTTTTGCTTCATATGAGTTTTTTGCACAGTTTTGTACAAATTTATTGCAATAATAATTTAGTGTTATGAGCGAAAATGGTTTCTTAAGCGTTTTTACTGCTTTAAAAGGTATATATAAGCGATTTTTATGTGGGAGAACACTTTTTTGAGCTGTTTTTGTTGCTTTTGCACAATTTTTAATAATTTTCTTTCAATAAATTGATTCTATGAGCGATTTTTATTGATTTATCATGCAGAAAAGGATTTATTAGGTCGTATTTTATCGCTTTAAATGAGTTTGAGCGGTTTTTATTGTTTATTTGCAAAGAGTTATACAATTTTTTTGCTTTAAGTGTGCTTTTTGCACAATTCTTGATTAATCTTGGGCAATAAATTTGTTTTATAGGCGATTTTTGATATGGAAAAGGGATTTTTTAAGCGATTTTTGCCTATTTTTATACGGAAAATGGATTTTTTAAGCGGTTTTTACTATTTGTATGCTAAAAAAAGTTATCTTAAGCGTGATTTTTACCATTTTTGTGCTTTAAATGGGTTTTCTGTACAATTTATGATAAATTTGAGCGATTTTTTATTAATTTTAAGCGATTTTTAATTAATTTTAAGCGATTTTTAATTAATTTTAAGCGATTTTTATTGTTTTTTGCGGTAAAAAGGTTGTTTAAAAGCGGATTTAACCATTTTTATGCGAAAAAAAGGTTTTATAAGCAAATTTTACTATTTTCTGTTGCTTTATAAGTGTTTTTTGCACAATTTTTGATCAATTTTGTGCAATAAATTTGCGATTTTTATTTTTTTTTTATTATTTTTTAGCTTTAAATAGCTTTTTAGTACAATCTTTGTTTAATTTTTTGGTGATATTGCTTTAAATGAGTTTTTTTGCACAAAATTTTATCAATTTTAACCAATTAAATAGTGTTATGAGCGATTTTTTAAGCTGGTAAAGGATTTTTGAGCGGATACTATCATTTTTATCAATTTTACGGAATAATTTGGCGATTTTTATTGGTTTTTTGTGGGAAAAGGGGATTTCTTAGGCGGATTTTACTTTTTTGCAGTTTAAATTAGTTCTTTTCACGCAATAACATGGCTTTTATGAGCAATTTTCTATAGAATTTATACAAAATGTGTAATTTCTGAGCGATTTTATAGAAAATATTGATTTAATGATCAATTTTCTGTTAATTTTATACAAAATGTGGAATTTCTCAGCAATTTTTTATAAATTTTATGCAAAAACTACACTTTCTCAGCATTTTTCTATAGAATTTATACAAAATGTGTAATTTCTGAGCGATTTTTTATTAATGTTAAGTGGCGAACAGGTTTTTTTTAAATTGTTTAAAGCGTTTTTTATTGTTTTTCTGCGGAAAAAGGTTTTCATAAGCGAATTTTACTATTTTTCGTTGCTTTAAAAGTGTTTTTTGCACAACTTATTATCAACTTTGCGCAGAAAATTGGCGATTATTATAAAAAAAATAGTTTTTATTATTTTCTAGCTTTAAAAGGTACAATTTTCGTTAAATTTCTTGGGGTTATGAGCGTTTTTTATGCTAAAACGGACAATAAGGGAATGTTTTTTTATAATTTTTGCGCATTTTTATTGATGTTTTATGCGAAAAAAGGATTTTTTTGAACAACATTTGTTATTTTATTGCTTTAAATAAGTTTTTTTGCACAAAATTTGATCAATCTTAACCAATATGAGCGATTTTTTAAGCAGGAAAAAGATTTTTGTGTGGATTCTATCATTTGTTGGCTTTGAATGTGGGTTTTTGTCAATTTTACGAAATGAATTGGCGATTTTATTGATTTTTTATGCGAATTTTACTTTTTTGCGCTTTAAGTAATGACTTCTGCACAATTATTGATTAATTTTATGCAACAAATTGGTGTTATGGTCAATTTTATTGATTTTTTATGGTTTTTTTGAACGTTTTTTGCCATTTTTGTACAGTTTTGAATTATTTTTTTGCACAAAATGGCTTTTTTTTTGGTTTCAAGTTGCTTTAAATGGGTTTTTTGCACAATTTTTAATAACTTTCATGCAATAGATTTGTGTTTTGAGCGGTTTTTATTGATTTTATTTGCGAAAAAGGGATTTCTTGTGCGGTTTTTATTATTTCTTACAGGATTTTTGCTTCAAAAGTTTTTTTTTGCACAAATAAATGAATGTTATGAGCGATTATTATGCAAAAACAGGATTTGTTTTGCGGGTTTTATCATTTTAAAGCAAAAATAGGATAATTTTACTATTTGTTGCTATAAATGTTGAGCGATTTTTATTGATTTGTTGTGCGGAATACTGTTCTTAAGCAGATTTTACAATTTATTTGATTATAAATGGGTTTTTTGCACAAATTTGAGGCTTTAAATTGTTCGGTTTTCATTAATTTTACTCAATATTGGTGTTATGAGCGATATTTAATAGTTTTTTGTGCAGAAAATGAATGTCTTAAGCGAATTTCCTCATTTTTTTTGTTCTTTGGATGGCTTTTTGCATAATTTGTGATACATTAAAAAAATCTTAAGCAAATTTTAGAAGGTTTTTGCTTATTTTTGATAAATTATGTGCAATAAATTGGTATCATTGCCAATTATTATTGATTTTTGAAGTGGCAGAACGATATTTTAGGTTCTTTTTATTTATTTTTTTGCTTTAAAAGGGTTTTCTGTAAATTTCTTAAGAGATTTTTACTTTTTTTTTGCTTAAAATGAGTTTTTTGTACATATTTTGATTATTTTTTACAACAAGAAATTGTTATTGTGAGCGATTTTTATTGATTTTTTATGTCGTAAAGCATTGTTGGACGTTTCTTACCAGTTTTTTGCATAATTTTGATGTTTTGTGCCATAAATTGATGTTATTAGCTATTTTTCTGTCGCAGAAGCGATTTTTATAATTTTTTGCTTTAAATAGGTGTTCTACTCAATTTTATTTGAGCTTTAAATTGGTATTATGAGCGATTTTTAATATTTTTTGCTTTAAATAACAATTTTTGATACATTTCACGCTGTCATGAGCGATTTTTTGCGTTTTTTATCATTTTTTTTGCTTGTGGGAGCAAATTTGTATGCAAAAAAAGGATTTTGTAAGCGGATTTTGCCATTTTCTTGCTTTAAATAGGTTTTTAGTACAATTTTTGTTCAATTTCTTGGAATAAATTGGTCTTATTCGTGATTTTTATACGGAAGTTTGAGTAAATTTTATAATTTTATTGTTTTAAATTTGTATTATGCGCGATTTTTATTGATTTTATCATTTTTGCGCAAGAAATTAATGTTATAGGCGATTTTTATTGAATTCTTAAGCGGATTTTATCATTTTTTGCGCAATAAATTGGTTTTATAAGCAGAGAAAGGATTTCTTGAGCGATTTTTATTGGTTTTTTATGTGGAGAACGGTTTTTTGGGCTGATTTTTGCTTTTTTAATGGGCTTTTGTTTTAATTGGGTTTTCTGCATTTTTTTTGATAAATTTTACGCAATAAATTGGAGTTGTGAGCAAGTTTTGTCTGAAAATAGAATTTCTTGAGCGAGTTTTAACATTTTTTATGTTTTAAATTAGTTTTCTGTACAATATTTGATAAATTTTGCGCTATAAATTGGTGTTACAGATGATTTTTATGCGGAAAACAGATTTCTTCTGCAAATTTGACAAGTTTCTTATGCGGAAGAAGGATTTTTAAGCGATTTTTACCGTTTCTATGCGGAAGAAGAATTTCGTAATCGAATTTGACCGTTTTTTTATGCGGAATGGAGATTTTTTAAACGAATTTTATAGTTTTCTATGCAGAAGAATGATTCCCTGAGCGAATTTTATCATTTTTCTGCGGAAGAAGGATTTCTTAAGCGAATTTTACCATTTTTCTGCGGAAGAAGGATTTCTTAAGCGAATTTTATCATTTTTCTGCGAAAGAAGGGTTTCTTAAGCGAATCTCACAATGTTTTATGCGAAAATAGGATTTCTTGAACGGATTTGATTATTTTTTATGCAAAAAACGCAGTTTTGAGCGAGTTTTTTCTTGAATTCATTCAGTTTTCCGCTATAAGTTGGTGTTGCATGCAATTTTTATTGATTTTTAATGTGGAAAACAGATTTTTTTATGCGGAAGAAGGATTTTTCAAACGAATTTTACTGTTTTTTATGCAGATGAAGAATATCATAAGCGAATTTTGCTATTTTAATGTGGAAAAAAGATGTTTTAAGCGGATTTTACTGTTAAAATAGGGTTTTCTACACATTTTTACTGAACAAATTGGTGTTATGAGCGATATACATTGAATTTTTATGCGGAAAATGGTTTCTGGTGCATTTTTTTGTTTTAAATGAATTTTCTGCTTCATTTTTTGATCAATTTTCTCTAAAAATGGATAAATTTTATTTAACAAATGGGTTTTATACGTTTTTCCATAGATTGAATGCCATTAACAAGATTAATGAGTAATTTTTAAAGAATTTTATGCAGTAAATGGTTTCTTGTTTGTTTTTTGATTAATTTTGTATAAATTGCGGATTTCTGAGCGATTTTCTACAACGCAAAGGTTTTGTACGTAATTTTTACGCGATTTTTAATTAATTTCCTGCAACATTTGACATTTTTTTAGCGATTTTAGATCACATTTGCGCAATTTTTGATGAGCTTTATGATATTAATTGTTTTTTTGTTGCAAATTTGTACAACAAAGCGATTTTATGCGCGATTTTTATTAAGTTTTTGTGCAACGTTTGTAATTTCTGAGCGAATTTTGATCATATTTATGTAAGAAATGAGTTTTAAGTGCAATTTTATGTTGTTTTCTGTACAAATTTGTATTTTATGAACAGATTTTAATTAATTTTGTGTAACATTTGGGATTTAGAAGAGTTTTATGTGCAATTTGGGGTTTCTGAGCGATTTTCGATTATATTCCTGTAATAAATGTGTTTTGTGTGCAATTATTTACCAATTTTAGGATGTAAATAGGTATTCTGAGCAAATTGCAAGCTTTATGCGCGATATTTAATTAATTTTTTCGCAATATTTGGCTTTTTTAACAATTTTAGATAACATTTGTGCAATAAATGAGTTGTATGTGCAATTTTTGATGAGCTTTATGATGTTCATTGGTTTTGTGTTGCGAATTTGTACAAGAAAGCTTCAATTTTTATTAATTTTTTGCAAAAATTTGGAATTTCTGAGCGATTTTAGATCGCAATAAATGAATTTTAAGTGCAATTTTTTTGCAATAAACTTTTTATTTGTAATTTTATAATATTTTTGACAGTTGTTGATATAGTTAGTAAAAAGTTCTAGATCTGTTAAGAATTTGGTGAAAAGCTTCTAGAGTTTTTAAAATACCTTATAAGCTTCTAAAATACCTTATAAGTCTTCTAAAGCCTGATTAAATGTTTCTAAATCTTTTTTTAAACTTAGTCAAAGGTTTCTGAACATTTTGGGAGTTTCTAGAGTTTGATCAAATGATTCTAAAATGTATAAAGAGTTTCTAAAGCTCTGGTCAAAGGTTTCTAAAACTTTTCAGACGCTAGTGAAAGGCTTTTAAAGTGTTTCTAAAACTCTGCAAGAATTTCTAGATTTTAGGTAAAGCTTCTTGAGCTAAGCTAGGGTTACTATAACATTATAGAAATTTCAAAATTTCAACAAATGTTTCTGCAATTTGTAGGCATGGTTTTTAAAACTCTTCAGACATTTCTAAAATTTTGTAAAAGATTTCTAGAGTAGGCTTACGGTTTGTAGAATACCTTAGAAGTTTCTAGAATTGAACCAAATCTGGTATACAGTTTCTAGAGTTGGTTAAAAGTTTCTAGAATTGGTCAAAAATTTCTAACAAATGTGTTCAAAAAACCTAATTTTAGAAATATCTTTAATAATTCTAAAATTAGGTTTTTTGAACTTTCAAGAGTTTTTTTAAATTTAATGAGAAGTTTCTAGAAATAGCTAGAGGTTCTTGAACACCTTAAAAGTGTCTAGAATTTGGTCAAATGTTTTTGAATTTTAAAAAAATAATAATTTGAAGTTGGTTAAGGGTTTCTAGAGTTTGGTAACAAGGCTTCTACATTTTCTTAGGAATTTCCAGAATTTGGTTAAAGATTTTTAAAGTTGGCCAAAGGTTTATAGAATACTTTAAGAGTTTCTAGAATTTGATCCAATGTTTCTGAAATTTATCAGGAATTTCTAAAGTTTCTATAATTTAATAAAAGACTTTTAGAGTTTTCAATTGTTTTTGGCCGGATTTTAATTCTATTTTAATGTTTTATGACCGAATTTTGCTGTTTTTAACATTCAATGACAAAAATGTTTGCACTTTTCAACAGATTATGGCCGAATTTTTGTACTTTCTAACATTATTTTTAAGATTTCATAGATATTTATACACTTTTTAACAGTCTATGGTCAGATTTTGATGCTTTCTGAAACTATCTTGAAATTTCTTAGCCGGATTTTGTTGTTGTTGACATTTTATGGACAAAATTGTCTACTTTTCAACCGTTTTTTGGCCAAATGTTGGTTTATTTTGAAAATATTTTGCCACTTTTGACTTTTCATAAATAAAACGCTTTATTTTTAACAGTTTAGAATAGGGTTTAGTAATTTTGGGCAATATTTTTATACATTATGGTCGGATTCTGATATTTTTAACATTCTATAAGTAAAATTTTACACTTTTCGACGTTTATAACCGAATTTTAAACAGTTTATGGCGATATATTGGTGATTTTCAACAATATTTTGATAGTTTTAGACAAAAAATTACTATTTTTGTGTAAAATTTTGAAGTTTTCAAATGTTTTTGACCGGATTTTGATTCTATCTGAAAATATTTTAACATTTTATGACCATATTCAGCAATTTTTTATCACATTTCAACCAATTTTTGCTATTATTAAATTCCATTAAAAGAATTTTGTTCTATTCAACAGTTTATCACCGAATTTTGGTACTTTTTGACAATTTTTTAATGTTTTATGGCAGAATTTTGCCGTTTTGAGATATATTTACAATGTATTTTTATTATTTTTCAGAATGTACAAATAATTGTGAAGTATTTTTGGGTGGTTCGTGCAATCCAACAACGTGGAGGACAGACATCGCGATACCTGAATTGAAGCAACATGGGATTACATATTATAATCCAGTACGTAAACACATTAAAGTAGTAGTAGTAGTACAGGGGCGTCTGCAAAACATTTTAAATTATAAAACCCGAATTTTGGAGGGAGAGGGGGCAAATGTTTTGTATGTTACCAACTATACATAAACAACAAAATAGAGTTTTTCCTTACCTCCTCTTCCGCAGACGTCCATGCTACCATCTATAGATCAAAATAGAATTTCTGTCCTTCCCCCCCCCCTCTCTCTTCTTTATTTCCTCCAATGCTATACCACTTATTCATCAAAGAAAAGAAATTTTGCACAAAATAATTTCTATTACTTCCACAATAGAACTATAAAGAATATTTATTTTTGCAGCAAGTATCAATTTGGGCGCCGGAACTGGTAGCTCAAGAACACGACGCCAAACAATCGGCGTCGTTGCTGCTATTCGTTATAGATAGCCAGACGAGGAGCGTGGCCGGCATGATCGAGGTGGCATTCTTGGTGGCAGCTCGAAGATGCGTTGTATTAGTCGCGCATCCTTACAAAGAAGGCCAAAGCATCATGGATGAACCCATCACACACAAGGAATATGTAGATTTATATAACGGACAAACAAGCCTTTTAGCATTAGTGAAGAGCCATGGAATCAGTGTACATACGAACCTATCAAGTGCCCTTCAAAGTACAATCAACATTTTGAGGAATACCAGCGTTAACAACGGAATGACGGCCGAGGAACAGGTCGCGCATAAATTGAGGTTGGTAATAAAAAAATCCAAATTAATACCATTCTGATACATGTGATTTTTTATAGGAAGTTACGTGAAACCTTTGATTTCTTCGATAAGAATGGCAAGGGGGAGATTAATTTAGAAGATGTATTATACGCTTATCGCCGACTGACAAATAAATCCATCGATATGCGTTCAGCTTACAATTACCTGAGTACAAATGAGGATGCCAATATCAAGAGAATCTCATTCGAACAATTCTGCGCACTCGTTGCGGAATTCAGCACGGACGGCTGTGAAATGTTCACATCTGATGGTAGGAGATTTAGTAATACTTTTTATTGGAGTAGTGCACTTTTGAAGACCCGGCATCTGTTAAGGTTTTACGTTGAAAAACCAGTAACAAGATTTATAGGTACTTCCAAGACTACTAGTTATTTTTGATTTATTTTTATTATTTTATCGCACCTGCATATGTACTGGTTTTCAAAAGTTGCAATTTTTAATCACCATTAGTAACACAGTAGTTTAATTAAATATTTTTGGCGCAGTCGGGCAGGATTATTATTTATTTTTACTATTTTTAATTTATAAAATTGTTAATATATTTATTTTTTTAATTAATAGATTGGATTAGTCATTTATTACAAAGGGAAAGTACAACAAACAACAATGTACACAAGGATGAAATCGCCATTGAAGGCAGCAACAACAACACGGCGATGGATTCATCATCAAACGGCAGCTACATTTATCTGGGTGGTTCCTGTAGCAGTAAAACGGGTTGGAGGGAGGAAGTGGTGCCGATTTTGCAGCATCAGGGAATCAACTACTACAATCCGGCCATTAGGGAAGGGAATGAATGCGAAAATAATACTAATTCAATTCTGAATGGTTATAGTGATAGTTGTGTGTGTGATAGTAATGTTTTCCAATGGAAAGAAGTGATGGAGAGGAGTGCAGTCCTATTGTTCTATGTTACGAACGATACTAGATCTCTTACTACCATGATTCTTGCCGCTCATTATATTGGATTGAGGAGGAACGTGGTGCTTTGTATACAGCAATTGCCCCACGAAGATCTGCATATTGGTAATGAAAAGGTAATTACATTTCAATTATTTTACGTTACAATATAATAAGTTAGATTTTAAATTTAAAAAATCCGGCGCATAATCTGTACGTTTATACGGTATATGAAATAATGCGTGAAACTCGAGCTGGGACATGCATACTAATTGAATAATCTCAAAAAGCACTAAAAAAAGGCTAGTCATATTAAAAATAGATAGCAATTTCATATAGCTGCTGGCAATGTTGGACTTATACGCCAAAAAATTAACAAACTTTCTTTTGTTCTATTTTTTGTTTACTGGCGGCGGTGTATGAGACCACACATTAGAACAATACTCGCGATAGGAGCGTAGTAGAGCATTGTAATTGATAATTCCTTGTATTGTGGTAGAATATAAGCATTATCTTGCCTCAATGGTTCTTATGTTTAGCATCAGAATGGTTCTTAAAAGAAGTCTAGTTAAAGCCTTATGCGACATAGTTTTGTCAGCGGTCCGTGCGCTTTGTTTGGGTCTAACGTGAGGCTAGTTAATCGACCACGATTTCAAAGCGCAGCCGCATCGTATTCCGACACTATACTGGCCAATGAAAGCTAGGCTTGTATTGTGGTGGAGCATAAGACTTATCTTGCCTCAATTGTTCACTTGCTTCTTTCATTATTGGAGGTTTAAGATTGTCTAGTATGCTATTGTTCTGGGTAGTGGACGGCCACAAAAAACATATTCAGCACATGTCCGAAACCAATCAACTACAAAAATAATTCAAATCTTCAAAAAAAAAAATTGTTGGAGGCCTTTGCGACATTGTTCTGTCAGCGGTCCGTGTGCTCTGTTTGGATGTAACAGCGAAACTATTGTACCCACCTCTGACATATAAGTGACAACTGTCATTTAATCTGTCATATTAAAAACAGCAGAAACTCAACATGTGTGAGAATAAGCAAATTGCTTGATAACAAACATTTGGGCGGGTGGGCGGGAATACTGTATCAAACCACCGGCCCAATATTTATAAACTGTGTTCCCGCCCACCCGCCCAAGTGTTAGTTATCAAGAAATTAGTTATTTAACCTACCTCTGACGTATTAATGATAACCGTCATTCAATCTGTCACAATAAAAATATCAGAAACGCAACAGGTGTGAGAATAAGCAAATTTCTTGATAACAAACGCTTGGGCGGGAACACTGTTTTGAACCACAGGCCCAATATTTAAAAACTGTGTTCCCGTCCACCCGCCCAAGTGTTAGTTATCAAAAAAATTTCTATTGTGCCCACCTTTGACGTATTAGTGACAACTGTCATTCAATATGTCATACTAAAAACAGCAGAAACGCAACAAGTGTGACAATGAGCAAATTTCTTGATAACAAACACTTGGGTGGGTGGGCGGGAATACTGTATCAAACCACAGGCCCAATATTTAAAAACTGTGTTCCTACCCACCCGCCCAAGTGTTAGTTATCAAGAAATTTGTTATTGTACCCACCTCTGACGTATTAGTGACAACTGTCATTGAATATATCATACTAAAAACAGCAGAAACGCAGCAAGTGTGACAATGAGCAAATTTCTTGATAACAAACACTTGGGTGGGTGGGCGGGAAAATTGTATCAAACCACCGGCCCAATATTTATAAACTGTGTTCCCGCCCACCCGCCCAAGTGTTAGTTATCAAGAAATTTGTTATTGTACCTACCTCTGACGTATAAGTGACAACTGTCATTTAATATGTCATATTAAAAACAGCAGAAACGCAACAAGTGTGAGAATAAGCAAATTTCTTGATAGCAAACACTTGGGCGGGTGGGCGGAAACATTGTATCAAATCACCGGCCCAATATTTATAAACTGTGTTCCCGCCTACCCGCCCCAATGACAACTGTCATTCAATATGTCATACTAAAAACATCAGAAACGTAAAAAGTGTGAGAATAAGCAAATTTTCTTGATAACAAACACTTTGGAGGGGGGGGGGGGCACTGTATCAAACCACCGGCCCAATATTTAAAAACTGTGTTCCCGTCCAAGTGTTAGTTATCAAGAAATTTGCTTATTCTCATACCTGTTGCGGTTCTTTTGTTTTTAATATGACAGAAAAAAAAATCATATAATAATTTTTGGACTATGAAAAAAATTTACTTAAATATTTTTAAACTAAAAAAAAAATATAAAACGATAATGAAAAGTCACAAAAAAAAATAAAAAAACTTGAAACAAAAAAATTATAAATTATTTTTAAACTGTTATGAAAAAATTTAAAAAAATAAACATAAAATGATCAAGAACTGTCAAAAAAAAATATTGAAAATTGAAACAAAAAAAATATAAAATCTTTTTAAACTGTCAAAAAAATATATAAAATGATAATGAACTGTCAAATATTTTTTTTTAATTGAAACAAATAAAATAATAATATTTTTAAACCATAAAAAAAAATAAAATGTTTATGAACTATAAAAAAAATTAACTCAAAAAAATATTTTTAAACTAAAAAAATATATAAAATGATAATGAACTGACAAAAAAAATTAAAAATTGGAACTCAAAAAATTATAAAATATTTTTAAACTGTCAAATTTTTTTAAAAATATTTTTATCAAAAAAAAAATGTTTATGAACTATAAAAAATTAAATCAAAAAAAATTTAAAAATATTTTTTAACTGTCAAAAAAAATATATAAAATGTCTATGATCTGTAAAATAATTTAAAAAATTGAAACTGTCAAAAAAAATTATAAAATATTTTTAAATTGTCAAAAAAAATTGTAAAATATTTTTAGAAAAAAAAAATATAAAACGATAATGAATGTCAAAACGTTTTTTTTTTTTTTTTTTAATTGAAACAAAAAAAAATATAAAATTTTTTTAAACTGTCAAAAAAAAAATTATAAAATATTTTTGAACCATATAAAAAATCATTATGAACTGTCAAAAAAAAATGAAAAAAATTGAAACAGAAAAAATTATAAAATATTTTTCAAAAAAAAATTAAATATTTTTAAATTGTCAAAAAAAATAGTAAAATATTTTTAAACTAAAAAATATATATATAAAATGATAATGAACTGTAAAAAAAAACAAAATAAATAAAAAAATATGAACTGTAAAAAAAAAACTATAAAATATTCTTAAGACTATAAGAAAAAGGTTTTTAACTATAAAAATTGTAAAAAAAAATTATGTTTTTGAACAAAAAAATAATAAAATAATTTTAACCTGCCAAAAAAAATTTAAAAAATTTGAATTAAAAAAAATCTGTTTTATTATAAATAATTATTAACTAAAAAAAAAAATTGCTGGTGCTTTTTGAGTCTAGTCATTATTATTATAAATGAAACACAAATCGCCAAATATTTTGTAAAAAATAGTTTTTTAAAATCTAGAAAATTATAGATTTTTAAGAATTTAACTTGTTGGTGGCTCAATTTCTTGTTTTGAAGGCCGGATTTATACATTGTTGACAGGTTTTTCAGTTTTAAACGTCGAATTTACAGTTTGGAGGACGGATTAATAGTTTCACATATAAATTTGCAGCCGGATTTATAACAGTGAAGACGAATTGACAGTTTGGCAGCTGAATTTAACACGTTGGTAGCCGGATTTCCAGTTTTGAAAGTCGAATTGACAATTTTACAGCTGAACTTAAATCATCGGTAACTTTTAATTGCCGGATTTACAATTTTCAGAACGAATTGAAAGTTTCACGTCAGAATTGAATACGTTGGTGGCCGGATTTTCTTCTTTAAAGGCCGGATTTATAATTTTGAGAACGAATTGACAGTTTGACATCATAATTTAACACGATTTAAAATGTTATCGGCCGAATAGCAATTCTACCCAACAACAAACTAAAATTAATTTTGTCGTTTAAAAATGTATACCTTTGATGGCCGGATTTTAAAATTATAAAATAAAAGTCATTTAAAGCTATAAAGAATTAAACTAAACGTCAGTTGTACTCATTTTGCAATAAAATCGGTTATAATGTCCGTATTCACCGATTTAAAATATATGAACGGCCGGATTTTAAAATTTAAAATTCAAAGATTCAATTTAATTAAAAAAAACCGGATTTGTTGGCCAGATTTTTGCATAATGCTAAGTTTCTCGTAAGAAATTAAGACAGATTGTGTGATTAAATTAGTGTATACTAAAACCGAATTAATGCTTTTGGATGACAAGCTGAATTTGTGCCAAATTTACTTTAATAAAGTTAACTTAAATGCCGGATTTATATAAGTTTAACAAACCCAGATCAAAAGTTCAAAAAGAAAAACATGAAAAGCCGGATTTATATATTTTTGAATAACAATGCGCAACAGAGCAGCCGAATTTATCCATAATACCTTCTTTTTTATTTCTTTAACTTATTACATCAATAGAAGGCTCCAGTAGACCTGAAACTAGTAATGTATTCGTAAAAATAAATTTGTGATAAAAAACATATTAAATTTCCATCCACATTCAACTTATCAAAGCCGGAACATTGCATACACGTCTCGCCGAACGTGCGACGCGTAACGTTTACAGCGGATTCATTCTAAAATAGTCCTAAAATCAATATTGTATTAATTTCAACGTGAATATTTTCTTAATATACTTACACTTTATTCTTTTTCTTTACAGCTCACTAAGCAGGCGATAAAAGACTACAATCGTGGTCGTGTATACCTGCACGATTTAGCCAAAAGAAAAGACGTACCAGTATTTGAAAACCTCTTGGATGCTCTGAAATGTGCGATCGAGAGGTATAGGAGCAGGTAGAAATTAAGAGATTAAATTAAATAAATTTTTTGTACATTGTAATAATTGAATTTTCTGTCTTCCGAATAAGCTCTCTGTGAAGCTCTCTTTCTATATAAAAAAAAAAAATAACATTAATTAATTGTATTCCTATTTCCTAGCAGAAAATTCATATTTACAATTTTATTTATTTATTTGTTTATTTTTTGTTTCGTAAAACAAACAATGTTGTGTTATTTAATATTGTTTACGTGGACTGTATTTAATTGTAAGAAATTGAGAGAAAGAAAAAATATATATAACAAATTAAAAAATCATTTTTTAGGTGATTTTGTTATTATATTTTTTAGTATGTTTGATTCTTTTCTCCACGAGATAAAATTTATTAATTGTAACTACATTTGATTTGAAGAACAGTTGTGTTGTTTTGTAAATATATCAAAAAGTATTTAGAAAATTTTCTCCTGATTGGCTAACAACAATTCAATTCAATTCAACATGATCTGTTTGAGTTTAGTGTTTTTTAAACAACAAAAAATTTTATAACTATTACAATCTTTTTTAAAAAATAGGATTTTAATGTAATTAAGCGAAAAATTTTCCTCGAAGCTATTAAAAAAATATATTGTCCATCATATTTGTTTTAATAGCAATTATATTTTTTGAAAACTGTTAGATTTTATAATATAATGTTTAATTGTAATAATTCTTACATGGATGGACCTTCTTGGTTGGTTTTAAATTACAATTAAAAGTAATTTAAAAGCAGCTTCTAGTTTGTAGGGTTTTATCGATAGTACAAAATAATGATTTAAACATATGTAAACATACATCACTTGGTAGCCAATAGGGTAGTTATAATTCATATAATTTTATTAATTGTGTATTTTCTCCCATCTTTAAATGAAAGAAATAATGTTAGGACAGCTTAGTTGTTGTATACATCTGTACATAGTTAAGTTAATAACCATTTGATATTACCTGTAACATCACTCATAATTTATATATTTTTTTTGTTTTGTTATTTTGGTTTTTCCATAATATTGTATACTCATTAATGTATAAGAAGGGCAACTTAATTAAATGTGTATGTTTTATGTACACTACGTAATTTATAATTAAGATATTTCTAATATTATATTAATGTTAATCACTGTGCAATTTTATTTTTAGAATAAAATCAAGCTTTAATATAATTTTTCTACTTATTCTTATTTCTTTTATTTATTACACCATTTTATTCCAACTACTATTATGACAGAATTTGCTCCACATGTGACATTAGCTGTCATAAATTCCATGAAGATACCATAAAATGCTTCTGAAGGTAATATAAATATCAAAACGTTCCTGAACTGTCACTTTTAGTCTGATATGCAGTAAATAAACTTGAACTGAATTATATATAGTCATGATAATCAGCTTAAGCTGTCACAGATATCATAAAATGTTCAAATCTGTCAAAAAAAATATAAAACGTTCTTGAACTGTTACAGAAATCATAAAATGTTCTTAATCTGCGAAAAAAATAAATATAAAATGTTCTTTAACTGTCACAGAAATCATAAATTTTCTTGAACTATCAAAAAAGTTATAAATAGTTCTTGAACTGTCAAAAACAAAATACCAAAACGATTTTAAATTGTCAAAGATCATAAAATGTTCTTGTCTTGTCAAATAAATTATAAAATGTTCTTAAACTGTCACATAAATCATAAAAGTTCTTAATTTGTCAAAAAATAAAATAAAATGTTCATTAACTGTCACGGAAATCATAAATTGTTCTTGAACTGTCAAAAAAGTTATAAATAGTTCCTGAACTGTCAAAAACAAAATAACAAAAAGGTTTTAAATTGTCAAAGGTCATAAAATGTTCTTGACTTGTCAAATAAATTATAAAATGTTCTTAAACTGTCGCAGATATCATAAAATGTTCTTAATCTGTCAAAAAGTACATAGAATGTTCTTTAACTGTCACAGAAATCATAAATTGTTCTTGAACTGTCAAAAAAGTTATAAATAGTTCTTGAACTGTCAAAATCAAAATACCAAAAGGTTTTAATTTGTCAAAAAACATAAAATGTTCTTAGCTTGTCAAATAAATTATAAAATATTCTTAAACTGTCAAAGATATCATAAAATGCTCTTAATCTGTCAAAAAAAATATATAAAATGTTCTTTAACTGTCACAGAAAACATAAATTGTTTTTGAACTATCAAAAAAAGTTATATATAATTCTAGAACTGTCAAAACCAAAATAACAAAAAGGTTTTAAGTTGTCAAAGATGATAAAATGTTCTTGTCTTATCAAATAAATTATAAAATGTTCTTAAACCGTCACAGATATCATAAAATGTATTAAATCCGTCAAAAAATAAATAAAATGTTCTTTAACTGTCACAGAAAACATAAATTATTCCTGAACTGTCAAAAAAGTTTTAAATAGTTCTTGAACTGTCAAAAACAAAATACCAAAAAGGTTTTAAATTGTCAAAGATCAGAAAATTTTCTTGTCCTGTGAAATAAATTATAAAATATTCCTAAACTATCAAAGATATCGTAAAATGCTCTTAATCTGTCAAAAAAAATATATAAAATGTTCTTTAACTGTCACAGAAATCAAAAATTGTACTTGAACTGTCAAAAAAGTTATAAGTAGTTCTTGAACTGTCAAAATAAAAATACCAAAAAGAAAATAAATTTTAAAATGTTCTTAAATTGTCACAGATATCATAAAATGTTCTTAATCTGTCAAAAAATGTATAAATTGTTCTTGAACTGTCAAAAAAGTTATAAATAGTTCTTGAACTGTCAAAAACAAAATACAAAAAGGTTTTAAATTGTCAAAAATCATAAAATATTCTAGTCTTGTCAAACAAATTATAAAATGTTCTCAAACTGTCACAGATATCATAAAATGTTTTTATCTGTCAAAAAAAATCAAATGTTCTTTAACTGTCACAGTAATCATAAATTGTTCTTGAACTGTCAAAAAAGTTATAAATAGTTCATGAACTGTCAAAAACAAAATACCAAAAAGGATTTTAAATTGTCAAAGATCATAAAATGTTCTTCTTTTGTCAAATAAAATATAAAATGTTCTTAAACTGTTACAGATGTTATAAAATGTTCTTAATCCGTCAAAAATGTTCTATAACTGTCACAGAAATTATAAATTGTTCTTGAACTGTCAAAAAAGTTATAAATAGTTCTTGAACTGTCAAAAACAAAATAACAAAAAGTTTTTAAATTGTCAGAGATCATAAAATGTTCTTATTAAACTGTCCAGATATCATAAAATGTTCTTAATCTGTCAAACAAAATATAAAATGTTCTTTATCTGTCACAGAAATCATAAATTGTTCTTGAACTGCCAAAAAAGTTACAAACAGTTCTTGAACTGTCAAAAACAAAATACCAAAAAAGTTTTTAATTGTCAAAGATCATAAAATGTTCTTGTATTGTCAAATAAATTATAAAATGTTCTTTAACTGTCACAGAAATCATAAATTGTTTTTGAACTGTCAAAAAAGTTAAAAATAGTTCTTGAACTGTCAAAAACAAAATACCAAAAAGGTTTTAAATTGTCAAAAATCTTAAAATATTCTTGTATTGTCAAATAAATTATAAAATGTTCTTTAACTGTCACAGAAATCATAAATTGTTTTTGAACTGTCAAAAAAGTTATATATAATTCTAGAACTGTCAAAACCAAAATAACAAAAAGGTTTTAAATTGTCAAGGATCATAAAACGTTCTTGTCTTGTCAAATAAATTATAAAATGTTCTCAAACTGTCACAGATAACATAAAACGTTCTTAAACTGTCACTGATATAGTAAAATGGTCTTGAACTGTCACAAATACCATAAAATGTTCTTAAACTGTCAAAAATTATAGAATGTTCTTGTATAGTCAAAAACAAACTTATAAAATGTTCTTGAACTGTCAAAGTTATCATAAAATGTTCTTAAACTGTCACAGATATCATAAAATGTTCTTGAACTGTCACAGATAACATAAAACGTTCTTGAACTGTCACAGATAACATAAAACGTTCTTAAACTGTCACTGATATAGTAAAATGTTCTTGAACTGTCACAAATACCATTAAATGTTCTTAAACTGTCAAAAATTATAGAATGTTCTTGTATAGTCAAAAACAAACTTATAAAATGTTCTTGAACTGTCAAAGTTATCATAAAATATTCTTAAACTGTCACAGATATCATAAAATGTTCTTAAAGTGTCACAAATGCCATTAAATGTTCTTAAACTGTCAGAAAAATTATAAAATGTTCTTGAACTGTCACAAATACTATGAAATGTTCTTAAACTGTCAGAAAAATTATAGAATGTTCTTGTACAGTCAAAAACAAACTTATAAAATGTTCTTGAACAGTCAAAAATATCATAAAATGTTCTTAAACTGTCACAAATATTATAAAATGTTCTTAAACTGTCACAGATATCTTAAAATGTTCTTGAACTGTCACAGACATTATAAAATGTTCTTAAAGTGTCACAAATGCCATGAAATGTTCTTAAACTGTCAGAAAAATTATAGAATGTTCTTGTACAGTCAAAAACAAACTTATAAAATGTTCTTGAACTGTCAAAAATATCATAAAATGTTCTTAAACTGTCACAAATATTATAAAATGTTCTTAAACTGTCACAGATATAATAAAATGTTCTTGAACTGTCACAGACATTATAAAATGTTCTTAAAGTGTCACAAATGCCATGAAATGTTCTTAAACTGTCAGAAAAATTATAGAATGTTCTTGTACAGTCAAAAAAAAATTTATAAAATGTTCTTGAACAGTCAAAAATATCATAAAATGTTCTTAAACTGTCACAAATATTATAAAATGTTCTTAAACTGTCACAGATATAATAAAATGTTCTTGAACTGTCACAGACATTATAAAATGTTCTTAAAGTGTCACAAATGCCATGAAATGTTCTTAAACTGTCAGAAAAATTATAGAATGTTCTTGTACAGTCAAAAACAAACTTATAAAATGTTCTTGAACTGTCAAAAATATCATAAAATGTTCTTAATTTGTCACAAATATTATAAAATGTTCTTAAACTGCCACAGATATAATAAAATGTTCTTGAACTGTCACAGACATTATAAAATGTTCTTAAAGTGTCACAAATGCCATGAAATGTTCTTAAACTGTCAGAAAAATTATAGAATGTTCTTGTACAGTCAAAAACAAACTTATAAAATGTTCTTGAACTGTCAAAAATATCATAAAATGTTCTTAATTTGTCACAAATATTATAAAATGTTCTTAAACTGCCACAGATATAATAAAATGTTCTTGAACTGTCACAGACATTATAAAATGTTCTTAAAGTGTCACAAATGCCATGAAATGTTCTTAAACTGTCAGAAAAATTATAGAATGTTCTTGTACAGTCAAAAACAAAATTATAAAATGTTCTTGAACTGTCACAGATATCTTAAAATGTTCTTAAACTGTTTTTGAAGAGTCAAAAACAAAATTATAAAATGTTATTAAACTGTCACAGATATAGTTAAATATTAATGAACTGTCATAAATACCATGAAATGTTCTTAAACTGTCAGAAAAATTATAAAATGATTATAAACTGTCACAGATATCATAAAATTTAACACTTCTATCTAAACTCATGGCTCGTTACCATGTTTTGAAGTGGCCCACCCACCCAGCTAAGTTTTTGTCATTAATTAATTGAATGTTTGTTTTCTATGCAGACGTCAAAAGTCATTTTGTCACAAGAAAAGATTGTGATCTAATTTCTTAATAGCTAACACTTAGGTGGGTGGGCCACTTCTATCCAAACTATTGACCGGTTACCATGTTTTGGAGAGAAATTGCAGGTTTGTCTTCTATACGGACATCAGAAGTCATTTTGTCACAAGAGAAGGCCGTGTTTCAATTTCTTGATAACCAACATTTGGGTGAGTAGGTTGGCCACTTCTATCCAAATTGTTGGCACGTTACCTTGCTTTGAAGTGGCCCGGCTACCCGCCCAAGTGTCCGTCATTAAGGAATTGCATGTTTGTCTTCTATGTGGATATCAAAAATCATTTTGTCACAAGAGAAGATTCTGATTCATTTTTTTGATAACTAACAATTGGGTGGGTAGGTGAGCTACTCCTATACAAACTATTGACCCGTTACCTTTTTTTGGAGTGGCCCACCCACCCACCCAAGTGTCCGTTATCAAGGTATTAGATGTTAGTCTTGTATGTGAACGTCAAAAGTCATTTTGTCACAAGAGAAGATTGTGATTTAACTTCTTGATAACTAACAATTGGGTAAGTGGATGAGCCACTTCTATCCAAACTATTGACCCGTTACCATGTTTTGGAGTGCCCACCCACCCACCCAAGTGTCCGTCATTAGGGAATTGCATGTTTGTCTTCTATGTGGACGTTAAAAGTCATTTTGTCACAAGAGATTGTCATACTTATGCGGTTATAAATAACATAAAATGTTCCTCAACTGTCATAAATATAGAAACAAACTTTAGATCATAGATATGTGCTAATAAAACTACATTAAACAATAAATTAACACTTTAATAATAATTTATTTCACGTAACTAATTGTTTATTTAACAGTGCATTTAATCAACCATATATAATAATCACTTAAGTTAGCACAGTAGCTTGAGTAGAAATTGGTACTTTAGTAGGTGTTAGCATACTAATACCAAACTCAAACTGTATGACAATTACTAAATAAGTACAAATCACCCCAATCATCTAAAATATAAAACAAATTAATTCAAATTAAACAAAAATTATTAAAAAAAGCAATAATTACCGATAATACAAGATTTTCATTAATTGGATACATCCTACAAGCAGTAAACTCTACATTGTGATGGAGCAATTGAAGAGAAAAATATAAAAACTAAAAAATGTTAACAATTATTTATTTATTTATTTATTCCATTGCCTTTTTACCTTTCGGTGTAAGGCGTTAACAATTATAATTAGATATAAAATTGCATACAATTATACTAACCTCAATCTCCAATTCCTTATTCGCTGTTTTAGGAACATGTTTATGTAAAATGCTTCCTGTTTTCTTAGCCTACAAAAGAATCAAATTAACCGTCAAACTTAAAACCCAATAAAAAAATTACCTCATTTACTGTATCAGAACAAATCACAGCCACACCTGCTATTTGAGAGAATGAAAGAAAAGCAGCATTCATAGTATACGCAATAATATCACCCTTAGTAGTACGATCTGATAAAATATCCTTAATACAATAAAACAAACCCGATAGAAGAGTCATGAATGTTTGTAAAGTGGTAAACAAAACTTGAACTGTATAAGCATCATTCAATTCAGAACTAATATCACATAAATTGTAATGTTTTAATCGAATCATTTCAATAGCTTCGGATACTTTTTCGTTTAAGAAAGCAGCTGGATTTCTAGAACTTGGGGAAATTATATTAGGTAATTTTATTACAATTTAATTAACCTACATATGGCTAACGATTCTTATATTATGTCCGCTTTGCAGCATTAACTCCTTATTTGGTTTCTTTGAAGTATTTAAAACGTCTGTAATATTATGTAATTTCATATTTAATATGTTAAATCTTTGCTTCAGTAATATATTCAAATAACAGAATTGTATAATAGCAAATGATGTAATTAGTTTTGGGCAAATGAAGGAAAATGCTTGCATTGCTGAGTAAAAGAAGCTGATTTCCCAAAAAATATAAACGTCTAGTAGGAAAGATAGAAATAAATATATATTGACGCCGAATATAAATATTGTTAATTGAATTGATGTTTTTTTGTATAGTTTTTTGAAATCCATTGTTAGAAATAAGGAATTGAATTGTATATCCATTTGATGGATTCGGTCGATCACATTTAATACCTGAAATGATAATATTATTATTAAAATGTTACAAATTAAATTGAAAATTGTTTTTTTTATTCAAAAATATTTTGAGTTTAGCAAAAACCACTGCTGAGGACACAATTGTTGTTAAAATAAGTCCAAATTTAGACAAAACATTGTTCAATCTATGATAATTAAAGTACTAAAGTCAAAATTAAATTTTAAAATTTCAAAATATTTTTTATGATTTTTTGAAATATTTTGAATTTAGCTAAAACCACCGCTTTGTTGGCATTCCTGCTGAGGGCACAATTGTTTTTACAATAACTCCAAATTTTGACAAAACATAGTTCAATTAATGGTTATTAGAGTACTAAAGTCAAAGTTTAATTTGGAATTTTCAAATAATTTTTTATGATTTTTTGAAATATTTTGAATTTTGCTAAAACCACCGTTTTGTTGGCATTCATGCTGAGGACACAATTGTTGTTAAAATAAGTCCAAATTTTGACAAAACATAGTTCAATTAATGTTTAATAAAGTACCAAACTCAAAATTAATTTTTAAATTTTTAAAATATTTTTTTATAATTTTTTGAAATATTTTGAATTTAGCTAAAATTATCGCTTTGTTGGTATTCATGCTGAGGCCACAATTGTTGGTAAAATAAGTCAAAATTTTGACAAAACATAGTTCAATCAATGATTAATAAGTGACTAAATTTTGACACTCACCTTTTTTCTATTAATACAAGAAAACAAAATACTTATAATCATATTAATATTAGTAGTATAAATTTCTAAAATTTCAGTAACATTCGTAATCAATCCATCTGCCGAATCAGTTTCTTTCTGTAATATAATATAAATACCAATCGCCGTTAATAAAAACAACAAAATCAAAGAAAACATCAAACTCCATCGCGACGTTTTATAACCATCCCTTCCAACACTAAACGGACTCAAACCTAACAACTTAGTCCAAGCGAATAGTGGCTGAAGTACTTCGTAAATATTTTTCTGTTCGAAATGCTTCATACTCAATGTTAATATAACCACTGTTGTTTTTATGATCGGAATTAATGATAATGTAAATCAAAATGTAAATATGTCATTCAAATGATAAATTAGGATTGATTCGATCGCTTTAATGTAATAATATTTGGTTTTAAAATATAATTTATTCAGGTTGTTTTCTGATGTCGCCTATGAAGATATTTGATGTGTTAAAACCGCTTTATCTATGCGGAAAAATAATCGGTTTGGCACCTTTTAAAATCACAGGTGATGTGTATGCAATTTCAATAATTAATTCGTTTTGGTCGTTTGGGTTTTTTGTAGTAGCTACACTATTTTCAATGGGGGTTTTTGTATTGGAACCAATTAGCTCATTATATGAAGATGAAGATGAAATGATGCATGGACGTGTTGAAGAAATTAGTGATAGTTTAGAAGCTTATTTGAGTTCTATTACTATGTCCATCTGTATTTTATATAGCTATCTTCGTAGACAAAAGGTAATTAATTAATTGATCAAATTGTGTTGATTGCTTAATTCAATTAATTTGCAGATGATTGATATAATCAATAAAATCAACAAATTCGACTCAAATCTACAAAAGGAAGGAATTAATTCTGATAATAAACCTTACTACAAGAATATAATTTTATCAGTTATTATGGTGAAATTGGTTTATATAACATTTTTATATCTTGAAATTCGTAATTATATGGATGAAGAATCAATATTTCAATTGATTATGTATACAACACCAATTTTAGTAACAAGTTATACTGATTTGCAATTCTGTATTCTAATTCTTCTAATGAGGGAAAAAATTAAAATTATTAATCGCTATTTTGAAGAGAAGAATGAATATTGGAAGACGCTTATTGATAAGAGTTTTAATAAAGCTGACGAATTCGCACCTAATAAATTGTAAGATTAATGTTGATAAAAAGGTTACAAACTTAGTATAATTTTTTAGATTGACTCCTAGAAAATTTATAGAAGAAAACGTTCAACAAATTTCTGAATTTGTTTGGAATTCCCATTATATTTTATGCAATATAATTAAAGATATTAATGAAGCCTTTTCACCACAAATTTTATATATTTTGGCCCAATCTTTGGTAACATTGATTTCAACTGCGTTTTTCTTAGCTAATCAATTAATTTCCAATACTAGTGAATTGAATTTGGATATGTTTATTTATACTACATATGTTTGTTGCTTTTGCTTGCTGCAGATTATACCATTAGTGGTTATATCTGTAATAACCGATTTGGAGGTAATATTTTGATTGTGATTTTTTATATAAGTTAAATAATTTATGCGTTTGTAGGCTAAAAGAACAGGAAAATTGATGTTTAAGAGGTCTTTATATGTGTTGCGTGCTCGGGAATTTGAACAAGAGGTAAGAGTTTATATAATTGTAATAAAATATTTATTTTGAAAATATTTTACTTTAATTTAATCAACAAAAAGACCAAAATTTTCTAATTATTAGAAATTTCTATAAAAAATAAAATTTTCCAAAATATTTTCTAAGCATTTTCTAATAAAACCAAGTAAGCTGAATCCAAAACTTCAAACCGCATCTCAAAATTCGTACTAATTATTGCAAAAACTCAATTTAATCAACAAAAAAGCCAAAATTTTCAAATTATTGGAAATTTCTATAAAAAATAAAATTTTACAAAACGATTTCCAAACATTTTTAAACAAATTCAAGTATGCTGAATCCAAAATTTTAAACCGCAACTCAAAATTCAAACTTTTTATTGCAAAAACTCAATTTAATCAACAAAAAAGCAAACATTTTGAAATTATTGGAAATTTCTATTAAAAATAAAGTTTTCCAAAATATTTTCCTAACATTTTCTAACAAATTCAAGTATGCTGAATCCAAAATTTCAAACTGAATCTCAAAATTCGTACTGGTTATTGCAAAAACTTAATTTAATCAACAAAAAAGCTAAAATTATTGAAAATTTCTAAGAAAAATAAAATTTTCCAAAATATTTTCTAAACATTTTCTAACAAAATCAAGTATGCTAAATCCAAAATTTCAAACCGCATCTTAAGATTCGTACTGGTTATTGCAAAAACTCAATTTAATCAACAAAAAAGCCAAAATTTTCAAATTATTAATAATTTCTATAAAAAATAAAATTTTCCAAAATATTTTCTAAACATTTTCTAACAAATTCAAGTATGCTGAA
Organism: Tachinus rufipes; assembly: GCA_963932245.1. Classification (NCBI taxonomy): domain Eukaryota; kingdom Metazoa; phylum Arthropoda; class Insecta; order Coleoptera; family Staphylinidae; genus Tachinus; species Tachinus rufipes. The sequence continues at coordinate 105,583,504 of OZ010746.1, read as the reverse complement.
TTCAAAATTTCAAAGCGCATCTCAAAATTCGTACTGGTTATTGAAAAAACTCAATTTAATCAAGAAAAAAGCCAACATTTTCAAATTATTGGAATTTCTATGAGAAATAAAATTTTACAAAACATTTTCTAAACTTTTCTTAACAAATTTAAGTATGCTAAACCCAAAATTTCAAACCGCATCTCAAAATTCGTACTGGTTATAGCAAAAACTCAGTTTAATCAAGAAAAAAGCCAACATTTTCAAATTATTGGAAAGTTCTATGAGAAATAAAATTTTACAAAATATTTTCTAAACTTTTCTTAACAAATTTAAGTATGCTGAACCCAAAATTTCAAACCGCATCTCAAAATTCGTACTGGTTATAGCAAAAACTCAGTTTAATCAATAAAAAAGCCAAAATTTTCAAATTATTGATAATTTCTATAAAAAATCAAATTTTCCAAAATATTTTCTAAACATTTTCTAACAAATTCAAGTATGCTGAATTCAAAATTTCAAACCGCATCTCAAAATTCGTACTAGTTATTGCAAAAACTCAATTTATTCAACAAAAAAACCAAAATTTTCAAAGTATTAGAAATTTCTATAAAAAAAAAAAAATTCCAAAATTTTTCTAAACTTTTTTCAACAATATCAAGTATGTTGAATCCAAAATTTCAAACCGCATCTCAAAATTCGTACTGGTTATTGCTAAAACTCAATTTAATCAACAAAAAAGCCAACATTTTCAAATTATTAGAAATTTCTATGAGAAATAAAATTTTCCAAAATAATTTCTAAACGTTTTTTAACAAACTCAAGTATGCTGAAACCAAAATTTCAAACCGCATCTTAAGATTCGTACTGGTTATTGCAAAAACTCAATTTAATCAACAAAAAAGCCAAAATTTTCAAATTATTGATAATTTCTATAAAAAATCAAATTTTCCAAAATTATTTCTAAACATTTTCTAACAAATTCAGGTATGCTGAATTCAAAATTTCAAACCGCATCTCAAAATTCGTACTGGTTATTGAAAAAACTCAATTTAATCAAGAAAAAAGCCAACATTTTTAAATTATTGGAAAGTTCTATGAGAAATAAAATTTTACAAAATATTTTCTAAACTTTTCTTAACAAATTTAAGTATGCTGAACCCAAAATTTCAAACCGCATCTCAAAATTCGTACTGGTTATAGCAAAAACTCAGTTTAATCAATAAAAAAGCCAAAATTTTCAAATTATTGATAATTTCTATAAAAAATCAAATTTTCCAAAATATTTTCTAAACATTTTCTAACAAATTCAAGTATGCTGAATTCAAAATTTCAAACCGCATCTCAAAATTCGTACTGGTTATTGAAGAAACTCAATTTAATCAAGAAAAAAGCCAACATTTTCAAATTATTGGAAATTTTTATGAGAAATAAAATTTTACAAAATATTTTCTAAACTTTTCTTGACAAATTTAAGTATGCTGAACCCAAAATTTCAAACCGCATCTCAAAATTCGTACTGGTTATTGCAAAAACTCAATTTAATTAACAAAAAAGGCAACATTTTTAATTTACTGGAAATTTCTATAACAAATAAAATTTTCAAAAATATTTTCTAAATTTTTTTTAACAAACTTAAGTATGCTGAATCCAAAATTTTAAACCGCATCTCAAAATTCTTACAGGTTATTGCTAAAACTCAATTTAATTAACAAAAAAAGCAACATTTTCAATTTACTAGAAATTTATATAATAAATAAAAATTTCCAAAATATTTTCTAAACGTTTTCTAACAAATTTAAGTATGTTGAATCCAAAATTTTTAACCGCATCTCAAAATTCGTATTGGTTATTGCAAAAACTCAATTTTATCAACAAAAAAGCCAAAATTTTCAAATTATTGGAAATTTCTATAAAAACTAAAATGTTCCAAAATATGTTTTAAACATTTTCTAACAAATTCAAGTATGCTGAATTCAAAATTTTAAACCGCATCTTAAAATTCGTACTGGTTATTGCAAAAACTCAATTTAATCAACAAAAAAGGCAACATTTTCCAATTATTAGAAATTTCTATAGAAAATTAAATTTTCCAAAAAAAATTTTAAACATTTTCTAACAAATTCAAGTATGCTGAACTTAAAATTTTAAACCGCATCTCAAAATTTGTACTGGTTATTGCAAAAACTCAATTTAATCAACGAAAAAGCCAAAATTTTTAAATTATTGGAATTTTCTACAAAAAATCAATTATTTCAAAATATTTTCCAAACAATTTCTAACAAATTCAAATATGCTGAATCCAAAATTTCAAACCGCATCTCAAAATTCGTACTGGTTGTTGCAAAAACTCAATTTATTCAACAAAAAAGCCAAAATTTTCAAATTCTTGAAAATTTCTATAAAAAATAAAATTTTCCAAAATAATTTCCAAACATTTTCTAACAAATTCAAGTATGCTGAATGCAAAATTTCAAATCGCATCTCAAAATTCGTACTGGTTATTCCAAAAACTCAATTTAATTAACAAAAAAGCCAAAATTTTCAAATTATTAAAAATTTCTATGAAAAATCAAATTTTCCAAAATATTTTTTAAACATTTTTTAACAAATTTAAATATGCTGAATCCAAAATTTCAAACCGCATCTCAAAATTCGTACTGGTTATTGCAAAAACTCAATTTAATCAACAATAAAGCAAAAATTTTCAAATTATTGAAAATTTCTAAAAAAAATCAAAAATTCAAAATAATTTCTAATCATTTTCTAACAAATTCAAGTATGCTGAATCCAAAATTTCAAACCTCATCTTAAAATTCGTACTGGTTATTGCAAAAACTCAATTTAATCACCAAAAAAGCCAAAAGTTTTGGTACTTTCTGGCAATATTTTTATACATTATGTTCGGATATTGCTATTTTTGACATTCTATGAATAAAATTTTGCACTTATCGGCAGTTTATGACCGGATTTTGAACCTTTCTGACAATATTTTGATTCATGCATAGCCGAATTTTGTTTATTTAGCATTTTTAACAGTTTTTGCTTAAATTTTAATTATTTTTGATAAATTGTTTGCACTTTTCATCAGTTTATAGCCGGATTTTGTTTATTTCTTACAATATTTTCATGTTTCAATTTTGCTATTTTTGACCATTTTTGAATAAAATTTTAGACTTTTACAGTTTATGGCCGGATTTTTACTAATTCTAACTTTAAGATCAATTAAACTACCATTCTGAAAATGAAGAAATAATGTCATTTACAAAAATAGGAAACATAAAAGCATAAATTATTTAAAGTCTTTTTATAACAATTTTGAAAAACTATAAGAAACAAATTAGAAATGCAAAAAACTATTTTAGAAATTAAATAAAAAGTTGGAGATGCCGGGGATCGAACCCGGGGCCTTTCACATGCAAAGCGAACGCTCTACCACTGAGCTACATCCCCACATACTCTATATTGAAATAAATCCTCCAATTTAAATTAATAGTTATGTATCAAATTATTAATAAATTAATTTTAGATTATTTTCTGCATGCAATTAATGCACCAACGAGTTAACCTCAAGGCCTGCACGGGATTCCCAATCCAAGCATCAATATTATCAAACGTAAGTAGTTATATGAGAATTAGTTATACAACCAAATGAGCATAGAATATAAACAGCTTTCATATTTGATTAAAAATAATAATTAATTAGTAATAATAATAATAATAATAATGCCCATCGGCGACTTCAATCCCTTGGGCCGTAGGCCCTCAGGTTGGAACATTTCAAGTTTCGGGCATTATAATCTACTTGGAGCAAAAATGATAAAATTAAAGAGAAAATTATTAATTTGACGTATGTCATGACATACTTTCTTACACGAGTTAAAATCAAGTATGTAAGTGTCATTATGACATTAATGGTGACACATAAAATGATTGCAAACATTATATTCATCCATAAATGTAAACTTCAAATGCATAAAATGTAAACTATAATTATTGATGATTTATTCTGTTATTAGATACTGGGAACGATTACAACATATCTCCTAATTGTAATTCAATTCGAATTAAGCGTGCAAGACGTTATAGCCCGATAAAATTTCCAACATTAACATCGCTTGAATGGCTTCCTTCATATGAAACCTTCACAAAACAATAATCAATAAATAATACCTCGCCTTTATAATTGCAGCAATAAATAAACAAAAATTCACAAAATGTGTCAGCGACCTATTTATTTCTCTATCCCAATTACGAAATCCCCATTTCTTTAATTTTATGACGGCCATTCATTTAATGCTCAATCAGGCGATGAATCCAGTAATTGTTTATTGTTTATATAAACATAGTGCCAGAGTGCGCGTTTCAGTTGAGAAAAGGGTTTGATGGATTGATGTCATTATGTGGACTCTATTGATTTTGGGATGTGTTGTTTGTTGTGAAGGAAAATATTTGTTAAGTACAGGTAAGGAAATCGATATTTATATTTTGATTAATCAATTTTATGTCAAACTATTTCACCTCGTTCAAGGTGGTTTTTTTTAATATTTATTTCAAACTTACCAATTTGGAACTGTTCTGTCAATGAGAATAAGGAAATAAAATCAAAGAAATGAACAAATACAATTTAATTAATTTCAGCTTTGATAAAACTAATTTCAGACACAAACGATTATGATCCAATTGAAGAAATCCAACACGCAGCATGTAGAATAGCTACAAAAGAAATACAAGCAACAGCCAACGCAACAATCACACGACAATTAAGAGGAGTTTGTACATCAAGTAAGTTACTCAATACTCAACAACAATTCCTAATAAAACAATTTTAGAAGAATTCAATAATAAATTGGAAAGATTAGAAATGAAAATAATGAAAGGATTCGAATACATACAAATGATATTCGAAAAGAATGGATTCTATATTCCTAACATACCAACAAATATTCAAATGAATTTATTGGATAATGTTATTACAATGGATCCCAAAATTGAATCCAAATTAGGCAAAAGAAATGCTGAAATTATGAAGTTTAATAGTACATTGAAGGAAATTGGGCATCAAAAGGAATTTTATTATTATTGGAGTTTAGATGCTAAAAATATTTTTCAGAATGATGATGTTATTAGTGATAATTTTTATTGTTCTGGTAAGTTTATATTTTGTCTTGTATACTATAGCCTATTCAATTTAGTTTCCAGCTCTCTACCTTGAAATTGAATTCAGTTTAAGCCAAATAGTTACCATTCTAAATATAATTTTTATATTTTTCTCCACACAGGTCGTTTATATTACATCAAACTAACACCTCACCATCTGGGATCCAAATATATTACACTGGAATTAAAAACGGTTGGCCTAATAAGACGCTCCTATAGATTTATAATAATGGATCCGAATGACCCAAAATACGATATAAGCTCGCAAATATTAAGCAGCAAATATAGCCATGCTGACATGTACCGGATATCTGGGGAGAAAATCAGAAAATTCATAAATTCTGGACATTTAACAATCAAACTCATCATATACATCTAAAACAAATAACAAAGATAAAATTGTGAATTAATATTTTAAAATAATTACATTAAGTACATTAAAATAGTAACTATAATACTAATTGTTTTGGTAAATTATTATAGCTTGCTTTTATTTCCCTTCCTTGTTATATTAATATAAGGTTGCACCAATGGATGCATTCCATGCGAACTCTTAAAGACCGTAATATCTTGTATTACTTGTGGTATAATTGGGGTTTCATTTTCATTTTGTTGGATAGTGCCTGCACCACCTTCAGCCATGGAAACTACATGTACGCCGCATTTGTGTCGTTGAGGTGCATTTTCATCCAAAACTGTTTTGAAGAATTCAATAACATCTTCTTTAGTAAGTTTACGTAAATGCGCTACTTCTACATTAGCTCTATCAAAATGATATTGCTGGGCGGTAATTTCCGACCAGAATATGAACGATTGCATCGATAATTGTTTCGGTTTTTCTAATCGTTGCGCGGCCAGAGCTTCTTTATGTTTGCTGAAATCTTCTTCGGACATTTCGCTTAAATGTTTCTAAAAATTAATTAATTGTAGCCTTTAAATCTTAAAATAATGATTACAACTTACCAACATTGAATGCAAAAACTCCTCAATTCTTTGATCAACATAAGAAGGATGCTTATCGGATTGTATTATAATCCTCAATCCTTGCACCCCACTAGTCCGTCTCAATCCACTAAAAACTATATAACCTAATTGTTCCTACAAACCAAAACAAGTTAAAGTTAACATCATCAATAATACAAATCAATCAATCACCTTAGTACGCAAAACATTAAAGCACGGTTCTTGAATAATTTGAGCAAACAATTCCAACAAAACATTCCTCTCCATAGTCTGCAAACCACACTGATAGTAAACTTCAACACAAGACGATTTATGCACGTCAATCTGCACCTCGTACAAATAATTGCAACCATCTTCAAGCTTCAATTCTCTATTTAATAATAATTGACGTGGTAGTAGAGGAGACATATTCATCGTTGAAGTCAACCTATTTTCTACAATCTCAACCAAATCTAAGGCCTTTTGTTTGTTTACGTTGCCGTGAATTAGGCATTCTATATGCATTTTTGATAGTATCTGCGGTATGAATGCTTCCAATTTTTCGATTGTTAACTCTAAAAATGTTTTAATGTAATTAGGGTTTTTGATTAAAAGGATTACATACGTTCGGTGGCTTCGAGGAGTTCCTGTTTTGTCCACGAATGTTCAGTTAAGAGGACGGCTAAATGGTACACGGCGTGTTGGTAGGGTTGTTCGGCAGCAAAGTTGTTTAGCATGCGAATGTACTGCAAAAAATTTGTATTAAATCGCGCTTTTCATCATCAAATTAATAAAAAACCATAATTATTATTATTAAAAGCACAAAATTATTTGATGATGGGTGCATACCCTGAAACACTTATGCAATGCTGTAGTCATACACTGACAAGGTTTGTAGAATTGACTTTAAATCAATTAATTCATTATTTCATAACTAATTAGGTAAATGCTTCATACCGTTTCTTTGTAGATCTCGAATCTTTTCGGATCGATGGTGAAGTTGGTGAGGGTATCCATGATTTTGTCCAAAAATATGTCCTGTTTGTCGCTGAATCCGCCGACACTTAACTAAAATTAAAATTTACAAAACAGTAGTACATAGATCTTTCAATCGTGGAACCTACTATCAGTCCATATTTGGTGTTACTCAAATCCCATTTTAGGCCGGCCAATTCGGCCGAATACGCGTACTGATTCAAAGCGTCACGAAACAGTTGGATAAACATGCGTGTTAGATTACAGTTGAGCGGATCTAAATAGGTTATTGGACTGAAAAAAGATAATAATAATAAAAAAATTATTCTAACGATTCATTTAGAAACGTATTAATTTATCCAAAAATTATTACCGAGTGCTATAGCGTATTATACCACTAGCACGTAACGATACCCATTTCCCACGAGTGCAAAATAGACACTATACTTTTTCTAAGACTACAAAACTTTGTTTTATGACTAAAATATTTAATTATTTATTAAATGTCACTTTTTGATGCGTAATGTTCACTTTTCGCACGCAATACGAGTATAAAATTGCATACTTTTTCATTGCACAATGAAAGCTTAGTAAAAATATTAATTTCTTTTAACTCACCTCACAAAATCGAACATTAAGTTGGCCTTTGGTAGGAGAAACTTATCATCTTGCTTAAACCAGACTCTGGTGATGGCGGTGTCCTTGATTATTGTCGGGTGCTCTCCTACCTATAGAATAAATGAAAACAATCATGTTATGTTCTATAAAGTAATAAGAATAATAACAAAACTTACATCTTTATCCACAGGATACAAATCGAAAACTTCGGGAATGAAATCATTCTTCTCTGGAATCTTCAATGCTTCGCATAATCCTGCATTATTCCAACTCTGAAACAAAGCAAGTATAACTGTTATCTTAAGCAAAATAACGGGCATAATTCTCTACATATTCAGCCTGTAGCTAGCATATAAACATTTTAATATAAATTATTACTCACATCCAAAATTTCTTGAGGTATTTTGCACATTTTATAGCTAGTCCCATACCACGGCTCCTTAGAATTGGCTTCTAGTTCGTACTTCTTGGCAACGATTCCAACCCTAAAAAGTATTAAATTAAAATAAATTTATATCAATATACGAGCGAAGGAATATTGAGAAGAGGCGCAACGCTAATATTTTTTTGCGTACTACCTAGCTTTCAGATCTCTGAGATTATTTCCCGAGATTCGGAGAAATAAGATAGTCGCTAGCTACGCAAACCATATTAACGTTGCGCCCCTTCTCAACTCTACCAAACTTACCTAATAGTCTCAGGTGTAAAACTATTCAATAAATCTTCAATTATTTTAGGCTCCCATTCAGTTATAAGATAATAATTAGATAAAACATGTTCTAATGGATATTCCTGCAATTAAATCCATTAACACAATATTCATAACTAAACAATTAATTAATTACATGCAAATTATGGACCACACTGGATATATACATCCTAGGCGATTCCTTATCCTTGAATCTAAACGACATAGCTGAAATGTCGCGTTGCTCATCATGAATCCATAAAAGTGGAGGGGTTTGTTTTAGCATATTTATGTACTGAAAAATAATAATTATTAATTAATGTTTTTGGTTTTTAATTTAATTTTTTCAACCTGAAATATCATTTTAATGATTTCGTCTGTATGTTTGACGCCCTCTTCTGTTAAATCTAAAGATATGCCGAAGAATCCCGTTCCGCGATTTGGGGTTTTGTATCCGGCCACCAAGTTGTTGGACCATCCTTTTTCTTTCAGGGCTGATAGCAAGCTGCCGGGACCTTCGTGTCCTATTAGATGGCTTATGTATCCGCTTGGCTGGAAAAGATTAAAATGTTAAATGCGGAAATGTCAAAATCAACTTTGTTCTATCAAAAAGTGGTTTAAGTATACTGCAAGGAAGACTAGCAAGGTTTGTAGAATCAAAATAATTGAATTTTGGACTTTTTAACAGTTATGACCAAATTTTGTCATTTCTAACAATATTTTGATATTTCATGGCCGGATTTTGCTAGTTTTAAGATTTCATAATTTGCTTTTACATTTTTCAACAATTTTTGGCCGAATTTTGGAGCTTTCTAGCAATATTTTGATGTTTAAAGACCAAATTTGGCTAATTTCGACATTTTATCGATAAAATGTTGCGCTTTTAAACCGTTTTAGGTCAGATTTTGATTCTATCTAAAACTATTAAAATGTTTTATGACCGGATTTAGTTATTTTTGATGTTTTAAGACCAAATTCTAGTGCTTGCTGACAATATTTTGATGTTTCAATGCCGGATTTTGCTATTTTTGACATGCAATACTTTCTTTTCAACAGTTTTATGCCTGATTTTAATACTTTTCTGTTAATTTTATACAAAATGTGCAATTTCTAAGCAATTTTTTATAAATTTAATGTAAAAAACGCACCTTCTCAGCAATTTTCTATAAAAATTAAACAAAATATGTAATTTCTAAGCAATTTTGTAGTAATTTTATAGAAAATACTGATTTAAGCAGCAATTTTCAATTAATTTTATACAAAAGATGCATTTTCTCAGCAATTTTTTATAAATTTCATACAAAAAGTGCACTTTCTCAGCAATTTTCTATAGAATTTATACAAAATGCGCCATTTCTGAGCAATTTTCTATTAATTTTACACAAAAGATGCATTTTCTCAGCAATTTTTTAGTAAATTTTATGCAAAAAGTGCACTTTCTCAGCAATTTTCTATAGAATTTATACAAAATGTGTAATTTCTGAGCGATTTTCTATTAATTTTATAGAAAGTATGCGTTTTCTCAGCAATTTTCTATAAAATTTATCAAAAATGTTGGTTTTATCAGCAATTTTCTATTAATTTTCAATTATTTCATACAAAAGATGCATTTTCTCAGAGATTTTTAATAAATTTCATGCAAAAGATGCACTTTATGAACAATTTTTTATAAATTTTATGAAAAAAGTGCACTTTCTCAGCAATTTTCTATAAAATTTATCCAAAATGTTAGTTTTATCAGCAATTTTCTATTAATTTTCAATAAATTTGATACAAAAGATGCATTTTCTCAGCAATTTTCAAACAATTTGATACAAAAGATGCATTTTCTCAGCAATTTTCAATCAATTTGATTCTACCTAAAACTATTAAAATGTTTTATGACCGGATTTAGTTATTTTTGATGTTTTAAGACCAAATTTTAGTGCTTGCTGACAATATTTTGATGTTTCAATGCCGGATTTTGCTATTTTTGACATGCAATACTTTCTTTTCAACAGTTTTATGCCTGATTTTAATACTTTTCTGTTAATTTTATACAAAATGTGCAATTTCTAAGCAATTTTTTATAAATTTAATGAAAAAACGCACTTTCTCAGCAATTTTCTATAAAATTTAAACAAAATATGTAATTTCTGAGCGATTTTGTAGTAATTTTATAGAAAATACTGATTTAAGCAGCAATTTTCAATAAACTTTATACAAAAGATGCATTTTCTCAACAATTTTTTATAAATTTGATACAAAAAGTGCACTTTCTCAGCAATTTTCTATAGAATTTATACAAAATGCGCCATTTCTGAGCAATTTTCTATTAATTTTACACAAAAGATGCATTTTCTCAAAAAAAAAAAAATTATAAATTTTATGCAAAAAGTGCACTTTCTGAGCTATTTTCTATAAAATTTATGCAAAATGTGTAATTTACGATTCTATTCATTTTATAAAAAATATTGATTTAATCAGCAATTTTCTGTTAATTTTATACAAAATGAAGAATTTCTCAGCAATTTTCAATTAATTTTATACAAAAAATGCATTTTCTCAGCGATTTCTTATAAATTTTATACAAAAAGTGCACTTTCTGAGCTATTTTCCATAAAATTTATACAAAATGTGTAATTTCTGAGCGATTTTCTATTAATTTTATAGAAAGTATGCGTTTTCTCAGCAATTTTCTATAAAATTTATCAAAAATGTTGGTTTTATCAGCAATTTTCTATTAATTTTCTATTAATTTTCAATTATTTCATACAAAAGATGCATTTTCTCAGAGATTTTTAATAAATTTCATGCAAAAGATGCACTTTATGAACAATTTTTTATAAATTTTATGAAAAAAGTGCACTTTCTCAGCAATTTTCTATAAAATTTATCCAAAATGTTAGTTTTATCAGCAATTTTCTATTAATTTTCAATAAATTTGATACAAAAGATGCATTTTCTCAGCAATTTTCAAACAATTTGATACAAAAGATGCATTTTCTCAGCAATTTTCAATCAATTTGATACAAAAGATGCATTTTCTCAGCAATTTTCAATCAATTTGATACAAAAGATGCATTTTCTCAGCGATTTTTAATAAACTTCATGCAAAAGATGCACTTTCTTAACAATTTTCTATCAAATTTATCCAAAATGTTGGTTTTATCAGCAATTTTCTATTAATTTTCAATAAATTTGATACAAAAGATGCATTTTCTCAGCAATTTTCAATAAATTTGATACAAAAGATGCATTTTCCCAGCGATTTTTAATAAACTTCATGCAAAAGATGCACTTTCTTAACAACTTTCTATCAAATTTATCCAAAATGTTAGTTTTATCAGCAATTTTCTATTAATTTGACACAAAAGATGCATTTTCTCTGAGATTTTTAATAAATTTCATGCAAAAGATGCACTTCATGAACAATTTTTTATAAATTTTATGAAAAAAGTGCACTTTCTCAGCAATTTTCTATAAAATTTATCCAAAATGTTAGTTTTATCAGCAATTTTCTATTAATTTTCAATAAATTTGATACAAAAGATGCATTTTCTCAGCAAATTTCAATAAATTTGATACAAAAGATGCATTTTCTCAGCAAATTTCAATAAATTTGATACAAAAGATGCATTTTCTCAGCAATTTTCATTAAATTTGATACAAAAGATGCATTTTCTCAGCAAATTTCAATAAATTTGATACAAAAGATGCATTTTCTCAGCAATTTTCAATCAATTTGATACAAAAGATGCATTTTCTCAGCAAATTTCAATAAATTTGATACAAAAGATGCATTTTCTCAGCAAATTTCAATAAATTTGATACAAAAGATGCATTTTCTCAGCAAATTTCAATAAATTTGATACAAAAGATGCATTTTCTCAGCAATTTTCAATCAATTTGATACAAAAGATGCATTTTCTCAGCAAATTTCAATAAATTTGATACAAAAGATGCATTTTCTCAGCAATTTTCAATCAATTTGATACAAAAGATGCATTTTCTCAGCAATTTTCAATCAATTTGATACAAAAGATGCATTTTCTCAGCGATTTTTAATAAACTTCATGCAAAAGATGCACTTTCTTAACAATTTTCTATCAAATTTATCCAAAATGTCGGTTTTATCAGCAATTTTCTATTAATTTTCAATAAATTTGATACAAAAGATGCATTTTCTCAGCAATTTTCAATCAATTTGATACAAAAGATGCATTTTCCCAGCGATTTTTAATAAACTTCATGCAAAAGATGCACGTTCTCAACAATTTTCTATAAAATTTATACAAAATGTTGGTTTTATCAGCAATTTTCTATTAATTTGACACAAAAGATGCATTTTCTCAGCGATTTTTAATAAATTTCATGCAAAAGATGCACTTTATGTATAATTTATTATAAATTTTATGCAAAAACTGCACTTTCTTAGCAATTTTCTATAAAATTTATCCAAAATGTTGGTTTTAACAGCAATTTTCTGTTAATTTTCAGCAACTTTCAATTAATTTGATACAAAAGATGCATTTTCTCAGCAATTTTTAATAAATTTCATGCAAAAGATGCACTTTCTGAACAATTTGATACAAAAGAAGCATTTTCTCAGCAATTTTCAATTAAGTTGATACAAAAGAGGCATTTTCCCAACGATTTTTAATAAACTTCATGCAAAAGATGCACTTTCTGAACATTCTTTTATAAATTTTATGCAATTATCAGCAATTTTCTCTTAATTTTCAGCAATTTTCTGTTAATTTTCAGTAATTTTCAATAAATTTTATAAAAAAAATGCATTTTCTCAGCAATTTATTATAAATTTTATGCAAAAAATGTAGTATTTATTTATGCAAATTAATTAATTAAATTTTACTAAATTTGCGCCTTAATAAACCCCACTCGCGCCGGCCCTGTCTTTAGTAGTTGAATCACATCGCACAAGTGGCGCAACTGTCGCTTATTAGTAGGAATATGCGGGAAATTTAAATATTCATAACATTAAACAAATTTTAAAATAAAATAAAACAATTTATAACTGTTCCACAATATTTAAAAATACTTAAAACTATATTTATTAAATATTTAAGCAGTAGTCCACCAAACAATTTCCTATACAAAAACATGATTCACATCACCAAAACTTAAAAGGTATTTATTTGATTAAAAACAAACAAATCAATTACAATTTCATTCAAACCTCAACAATTAACATATAGTACTAATTATTCAATCATTATTTACAATATTGAATCAATATTCATCAATTTCATTAAATCCTAACCTCAATTTTTTTTCAGATGAATGATAATTACGATAACATAATCGAAACAACCAACTTCATGTACGTAACAGAAAGCATACCATCATCCGCTATACCCGATTCATTATTGGAAGAATTCATCGGTTGCAATTGCACCGATTGTAGTACATCTGAATCCTGCGAGTGTTATAAAAAATCGGGAATTAATTATACAAATTATAAATTGACAATAACGGATGAAACGAAGCCCGCATACGAATGCAATAGTAACTGCAAATGTACGAACGAATGCAAATTGAAATTAATACAAAACGGCCCAATTGCAGGATTAAAATTAATCAATTTCATAAATAAAGGCAACGGATTAATTACTGAAACTAATATACCTAAAGGAGCTTTCATTTGCGAATATGCTGGCGAATATATAATACATACCGAAGCGGAACGGAGGCATAAATTATACGAAAATGGCATGAATTATATTTTTTGGTTGAAAGAACATTTCGGGGATAAAATTGTGAATACAGTTATTGATCCAACAAGGATTGGTAATATAGGAAGATTTATTAATCATAGTTGTAGACCGAATTGTAGTTTAATACCGATTAGAGTCGACAATGTTATTCCGAAATTGTGTATATTCGCAAATAGGGATATTGAGGAAGGCGAGGAGGTTACGTTCGATTATGGTTGCAACGAATCGGGTTTGATTTGTGATGGGGGGAAAATGGAGTGTTTTTGTGGGGTTGAGGATTGTAAGAAGTTTTTGCCGCTTCATCAACCTTGATAAATAATGAATTTAAGATTAAAATAAATATTAAAAAAAAATGTGTCAATATTTTTTGTGCCGTGCGTAATAAGCCCATTACGCATGAGTGGTGCCGTGCGTAATAAGCCCATTATACACGAGGCGTGTAGTGCGTAATAAAACGCAACTAAATAATTAAAAGGAATAGACCAAGAACATTTAACTAACTTACCGACGATTTATAATGTTCGTGCAGATCAGGACACGGAAACACAACATTCAAATTCCTGATATCCTTAATAGGAACCATGTAAGTATACGTTCGTAATTGCTCGTCCTTAAAAGGATGCTCCTTCCACGTGGGGGCAACAACATCGATATCCTTCACTTCCGAAAACAATTCAACTACCAACTCTTCCAATTCATCCAAACTTTCTAAAAAAATAACCAAATTAATTTGCTTTCAACTCAAATAATTAAATTTAACCTCTTCCCAGTATGGCCAGGCTCATAATATTGGACGAATACCAAGCGCTGTGAAATTTCAGCAATTCATCGCGTACATTAATGCCGTTTTCTTTCGGTAACGTGTCCAATGTTAATTTATTTCCAGTACCAAATTTGTGGTAAGCATGGGAAGGATCGGCGGTGTGGCGGTCCAATTGATCCATCCGCCAACCATCGATTGGGATGTTCTTTTCATGCTCTGAATTGACCGCATTTAATTCTCTTTCGGTTGCAGTTTCGGTGAAGAGCGGGGATAAGAAAAACTGTGCAAACCTTAAAAAAATTGTTTAAGTAAAAAAAACAAGGGTTACCTAACCACTGTTAAATAATTTACGGCCGTAAAACAATTTTAATTATACCGAAAGCGCTTGTTGCACACTTACCTATCTAGAGCACCTTTTAATTGTTCAGGAACTATGTCGAAATAGTAATTGGTGTGATCGGGGTATGTAGCAGCGTTACTGCTACCCCCGTGCTCACTCAAGAATTTACTATAGTCATTTTCATTTGGGTACTTTTCAGTACCCAGAAATAACATGTGCTCACAAAAGTGGGCTAAACCGGGTAACTTTTCAGGGTCGCAGAGATAACCTATAAAAAGAATATTGTTAATATTCATGTTTTTGAAAAAAATTACAAAATGTTATTTTTGAAAATTTTAAAAAACTAATAACTAATGCTTACAATTTTTGGAAAGTTCTGAATTTGATATAAATGTGTTAAGCAATGATTGGTAATAATGTATAAAAAAATTTATTACAAAATTCCAAAAAACCTGGAAGATATTTCAAAATTTCCAAAATGTTATTTTTGAAAATTTTTAAAAACTAATAACTAATGCTTAAAATTTTTGAAAAATTCTAAAATTGCTATAAATGTGTTAAGCAATGATTGGTAATAATGTATAAAAAAATTCATTACAAAATTCCAAAAAACCTGTAAGATATTTCAAAATTTCCAAAAAAATTTTTTTTTATTTTGAAAAATTACATTTTTTTTTGGAATTTTAAAATTGTTGCAAACATGTTTGCTTAACATGATTAGTAACAATGAACAAAAAATTTCATTACAAAATTACAAAAAATATTTCAAAACTAACATTTTGTGCTAGAAAACTATAAAATTAATTAAACGTCAAATATGACAGATTAGGTTAGGTCACTTTTACACGATTCCCTATGTAATAGGTTCCTTTCGCACAACAAAACATAAAATAGCATACGTTTCATAAATAAATAACAAAACAATCGGCTCCGATTCCAAATATAAATGACACATTATAATAATTAAACACTATTCAATCGATTATTTCAACTTACCAACATTAACATCAATAGCAGCAGCAGATTTATCTGTATTCGGATCGCTGACCAGCAGCACTTTCATACGATTACTCAATTCAAGACCACGATAAACACGTTTATCTTCAGCAGATTTGATTATATTATCAATCCTTTTTAATACTTTCGTAGATTTCGTCATTTTGTTTGATTTAACAATACTAACTGAACTACAAATCAATCAATAAACTTTTAATTAAAAAAATATTGATAATAACCTACAAATTTTACCTGCAGAAATATACCGTCGATTTGAGTCGCTGTTTCGTGAATATGCTAATAATTGCTCTTGTTGTAACGTAATGCATTCAGATAAATTGATTAAATAAGTATTTGTTGATAAAAATATAATTTTATTATCGAAATATTTACTTCATTGTCATTGGTTTGACTTATGGTAATGACAGTGACGTTTCTAGGAAATGGATTTTTATTATAAATTATGGTTAAATCTTTAATAAATAAGATGATTAATCTATTATTGCATAATAAATTTGTTATTTCATAAATATAAATGTGATAAAAATTTTTGATCATTATGTAATTTCTTATTTTAATATTAAATTGTAGTTCAATGCACAGATTATGATTATTTATTTGTGCATTAAATAAATCAGATGCAATACCTAATAATTATTAAAAAAATTGAAAATTATTTTTATTAAAAAAAAGACGCCCGAGCAGGGACTTGAACCCTGGACCCTTGGATTAAAAGTCCAATGCTCTACCGACTGAGCTACCCGGGCTTGTACAAATCACATTCAATCTGTATGGATTTAAGCAGTCTCTTGTACAACTATTCCAAAATATTTAAAAATTAATTTTATTTTAAATAAAACAACGCAAGACTCTCGTTCTACGATTTGAGTTTTGCGATTTTTATATAAATATTTCTTGCAAAATCCTTTTTTTTTTTTCTAGTGACATTTTGTTTTTATTTTAGTGATTTTTATATTTGTACTTTTATTCAAAAATTAGATCTTTCAAAGCTTAAAAATATGTTTTAATTTAATTATATTTGTTTTAAACTATAACTATTTCATTGTATTTAAACATTAATTAAGTTTATAAACAAAATATTTTTTTTTTATTTATATGAACCAATTCTGACTACATATTTAAAACTAATTATTTATGTAAACATAGTTTTATGTAATTTGTAATAATTAGTAAAATTATTATTTTTTTAAAAAATAACCTATATGACATATCAACTTTTAATGAAATGAAGTTAGTCACTTTTATTACAAAAAATCGCACAATGTTCAAATTGATTTAAATTTTTCCGTTTGACAAAAATACAAAATATTCTCCAAAAATACAATAAAGAAAAACAAATTTTATCAAATATTTTATCGATAACACATAAAAAAATGTAAAAAATATATTTATTTTATTGTAATATTCTTAGAATTGACTTATTTTATTTTATTTGATGTTTTAATTAATAATTAACATTTCAGATTGTCAGTACTAAATAAATAAAATGTTTTTAGCTTTAAATTATTGTACGTAAGTTTGGCAACAGCGCGCGTAACGTCGGTCAAACAAAGAGCATAATGAAGTGAAGTTGCAAATACTAACATAACCACATCTGATCTGCTTCATTACAGAACTGGCTTGTGATTTAATAACTGTAAAATCTCATTTAAATTTAGTTAAACTTTCAATTTACATTTATTTTAATAGTAATACTTAATAACAATTCATTTAATTAAATTAATAATAAAAATTCAATGACATAAAGTTAGGTACATTCTTAAAAAAATCGCATAATAGGCGCGTTCGTTTCACAATATCACTGAAATTTTGATCCCTTGTTGACCTCAAATATTACTTAATTATATTACAAAAAACAACAAATTTCACTTTATCTCAGATTGTTTTATTCATTACTCGCCATATTTTTAAATTTATGTCATCAAATTTGTTTGATTTATCATCACCAAGTGATCAAAATTTCAGTAAAATTTGCGAAACGAACGCGCCTAATTATTTGATTTAACTGACAAAAAAATAATTAAAAAATCGGATTATTATGAACAAGGCTTAATTATAGTCTTTATCCAGAATAATCAAACTTGCTAATATGTTGAATAATAATTCTAATTTTAATTGTCTATCCTAGTTTAAATATTTCGTACTTCAATTTAATGCACTCAATTGACATTTTAAACGTTTTATAAATTTAATCTTGTGTTATATATAATATTATTTGATTATATAAAGTGTCTTAAACATAAGTTTGAATCCTATTAATAAACTTGATTACGCAGAATGCAAACTTTAATTTTGTGTATATTAAGTTGCCTATAATGAAGACCCAGCAAGTAACAAGTAGACCTAATACGTAGGCAACCAAATGTACAAAACTGCTATAAACTAAACATAACATAAAATAACGTTTGACACAAAATGTTTCTTTCTTTAAATTTTGGTGCTTTGTTTGTCGCACTCACAAGCAAACTACACAATTAATCATATCAGTTAATACATGCTATTAAAAGTTAATATTTGTTGTTATAACTTTAAATATTTTTAAAAAATTAGCTTAAAAACCATATTTTATGCATTTTGATAGCTTAACTGTAAATATATTTTAAAAAGTCACTTAAACTTTTTTAAGATAATTAAGTTCTGCATAATTTTTTTAATTCAACTTTTGTTCTAACTTTCATAACTTTTGAGATGTTTAATAAAATCTGCTCAAAAGCATTTTGATAGCTTAACTGTCAAAGTATTTAAAAAAAGTTACTTAAACTTTTTTAAGATTATTAAGTTCTGAATAATTTTTATATTTCAACTTTTGTTCTAACTTTTTTAACTTTTGAGATATTTTAATAAAATCAGCTCAAAAATCATATTTTCTGCATTATTATTATTTCTGTCAAAATATTTAAAAAAACATTTAAATTTTTTCAAGATAATTAAGTTTTGCATAACTTTTATATTACAATTTTTGTTCTAACTTTTATAACTTTTGAGATATTTAATAAAATCAGCTCAAAAACTACATTTTTCTCATTTTGATAGATTAATTGTCAAAATATTCACAAAAGTCATTTAAACTTTTTTAAGATAATTACGTATTGCATAATTTTTATATTTCAACTTTTGTTCTAACTTTCATAACTTTTTAGATATTTAATAAAATCAGCTCAAAAACCATATTTTCTGCATTTTGATAGCTTAATTGTCAAAATATTTAAAAAAGTCATTAAAACTTTTTCAAAGATATTTAAATTTTGCATAATTTTCACGTTTCAACTTTTGTTCTAACTTTCATAACTTTTGAGATATTTCAAGAAATCAGCTCAAAAACCATATTTGTTGGATTTTATTAGCTTAACTGTCAAAATATTTACAAAAGTCGTTTAAACTTTTTTAAGATAATTAAGTGTTGCATAATTATTACATTTCAACTTTTGTTCTAACTTTTATAACTTTTGAAATAATTATTCATTAATTATTTCAAAAGTTATTTTTAAGAAATTAGCTCAAAAACCATATTTTCTGCATTTTTATAGCTTAGTTGTCAAAATAGTTAAAAAAATCTCTCAAACTTTTTGAAGGTAATGATTTTTACCTCGCAACTTTTGTTCTAACTTGCATAACTTTTAAGATATATCAAGAAATTAGCTTTAAAATCAAATTTTGTTATGAAACGACAGCTAAATTGTCATTTGTACAACATAACCTAACATTTAATAATATGACATTTAAAGGTTCTTAATTTGACATTTAATTAATTATTATAAATTAACCTAACCTAACCTTTATGGCAGGTGAAAACAACTAACTTTTAATATTTTGACAGTTGTCAACTATTTATAAAAAACCTTGCAAACTGTAAATTGTATTCACAAACTGTTAAAATAACTTGTGAGCTATCAAACTTGTTTAAAAAATCAAAATCGTTAATCTTTATGGTCAAAATGTTAATAAATTAACATAAATTGTCAAAAATAACTTATAACTGTCATTAAAATGTCAAAATGTTGTAACAATTTGCAATACCACATTTTAGATATGTATGTCAAATGTCAACTTCAAATATGTCAAAATAGCGTAAGTTGTCACTGAAAAGTCAAAATGTCAACAAACTAACATAAATTGTCAAAAACTACTTAAAACTGTCAAAACATTGTAACAAACTGCAGTAATGCATCTTAAAAATATCAACTCCAAATATGCTAAAATAGCAAAAATTGTCGAAAACTGTCAAAATAGTCAATTTTTATAGTCACTAAAAGGTCAGAATATCAACAAAATAACATAAATTGTCAAAAATTACATAAACTGTTATTCAAATGTCAAAACATTGTACCAAATGTCAAATTTCAACTTCAAATATGTCAAACTAGCATAAGTTGCCAAAAGCTGTCAAAATCGTCAATCTTTATTGTCACAAAAAGTCAAAATGTCAACAAACTTATATAATTTGTCAAAAATTATTTACAACTGTCAAAATATTGTAACAATCTGCAATATCACATCTTGGATACAAAATATCAACTTCAAATATGTCAAAATTAATTGTTTTTGTCAATCTTTATTGTCACAAAAGGTCAAAATGTTAAAAAACTGATATAGATGGTCAAAAACTACTTAAAGCTGTCACTAAATTGTCAAATTATATCAAAAAACTGCTTAGAAACGTCAAATGTGACTTTCACATATGTCAAACAATAATAAATGCACAAAATTTGCTAAAATCTATCTGAAAAGTCAGAATATTAATAAACTTTCAAAAATTTGTTGTCATAAGTTACTTAAACTGTCAAATGTCCACTTCAAATATGTCAAAAAATCACAAACTAACAAAAATTTTTAAAAATTACTACTGTCAACTGTCAAAATTGTTATTCTAAACTGTGACAAAAGCAGTAACATACCTTCAAGATGTCAAACATCAACTTCAAATTGTCAAAAACTATCAAAATCGTTAATTTTTACTGTCAATAACAAAGCTAAAACAAATTTTGACAGTTATGAGCAGTATTTTGACAGTTACGCAATTGACATTTTTGACAGCTTTGAATTGACAACATTTTGACATTTGGGAAAGTTTTTTGGCATTCTTTTTCAAATTTAAAGTTAGTTTTTTTGCACATTTAAAAACTATTTTCAAAATTTCATTTTGCCAACGTTCTAGTAATTTTTAAGAAAGCTTCAAAAATATATTTTTTAAATCTAAACCATTCATCTGCTGCTAGAACATTTAAAGTCAATTATAAGCTAACTCTGTTCTATCAAGACATCAAAAACTGTCCAGACTACCTAGTATGCTAAAAACTATTTAGATGAGGTCTTAACAGGATAAAATAGTTTATAATTTATTGTTAGAATAAATTAAAAATCAATATCTTATTCAATTTTAGTTTTAATATGAACACAATTTTTTTGCCCCATGGATTGGTTTGGTTTTATATCAATTAATTTTTTGATTCTAAATAAAAATATTTTAATGTAATTGTTCCTGCTCACCATATAAAGGTACCAATCCTCGAGCAGGGGAAGGATTGGAAACAAAGGATTGCAAGGTTAGAAACACAAAGGATTCGTCGCCCAACCTAATTTGGGGATGGAGCACGATATCGGACCGTGGTCACTTTACTAAAATATAGGAAACCGGCCAACCCATTTGTGCGCATAAACAAACCGGACAAAAGCCGGACCAACCTTCAATCTTGCTTAAAGTTGAGATGCACAAGGCACCCGTCTTCTGAGCGCCCTTCAATGCCGGACCTACCTTTAACTTGCTTAAAGCTGAGGATTGAAGTTCACTGGTTACCAGCATACCCCTCAATTAGGATCACTTAATTTAATTGACCACGGAATTTAAATATTTGCTTCCATCTACATACATATAATTGATTCTATTATTAACCTGTGCCATCAAGGTCGAACCACCTATAGAACAGAGGAAGGTGTCCCTGCGCATGAGGGGTTTACCCTTTTTTAGATCAAACGCTTTTTAGCTTGGCATTTTCAAAAGATTGACCAATCTTTAAAATGCTAAGCGTCGTTCGAAATGATGGGGACTCAGTATGCCGGCCTCAACTCTTACACTAGATCCAATCTGAATCAACCTGGTCAGTTTACAGATTTTTACTAATGTGATGAGGTTGGGTCATACTTCAAACCTAAAAGATAATCCTGTTCCTAAATTACAAATTGTAATGTTAGGGTAACTCACGTTAAGTATGTTTCAATACGTTCCCAATAATTTTAATTGATTAAAAAGATTGCAAGCAACACACAAAACGTTTTAATGAATGTAGATGTGAGCAAATTTGAAATGAATTGAAAAAATAAATTTGTCTTTGCCATCAAGCTGTATTTAATATGAAAATGGATGCTGCCTAAATATACCTAAACCACTAAATTGTTAATACCAGCATGCACACACAAACTAGCAATCAAATTTCTACTAAACAATACGTTTGTTAACATAAAATCTAAATTGTAATCAAATTTAAGCAGCATAACAATTTTGAATTGAATTGAATACAATATTCCGTTGATGGTCGAACACTTTTTTAATCAAATTTTAATCCAATCCACTTCTAACACTTTTAATTTAGATTTAAGTATTTAAAATCAATGTACACAACGTACCGCACTACGTACAATTACGAAATGAATCGCGTCTGATGCATATTTACGCACGATATGCATCAGTTGGGAGGAATTTACAGATTGTTCGTATTGTAAATTGGTGATAACAAAAGTTGGACATTAAACGGTGGTTTTGTAGATTGCGCTGATGTGAGATGTTGTTCGATTCCTGAAACAAATAAATCATGTTGAGGTTACAATTTTTAATATTTTTTATATAAAATTTAAAATTGGTAAAGTTTTTAGAACATTTTAGTGGCTTCTACAATTTGATCAAATTTCTCAGAAGTGTACAGAGTTGTTTAGAGATTTTTGAAACGTTCAAGTTAGAATTTAATCAAAAGTTTGACTAAAGGTTTCTAAAACAGTTTAGAAATTTCTAGAAATTAATCAAATGTTGCTAAAATTTATTAATAGTTTCTAGAGTTGGCCAGAGAACTCATCAAAATTTTCTAAAATTTGCTGAAAAGCTTTTAAAGTTGACCAAACATTTCTAGATTATATTAAAATGTTTATAAATGAACTAAATGTTTTTAAACTTTACAGAAGTTAATGAAAACTTCTAAAGTTGTCTAAATGTTTCTAGAACTCTTCAAAAGTTTCTAGATTTTTGTAAAAAGCTTCTAGAGCAAGCCAAGGTTATTAGAGTATCTTCAAAATTTTTAGAATTTGATCAAATGTTTCTAGATTTTATAGACTTTATCAAAGAACGTCTCAAGAACTTCTAGAATTTTATAAAAAACTTCTAAGTAGGCTTAAAGTTTGTAGAATACCTTAGGAATTTTTATAATTTAATTAAATGTTTCTGAAACTTCTCAGAATTATCTAGAGTTAGTCTCAGGAATTTATAGAATTTGGTTAAAAGTTTTTTAAAATTAGCCAAAGGTTTCTAAGCCAATTTTGGAGTTTCTAAAACTTGATTCAATGTTTTTCAAGAATTTTTAAAGTTGGTTTCTAAAATTTTCCAGAAATGTCTGTAATTTGTTGAAAAGCTTTTCGAGTTAAGTATTGTAGGTTTGTAAAATCCCTTAAAAATTTCTAAAACTTGATCCAATATTTCTGAAATTTTTTAGAAATTTTTAGAATTTGATAAAACGTTTCTAGAGTTTCTCAAAGATTCCTAAAATATTTTAAGAATTTGTAAAATTAATTAAATGTTTCTTAAATTTATAAAAAATTTCAATTTGTCAAAATTTTCTTAAACTTTTTAAAAGTTTCTAAAATTTAGTTAGACTTCTAAAGTTAGACAATGATTTCTAAAACACTTTAAAAGTTTCTAAAGTTGACCAAAAATTTTAAAAACATATTGAAAGTTGCTAGAATTCGATCCATGTTTTTGAATTTTTTTCAGATGAAGAGAGAATTTGATGAAAGGTTTCTAAAGTTTTCCAAAAGTTCCTAGAACATCTTAGAAGTTTTTAATTTGTTTTCAATGTTTCTGAATATTTTTAAATTTGTACAGATATTTTTAGAGTTTTGCAAAAAACTTTAACAGATATTTTAGGAGATTACAAGATTTTAGAAAATTCCAAAAAAATTTAAAATTTTGTGAAGTCTTCTTTAGTTGGCAATAAGTTTTTAGAATACATTAAAAGTTTCTAGAATTTAATTATATGTTTGTGAACATTTTCAGAAGTTTCTAGAGTTGGTCAAAAGTTTTTTCAGAATTTAGTAAAAAACTTCTATAGAGTTGCCCAATAGTTTTAGAAGTTGATTAATTATTTTTTAAATTTTACAAGAATTGGTCAAAGATTTTAAAACATTTTCACGGTTTTCTAAAATTTTGTAAAAGGTTTTTAGAACTTTTCAAGAGTTTAATAAATAATGGCTTCTGAAGTTGCTTAATTTTTTTTAAACACCTTAGGAATTTCTAGAATTTAATTAATTGTTTCTGAAAATTTTCAAAAAACTTTAGAGTTAGCAAAAAGTTTTTGGAACCTTTTAAAAGTTTTCAGAATTTAATAAAATTTCTAAAGTTGGCAAAAGAGTTTTAGAGCATTTTATAAATTATTTAAGTTTTAGAGTTAGTTAAAAAAATTTCTAAAATTTAGTAAAAACTTTTAAAGTTAACAAAAGGTTTCTAGAACATTTTTGGATATTCTAGAAATTGATCCAATGTTTCTGAAATTTCTCAGAAAATAATAAAGATGTCTAGAACTCTTCAATAAAAAGTTTTTATAATTTATTTTAGATTAGAGTTAGCCAAAGGTTTCTAGAACACTTTAGGAGTTTCTACAATTTAATCCAATCATTTTGATACTCATCAAAAATATATAGAGTTGATTAGTAATTTCTAAACTGTTCAAAATTTTTTTAGAATTTATTGACATTTTTCTAAAGTTGACCAAAGGTTTCTAAATCATTTAGAAGTTTCTAAAATTTAATAAAATGTTTCTAAAAAAATTATCAAGAGTTTCTAAAGTTGGCCAATGGTTTCTAGAACAGTTTAGGAGTTTCTGGAATTTGATCAAATTTTTTTTAAAACTCATTAGAAGTTTCTAAAACATGTCAGACATTTTTAAAATTTTATGATTAATTTTCTAGATTCGCAAAAAAAATTTCTAGAACTCATTAGAAGTTTTAAAGTTTAATAAAAAGCTTTTAGGGTTGGCAAAAGGTTTCAAATAAAATTTAAGAATTTTTAAAATTTAATTAAATGTTTCTAAACTTTTCAGGATTTTTACAGTTTGTCAAAAGTTTAGTAAGAAACTTTTAACGTTGGTCAAAAGTTTTTAATTTTTTTTAAAGCTTTCTAGATTTTTTTCAAAAGTTTTTTAGAAATTGTAAATGGCTATAGAATTGACTAAGGATTAGTAGTTTCTAGAATTTGATCAAATATTTCTTAATTTTTTTAGAAGCTTTTAAAGTTTGCCAAAGGTTTCTAGAACTTTTTTTCTAGAATTTGGTGAAAAGCTTATAAAAATGTTTTGAAAAAAATCCTTAGATGTAGTTAAAAATTTCTAGATTTTTTTAATACTTTATAAAAACTGATCAAAGTTAGTTAATCTTTTTAGAAACTTTTAGAATTTATTACATTTTTATTAATATTTTTTTTAACTATTCCAGAGTTTGATTTAAATTTTTTTCAACTAAAGCCACAATTTTTAAAACATTTGATTCAAATTTTCACATAATATTGTCATTAGATGTAAAAAAATAATGATTAGAATTTTTAATATATTTTTTAGAAACCTTTAAGTGCTTGATTTGGAATTTCGTCAACAAAAGTAACAGTTTCCAAAATAAATTATTTAAATTTTTACATAGAAGTTCTAAATTTTGCTAAAAAGCTTCTGGAGTTGGCCAAACGTTACTAGAACATTTTAAAAGTTTCTACAATTTGATCAAAAATTTCAAAAATTTTGAAAATTGACCAAAATTTTTTAGAATTTTTAGAAATTTCTAGAATTTCGTAAAAAATTTCCAGAGTACGCTTAAGGTTTCTAGAGTAGCTTAGGAATTTCTAGAAATGTTTCTGAAATTTCTCAAAAGTATTTAAACTTCTCAAAACTTTTTAGAATCTAATAAAAAATTTATGAAGTTAGCTTTGGAGTTGCTAAAAATTTCTAGAACATTTTAGAAGTTTCTAAATTTTGATCAAATAAAACTTTGTTTAGGTATTTATAGAGTTGGTCAAAGATTTTTAATTTTTTTTAGAATTTAGTAAAAAGCTTATAGAAATAGCTTAAGGTTCTTGAACACTTTACGAATTATTAAAGTTAGATCAAAAGTTTCTAGAGTTTAATGAGAAGTTTTTAGAGTTAGTTAAAAATTCTTTTCAGTTTTTAGAACTTTAGAGTTGTCCAAAGGTTTCTAAGAAATTTTAAAAGTTTGATTTAATGCTACAAATTTTTTAAAGTTAGTCAAAAGTTACTACAATTTTTTGGAAACTTTTAAAACTTTTTGAACAATTTTTAGAGTTGGCCAAAAGTTTTTAAAATTTGATTCAATGTTTCTAAAATGTTTCAAAATTTCTACAATTTAATAAAAGGTTTCTAAAATTAGCCAGTTTTTAAAATTTATTAAAAAACTAGAAATTATTTAGAACATTTTTGGAGTTTCTAGAATTTGATTAAATGTTTCTGAAATTTTTCAGGATGACCAAGTTTAGGATCAAAAGTTTCTAATATTTTTCAAAAAAAATTTAGAGTTTAGTAAAAGATTTCTAAATGTTTTTAAAACATAGAATTTAATTCAATTTTTCTAAAATAAGCGCGCTCGTTTCGCCAATATCACTTAAATTTTGATCACTTGGTGATGACCTAAAATATTACTTAATTATTGTTTAACATGATACATAACAAAGAACGACCAATTTCACTTTATCTCAAATTGTTTTATTCATTACTCGCCATATTTTTAAATTTATGTCACCAAATTCGTTTAATTTATCATCACCAAGTGATCAAAATTTCAGTGATATTGGCGAAACGAATGCGCATAATATCTCAAGGATTTCTAAAAAACTTAAAAATTGTTCAAAATTTTTTAAAATTTAGTAAATGGTTTTTAGAGTTGGTTAAAAGTTTCTACAATCTTCTTAAAAGTTTCTAGAATTTGGTAGATAATGGCTTTTAAAGTTGGCTAAAGGTTTTTGGAACATTTTAAAAACTTCTAGAGTTTGATCTGAAAAACTGGCCAAACATTTTTAAAAGTTTCTAGAATTTAATAAAATGTTGTCCACATTTGTCCTAGTTTGCTACATTATAAAAAAATTAAATTATAATTGAACACTCCAGTTCAAACTACTGATTCGTTATCATGATCTGGAGTATCCCACCCGCCCACCTAAGTATTAGTCATCAAGAAATGGATGTTTGTCTTTGCAAACGTGAGAAGTCATTTTGTTACAAGAGATGAGGAGAAAACATTTAAATATAGAAATTTTGTATATAATTGAAAACAAATGCGATCAAATTATGCGTGGTCGATGTAGTATATACACAATAACATTTAAAAAATTACTAAAGGAATAAATGGAAAGGTTGCTTTAGAATAAAATTGCAATTTAATATTTGATGATCAAGACCTAGAAGTATACAAATTATGTAAAGCCAATATAGTATAAAGCCAGCAACATTAAAAAAAAAATCCTAAATACATAAATAAAAAGATGGTTTTTGTATAAAATTGCAATTAATTAAGGTCTATGGAGTATTCAAATTATGTAAGATCAATATATAGTAAACACAATAATATTTAAAAAAATTGCTAAAGACAAATAAAAAAATTGTTTTTGTATCAAATTGCAATTTAATATTTATTAATCGAGGTCTATTGAGTATATAAATTATGTGAGGTTGATATAATTAATTAATTTGGGCAATTATTAAACAAATTTTTTTGGATCCTAATAAATTACAATAAATCAATTTAATTACCTTAATACAAATCCATCGATGCTAAAAAATACTGATAAAATTCCTTTATGTGATGAACTTGACACTAACAGCACAAAAACACTATCATTTTACCGCACAACACATCACACCAGCGCGACCGAAAACTACGTACTGAGCAGCTGCTGCGCAGTCATCCCTTATATAGCCTCGGTTTCTCCTACGTTCCCCCACTCGCTAAGCGAAAATATTTTAAATAATTACAATATTTACAAATTGCATTTTCGTTAAGAAAAAAGCATTTTGGAGACATTCCAATAAAGAGATCCATACAGAAAAATCTCAGCTTTCGCATGGTCTAAACCAGAATTCTCTACGATGTGGCGTTCATCCCCTAATCAACCCTTAAACTTTAAATGCAATAAAAAAATATTAAATGTTATCCTATAATTATGAAATTAACACATAATAATTGTAGTAATACCCTTAATCAAATTTAAGTTGTATAATTGCAATTTTTAAAATATTAAATAAATAATAGCAACCCTTAAATTAGATATTTATAGCAACCCTATCAAATCATCAATTGATCCTAAAATATATCAAATCAACATTATTTGACCCCCTGATTACGATTCTAATAGTTAAAATGCTTCAAATAATGCACTTTTCCCAATTCGGCTATGTAAACATTAACTAACCTCAATAAATTGATTCAGAAAATATTGTATGAAATCGTCCAAATTATGCAAAACCAATATGATATTCGTGTTGGCGGACTTTGAAATGTTATGTAAGCATACGTTTCGGCCCCCTAAATGGTTACATAATGATCCGATTATGTTAATCTACATGTACCGAATTGAGCACTTCTGGGGCACCTAGAGAGCTGAAATTTGTTTTGTGTATGCTTTAAAATATCTTAATCAATCTAGTATAAGCAGGAAGGGATTTAAAAGTTTGCATGCTACAATACAGAATACACAACCTAAAAATTTTGATTTCTAAAATTTCAATTTGTAAACTTGTAAATCATTAGGCGTTTATAGCAATTTGATTGGGGTATTTTACAACACACACAAAACAAAATTCAGTTCTCTAGGAGCCCCAGAAGTGCTCAATTTGGTACATGTAGATTAACAGAATCGGAACATAATGTGATCATTTAGGGGGCTGAAATGTATGCATACATAACATATTTAAGTCCGCCAACACGAATATCATATTGGTTTTACAATGCAATTCTTAAATTTCCCAATTCAGCCACATCAACATTCACTAACCTAACATAGGAATCAGAAAAAATTCAATAAAATTCTTCAAATTATGTAAAGCTTGTTGTAGGCTCAATTGAATATGTTATGTTAGCATACATTTTAAGCCTCAAAATGATTATAAAATAATTTAATTTTGTCAATGTGCACGTTCCGAATTGAGCAGTTTTGGGGCTCCTAGTGAGCTGAATTTTGGTTTGTGTGTGCTGTAAACTGCTGTAAACTATCCCAATCAATTTGCTACACGCAGCTAATAATTTAATAGTTTGTATGATAAGATACAAAATATACAACCTAAAAATACACTTTTCTGAAAATTAATTTTAATTCAATAGCAACTTATACCAAATTGATTGTGGTATTTTGAAGCATACACAAAACAAAATTCAGCTCTCTAGGAGCCCTAGAACTGCTCAATTCGGTACATGTCGATTAACAAAATCAGATAATTATGTAACCATTTAGGGGGCCGAAACGTATGCTTACATAACATTTCGAAGTGCCCCAACACGAATATCATATTGGTTTTGCATAATTTGGACGATTTCATTGAATATTTTCTGAATCAATTTATTGAGGTTAGTTAATGTTTACATTTCTCTCACCTCTTGTGTTCTTGTAGCTATTATATACAAAAGAACAAATGTTAAATGTCATTTAGAGACCAAAAAATTGTTTTACAATAAATCCTTTGATAACTAACGCTTGGGTGGGTGGGCGGGCACTAAGTTTAAATTGTGGACAGGTATCTTCTTCTACTGTAAACCACTTACCCACCCAAGTGTTAGTCATCAAAGGACCTAATGTTTCTCCCATCTTTTGTGTTCTTGTAGATATTATATAAAAGAGATTGAATTATAGCCTACTTCTTAAATTTTTTAAAGTTTTTTGTAGTAAAAATGTTAAAAATATTCTTTGCACTATAATATAATTTTGAGTTAAGTTAAAAATTACAATTTTTTGTTATTTAAAGAAAATTTTTGACCAAAAAAGTGGTATTTTGTAGATTTGTAGACTTTTTCTTGAATTTTTTAAAGTCCTTAGTAGTAAAACTTTCAAAAATATTGTTATTTGCTTTAATATGCTTTAAAGTTAAGCCAAAAATTGCAGTTTTATGCTTAGTAAGCTAGTTTTTGATCAAAAAAGTAGAATTTTAAACGTTTATAGTCTACTTCTTAAGTTTTTTAAAGTTTTTTGTGGTAAAACTGTTAAAAATATTTTTTGCACAACAATATACTGTTAAGTTAAGTTTCAAATCACAATTTTTTTGTTATTTAAAGCAATTTTTTAACCAAAAAAGTGGTATTTTGTAAATCTATAGCCATCTTATTGATCTTTTTAGAGTCCTTAGTAGTAAAACTGCCAAAAATATTGTTATTCGTCTTAATATGATTAAAAGTTTACCCAAAAATTGCAAGTTTATGCTTAATTAAGCTAAAAAAGTAGTATTTTGTAGATTTATAGCCTTCTTCTTAGATGTTTTAAAGTCTTTTGTAACAAAACTGTTAAATATATGCTTTGCACAACAATATAATTTTAATATAAGTTAAAAATCATAATTTTTTGTTCCTTAAAGCAAGTTTTTAACCAAAAAAGTGGTATTTTGTAGATCTATAGCCTTCTTCTTGAATTTTTTTAGAGTCTTTAATAGTAAAACTGCCAAAAATATTGTTAATCGCTTTTATATGATTTAAAATTAAGCCAAAAATTGCAATTTTTTGCTTGTTAAAGCTAGTTTTTGATCAAAAAAGTAGTGTTTTGTAAATTTATAGCCTTCTTCTTGAATGTTTTAAAGTCTTTTCTACTTAGGTGGGTGGGACACTCCAGATCATGATAACGGACCAGTAGTTTGAACTGGAGTGTTCAATTGTAATTTAATTTTTTTATAATGTTGCAAATTAGGACAAATGAAGACACAATTTTATTAAATTCTGGAAACTTTCAAAAATTTTTGACCAATTTTTCACATCAAACTCTAGAAATTTTTAAGATGTTCCAAAAACTTTTAGCCAACATTAGAAGCCATTATCTACCATATTCTAAATTTTTTTTAAAATATTGTAAAACTTTTGACCAACTCTAGAAGCCATTTACTAAACTTTTGAACAATTTTTAAATTTTTTTGACAAACTCTAGAAATCCTTGAGATATTTTAGAAAAATTGGATTAAATTCTAGGTTTTAATAACATTTGGAAACTCTAGAAATCTTCTACTAAATTCTAAATTTTTTTGTGAAATACTAGATATTTTTGACCCTAAACTTGGTCATCCTGAAAAATTTCAGAAACATTTAATCAAATTCTAGAAACTCCAAAAATGTTCTAAACAATTTCTAGTTTTTTACTAAATTTTAAAAACAGGCTAATTATAGAAACCTTTTATTAAATTGTAGAAATTTTAAAACATTTTAGAAACATTGGATTAAATTTTAGAAACTTTTAGCCAACTCTAAAAACCTTTCAAAAAATTATAGAAGTTTCCAAAAAATTGTAGTAACTTTTGACCAACTTTAAAAAATTTGTAACATTAAATCAAACTTTTAAAATTTCTTAGAAACCTTTGGCCAACTCTAAAGTTCTTGAAACTGAAAAGAATTTTTAACTAACTCTAAAAACTTCTCATTAAATTCTAGAAACTTTTGATTTAATTCTAATAACTCGTAAAGTGTTCAAGAACCTTAAGCCATTTCTATAAGCTTTTTACTAAATTCTAAAAAAAAAATAAAAATCTTTGACCAACTTTATAAATACCTAAACAAAGTTTCATTTGATCAAACTTTAAAAACTTCTAAAATGTTCTAGAAATTTTTAGCCAATTTCATAAATCTTTTATTAAATTCTAAAAAGTTTTGAGAAGTTTAAAAAAATGTTGACTAACTTTAGATACTTTTGAGAAATTTCAGAAACATTTCTAGAAATTCCTAAGCTACTCTACAAACCTTAAGCGTACTCTGGAATTTTTTTACAAAATTTTAAAAATTTCTAAAAATTCTAAAAAATTTTGGTAAAGTTTCAAAATTTTAGAAATTTTTGATCAAATTGTAGAAACTTTTAAAATGTTCTAGTAACGTTTGGCCAACTCCAGAGGTTTTTTAGCAAAATTTAGAACTTTTATGTAAAAATTTAAATAATTTATTTTGGAAACTGTTACTTTTGTTGACAAATTTCCAAATCAAGCATTTAAAAGTTTTTAAAAATATATTCAAAATTCTAATCAATTATTTTTTACATGTAATGACAATATTGTGTAAAAATTTGAAACAAATGTTTTAAAAATTGTGGTTGAAAAAAATTCAAATCAAACTTTGCATTAGTTAAAAAAAATAATAATAAAAATGTTATAAATTCTAAAAGTTTCTAAAAAGATTAACTAACTTTGATCAGTTTTTATAAAGTATTAAAAATTTTTCTAGATTTTTAAGGATTTCTTTCTAAAAATTTTTATAAGCTTTTTATCAAATTCTAGAAAAAAAGTTCTAAAAACCTTTGGCAAACTTTAAAAGCTTCTAAAAAAATTAAAAAATATTTGATCAAATTCTAGAAACTACTAATTCTTAGTCAATTTTATAGCCACTTACAATTTTTAAATAACTTTTGAAAAAAATCTAGAAAGCTTTAAAAAAAATTAAAAACTTTTGACCAACGTTAAAAAAAGTTTCTTACTAAACTATAAAAACTTTTGACAAACTGTAAAAATCTTAAAAACATTTAAACAAATTTTAAAAATTCTTAAATTTATTTTGAAACCTTTTGCCAACTCTAAAACCTTTTCATTAAACTTTAAAATTTTTAATGAGTTCTAGAAATGTTTGTTGCAACTCTAAAAAATCATTCATAAAATTTTAAAAACGGCTGATATGTTTTAGAAACTTCTGGGGAGTTTTAAAAAACATTTGATCAAACTCCAGAAACTCCTAAACTGTTGTAGAAACCATTGGCCAACTTTAGAAACTCTTAATAAATTTTAGAAACATTTGATTAAATTTTAGAAACTTCTAAATGATTTAGAAACCTTTGGCCAACTTTAGAAAAATGTCAATAAATTCTAAAAAAAATTTGAACAGTTTAGAAACTACTAACCAACTCTATACATTTCTGATGAGTATCAAAATTATTGGATTAAATTGTAGAAACTCTTAAAGTGTTCTAGAAACTTTTGGCTAACTCTAATCTAAAATAAATTATAAAAACTTTTTATTGAAGAGTTCTAGACATCTTTGACAAACTTTATTATTTTCTGAAAAATTTCAGAAACAATTTCTAGAAATTGCAAAAATTTTGCTAACTTTGAAAGTTTTTACTAAATTTTAGAAATTTTTTAACTAACTTAAAACTTAAATAATTTCTAAAGTGCTCTAAAAATCTTTAAAAATTTTATAAAATTATGAAAACTTTTAAAAGGTTCCAAAAACTTTTTGCTAACTCTAAAATTTTTTGAAAATTTTCAGAAACAATTAATTAAATTCTAGAAACTCTTAAGGTGTTTTAAAAAAAATTAATCAACTTCAGAAGCCATTATTTATTAAACTTTTGAAAAGTTCTAAAAATCTTTTACAAAATTTTAGAAAACCGTGAAAGTGTTTTAAAATCTTTGACCAATTCTTGTGAAATTTAAAAAATAATTAATCAACTTCTAAAACCATTGGGCAACTCTATAGAAGTTTTTTACTAAATTCTAAAAAAACTTTTGACCAACTCTAGAAACTTCTGAAAATGTTCACAAACATATAATTAAATTCTAGAAACTTTTAATGTATTCTAAAAACTTATTGCCAACTAAAGAAGACTTTTAATTTTTTTTGGAATTTTCTAAAATTCTTTAATCTCCTAAAATATCTGTTAAAGTTTAAAAGTTTTTTGTAAAAATATCTGTACAAATTTAAAAAATTTCAGAAACATTTAAAAAAAATTATAAACTTCTAAGATGTTCTAAGAACTTTTGGAAAACTTTAGAAATCTTTCATCAAATTCTCTCTTCATCTGAAAAAAATTCAAAAACATGGATCAAATTCTAGCAACTTTCAATATGTTTCTAAAATTTTTGGCCAATTTTAAAAACTTTTAAAGTGTTTTAGAAACCATTGTCTAACTTTAGAAGTCTCAATAAATTTTAGAAACTTTTAAAAAGTTTAAGAAAACTTAGACAAATTGAATTTTTTTATAAATTTCAGAAACATTTAATTAATTCTAAAAATTCTTAAAATATTTTAGGAACCTTTGCGTAACTCTAGAAACGTTTTATCAAATTCTAAAATTTCTAAAAAAAATATGAAACATTGGATCAAGTTTTAGAAATTCTTAAGGTATTCTACAAACCTACAAAACTTAACTCTAAAAGCTTTTCAACAAATTACAGAAATTTCTAGAAAATTTTAGAAACCAACTTTAAAAATTCTTGAAAAACATGATGAATCAAGTTTTAGAAACTCCAAAATTGGCTTAGAAACCTTTGGCTAATTTTAAAAAACTTTTAACCAAACTCTATAAATTCCTGAGACTAACTCTAGATAATTCTGAGAAGTTTCAGAAACATTTAATTAAATTATAAAAATTCCTAAAGTATTCTACAAAGTTTAAACCTACTTAAGTAGGTAGCCTTTTATAAAATTCTAGAAGTTCTTGAGACGTTCTTTGATAAAGTCTATAAAATTCAGAAAATTTTCAAAAACATTTGATCAAATTCTAGAAATTTTGAAGATGCTCTAATAACCTTGGCTTGCTCTAGAAGCTTTTGACAAAAATCTAGAAACTTTTGAAGAGTTCTAGAAACATTTAGACAACTTTAGAAGTTTTCATTAACTTCTGTAAAGTTTAAAAACATTTAGTTCAATTATAAAGATTTTAATATAATCTAGAAATGTTTGGTCAACTTTAAAAGCTTCTCAGCAAATTTTAGAAAATTTTAATGAGTTCTCTGGCCAACTTTAGAAACTATTAATAAATTTTAGCAACATTTGATTAATTTCTAGAAATTTCTAAAATGTTTTAGAAACCTTTAGTCAAACTTTTGATTAAATTCCAACTTGAACGTTTCAAAAATCTCTAAACAACTCTGTACACTTTTAAGAAATTTGATCAAATTGTAGAAGCCACTAAAATGTTCTAAAAACTTTTAAATTTTATATAGAAAATATTAAAAACTGTAGCCTCAACATGATTTATTTGTTTCAGAAATCCAACAACATATCACATCAGCGTGATCTACAAAATCACCGTTTCTTGTCCAACTTTTGTTATCACCAATTTACAATACGAACAATCTGTAAATCCCTCCTAACTGATGCATATCGTGCGAAAATATGCATCAGACGCGATTCATTTCGTAATTGTACGTAGTGCGGTACAATCTTTTAGGTTTAAAGTATGACCCAACCTCATCACATTAGTAAAGATCTGTAACTTGACCAGGTTTATTCAGATTAAATCTAGTGTAAGAGTTGAGGCCGGAATACTAAGTCCCCATCATTTCAAACAACGCTTAGCATTTTAAAGATTGGTCAATCTTTTGAAAATGCCAAGCTAAAAAGCGTTTGATCTAAAAAAGGGTAAACCCCTCATGCGCAGGGACACCTTCCTCTGTTCTATAGGTGGTTCTACCTTGATGGCACAGGTTAATAATAGAAGCCATTATATGTATGTAGATGAAAGCAAATATTTAAATTCCGTGGTCAATTAAATTAAGTGATCCTAATTGAAGGGTATGCTGGTAACCAGTGAACTTCAATCCTCAGCTTTAAGCAAGTTAAAGGTAGGTCCGGCATTGAAGGGCGCTCAGAAGACGGGTGCTTTGTGCATCTCAACTTTAAGCAAAATTGAAGGTTGGTCCGGCTTTTGTCCGGTTTGTTTATACGCACAAATGAGTTGGCCGGTTTCCTATATTTTAATAAAGTGACCACGGTCCGATATCGTGCTCCATCCTCAAATTGGGTTAAGCTACGAATTCTTTGTGTTTTGAACCTTGCAATCCTTTGTTTCCAATCCTTCCCCTGCTCAAGGATTAGTACCTTTATATGGTGAGCAGGAACAATTACATCAAAGTATTTTTATTTAGCTTTTAAAAACTGTAAATCCGACTCGGTAGATCTAATAATTTTTTTTATTATTAATATTATTTTTCTTTTTTTTGTATTTAAATAATACAAAGTACAATGTCCTTACAAAAAAAAAGTGTCAAATTATTATAATATAATAATCTGCATTCATCTAATCTTCATTTATAAATAAGCAAAAACATTATCTAAACTAAAACCAAAATAAAATTAGTAAAACAAATAAAAAATTTGTACGAAAGGTCCCACCGAGATTTGAACTCGGATCGCTGGATTCAGAGTCCAGAGTGCTAACCATTACACCATGGGACCTAATTGTTGAAACTTCGCATTTTTATGGGATATAAACATATCATATTTACTTTAATACTAACTCAAATTTAACAAAGCTTTAATAATAAATATTAATTATTACGCTAATTTAATAAATAATTAAATAAACTTTGTTCTAAAATGTATTGATTTATTAATTTTGCACGCAACTCTACCAACAAAGATGTATTATAAGTTGACTAAAGATTGAATCAACTGCCTTCTTTTGATCATTTCATGTAATATAATTATTGTTTTTTATTAATTATTTTTATTTCCAACTTTCAACAATCAATAAAATTGTGTATTAACAATTTATTAAATATAAAACACATCAATAGACATCAATATAGTAAAGCAATAAACATAAATTAATTCTAAAAAAGAAAACTGTATTTATTTAAATAAAAGGTTACTACCACTAATTATAAACGTCAAACTAAAAAAGAAAACTGTAATAATTATATAGAAGGTTAATTTCTCTGATTATAAACGTCAAACTATAAAAGAATACTGTAACTATAATATAAAAGGTTTGCAGGCACTATCAAAATAGACTTCAAAGTTTACCAGAGATGGCGCTACACCATTACAGAATTATTAGCTGGAAATTGATTTATTTATAAAAAATAACATAATAAAATGCCCTTCTTTTAAATCATATTTATTGCAACAATAAAATTTATATACATAACAGATAAATATTATAAATACATATTCGCTTCGCTTGTAGGTCGAGTTGGTGACCAATATAGTTGAGTGGAATAGAATTCCTTCACTCAACGCCAATATGTATAAATGAATCACTTTTGTTTTTATATTTTAAAGTGACATAACTTACACAAAACGCACAAAACAAAATAATAGCTTATAATAATTAATAGTAGTAGTATTTATGGTGCCTTCGTTTTGTTCGGCGGCTTCACTGTACTGATCCAGGTATGCAATCATGAATACAAATATGCATAAGAAGTTTTATAGCATCTCGTGCTTTTTAATAATAGCACAACAAACAAGAAAATCGTTCACCAAGCAACACAATATAGTTTTATTAGATATTTGGAAAGAAAGTTTGATGCGATGCGACTCAATAAACCTTGAGCTGCTGAGTATTATAAAATCTTTGTTTATAATAACTGACAAAATTTTAAATTATATAACTATTTACTCAAATGTGTAATATAAGTAGCATAAGTATAAACGTGCGTAACATTAAAAAGTTTGAGTCTTTTTTTTTTTTTTTTTTTTTTTTTAAATTTATATATTTTCTCTTCTCCAATAATGGCCATTTTCGGTCAATTTGAAAGTTTTAAAAGCGTGAAACTAACATACTTGTAGCCGGCGGATGGGGACGCAGATTTTTCTGTGGCAAGCCACAGACCCCAGTAGGTTGTGGAGCAAAGCGGAAGTCCGTGCTTCAAGGGGTTCTCCTTCGGCGATCGAAAGAGTCAAAACATACCAAAGGGGGGAGTCTTTCTTCTGTTTTGACTAGGATTTTTTCAATTTTAAGAGAAAAAGGTCGGTTTTTTTACATTTCCTGACGTAAAATGAACCCCTGATTACGATTTTGGGGGTCCGACTCCGATATTCCTAGCAGTTCTCTGTCAAAGTTAAGAAAACCGCCAAAAACACGTTTTTTTTGCGTTTCAATGGGCAAAAGAGGCACTAAACGGTGAAGGGGAGGGACGCAATTGCTCCTGAGGGTAGCCAACAGACCCATCTGAATTCCCTCCAAACCGGAAGTCCGTAGGTTAAAGAATTTTCCTTCGGCGATCGACGAAAGTTTCGGTTTTAACCTACCTAACCTAACCTAAGCTCACGTCGCCACACTAAAACTTGCAAACGTGGACCAATGTTGGTAATTTTTTGGTTACTAGGGTAATTTGGACCCCTGATTACGATTCCGGAATCGCCGTTTTGATATTCTTAACCGTTCACCTTCTAATTTATAGCGGCTTTTTGGTGTATTTTTATTACGGAAACGTGTGAAACAAATATAGTTTTAACTGGCCGAGGAGGACGCAATTGCTCCTGTGGCAAGCCAACAGACCCCGGCAAATGTTTTTGCAAACCGGAAGTCCGTAGGTCAAAGGGTTTTCCTTCAGCTATCGATTGTATCGCTTAGTACGTACGCATGCTCGTGTTTGTTAGAGTAAAAGCCACAAATGTGGATGAAAGTTTGTAGTTTTTTGCTTTCTGGAGTAATTTGGAGCCCCGATTACGATTTCGATATCGCCGTTTTGATATTCCCAACATTTCCCCCTCTTATCCAATAATGGCCATTTTCGGTCAATTTGAAAGTTTTAAAAGCGTGAAACTAACATACTTGTAGCCGGCGGATGGGGACGCAGATTTTTCTGTGGCAAGCCACAGACCCCAGTAGGTTGTGGAGCAAAGCGGAAGTCCGTGCTTCAAGGGGTTCTCCTTCGGCGATCGAAAGAGTCAAAACATACCAAAGGGGGGAGTCTTTCTTCTGTTTTGACTAGGATTTTTTCAATTTTAAGAGAAAAAGGTCGGTTTTTTTACATTTCCTGACGTAAAATGAACCCCTGATTACGATTTTGGGGGTCCGACTCCGATATTCCTAGCAGTTCTCTGTCAAAGTTAAGAAAACCGCCAAAAACACGTTTTTTTTGCGTTTCAATGGGCAAAAGAGGCACTAAACGGTGAAGGGGAGGGACGCAATTGCTCCTGAGGGTAGCCAACAGACCCATCTGAATTCCCTCCAAACCGGAAGTCCGTAGGTTAAAGAATTTTCCTTCGGCGATCGACGAAAGTTTCGGTTTTAACCTACCTAACCTAACCTAAGCTCACGTCGCCACACTAAAACTTGCAAACGTGGACCAATGTTGGTAATTTTTTGGTTACTAGGGTAATTTGGACCCCTGATTACGATTCCGGAATCGCCGTTTTGATATTCTTAACCGTTCACCTTCTAATTTATAGCGGCTTTTTGGTGTATTTTTATTACGGAAACGTGTGAAACAAATATAGTTTTAACTGGCCGAGGAGGACGCAATTGCTCCTGTGGCAAGCCAAC
Source organism: Tachinus rufipes (assembly GCA_963932245.1). Classification (NCBI taxonomy): domain Eukaryota; kingdom Metazoa; phylum Arthropoda; class Insecta; order Coleoptera; family Staphylinidae; genus Tachinus; species Tachinus rufipes. Next base: position 105,543,670 of record OZ010746.1, on the reverse strand, counting down.
AGACCCCGGCAAATGTTTTTGCAAACCGGAAGTCCGTAGGTCAAAGGGTTTTCCTTCAGCTATCGATTGTATCGCTTAGTACGTACGCATGCTCGTGTTTGTTAGAGTAAAAGCCACAAATGTGGATGAAAGTTTGTAGTTTTTTGCTTTCTGGAGTAATTTGGAGCCCCGATTACGATTTCGATATCGCCGTTTTGATATTCCCAACATTTCCCCCTCTTATCCAATAATGGCCATTTTCGGTCAATTTGAAAGTTTTAAAAGCGTGAAACTAACATACTTGTAGCCGGCGGATGGGGACGCAGATTTTTCTGTGGCAAGCCACAGACCCCAGTAGGTTGTGGAGCAAAGCGGAAGTCCGTGCTTCAAGGGGTTCTCCTTCGGCGATCGAAAGAGTCAAAACATACCAAAGGGGGGAGTCTTTCTTCTGTTTTGACTAGGATTTTTTCAATTTTAAGAGAAAAAGGTCGGTTTTTTTACATTTCCTGACGTAAAATGAACCCCTGATTACGATTTTGGGGGTCCGACTCCGATATTCCTAGCAGTTCTCTGTCAAAGTTAAGAAAACCGCCAAAAACACGTTTTTTTTGCGTTTCAATGGGCAAAAGAGGCACTAAACGGTGAAGGGGAGGGACGCAATTGCTCCTGAGGGTAGCCAACAGACCCATCTGAATTCCCTCCAAACCGGAAGTCCGTAGGTTAAAGAATTTTCCTTCGGCGATCGACGAAAGTTTCGGTTTTAACCTACCTAACCTAACCTAAGCTCACGTCGCCACACTAAAACTTGCAAACGTGGACCAATGTTGGTAATTTTTTGGTTACTAGGGTAATTTGGACCCCTGATTACGATTCCGGAATCGCCGTTTTGATATTCTTAACCGTTCACCTTCTAATTTATAGCGGCTTTTTGGTGTATTTTTATTACGGAAACGTGTGAAACAAATATAGTTTTAACTGGCCGAGGAGGACGCAATTGCTCCTGTGGCAAGCCAACAGACCCCGGCAAATGTTTTTGCAAACCGGAAGTCCGTAGGTCAAAGGGTTTTCCTTCAGCTATCGATTGTATCGCTTAGTACGTACGCATGCTCGTGTTTGTTAGAGTAAAAGCCACAAATGTGGATGAAAGTTTGTAGTTTTTTGCTTTCTGGAGTAATTTGGAGCCCCGATTACGATTTCGATATCGCCGTTTTGATATTCCCAACATTTCCCCCTCTTATCCAATAATGGCCATTTTCGGTCAATTTGAAAGTTTTAAAAGCGTGAAACTAACATACTTGTAGCCGGCGGATGGGGACGCAGATTTTTCTGTGGCAAGCCACAGACCCCAGTAGGTTGTGGAGCAAAGCGGAAGTCCGTGCTTCAAGGGGTTCTCCTTCGGCGATCGAAAGAGTCAAAACATACCAAAGGGGGGAGTCTTTCTTCTGTTTTGACTAGGATTTTTTCAATTTTAAGAGAAAAAGGTCGGTTTTTTTACATTTCCTGACGTAAAATGAACCCCTGATTACGATTTTGGGGGTCCGACTCCGATATTCCTAGCAGTTCTCTGTCAAAGTTAAGAAAACCGCCAAAAACACGTTTTTTTTGCGTTTCAATGGGCAAAAGAGGCACTAAACGGTGAAGGGGAGGGACGCAATTGCTCCTGAGGGTAGCCAACAGACCCATCTGAATTCCCTCCAAACCGGAAGTCCGTAGGTTAAAGAATTTTCCTTCGGCGATCGACGAAAGTTTCGGTTTTAACCTACCTAACCTAACCTAAGCTCACGTCGCCACACTAAAACTTGCAAACGTGGACCAATGTTGGTAATTTTTTGGTTACTAGGGTAATTTGGACCCCTGATTACGATTCCGGAATCGCCGTTTTGATATTCTTAACCGTTCACCTTCTAATTTATAGCGGCTTTTTGGTGTATTTTTATTACGGAAACGTGTGAAACAAATATAGTTTTAACTGGCCGAGGAGGACGCAATTGCTCCTGTGGCAAGCCAACAGACCCCGGCAAATGTTTTTGCAAACCGGAAGTCCGTAGGTCAAAGGGTTTTCCTTCAGCTATCGATTGTATCGCTTAGTACGTACGCATGCTCGTGTTTGTTAGAGTAAAAGCCACAAATGTGGATGAAAGTTTGTAGTTTTTTGCTTTCTGGAGTAATTTGGAGCCCCGATTACGATTTCGATATCGCCGTTTTGATATTCCCAACATTTCCCCCTCTTATCCAATAATGGCCATTTTCGGTCAATTTGAAAGTTTTAAAAGCGTGAAACTAACATACTTGTAGCCGGCGGATGGGGACGCAGATTTTTCTGTGGCAAGCCACAGACCCCAGTAGGTTGTGGAGCAAAGCGGAAGTCCGTGCTTCAAGGGGTTCTCCTTCGGCGATCGAAAGAGTCAAAACATACCAAAGGGGGGAGTCTTTCTTCTGTTTTGACTAGGATTTTTTCAATTTTAAGAGAAAAAGGTCGGTTTTTTTACATTTCCTGACGTAAAATGAACCCCTGATTACGATTTTGGGGGTCCGACTCCGATATTCCTAGCAGTTCTCTGTCAAAGTTAAGAAAACCGCCAAAAACACGTTTTTTTTGCGTTTCAATGGGCAAAAGAGGCACTAAACGGTGAAGGGGAGGGACGCAATTGCTCCTGAGGGTAGCCAACAGACCCATCTGAATTCCCTCCAAACCGGAAGTCCGTAGGTTAAAGAATTTTCCTTCGGCGATCGACGAAAGTTTCGGTTTTAACCTACCTAACCTAACCTAAGCTCACGTCGCCACACTAAAACTTGCAAACGTGGACCAATGTTGGTAATTTTTTGGTTACTAGGGTAATTTGGACCCCTGATTACGATTCCGGAATCGCCGTTTTGATATTCTTAACCGTTCACCTTCTAATTTATAGCGGCTTTTTGGTGTATTTTTATTACGGAAACGTGTGAAACAAATATAGTTTTAACTGGCCGAGGAGGACGCAATTGCTCCTGTGGCAAGCCAACAGACCCCGGCAAATGTTTTTGCAAACCGGAAGTCCGTAGGTCAAAGGGTTTTCCTTCAGCTATCGATTGTATCGCTTAGTACGTACGCATGCTCGTGTTTGTTAGAGTAAAAGCCACAAATGTGGATGAAAGTTTGTAGTTTTTTGCTTTCTGGAGTAATTTGGAGCCCCGATTACGATTTCGATATCGCCGTTTTGATATTCCCAACATTTCCCCCTCTTATCCAATAATGGCCATTTTCGGTCAATTTGAAAGTTTTAAAAGCGTGAAACTAACATACTTGTAGCCGGCGGATGGGGACGCAGATTTTTCTGTGGCAAGCCACAGACCCCAGTAGGTTGTGGAGCAAAGCGGAAGTCCGTGCTTCAAGGGGTTCTCCTTCGGCGATCGAAAGAGTCAAAACATACCAAAGGGGGGAGTCTTTCTTCTGTTTTGACTAGGATTTTTTCAATTTTAAGAGAAAAAGGTCGGTTTTTTTACATTTCCTGACGTAAAATGAACCCCTGATTACGATTTTGGGGGTCCGACTCCGATATTCCTAGCAGTTCTCTGTCAAAGTTAAGAAAACCGCCAAAAACACGTTTTTTTTGCGTTTCAATGGGCAAAAGAGGCACTAAACGGTGAAGGGGAGGGACGCAATTGCTCCTGAGGGTAGCCAACAGACCCATCTGAATTCCCTCCAAACCGGAAGTCCGTAGGTTAAAGAATTTTCCTTCGGCGATCGACGAAAGTTTCGGTTTTAACCTACCTAACCTAACCTAAGCTCACGTCGCCACACTAAAACTTGCAAACGTGGACCAATGTTGGTAATTTTTTGGTTACTAGGGTAATTTGGACCCCTGATTACGATTCCGGAATCGCCGTTTTGATATTCTTAACCGTTCACCTTCTAATTTATAGCGGCTTTTTGGTGTATTTTTATTACGGAAACGTGTGAAACAAATATAGTTTTAACTGGCCGAGGAGGACGCAATTGCTCCTGTGGCAAGCCAACAGACCCCGGCAAATGTTTTTGCAAACCGGAAGTCCGTAGGTCAAAGGGTTTTCCTTCAGCTATCGATTGTATCGCTTAGTACGTACGCATGCTCGTGTTTGTTAGAGTAAAAGCCACAAATGTGGATGAAAGTTTGTAGTTTTTTGCTTTCTGGAGTAATTTGGAGCCCCGATTACGATTTCGATATCGCCGTTTTGATATTCCCAACATTTCCCCCTCTTATCCAATAATGGCCATTTTCGGTCAATTTGAAAGTTTTAAAAGCGTGAAACTAACATACTTGTAGCCGGCGGATGGGGACGCAGATTTTTCTGTGGCAAGCCACAGACCCCAGTAGGTTGTGGAGCAAAGCGGAAGTCCGTGCTTCAAGGGGTTCTCCTTCGGCGATCGAAAGAGTCAAAACATACCAAAGGGGGGAGTCTTTCTTCTGTTTTGACTAGGATTTTTTCAATTTTAAGAGAAAAAGGTCGGTTTTTTTACATTTCCTGACGTAAAATGAACCCCTGATTACGATTTTGGGGGTCCGACTCCGATATTCCTAGCAGTTCTCTGTCAAAGTTAAGAAAACCGCCAAAAACACGTTTTTTTTGCGTTTCAATGGGCAAAAGAGGCACTAAACGGTGAAGGGGAGGGACGCAATTGCTCCTGAGGGTAGCCAACAGACCCATCTGAATTCCCTCCAAACCGGAAGTCCGTAGGTTAAAGAATTTTCCTTCGGCGATCGACGAAAGTTTCGGTTTTAACCTACCTAACCTAACCTAAGCTCACGTCGCCACACTAAAACTTGCAAACGTGGACCAATGTTGGTAATTTTTTGGTTACTAGGGTAATTTGGACCCCTGATTACGATTCCGGAATCGCCGTTTTGATATTCTTAACCGTTCACCTTCTAATTTATAGCGGCTTTTTGGTGTATTTTTATTACGGAAACGTGTGAAACAAATATAGTTTTAACTGGCCGAGGAGGACGCAATTGCTCCTGTGGCAAGCCAACAGACCCCGGCAAATGTTTTTGCAAACCGGAAGTCCGTAGGTCAAAGGGTTTTCCTTCAGCTATCGATTGTATCGCTTAGTACGTACGCATGCTCGTGTTTGTTAGAGTAAAAGCCACAAATGTGGATGAAAGTTTGTAGTTTTTTGCTTTCTGGAGTAATTTGGAGCCCCGATTACGATTTCGATATCGCCGTTTTGATATTCCCAACATTTCCCCCTCTTATCCAATAATGGCCATTTTCGGTCAATTTGAAAGTTTTAAAAGCGTGAAACTAACATACTTGTAGCCGGCGGATGGGGACGCAGATTTTTCTGTGGCAAGCCACAGACCCCAGTAGGTTGTGGAGCAAAGCGGAAGTCCGTGCTTCAAGGGGTTCTCCTTCGGCGATCGAAAGAGTCAAAACATACCAAAGGGGGGAGTCTTTCTTCTGTTTTGACTAGGATTTTTTCAATTTTAAGAGAAAAAGGTCGGTTTTTTTACATTTCCTGACGTAAAATGAACCCCTGATTACGATTTTGGGGGTCCGACTCCGATATTCCTAGCAGTTCTCTGTCAAAGTTAAGAAAACCGCCAAAAACACGTTTTTTTTGCGTTTCAATGGGCAAAAGAGGCACTAAACGGTGAAGGGGAGGGACGCAATTGCTCCTGAGGGTAGCCAACAGACCCATCTGAATTCCCTCCAAACCGGAAGTCCGTAGGTTAAAGAATTTTCCTTCGGCGATCGACGAAAGTTTCGGTTTTAACCTACCTAACCTAACCTAAGCTCACGTCGCCACACTAAAACTTGCAAACGTGGACCAATGTTGGTAATTTTTTGGTTACTAGGGTAATTTGGACCCCTGATTACGATTCCGGAATCGCCGTTTTGATATTCTTAACCGTTCACCTTCTAATTTATAGCGGCTTTTTGGTGTATTTTTATTACGGAAACGTGTGAAACAAATATAGTTTTAACTGGCCGAGGAGGACGCAATTGCTCCTGTGGCAAGCCAACAGACCCCGGCAAATGTTTTTGCAAACCGGAAGTCCGTAGGTCAAAGGGTTTTCCTTCAGCTATCGATTGTATCGCTTAGTACGTACGCATGCTCGTGTTTGTTAGAGTAAAAGCCACAAATGTGGATGAAAGTTTGTAGTTTTTTGCTTTCTGGAGTAATTTGGAGCCCCGATTACGATTTCGATATCGCCGTTTTGATATTCCCAACATTTCCCCCTCTTATCCAATAATGGCCATTTTCGGTCAATTTGAAAGTTTTAAAAGCGTGAAACTAACATACTTGTAGCCGGCGGATGGGGACGCAGATTTTTCTGTGGCAAGCCACAGACCCCAGTAGGTTGTGGAGCAAAGCGGAAGTCCGTGCTTCAAGGGGTTCTCCTTCGGCGATCGAAAGAGTCAAAACATACCAAAGGGGGGAGTCTTTCTTCTGTTTTGACTAGGATTTTTTCAATTTTAAGAGAAAAAGGTCGGTTTTTTTACATTTCCTGACGTAAAATGAACCCCTGATTACGATTTTGGGGGTCCGACTCCGATATTCCTAGCAGTTCTCTGTCAAAGTTAAGAAAACCGCCAAAAACACGTTTTTTTTGCGTTTCAATGGGCAAAAGAGGCACTAAACGGTGAAGGGGAGGGACGCAATTGCTCCTGAGGGTAGCCAACAGACCCATCTGAATTCCCTCCAAACCGGAAGTCCGTAGGTTAAAGAATTTTCCTTCGGCGATCGACGAAAGTTTCGGTTTTAACCTACCTAACCTAACCTAAGCTCACGTCGCCACACTAAAACTTGCAAACGTGGACCAATGTTGGTAATTTTTTGGTTACTAGGGTAATTTGGACCCCTGATTACGATTCCGGAATCGCCGTTTTGATATTCTTAACCGTTCACCTTCTAATTTATAGCGGCTTTTTGGTGTATTTTTATTACGGAAACGTGTGAAACAAATATAGTTTTAACTGGCCGAGGAGGACGCAATTGCTCCTGTGGCAAGCCAACAGACCCCGGCAAATGTTTTTGCAAACCGGAAGTCCGTAGGTCAAAGGGTTTTCCTTCAGCTATCGATTGTATCGCTTAGTACGTACGCATGCTCGTGTTTGTTAGAGTAAAAGCCACAAATGTGGATGAAAGTTTGTAGTTTTTTGCTTTCTGGAGTAATTTGGAGCCCCGATTACGATTTCGATATCGCCGTTTTGATATTCCCAACATTTCCCCCTCTTATCCAATAATGGCCATTTTCGGTCAATTTGAAAGTTTTAAAAGCGTGAAACTAACATACTTGTAGCCGGCGGATGGGGACGCAGATTTTTCTGTGGCAAGCCACAGACCCCAGTAGGTTGTGGAGCAAAGCGGAAGTCCGTGCTTCAAGGGGTTCTCCTTCGGCGATCGAAAGAGTCAAAACATACCAAAGGGGGGAGTCTTTCTTCTGTTTTGACTAGGATTTTTTCAATTTTAAGAGAAAAAGGTCGGTTTTTTTACATTTCCTGACGTAAAATGAACCCCTGATTACGATTTTGGGGGTCCGACTCCGATATTCCTAGCAGTTCTCTGTCAAAGTTAAGAAAACCGCCAAAAACACGTTTTTTTTGCGTTTCAATGGGCAAAAGAGGCACTAAACGGTGAAGGGGAGGGACGCAATTGCTCCTGAGGGTAGCCAACAGACCCATCTGAATTCCCTCCAAACCGGAAGTCCGTAGGTTAAAGAATTTTCCTTCGGCGATCGACGAAAGTTTCGGTTTTAACCTACCTAACCTAACCTAAGCTCACGTCGCCACACTAAAACTTGCAAACGTGGACCAATGTTGGTAATTTTTTGGTTACTAGGGTAATTTGGACCCCTGATTACGATTCCGGAATCGCCGTTTTGATATTCTTAACCGTTCACCTTCTAATTTATAGCGGCTTTTTGGTGTATTTTTATTACGGAAACGTGTGAAACAAATATAGTTTTAACTGGCCGAGGAGGACGCAATTGCTCCTGTGGCAAGCCAACAGACCCCGGCAAATGTTTTTGCAAACCGGAAGTCCGTAGGTCAAAGGGTTTTCCTTCAGCTATCGATTGTATCGCTTAGTACGTACGCATGCTCGTGTTTGTTAGAGTAAAAGCCACAAATGTGGATGAAAGTTTGTAGTTTTTTGCTTTCTGGAGTAATTTGGAGCCCCGATTACGATTTCGATATCGCCGTTTTGATATTCCCAACATTTCCCCCTCTTATCCAATAATGGCCATTTTCGGTCAATTTGAAAGTTTTAAAAGCGTGAAACTAACATACTTGTAGCCGGCGGATGGGGACGCAGATTTTTCTGTGGCAAGCCACAGACCCCAGTAGGTTGTGGAGCAAAGCGGAAGTCCGTGCTTCAAGGGGTTCTCCTTCGGCGATCGAAAGAGTCAAAACATACCAAAGGGGGGAGTCTTTCTTCTGTTTTGACTAGGATTTTTTCAATTTTAAGAGAAAAAGGTCGGTTTTTTTACATTTCCTGACGTAAAATGAACCCCTGATTACGATTTTGGGGGTCCGACTCCGATATTCCTAGCAGTTCTCTGTCAAAGTTAAGAAAACCGCCAAAAACACGTTTTTTTTGCGTTTCAATGGGCAAAAGAGGCACTAAACGGTGAAGGGGAGGGACGCAATTGCTCCTGAGGGTAGCCAACAGACCCATCTGAATTCCCTCCAAACCGGAAGTCCGTAGGTTAAAGAATTTTCCTTCGGCGATCGACGAAAGTTTCGGTTTTAACCTACCTAACCTAACCTAAGCTCACGTCGCCACACTAAAACTTGCAAACGTGGACCAATGTTGGTAATTTTTTGGTTACTAGGGTAATTTGGACCCCTGATTACGATTCCGGAATCGCCGTTTTGATATTCTTAACCGTTCACCTTCTAATTTATAGCGGCTTTTTGGTGTATTTTTATTACGGAAACGTGTGAAACAAATATAGTTTTAACTGGCCGAGGAGGACGCAATTGCTCCTGTGGCAAGCCAACAGACCCCGGCAAATGTTTTTGCAAACCGGAAGTCCGTAGGTCAAAGGGTTTTCCTTCAGCTATCGATTGTATCGCTTAGTACGTACGCATGCTCGTGTTTGTTAGAGTAAAAGCCACAAATGTGGATGAAAGTTTGTAGTTTTTTGCTTTCTGGAGTAATTTGGAGCCCCGATTACGATTTCGATATCGCCGTTTTGATATTCCCAACATTTCCCCCTCTTATCCAATAATGGCCATTTTCGGTCAATTTGAAAGTTTTAAAAGCGTGAAACTAACATACTTGTAGCCGGCGGATGGGGACGCAGATTTTTCTGTGGCAAGCCACAGACCCCAGTAGGTTGTGGAGCAAAGCGGAAGTCCGTGCTTCAAGGGGTTCTCCTTCGGCGATCGAAAGAGTCAAAACATACCAAAGGGGGGAGTCTTTCTTCTGTTTTGACTAGGATTTTTTCAATTTTAAGAGAAAAAGGTCGGTTTTTTTACATTTCCTGACGTAAAATGAACCCCTGATTACGATTTTGGGGGTCCGACTCCGATATTCCTAGCAGTTCTCTGTCAAAGTTAAGAAAACCGCCAAAAACACGTTTTTTTTGCGTTTCAATGGGCAAAAGAGGCACTAAACGGTGAAGGGGAGGGACGCAATTGCTCCTGAGGGTAGCCAACAGACCCATCTGAATTCCCTCCAAACCGGAAGTCCGTAGGTTAAAGAATTTTCCTTCGGCGATCGACGAAAGTTTCGGTTTTAACCTACCTAACCTAACCTAAGCTCACGTCGCCACACTAAAACTTGCAAACGTGGACCAATGTTGGTAATTTTTTGGTTACTAGGGTAATTTGGACCCCTGATTACGATTCCGGAATCGCCGTTTTGATATTCTTAACCGTTCACCTTCTAATTTATAGCGGCTTTTTGGTGTATTTTTATTACGGAAACGTGTGAAACAAATATAGTTTTAACTGGCCGAGGAGGACGCAATTGCTCCTGTGGCAAGCCAACAGACCCCGGCAAATGTTTTTGCAAACCGGAAGTCCGTAGGTCAAAGGGTTTTCCTTCAGCTATCGATTGTATCGCTTAGTACGTACGCATGCTCGTGTTTGTTAGAGTAAAAGCCACAAATGTGGATGAAAGTTTGTAGTTTTTTGCTTTCTGGAGTAATTTGGAGCCCCGATTACGATTTCGATATCGCCGTTTTGATATTCCCAACATTTCCCCCTCTTATCCAATAATGGCCATTTTCGGTCAATTTGAAAGTTTTAAAAGCGTGAAACTAACATACTTGTAGCCGGCGGATGGGGACGCAGATTTTTCTGTGGCAAGCCACAGACCCCAGTAGGTTGTGGAGCAAAGCGGAAGTCCGTGCTTCAAGGGGTTCTCCTTCGGCGATCGAAAGAGTCAAAACATACCAAAGGGGGGAGTCTTTCTTCTGTTTTGACTAGGATTTTTTCAATTTTAAGAGAAAAAGGTCGGTTTTTTTACATTTCCTGACGTAAAATGAACCCCTGATTACGATTTTGGGGGTCCGACTCCGATATTCCTAGCAGTTCTCTGTCAAAGTTAAGAAAACCGCCAAAAACACGTTTTTTTTGCGTTTCAATGGGCAAAAGAGGCACTAAACGGTGAAGGGGAGGGACGCAATTGCTCCTGAGGGTAGCCAACAGACCCATCTGAATTCCCTCCAAACCGGAAGTCCGTAGGTTAAAGAATTTTCCTTCGGCGATCGACGAAAGTTTCGGTTTTAACCTACCTAACCTAACCTAAGCTCACGTCGCCACACTAAAACTTGCAAACGTGGACCAATGTTGGTAATTTTTTGGTTACTAGGGTAATTTGGACCCCTGATTACGATTCCGGAATCGCCGTTTTGATATTCTTAACCGTTCACCTTCTAATTTATAGCGGCTTTTTGGTGTATTTTTATTACGGAAACGTGTGAAACAAATATAGTTTTAACTGGCCGAGGAGGACGCAATTGCTCCTGTGGCAAGCCAACAGACCCCGGCAAATGTTTTTGCAAACCGGAAGTCCGTAGGTCAAAGGGTTTTCCTTCAGCTATCGATTGTATCGCTTAGTACGTACGCATGCTCGTGTTTGTTAGAGTAAAAGCCACAAATGTGGATGAAAGTTTGTAGTTTTTTGCTTTCTGGAGTAATTTGGAGCCCCGATTACGATTTCGATATCGCCGTTTTGATATTCCCAACATTTCCCCCTCTTATCCAATAATGGCCATTTTCGGTCAATTTGAAAGTTTTAAAAGCGTGAAACTAACATACTTGTAGCCGGCGGATGGGGACGCAGATTTTTCTGTGGCAAGCCACAGACCCCAGTAGGTTGTGGAGCAAAGCGGAAGTCCGTGCTTCAAGGGGTTCTCCTTCGGCGATCGAAAGAGTCAAAACATACCAAAGGGGGGAGTCTTTCTTCTGTTTTGACTAGGATTTTTTCAATTTTAAGAGAAAAAGGTCGGTTTTTTTACATTTCCTGACGTAAAATGAACCCCTGATTACGATTTTGGGGGTCCGACTCCGATATTCCTAGCAGTTCTCTGTCAAAGTTAAGAAAACCGCCAAAAACACGTTTTTTTTGCGTTTCAATGGGCAAAAGAGGCACTAAACGGTGAAGGGGAGGGACGCAATTGCTCCTGAGGGTAGCCAACAGACCCATCTGAATTCCCTCCAAACCGGAAGTCCGTAGGTTAAAGAATTTTCCTTCGGCGATCGACGAAAGTTTCGGTTTTAACCTACCTAACCTAACCTAAGCTCACGTCGCCACACTAAAACTTGCAAACGTGGACCAATGTTGGTAATTTTTTGGTTACTAGGGTAATTTGGACCCCTGATTACGATTCCGGAATCGCCGTTTTGATATTCTTAACCGTTCACCTTCTAATTTATAGCGGCTTTTTGGTGTATTTTTATTACGGAAACGTGTGAAACAAATATAGTTTTAACTGGCCGAGGAGGACGCAATTGCTCCTGTGGCAAGCCAACAGACCCCGGCAAATGTTTTTGCAAACCGGAAGTCCGTAGGTCAAAGGGTTTTCCTTCAGCTATCGATTGTATCGCTTAGTACGTACGCATGCTCGTGTTTGTTAGAGTAAAAGCCACAAATGTGGATGAAAGTTTGTAGTTTTTTGCTTTCTGGAGTAATTTGGAGCCCCGATTACGATTTCGATATCGCCGTTTTGATATTCCCAACATTTCCCCCTCTTATCCAATAATGGCCATTTTCGGTCAATTTGAAAGTTTTAAAAGCGTGAAACTAACATACTTGTAGCCGGCGGATGGGGACGCAGATTTTTCTGTGGCAAGCCACAGACCCCAGTAGGTTGTGGAGCAAAGCGGAAGTCCGTGCTTCAAGGGGTTCTCCTTCGGCGATCGAAAGAGTCAAAACATACCAAAGGGGGGAGTCTTTCTTCTGTTTTGACTAGGATTTTTTCAATTTTAAGAGAAAAAGGTCGGTTTTTTTACATTTCCTGACGTAAAATGAACCCCTGATTACGATTTTGGGGGTCCGACTCCGATATTCCTAGCAGTTCTCTGTCAAAGTTAAGAAAACCGCCAAAAACACGTTTTTTTTGCGTTTCAATGGGCAAAAGAGGCACTAAACGGTGAAGGGGAGGGACGCAATTGCTCCTGAGGGTAGCCAACAGACCCATCTGAATTCCCTCCAAACCGGAAGTCCGTAGGTTAAAGAATTTTCCTTCGGCGATCGACGAAAGTTTCGGTTTTAACCTACCTAACCTAACCTAAGCTCACGTCGCCACACTAAAACTTGCAAACGTGGACCAATGTTGGTAATTTTTTGGTTACTAGGGTAATTTGGACCCCTGATTACGATTCCGGAATCGCCGTTTTGATATTCTTAACCGTTCACCTTCTAATTTATAGCGGCTTTTTGGTGTATTTTTATTACGGAAACGTGTGAAACAAATATAGTTTTAACTGGCCGAGGAGGACGCAATTGCTCCTGTGGCAAGCCAACAGACCCCGGCAAATGTTTTTGCAAACCGGAAGTCCGTAGGTCAAAGGGTTTTCCTTCAGCTATCGATTGTATCGCTTAGTACGTACGCATGCTCGTGTTTGTTAGAGTAAAAGCCACAAATGTGGATGAAAGTTTGTAGTTTTTTGCTTTCTGGAGTAATTTGGAGCCCCGATTACGATTTCGATATCGCCGTTTTGATATTCCCAACATTTCCCCCTCTTATCCAATAATGGCCATTTTCGGTCAATTTGAAAGTTTTAAAAGCGTGAAACTAACATACTTGTAGCCGGCGGATGGGGACGCAGATTTTTCTGTGGCAAGCCACAGACCCCAGTAGGTTGTGGAGCAAAGCGGAAGTCCGTGCTTCAAGGGGTTCTCCTTCGGCGATCGAAAGAGTCAAAACATACCAAAGGGGGGAGTCTTTCTTCTGTTTTGACTAGGATTTTTTCAATTTTAAGAGAAAAAGGTCGGTTTTTTTACATTTCCTGACGTAAAATGAACCCCTGATTACGATTTTGGGGGTCCGACTCCGATATTCCTAGCAGTTCTCTGTCAAAGTTAAGAAAACCGCCAAAAACACGTTTTTTTTGCGTTTCAATGGGCAAAAGAGGCACTAAACGGTGAAGGGGAGGGACGCAATTGCTCCTGAGGGTAGCCAACAGACCCATCTGAATTCCCTCCAAACCGGAAGTCCGTAGGTTAAAGAATTTTCCTTCGGCGATCGACGAAAGTTTCGGTTTTAACCTACCTAACCTAACCTAAGCTCACGTCGCCACACTAAAACTTGCAAACGTGGACCAATGTTGGTAATTTTTTGGTTACTAGGGTAATTTGGACCCCTGATTACGATTCCGGAATCGCCGTTTTGATATTCTTAACCGTTCACCTTCTAATTTATAGCGGCTTTTTGGTGTATTTTTATTACGGAAACGTGTGAAACAAATATAGTTTTAACTGGCCGAGGAGGACGCAATTGCTCCTGTGGCAAGCCAACAGACCCCGGCAAATGTTTTTGCAAACCGGAAGTCCGTAGGTCAAAGGGTTTTCCTTCAGCTATCGATTGTATCGCTTAGTACGTACGCATGCTCGTGTTTGTTAGAGTAAAAGCCACAAATGTGGATGAAAGTTTGTAGTTTTTTGCTTTCTGGAGTAATTTGGAGCCCCGATTACGATTTCGATATCGCCGTTTTGATATTTCCAACATTTCCCCCTCTTATCCAATAATGGCCATTTTCGGTCAATTTGAAAGTTTTAAAAGCGTGAAACTAACATACTTGTAGCCGGCGGATGGGAACGCAGATTTTTCTGTGGCAAGCCACAGACCCAGTAGGTTGTGGAGCAAAGCGGAAGTCCGTGCTTCAAGGGGTTCTCCTTCGGCGATCGAAAGAGTCAAAACATACCAAAGAGGGGGGTCTTTCTTCTGTTTTGACTAGGATTTTTTCAATTTTAGGAGAAAATGGTCGGTTTTTTTACATTTCCTGACGTAAAATGAACCCCTGATTACGATTTTGGGGGTCCGACTCCGATATTCCTAGCAGTTGTCTGTCAAAGTTAAGAAAACTGCCAAAAACACGGTTTTTTTGCGTTTCAAAGGGCAAAAGAGGCACTAAACGGTGAAGGAGAGGGACGCAATTGCTCCTGAGGGTAGCCAACAGACCCATCTGAATCCTCTCCAAACCGGAAGTCCGTAGGTTAAAGAGTTTTCCTTCGGCGATCGACGAAAGTTTCGGTTTTAACCTAACCTAACCTAACCTAAGCTCACGTTGCCACACTAAAACTTGCAAACGTGGACCAATGTTGGTAATTTTTTGGTTACTAGGGTAATTTGGACCCCTGATTACGATTCCGGAATCGCCGTTTTGATATTCTTAACCGTTCACCTTCTAATTCATAGCGGCTTTTTGGTGTATTTTTATTACGGAAACGTGTGAAACAAATATAGTTTTAACCGGCCGAGGAGGACGCAATTGCTCCTGTGGCAAGTCAACAGACCCCGGCAAATGTTTTTGCAAACCGGAAGTCCGTAGGTCAAAGGGTTTTCCTTCGACTATCGATTGTATCGCTTAGTACGTACGCATGCTTGTGTTTGTCAGAGTAAAAGCCACAAATGTGGTTGAAAGTTTGTAGTTTTTTGCTTTTTGGGGTAATTTGGAGCCCTGATTACGATTTCGATATCGCCGTTTTGATATTCCCAACACTTTCCCCTCTTATTCAATAATGGCCATTTTCGGTCAATTTGAAAGTTTTAAAAGCGTGAAACTAACATACTTGTAGCCGGCGTATGGGGTCGCAGATTTTTCTGTGGCAAGCCACAGACCCCAGTAGGTTGTGGAGCAAAGCGGAAGTCCGTGCTTCAAGGGGTTCTCCTTCGGCGATCGAAAGAGTCAAAACATACCAAAGAGGGGGTCTTTCTTCTGTTTTGACTAGGATTTTTTCAATTTTAGGAGAAAATGGTCGGTTTTTTTTAATTTCCTGACGTAAAATGAACCCCTGATTACGATTTTGGGGGTCCGACTCCGATATTTCTAGCAGTTGTCTGTCAAAGTTAAGAAAACCGCCAAAAACACGGTTTTTTGCGTTTCAAAAGGCAAAAGAAGCACTAAACGATGAAGGTGAGGGACGCAATTGCTCCTGAGGGTAGCCAACAGACCCATCTGAATTCCCTGCAAACCGGAAGTCTGTAGGTCAAAGGTTTTTTTTTTCGGTGATCGAAAGAAGCGAAATGAGAGAAAGGGAGTTTCTTCGTGAATTTTTTCTATTTTTGAAGAAAACAGTCGGTTTTTTTGCGCTTCCTGACGTAAAATTTACTTCTGATTACAAATAGTCGCACCATGTGCAAAAAGCGCTTTCATGTAAAACACTTTTAAAAAACTTAGAATAAATTTTAATGCAAAATTATTGAAAATCCTATAGCTAAGCTAGTTTGTGTATTAACAAATTATTAAACATAAAACACATCAATAGAATATAGTAATTATCATAGAAATAAATATAAATTAATTCAAAAAAGAAAACTTTAATATTATATTATAGAACGTTGGTGCCACTGATTATAAACGTCAAACTAATTAAAAGTATATAAAAGGTTGGTACCTCTAGTTATTAACGTCAAAAAATACAAAAAGTAAGGTTAAGTACTAATCATTCACAATGGCAACATTAATCAAAGATGTAAAATTAAGCGAAGACAGTCCAAAATCATTACTCCTCAACAAACACATCACTTTCTTAAAAGAATTTGGTCAAAATGAAGACAATTACGAATATGGAATGACCGACTATTTACGAATGTCGGGCATCTATTGGGGCCTAACTGCCCTAGAATTGATGGAAAATGTAAAAGAACTCCCTCAAGATGATATTATAGAATACGTTAAAAAATGCCAAGACCCAGAATCGGGTGGTATAAGTGCATGTATTAATCACGATCCTCATTTATTACACACGTTAAGTGCCATACAAATACTATGCATTTACGATAGATTAGATGCAATTGAAATTGAAGGTGTTGTTAAATATGTACAATCATTACAAAAAGAAGACGGTAGTTTTACAGGTGATAAATGGGGCGAAGTCGATACAAGATTTTCTTTCTGCGCTGTATTAACGTTATCGTTATTAAAGCGAATGGATGCTATTGATGTCGATAAAGCTGTTAAATTTATTGAATCTTGTATGAATTTTGATGGTGGATTTGGTTCGAGACCGTTATCTGAAAGTCATGCCGGTTTGATTTATTGTTGCGTCGGTTTTTTGGCTGTTACGCATAAATTGGATATAATCGATCGTGATACTTTAGCTTGGTGGTTGTGTGAACGGCAGTTACCTTCAGGGGGATTAAATGGGCGTCCTGAAAAGTTACCCGATGTTTGTTATTCGTGGTGGGTTTTATCTAGTTTATCAATGTTGGGGAGGTTAGATTGGATTAATTATGATGCGTTGGAGAAGTTTATTTTAGCTTGCCAGGATATTGAAACTGGGGGTTTTAGTGATAGGCCTGGAGATGTTGCTGATCCTTATCATACTTTGTTTGGTTTGGCTGCTTTATCATTGATGGGGAATAGTAGTGTTAAGAAGGTTAATCCTACTTATTGTATGCCTCAGGATGTTATTGATCGATTAGAAATTAAGCCGCAAATATTAATATAAGTTTTTGTTTGTACTATGTATATATTATTTAATTCATTCCAGTCATTTGTGTAATCTTTAAAAAATAAATTAATTTAACTTTAATCTGTAGTTTGTCTTTTTTAAATTTTATTATTTATAAATTGTTAAACTGTTGGAAATGTTTTGGAACTGTCAAAAATGTTTCTAAATTGTCAAATATGTATGTTTTTAAAATGTCAAAATGATTCTAAACTGTCAAAATAATTATAAACTGTCAGAAATGTTTATAAGTTGTCAAAAATGTTCCCAAACTGTTGGAAATGTTTCAAAATTGTCAAATATGTATGTTCTTAAACTGTCAAATTGATTCTAAACTCTCAAAAATGATTATAAACTGTCAAAAATGTTCTTTAACTATCAAAAATGTTTCTAAATTGTCAAAGATATATATTTCTAACCTATCAAATTCTTACTAGAATGTCAAAACTGTTTTTTTCTAAACTGTCAAAAAGGTTTTTTTTGATTGTCAAAAATTTTATTTAACTGTCACTACAGTTTCTAAACTGTTGTAAATGCTTTTGAGCTATCAAATCTGTTTCTGAAATGCTTTGTGATTGACACTTGTGTCACAGCACTGAAATAGTTTAAACATTATGCTAGTCGCTTCCTTAACCTAACATAACTTAATTTAAATCTATTTTATCGCTTTGCAATTGACATTTGAGACTAAAATAATTTAAACATTTTGATTAATAAGTGAGTTACAGTATTAATTTATCCTGTTGACAGTTTGGAGAGTTTAAGAACATTTTAGAGAATTTTCATACTTTGAGAACATTTTTGAAACATGTTAGAAAGTTTAAGAATGTTTTTAAAAGATTATTGACAGTTTATAAACAATGTCATACTACATTTCGGAACATATTAGAATGTTTAAGAACATTTTTGGCAGTTTATAGACAGTTTCATATTTTGAAAACATTTTTGAAACAATTCAAGAACATTGTTGACAGTTTCTAAACGATTTCATACTTTAAAAACATTTCTATAACATTTTTGATAGTTTATAAACAGTTTCATATTTTGAGAACATTTTTGAAACATTAAAACATTGTAGACAGACAGACAGACCGCTTTTTAGCTACAATTTAGAATAAAACGCAAAACTTTGAAAAATTAAGTGTTTTGTCAAATTGACAGTTGGCAGCTTTGTTTAAATGACAGATTTGTCGAGAATACATAGATTTTTAAACAACTTGGCAACTTCTGTGTATGTTTGGTTGCATATAGTCGTTACCTACAAACATATTTATTTACAAAATAATGTATTAGTTTTTGCCATAATTAAAATTGATTATAAAATAAATTTATGGTCAATTTAATTTCTAAAAAAATATAATTTTGGTTATTTTTTTGTTATCTGCTTGATCATAGTGGTAAAATGAAATTCGTGTATTAGGTAGCGTGGCCGAGCGGTCTAAGGCGCTGGTTTAAGGCACCAGTCTCTTCGGAGGCGTGGGTTCGAATCCCACCGCTGCCAACTTTTTGGTTTAATATTTTATGAAATTATTTATATAAAATCATTATAAAGTCAATGCTTCTGTATTCATAGTTTTTCAGTGAGAGACATTCTTGCCTCATACTCAAAAATTTATTATGAATAATATTTAATAATAACAAATATAATAAAACAAATGATAATAGCCACCATATTTGAATTTAATCAATTGTTTTTATTTATTTTGATACAAACATTCAGCATGAATTTGAACAGACTTGTGCTGCCCCCATAGCATTCCGCTGAACGTCTCCAGCAATGAAGAGAATGTAAGGAGCGGAATGTGAGCGCCTCGACCGGCCCGCCTTGTATCAGGCAACTAGAAATCCGTGAGGATGTCAGCAATACTAAATTCCGCGCGCGTAATCCCAAGCGCGTGTTTACAAAAAAATTAATATAAATTACATTACATTAAAACACTCCTACATATTAACTTTCGGATTATGTGTATTCACTCACGCTTCGAATCGCACCAAATATAATCCCTTGAGAGCGCGCTTTAATTGTAATAAATTATTTTGAATTTAAAGACTTTATTTGATGTGTTTGTGTGTGGAATTCGGGAGGATATTGACGGGTATTGGTGATATTGGAAGGTATCGGTTTACTTCCTGCGGTATTCTGGTGGCCTGATGGGACAGATCGGGTCCCGTTTGGCCTCCGATAGGTTTTCGAATTCGATTTGATTGAATCCCGATCAGTTCTCAATAGGGCTTCGCGTCCTCTCGCTCGCAGTCCGTCCTTATTCAGCGAGCGCTGTTTATCGAATTTACGCCGTTATAGAAATATAACGTATTTTTGTGATCAATTTAAATCAAATTAAAATAAAAATCATAATTAATCTGTGACAAAATATAAAGAAGAGTTCAAAAGCTTGCTTCATCAGACGATTAAGATTTCGGGCGCAGAATCGTTAACCCAATTTAATATAATTTATTATAGTTTATTGGGCAATAGAAATTAATTAAAATCGGAGTAGATCACAAGTTAATAATCATTCAATTAGTAATATTTTAGTTTTGTATACAAATAAATATAAATAAAATTAGTCATTTTAACATAAAAAATTTATAAAATCAAAAAGTAATTATCTTAAATATTTGAAAGTAGTTCATTCACTTCACATAATAAACAAAAAACTAAAAATTGTCATTGTTTTATTTACTTCTTTATTGGAAAGTATTTTTAGCTACTTTCATTAATACTTTTTTTATTTTCTTATGCAATTGCTCGTAATTTAGAGTATCAATCACATATTATCAGCAGCGAGGGCACGAGCAGGGTGAATTTTTACTTCAAGTTGATTACGTTCTCTTATAAATAATTCATAAACGCTGTTAATAAAAATATATAAATATAGTAGACTAGTTTTAATGTTAATGCACTGCAAGAAAAATGTAAACAAGATATGTTATTACCAGAGGTTGCAAAATGTATCATAATAAATAATACAAATGGATTTGTGTGTAGGCTGTTATTTATTTCGTTTTAATTCTGCCATACAAACTAAGAAACAGCTTATTTGCTAAATACTTTATAAAAACTATTTTGAAATTTTTAGTTTTAATAGAATAATAGGCTTTTTGAACAAATTTTATCTGAACTTCTTGCATAAATTGCTAGTTTTATGGATTTTCTGAGCGATTTTTGATGAAATTCACGATATAGCTTAAGTTTTTATACGTTTTGTTAATAAAATTAATACAATAAATATGTTTCTATACATATTATGCTTTAAATAGGCTTTTTGAACAAAGTTTATCTGATATTTTTGCAAAAAGTGCTTGTTTTATAAATTTTTTGCGCGATTTTTGATGAATTTCTTAGTATAGTTTAGTTTTTATACATTTTGTTAATGAAATGAATACAATAAATGTGTTTTAATACATTTAATGCTATAAATAAGCTATTTGAACTAATTTTATTTGAAATTTTTGTAAAAACTGCAAGATTTATGGATTTTCTGCGCGATTTTTGAATAAATTCTCGATATAGTTTAGTTTTTTATTCATATTGTCAATAAAATTAATACAATAAATGTGTTTCTATACATTTTACGCTTCAAATAGGCTTTTTGAACAAGTTTTATATGATTTTTTTGCAGAAATTGCAAGTTTTATAGATTTTCTGCGCGATTTTTGATGAATATTATGATTTAATTTAGGTTTTCGACATTTTGTCAATGAAATTAATACAATAAATGTGTTTCTATACGTTTAATGCTTTAAATAGGCTTTTTGAACAAATTTTATTTAAAATTCTTGCAGAAATTGTTAGTTTTATGGATTTTCTGAGCGATTTTTGATGAAGTTCACGATATAGTTTAGGTTTTTATACATTTTGTCAATAAAATTAATACAATAAATGTGTTTCTATAAATTTAATGCTTCAAATAGGCCTTTTGAACAACTTTTTTTTTAACTTCTTGCAGAAATTGTAAGTTTTATGGATTTTCTGAGCGATTTTTGATAAAATTCACATTATAGTTTAGGTTTTTATACATTTTGTCAATAAAATTAATACAATAAATGTGTTTCTATAAATTTAATGCTTCAAATAGGCCTTTTGAACAACTTTTTTTTTAACTTCTTGCAGAAATTGTAAGTTTTATGGATTTTCTGAGCGATTTTTGATAAAATTCACATTATAGTTTAGGTTTTTATACATTTTGTCAATGAAATTAATACAATAAATGTGTTTCTATACATTTTACGCTTCAAATAGGCTTTTTGAACAAGTTTTATATGATTTTTTTGCAGAAATTGCAAGTTTTATAGATTTTCTGCGAGATTTTTGATGAATATTATGATTTTATTTAGGTTTTCGACATTTTGTCAATAAAATTAATACAATAAATGTGTTTCTATACGTTTAATGCTTTAAATAGGCTTTTTGAACAAATTTTATTTAAAATTCTTGCAGAAATTGTTAGTTTTATGGATTTTCTGAGCGATTTTTGATAAAGTTCACGATATAGTTTAGGTTTTTATACATTTTGTCAATAAAATTAATACAATAAATGTGTTTCTATAAATTTAATGCTTCAAATAGGCCTTTTGAACAACTTTTTTTTTTAACTTTTTGCAGAAATTGTAAGTTTTATGGATTTTCTGAGCGATTTTTGATAAAATTCACATTATAGTTTAGGTTTTTATACATTTTGTCAATGCAATTAATACAATAAATGTGTTTCTATACATTTTACGCTTCAAATAGGCTTTTTGAACAAGTTTTATATGATTTTTTTGCAGAAATTGAGAGTTTTATAGATTTTCTGCGCGATTTTTGATGAATATTATGATTTAATTTAGGTTTTCGACATTTTGTCAATGAAATTAATACAATAAATGTGTTTCTATACGTTTAATGCTTTAAATAGGCTTTTTGAACAAATTTTATTTATAATTCTTGCAGAAATTGCTAGTTTTATGGATTTTCTGAGCGATTTTTGATAAAGTTCACGATATAGTTTAGGTTTTTATACATTTTGTCAATAAAATTAATACAATAAATGTGTTTCTATAAATTTAATGCTTCAAATAGGCTTTTTGAACAACTTTTTTCTAAACTTCTTGCAAAAATTGTGAGTTTTATGGATTTTCTCCGCGATTTTTAATTAAGTACATGATATAGTTAAATTTTTATACATTTTGTCAATGAAATTAATACAATAAATGTGTTTCTATACATTTCATGCTTCAAATAGGCTTTTTGAACCAATTTTATCCAAACTTCTTGCAGAAATTGCAATTTTTATTGATTTTCTGCGCAATTTTTAATAAAGTTCAAGATTTATTATTATTATTTTTGATAAAATAATTTCAATCCTGTCTATTTATAACTAAATTTAAACAATAAAATATATAATAATAATTGTGCTTATATGCAAATAACAAATAAATTATCGTGCAAACAATATTCCTTCCTCATTCCCTTTAAATAATAATAATTTTGTCTTCTACATGCAACGAATAATTGCACAACATAGAAATTGGTCCCAATTTAATAGTCCGCCGCTAACCAAGCAACATGCAAATCGATAATAAATTAAAAAACAAATAGTCACATGTCGAAATCAATTTCAACTTATTATTCAAAATATTTTAAGTTAATTGTTAAAAGAACTAACGATTATATAATAATATTACACACATTATTTTGCAATGATTCTCTGCACAATTTAACCCATATTTTTCACGACAAAGACAAACAAACGCTGATAATTGATCGATGGTTTGAAACAATTTCTCTTCCATTAGTTCAATGCATTGTGTATTTATGTATGTATGTTTTGTTAGTCGAGCAACGTACCATTAAGTTTCCCACTACTAGATTTGTGCAATTTTTTCCCATAGGTACACCTCCACTTTTTCTTTCGCAGATACTACATTCCTATCGTGCATACAGCACCTGTTAATTGTCTCCGTTCGATTTGATATCGCGTGAAAAATAATGTAAACAAATTTATCATAACTAGTTTATTATTAAATTGTTTTATATATAAAATGGGAAAGAATTCGTTTTTGTTTTGTGTGATCGGAATGTTGTTGTTGGTGAATAGTGTGGAAGTGCAATTTTTGCCTGGATTAATCAATCATATTCTGACGCCGATTGAAAGAGTTGTTAATGGTATCGCCGATACAACTTTTGGTGAATATTTGCATAATATTAATTATAGTAATTATTAAATTTTGAAAGTAATAACATTATTTTATAGCATAGTAAAAAGGTTAGTCGGACTAGTAAAATTTAATGCCATTGCCACTGTGTAAATTTATAATTAATTATATTATTACTTATGACATAATGATGATGAAAATATTTTAGCACTATTCTTGGAATAAATTATGATTGATTACTATAAGCATCGCCCATTAATGTTTACTAAATTGGTATTTTATGTTAAGAAAACATAAAACAATTACTAACTTCATTTTATAGCCAAATTCATGACAATTCTCCTTAAATTAACTGCAAACTTCATATCGTAGCACATTCATTGTGGTTTTTTATTAAGTTTTGCGATTAAACAAATTGCGATTTGAGATTTTTTTAAGAATGTACCTAACTTCATGGCATTAAATTTTTAATAATAATTTAATTAAATAAATAAATTTAGTATTATTATTAAAATATCTGTAAATTAAAAATTTAACTAAATATAAATAAGATTTTACAGTTATTAAATCACACTCCAGTTCCGTAATAAAGCCTCGTTCATACTCATCCGATTTTTTCAGTTTTTCTGCGATTAAAAATGGCCGCCTGTCGAAAACAAATATTGCGATTATTTTAACTTTTTGCGATTTTTTTAAGAATGTACCTAACTTCATGCCATTGAATTTTTATTAATAATGTAATTAAATGAATTGTAATTAAATATTATTGTTAAAATAACTGTAATTGAAAGTTTCGCTAAATTTAAATCAGATTTTACAGTTATTAAATCAAACGCCAGTTCTGTAATGAAACAGATCAGATTGTGGTTATGTTTGTATTTGTAACTTCACTTCATTATACTTTTTGTTGAACCGACGTTTCGCGCGCTGTTGCCAAACTTACGTACAATAATTTAATGCTAAAAACAATTTATTTATTAAATACTAACAATCTCCAATGTTAATTATTAATTAAAACATCAAATAAAGTAAAATAATTCAACTCCAACAATATAACAAAAATATTTTAAAAAAATGACGCGTTTTGTAACATATCTACATTTGTTTATGTGTTCTCGAGGTTAACATTGATAAAATTTATTTTTTTAAATTGTATTTTCAAAAGTCATTTTTGATGATATTTTGTATTTTTATCAATCGGACAAAGTTGAATCAGTTTGAACATTGTGCGATTTTATTTTTAATAAAAATGCCTAACTTCATTTCATTTAAAGGTTGATATGTCATATAGGTTATGTATTTAAAAAAATAATAATTTTACTGATTATTACAAATTACATAAAACTATGTTTACAAAAATAATTAGTTTTAAATATGTGGTGAAAATTGGTTCATATAAATACTAAAAATAAATAATTTTACTTTTAAACTTTAAATAATGTTTAAATACAATAAAATAATTATTGTTTAAAACAAGTATAATTAAATTAAAACATATTTTTAAGTTTTGAAAGGTATTATAGATCTAATTTTTAAATCAAATATTAGTATAAATATAAAAGTTACTAAAATAAAAACAAAATGTCACTAGAAAAAATCGCAATAAAAAAATCGGATCAGTATGAACGAGATTTTGCGAGAAATATTTTGTTACAATAAAAAAAATTGCAAATCGCAAATCGGATGAGTATGAACGAGGCTTTAAACTTTTATATTTATACTAATATTTGATTTAAAAATTAGATCTATAATACCTTTCAAAACTTAAAAATATGTTTTAATTTAATTATACTTGTTTTAAACAATAATTATTTTATTGTATTTAAACATTATTTAAAGTTTAAAAGTAAAATTATTTATTTTTAGTATTTATATGAACCAATTTTCACTACATATTTAAAACTAATTATTTGTGTAAACATAGTTTTATGTAATTTGTAATAATTAGTAAAATTATATATTTTTTTTAAACATAACCTATATGACATATCAACCTTTTAATGAAATGAAGTTAGGCACTTTTATTAAAAATAAAATCGTCCAATGTTCAAACTGATTCAACTTTGTCCGATTGATAAAAATACAAAATATCATCATAAATGACTTTCGAAAATACAATTTAAAAAAAATAAATTTTATCAAAGTTAACCTCGAGAACACATAAACAAATGTAGATATGTTACAAAACGCGTAAAAAAATGTTTATATTTTTGTAATGTTGTTAGAGTTGAATTATTTTACTTTATTTGAGGTTTTAATTAATAATTAACATTGGATATTGTCAGTACTGAATAAATAATTTGTTGTTAGTTTTAAATTATTGTACTTAAGTTTGGCAACAGCGCGCGTAACGTCGTTTAAACGAAGAGTATAATAAAGTGAAGTTACAAATACAAACCTAACCACAATCTGACTGTTTCATTACAGAATTGGCGTTTGATTTAATAACTGGAAAACCTCATTTAAATTTAACAAAACTTTTAATTTACAGTTATTTTAATAATAATACTTAATTACAATTCATAATAACATTATTAATAAAAATTCAATGACATGAAGTTAGGTACATTCTTAAAAAATCGCAAAATGTTAAAATAATCGCAATTTTTTGGTTTGACAGGCGACCATTTTTAATCACAGAAAAAATGAAAAAATCTGATGAGTATGAACGAGGCTTAATTGTTTACTAACTTTGTTTTGTAGCATAATTCATGATAATTCTCCTAACAACAACTGCAAACTTCATTTCGTAGCAAAATTCACTCTATTTTTTATGAAGTTCTCAACATAGTTTAGGTTTTTATACATTTTGTCAATAAAATTAATACAATAATTGCGTTTCTATACATTTTATGCTTTAAATAGGCTCTTTGAACAAATTTTATCTAAACTTCTTGCAGAAATTGCGAGTTTTATGGATTTTCTGAGCGATTTTTGATAAAGTTCTCAATATAGTTTAGGTTTTTATATATTTTGTCAATAAAATTAATACAATAAATGTGTTTCTATGCATTTTATGCTTCAAATAGGCGATTTGAACAAATTTTATTTGCAGAAATTGCGAGTTTTATGGATTTTTTGGGCGATTTTTATTGAATTTCTTGATATAGTTTTGTTTTTTAAACATTTTATCAATGAAATTAATACAATAAATGTGTTTCTATACAATTTATGCTTCAAATAGGCTTTTTGAACCAATTTTATCTAAATTTCTTGCAGAAATTGTAAGTTTTATGGATTTTCTGCGCAATTTTTGATGAAGTACTCAATACAGTTTGTTTTCTATACATTTTGTCAATGAAATTAATACAATAAATGTATTTCTTTACATTTTATGCTTCAAATAAGCTTTTTGAATCAATTTTACTTGAATTTCTTGCAGAAATTGCGAGTTTTATGGATTTTCTGTGCGTTTTTAGATGAAATTCTTGATATAGTTTAGGTTTTTTATACATTTTGCTAATGAAATTAATACAATAAATGTGTTTTATACATTTTATGCTTCAAATAAGCTTTAAAAAAAAAAATATCTAAACTTCTTGCAGAAATTGCAAGTTTTATGGATTTTTTGCGCAATTTTTACTGAATTTTTTGATATATTTTAAGTTTTCAAACATTTTGTCAATGAAACTAATACAATAAATGTGTTTCTAGACATTTTATGCTCCAAATAAGCTTTTTGAATAATTTTATCGAAACTTCTTGCAAAAATTGCGAGTTTTATGGATTTCCTTCACAATTTTTGATGAAGTTTTTGATATAGTTTAAGTTTTTATACATTTTGTTAATGAAATTTATACAATAATTGTGTTTCTGTACATTTTATGCTTCAAGTTACTTTTTTTAACAAATTTGAGCTGAGTTTCTTGCAGTAAATATTATTTCTTCTCAAATTTTATGTAATACATTTGATTATTATGCGCAATTTTTGTTTATTTTTATTATTAAATCGAGTTTTTGAGCGACTTTTATGTATTTCTTAAGTTTTCTGCATCATTTATGGTTTAAGTTTTTGAGATATTTTGATAAAATTATGACTCAATTTATTTATATTAAAAAAATCGGACAAACACTTTATCAAAATAATATTATTACATTTAGATAATAATATATTCCAACAAAAAATGTGATAGGCACATGTAATCCAACTTCCGTTTCATATAAAAAACGTTATACTATCAACATATTCCAGGACTTTCCTTCAATTAATTAAAATGCATTAATAAATCCATGACATGTAAGGTCACATCTTTGTTTACATTTTTTGTTAAGTTACCTGAACAACTCGTCTATACATACATGAGAATTACATAAACTCTGATTGCGTCAACAGAAAAACAAATACGATATTTTAAAAAATTATTTAATTGACCTTTTTTTAATATATGATCATAATATATTTATTAATAAATGTTTTGAATACACAGGAAAACCCATACAATGCACGCGATGAATATAAAATTGTTTAAATAAATAAAAAAATTACAACTCGATGCACATAATTTTTTTAACAAGAAAATTTTATTGTGTAATGATAGGTTTTTATTAGCATATTAGCTGGAATTGGTTATTTTATTTATGACTAAATCTATTGTGTTCAATTTTTTTATATGATATGGCAAAATATTTGTATATTGTTATTATTAAATGTTTTGTGTTATTTGGATTACTTTTATTAACAATATTAATATTATAAAATGCAAATAAAAAAGCTTGAATTAAAAAAAAGTTATAATTTTCTCTTGTTCTCTTTATGAATAATAATGAAGCATCAGCAGACTGGGAGAGGCCAAACAATGTAACATTGTTTTTATGTTTTTAATTTAAACTAAATTATGTGCTTAAATTTTGGAGTAGATGTTGTTTGTTTAAAGAACAAGTCTTTACTTAGAATAAACCATTGGAATATAAAACTTTTTATAATATAGAATTTGCTAGTTTTAATTCTCAAATATTTTGATTATGTAAGTATCATCAGCCAAAGTATTGCATTACAAGACGATTTATTCATCTTCATAATGTCAAGTGAAGGAGGCGAAAGTGAAATGTTTGCTGCGCAATTATGTGTTGTATCCAATTAAACTAATGCGGTATATTTAATAAGGAAATGCGCGATTTATTAATGAATTAACACTTGCATGAGTTAATAGATTTATCTGTTTGCTATGATAGAGTAAGTACATATTTTATGTGAGAATAAAGCATTTATCTAATAATTCCTATTATTCTTTGATGATGGTGAGTAGGATAAGATTTATTTATAAAATAAAATTGTTCAAAATTGTTTTTTTTTGCAAAGTTTGCCAATCATTTAAAAATTAAAATTTTCCAAAATGGCTTCTACATTTTTTTTAATAAAATCAAGTATGCTGAATCTAAAATTTTAAACCGCAACTCAAAACTCCTGCTGGTTATTGCAGAAATTCAATTTATTCAACAAAATTGTGAATATTTTCAAATTAACAAAAAATTCTATCAAAAATTAAATTTTTCGGAATAGTTTTTTAATTTTTTTAAGTAAAGTCAAGTATGCTGAATCCAAAATTTTTAACCGCGTCTCAAAATTCCTGCTGATTATTGCAGAAATTTAATTTATTCAACAAAAATGCCAATATTTTCAAATTAATAAAAAATTCTAGCAAAAATTAAATATTTCAAAATTGTTTCTTTAATTTTTTTAGTAAAGTCAAGTATGCTGAATCTGAAATTTTAAACAGCAACTCAAAATTTTTGTTGGTTATTGCAGAAATTCAATTTATTCAACAAAATTGCCAATATTTTCAAATTAACAAAAAGTTCTATCAAAAATTAACTTTTTCAAAAATGTTTCTTTAAGTTTTTAAGTATATTCGAGTATGCTGAATTCAAAATTTTAAACCGCAACTCAAAATTCCTGCTGGTTATTGTAGAAATTCAATTTATTCAATAAAATTGCCAATGTTTTTGAATTAACAAAATTTTTTAGAAAAATTAAATTTTTAAAAATTGTTTCTTTAATTTTTTAAGTAAATTCAAGTATGCTTAATCCAAAATTTTAAACTGTATCTCAAAATTCCTGCTGGTTATTACAGAAATTCAATTTATTTAACAAAATTGCCAATATTTTTAAATTAACAAAAAATTCTATCAAAACTACTTGTTTTCAAAATTGTTTCTTTAATTTTTTCAGTAAAATCAAGTATGTTGAATCTAAAATTTTAAACCGCAACTCAAAATTCTTACTGGTTATTGCAGAAATTCAATTTATTTAACAAATTTGCCAATATTTTCAAATTAACGAAAATTTCTATCAAAAATTTAATTTTTGAAAAATGTTTCTTTAATTTTTAAATAAACTCAAGAATGCTGAACTCAAAATTTGAAACTGCAACTCCAAATTCCTGCTGGTTATTGAAGAAATTCAATTTATTTAACAAAAATGCCAATATTTTCAAATTAACAAAAAATTCTACCAAAACTACTTTTTTTCAAAATTGTTTCTTTAATTTTTTCAGTAAAATCAAGTATGCTGAATCTAACATTTTAAACTGCAGCTCAAAATTCCTACTGGTTACTGCAGAAATTCAATTTATTTAACAAAATTGCCAATATTTTTAAATTAACAAAAATTTCTTTTAAAAATAAAAAAATTCAAAACTGTTTCTTAAATTTTTTTAGTAAATTCAAGTATGTTGAATTCAAAATTTTAAACCACAGCTCAAAATTCTTACTGGTTATTGCAGAAATTCAATTTATTCATCAAAGTTGTCAATATTTTCAAATTAACAAAAATTCTAACAAATTTTTTTTTTTCATAGATGTGTCTTAAGTTTTTAAGTAAATTTAAGTATGCTAAATCCAAAGTTTTAAACCGCATCTCAAAATTCCTGCTGGTTATTGAAGAAATTCAATTTATTCAACAAAATTGCCAATATTTTCCAATTAACAAAAATGTATATCAAAAATAAAACATTTTAAAATTGTTTCTTTAATTTTTTAAGTAAATTCAAATATGCTGAATTCAAAATTTTAAACCGCAATCCAAAATTCCTGCTGGTCATTGCAGAAATTAAATTTATTTAAAAAAATTGACAATATTTTCAAATTAACAAAAATTTCTATTAAAAATTAAATTTTTCAAAAATGTTTCTTTAATTTTTTAAGTAAATTTAAGTATGTTGAATTCAAAATTTTAAACTGCAACTCAAAATTCCTGCTGGTTATTGCAAAAATTTAATGTATTCAACAAAATTGCTAATATTTTCAAATTAACAAAAAATTCTATCAAAACTACTAGTTTTCAAAACTGTTTCTTTAATTTCTTCAATAAAATAAAGTATGCTAAATCTAAAATTTTAAACTGCAACTCAAAATTCCTACTGGTTATTGCAGAAATTCAATTTATTTAACAAAATTGCCAATATTTTCAAATTAACAAGAATTTCTATCAAAAATTAAATTTTTCAAAATTGTTTCTTTAATTTTTTAAATAAATTCAAGTATGCTGAATCCAAAAATTTTAACCGCAACTCAAAATTCTTACTGGTTATTGCAGAAATTCAATTTATTTAACAAAATTGCCAATATTTTAAATTAACAAAAATTTCTATCAAAAATTAAATTTTTCAAAATTGTTTCTTTAATTTTTTAAGTAAATTCAAGTATGCTGAATCCAAAATTTTAAACCGCAACTCAAAATTATTACTGGTTATTGCAGAAATTCAATTTATTCAACAAAATTTCTAATATTTTTAAATTAACGAAAATTTCCATCAAAAAATATTTTTTTTAAAACTGTTTCTTTATTTTTTTAAGTAAATTCAAGTATGCTAAATCCAAAATTTTAAACCGTATTTCAAAATTCTTACTGGTTATTGCAGAAATTAAATTTATTCAAAAAAATTGCCAATTTTTTTAAATTAACAAACATTTCTATCAAAAATTAAATTTTTCTTAATTATTTCTTAAATTTTTTAAGTAAATTCAAGTATGCTGAATCCAAAATTTTAAACCGCATCTCAAAATTCTTACTGGTTATTGCAGAAATTCAATTTATTCAAAAAAAAATCCAATATTTTCAAATTAACAAAAATTTATATCAAAATTATTTTTTTTAAATGTTTCTTTATTTTTTTCAGTAAAATCAAGTATGCTGAATTCAAAATTTTAATCCGCAAGTTAAAATTCTTGCTGGTCATTGCAGAAATTAAATTTATTTAAAAAAATTGACAATTTTTTTAAATTAACGAAAATTTCTATCAAAAACTCAATTTTTGAAAAATGTTTCTTTAATTTTTTATATAAATTCAAGTATGCTGAACTCAAAATTTGAAACTGCAACTCCAAATTTCTGCTGGTTATTGAAGAAATTCAATTTATTTAACAAAAATGCCAATATTTTCAAATTAACAAAAAATTCTATCAAAACTACTTGTTTTCAAAATTGTTTCTTTAATTTTTTCAGTAAAATCAAGTATGCTGAATCTAACATTTTAAACCGCAACTCAAAATTCCTACTGGTTATTGCAGAAATTCAATTTATTTAACAAAATTGCCAATATTTTTAAATTAACAAAATTTTCTTTTAAAAATAAAAAAATTCAAAACTGTTTCTTAAATTTTTTTAGTAAATTCAAGTTTGCTGAATTCAAAATTTTAAACCACAGCTCAAAATTCTTACTGGTTATTGCAGAAATTCAATTTATTCATCAAAGTTGCCAATATTTTCAAATTAACAAAAATCCTAACAAATTTTTTTTTTTTTCAAAAATGTGTCTTAAATTTTTTAAGTAAATTCAAGTATGCTAAATCCAAAATTTTAAACCGCATCTCAAAATTCCTGCTGGTTATTGAAGAAATTCAATTTATTCAACAAAAATGCCAATATTTTCAAATTAACAAAAATTTCTATAAGAAATTATTTTTTTCAAAAATGTTTGTTTAATTTTTTAAGTAAATTCAAGTATGCTGAATTCAAAATTTTAAACCGTATTTCAAAATTTTCGCTGGTTATTGCAGAAACTCAATTTAATCAACAAAATTGCCAATATTTTCAAATTAACAGAAATTTCTATCAAAAATTTAATTATTCAAAGTTGTTTCTTTAATTTTTTAAGTAAATTCAAGTATGCTGAATTCAAAATTTCAAACCGTCTTTCAAAATTCCTGCAGGTTATTGAAAAAAATAATTTATTCAATAAAATTGCAAATATTTTCAAATTAACAAAAATTTATATCAAAAATACTTTTTTTTCAAAATTGTTTCTTTAATTTTTTAAGAAAATTCAAGTATGCTGAATTCAAAATTTTAAACCGTATCTCAAAATTCTTGCTGGTTATTGCAGAAATACAATTTTTTCAAAAAAATTTCCAATATTTTCAAATTAACAAAAATTTATATCAAAAATTTATTTTTTTTAAATGTTTCTTTATATTTTTAAGTGAATTCAAGTATGCTGAATTCAAAATTTTAAACCGTCTTTCAAAATTCCTGCAGGTTATTGAAAAAAATCAATTTATTTAACAAAATTGCCAATATTTTCCAATTAACAAAAATTTATATCAAAAATAAAACATTTTAAAATTGTTTCTTTAATTTTTTAAGTAAATTCAAATATGCTGAATTCAAAATTTTAAACCGCAATCCAAAATTCCTGCTGGTCATTGCAGAAATTAAATTTATTTAAAAAAATTGACAATATTTTCAAATTAACAAAAATTTCTATTAAAAATTAAATTTTTCAAAAATGTTTCTTTAATTTTTTAAGTAAATTTAAGTATGTTGAATTCAAAATTTTAAACTGCAACTCAAAATTCCTGCTGGTTATTGCAAAAATTTAATGTATTCAACAAAATTGCTAATATTTTCAAATTAACAAAAAATTCTATCAAAACTACTAGTTTTCAAAACTGTTTCTTTAATTTCTTCAATAAAATAAAGTATGCTAAATCTAAAATTTTAAACTGCAACTCAAAATTCCTACTGGTTATTGCAGAAATTCAATTTATTTAACAAAATTGCCAATATTTTCAAATTAACAAGAATTTCTATCAAAAATTAAATTTTTCAAAATTGTTTCTTTAATTTTTTAAATAAATTCAAGTATGCTGAATCCAAAAATTTTAACCGCAACTCAAAATTCTTACTGGTTATTGCAGAAATTCAATTTATTCAACAAAATTGTCAATATTGTCAAACTAACAAAAATTTCTATCAAAAATTCAATTTTTCAAAATTATTTCTTAATTTTTTTAAATAAATTCAAGTATGCTGAGTTCAAAATTTTAAACCGCAACTTAAAATTCCTGCTGGTTATTGCAGAAATTCAATTTATTTAACAAAAGTGGCAATATTTTCAAATTAACGAAAATTTCTATCAAAAATTAAAAAAATTAAAATTGTTTCTTCAATTTTTTAAGTAAATTCAAGTATGCTGAATTAAAAATTTTAAACCGTATTTCAAAATTCCTGCTGGTTATTGCAGAAAGTCAATTTATTCAAAAAAATTTCCAATATTTTCAAATTAACAAAAATTTATATAAAAAATACTTTTTTTTTAGTTGTTTCTTTTATTTTTTAAGTAAATTCAAATATGTTGAATCCAAAATTTTAAACCGTATCTCAAAATTCCTGCTGGTTATTGCAGAAATTCAATTTATTCAACAAAATTGCCAATATTTTCAAATTAACAAAAAGTTCTATTCAAAATTAACTTTATCAAAAATGTTTCTTTAAGTTTTTAAGTATATTCGAGTATGCTGAATTCAAAATTTTAAACCGCAACTCAAAATTCCTGATGGTTATTGCAGAAACTCAATTTAATCAACAAAATTGCCAATATTTTCAAATTAACAAAAATTTATATAAAAAATACTTTTTTTTTTAATTGTTTCTTTTATTTTTTAAGTAAACTCAAGTATGTTGAATCCAAAATTTTAAACCGTATCTCAAAATTCCTGCTGGTTATTGCAGAAATTCAATTTATTCAACAAAATTGCCAATATTTTCAAATTAGCAAAAAGTTCTATTCAAAATTAACTTTTACAAAAATGTTTCTTTAAGTTTTTAAATAAATTCAAGTATGCTGAATCCAAAATTTTAAACCAAAACTCAAAATTCTTACTGGTTATTGCAGAAATTTAATTTATTCAACAAAGTTGCTAATATTTTCAAATTAACAAGAATTTTTATCAAAAATTAAATTTTTCAAAATTGTTTTTTTAATTTTTTAAATAAATTCAAGTATGCTGAATCCAAAAATTTTAACCGCAACTCAAAATTCTTACTGGTTATTGCAGAAATTCAATTTATTTAATAAATTTACCAATATTTTCAAATTAACGAAAATTTCTATCAAAAGTTAAATTTTTCAAAATTGTTTCTTTATTTTTTTAAATAAATTCAAGTATGCTAAATCCAAAACTTTAAACCTCAACTCAAAATTTCTGCTGGTTATTGCAGAAACTCAATTTAATCAACAAAATTGCCAATATTTTCAAATTAACAAAAATTTATATAAAAAATACTTTTTTTTTAAATTGTTTCTTTTATTTTTTAAGTAAACTCAAGTATGTTGAATCCAAAATTTTAAACCGTATCTCAAAATTCCTGCTGGTTATTGCAGAAATTCAATTTATTCAACAAAATTGCCAATATTTTCAAATTAGCAAAAAGTTCTATTCAAAATTAACTTTTACAAAAATGTTTCTTTAAGTTTTTAAATAAATTCAAGTATGCTGAATCCAAAATTTTAAACCAAAACTCAAAATTCTTACTGGTTATTGCAGAAATTTAATTTATTCAACAAAGTTGCTAATATTTTCAAATTAACAAGAATTTTTATCAAAAATTAAATTTTTCAAAATTGTTTTTTTAATTTTTTAAATAAATTCAAGTATGCTGAATCCAAAAATTTTAACCGCAACTCAAAATTCTTACTGGTTATTGCAGAAATTCAATTTATTTAATAAATTTACCAATATTTTCAAATTAACGAAAATTTCTATCAAAAGTTAAATTTTTCAAAATTGTTTCTTTATTTTTTTAAATAAATTCAAGTATGCTAAATCCAAAACTTTAAACCTCAACTCAAAATTTCTGCTGGTTATTGCAGAAACTCAATTTAATCAACAAAATTGCCAATATTTTCAAATTAACAAAAATTTATATAAAAAATACTTTTTTTTTAAATTGTTTCTTTTATTTTTTAAGTAAACTCAAGTATGTTGAATCCAAAATTTTAAACCGTATCTCAAAATTCCTGCTGGTTATTGCAGAAATTCAATTTATTCAACAAAATTGCCAATATTTTCAAATTAGCAAAAAGTTCTATTCAAAATTAACTTTTACAAAAATGTTTCTTTAAGTTTTTAAATAAATTCAAGTATGCTGAATCCAAAATTTTAAACCAAAACTCAAAATTCTTACTGGTTATTGCAGAAATTTAATTTATTCAACAAAGTTGCTAATATTTTCAAATTAACAAGAATTTTTATCAAAAATTAAATTTTTCAAAATTGTTTTTTTAATTTTTTAAATAAATTCAAGTATGCTGAATCCAAAAATTTTAACCGCAACTCAAAATTCTTACTGGTTATTGCAGAAATTCAATTTATTTAATAAATTTACCAATATTTTCAAATTAACGAAAATTTCTATCAAAAGTTAAATTTTTCAAAATTGTTTCTTTATTTTTTTAAATAAATTCAAGTATGCTAAATCCAAAACTTTAAACCTCAACTCAAAATTTCTGCTGGTTATTGCAGAAACACAATTTAATCAACAAAATTGCCAAAATTTTCAAATTAACAAACATTTATATAAAAAATACTTTTTTTTAAATTGTTTCTTTTATTTTTTAAGTAAATTCAAGTTTGTTGAATCCAAAATTTTAAACCGTATCTCAAAATTCCTGCTGGTTATTGCAGAAATTCAATTTATTCAACAAAATTGCCAATATTTTCAAATTAACAAAAATTCTATTAAAAATGAACTTTTTCAAAAATGTTTCTTTAAGTTTTTAAGTATATTTAAGTATGCTGAATTTAAAATTTTAAACCGCAACTCAAAATTCCTGCTGGTTATTGCAGAAATTTAATTTATTCAACAAAATTGCTAATATTTTCCAATTAATAAAAATTTCTATGAAAAATAAAACATTTTAAAATTGTTTCTTAAATTTTTTAAGTAAATTTAAGTATGTTGAATTCAAAATTTTTAACAGCAACTCAAAATTCTTACTGGTTTTTGTAGAAATTCAATAAATTCAACAAAATTGACAGTTTTTTCAAATTAACCAAAATTTCTATCAGAAATTATTTTTTTTTAAATTGTTTCTTAAATTTTTTAATTAAATTCAAGTATGCTGAGTTCAAAATTTTAAACCGCAACTCAAAATTCCTACTGGTTATTGCAGAAATTTAATTTATTCAACAAAATTGCTAATATTTTCCAATTAACAAAAATTTTTATAAAAAATAAAACATTTTAAAATTGTTTCTTTAATTTTTTAAGTAAATTTAAGTATGCTAAATCCTAAATTTTAAACCGCAACTCAAAATTCCTCCTGGTTATTGCAGAAATTCAATTTATTTAACAAAATTGCCAATATTTTCAAATTAACAAAAATTCTATCAAAAATTATTTGTTTCAAAAATGATTCTTTAATTTTTTAAGTAAATTTAAGTATGCTGAATCTCAATAAAATTGCTGAGATTTTAGTCATTTTTATAAACAATTGATCATAAAACAAAAACAAATTGACAGATTTGATCAAAATTTAATATAAGTAATCTCAAATTAGTACTTAAGAGGCCTATAGTACCAAACAAACAATTTTCAATTTCAAACTATTCTTTAGTAATCCATAAAATTAAAGTTTGTGAACTTTTTACAAAAAAATGTAAATCACGACTTAAAATATTCTACAAATATTATAGAAAGAAACTGTACGGAAGTATAGTAAGCAATAAATATTAAATTACTTTCCGTTCAATTAATTCATACACATTTATATACGCAGTAAACGAAATAATAGACAATTATTTCCGGAATTAATAATTTAACAAACAATTGCAAACAAAATGACTAGTTCCTTGAAAAAATTGCTGTTTTAAGAAAACTAAAATGATTACATATCAACTGCAAACTTAACCAGAAAATATCTATCAATTATACTAAAGGAAATGCGCATTTCCTAATAGCACTTTCATGTTAATTATCTATTAGATTACTTTCAAGTAATTGTAATATTTCTGTTCTAATTTCAACATTTCTCAGGTGTGGTCCGTGGCGGCTTCAACCTGATCAACACGACTGTTTCGAACGTAATTATAAGCGCCGGCTCCGTGACGGATAGAGTACGGAGATTGTTGGAGGAGTTTAGGATACGGATGAATATAGGAATACCTGAATTGGGATTACCTATTCTGGATCCGTTGACTATTGAGAGGCTTGATATTGATTTCAGTCATGAAGCAGTAGCGTGAGTAAACTATATTTAATTTATAATAATAATAAAAAGCAAAAAACATTTAACAAATTCATCAGTAAACGGAATTATAAAAAAAATTGTAAAAAATTAAGTAGTTTCCAATACCTCAAAATCAATGTAGTTACTAAACGTGTCAAATATGTCATTTTGAAATTCAAAGAAAGGTAACAACAAATATTCTTAAACTAGAAACAAATTCATAATTTTGTTATCAACTCATTATTTATCGATTATGACTCAATAAATATCTTCTAATGTTATCGAAATAGTTTTAATAGGGTCAAGGCGTATAAGTAATGTATGTACACATAATATTTGTTTTATAAAGTGAACCTAATTTATTTAAGCTAGTACATTAAGATTCTTATACTGTCTTGTAAAATTTTGGCATAAATAAGTATTGTTCCGGGTACACAAATTAGTATTTGTATAGTTTAGTTTATTTTATGGGAATATTTAAAGTTGTCATGTAAATATTAATGGACACATTTGATTAAATATTCATTCTTGTTTGATTTAAGTCATAAATCAATCCAAAAAATAACATAATTAGTTGAGTAAATTTACATAGCAAAAAAGTAATTGTGATTTCCTAACAAATGTTAGATTTTGTGAATAAAAAATCAATTAAAATTCTGTGAGAATTGAACCAAGTATTTTTAAAAATTGTGACTCAGTTTTTTATGAATAGAATTTTGCATTTTTTTCTGGCCAAGTTTTGTTTTTTTTTGACAATAATGAAATACTTTGTAAACAAATTTTGTCATTTTTAACATTTTGTTAAAAGAATTTTGTACTTTTCAACAGTTTATGCCAGAAAAAACCTAACTTTCTAACAATATTTTGCACTTTTTAGCTATTTTGACCAGATTTTGGTGTTTTCTAACCAAATTTTAATGTTTTAAAGCCGAATTTTGCCAAATTTAAATGAATGTTACATTAAAAATTACACAAAATTGCCATTTTTATACTAATTTTTAATAAAATCGCTCAGAAATGTAAATTATTGAATAAAATTTGCACAAAAAACATATTTTCTTGTAAAATTGATCAAAAAATATCATTTTTTATACTAAATTTGTAGAAAAACGCTCAGAAAAATTATTATTTTTGCATAAAATTTGCCATTTTTATACTAATTTTGAATAAAATTGCTCAAAAATGTAAATTGTTGAATGAAATTTGCACAAATAACATATTTTCTTATCAAATTTATCAAGAAATACTATTTTTTGTACTAAATTTGTACAAAATCGCTTAGAAAAACTAATTGTAGCATGAAAATTGTCATTTTTTATACTAATTTTGAGTAAAATTGCTCAGAAATGTAAATTGTTGAATAAAATCTGCACAAAACACATACTTAACTTACTTTGTGCAACACTGCAGATTTTTGAGCTATTTTAGATCATATTTGTTTAATAAATAAGTTTTATGTGCAATATAAATGAACATTTGTAATTTCTGAGCGATTTTTACGCGACTTTTAATTAATTTCCTGCATTTTTTAACAGTTTTAGATTTTAATTGTGCAATAAATGAGTTTTGTGTGCAATTTTGGATAAGCTTTATTATGTTAATAGGTTTTGTGTTGCAAATTTGAACTTCAAAACTATTTTATGCGCGATTTTTATTAAGTTTTGTGCAACATTTGCAATTTCTGAGCGATTTTAGATCACATTTGTGTAAGAAATGAGTTTTATGTGCAAAAGAAATGAACATTTGATAGAATAACATCACTTTTCAATGTTTATTATTAAATAAAATATGTATTACATAAATTAAGTATAAAAATTGTTTTCAATAAAGATAAATGCGATGTTCATGTTATCATTACAATCAATAATAGGTTAAATGCAACAGTGCAGTACAAATAGTTCAAGGAGGAAATAGTTATGAATAAATATAATAAAAAATTATAATACATACATATATGTTTGCATTTTTAGTGGGTTGTTTGAACTTTTAATTGCAATACTCAATCGCTTCTAATTTAACATAATGACTCATTAGAAATTAGCAACAATTGTCTATACAAATTGGAAATAACATTATTATGCAGCAGATGAATTGCAAAATTGCTTTTTGATTCAAATTAGTTTAGCATCGTGCCAAAATAAACATACTAATCATCGCTTTAAAAAACTAATTATGATAACAAAACGTATTAAATATTAAATCAATTATCAATCAATATCTAAGGCTTAATATCTTCTAAACTTTTACTAAAATTTTTGCTACAAAATTTGTTTTTGTCGCTTTAAATTGTCATAATTATTTGTTATGACAACTAAAGTTGTCAAAAACACATTTTAAATGGAATCAAAAAATAATTTACAATTAGAAACAGAAACACTACCCGATGAAGCCAACGAAAATGCACCATCAACATCAAACTTATCATCATCATCAAATTCCCTATTCCGCTTTCAAGTCGAAGAATTATCATGGCGGGAAACAATATGGAATAATATGGTACGATTAAGCGATTCCGATTATATGGAAACGATGGATTATAAAACAAAGAAAATTAACAAAATATGTGAAATCAAAAATAGTCCTCTAATTGATTATTTGGAAGTAAGAGTATTTTCAATTTTAATAGATATAATGGAAGAAGTATTATTCAAAGCTATAGATACTAATAGCTTGAAATATCAAAAAACTACGTTTAATGGATTGGATCATATTGCTGAAATGTTGTGGAATTGGAATCCTTTATATCCGGAAAGGAGAGATGGTTATAAATTTATACATGATATGGATTGGGTTCAAGAATTTCTTGAAGATAATCCGAGACCGTTTTTTCCTTTATCGTGGATTTTTTCTAGAGATATTGCTGCTACTAAAATACAATCATATGTAAGAGGTTATTGGGTTAGGAGGAGAGATGATGTGCAAGAAATGAGGCAATTTTGGATTCAATTGAAGAAGGAGAAAGAAGAAGAAGATATTTATCCAATGGAAGCCGATGCGGATCAGGAAGAACAATATATTGATAATGAGAATTATTATTGAGTAAATTTTTTATAATAATTTTGTTTTCTTTAAAATAAAACCACATAACATGCACATAAACATCAGAAATGATTCACAATTTGTAAACCGCAATATACGTTAATTGTTGTCATTTAATAAACTGCTAAATGTATAATTAAATACATTTATCACTAATTAAATGTTGATGCTATTTATACATCTTTTTTATTAAAATGCGCATCATGCAATTGTAATTCAGGCAATAATAAATAATTTTGTATATGGTGCCCAAGGTAAAATGACCCGAAATACATTTTGAAAGTATATAATATATTCTACGCACGGGATCTTAGTTGTGACATTAAATCATCCATTGCTGGTAGAAAGTCATAAAATAATATTTTTATGAATCGCCATTTATGCTTTCAAAAATAGTAATTGTTAGTTAAATTTAATTACTTAATTTACATTCAAAGACGCACGGATTGTATGTTTTGGTATTGAAAAGGTACTGAAGAATGTAAATACAGTTTTGTAAACAAAGTAATTGCAATAAATTGTTTAAAACTATTAATTGTCAAATTATACTGAAATCCAATGCACCGTTTGGGAGTTACAAGTTTTTAATGTAACCAGCAAATCGATTTCTTGAGTTACATGAACTCAAACAAATTGAGGTCATGCAAAATTTAGCGTATCAATTTTGATACAAATTGTGTAGTTGGTACCTACAATAATGGAGTAAATTTGTGCCAAATTATACTAAAGTTCAATGCACTGTTTGGGAGTTACAAGTTTTTATTGTATCCAGTAAGCCTCTTCGTTGTGTTACATGAACTCAAACAAATTGAGGTTATGCAAAATTTAGCGTATCAATTTTGATACAAATTGTGTAGTTGGTACCTATAATAACGGAGTAAATTTGTGCCAATTTATACTAAAATCTAATGCACCGTTTGAGAGTTACAAGTATTTATTGTATCCAGCAAGCCTTTTTCTTAGCTTACATGAACTCAAACAAATTGAGGTTATGCAAAATTCGGCGTATCAATTTTTATACATATTGTGTAATTGGTACCTATAATAATGGAATGAATTTGTGCAAAATTATATTGAAATCCAATGCACCGTTTGGGAGTTACAAGTTTTTATTGTATCCGACAAATCATTTTCTTGGATTACATTAACTCAAACAAATTAAGGACATGCAAAGTTGAGCGTATCAATTTTGATATAAATTGTGTAGTTGGTACCTATAATAATGAAGTAAATTTGTGCCAAATTATACAAAAATCCAATGCATCGTTTGGGAGTTACAAGTGTTTATTGTATCCAACAAGCTATTTCTTGGGTTACATGAAATCAATTAAAATGAGGTTATGCAAAATTTGGCGTATCAATTTTTATACAAGTTATACCATTAATACCTTAAATAACAGAGTATATTTGTGCAAAATTGTAGCAAATTCTAATGCACTGTTTGAGAGTTACTAATTTATAATGTATCCAACAAGCGTCTTAATTGGGTTATATGAAGTCAATAAAGTTAAAATTATGCAAATTTTAACTTATCGATTTGTATGCAAAGTATGCAGTTGGTACCTATTATAATGTACTCGATTAGTACAAATTTGTAGCAAAATCTAATGCAGAATTTGGAAGTTATAAATTTTTAATGTATCCAGCAAATCTCGTTCTTGGGATACATGAAGTCAATTAAGTTAAGGTTATGCAAAATTTAGCGTATCGATTTGTATACAAATTATGCAGTTGGTACCTAATATAATGTACTCTATTAGTACAAATTTGTAGCAAAATCTAATGCAGACTTTGGAAGTTACAAATTTTTAATGTATCCAGCAAATCTCTTTCTTGGGCTACATGAAGGCAATTAAGTTAAGGTTATGAAAAATTTAGCGTATCAATTTTTATAGAAATTATGCAGTTGGTACCTAATATAATGTACTCTATTAGTACAAATTTGTAGTAAAATCTAATGCAGACTTTGAAAGTTACAATTTTTTAATGTATCCAAGAAATCTCTTTTTTGGGATACATAAAGTCTAATTAAGTTGAGGTTATGCAAAATTTAGCGAATCGATTTTTGTACAAATTATGCAGTTGGTACCTATTATAATGTACTATATTAGTACAAATTTGTAGCAAAATCTAATGCATACTTTAGAAGTTACAAACTTTTCTCTAACAAGCATCTTCCTTGGATTGTACATAAAGCCAATTAAGTTGAGGTTATGCAAAATTGAGCGTATCAATTTATATGTATTTTATGGAGTTGGTACTTATAGTAATGGAGTTTATTGGTGCCAAATATGATCAATATCTAATGCACCGTTTTGGAACAATTATATTCAACAAATTCATTTATTTTTTCTTTTGCAGATTAAATGGATATGTGGAGAACGTAGAAGTCAGACATCTGTCCAGATTCAAATTGGATTACGTAGAATTTGATTTGTCAAATAGATTAGCACTAAATCTAACATTTCCTATATTAGACGTTAAGGGGGATTATGATATTAAAGGAAAATTTGGTAATCTGTTCAAAATTTTTGGAAAAGGACCATTTTGGTAAGAGATATTAACCACACTTTGTAGTAAGTTGAAATAAACCTATTAAAGCAAAAATGATAACTCATTCGGGCTTAGTAAAATTGAATCCCTGCATTTCTTACTTATATTCTAGTACTTTCTA
This sequence comes from Tachinus rufipes, assembly GCA_963932245.1. Lineage (NCBI taxonomy): Eukaryota > Metazoa > Arthropoda > Insecta > Coleoptera > Staphylinidae > Tachinus > Tachinus rufipes. The sequence continues at coordinate 105,500,298 of OZ010746.1, read as the reverse complement.
ATTATTTGTTTGTTCCAGGTTAAGATTATATGAATTAAAATTGGGAACGGTATCACAATTAAGAAATAATTTAAGACGCCTACCAGGAATCTATGTTGAAGATTTAAAAATAGAAGTTAAATTAAAGAAAGTTGAAGTTAGTATAATTTATTATTATTTCATCAAGAGAGTAGAACCAGCAAATTATAGTTCTATGAGCTTATGTCACAATGACACAACAAAAAACCACCAAACCAGTTAGTGGATGAAAGTGTTGCAAATAGAAATCCTCTTTTTATTCGATGGTAAAGTCTTGAAGTACTCTTATAACTCAATAGATGTAAATTCCAAAAATAGGGCTAGAAGCATTTTTTTAGATACCTAATGTTGGTTAACATTATCATGTAAAAACTCCTTTGTTTATTGTTTGTCTTGTTTGGCATAATCAGTCCTTTTCCACTTCATATTAAATAAAACTTCTACATTGGCCTTGTTTGGCGGGTAGAAACTGTTAGTGTCTTAATCATTATAATCTTGCAGAGATATTTAATCCGATAAATAAACGCAAAATAAATTCAATTCTACCGAAGCTTGTTCTCTATATTTTCGGTCTTTCATTCTATGATAACGACAATATTTTTGCGCGGAATTTACAGAGTATATGAAATCAAATTAGGTTAAGACAACATCATTACCATAATTTGCTAAACCATTCTGTTCCAGAATAACTTTGAAAATTTAATGAACGATACCGAATTAGGAGAAGTGATCAACAAAGCAATAACACAATTAACGCCTACTGGCATTGACACTGTTTGGGATCAAATTGAACCTGCCGTTTCTGTAATTGTCAAAGATGTAAGTAAACAAAAATAACAGTCTCTACACTCTGAATTAATGCCAAACACCGACGTAGAGATGGCGCTAGTTTACATTTCGTAAAAAAATATTGCAAAATTATGACTTACCTTTTTTCAGATAATAAACAGCAAACTCCAAGACCTGGAACTTTCCAATCTAGTCGGTCGATTCTTCAACCTCTTCAAATTCAATTTGAACCAACGCAGACTGATCTTAAGGACATGATACTTACCTACACAACATCTCATTGTTTTGTTTTTATTGTATATTTATAGAAAAATATTGTTATGAAATTGTGATACAGTATTAAGTATGATTTTGTACATATTTATGTATAAAACACAAAATTAATCTAAATTAAAATAAAATTAATTAAATGTAAATACATAAGTACAAAGAATAACATTTGGTATGAGTGAATTTGCTAGCTAATTATAAATTAAGCACCTCTTCATATTGGCAGGAAAGCTGTTAATATTGAACACAAAATATTATTAGTCATGTTTTATAATTAAAGTTACAAAACATGATTAATAATAATTAAAATTCGTCGTGAATATAATGCTTATTTGATTCAATAATTCTTTTAACTTGTTCTACAATTCCATCTGGATCCTGGGATGAAATTTTGTACCAATTATCAATAGATAAGTACAATATGACTGTTGGGTAACTATTCACCCTCATTTCTCCACAGAATCTTCTATCAATTTCACAATCCAATTTGGCTGTATTGACAACTCCTTCTAAATTCTAATTAATATATTAATTAAATTATTAAAAATCAATTTGATCAAAATACTTACTTCCGCAACGATTCTATAATCGGGTTCGAAATGAACACAATGTCCACACCATGGCGCATAGAAATCAACCAACCAAGGCATTGCTGGAGTGCGTTTAATAATTTGTTTTCTGAATTCGTTTGAATCCAATGTTTTTACTTTAGATGGAAGGAAGCTTAGTAGCCAACTTTTCATTTGTAGTGCTTCTCTGTGTCCATTGTACATACTAAAATTGCATACAATTAGTACTATTTAATCAAATAAAATAAATACTTACGCAACCGTATTGAGTCCTTTTGATCCAAAAGGATATAATCTAATTGTTGGATAGCTGCGGACATTTTGAGCCGAACATAGATCGGGTTGAGTTTCACAATTTACGGACGCTATTTTTATGTTTGTAAATTGTTTCATCTAAACAAATTAAGATAAAGTTTGCGCAACTATTAATTCAATCTTTACACTAACCTGTTTAGCCAAAGTCCTCCAATGTATGGCCAATCTTTGACACGGACCACACCAAGGTGCAAAGTAATCAACAAACCACATTTCATCTTCCGGTTTCCTCATCAATTCGGCAAAATTGCTACTATCCAATGAAATAACTAAAAAAACAAATCAATTAAAACCAATTATAAACCATTTCCAAATTTCTTACCCATCGGACTCAACATATCCTCAACAAATTCAACAATACTAACTTCAGATAAAACCCCATGAAAATGTTGCTGGTAACTAATAGTCGTATTATAGAAAATTGTTGTTGGATACGATCTAACACCTTCTTGTGCGCATAAGCTGGAATGCAGTGTACAATCAACAGTGCCGAATTGAATTTGATCAGGAGTGAAATGTTGACTGGCTTTGCGCATTTCTGGCATCAATTTCCTGCATGGAGGACACCAAGGGGCGTACCAATCAATAAACCAAATTTCACCTACAAATTGAAGCTATAAAATCTAATTTAATCATCAAAACACAAACAGTACCGGCGTTATTTTTAATATTATTAAAATCAGCCGGAGATAACGCATGCAAATTAGTCGATTTGCTGCTATCTCTGGCAAAAGAAGCAACTTCATGAAGCACATCTCTTCCATGATGTAGTTCAAAAGCACCGCCATCTTTTAGCACACCCCAAGCTGGATAATGCGATACATGTAATGTTGAGCATAATCCGGAACTCTTACCGCAATGTATTAAACCTATAAAAAAATTTCATTAATCATCAATTAATTAACAAATTGATACCAAATTTACCTATATTGATATTCGATATCATTGTAGGCAATCGTTTCAATTGTAAATTTAAATCAGTGGCTGTTCCCAAATAGAAACAAATCAACCATGGTTTTGAATCTCCAGTTCTTAATTGTGTTCGGATATCTTTAAATTTATCTTCGTCTAAAATTTCGGGATTCGGTAGCAAATCTAAAATTTTGTTTAGAATTTCTTTGGCATCAGATCCATCAATTGAGTGCAGTTTTGGTGCTTTTTCGTTTTCTTTGTATTGATAGAATATTATTGGATTTGATTTATGAGATTCGTGGATTTCGCTGCATAGATTTGGATCGCTAATATAACCGACTGGCATCAAACCTTCCTGAAAATAATAGGGGTAAAACAAAAATTAAGTTGAAATAGTATAAACCAAAATATTTGTAACCTACTTACCAAAGTAGCTGTAAGCTTCAAACGAGTTTCCTTTTCAGGACAAAGAACATTATCTACAGTACACAAAAATAGCAACCACTGTTTATTTTTAAAATCATTATCATGCCAATCACCACTTGAAATTAATTCCTCCACCACTGTTACCCTTGAAAGCACAAAATCTTTGAGATCTTCTAATTGTTTACTTCCTCTATATTGCTCCCCTTCATATAAATGGGCCTAAAAATAAAAACATTATTAATTCTGTTTCTGCATATTATTACAATTAGGTAGGTACCTCTTTCTCATAATAAAGCAAAGTTGGATATGCATTAATACTTAATGATCTACATAAAGCCAAATCTTCCTCGCAGTTAACAGCAGCTATTCTGATAACACCTTCCAATTCAACTGCCAATTTTCTCCAAGCAGGAGCTAATGTGTGGCAGTGTGTACAGTGAGGAGAATAGAAATTTATGAACCAGGCTTGATTCGTGTCCAATACATTCAATTCTATAAAAGAAAATTGATGAAGTTCTTGATATAGTTTAGGTTTTTATACATTTTGTCAATGGAATTAATACAATAAATGTGTTTCTATACATTTTATGCTTTAAATGGGCATTTTGAACCAATTTTATCTGAATTTCTTGCAAAAATTGCGAGTTTTATAGATTTTCTACGCGATTTTTACTGAAGTTCTCAAAATAGTTAAGTTTTTATACATTTTGATAATGGAATTAATACAATAAATGTGTTTTTATACATTTTATGCTTCAAATAGGCTTTTTGGACAAATTTCAGATCAGATTTTGAAAAAATAACTTTAAACAAAGCAAAAAAACACGACTATTTTGACAAATCTCTGCACAATAAAGTAAGAATTCTTAAGCATACTTACCATAATCCGCTATACTTAGTGTAGCTATAAGTGGATCATCATCATACAATCCAAAATCATTCTGATAGTACGAATAGCTATGATATTTAGGTGTGCTTCCCTTATTTGGAACTTCACCGTATATATCATAAGATTTTCTAGCATCTGGGTCTTTTAGTACTTCATATGCTTGTGTGACTTCAAGGAATTTCTCATCTGCTTCTTTATCACCCTGAAATCGTAATAATTTTTGCACATGTTCTTCATTCAATCTATTTTAATCTCAAATACAAATTGTATTACTTACTTTATTTTTATCTGGATGCAGTTTCACAGCTAACGTTTTGAACGCTTTTCTAATTTCTTTAACAGTTGCATCTTTGGCCACGCCTAGTAACTTATATAGATTCTCTTCTTTGGATAAAATGACTGTGATGGGTACGAATAATACTATGAAGAATAGGAGTTTCCTTAAAGAGAAATTATGTTTTGGCATATATATATTTAACAAAAGCAACAAGCAATGCAAGCATACAATAGAATGTGTAAAAATAGAACAAACAATATTTCCGTGTATATTAAGTTGGCTATTATAGTGTTTGGAGTAGTGTATCTAGTGACGGAGCTAGAATTTTTGAGCTCCACCCCAAAATATTGAAAAGAGCCCACTCAGAAACAGTTTAAAAATAAAATACAATTTTGAAATAAACGTCGGAAGACCATTCCGCATTGCAGACCGTCGCTTACAGTTAGCTCCGCCGATAAACGTTTCAACTAAGTGACGTAATACTGAATTAAAACCAATGCAATATTTCTCTTGTTTCTTCAGCACTTCTTTTCACATAATAAGTAGCAAAAAACCAAAGTAATTTAAATAAAACTCTACTTGCATCTTTGAATATCTTTTAGATGACTTGCAAAGCATGCAAAACGTCCTTCTGCAAAACCTTTTAAGGCCTTCTCTCAATATTTCTGAGCACAGAACAGTTTTTAGATGAAAGAGAAGCCAGGTAAGTTTGAAAACATACCACTCTCAGTTTATATTTCAAACTAAATAACAAATATTCATTAACTATTACACTACAAACAATAATTAACAATTAAATTATAAAAATAATATTAAAAAACCATAAAATATTTTAATTTACAACTTATTGTTCGTAATACTTATTTAACACGAAATGCAAACATACTAAAGTAAATAATAGTGATTCAAACAATACAAAATAAATTTAATACAAATAATTGAATTAAAAAAATTATGTTCCAAACACGTATTCTGATCAGCTCAACATTGACTAATTTGGAACCAAATTGCATCAATTTCCAATGTATTGTTATTCTCAGAACCATTTCTGACAGTTCAGGAACATTTTATGACAGTTTAAGTCTATTTTGTAATATCAATAATAGTTTAAGAACACATTGTTTAGTCTAAGAACACTTTCTGATACTTTTGGCATTTCAGGAACATTTTATAACAATTCAAGAACATGTTGTCATTTTAAGTACAATTTCTGTCAGTTTAAGAACGTTTTATGAAGATTTTAGAAGTACATATGCCTTGACCCATTTTGCATTATTAAAAAAACACAAATTTTGACTTTTAAAGAAAAAATTTTGGTGACGCCACTGGAATATTTTAATACCCTAGAGAAATTGTTTTGAAAAATCGCAAAAAAAAACTTCGGCCCTGGTAAGAGTAAAGTGTCACTTTTAAATTTACAGCGACCGTACTTACCGACCGATTTTGGGAAAAAAATACGTAACTCGCGCTTTGTGATCGGAATAATAGAAAAATTACTGGATTATCGTTTTAGAACGACAATAAAGTAGATTTTGAGCATAATAACGCCTGATTTTACCAATAAAACACAGGATTTATTCATATTCAAGCTTGATTTGGGCGTATAATACCAGATTTATGTATAAATAGCCGGATTTATGGATCAAAAAGCCAGTGGCGTAGCTAAGATTTGTACAGCGCTGCAAAAAGCCGTATTTTTGCAAAATAAGATGGATTTAAATATTAAACATCAACATTTTGCACAAAACGCTAAATTTCGTCATATAAAAACCGAATTTGTGCTAATATAAAACTGGATTTATGTATTAAAAATTTAAATATATGTTTAATAACCAAATTTAAGCTTCAAATCCAAAAAAAATATTTGAATTAACAATTTATGCAAAAAAAAATATGATTTTAGCAAACAAAGTTTGATTTGAGCATAATACTCGCCGAATATAAGCTTTAAAAGCACAAAAACCGGCCTTATGCATTAAAAGTTGAAATTTATGCACAAAAAGCTTTATGAATAATTTTTGAAAAGCATCAATAGCCGGATTTATGTATAAAAAGCTTGGAGGTGGGGACAGATATTATTCAATTTGCGATGGTAAATAGATCAAATTTCAATGAATGAAATCATTTCTATTTTATAAATTATTAGAACGTTTAAATTAATAATTAAAATTATAACACTATTTAAAAATAACATTTCATTTATAAATATAAATTACTTTAAATTTATAATTAAATTATTAATATCAAAGCAATCACTGCAAACTGACGTGTAATTGCAGTTATATTTAGGTTATGGATCATGTGTACATGTTTAATGAAATAAGCCGGTTAATAATTAAATTAAAATTGTACTTACATTGTAAATGAGATTCTTGTACTAAAAACAACACACCATGTGTCTCGAATGAGTGAATTACTTCATACGTTGCATGTTATCGCTCGATAATGAAAGAGCAGTGTTATTCACCCACTCGCAGACGTAAACACCAACACAATACACTTCCTGGTTTATGTTACAGCCAGCCACACATTCAACATAGGCAACTAAAGTTGCACACAAAAATGTAATTGAGAATTTTAAATTAATACATGAATTTTGTACCATCTATGTAATTATTATGTTTTAAATATATTTATTTACATCTTTAAAAACGTTGGCAACGTTTAAACAATGTTATATTATCATCAAAAATAACCTACGAGAATACAACAAAGAAAAATAAATTTTATTAAAGTTAACCGTCGAGAACACATAAAAGAATGTAGATATGTTATAATACACGTAAAAATTGTTTATTTTATTGTAACATTGTTAAAGTTGAACTATTTTACTTTATTTGATGTTTTAATTAATAATTAATATTGGAGATTGTCCGTACTGAATAAATAAATTGTTTTTATTATTTTAGTTTAGTTGGCAACAGCGCGCAAAACGTTGTTAATATAATGAAGTGAAGTTAATTACAAGTTATTTAATTACATTATTAATAAAAATTTAATTACATGCAGTAGCAAGTTCTTAAAAAAAATCAGATGAGTATGAACAAGGTTGATTAATAAAATAAGTTAAAGCTATCTTTAATTTATAAGTCAAGTTAGTTGATTAGTTAAAATGCTATCTTCAAGTTATAACTGAAGTTAGTTGATTAATTTTAATTATAAGTGAAGTTAGTCGATTAATCAAAAAATGCTGTTTTCAAGTTATAACTGAAGTTAGTTAATTAATGAATTCCGATTTTTTTTGCGATTACAAATGGCCGCCTGTCAAAACATAAAAATCCAGCAATTTTTTTAAGAATGCACTTAACTTCATGTTATTGATTTTTTATTAATAAATTGACACTATCTATAATTCTTTATACAATTATATATATAATTATGGATGGAACTTTAAAAAGTCTGTAAAACGCACAAATGATCATCAATTTTATTGCAGATTGAAATTTTAAAAATATTTTTAGTTTTTCTTTATAATTGACGCAAAAATGTACGAATTAATCGTTTTAAAAAAATAGTTAGGTTATATTGTAAATGCTATTTCTCACATTTTATGTGTTAATTACAAAGAAAACCTTAAAATATTCTTAAAATTTTAATCTACAATAAGATTGATGATATTTTGTGCATTTTACAGACTTTTTAAGATTTAAATATTTTTTTATATATATATATATATATATATATATATATATATGTATAATTCAAGATATAATTATTGACGTGTAATACGGGCATAAGTATTATTATTAAAATAACTGTAAATTTAAAGTTTACCTAAACTTAAATGAGATTTTATAGTTATTAAACCACACGCCAGTTCTATAATGAAGCAGATCAGATGTGGTGTGGTTATGTTTGTATTTCTAACTTCACTTCATAATGTACTAACAACGTTACGCGCGCTGTTGTCAAACAACTTACAATAATTTAAAGCTTAAATCAATTTATTTATTCAGTACTGACAATTTCCATTGTTAATTATTAATTAAACCATCAAATAAAGTAAAACTATCCAACTTTAACAGTATTACACTAAAATAAACAATTTTTACGCGTTTTATAACATTCTACATTCTTTTATGTGTTCTTGATGGTTAATTATAATAAAATTTATTTTTCTTTATTGTAATATCTAAGGTTATTTTTTATGATATTTTATATTTTTGTCAAACGAAAAAAGTTAAACCAATTTGAACATTGTGCGATTTTATTTTTAATAAAATATAAGTAGAATTTTACATTTTCAACAGTTTTATGACCAGATTTTGGTACTTTGGTTCAATATTTTAATGCTTCATAAACGGTTGTTATACAAAATGTGTAATTTTTTAGCAATTTTCAATTAATTTCATACAAAAATGCATTTTCTCAGCAATTTTTGATAAATTTGTTGCAAAAAGTGCATCTTCTAAACAATTTTTTTTATATATTTTGTACAAAACGTGTAATTTCTCAACAATTTTTGCACATTTCAACAGTTTACGACTAAAATTTGTTAATTCTAACAATGTTTTAATATCAAATTTAAAAAAATATATAATAATGTATAGTCGCGGGTATAGTTTAACAGATTATGGCCAGATTTTGATGCTTTCTAACAATATTCTGATGTTTTAAAGCGTGATTTTGAAATCTTTGACATTTTATGAATAAAATTTTGCTTTTTTTAACAATATTTTGATATTTTTGAAAGATTTTAGTTCTATTTAACAATATTTTTGATGTGTCATAGCCAGATTTTTCTGTTTTTAAGAAGAATTTTACACTTTATAATTTTATTTTGGTGCTTTCTGACAATTATTTAAATTATCAAAACAGATATTGACATTTTATGAACAGAATGTTGTACCTTTTAACCAAGTTTTGGTTCTATTTAAAAATATCTATTTTATTCATGCTATTTCTAACAATATTTTTATATTTTTTTACTAGATTTTGTAATTTTTGATGTTTTAATTGTTTTTTATCGGATTTTGGTTCTTTCTCACAATGTTTTATGACCAGATTTTGTTATATTTTGCACTTTTCCACAATCTATGGTTATACTTTTGGTTCTTTCTGATAATGTTTTAATATTTTATATTCGGATTTTGCTTTTTCTTACTCTATAGATTGATTTTTGTACTTTTTAGCAGTTTTTGGCCGAATTTTGGTACTTTCTAACAATGTTTTGATGAAATTTTGCTACTTTTGACATTTTAGAACTAGAATCTTCAATTTTCACCAGTTCATGACAAAATTTTATACCTTTCTAACATAATTTTGATATTTCATGGCTGATTTTGCTATTTTATATATCCCCTGACAAAAATCGTTTCAACAGTTTATGGCCGGATTTTTAACAATATTTTGTTCTTTAAAAAAAAACTTAAACCAAAAATTCGGTTTTTTTCGGTTTCGCATTAGATTTTAAGAACAGATTTTCATTTTTTTTTTATTAAATCAAATTCTCACGCTGCTACTAATTTTTTCAAAATTATGTGTTTTAGTTTAAATTGTAGCTAAAAAGCGGTAAAATCTGTAATTCTATAGAAAGATGTGCAGGATGGCGTAAACATTGATTATTTTTGAGGTCTCTTGCGGTGAGTTTTAGAAAAGGTGAAGAAAACATTCGAAGGACCACAGTAGAAGAAGTTACCCAACGATTTATAGTTGAACAATTCTTTGAAGTCTTAAATGACATTTGACATTTATTCATTTGTGTATAATAGCTACAAAAACACACGGTGGAGAAAACATTAAATTATTCGATGAGTAACACTTGCGTGGGTGGATGAGTCACAGTAGAAGAAGTGACAAACTTAAATTTAAAGCAAAGCTTGAAATGGATTCATTCTTGTTAGCAATTATGAAGTGGGGTCCGTGGGATTGCATAATTTTGTTAGAGCAGAAGCTAATTCTAATTTTATAAATATAGTTCTAAATGCAGCAAAGCTTGAAATGGTTTCATTTTGTTGTAAATTGTGCAGCGGGGCCTGTAGGATTGCATTGGTAAACTGGGGAACCATTTTATTTCACTTATCCAAAGTTTTTGAACATCAAGGCGAAATAGTTGTAATCGTTCAATGTAATTTATTTGCGTGTTGGCTGCATCTTATTACAAATTTAAGTTTCAGGTGGATGCACACAACAAAAATACTCGTTCCAACGGCGGTCCGTGTATTGTGTTTGTTACTGAGATATCTTCATTGCAATTGTACTACAAAGCCAGCCAGTTATCAAAAGAAGCAACATTAACTAATCGGTATATTCAGCAATCATTATTAACAGAGTTGTATCTACTTTTTTCAGGTTAATTCTCGGACGTGGTTTCCAATTAAAAAATCCTTTTTCTTATACTTTATGGTTTTTCTACTACCCTACACTACAAATTAGATACATCTTAGGTAAGTTCAATCAAATAAAAACGATTTAAATAGTACATAAATATATTTGTACACAAACACAGAAATTTTATGATGTTAATAGCTGATTATCGACCGTTTATTTATTTTTTTATTAAAACTATGTTTTATAGACAATACTTTGATAAAATATATGAATTTCTTAATAAATATTACATGTAATATAATAATGCCAATATAGTCTATTCAATTTCAAAGTAGAGTGCAGGAAATCAAACATTAGCATCAGTTGCACATCCACCGTTTCATGAATGTTAAATGCTTAACTGTTATCTGTAAAAATAGAGTATTTATGTATCCCCCTCTACCTTAAAATTGAACATACCATAGAAAACATATATTAATTACCCATTAATCCGTTTAGCAAATATAAATAATCAGTCCACAGATTGTGCAGTAACAAACATATAGTTATCCATTAATCTGCAAATATAATCAGTCAACAACAAATCATACATTAATAAAATAGTACAATACTGGAAAAAAATATATAAACATCAATTACAATTTTGATAATAATATGATTATCAATTAAATATTTAGGGCAACTTCTTCATTGTTAATATATCCTTAACAACTTCCGGTACATCTAATTGCATCAAATAATTATAATATTTAAAAGCAACATTATTAACATAAACGAATTCATGTCGTATATGCGCTCTAAAGCAATCCCGACTCAATGTTTTTAAAGTTGGAACTGACTTGAATTTTAATTTTGGTCGATACAAATTTGGAAAGCATAAATATAATAATAAGAAACCATTCTTTAAAGATAACTTTTCCATATCCCGAATGACAATAGTAAGACGTAAATACACTTCAAATCGATTATCAAAACCAAAATAATTAAAAATATTTTTTAAATCACAACAACGTAATTCGTTGTTGTACATTAATAGCATATATAACAATTTAATTTGTTCATCGATTGAAATATCTAAACGAATACATTGTTTAATAAAATCCATATGGAATTCATACATTCCAAAACCAAACAATTCGTAAGCCAATTTATGCTCAAAAAATAAATTACAACAATAAACAAATCTTTTTGCATTTGTAGTTTGCAATAAAACATAACTATTGAGGAAACAAACATTACTTAAAATTGTTTCATCATTGCAATGGGTAAACATATATTCAAATAATTCAAAAGAATGCATTACAGATGGTTCTAAACAAGAAAGCCTATAACCGTTTGTCCAATTGATATCAGCCCCATGCTCAATCATATAAAACACATCTGGGCTTTTATTTATAATGGCCAACAAAAAATACGAATAATAAGTATTTCCTACATTGATAATCATATTAAAATCAATTACATAAGGTAATAATATACTACAAAGTTCATCATATTTCAATTGTAATGCATAGGAGAAAGAACTTTCACCATTAATAATAGGTGCATTAACATCAGCACCGTAATAAAGAAGCATGCATATCAAATTCAACCAAATTTCATATTGACTATCTAAAAATGATCTGTAAGATTGTACAGCTTTTGATAATAAAAAATCTATGATGCAATAACTATAATCATTACTCTCCAATAAGATTCGTCCTATATCAATTGTAATTTGTAAATCCCTATCAACTATTAAACCAAACAAACACTCAATTGGAGTATTACAACAATCATCAATTGCATTAACATCAGCTCCTGCTTTTAATAATATATCGATTACTTCTGGCTTCTTGCATTTTAAGATTGCTGTATGCAGTGGAGTTTCTGTTCTATCTTTAGGTTTACCAAGCGGTTGTTGCAATAATAATTTTAATACGTCAATGCTAAAAATATTCTATTTAATACGATACTTAATATTTATATAATTTATTTACCTTCCGGCTTCAGCAGCATAATTTAAACCAGTGAAGCCTTCTTCATCTGTTGAATTTAAATTCACTCCTTCAGAAATGGCATTTGTTACATAGTTTACATCATTTTCATAGCATGCTTTCATTAAAGGTGAAAGCATTTCTGGATCAGTATGCGTGTAACAGAATTTCCTAGAACTCTATAAATATATACATATATGTATATAAAAACTGATTAATAGTGCATTGAATTATATTAGTAACTTACACTTTTCCCGATTTGTAGAAGATATATACGTTCTAATAATTCTAAGTTTATATCCTCATTCTCGTCCCTATCTTTCATTCCTCTTGATCTTTTTAACATGATAAAAATTTACAAAAATTGGCTTCTACTAAAACTTTTTTTAGTTATATTTAGGAAATCAATAGATTCCAATGCTTCCAATTGTATTGATCGGTCTATTATTAGATTTGGTTAAGTTCCTTGGTTAAACCACAAAACATCAAAATCCCTGCAGATTCTTTGTAAACCTTTCACATACCACCTGAAATCAAGGTCATATAATTATTTATACAACCTATACATAACTACTACTTACTAAACTGTTATTTTAGCTTTTAGGGGTTAGTTTTATTAATGATGAAGATTCTTTAAAACGTTGCAAAACGACTCACTAATAGAAATTGCTTCATCTATAATAACCTTCATTCGTTCTTGCAGAACGGGGAATCCCAAAGCTGTTAAACGTTGTCAATAGCGTAAAAAAATATGTTTGTGTAGTTGGTGTAGGTGTTGTCGAATAAAAATTGTTACAGCTTTATGCGTATAGTATACTACTAAAACTAGTAGCTACTTACAACATATTAAATGTGTAGTTTTTTTTAGTTCATCCTAGTTTCAGTTACTTATAACCTTATTATTTGGCAACTCAGCATTGTTGTATTCTACATTTTTACGCGGTAAAAACAAAACAAAATGAAAAAGTATTTCACAAAAGTAGAAATAATTATAAAGATATAATGGTAGAGCATTGCATATCATGCGAGCAGTCCGGGGTTCGATCCCCGAAATATGACTGAAATGATAACTTGCTCTTTATCCACCAGCGTGGTTCGGAAGTCACGTATTAAGCTGTTGGTCCCATCAAACCACTTTAAACAAGTCGTAGACTTACTGTGGCGATGTAAAATAGCCGTAAAAAGCATAAAGCAAGCAAGCATAATTAACAAAATTGATTGGATCTGTTCTTAACTTTAATTTGTTTCTAATTTCAGTTTATTTCTTTTTAAATTGGTTTCTATCTTTAATTTGTAGTTGTTTTAATTTATTTCTCTATAGAAACTATTTCTAACTTCACTTTGTTGTTGTTTTCTTTAAATATGTATCTAACTTCAATTGGTAGCCAATTTCAATTTATTTTTGGTTTTTTAACAAGCCCAAATAAGCCTCGTTTATACTCATCTGATTTGCGTTTTTTTTATTGTAACAAAATATTTCTTGCAAAATCTTGTTCATAATCTGATTTTTTTGTTGCAATTTTTTCTAGTGACATTTTGTTTTTATTTTGTTGATTTTTATATTTGTACTGACTTTAGTTGATTAATGAATTAACTCTATCTTCAAATTAAAAGTGAAGTTAATTGATTAGTCAAAAGCTGTCTGCAAGTTATAATTGAAGTTAGTTAATAAATTATAAATTGAAATCTTTAAATTATAAGTGAAGTTAGTCAATTAATCATAAAATGGTGTTTTCAATTTATAATTGAAGTTAGTTAATTAATGAATTAACGCTATGTTCAAATTATAAGTGAAGTTAGTTGATTAATCATAAAATGCTATCTTCAAGTTATAACTGAAGTTAGATAATTAATTATAAATTGGCATCTTCAAGTTATAAGTGAAGTGAGTTGATTAATGATATAACGCTATCTTCAAGTTATAGATTTGCAAAGCGTTAAGCCTCGTTCATACTCATCCGATTTGCGATATGCGATTTTTTTTATTGTAACAAAATATTTCTCGCAAAATCTCGTTCATACTGATCCGATTTTTTTATTGCGATTTTTTCTAGTGACATTTTGTTTTTATTTTAGTAACTTTTATATTTATACTAATATTTGATTTAAAAATTAGATCTATAATACCTTTCAAAACTTAAAAATATGTTTTAATTTAATTATACTTGTTTTAAACAATAATTATTTTATTGTATTTAAACATTATTTAAAGTTTAAAAGTAAAATTATTTATTTTTAGTATTTATATGAATCAATTTTCACCACATATTTAAAACTAATTATTTTTGTAAACATAGTTTTATGTAATTTGTAATAATCAGTAAAATTATTATTTTTTTAAATACATAACCTATATGACATATCAACCTTTAAATGAAATGAAGTTAGGCATTTTTATTAAAAATAAAATCGCACAATGTTCAAACTGATTCAACTTTGTCCGATTGATAAAAATACAAAATATCATCAAAAATGACTTTCGAAAATACAATTTAAAAAAATAAATTTTATCAAAGTTAACCTCGAGAACACATAAACAAATGTAGATATGTTACAAAACGCGTCATTTTTTAAAAATATTTTTGTTATATTGTTGGAGTTGAATTATTTTACTTTATTTGATGTTTTAATTAATAATTAACATTGGAGATTGTTAGTATTTAATAAATAAATTGTTTTTAGCATTAAATTATTGTACGTAAGTTTGGCAACAGCGCGCGAAACGTCGGTTCAACAAAAAGTATAATGAAGTGAAGTTACAAATACAAACATAACCACAATCTGATCTGTTTCATTACAGAACTGGCGTTTGATTTAATAACTGTAAAATCTGATTTAAATTTAGCGAAACTTTCAATTACAGTTATTTTAACAATAATATTTAATTACAATTCATTTAATAACATTATTAATAAAAATTCAATGGCATGAAGTTAGGTCAATTCTTAAAAAAATCGCAAAAAGTTAAAATAATCGCAATTTTTGTTTTCGACAGGCGGCCATTTTTAATCGCAAAAAAAATGAAAAAATCGGATGAGTATGAACGAGGCTTAAAGCCTCGTTCATACTCATCCGATTTGCGATATGCGATTTTTTTTATTGTAACAAAATATTTCTCGCAAAATCTCGTTCATACTGATCCGATTTTTTTATTGCGATTTTTTCTAGTGACATTTTGTTTTTATTTTAGTAACTTTTATATTTATACTAATATTTGATTTAAAAATTAGATCTATAATACCTTTCAAAACTTAAAAATATGTTTTAATTTAATTATACTTGTTTTAAACAATAATTATTTTATTGTATTTAAACATTATTTAAAGTTTAAAAGTAAAATTATTTATTTTTAGTATTTATACGAACCAATTTTCACCACATATTTAAAACTAATTATTTTTGTAAACATAGTTTTATGTAATTTGTAATAATCAGTAAAATTATTATTTTTTTAAATGCATAACCTATATGACATATCAACCTTTAAATGAAATGAAGTTAGGCATTTTTATTAAAAATAAAATTGCAGAATGTTCAAACTGATTCAACTTTGTCCGATTGATAAAAATACAAAATATCATCAAAAATGACTTTCGAAAATACAATTTAAAAAAATAAATTTTATCAAAGTTAACCTCGAGAACACATAAACAAATGTAGATATGTTACAAAACGCGTCATTTTTTTAAAATATTTTTGTTATATTGTTGGAGTTGAATTATTTTACTTTATTTGATGTTTTAATTAATAATTAACATTGGAGATTGTTAATATTTAATAAATAAATTGTTTTTAGCTTTAAATTATTGTACGTAAGTTTGGCAACAGCGCAGGTAACGTCGGTTCAACAAAGAGTATAATGAAGTGAAGTTACAAATACAAACATAACCACAATCTGATCTGTTTCATTACAGTACTGGCGTTTGATTTAATAACTGTAAAATCTGATTTAAATTTAGCGAAACTTTCAATTACAGTTATTTTAACAATAATATTTAATTACAATTCATTTAATTACATTATTAATAAAAATTCAATGGCATGAAGTTAGGTACATTCTTAAAAAAATCGCAAAAAGTTAAAATAATCGCAATTTTTGTTTTCGACAGGCGGCCATTTTTAATCGCAGAAAAAATGAAAAAATCGGATGAGTATGAACGAGGCGTTTGCTAGCACCTTTCTAGACGCACAGCTTGATTTGAAACTCCATCAACATAGTTAAAATTTAAAACTCAAAATAATAAAAACATTTAACTTCTTTAATGTTAATATATTCTAAACAATCTTAGGTATATTCAATCTAATAGTGCGTTCCGTATATCAACCGAAGCGACCGAAATCCCGGTTATCCTGAAACAGGTTTATATACGGAACGCGGTTACCTGAAAAAGGTTACAAAGGTTGCGACCGCACTCACCATGAACTAACGTCGGTGAATTTCTATTAATCGTGGTTATACATGGCGGTAAATTTGAAATACAATCAAAAGTGAACAAAAGCGTCAGATGTTGCTCGTGTATTTTATTAAGTTATTAATTATAGGTTATAATGTATATGTATGTTCTTGTCAATGCTAAAACGGGCAAAGGCATGAGTGCAACAGAGCAAACATTATTATTGTGTATAGTTGCCTGTTATACCTGCCAACCTCTACTGGGATTACTGTATTAGCAGGTAGATAAATACATACAATTATCTAATATTAAGCACTGAAATTTAAAAAAATATAACTCTATAGCTAATAATAAATAAATTCATAAAGTTTGAGCCTATAATATTTCAGTTTTGTATTTTGACGTTTCTATAACCGCTGTCGTTCCGTAAATCAACCAAGATTTTCAGCAACCGATCAAAGGCGTAACCTAACCGCCGGTTACTTCGGTTGATATACGGAACGCACTATTAATAAGTAATTATAATATTTAAAACTAATATTATTTGCTCCATAAATCAGATCTTTGCGAATATTCCTTCTAACACAATCCCGACTCAAAGCCTGCAGAGTTTGAAACGTTACCGATTTACGTTGATACATATCAGAAAAGCACAAACAAGTTAACAACGTATCCTGCTGCATAAAAAACGTTTCCAAATTCTTGATAACAATAGTGACACGTAAATATGCTTCTAATCGTTCATATAACTTCAAACATTAAAAATATCAGTCAAATCTGAAGCTGTTAAGTGATTGCTATACATTAGTAAGGAATATAACATTTGGACTTGATCATTTATTGATATATTAAGACGCATAAACATAGCAACAAAATGCATGTGTATTTGTCGGAATAAGCAAACTAATTTATGCTCAAAAATTAAATCAACGGAATGAATCAATTCTTCTCTTTTAAAACTGTTCTTTAAAAAAAAATTATTAATGAAAGCGGTTTTATTTAATATTGTTTCATCTTTATAATGCGTAAATATATATATTCAAATAATCTCATTGAATGCGTTATAGATAATTCCAGGCAAAATTCTACTCCGTTATTTAAATTAATATCCCCACTATGCGATGATAATGAAAACGTGCTACGCCGCTGCTAAGAAATATACTGAATATGCAACCAACTATGCATATGGCAGGCGTCTCTAACCAACTTCAACTCGGTTCATAAAGTAAAATTCCGCTCTGAACAAACAACACGTTCGAAGCCACAACAAACACCCCTTCCCGCTACACAAAATACATAAATCACTTTTAACCTTCACGGGCTTCTATCATTTCTTTCTTCATTCAGAGAATTCAGATTGATTCAGATCAATTGAATCAACACGTGTGTTGTGTGTGCATTTCCATTTTATATTTTCGACAATCGAGACAGTAATTGAGCAACATTTTTAGTTTATAGGACATTTAATACAAAATGTAAAAGAATACATTGTTTAATTTATTGTTTAAATTGTGACTTTTAGTTAATCATGGTAAGTGTTGAAATGTATAGAAATTGATTATTGTTGATATGTATTTTTGTTGGTTAGGCGGATGCTAAAGATACAAAACTTACTATTCGTGCCATATTGGTTGCCAGTCCAGTACGAATAACGGCTTCTGAATTGGGGAAGCAATTTAAGTCATTAGAAGGTCGTGAAATACCTTACAGAGAACTTGGATTCCGAACGTTGGATTTATATTTAAAGTCGCTGAAAGATACATTAGAGGTAAAGTATTAGTTTGTATTCTTAAAGTTATTAGTTGTTGATTCATGCTATTTGTGGTCAATATCTTTGCTTACTATGCATTTTAATATTTGTGTTATTATGATTGTGCGTGAATACGATTACAATCAAGATTAGTACTATATTGTTGTCAGGTGACAAGTGTAAACCCATAGGTTATGGAATTGTCAATGTAAACATAATATGAGAAGCTAAAGAAATGTTTTATCTATATCGGTCAAAAAATGCATGCATTCAGAATGATCACTGTCTAGTGATGAGGCATCAGTTGGATATAAGCAGTTCTGAACGGTTTATTTTTAGTAGTTATTAGCTTCAAACCATGTTTTCTACAAAATTAAATGTCAAAATATAGACATTAATTGTCAAAACACGGAATTTATGAAATTTTGTAGAAATGTTTAAAGAAACTGGTTTTAATTTAATTTTTCTTAAAATTTATGAATTGATGTTTCAGATATATGGAAGTGGTGGACATGCTGAAATACGTGTTCTACTGAGTGAGAAATCTGCACATGTCTCTGCATTGATATCCAAACAGAAGAGGCCTGTGCGAAAAAGAACGTAAGTTTATGTTGTGTGGGCATTTGTCTATAGTTTTATAGGTGGTGACCGGACGCATAGACAGAATTCAATTAAAATGTTATAAATATGGTGAGTCTACCAACTGGTTGCTGAATAGTTGCCACGCAAAAATGATATTTATTGATTAAAATGCTTATTTCTTCAATTTTTCTAGGGAATTATTTATTCTAGAAGTAGCTACACTAATGATAGATGACGAAATTGCTATTTTATAACAAAATTGTCAATGGTATTCGTCATTGTAACACAAAAATGTCATTATTGTTTAAATTTATTCTAGAAGTAGCTAAACTAATGACAGATGACGATTTTGTCATTTTATAACAAAATCGTCGATTGTATTCATCATTGTGACACAAAAATGACATTTATTGATTAAAATGCTTATTTTTTAAAGATTTGTCAATTGTTTTGGGGAATTATTGATCCTCAAAGTAGCTACACTAATGACAGATGACGAATTTGTCATTTTATACAAGAATCGTCACTGGTATTTGTCATTTTGACGCAAAAATGTCATTTATTGATTAAATTGCTTATTTCTTCATGATTTGTCAATTGTTTTGGGAAAATATTAATCTAAAAGTAGCTACACTAATGACAGATGACGATATCACTTTCCTCCTGGTCTGGAGACGACCGTGGAGGGGGAAACATTAGCTTTGATCGATATATCTCGGTCTGGAGCGCAATGCTTTCCCGGATTTTTTGTTCTGTACTTGGTTGCTTGGTGTAGATCTTGGGCGACTCTTTGGAGAGATTTTTCAGATGTGGAGTGTCCTTAGGGCAAGGACGATTGGTTCTGCTTGGTGAAGGTGGGCGGTCTAGTGCGGTTTCCCTAGGGGTCGAGAACACGCTGCGAGGCATGGTCAATAACCGAGGGGGTTACTGCAACCTGGTTAGGTATGTAACCGCAGTCAAGTGTTTGCACGCCCCAGGTCGTCGCTAGAGTTTCCTTATTTCCTTACGCGACTTACGGAGGTGGGTGCAGGTGCAATACCGTGAGTCGTGTGCAGGCCAGGTTGCATGGGATTTATTCTAGAGTGGTCAGGGTTGAAATTGCTTTGTGGCTTGTCACTAGTAGTTTACATCTTAACTGTTAGGATCTAGTTTATGGGTTCTGCAGACGTTCCCAGCTCGATAGTAACTGACTTAACCCCCCCCCCCCCTCTCACAGTATTTTTGAATACTAATAAAGTTTGAGGCTCATTTACCTTATTTTTTTCGTTTTTGGCGTATCATGGGCTCCGACAATCCAACGCAAGGTTACACTTAGAAAGGCTTTGATTCGGCCGAGGTGAGTGTCCGCATCAGTTTTCCAGACTGGGAATGCTAGCGTGATTTGAAGTGTAATAATGATCGTGTACATCCGAGGTTTGTTCCTCCGGAGCATTGGAACTAGAAGGTTTTTTGACAATTTGGATTTATATCGGATGAACGTGTAATTTGTACGTCATTCTTTTATCGAAGGTGTTTCCCAGATACTTTGCAGAGTCAGATTACGGAATAGGTACGTCATCGAGAAAGGCATTTTCTTGAGGTGTGGTGCGTCGTCGTGAGCAGTAAGTCACTTTGACTCGCTAGTCGTTTAACTAGTCTTGCCTGACTGATTCGTCGAAGTTTAGTATTTATAGGTAGGGGGTGGTGGTACGCTCGGATTGGTCCATGAAGCTCCGCCCACTAGTTGGCGGCATCTTCTTGTAGTTGACCACGACGGTGAATCCTTCCTGTAGGGGCGGGCGACATTGCTGTCCAGCTGGACCTTCATCTGCTCTTTGTCCTCGAAGGGGCTGCAATTGAACGGATTCTTGGCAGGTTTATTGGGGGTGATCTGGACCGGGGCATCCGGAGTCTTAATCGAGCTAGGACTTGACTGCAGCAGAAGACGATAGGGACTTTATTGCCTATTTGAAAGAGGTTAGGGTCCGAACTTACGATGACGAGATTGGCTGGACATCGTAGTCGCAGTGGAGGCGGCCTCGCTCTTTTTTTCCTTTCTTTCTTGGAGATTCAGTCTTATTTTGTTCGAGTTTTTTGGCTTTTGACACATCATCGATCATTCTGATGATGTACTTCTACAGTTCATTTATCTTCGAAGGCCCTCGACTTTCTGGAGTTGGACATACAGCAACTCCAAGATCTGGTTTGGGGGCCATGCTGAAAGAAACTTCTGAATTAATTAATTAATTCCTGTTTCTCTGTTTGTGGGTGGGGGGGATTTTCTTAAAGACCTGTAAAGTGTCGGATTTACACTCAAGAGTGCCTACCGACTATTGTGCATTGTACAATATCTGCGAGCTTTTGTTTGCACTCTACAGTACAGGGAAGCCCGCAGATCTCGGCGATGATCTCTCGGTTTTTAGCTTCCTGATCTTTGGGATTCTTCCCAAATAGTCTTGGGAGGGGACGGCGTGTGCCAGCGCCATCTGATGGGCGTGAGGGAAGACCTAGGGATATGGTAGTCGGACTAGAGTTGATCGATTGCGTGAAGACTTTTTGGCATTGGTGGCTAAAGGCTCCTGAGGTGGGTTGTCTAAATGCCTAGACGAACAAGAATTTAAAGAGGACTCACCTTATACTTTCTCGGGTTCTTTGTCTTCTTTTTTCCTCCCACCCCGATAAACCGTCGACCGGATTCTCGGTGGGTTTTTTGAGGGAAGTTTGGGCATGGTGATCTGGACCGAAGTCTTGATGGGGTGGGGCTTGGCAGACGCAGGAGTCTTTGCGACCTTTCTGGGGGAGGTCTTGGCTAGATGTGCTTTGCGATAAGTGATTCGTGGCCGCGTTGGAGGCGACTTCACTTTTCCGTCTCCTGCTTGATGTTCTTACCAAGGTCGATCAGATTTAAGAGGAATTTGGCATCCATCTTCTTCAATTGAACCTGTAGCTTCTAGGTATGAACGTAGAGGAGCTCCAAGATTTGCTCATCGATCACATGGGTTCTCTCAGAGGTGTTCACTCGACGGCTACTACTCGGAGACTCTTCTCTCTCTGGTTCTCTGTATTTTGTTAGGCGTAGGTGACTTCGTTCACAGGACGTGTCGGATTCACCTTTCTAAGGGTGCCTACCGACTAAACCCCACCCAGTCTGCGATTTGCCTGGAAGTTTGAGACCTTTCGGCTCATGTACCTTCCGTTTGGAGATGTGTATGTAGGAGGTTGTTTAGGAGTCGCCTTATAGGTAGGGTTGGGATGCGGTTTTACTCACGTTACGTAAGAAGTACTCGGCTACTATTGAATTCACCGGTCGTTGTGGACAAATTCTTTCCGATCTGGTTCTGCCAGTTTTGCCAGATCAGTATTGGAGTGAACCGCGAGGTTTTTGAAGTACTTTTCGGCCAAAGCTTCAATGTGTTGACGAAGTGGAGGAAAGTCTGTCCGAATGACTAGATTTCGAACGTACCATGGAGCTCTTGTGAGCATCCGGAGAGTTTTGGGATTTTGTTCCGAAGCGACATGCCGCTATTCCGACGCTACATCGGGTAGAGAAGAGGTTTGGCCATTTTTGTTGTCCAGTATGGATTGTACCTGAGGCTTGTAATAAAGTCCTTTGTTCAAAATACTTGTGTGTCGGACCACCGTATGGGAATGTCATTAAAGGTGACGTTTCTCATGCGGTTCGAGTGAAGAGTAGGGCCTTGCTTTTCTCTGGGTTTACTCCAAAGTGCCATTCATCCATCCAATCTTCCAGATCGGAGGTGGCTTTTTGAAGACGTCAGGTGATCATTTCGGTCGACCTTGAGGAGTAGATAAGTGCTGTATCGTCAGCATATTGAGTCATTTTAACCCCGTGCATGCTCTCTGAAGGCATGTCGGCTACGTACAGGTTAAAAAAGTGCGGCGAGAGTATGGAGCCTTGAGGAATTCCAGCCTGAATCTGCCGAAAAGTAAAGATGTGGTTATCGAGTTTGACTGCCAGACTTTGTCGAAAGCTTTTTCGACGTCGAAAAAGAGGTCCGCCACTCGGTTGAGTTGATGTACGCTCGAGTGTCCCCATCTGAACCCATGTTGGTGGGAGCGGAGAAGATTGTTCATAACCGTGTGCTCTTGAATGATATCCAAAATCATGTTCTCAAGGTGCATAGTATGCTTATAGGCCGATTATTTTTTGGGGAAACAACCTGTTTTTACCAATTTTAGCGATATTTCGTTTCGGAGATGTAACCATCTTCCTGGTAAGGTTTTAGTGATTTTTCACTACCAGTGTCGTGGAAATATTTTTTTTTAATGGCTAAACTTGAAGCGATTCTCCGCAATTTTTTTAAACATATTTGTCGGAATTTTAATTCAAAATCGGGTGCGTCTATGAAGGCGGAAGAGGACCGCTACATTGGAAATAAATAATAAAAGGTCGCTTTCCCGGACCGATTTGCAAAGCGGAATCATTTGAACCGAGCTCTACCAATATAGCGGAGTTACGACGATATACTAATGTTTTAGATCAAAAATTGACTTTACGATTTACAGTGCGTACAGGACGGCGGAAGCAAAAACCGCTCGATCCCCGCTGCATTAGTAGCGCTCGCTCCTGATTGGCGGTTCCGCTTGTGAAATTGGTAACCGAGAACCAATCACGAGCGTTCCACTACGTATGAACGGAAACCGCTTCAAATGTAGCAATCTTCCTGTTCGCATTTAAGGGTTTTGTTTGACAAAAATGTTTTTTTTTTTTAGGCGTTTACATCACGATTTTTATCGTCCACCTCCAATGCGTAGGGCAATGTACGACTCATATGAAATACATAAATACGAATCAACCAAACCAAGACATAAATATGAAGCAGAAGATTGCAATAGCTCCTCCAGCGAGTTCGGATCTTCCGAACATTCTCCAAACGATAATTCCGATTATGATCACTATAAAAATCAAAACAGGAAAACTGATAATCTTAATACCTCAACAAATAAGAGTACTAATCCTACCTACCCTACTCCAAACAGAAACCACCACTATACCCCTCAATATCAAAATAACATACAAACTGGATCAAATTATAACAATCGAACACATCAGAATAATTTCAATCAACGCAGAACTCTCCTCCCCAATCCTTATCAATATAATAATTTTGTACAACAATGTCGTCGACAATTTTCTGCACTCAACAACCAATTTCTGACCACATCACCTGTACAAACCAAACAATATCCGATTTTACCTCCTACACAAAGCAAACAATATCCGACCTCGCCTCCTACACAAAGCAAACAATATCCGACCTCACCTCCTACACAAAGCCAAGCTCCTCCTTTACAATCATCTTCTTCATCACCAAACGATAGCCAACAGACGTCACCAACTTTACAAAGTAATACAACACGAGTCAGAGATTATTCGCCATCGAAACATAGGCAAATACTCAATGGAAATTCATCTTCGTTGAGTTCATCAAGTAAAATGAGCGAAGAAATTGATTCTACTAGTGAGATATATTATTCTGAGAAAAGTACCACAAGGGATTGCTATAAGGTTCCCCATGAAATTCAGAGTAACCTTAAAGTGTTACTGCATGAGCAATTAAAAGGAATTAGTTGTGCCAAAATACCTCTTCTCTATAAGTAATTATAATTATTTTAATTTTTGATATATTTTTAATCAAATTTTTTTAGGGAACGCTTCAAAAAAGATTTACATTATATCAAATTTGGTTATAAATCGTTGATTCAAATGTTTGTTGAATTGAACAACATATGCCATTATAAACAGGCGAATAAAGGCGATTTTATTATATTTTCTAAAGAATATTCTGTGCCGACTGATTTCGAAAGCCGTTATGAGAGGGAAGTGGTGGTGGAAGTCAATAATGTTGTAAACTGTCCAGCACCGTGTCTGCCGAATCTAGTTCATGTAATTTTATACATCATTGGGTGCGTTCAGGAAGGTAGTGGAAAAACCGCTCAGTCTTCCTGTATGCACCTATTAACTAACTAATTAATTAATATTGATTTATTTTTTAGAGAAATTTGGTTTTGACTTATCCGCCGAATGTTGTAACGTTGGATGATAGGATTCCGAATGAAGTGTGCCATGCTCAAGAAAACGATTATATTGATATTCAAGTTGGGGAAATATACGATCCAAGCAAATTCTGGTTCCAGCTTAAAGTTAATAGTGATCAATTGGATCAGTTAATGGATGATATGCAGTAAGTGTTATAATAATAATAATAAAAATCAGAGCCGACTTTCTCTGAAAAAATCGAATAAACTTACCTAAAAATGCATTTTTACAATTTGAATTTAAAAAAAGCTGCAATCCCTGCATATTAATATAAAATATGAATCTTTTCAGAAAGTTTTACGAACGAGAAGAAGAAAATTATAGAGTACCTCAAACTATGTTATTGGATGGACTGTACTGTGCTGTGTATATATATGGAGAGTATCATCGAGCTGTAATATGCAATCAGTGTCCAGAAAAGAAGGACAGAGTTAAGGTAATCTATCATTACAACATTTACAGTGCATTTACACGCACTTTTCAATGCAAAATGCAAAAATTAATTACAAATTTATTCTAGATTTTCAGCATTGATTATGGTACTGTATCAGCAATGTCATACAATCAAATCTGGTTCCTACATCGTGATTATATGGATTTACCCGGGCAAGCAATGCGGGGCAGACTGACTCGCATTCTGCCGATTCAAAAAGACGCTCAATGGAGCCGAGATAGTGCCAAACGATTTTTAGACTTGGTCTTGAATAAGAGTCTTGTTGCACAGGTAGATAGCATCGATGAAGAGGTAATAATGTAATTAATAAATAATATATTATAATATTAATGTTGGTTTTCTATTTAGAATAAAATATTCGAACTATTTGCTACCGATACAAGCACAAGTCAGGATATATACATCAATGATAAGTTAGTGGAAGAGGGATACGGAATATTTGCGCATCAGGTAAAACGTGCTGCAAAGCAATTGTCACCAAAGGATATTATGAAATTATATAAGCAGAAAATGAGTTTGAATTAGTGCTATTTAATTTAATTTTTTGGATTATTAATATTTTGGAATTCGATCTATATTTAAAGTAGTCCCAATTTGGTGCTTTCATGTGATATGAAGTAGTTTAAGCTGAATGTAATACAGGGTGCGCCATTAAAACATTTAAATGAAGTCATATTGGTATCTTTTGCTTTTTTATTGTTATAATGACTCCCATTTTCCTGAAATTCTATTTCCACAGACTGAATGAAGAAACCTATTAAATTTGTGCATGAAAAAATTAGCAAATATAATCAATGAATGGATGTTTTGGTTCTTAATATAATGTACTGTTTTACTGGCGCACCCTGTATATTTCTAATGGGCTAAATCAAATCAGCTGATCAATGACAATTCAGCAGTCTTTTAATTTAACAAATAGTTACTAGTTAGATTATGTTTTTGTTATATTGACACACCTAAGTTGACTTTTTGCCAATTTAAGTCACCTTGGCAGGAACGGCGCCTTTCTGCAAACTTTAAATATTTGAGTCATCGCGGGCGATGGAGCTTTCTGACGCGTCCCTGCACTTGAGCTACAGAGAAAACGATGTAAACAAAACGGTATAAACCGAATCTACCCGATATTTCCCGAACAATTGTTTCAATCAGTGCTGGTTTAATTTGGCAAATAGTTGGTACGGTTATATAGTATTTTAGGAATTAACGTTATTTACCGAACAAACACGACGAAATCCGATTTAAGCAATGATTGTTATTATGTAAAAAGTTCAATGCGAATTGCCACGATATGAACCGAACAAACTTGGCGAAATCTGACTTAAGCAATAATTATGATTACAATGGTACTTGTAAAAGTTTAATGAGAAATGTTTTATTATACCTCTCTTCTATGCAAATTTGAAACATTTATGACACTTTGAGAACGTTTTGATTACATCAATGACAGTTTAAGGCAAATTTGCAACATTTATGACATGTACTGACATTTTAAGAATGTTTTCTGCCAGATCTGCAGCATTGGAGGACAGTACTTGATAGTTTATGACAAGTTTATTACATTAATCACAGTTTATGACAAATTAGCTGCACTTATGGCATTTAGTGACACTTTAAATACAATTTGTGACAGTTCATGATAGTTTATTACATCAATGACAGTTTATGGCAAATTTGCATTTATAATAGATTTTTAGATATTTAGTTTTAACTTTAATTGAACTAATACTTTTTTGTTTTGTTTTAAAATGATAAAACTTTAAATTTGGTCTTTAGAATTGAGTAGAAGTGCCTTTAAATCGTGTTAAGTTTCAATAATATATCCGGCCTTTAAAACTTGTTTCAAGAAATCCGGTTAGCAATCTGTAAAGTTTGGTTGCCAAATAGTTAATTAGTTGTAGAATTATAAATCCGTCCTTTAAAAGTGTTTTTTTCGCTTGTTTTGTGGTGAAGCCAACATAACCTTTTATACCCACAACTGACATCACGGTTGTGGGCATACGAGATTTTAAATGATCAAACCTACTTTGTCTAATAATTGGGACTACTTTACTTAAATAAGTTGTAGTAATTGAGGAAAAATATGTTATTTATTTATATAAATATGTATACAAACGAATGTAATGTTCTTAAAAGCCAAAAAAAAAGTTAACATATTTTTTCTCGCTTTTTTTTGTAATGTTATTTAATAATTAAATAAATATTAACTATACTTTGGCTTTTAGGAACAAGAGGCAGCTACCAATGATACCGCTTTTGTACCAATCTATGAAAATATACATCTTTACCCAACATTTGACGATATTGAAAACGCATTTGTACCATCATCTTTTGAACTGAATCAACTCGAACAATTAATACCCCAATTTCATTTCCACCTTGTATTCCCTCAATATTATAAATCTTTAAATCAAATTGAAAAGGTAGATGAAGCCACCTACTATAATGCATATGATGAAATCAATACTGATGATACATACAAATTAAAAAGTGGTTCAGAAGATAATTATGAATATCAAGATGATTGTGATAAAATTGCAGATCAATCGAGTGCAGTTAGTGATCAAGAGAATGATAACAATTGTGATGAGAGCCTTTATGAAACATACGAGGAGGAGATTAATAAAAGTTGTGATGAAACTCATGAAGAAAATGAATCTGATGAAGTTAATATTAATACAAATTGTGATAGTGAATCTCCAATTAATCAAGAAATTGTTAATACAGTAGTGCCGAGGGTTTATACGGTTCCCCCACCACCACCTGGTTTCCAAAATATCGTTCCTAATAATTACATGTGGTCACAATCTGTGAATCAAAATATGGTAGATAATATTACATATTATAATGAGTATCAACAAGCGCTTGAATATCAAAGAATGGTTTATCATCAGCAACAACAAAATATATTACAGCAATATTTGTTGGGACAAATGAATCAAATGAATTATCCACCACAGTATCAGAATAATTTAAATAATTGGCATCAAACTGCACCAATAATGGTACAACAACCACCAGTAATCATACCACCACCTCCAATAATAGTACCGGCACATATGATGCCTCCTACTGCAACTTTGCATAGTTTAAGTAGCCAATCGTCACCCGAGCTTCATGAATTGCCGTGTTCTAATGCAGCTTCACCACAATTTAACGAAATGGCGTCTCCTCAGTTAAATCAATCAATATCTTCACAGTTCAATGATGCAGGATCTACAATATTTTGTCAATATAGTGAGGTATCATCTCAGCAATTGAATGACTCGCAATCTGATGATGTTTCGGTAAAGAGTTTGGTTGAGAAGATTGATGTTTCGGTAAAGAATTTGGTTGAGAGGATTAATGAGATGCATATTGGTACTAGTATTGCCGAGACGATAGAGAGACGATTTATTATTTGGATCGGTAAGTGTTTATTTATTACAATTTACTATAAGTAGTTAGAAGAGTGTTGTATAAAACACATTTTATGCATGCGTCCAGCAAGGTTGGGCTATATTTGTAGCTGTATTATAAACATGTTACTTTCCTGCTACCGATTTGCAAAGCCGATCCAATCATCATAATTAAACTTAAAATAGAAGTCTTAATCGATTTTTTAGTATTAAGTATTCTCTTTTTCTTCACAGAAAACTTTGACTTGCATTGTATATTATACAAAGAAAATCCTTACGTTATCGTTAATGAGGTGCAGAAGAAATATTTACAAGAAGAGTTACCCATCATCAAGATTCGTAGGATAGCTTCTGGGCATTTTATAATGTTAAACAACATTAATTTGAAGACTAATGGGTTGCTGGCAAAGGAATTGTACAGGTAAACAACTTTGATTTTTTTAATTTTAGGTTATGTTTGAAAAGAATACCAAACAATTGAAAGCCCTCAAGCAAATTTTATGCTGTAATTAGGTTTTCATTAGTAATTTTGATGAGTTTCATGGAATGAACATATTTTTAAGCGAATTTCATAATAGAAGTAAGTTTTGTGGGCGATTATGGAGTTATAAATATTCATTCTGTATCATTTTAGGGATTTCTAAACAGAATTTACACTATAAATTACTTCTTTGCTTTAACTTTAATAAATATCATATGCTACTGGCGATTTCTGAGCGAATTCCATGTAGAAATAAGTTTTTAAGCGATTTTTATGTTATAAATGTTTTCTATGTGCAATTTTAATGTTCTTAAAGCAAATTTTATGCTGAAATTGAGTTTTTTGTGTCAATTTTGATAAATTTCAGGTAGTACACGTGATTTCTGAGCGAATTTGATGCTAGAAATAAGTATTCTGGGCGATTTTGATGACATAAATGTTCATTCAATAATTTTGAGGTTTCTTAATCAAATTTTATAATATAAATATGTTTTCTTGCCCGAGTTATCATAAATTTAATGTGGTAAACGTAACTTCTAAGCGAATTTTACACTAGAAACTAGTTTTTTTGGACTGTTATAAGCGATTTTTATGTTATAAATCATTTTTATGTGCAATTTTGAGGTTTTCTAAACAAATTTTATGCCATAATTAGGTTTTCTGTACTAATTTTGACAAGTTTCATGTGGTAAACATGATTTTTAAGCAAATTTTATAACAGAAATGAGGTTTCTGAATAATTTTTAACATCTATTCTGTAATGTTAAGGTTTTCTAAGTAAATTTTATACTATACATGCGTTTTCTGCTTGAATTATAATACATTTCATGTCATAAACGTAATGTTTGAGTCAATTTTATGCTATAAAAGAGTTTTCTGGGTGATTTTGATGTTATAAATGTTCATTTTTTGAAGTTTTATGGTAAAATTTCACAATATAAATGTGTTTTCTGCATTAATTTTGGTAAATTTTATATGCTAAACATGATTTCTGAGCGAATTTCATATTAAAAATAAGTTTTTTTTTTCATTTATAAATGCCACTTATGGAGGTTCTCTTAGCAAATTGTATGCTATAATTAGGTTTTTTGTGCTAATTTTGATCAATTTCAGAAGGTTAACATGATTCTTGGGCGAATTTTTTAATAGAAATGTTTTGTGTACAATTTTGTTGTTATTAAACGTCTTATTCTAAGGTTTTCTAAGTAAATCTTATGCCAAAATTGCGTTTTCTGCTTGAATCATATACATTTCATGTCATAAACGTAATGTTTGAGCGAATTTCATGCTAGAAAAGAATTGTCTGAGCGATTTTGATGTTTTAGTCTATAAAAAACTGGTTAGGTAGCTAGAGTATAAACAATTTTAAACATTTATTCAACTATATATATTATAAATATGTATAAAAATATGATACTCTTAAATATAATATAACATTTAAATCACAATCAACAATAAATGGATATTTTCTAACCTAAAATTGTTGAGTTACTAAAATTAAAATAAACTGGCACTTTGTAATAACAAGAAAAAATGTAAATAATTAATTCAAGCTTATATATATCAATTTTAAATAGTTTATGAATAAGGACAACTATGCTAATAATATACAGATTGTGAAATCATTCCATCATTCGTTTTCGTTATGCAAAGTTAGTATTCATAACAAAGAGCCACATTCATGTGTTGGAATTATTTCGACGATCTGTATTATAAGGAATTAGATATGATAGATGTTGAATTTGTATATAAAAGCATTCATGGATGTGAAACTACTGTTTTTGAAAAATAGTTTACAATCAGTGGGTAGCTCGAATCCCAATTTGTGGAGCCTTATTCTGCAACACTTTGGCATAATACGTAACAGTTTGCTTCCACCCAATACATAATAGCTTGATTTGAAACCCTGAACTCCATCAACATAATTAAAACATTTACACTAACATCTTTAATGTTAATATATTCTGAACAATCTTTGGTACATTCAATCTCAATAAATGATTATAATATTTAAAACTAACATTATTCGCCCCATAAATCAGATCTTTGCGAATATTCCTTCTAATACAATCCCGACTCAAAGCCTGTAGAGTTGGAAACGTTACCGATTTAGGGTGATATATATCAGGAAAGCACAAACACGTTAACAACGTATCCTGCTGCATAAAAAACGTTTCCAAATCCTCGATAACAATAGTGACACGTAAATATGCTTCCAATCGTTCATCATAACCCCAAACATTAAAAATATCAGTCAAATCTGAAGCTGTTAAGTGATTGCTATACATTAATAAGGAATATAACATTTTGACTTGATCGGTTATTGATATATCAAGACGCATAAACATAGCTACGAAATGCATATGTATTTGTCGTATACCGGAATAAGCGAACAATTCTGCAACTAATTTATGCTCGAAAATTAAATCAACGGAATGAATAAATTCTTCCCTATTAAATCGGTTCTTTAAAAAAAACTTATCAATAAAAGCCGTTTCGTTTAAAATCGTTTCATCCTCGCAATGTGTAAATATATATTCGAATAATCGCATAGAATGCGTTATAGATAATTCCAGGCAAGATTCCACACTGTTATTTGAATTAATATCCGCATCATGCTCAATCATATAAAACACATGTGGGCTTCTATGTTTAACGGCTGTTAAAAATAACGTATTAAAATGTCCTGCCGTTTCATAAATCCTATTGAAATCCGTTATGTAAGGTAACATTATACTACAAAGTTCATGACATTTTAATTCCAATGCTAATGAAAACGGACAACTATCATTAAAATAACATAAATCAACATCAGCACCGTAATAAAGAAACATGCAAATAAAATTCAACCAATCGTCATATTGGCCCAACGGAAGCCTCTCATATAATCGAACCGCTTCGAGCAACACGTTCGGTTCATTTTTTAAATAATTATCATCACAATTTTCCAATAAAATTCGTCCCATTTCTAACATTATTTGTACATTCGTATCTTCCTTATAAACTAATGCGAGCAATGGGCTGTGGCCGTAAGTGCTCACCACATTAATATCACATCCTGCTTTGACCAAAATATCGATTACTTCCGGATTGTTGCATCCTTCAATAGCACGATGCAACGGAGTTTCACTATCGAAATTTTGAACATCTAATCGGATCAAAGGTTGCTTTACTAATAATTTCAAGACATCAATACTGAAAAAAATTAATTAATTAAGTTTAATTATATAAATTGATTCATAATATACCTTCCCGCTTCGGCGGCGTAATGTAATGCCGTGAAGCCTCGGTTGTCGTTCGAATTTAATTCCTTCCCTTCGGAAATGGCTTTCATTACATAGTTTACATCATTTTGGTAACAAGCTTGCATTAAAGGTGAAAGCAATGTAGGGTCAATATATTGGAATGGAGTCATTGGTTCCTATATAGAAATTTCTTATTAATTTATATTGTTGGATTGTGTTAGCAACTTACATCAATTGAGTGAAGGGATAATGATGAATCTGAGTCGTCATTATCACCCATTTTGATTTTAAATCGTTAATTTTCGGTTTGTAAATACAACTGGGAACAAAGTTGAATTGTAGGTTAGGTTGTATTGTTTATTTTTTAATAGGCATGAAGTTGTCTATGTAAAAATTTATTTGTATTGGCGCCATCTGTTGGCGTTACTTGTCAACATTTACAATAGGGATGTCCAGAATGGCTAACTTTATTGTGGCGGGCATGCATTTGCACTTTATGAATTATTCTCAAGTTTATAAATGATTTTAATCTCTATTTTTGTTACAGGTTAAAATTGATTGAACCGACAGCTAAGACGTTGGACGTTGTACTTTTAGAGTCTTTGCCAGATCTGCTGAGAATTATTACAAATAAAGATTGGGACCTAGCTAATTTTGAAGAAATTTTGAAACAAATGGGTTCCGATAGTGAAGAATGGATTGCTACATAAAGTATTAAATTTGAAAGATTATTTTAGAATAAGGAAGAGTTTATTATTAGTTTTTTAAGTTTATACTTTACGTCATATATTTTGACGTTAAATTGAATCTCCTATAGTTTGTAACAAAATGTATTTTTTAGTTAGAAATATTTTTTATACGTGTTGATATTATACCAAATATTAATAAATTAAGAATAATAATATTTAATTTTGTACAGAATTTTGTTAGAAAAGAAGCCAAATGTGTTTTAGTTATTTTAATTTTATAATTAATAGATCTAGATGCAGCAAAGCTTGAAATGGATTTATTCTTTTTGGAAATTATGATGTGGGGCCTGTAGGATTGCATAATTTTGTTGGAGAAGAAGCTAATTCTAATTTTATAAATATAATTTAGATGCAGCAAATCTTGAAATAGTTTCATTTTGTTGTAAATTGTGCAGTGGGGCCTGTAGGATTGCATTGGTAAACTGGGGAGCCATTTTACTGACTTATCCAGAGTTTTTAAACATCAAGGCGAAATAGTTGTAATCGTTCAATGCAATTTATTCGCGTGGTAATTTAAGTTTGAGGTGGATATACACTGATCGTGCGACAACAAAATACTCGTTCCAACGGCGATCCGTGTATTGTATTTGTTACTGTGATATCTTCATTGCAATGTACTTTAAAGCCGGCCTGTTATCAAAAGAAGCAACATTAACTAATCGGTATATTCAGCAACCATTATTAACAGAATTGTATCTACTTTTTTCAGGTTAATTCTCGAATGGTTTCCAATTAAAAAATTCTTTTTCTTATAATTTAAAGTTTTTCAACTACCCTAAACTACAGATTAGGTACTTCTTGGTAAGTTCAATCAAATAAAAACGATTTAAATAGTACATAAATATATTTGTACACAAAAACAGAAATTTTAACATGTTCATAGCTGATTATCGACCATTTATTTATTTTATATTGAAACTATGTTTTATAGACAATATTTTGATAAAATATATGAATTTCTTAATAAATATTACATTTAATATAATAATGCCAATATAGTCTATTCAATTTCAAAGTAGTGTGCAGGAAATCACACATTAGCAATAGTTGCACATCCACCATATCATGGATGTTAAATGCTTTACTGTTATCTGTAAAAATGGAATATTTATGTATCCCCTTCTACCTTGAAATTGAATATACCATACAAAACATATTAATTACCCGTTAATCCGTTTGGCAAATATAAATAATCAGTCTACAGATTATAGTACTTTATGCATGTGCAGTAACAAACATATAGTTATCCATTAATCTGCAAATATAATGATCAATCAACAACAAATCATGCATGAACAAAATAGTATAAAACTAGAAAAAATATATAAAAATCAATTACAATTTTGATAATAATATGATTTTCAAATAAATATTTAGACCAACTTCTTCATTGTTAATATATCCTTAACAACTTCCGGTACATCTAATTGCATCAAATAATTATAATATTTAAAAGCAACATTATTAACATAAACCAATTCATGCCGTATATTCATCCTAATGCAATCCCGACTCAATGCTTTTAAAGTTGGAAATGACTGAAATTTTAATTTTGGTTGGTACATATTTGGAAAGCATAAATATAATAATAAGAAATCATTCTTTAAAGGTAAATTTTCCAAATCCCGAATGACAATAGTAAGACGTAAATACACTTCAAATCGATCATCAAAACCAAAATAATTAAAAATTCTTTTTAAATCACAACAACGTAATTCGTTGTTGTACATTAATAGCATATATAACAATTTAATTTGTTCATCGATTGAAATATCTAAACGAATACATTGTTTAATAAAATCCATATGGAATTCATACATTCCAAAACCAAACAATTCGTAAGCCAATTTATGCTCAAAAAATAAATTACAACAAGAAATAAATCTTTCTGCATTTGTAGTATGTAATAAAACACAAGTATTGAGGAAACAAACATTACTTAAAATTGTTTCATCATTGCAATGAGTAAACATATATTCAAATAATTCAAAAGAATGCATTACAGATGATTTTAAACAAGAA
Source organism: Tachinus rufipes (assembly GCA_963932245.1). NCBI lineage: Eukaryota > Metazoa > Arthropoda > Insecta > Coleoptera > Staphylinidae > Tachinus > Tachinus rufipes. The sequence continues at coordinate 105,464,475 of OZ010746.1, read as the reverse complement.
AGCCTATAACCGTCTGACCAATTGATATCAGCACCATGCTCAATCATATAAAACAGATCTGGGCTTTTATTTATAATGGCCAACAAAAAATACGAATAATAAGCATTTCCTACTTTGATAATCATATTAAAATCAATCACATAAGGTAATAATATACTACAAAGTTCATCACATTTCAATTGTAATGCATATGAGAATGAACTTTCACCATTAATAATAGGTGCATTAACATCAGCACCGTAATAAAGAAGCATGCATATCAAATTCAACCAATTTTCATGTTGACTATCTAAAAATGATCTGTAAGATTGTACAGCTTTTGATAATAAAAAATCTATAATGCAATAACTATAATCATTATTCTCCAATAAGATTCGTCCTATATCAATTGTAATTTGTAAATACCTATCAACTATTAAACCAAACAAACACTCAATTGGAGTATTACAACAATCATCAATTGCATTAACATCAGCTCCTGCTTTTAATAATATATCGATTACTTCTGGCTTCTTGCATTTTAAGATTGCTGTATGCAGTGGAGTTTCTGTTCTATCTTTAGGTTTACTAAGCGGTTGTTGCAATAATAATTTTAATACGTCAATGCTAAAAATATTCTATTTAATACGATACTTAATATTTATATAATTTATTTACCTTCCGGCTTCAGCAGCATAATTTAAAGCAGTGTAGCCTTCTTCATCTGTTGAATTTAAATTCACTCCTTCGGAAATGGCATTTGTTACATAGTTTACATCATTTTCGTAGCAAGCTTTCATTAAAGGTGAAAGCATTTCTGGATCAGTAAACGTGTAACAGAATTTAATTGAACCCTATATATGTATATATATAAAAACTGATTAATGATGTATTTCATGTATTGAATTATATTAGTACTTACACTTTCCTTGATTTGTAGAAGATATATACGTTCTAAAAAAACGTTTATATCCTCCTTCTCATCCTCGTCATCTACCATTCTTGATCTTTTTAATAGTCTGGATTTTCTGGACATGATACAAATTGGCTTCTACTAAAACTTTTTTAAGTTATATTTAGGAAATCAATGGATTTCAATGCTTCCAATTGTATTGATCGGTCTATTATTAGATTTGGTTAAGTTCCTTGGTTAAACCACAAAACATCAAAATCCCTGCAGATTCTTTGTAAACCTTTCACATACCACCTGAAATCAAGGTCATATTATTATTATTTATACAATCTATACATAACTACTACTTACTAAACTGTTATTTTAGCTTTTAAGGGTTAGTTTTATTAATGATGCAGATTCTTTAAAACGTTGCAAATCGACTCACTAATAGAATCTGCTACATTTATACTAACCTTCATTCGTTCTTGCCGAAAGGGGAAACCCATAGCTTTTAAACGTTGCCAATAGCGTAAAAAAATATGTTTGTGTAGTTGGTGTAGGTGTGTCAAATAAAAATTGCTTCAGATTTATGCAGTAGCTACTTACACCATATTAAATGTGTAGTTTTTTTATTCATCCTAGTTTTAGTTACTATAGCCTTATTGTTGGAAAACTCAGCATTGTTGTATTACACATTTTTTGCGGTAAAAACAAAACAAAATATAAACGATTTCACAAAAATAGAAATAATTATAGAGATATAAAAGCCAAATTAACAAAACTGATTGGAAGAAAATGCAAATGTATAAATATATTTTTATTCTGTTTTAAAATGCAATTTATTATTATATAAAATAGATTATGGATTTATTGCAATTGAAGAACCTGATTATATTTAGTATGCATTTAATAACATGTAAAATAAGACAGTTTGGCTACTAACGACTATAGCGCCGCGTAGTGATTATTACTAAACATGCCCTACATCATTAAAGATTCGAAATTTTCTATAAGAACATACCATCGATGCACCAGATGAATTAATATTTAATAATATTAAAACGCGGCCGGGTTTGTTTGGGAATTGAAAATATATTTTTTCTTAAATCTATTTTTAACTAATGCCCGTATTACACTGTCAATAATTATATCTTGAATTATATATATAAAAATATTTAAATCTTAAAAAGTCTGTAAAATGCACAAAATATCATCAATCTTATTGTAGATTGAAATTTTAAGAATATTTTTAGGTTTTCTTTATAATTATCACATAACATGTGAGTAATAGCATTTATAATATAACCTAACTATTTTTTAAAAACTGTTAATTCGTACATTTTTGTGTTAATTCTAAAGAAAAACTAAAAATATTCTTAAAATTTCAATCTACAATAAGATTGATGATTATTTGTGCATTTTACAGACTTTTTAAGATTTAAATATTTTTATGTATATAATTCAATAAAGAATTATAGATCAGTGTCATACAGGCATTAAATTTGTTTCTAATTTCAGCTTTTTTATCTTTAAATCTGTTCTTATCTTCAGTTTGTTGTTGTTTTTAGTTTATTACCCCTTAAAACCGTTTCTAATTTCATTTTGTTGCTGATTTCAATTGTTTACTTTAAATCTGTATCTAACTTCAATTCGTTGCCGATCTCAATTTATTTTCTCAAATCTACTATTGACATTTTGATTTAATCTTTTTGTTTTTGATGTTTACAGTTTATTTCTTTTTAAAATTAAAATAATAAAAATAGTTCTTTTATACAATTATAATTTACGGCCGGTTTTTTTGTAGTAGATGACCGAATTTGTATAGTTTTGATGGATTTAAGTTTGTTACGGTCAAATTAATATAGTTTAATTCAATATTCAATCATTTTTTGTAAGTTTTTGAAGTTTTTTCCGTGTTTAAATAGTTTTTGGCTGGATTTTTGTAATTTACGGCCAAATTCAGTTGATTTTGGTTGCATTTTTAAAGTTTTTTTGTGTTTTTATAGTTTTTAGCAGCCGCATTTTTGTTTTTATAGTTGTGCGTTGATAGTTTTTGGTTAGTAGTTTTATATTGAACAGATTTTTAAATTTTTTAAACATTTTTGTGGCCGGATTTTTATAGTTTGTTGCCAAATTTCACTATTAAGAAAAATGTGTATGGCTTTAAGTCGGTTTTTTATCATTTTTTGCCGGATTTTTATACTTTTTTGACAAATTTATATGTTTTTTATCAAGTTTTTATAGTTTTTTGTTGTATTTTTATAGTTTATAGCCAAATTTCATGGTTTAAGTAGAATTTTTATAGTTTTAAACCGGATTTCTATACTTTTTTAGCGGTTTATAGCAAAATTACATAATTTAAACAAGATTTTTATACAGATATTATTTGTTTTGTCATACTTACAACATTTAAGCCGCATTTTAATAAGTTTTAATCAGATTTTTATAGTTTATGTCCAAATTACATGATTAAAGTAGGAATTGTATAGTTTTAGGCCGGATTTTTATACTTTTTGGTCAAATGTTTATAGTTTATTGCCAAATTAGATTATTTAGTGAGTTTTATACATGATTACTTAGATTTATTTATAGTTTATGGCTAAATTACATGATTTAAGTTAGGTTTTTATATTTTTTTGTTAAATTTATATTATTTAAGCACAATTATTTTATTGTTTTACATAACATTTGATGTGTTATGTTTTGCGTATGGTCATAGTCGATCATAGTAAGTGGTAATCGTTGGTTTTGCAGGGGTTGACTTAATGAGATTTCTATAGCTGCAAACACAAGATGGATTGTCGCTTTGATCATAGCACTATATTCTTGCTTAACGGTCTGACCCTGTAACATTGGAGTTTTAATCTTAAACTTAGTTAAAAAATTTCAAAAGCACTTGAGAAGAGCAAAATTATCATCTTTCAATATTATTAAGTTTCTGCAATCAAGTGGATTGAATGTTATAACATGAAAAACATTACAATCTACATAGAAGGGAAAAACGTTCATAAAAAGTGTTTATTTATTTTTTCTTAAATCTGTTTTCAACTTTAATTTGTTTATTTTTAAATCTGTTTCTATCTCCAGTTTGTTGTTGTTGATTTTAATTTATTTCCCCTTTAAAACCGTTCCTAACTTCAATTTGTAGCTGATTCAGTTTATTTCTTTTTGAATCTGTTCCTACCTTCAGTTTGTAGTTAGTTTTAATTTAAAACCGTTCCTAACTTCAATTTGTATCTAATTTCAGTTTATTTCTCCTTAAATCTGTTCCTATCTTCAGTTTGTTGTTGATTTTAGTTTATTTCCCCTTAAAATTGTTTTTGACTTCAATTTGTTGATTTGATCTGTTCCTAACTTCAATTTGTTATTGTTTCAGTTTAGTTTTCCTTAAATATTGCATATTTTTAAAACCAAATATTGAATCATGATACAATTTTCAGAAATGGTGGTACCAATAAAAATTAGATCTAATTTGATACAAAGATTTTTTTTAAACAACATTTGTTGCAAAACAACCCTGTGTTCTGACGTATGTCGTAGTAGAGTTCGTTTGATGGTGATGTCAGTTTATACTAACTTCATAGCACAGAAAATCTTTTTTAAATAAAACGTAGTTAGTTTGGCTACTTTGTAACGAACAGCACTAGCAGACGTGACTTGATGGAGATGGAGGAGTTGGATGATTTGGTGGAGTTGGGTGATTTAGAGGACGATTTGGCGGATTGCAGTCATGATTTCTGTGGTGTTAATAGCTCCACATTGAATGGGGAATGTGGTAATGAAGATTGTGAAAGCATTGTTCACTCTGAATCATCAGAGTCCATCAATGCAGAATTACAACCACCTTTAATGAGTGCTTGCTATCATAATAATGCGAAATATGTTATGGAAGCTATTTCTAAGGGAAAAGATCTTAATCTAAAAGACAAAGCAGGTTTTACTCTGTTACATTATGCAGCGGAAGCCGGAAGGTATGTTATAATATATAATAAGATAATTTAACATATTTAATGCTTTTTTTTTTAGTATTGATGTATTGAACCTATTGATGAATCAACATTTGATTGATTTAAATGTTGGAAATCGATGTAATGAAACCCCGCTGCACTGGGCTGTTTTAAAATGCAACAATCCGGAAGTTATAAATATATTAATCAAAGCAGGAGCTGATATTAATTTGGTTAATTGTTATAACCACACACCTTTGTTTAAATTGTTTTGTAGAAATCGTAGAAATTTTAAAATGATGATAGAAATGGGACAAATTTTATTGGAAAACGGTGCTAATGTTCATATCAAACAGGTATTAATAACTGCTGTAGAAGAGTACACATTGCTTACAAAAAATGAATATAACGATTGGTTAAATTTTGTATGTATGTTCCTTTATTATGGTGCTGATGTTAATTTACGTAATAATTTTGATCATTGTGCGTTTTCATTAGCAATGCAATTGGAATGTAATGAGCTTTGTAGTATAATGTTACCGTACGTAACAAATTTCAATATGATTTTTAAATTGGCGAGTCAGATGAATACTTTATTTTTAATAGCTGTTAAGCATAAAAGCCCCGATGTATTTTATATGATCGAACATGGTGCTGATATCAATTTTAGTAATGGAAGAGAATCTTGCTTGCAATTATCAATGAATCATTCGTTGAAATTGTTTGAATATATATTTACACATTGCAAAAATGAAACAATTTTAAAAGAATCTGCTTTTATGATTAAATTACGTTCAGGTTACATTATTAAGAATAATTTTCTGCGTTGTATAAATTTAATTTTTGAGCATAAATTAGTAGAGGAAATATTTACTTATTCCCCTTCAAGTTATATTCATCTCGATTTGATTCATGACATGATTAACCTAAATATATCAATTGAAGATCAAATTAAATTTTTATATTTATTACTATCGTATGATAATCATTTAAACACTGTTACTTTGCGTCGTTTGTTTTATCTTTTCAGTTTTGATGATCGGTTTGAGGTGTTAATGCGTGTTACTATTGTTCTTGATAGTTTTATAACATACGGTAATCATTATTTGAGGTGTCTATGCTCTCCTGATGAGTGTCAACCAAAAATGGAAATAAATAAGTTTCCAAGTTTGCAGGTTTTGAGTCGAAATTGTTTTAGGAAGAATATTCGCAAGGATTTAATTTACACTTCAAATCGTGTTTATTTTAAGTATTATAATTATTTGTTGAAATTGGAAGTTCCTACAGTGATTAAGGATGTTTTATCATTGAAGAGGTTGATATAATTATAATAGAGTTAAGTTGAATGCATGTTTTGTTGATATGTGTTGACTTTTTATTTTTAGATTTGTTGTATGTTTTTAAAGCTTGTCGAATCTACATATTCAATAATCACAATCAACAAATAACATGCATACACTATTAATCATAATTTTTTTGTCTGTCTAGTAGCAGCAATTACTAATGAATTAAGACTGATTAACAAATATGTTTTGAAAACAAAGCCAGTTTGTTTTAGTGAGAGTATATTTTAAGATAAAAGTTTATTGTTAAATATATAATATTTTTATAAAACTTTATAAATAAAGGAATAAATGTTTTGTTTTATTTTAAATCCTGTAGAAGATAAACCTTATTTTTAAGGGTAAGTTAACACTAATTTGCTATATTTATGTATGTTAAAATTGAATGACTTGGTATACTTTATCCCAGTATTTCCTTTCCTATAGTTGAGCTCACAGATTAACTGTATTAACATGTATGTGGGGGTGTACTTATTTGTGTCTGGCTCGGGTACAAAACATTGGCGGCGCTAAAAAACGTACAAATCAGTGGCGTAGCTTTCTCTATAAATTTCACCAAACTCCAAAACAATTTATAAATCTATTTTTTTGCCAACATTTTCTAGTTAATTAGATAGTTTGAAAAATTTAAATTAAAAACTAAGCCTATTATAATCCGGCTACTAAAATCAAGCTTAAATGTCAAAATCTGGCCATAGAATACAAAAAATAACAAAATTTAAAAGAATTTGGCTTAAATGTCAAAATCTGGCTTTAAATTAATAAAATCTAATTTCAAATTAAAAAATAATCGATTTTAAGTTACAAAAATCGGTTTTAAGTTAATAAAATCTAGTAAAAAGCAAAATACTTGAATGATAATGCTAAAATCGAGCATCAATTTTACTAGCCTATTTAAAGAACACCAACGTTTTTGTGGAAGTGATTTTTTTTAAATATGTGTGTTAATCTGTGCGGCGTACTTGAGAGGATGCAGTAGGCTTTATTAATATCATCGTAGTAACTGCAAGAGGTCAAATGTGAAACCAATTAAAGATTTGTTATGGCAAACTGTTAGCAATGTCTTAATTTATTAGATTCGTTCTATTCTAATACATCTAGTTAATTAAATTGATCATCACAGTTGTTTTATATTTGATCTATTGTATTTACAATATTTCTAATAAATAATTTTCAAACAAAATCTTTAATTTGGTACAATTAATTTGTTCATTTTTATTTTACTTATTTAATTAATTGTTGTAGATTTACGTGGTAAGTTTGGCTTATATAGGCTTAGGGGTGTAAGGGGTGATGGCAAAGTTAGTGCCAAACAAAATGACAATCTCTTCTGCGCGCGATATACCTTGCTAGACAACTAACGAAGCTTTGTCGACCGAGTATCTCCCGGGATAAGCAGATCTCTCTTGCTGGACAACAGTTTCAGGTGGAAGTTTTGGCAAGAGGAAGGGCAACCTCTTGTCCTTGGGACAAGAAATTGTTCTTAAAGACGGTAGAATTGACTAATCAAGCAGTGATCAACGGCATGGGGATGCAGAAGGCAATGGAAAACCACTGCATTAAAGATCTCGGATGGATGTCTTTAGAAAAAATAAACATGGCTAAATTGAAGACAAAATATACCGGAGTCTCTAGTTTTCCAATCGAATTTACGGAGAGAACGGTTTTGAATAAGGCTGATAGAGGAACGATAAATAGAGGCCCAGTTTAATGTTTTTAAGTAAAAAGTGGCACTTTCAATGCAAATGTGATTGTCTTTATTTTAAAATTAAATAAAAAGCAATTTTAAAAAGCACAATGTATTTAAAGTAAATTTTAATATTTACATTTATTAATATATTGTTTCAGGAATGACTTGCGTTGAGCGATTCACAATCGGATGGATTGGATAGAGGGGGTAGAGCCGGGCCGACCGGCATGCGTTCAGTCAGTACGCTTAGTTCGGTGCGGGATGTCTTATCGGTAGTATGTTCTCGCTGTGCGTGTAGGTGTGTGTATGTGAATAGTAACAGTTAAATGCATAAGAAAATTGACTTTAATGTTTAGACTATTGCGACTGATAGTGAACAATTAATTGTGCCTGATAATAAGTTGTTGGGAGAATATTTGGAATTTAATATTAGGGTAAGTAGCTTTTAATTTTAAATAAACTGTTGGTAAATTGCATTTTTAAAACAAAATTTATGTTAAAATTAAATTATAATTAAAAGCAAGCAGTATCCAAGCCTAGCTTGGACGTTTATTACTTATATTTTAATTTATTTATAACAATTAAGCAGTTTTGATAATAAATTAATAGTATTTTATAACAATATCCTTAAAAACATAAATTAAAATAATTAATTTGACTCAACAAAATTTATCCATAAATTATATTAATTCTAAATTCATTGTTTTATTTTATTGTATGTTTCAGGATGGAACTCCCACTCCTTGCTTTGAGCGCGTTACATTGAGCCGAGTGAGCCGACATTACATTCAATTCAGTGCGGTATTCCAACGTAGTAGTAGCACGAATCTGCTATTTGTGTTTCAAGTATAACAATTTAGTGTGGTGTTTCCTTAGTAAACTATTGTGTCAACGCAGTTGTGGAAGTTGTAAACATAGTTTTTCGAACCAGTCTGAATATTGATGTTTGAAGCTATAGGAGTTCCAGGAAGAAAGAGGAAATGAATCCATTTAAGGAGCAATAGGTGAGAATTATATTCTACTACAATATTATAATAACAATAATCAGTTTAAATCAAATAATTATTTCTGTTGCATACAAATCTTTTAATACTTTATTGTAATTGTTTCAGATTTTTTTATGGCAGAAGATGCTGAGTGGTAAGTCATTTCATTTTAATTAGTTGGTGATGTTACTGCTGGTAACATTCCACCTCAATTTTTGCTTGTAGGGTGGTTGCTATGATTGTGACTCATTTTTATATAGTAACACTACGCATACGCTGAAGCCTGCAAGCTTAAATTGTTGTATAGATGGTGCTTAGTGATTAGTTATGGTTGCTACTTGATTCCGGATCTGTCTGACCAAATATTGGGGCAGCTAAAGTTTCAGGTAATTATGGTAGTTTGCCGGCGTTAAACTTCTGGGCATCGAATTCAGAAGGATTAAACGTGCAGGTTGTAGTTGACTGCTTAGTGTACCCAAACATTGCTTCTAGGCGAGTTGTCTTGTATTGACTTTCGTCATTATTGTTTGCTAGTTTGGGTTGTATGAGGTAGGCTCTTTACCAACGTAAGGAGGTGAGCAGTATTTAGTGCGTTTGCCATCAATTGCTCGATTGGTGGTTACGTTTGGTGTAACGTAGAGTGTACGCGTCTGTATGAAAGCCCTCTATGATAGGAGCTAATTATATTTAGATATCCTTCATACTGCCTTTGCATATTGTGGATAACTTTTACAGGTCGGTGCCGTAGGGTAGTTAGAAATCTTTTTCTTTTTAAATCGAAACTGACCGTTCTTCGGAATGCTTGCTAGTCTGTTATATTCATGATTGTTTTCGTATAGATGTAGTGGTATTAGATGATGCATTATATTAATGTATCTTACATTGCCGAGTCGTTGTGTAATTGCTGTATTAACGTTTAAACTTGCTTGCAAGAGTTAGTATCCAGAATTCAACACAATTCCAAGGTGATGCTTGATTTGGTAGTTAGTTACTTCTAGCTAGTTTGAGTAGGGTTTAAATATGGTAATCTCCAGCAGAGATGCCAGTTTTGCGTGCTAGTTTGGTTAGATCTTCTTAGTTGATTTTCTATTTTAACAATTTCCAAAGTGCCAAGTAATTATGAATTATAAATTTGTTTAATAAATTCAATTCTAATTAATTAGTTTAATTCTGTTAATCATTGTTTAAATATAAATATTAATTTATGAAATTTCATTCAAGTTTATTATTATTTAGATTTTAATTTCATTTTTTTTGTTTTCTAAATTATTTGGTAACTTTAAAGCATGTGTAGTTAAATTTTCTTTTACTAATTATTATATATTTATACTGAAGTTATCAGTGATTAATTTATTATTACGATGTTTCAGCTATTACATACAAAGGAAAAATCTGTTGACACTAACGTTGCGCATACCCAATCGTACATGCCAATTTGACCCCAATCAACTGGTACTAAATATTTTCAACGTTTTTATGCTGCAATTTCATGTTGTATCAATTATTTATACAGCAAAAGCATGTGAATTGTAGCTATATTTCGACAAATTTGTGTAATTATTTATGACATGGTTAGGTTAAACGAAAGCCCAACGTAGTCACATTAGTGATGACCTGTAGCCTGACCATGGTTTAAGGTTTGATCTAGTGTAAGAGTCGACGCCGGCTTAGTGAGTCCCCACCATTCCAGTTGACGCTTAGCACTTTGAAGAATTTAGTCATTCTTGTCAGTGTTATGCTATCAGCAGTTGGTCTAAAAAAGGGTAAACCCCTCATGCTCAGGGACACCTTCTTCCTCTGGTCTATAGGTGGTTCGACCTTGGTGGCACAGGTTAAATGAGACTGTTGTTAAATATCTTAAACATCATAAACTGTTACAAACTTTCATTTGTTTGTTATAGCAAACAGTCAAAATATAAATGAATCAATTTATAATACAGAAACAATAATAATTCTAAATGATTCATTAATAAAATTACTAACAAATTTAAAAAGTAATATAATCAGATATAGAATCTAAAACTAAAACATGACTACTGAAAGTGCATTTAATTCAGTTTCCACCTACTGAAAACATTTCCTAAATTTGTAGTATTTTAAATCTTAAACTGAATACAGTTTTATTTATAAATATTAAATTAAAACTACAAATGTAATCATTTAATACTAGAAATAAATTCTTACAATATTTACAATTTATTTTAAAGTCTTTTTAAACTTATATTTAACAACAATTAATAAAAACTACAAAATTTAAATATTTATAATTTTTAAATTTTATATTAAATTAAAATGACTACGCCTATGCGTACACGACGTCGCCATCTGTTGCATATATTAATCACTACTCATAATAGAAGTTCAACAAATTATTGTAAGATGGCGCCACCTTAGCAAATAAATTAAATTAAATTTTAAAACAAATTAATTTAATTTACATTTATGCCCGTATGACACTATCTATAATTCTTTATAGAATTATATATATAATTATAGATAAAACTTTAAAAAGCCTGTAAAATGCACAAATGATCATCAATTTAATTGCAGATTAAAATTTTAAAAATATTTTGAGTTTATCTTTATAATTGACGCAAAAAATGTACAAATTAACAGTTTTAAAAATATTATAAATGCTATTTCTCACATTTCATGTGTTAAAAAAACTAAAAATATTCTTAAAATTTCAATCTACAATAAGATTGATGATATTTTATGCATTTTACAGACTTTTTAAGATTGAAATATTTTTATACAGGGTGTAGATTAATTGGCGGATAAACGCCAGGTAACTTTATAGAACGTGCCAAAAGAAAACGAAAATCTTAATTCCAAAATGCTGAAAAACTTTTCGTTTGGCCTCACGAGGTCCTCAAAGTTTTGTTACGCTTGGCAACGTTGCAAACTTTCTAAATTCAAACCTATAATGTAGGCAACTTAATACACATAAAATAGGCAATTTAATACACACATCAAATTTAATTTTTTATTATAAACTACAAATGTTCAAATTGGCCACCGTTTACTTCTAAACACCTTTATTTATTATGACGTTCTCAAGCATCGCCGGCGTTAAATGTTAAATCTGTCAGAGTTGCTATATTCATGTCAATTATTTTAAATATATTTTCAAACAATCAATTGTGCATTGAAATAATTAATATTTTTATTTATGACAGTATCTAATAATTTATAATAGTTGTATCAGCTGCAATGTATAAATTGTTCTATAATTCAATAATAATTATAATACCTATTTGCTGGATTCACACATTTATTTTGAAAACGCATTTTAGCCGCATGGTGAAACGACAAAAGTCACCGATGGTTTTTGTCAAGGGTGGTCACGGGATTGACATGGCAACGTAGTAGTTGTTAATCCGAGACAGACATAAGGCAGACCGCCGCATACTAGACGAACGCAACATAAAATGCATCAAAACACCATTCATAATTTAATAATGCGTTATGTGTCGTCAATGTGCAACCTCACACAATTTTAAATTAATGATTATCAAAAGAATAAAGTATATCATAATATTTAAATTGAATTTTATTTCAATTTAAAAGTCACTGATGACAAAAGTCACCGGAGATCAGAATTGACCCCCTGACATTTATTGCATTGCCTACTTTATGATTTGAATTTTATTAAAAATTTTGCTACGTTGCCAAGCATATTTTTAATATAAGTTTGATTTATTCTTCAAAAGTAATTTGCACATTTTTCAATGTTTTTTATTATTAAGTTTCAATAAACCTCGTAATTTTTATTATACTAAAAAAGAAAGCAAATTGGTACATAATGTACACAATTAAAACAATATTTGTATTGACAAAATTGAAACTTTGAGGACCTCGTGAGGCCAAACGAAGAGTTTTTCAGCATTTTGGAATTAAGATTTTCATTTTCTTTTTTCACGATCTATAAAGTTACCTGGCGTTTATCCGCCAATTAATCTACACCCTGTATATATAATTCAAGATATAATTATTGACAATGTAATACGAGCATTAGAATATAAAACGAGAATAATAAAATATACGTATTAACAAATTTAAATATACTATGCTAGCGACATCTTAAACTTTTATAAACTATAAGTAACCCGCAATGCGTACAGATGGCGCAAAAAGCAAACTAATCAACGCTAAATTTTAAATAAATAATGCAATAACATAAAACATTGTTTGTATACTCTCTCTTTGCGTTGAAGCTGATGAATTATTTGTAACTTCTTATTCCAATTGACCACTGTATGGAAGGGTTTGCATCATTGTGTCTTCTTCCTGTATTGTTTTGCCCATGATGATTCAATTCCATTAAAAATGAGCATACGATAGCAAAATCTGTAAAAAACAAGAAATAGTTATTTGCAATATAATTTTTTTTTTAAACATTTTAAACATTAACATTTTTTTTAATTATACAATAAAATAATTGTTTATTCACCTAAAATATGTTTCAACCATAAAGCAGTTTACTGGTACACTTCGCAGTAGACAAAAGATTCATTCTTTAATTCATATTTGAACTAAATCTGTGTGGTCCATTATTTCCAATTTCCTCTTGTAACAAAATACTCCCTTCAATGCTTTTTCTTTAATTTAAAATTAACTGGAGGCAACAAATGTTCCATTCCTCTATTCATATTTGAATTGAAGCTTTGTAGTACAATATTCATAATTGCAGAAATTGCTTACAGCATGGTAGACAACCAATCAAAGCTTTTTCTTAGACTGAAAAAATTAAAATTATTTTTAAAATTCATTGAAGAACTACATTAAAACTGCTTATTATATATATTAGCACTCAAATCTAATTTTTAATTATAAAAAGCTTATAAACTGTTATGCAATAATTTATAAAAAAAATAAAAATATATTTCAGCTTACCAATGTTTGTCTGATCTCAGCCTATTTTTAAGGAAACTTTGAAGCAACCTACTGCTTGCACACTTCCAGGACTGATAACAAATGCTGCTCTGCATTATTGTCAATCATCATCTGATGTCAGTGATTAAACTAAAAGCTGTAAATAGAAAAAAGAATAATTATTCAGTTACTATTCTCATCTATCAACTATTATAACATCATCATCAAAAATTTCTGAACATTAATTACAAAATAATTAATTTTAAGTAGTGCCAACTGTTACTAAAAGTTGCTATCACTATTTCCTTATCAAAACAATTGCTATAAACGTAAATATAACAAAAGAATTGAAAAATATTAAAACGTTTCAGAATTAAACCAAAATTTCTCTTCGTAAATTACAAAATAATTAATTTGAAGAAGTAGCAACTGTTATAAAAAGTTGCTATCACTATTTCTTAACTAAAACATGTGCTATAAGTCCAAATAAAGTAACAAAATTTAAAAATATTGAAGCGTTTCAGAATAAAACCAAAATTTCTCTTCGTAAATTACAAAATAATTAATTTAACTAAGTAGCAACTATTACAGAAAGTTGCTATTACTATTTTCTAACTAAAACAATTGCTATAAACAAGAATACAGCAAAAGAATTGAAAAATATTGAAGCGTTTATGAATAAAACCAAAATTTCTCTTTCTAAATTGCAAAATAATTAATTTTAAAAAGTAGCAACTATTACAGAAAGTTGCCATCACCATTTCCTAACTAAAACAATTGCTATAAACGTAAATATAACAGAAGAATTGAAAAATATTAAAGCGTTTCAGAATAAAATCAAAATTTCTCTTCATAAATTACAAAATAATTAATTTCAAGAAGTAGCAACTGTTAAAAAAAGTTGCTATTACCATTTTCTAACTGAAACAAGTGCTATAAAAACAAATAAAATAACAGAAATAAAAAATACTAAAGCATTCCATTATAAAATCAAACTTTGTAAACTGCAAAATAATTAATTTTTACAAAGTAGCAATTCTTAAAGAAAATTGCTATCACTATTTCCTAACTAAAACAAGTGCTGTAAACTCAAATAAAATAACAAAAATAAAAAATATTGAAACATTCCATTATGAAATCAAAATTTCTCTTTGTAAGTAACAAAATAATTAATTTAAAAAAATAGCAACTCTTAAAAAAAATTGCTATTACTATTTCTTAACTAAAACAAGTGCTACACGTTTAAATAAAACAATAGAAATAAAAAATATTAAAGTATTCTATTATGAAATGAAAATTTTTCTTCATAAATTACAAAATAATTTATTTCAAGTAGTAGCAACTGTTAAAAAAAGTTGCTATTACTATTTCCTAACTAATAAAACAATTACATAACACAGTTTAATTATAAATACAAGTTAACAATTTTAATTTAATTTATCAGAAGCAGTAATATAATAGGTTTACTTATCTACTCAGATACAAACTGTATATGATTATCGTTGCTAACACATGAATGTTTACTAGTCTTTTAATGTTATTGCAGACTTTCTAAACTTACCAAAGTTTAGATTTTAATTAAATAAAACTATAAAACTAATTTTAATCAATCAATAAACATAACTCTATATCAAGCGTTCTTGGCAACATATAGGCTTAAGTAATTGAATTTAAACTAAATCTAAATCTACAAAATGTAATAATCAAAATATTTACAATTTATTTTGAACCCTTTTAATTATTAAATTTACTACGCCACTGCGTATGGCGGTGCGCATCTGTTAGGAGCATTATTCAACTTTAAAAAACACCTATAGAGGGCGCTACATGTCTATTAATCAAATAGAATTTTAAAATTCAAAAAATTAATTAATTATTATCTTCTGTGTTTGACTACAATAATAATTTACTAAATAGTTAATAAAATTAAGTATTAACAAATTTCTATATACTATGCTAGCAAAAGAAAGTATGCCAGTGAACTAAAAATTCAAACAATTAAAGTATTTAACTAAACACATAGGCGTAGATTTTTAATATTAATAAAAGGGTTCTTATAATAATACAAACTATTAAATTGTTCTATTTATTCATGATTTATGTGTACTTATTTGCTCACCAACTAGTTGTTAAAATGATGATGACTTATTAAAAACAAAAAAATTATTAAAATAAATTAATTACTTAACCAAAAGCTTATTGTTATAGACCTTTAACAATAAGCTTTTTGGAAATCAGAAAATGAAAAAAATCTTACTTCATGTTTGAATTGACTCTGCAGGCTAGACTGTATACAACATTATCAAAATTAGACCAAAAAATTCTTATCATTTATTATAAAATAATGATTTATTTACCAAATGTAAATTGTGACGCCTTTACATTTAAACAAAGTTAGAAAATATTGAAAATTTACTTCTAAAGTGGTGAGTTTTTTAGTCAAACTTTAAGAAATTTACAAAACAAATTTGATAGAAAAGAAGTGCCTTCAACGCAGTTTGTGAACCAATTTATAAAGCAAATTTGCAAAACTGAATCGTTAATGGATAAAACAACACGTCCACGTTCTTGTGTAGTGCGTTTAGCCAAAAAAATTAATGCTGTTGCTCAGAGTGTGCGTAAACATGCATCAACATCAACTTGTCATTGTTCTCAGGAACTAAACATTTCTCGCACTTCTATGAAGAGAATTTTGCATAAAAACTTTAATTTAAAGACATACAAAGTTCAATTAGTTCAAGTAATAAAGCCTCATGACCATCCAAAGCGTTTTCAGTTTGCCCAATGAGCTAAAGATTGTTTAGCCAAAGATGAACATTTCATACTTAATTTTAATCTATTTGTGTCTCATTGTGCATCAACAAACAACATATATATGCGTGATGTAATGACACATTAATCACAAAACGGCATATTATTGACATTTTTTAGATTATGTGTCAATTTCATAATTTTTAGGTTATGCAAGTAATGTGTCCAATCATCCCAAACATTATTTAGTTATACAACTGTCAATTGCAAAGTAATCAAGGAGATCAATTATGTGAAATAATTTATTGTCACAGAAATTGTTGTTTATTTCTCAAAACTTCAATTAGCACACACCAATGTGGGTTGTTTACTGTCAAAAGTAACTGAAAAAACATTGTTTTATTATCTATAAACATTTTTAAACTGACAAATATGCAAATTAGTTGTCAAATGTCATAAATAACGGTGCAAAATAAAGGTTAACTATCAAAAATTACATTTAACAATCAGTGAAAACTCTTAGTAGACTGTGAAAACGTCATTTTATATATATATGACGCTTGACAATGTATATTAAGTGTCAAAGTGACAGGTAACATAAAGGTTAAGTGCAAAAGTGACATTTAACAAGTAGTAAAAACTTTTAGATGCATTAAATATGACGTTTGATAGAATAAACCAAAAGTTAACTGCCAAAAGTGACGTTTATACACAAGCAGTTTTCCCAATCAATATTGGCTTAGTTAACATTTTTTTAAATATTTAGTAAATGTTTGAAGCATATAAAAGTCGACCATAGTTTTATAAATTACGTGAGGTTGATATAGTACAAACACAATAATAATTTTAAAAATACTAAAACCATAAATGAAAAATTTGTTTTTGTATAAAATTGCAAACTAATATTCATTAATCAAGGTCTAGTGTAAACACAATAAAAATTTAAAAAAATACTAAAAGCATAAATGGGAAGATTGTATAGGTATAAAATTGCAATTTAAAATTCACAGGTCTACAGAGTATACAGATTATGTAAGATTAATAGGGATACATAATAATACTTAAAAAAATACTAAAAACATAAGTGAAAAGATTGCTTAATCACATAAATAATTATTAATTAATTTGGGCAATTATTAATCAAAACTGGATTCTAAAAAAATACAATAAATCAATTTAATTACCTTAATACAAATCCATCGATGCTAGAAAATATCCTTTAATATGATCCATTAATCGTTAGAAGCACAAAACACTATATTTTTACCGCACAACACATCACACCCGGGCGACCGAAAACTACGTACTAAGCTCTTACTCTTGCTGCGCGGTGCCTCGATTCCCCCACTCACTAAACAAAAATATTTTTAATTATTTATAAATTGCATTTTCGTTAAGAAAAATGCATTTTGAAGACATGTCTTTAATAAGATCTATACAGAAAAATCTCAGCTTTTCTATGGTCTAAACTAGAATTCTCTACGATGTGGCGTTCATCCCCTAATCAACCCTTAAACTTCAAAGTCAATAAAAAAATAGTAAATGTTATCCTATAGTTATGAAATTAACACATTATAATTGTATAAGTACCCTTAATAAAATGACACTTTTGTAATTGCAATTTTTTAAATATTAAATTAGTAATAGCAACCCTTAAATTACATATTTATTGCAACCCTATCAATTCATCAAATGATCCTAAAATATATCAAATCAACATTATTTAAGCCCCTCATTACGATTCTAATACTTAAAATGTTTCAAATAATGCACTTTTTCTAATTCGGCTATGTAAACATTAACTAACCTCAATAAATTGATTCAGAAAATATTCTATGAAATCGTCCAAATTATGCAAAACCAATATGATATTCGTGTTAGCGCACTTCGAAATGTTATGTAAGCATACGTTTCGGCCCCCTAAATGATTACATAATGATCCGATTTTGTTAATCGACGTGTACCGAATTCAGCGGTTCTAGGGCTCTTAGAGATCTGAATTTTGTTTTGTGTATGCTTCAAAATACCCCAATCAATTTGGTATAAGTTGTCACTGAATTAAAATTAATTTTCAGAAAAGTGAATTTTTAGGTTGTATATTTTGTATCTTATCATGCAAACTTTTAAATCATTAGCTGCATATAGCAAATTGATTGGGATAGTTTACAACACACACAAACCAAAATTCAGCTCAATAGGAGCTCCAGAACTGCTCAATTCGGAACGTGTACATTAACAAAATCGAATTATTGTGTAATCATTTTGAGGCTTAAAATGTATGCTAACATAACATATTCAATTGAGCCAACATCAATATGATAGGGGCTTTATTTGATTTGAATGATTTTATTGAATATTTTCTTAATACTATGTTAGGTTAGTCAATGTTGATGTGGCTGAATTGGGAAATTTAAGAATTGCATTGTAAAACCAATATGATATTCGTGTTGGCGGACTTTAATATGTTATGTAAGCTACATTTCAGCCCCCTAAATGATCACATTATGTTCCGATTCTGTTAATCAACATGTACCGAATTGAGCACTTCTGGGGCTCCTAGAGAACTGAATTGTTGTTGTGTGTAAGTTGTAAAATACCACAATCAACATGGTATAGGTGCCTAATGATTTACAAGTTTACAAAATGAGTTTTTAGAAATTTCAATTTTTAGGTTGTGTATTCTGTATCGTAGCATGCAAACTTTTAAATCCTTTCTTGCTTATACTAGATTGATTACGATATTTTAAGACATACACAAACCAAATTTCAGCTCTCTAGGTGCCCCAGAAGTGCTCAATTCGGTACATGTAGATTAACATAGTCGGATCATTATGTGATCATTTAGGGGGCCGAAACGTATGCTTACATAACATTTCGAAGTCCGCCAACACGAATATCATATTGGTTTTGCATAATTTGATCAATTTCATACAATATTTTCCGAATCAATTTATTGAGGTTAGTTAATGTTTACATAGCCGAATTGGGAAAAGTGCATTATTTGAAGCATTTTAACTATTAGAATCGTAATCAGGGGATTGAATAATGTTGATTTGATATATTTTAGGATCATTTGATGATTTGATAGGGTTGCAATAAATAAGTAATTTAAGGGTTGCTATTACTAAATTAATACTTAATAAATTGCAATTACAAAAGTGTAATTTTATTAAGGGTACTTATACAATCATAATGTGTTAATTTCATAATTATAGGATAACATTTACTATTTTCTTATTGTATTTAAAGTTTAAGGGTTGTTTAGGGGTTGATCGCCACATCGTAGAGAATTCTGGTTTAGACCATGCGAAAGCTGAGATTTTTCTGTATGGATCTCTTTAATGGGTTGTCTCCAAAATGCTTTTTTCTTACCGAAAATGCAATTTGTAAATATTGTAATTGTTTAAAATATTTTCGCTTAGCGAGTGGGGGAACGTAGGAGAAACCGAGGCTATATAAGGGGTGACCGCGCAGCAGCTGCTCAGTACGTAGTTTTCGGTCGCCCGGGTGTGATGTGTTGTGCGGTAAAATGATAGTGTTTTTGTGCTGTTAGTGTCAAGTTCATCACATAAAAGGATTTTATCAATATTTTTTAGCAACGCTGGATTTATATTAAGGTAATTAAATTGATTTATTGTCATTTATTAGGGACCTAATAAATTTTATTAATAATTGCTCAAATTAATTAATATATTGTTTTATTTATGTGCTTTAGGTCTATAAAGTATACATATAATCATTAAGTATACTTTATAGACCAATTTTATACGAAAACAATTTTTCCATTTCCATATATTTTTTTAAAAATCAATTTGTCTATGCTATATCGACCTCGCATAATTTGTATACTCTATAGATCAATTTTTACCAAAACCAACATCTCATTTATGCCTTTTATATATTTTTTAAATATAATTGTGTTTATACTATATTGATCTCGCATAACTTGTATACTCTATAGATCTTTTTTAACAAATATTAAATTATAATTTTATACTCTAACAACCTTTCCTATTTATATCTTTAGTATTTTATTATACATATATTGTTGTGTTTATACTATATTGACCTCTTATAATTTGTATACTCACTCTATAGACCTTAATGTTTTTAATTATTAACAGAATTTCATTATTTAATTGTTTTTCACATCTCTTGACGATATTTTATGGAAATTTAATTGTTTTTTTAGATTTTTTGGTAAATTTTGTGCAAATTTAAATCAGTTCATGGTAACGTGTCAGTTGTTTGTGTGGGTGGGGTGGGTGGGGCACTACAAATTATGATAAATTTTAAAAAGTTTCAAAAATTTTTGGTTAACTTTAAAAATCTTTCACCAAATTCTAGAAGCTTATGAAAAGTTCTAGAAATTTCTGAAAAGTTAGAAACATTTAGTTAAATTTTAAATTCTTTCAAGATTTCTACATTACCTTTAGTTTTTTTTAAATTTCTAGAAACCTTTGACCAACTCTAAAAATTGTTTATAAATTTTTTGAAACTACTGACATGTTGTAGAAACCTTTGACCAAGTCTAGAAACTTCTGAGAAATTACATTTGATCAAATTTTAGAAGTGTTTTAATCAAGTTTTAGAAACTTTTTTACCAAATTCTAAAAAGATTCTGAACAATTCTTGATACCTACAACCAATTTTATACATTTACAAAAAAAATTAAGAACATTTGATCAATCTAAAGTGCTCTAAACCTTTATTCAATTCTAGAAACGTTTTATTAAATTTTGAAGTTTTTTTTTAATTTTAAAATTTTTTCAAGAAACTTTTAAGTAATTAAAAAAAAAATTAACCAATGACATCTGACAGTTAATCTGTCATGTTAGTTAACTTCTAATTCTTTATGACAAATACTTAGGCGGGTGGGCGGGGACACTAAATCAAATTACCGACTCAACATTTATAAACTGTGTTTCCGCCCACCCGCCCAAGTCTTTGTTATCAAAAAAATTGTTACGTCAATTACTTTCTCAAACTTAATGACATCTGTCAATCAATCTGTCATGTTTGATAGCTGCTGGAACACGGGAAGTGGTTGTAACTTTTAATTTTTTATGACCAACAATTGGGCGGGAACACTAAATCTATCTTCCAGCTCAACATTTATAAACTGTGTTTCCGCCCACCCGCCCTAGCGTTTGTTATCAAAAAAATTGTTACGTCAACTACTTTATCAAACTTAATGACATCTGTCTATTAATCTGTCTGTTTGTTAGCTGTAAAAACGCGGAAAGAGGTTGTAACTTCTAATTTTTTATGACAAATACTTGAACGGGTGAGCGGGGACACTATATTAAACTACCAACCCATATTCTTAAACTGTGTTCCCGCCCACCCGCCCAAGTGTTTGTTATCACGAAAATTGTTGCGTCAACTACTTTCTCAAACTTAATGACATCCATCAGTCAATCTGTCATGTTTGTTAGGTACACAAACGCGAGAAGTGGTTGTAACTTATTTTTTTTATGACAAAAAATTGGGCGAAAATACTAAATCTAAGTACCGGCTCAACATTTATAAACTGAGTTTCTGCCTACCCGCCCGAGTGTTTGTTATCAAGAAAATGATTATGTCAACTACTTTCTCAAACTTAATGACATCTATCAACCAATTTGTCATGTTTGTTAGCTACACTACCGCAGGAAGTGGATGTAAATTTTTAATTTTGTATAACTAACGTTTGGGCGGGTGGGCGGGAACACTAAATCAAACTACCGGCCCAACATTTATAAACTGTATTTTTGCTCACCCGTCCAAGTGTTTGTTATCAAGAAAATTGTTAAGTCAACTACTTTCTCAAACTTAATGACATCTGTCAGTCGTTTGTCATGTTTGTTAGCTGCACTACCGCGGGAAGTAGATGTAAAGTTTTAATTTTGTATAACAAACACTTGGGCAGGTGGGCGGGAACACTAAATCAAACTACTAGCCCAACATTCATAAACTAAGTTTACGCCCACCCGCCTGAGTGTTTGTTATCAAGAAAATTGTTACGTCAACTACTTTCTCAAACTTAATGACATCTATCAGTCAATTTGTCATGTTTGTTAGGTGCAAGAACACGGGAAGAATTTGATAAAATTAAAAAAAAGTGTTTTAGAAACTTTTCATTGGTTCTAAAAAATTTTCACCAAACACTAGAAACTTTTGAATTTTTTTAGAAACATTTGATTAATTTTTATAAACTTTAGCAACTTTAAATTATTTTTAGAAAATATTTACCAAATTCTAAAATTTTTTGAAAAGTTCTAAAATCTTTTGATTTCTACTCTAGAAATACTCCAACTCTAGAGACCTTTAGCGAACACTAAAAATGTTTGACTAAATTCTAGAAATGTTTGACAAGTTTTATAAACTTTTGCCCAGCTTAAATATTCTTGAGAAATTTTAGAAACGTTTAATTTAATTTTTGAAACTCTTAAGGTAGTTTTTTATTAAATTTTAGAAAATTCTGAGATCCTCTAAAAACCTTAGAGTAAGTTTAGAAATGTTAGAGACATTTGATCAAACTCTATAAATTCTTAAGATGTTCTAGTAACCTTTGGCCAGCTCTAGAAGCTTTTTACAAAAATCTAAAAACTTTTGAGAAGTTCTAGAAACATTTAGACAACTTTAGAAGTTTTTATGAAATTCTGTAAAGTTTGGAAACATTTAGTTAAATTATAAAGATTTTAATATAATCTAGAAATGTTTGGCCAACTTTAAAAGCTTTTTAGCAAATTTTAGAAAATTTTGATGAGTTCTAAACACTGGTCAACTCTAGAAACTATTGATCAATTTTAGCAAACATTTGATTAATTTCTAGAAACTTCTAAGATGTTTTAGAAACCTTTAGTCAAATCTAGAAACTTTTGACTTAATTCTAAAAAGGTCTTGAACGTTTCAGAAACCTCTAAATAACTCTTCTGAGAAATTTGATCAAATTGTAGAAGCCACTAAAGTGTTCTAAAAACTTTACCAACTTTAAATTTTATACAAAAAATATTAAAAACTGTAGCCTCAACATGATTTATTTATTTCAGAAATTCAACAACACCTCACATCAGCGCGATCTACAAAACCACCGTTTCTTGTCCAACTTTTGTTATCACTAATTTACAATACGAACAATCTGTAAATCCCTCCCAACTGATGCATATCGTGCGAAAATATGCATCAGACGCGATTCATTTCGTAATTGTACGTAGTGCGGTACGTTGCGTACATTGATTTTAATTACTTAAATCTAAATTAAAAGTGTTAGAAGAAGATTGGATTAAAATTTAATTTAAAAAGTGTTCGACCATCAACGGAATATTGTATTCAATTCAATTCAAAATTGTTATGCTGCTTAAATTTGGTTACAATTTAGATTTTATGTTAACAAATGTATTGTTTAGTAGTCATTTTATTATTATTAACAATTTAGTGGTTTAGGTATATTTAAACAGCATATTAAGCTGAATGGCAAAGACAAAAATATATTTATTCAATTAATTTTAAATTTGCTCGCATCTCCATTCATTAAAACGTCTTGTATGTTGCTTGCAATCCTTTCAATCAATTAAAATTATAGGGAAAGTATTGTAACATACAAAGCGTGAGTTACCCTAACATTACAATTTGTAATTTAGGAACAGGATTATCTTTTAGGTTTGAAGTATGACCCAACCTCATCACATTAGTGAAGATCTGTAACCTGACCAGGTTTATTCAGATCTGATCTAGTGTAAGAGTTGAGGCCGGCATACTGAGTCCCCATCATTTCGAACGACGCTTAGCATTTTAAAGATTGGTCAATCTTTTGAAAATGTTAAGCTACTAAGCGTTTGATCTAAAAAAGGGTAAACCCCTCATGCGCAGGGACATCTTCCTCTGTTCTATAGGTGGTTCGACCTTGATGGCACAGGTTCTTAATAAAATTTTAGAAGCAAATATTTAAATTCCGTGGTCAATTAAATTAAGTGATCCAAATTGAGGGGTATGCTGGAAACCAGTGAACTTCTATCCTCAGCTTTAAGCAAGTTAAGAGAGTGTCCGGCATTGAAGGGCGCTCAGAAGACGGGTGCCTTGTGCATCTCATCTCTAAGCAAGTCAATAGTAAGTCCGACTTTGTTCGGTTTCTTTATGCGTCTGAATGGGTTGGCCGGTTTCTTTTAATTTAGTAAAGTGACCACGATCCGATATCGTGCTCCATCCCCAAATTACGATTGGGTTGTGCGATGAGTCCTTTGTGTTTCCAACCTTACAATCCTTTGTTTCCAATCCTTCCCCTGCCTTAGATTGGTACCTCGGTATGGTGGGCAGGCGTATTTACATAAAATTTAATTTTATATTATTAAATTAATTTGTATGTACATAATTAGATGCATAATTTTTAGACACATTTTCAAATATTTTATGTAAAACAAAACCAATTCATCGCATCAATTCTGTCAAACAATTTATATTTGCAAAAATATAGTCAAATAGTATTCTAAACAATAATTACATTTGTGAAAAAGTGATACCAAACTTTTAAAATAAATTACATTAATATCATAAATAGGCAGAAATGTATCAGATCTATAAAATAATGTTTTAAATTATTTGCGGATCAGTACAAAATTTGTTGAATTATTTAAACTAATTGATTAATTTTTTTAAGAAACTGTTTGAAAATATAAAATTTATGTTTATCATCCGCATGCTGCCTCCTAAAATGAAGTCAAATTTTGTCTATTATTATTAATTCTGTTTTTAAAGCTAGACTTAGTGCAATGAAAAAACGCGGGAAAAGGCGGCACGCGTCCCCCGGCTGCGGTGGAGTTACTGACGTTGCGCTGTATTGTGTTGTGTTTTAATTTTAATACCACTTCACTCCACACCAACCCCACCACCGCAACCGCACCGCCAATCGCCACCACTCTACACAACCCCCCATTCTCCGATTTTTTTAAAGAAAATTATCTTTGCAGAATCAAATATAAATTACATATTATGTATTCGTAATCATAATATAATCAATTAATTGTTATATAATCACGTAATAGTTTCACAATCTTCTAATAAATATTGTAATGAAATATTTTATAAGCGTGTTCATGATTATTCTAAATTAGTGCATTTTAAATCGCAAATATGTTGAATTTGAGCGGAAAAAACGCTGTTGCCCAATTTTAGAGAAAAAAGGTCGCTTTTTTTTGCATTTCCTGACGTAAAATTAACCCCTGATTAGGATTTTGGGGGTCCGACCCCGATATTCCTAGCATTTTGGCGTCAATTTTAAAATAACCGCTAAAATCATGGTTTTTTTGCGTTTCGAAGTGCAAAAAAAGCACTAAACGGTGAAGGGGAGGGACGCAATCACTCCTGATGTTAGCCAGCAGACCCATCTGAATCTCCGCCAAACCGGAAGTCCGTAGGTCAAAGGGTTTTCCTTCGGCGATCGACGAAAGTTTCGGTTTTAACCTAACCTAAGCTCACGTCGCCACACTAAAACTCGCAAACGTGGACCAATGTTGGTAATTTTTTCGGTTTCTGAGGTAATTTGGACTGCTGATCACGATTCCGGAATCGCCGTTTCGATATTCTCAACCGTTCACCTTCTAAGTCAATTCGTTAAAAAGCGCCATTTTCGGTCCATTTTCAAAACTCTAAAACGTGAAACAAACATACTTTTAGCCGGCGGAGGGAGACGCGGTTGCTCCTGTGGCAAGCCATCGGACCCCGGCAGATGCTCCTGCAAACCGGAAGACCGTAGGTCAAAGGGTTTTCCATCGGCAATCGAAAGAGTTGAAATAGGGGAAAGGGAGGGGTCTTTCTCCATTTTTGAAACGGATTTTTTCAATTTTAGAGAAAAAAAGTCGCTTTTTTTGCATTTCCTGACGTAAAATTAACCCCTGATTACGATTTTGGGGGTCCGACCCCGATATTCCTAACATGTTGGCGTCAATCATGGTTTTTTTTGCGTTTCGAAGTGCAAAAAAGGCACTAAACGGTGAAGGGCTAGCCAACAGACCCATTTGAATCTCCGCTAAACCGGAAGTCAGTAGGTCAAACGGTTTTCCTTTGATGAGAAGCATTTAAGCATAGTTTTGACAGTGTAATGGAATATTTTTGCCAACTAGAAGTGTGTTTGATTGAAATTGATCAAACGTTTTGACACATATTTGATGGTTGTAGAAAATTCAGTAAGTACCGTAATGCACTATTTTCTATGATGAAAATTGACAATTTTCTTTTTTTAGGTTATGTAGTACAATCAATCGTAATATTTTTAGGTTATGCCGTCAAATATTAAATACATTATGTTATAAATAGATAATTTTTATTGGATAACAAATGGCAGAAAAATAAAATAAAAACAAATGATAAAATTTTGCTGATTATAAAAAGTCTACAGTATATAGATATCGAAATAAATACGCACGATCAATCTCACAATCAATCCAGCTCATTCATCAAATCAAGCTATAAAATAGAAGAACAAGCAAACGTTGTGCTTACATATATTACGACGTCTCGAATGAATAAAATAAATCAATAATAAAAGTTTTATATCAGCGCTGTGTTGTTCCTTTTTTTATGTTGGTTGAGCTTACAATAATCAATAAAATAACAGTTTTTAACTTATGCATAAGTGGAGAAAGTTGTCGGGATAACTTAAATGTTCAGACATCCATTGCAGAGGTGTATCTAGAGGTGGAATCATTCCATGTGTACGAACCACAACTGAAACAATGGAAATTTGTTAGGTTATGTAACTGTCAAATTCTTTTAGGTTATGTAATTTTTATAATTCTCACCATCATCACTTTTATCAGGAAACACTTCCTTCAGCAGTTCTCTGAGTGTTTTCCGGTGTCCGTCTTCACCAATAGGGCGCACCAATTTCATATAATACGCATCGTTCAAGTAGCATCTAAATGGAATGTGTTTGAAGTGGTCTTGCTCGGTTGTGGTCTCCATCAGTTTTCTATTCACAGCCCAAAACTGATCAAATTTATCTAAAAAAAAATTATGTATGGAATCTGCTTGCAAATTGTTCCAATACTGACCATTTTGTAACCCTAACCACAATTGTGTGTGATCTTTCTTCTGCATGCTGCCAACAATCAGTCCTCTATGTTTCAAATGATCGGCTTCTTTCAGACATGTCATAAAATGAGCCTCAACTAAATCTCTACAAAATGCTTTCAATAAAATCAAATATAAATTTAATTCGAAATACTCACTTGCTATTAAATCTAAATATTTGAGTTTCAGGAAATTTTTCGAAATGCACTATTATATTCCACGGCAATTGTATATCGGGTCCTATATAAATATCATATAAAACTCCAATTGGAAAATGCCATTTTAACGGTTGGCCATCATACTCCAACCACATATCCTGATCATTTCTATCATTCGATACGTGTTTTATAAAATGCTTTTTAACCTGAAATTATATATAATCGTTACAGAAACTTTTAATATAAAATTTGTTTTAATTCATTTACCTTATCTAAAACTAATGGAAAATAGCTTAACCTAGGCACCATGAGATAAAATTGATCCGGCTGCTGCAATCCGAGAACTTCTTCTGGATCCAGACTGAAACATACTGGTAACTTGCCCTCCCATATCTCCCTTAAAATTTCGCGATCGTTTGCCATGCTCCACTTCAATTACCCCACAATAATAATCTTTTTTATAAATTGTTGACATTTACATTTGTGGTTAGGAAATTATTGACTGCAATAAGACAAAAAGATAGTAATCAGTGTCAAAGTGTTCTTGATTTCACTCACAGATGGCAGCATAGGTTATCATAAAGGAAAACTTTTGTAAATTAATTAATTATTATAATTAGTGAGTTTGATTGATGGCTTGATATCGCCTTGAACATATAAAATAGATTGTTTCGTGGGTCATGAAAAATTTATTGTATTGAGATTGTTATTTAGAAAGAAATATACTAGATTAGATTAGAATAGGTCAGGTTGAGGGGTTATTATATTAGGAACATCTGCTGAATGGTTAGCTAATTGCTATTTTTTATAAATAAAATGATGCAATTATTGTTTTTTTACAACTTTACGTTTATCCAGTTTTATTTTATTATTTTTAATTAAATCTCTTGTTGAAATTTTGAAGTTTTAATATCATTTTGATACATTAGAGCTAGATTTTTTAAATTTAAGTAAATTTTTGAAATTTGTGAGTGACATTTTAAAACTAAAATTTTAAGTTTACAGCCAAATTTTAATGTTTTTTTAAAACAGCAACGGCATTTTGATGTTTAAAACTTACTTAAACCAATTTTTGACAGAATAAAGTTAAATTTTGACATTAATAGGCCGCATTTTTAATATTTCACGGCCGGTTTTTTATAGGTTTGCTTAATTAAGTTTGATTTTGACATTTTAAGTTGGAATTTTGATGTTTTAATATTATTTTGATGCATCAGAGCAGGTTTTTTACATTTTACGTACATTTTTGATATTTGTGAGTGACATTTTAGAACCGGAATTTTAATTTTAAGTTTGTAATATGTTTACAGCTAGATTTTAATGTTTAATGGCCGGATTTTAACACATTAACGGCATTTTGATTGCTTATACCGATTTTTGACAGAACAAAGCTAAATTTTAACATTGAAACGCCGGATTTTTATAGTTTTGCATAATTAAGTTTGATTTTGACATTTGAAAGCGGGTTTTGATGTTTAAAACTTTATCGAAACAGAATACGATCATAATATGTTAAAATCCAGCCGGATTTTTATATATAATGACCGAATTTGATATAATAAGTCAGTTTTTTGCCGAATTTTTAATATTAACATGATTTAATGCTTATTAAATGCAAATTTGAACAAAACAAGGCCGAACTTAGACATAACCTAATGTAAATAATAGTAAATACATTTTTTTATATATAATGGCCGGATTTTTTACAATTTAAAACCGGATTTTGACTGAATTTTAAGTTTTCAAAATTGTATTTTATTATTTTAACATTTTAAAGCCGAATTTTTACTTTTGTATAGATTGTAACATTTGATTGAGGTCGGTTTATGACATTATTAAATCTTTTTGACAGTTCAAAATTAAATGTTTACAAAAAAATACAATTTTAGGTTTTAAAACGGAATTACCACACAAAATCTGGCTTAATTTGTTATTTTTACGTTGAACTTCTAGATTTTAATATTTGAAATATAATTGGGCCGGATTTTGATATTTCAGGGTAGAATTTTGATATTTAAAACATATTCAGACAGGAATTTGACAAAACAAAGCTGGATTTTGACGTTTAAAAGACGGATTTTAATATTTTAGTTTTATTTCAATTAAATTTTATATTTGAAGTCTAATTTTGACATATTACAGCCGGATTTTAATATTAAATAGCCGGATTTTAGCTAAATGAATCTGGATTTTAACATTACAGACATTTTAAGGTCGGATTTTGATACAAAAACGGTAGATAATGCTGGATTTTGATGTTTAAGACAGGATTTTGACAGAACTAAGCCGGATTTTAACGTTTAAAGGCCGGATTTTAATATTTTTACTTCATTTTAACATTTTAAAAACTGAATTTTATATTTAAAGTCTGGTTTTGACATATTACAACCGGATTTTAACATTTCAAACATTTTAAGGCCGGATTTTGATACAACAACGGTAGACAACGTTTTAATATTTAAAAAAAAACAGAACAAAGCTGGATTTTGACATTTAAAAGCCGGATGTTAATATTTTTACGCAATTTTGACATTTTGGAAACGGAATTTTATATTTGTGGCTAGTTTTTTACATATTAAAGCCGGATTTTAATAGTTATTGGCCGGATTTTAGCTTAACAACGCGGAATTGTTTAACTAATTGAATAATCCAGTTTAAAATTAATAAAATTCAGCCAGAAAATATTATAATCCGGTCATAAAATACAAAAATTTAATTAATTTTACTTAACTGTCAAAATCTGGGTTTGATTTATTAAAATTTAGTGTCAAAACAATAAAATTTAGATTTAATATCAAAATCCGGCTTTGAACTAATAAAATCCAGCTTTAAATTAATAAAATCTATAAGTTTTGGCATTTTATAAATACATTTTTTAACCGTTTTTGGTTAGATTTAATTATTTTTGATTATTTATGAATAGATTTTTGCACTTTTTAACAGTTTATGACAAAATTTTGATGCTTCTTGGCAATATTTTTATATTTATGGCCGGATTTTAGTGCTTTTTAAAAATAAAATATTTTTGACTTTTTAAGATCAGAATTTTGCATTTTTTAACAGTTTAAAATCAAACTGTTGCTGTTTCTAACAATATTTTTTGATAATCTATGCCTGGATTTTAACTTTTATGCATTTTTTACACTTTTTAACAGTTTTGGCCGGATTTTTGAACTTTTTAGTTTGCTATTTTTGACATTTTTTTTAAAGGATTTTGCACTTTTTTACAGTTTATGCCCTGTTTTTGAAGCAAAATTTGAAGCTTTATAGCCAGATTTTTAAAATATTCAAATTCATTTTTAAAACATGGCCATAAATTCTAAAAAATTGACGAATAATGCTAAATTTTGGCAAAAATGTTAAAATCCGGCCTTAAATTAATAAAATGCGGCTTCAAGTTGATAAAATCCGGCTTTGAATTGATAAAATCCGGCTTTGAATTGATAAAATCCGGCCTTAAATTAATAAAATCTAGCATCAAATTAATAAAATCTAGCCATAAAACACCATAATTTGGCCATAAAAAGAAAAAAAATAATTAAATTTAGATAAATTTGAAAAAGAAAAATCAATGATCAAAACTTCTTAACTTGTAACTAATATTTTGCTAGTAATATATGGCCTATTTATAAAATTATATCATATTCTTCATTTTATATCAGTCATGAAGAGCCAATGTACTGTTTACATCATTTGTTCTAATTTTTTCTAACACTCTTTGTACATACTGAACCTAAAACATAATTTCCATTGTACAAGACTTTAGAAGATAATCCGGAAGTGACAAAAGAAGAGCCAATGAATAATTTTGTTAGGTTTCAAACAATATTTTATAAACTACTAAAAAAAATTGAATCCATTTTCCCACTCCAGTGTCTATTATCTCATCTTTTGCTTACAAACATTTGGGCGGGTGTGAGCGGGCTCTCCAGTTTATAACTACAGATAAATATTTTAAACTGGAGTACCCCGCCCACCCACCCAAGCGTTTCAAATCAAATCTTTTGCTCACAAACACTTGGGCGGGCACTCCAGTTTATGATTACAAACAAATATTCAAAGTGGAGTGCTCCGCCCATTCGCCCAAGCGTTTGTTATCAAATTTTTTGCTCACTTGGGGGCGGGTACAAAATTCTAAAATGAAGTGGCCCACCTAGTATTTTGCTCACAAACATTTTGGAGGGTATGCCGGCACTCCAGTTTATAATTACAGACAAATATTTCAAAC
The DNA here is from genome assembly GCA_963932245.1 of Tachinus rufipes. Classification (NCBI taxonomy): domain Eukaryota; kingdom Metazoa; phylum Arthropoda; class Insecta; order Coleoptera; family Staphylinidae; genus Tachinus; species Tachinus rufipes. Next base: position 105,432,574 of record OZ010746.1, on the reverse strand, counting down.
AGGTGGGCCCTCCCACACACCCAAGCGTTTGTTATCAAATATTTTGCTTACAAACTCTTAGGCGAGTTTATAATTACAAATAAATATTCCAAACTGGAGTGGCCCAAGTGTTTATTACTCAATATTTTGGTCACAAAGGTTTGGGCGGGCAGTTTATAATTACAGACAAATGTTTCAAACTGGAGTGCCCCCCCCCCCCCATTCGCCCGAGCGTTTGTTATCCAACCTCAAATCTAGTTCATAATTAAAGACAAATATTTCATTCAAAGACTGGAGCCTCGATAAATTGGTAGAGCAAACTAGACATACTCTTTGTGAAAGCAAAACTTTATATCATCTGACATTTCAGTTGAGTAAATCAGTGACAGTTTTAGTCAGCTGTCAGTTAGTATTCGCAGAGTACCAAATCAAGATCTCCTTTATTAGCAACCTCATGAATATGTAATTATCCAATTTATAATATCTATGTCGATTTTAATGTATGTGCATTTTAAATGAAAATCTTAAAGCGGCACTCCTTTTGAGCTACACACGTCCACAACATATTTAAATAGCATAATTATTAATTTCTCTAGTGTAGGAATGCCGTGGCGTGAATGATTTTAATGCGATTAAATTAATTTTTTTCGGCAGCAAAAATATTATGTCATACAATGTCGGTTAAGTTTCGCTTGTGTATGTGTTAATGAATTCCATGTGACACCTGCCACATTAAATCCCGCACATTTGGACCACTGCCAAAGATAATTTTTATTTTTGTTTTGTGCGCACATTTTATGACTACCATTTCGGGTTTATCGTAACGATTAAAAGCAGCAGTTAAAGGATTTAATTGTCTTTTGTTTTATTTTATTATTTAGAAAAATTATTAACGATTTTTTATTTAGACGCAAATAGTTCTTGGCTGCTTTGTATGAAAAAGTTAAATGAACCATTGCACGTTCACATAAATCGTGGGTGGTGAATCACTCGTGGGTTTGTTAAAAAATAGGTATTACCCAGAAACAGAGTCCACGCAATTTATATTATAAGACAATTCTACGTGAATGTGGTAATCTTTTTTCTAATAATATTTATGTGTATAATTTTACAAATTGTTTTTATTTGGATATTTGGTTTAGTTCTGGGTACTGCATTGTAGGTATTCACCCTAAATTGCCTGGTTTAGTTTTCAATTCTTCAAATTCACGTGGGCAATAGTTTCAGGTATTAATAATTCAACCTTTCCTAGCTCGTATTCCTGGAAAGGAAGGATCCTACTCGAGTTTCATTATTATTGCGATTCTCTGAGTATGTGCGGTAGATGCGTGTAATTTATGCACGTTTCTGAATGCTGGTGTTATTGTAGTCATTGTAGAATCTTATTTTAATAGAGGTACACTTTTCGCGTTTACTATGTTATTTTTAAAGCGACGTTCATAATGCTTGCCGTATGGGTTGAAAGTAATTCCTTGTTTTATTCAGACGGATCTTTAGTTTCTTTCCGCACATGTTTGCTACCGATGGTAGGTAAGACCGAGCCTGATCGGCGTCAATAAATGTTTGTTATACTACTCCAAACATGAATTGGCCGCTGTAGTAGGCAACATAATATACACAAAAATATTGTGTGCTCGATTGCACCTGTCCTTTTTCTCACATTTCACACATTACATGGGCCAAATTAGGCGCTACACACCACATTCACTACACAAATGTATCGCTATACATGCATACAGTAATCCCAACACAGCATAGGCCATGGAATGTGTGAAATAATGGATTTTATTGATTTGATAATAGATTTTAATAAATTAAACCCAGATTTGGACATTTAAGCTATATTTTTTAAATTAAATAAAAAAATTGTATTTTATGGCCGGATTATGATATTTTTTGGCCGGATTTTACTAATTTGAAGCCGGATTTTATCAATTTAAGGCCGGATTTTAACATTTAAGCTAAATTTTAGCATTATTAGTCAACTTTTTGTATTGTACGGCCGGATTTTAAAAGTAGATTTAAAAAAGTGCAAAATTCTTTTCATAAAATATCTAAAATAGCAAAATTTAGTAAAAAAAAACCTAAAAAAGACTATAAACTGTTAAAAAGTAAAGAAAACATTAAAATCCGGCCATAAACTGTTGAAAAGTGCAAATTCTTTTCATGGAATTTCAAAAATAGCAAAATTTAGCCATCAAGTATAAAAGTATTGCTAAAAAGCATTAACATTTAGATGTACACTCTTAAAAAATGCAAAAATTTATCATAAAATATATAAATATTATTAAAAAAATCCAAAACTATCAGAAAGTAGCAAAATCCGGCCATATACTATTAAAAAGTACAAAATTTGTTTAATAAAATATCAAAAATAGCAAAATCTGGTCAAAAAAGAACTAGAAAGCACAAAAATCCGGCCATAAACTGTCAAAAAGTGTAAAAAATGCATAAAAGGTAAAATATGGGCATAAAATATCAAAATATTGTTAGAAAAAGCAACAGTTCGACTATAAACTGTTGAAAAATGCAATATTCTAATCTTAAAAAGTCAAAACTATGCAATTTATTTTTATAAGATGTCAAAAACAGCAGCAACCTCTGTCCATAAAATATGAAAATATTATCAAGGAGCACCAAAATTTGGCCATAAACTGTTAAAAAGTGCAAAATTCTATTCATAAGTAATCAAAATGAATTAAATTCCATCAAAAACGGTACTTTCTGGTTGGATTTTATCAATTCGAGGCCGGATTTTATCAATCAAGACCGGATTTTTTTAATTCAAAACCGCATTTTATTATTTTAAGGCCGGATTTTAACATTTATGTCAATTTTAGCGTTATTAGTCAACTTTTTGTATTTTATGACCGGGTTTCAAAAGTGGATTTGAATATTTTGAAAATCTGACCATAAAGCTTCAAATTTTGCTTCAAAAACAAGACATAAACTGCAAAAAAGTGCAAAACTTTTCAAAAAATGTCAAAAATAGCAAAATCTGGTCAAGAACAAACTAAAAAGTTCAAAAATCCGGCCGTAAACTGTTAAAAAGTGTAAAAAATTGCATAAAGCTTGACTATAAACTGTTAAAAAATGCAAAATTCTAATGTCAAAAATATTTTATTGTTAATAAGCACTAAAATCTGGCCATAAACTATAAAAATATTGCAAGGAGCAAAATTAAAAAGTACAAAATTCTATTTATAAATAATCAAAAGTAACCAAAAACGGTTAAAAGTGCAAAAAATTTATTTATAATATGCCAAATTTTATAGATTTTATTAATTTGAAGCTGGATTTTAGTAGTTCGAAACCGGATTTTGATATTTAAGCTAAATTTTAGCATTATAAGTTAATTTTTTTACATTTTATGCCGGATTTTATTAATTTAATACTAGATTTTAATAAATCAAACCCAGATTTGGACATTTAAGCCAATTTAATTAAATTTTTGTATATCATGACCGGTTTATAATATTTTCTGGTCGGATTTTATTAGTTTTAAACTGGATTATTCAATTAGCTAAACAAGTCAGCGTTGTTAAGCTAAAATCCGGCCAATAACTATTAAAAACCGGCTTTAATATGTAAAAAAAATAGCCACAAATATAAAATTCCGTTCCCGAAATGTCAAAATTGCGTAAAAATATTAACATCCGGCTTTTAAATGTCAAAACTCCTCTTAAATATAAAAACCTAGCGTTGTCTACCCTTGTTGTATCAAAATCCGGCCTTAAAATGTTTGGAATGTTGAAATCCAGCTATTTAATATTAAAATCTGGTTGTAATATGTTAAAACCAGACTTCAAATATAAAATTCAGTTTTTAAAATGTTGAAATAAAGTAAAAATACTAAAATCCGGCCTCTAAACGTCAAAATCCGGCTTTGTTCTGTCAAAATCCTGTCTTAAACATCAAAATTTAACGTTATCTACCGTTTTTGTATCAAAATCCGGCCTTAAAATGTTTGTAAAATCAAAATTTAAATTTATTTAGCTAAAATCCGGCCATTTAATATTAAAATCCGGTTGTAATATGTCAAAACTAGACTTCAAATATAAAATTTAATTGAAATAAAATAAAATATTAAAATCCGTCCTCTAAACGTCAAAATCCGGCTTTGTTTTGTCAAAATCCTGTCTGAATATGTTTTAAATATCAAAATCCTTCCATGAAATATCAAAATCAGGCCCAATTGTTTTTCAAATATTAAAATCTAGAAGTTCAACGTAAACAAACAAATTAAACCAGATTTTGTGTGGCAATTCACATTTAAAATATAAAATTGTTTTTTTTTTGTAAACATTTGATTTTGAACTGTCAAAAAGATTTAATAATGTTATAAACCGACCTTAATCAAATGTTACAATCTATACAAAAGTGAAAACTCAGCTTTAAAATGTTAAAATAATAAAATACATTTTTAAAAACTTAAAATTCAGTCAAAACCCGATTTTAAATTGTAAAAAATCCGGCTATTATATATAAACATTTCTATTTACTATTATTCACATTAGGTTATGTCTAAGTTTGGCTTTGTTTTGTTCAAATTTGCATTTAATAAGCGTTCATTCATGTTAATATTAAAAATTCGGAAAAAAATTGACTTATTATATCAAATCCGGCCGTTATATATAAAAATCCGGCCATTATATATAAAAATCCGGCTAGATTTTAACATAATATGATTGTATTTTGTTTTGATAAAGTTTTAAACATCAAAACCCGCTTTCATATGTCAAAATCAAACTTAATTAAGCAAAACTATAAAAATCCGGCGTTTTAATGTTAAAATATAGCTTTGTTCTGTCAAAAATCGGTATAAGCAATCAAAATGCCGTTGCTGTGTCAAAATCCGGCCATTAAATATTAAAATTTTGCTTGTAAAATGTAAAAATCCGGCTCTAATGCATCAAAATAATATTAAATCATCAAAATCCCAATTTCAAATGTCTTAATTGAACTTAATTGTGGAAAAGTATAAAAATCCGGCCATAAAATATTAAAAATTCGGCCTTTCAATGTCAAAATTTAAATTTGTTTTGTCAAAAATTGGTTTAAGCAAGTTTTAAACATTAAAATCCGGCCATTAAATATTAAAATCTTGCTGTTTACATATTGCAAACTTAAACTTAAAATTTCGGTTCTAAAATGTCACTCACAAATATCAAAAATTTACTTAAAATAAAAAAAAACGGCCCTAATGCATCAAAATAATATTAAAACATCAAAATCTTGACTTCAAATGTCAAAACTAAACTTTAATGTGCAAAACTATAAAAATACGGCTTTAAACAGCATAATCCGGGATCGTCTACCGTTGTTGTGTCAAAATCCGGCCATTAAGTATTAAAATTTGGCTGTAAACATATTACAAACTTGAAATTAAAATTTCGGTTCTAAAATGTCACTCACAAACGCACGTAAAATGTAAAATTCCGGATCAAAATAATATTAAAACATCAAAATTCCGACTTCAAATGTCAAAACCAAACTTAATTGTTCAAAACTCTTCAAATTTCGTTTCAAAAACCAGATATAAACTGTAAAAAAGTGAAAATTCTTTTCATAAAATGTCAAATATATCAAAATATGGTCAAGAAAGAACTAGAAAGCACAAAAATCTGGCCATAAACTGTTAAAAAGAGTATCGGGCCTCAAGATTTTATCATTTAATCCAAGTTTTAGCATTATTAGTCAACTTTTTGTGTTTTATAGCCAGATTTCAAGATAAACTGTGAAAAAGTGGAAAGTTCATTTCATAAAACGTCAAAACAGCAAAATCTAGTCAAGAAATAACCAGAAAAGACAAAAATCCGGCCATAAACTGTTAAAAAGTGCCAGATTCTATTCATGAAATATCAAAAATAGTCTTGAAACATCAAAATATTACCAGAAAGCACCAAAATCCGGCCATAAACTGTTGAAAAGTGCAAATTTCTTTTAATAGAATGTCAAAAATAGCAAAATTTGAATATAAAAATATTGCTAGAAAGCACCAACATTTGATCGTAAACTTGATAAAATGCAAAAATCTACCATAAAAAGTCAAAAATAACAAAATCCGGACACAATTTTTTTTTCTATAATCTTAAACTGTCAGAAAGTAGCAAAATCCGTTCAAAAATTGCAGAACTCTTTAAATAAAATGTCATAATAGCAAAATCCGGTCAAGAAATACCAACATATTATTAAAAAGAACCAAAATCCGGCCATAAACTGTCAAAACTCTTCATGTTAACAAAATTTGTAAAATCCGGCCTTATAGTATGAAAATATTGTTTTATTTACTTTGTAACTTCATCTTCTCTCTCAGGTTTTGGGGGACTATATGCTTGTGGGCCTTTCCGTATTGCAGCCCAAAAGTAAGCTACGCCACTGTTGACTACCACCCTTTATGTACAATAAGAGATCCTAAAAAACCTTATCCGATTTCATGCAGACTGTAGATGAAATGAAAATAGAAATAAATGTCCATAGAGCCAACAAATATCTTAAAACGATCCTGCCTTCAATAATATTATCAGCTTCATTAGATAAAACCTTTGAAGTAATCAATACTTTCCCGACATCAGCTGAAAGAAAGATTGAGTTATTTTTATCAATAAACAATTTTGATTTCAACATTGCAAAATAATTATGAAATCCGTTTATCAAGGTATCAATTCCAGGAGATAAGAAATAAGTGACGTGCTTATTTGCACGAACTATTTCAGTTAGTATTTCTTAACATGGATTCAATTGAATCATTATGGTATATCTTCCATATAGTTTATTTTTGCAGGTGAACAAAATATAAACAATGACGCCATAATGAGTAAACTAAACTATATAAATACTTACTTTGAAGTTTTTTTTTTAGTTCTAAACACAAAAATAAAGATGATGAATCAGGGATTATTATAAAATAGATAACAATTAATAATAAGTGCTTTTTTTATTAATATAATCTATAAAATATTTGATATAAAATATTACAGTATCTATAAAAAATTATCTATATGTATAATATAATTAGCCCAGCTCTTTATATATATACATACATAACTAAAAAATATTCAATAATGTTTCACAACCTACAATTAGTAAGGTCACAATATTTTTTATTTTCAATTTTATTTTAATTTCTCCCCCTTTGCTTACTACTAATATGTACAAAAATTAAAGGGGCTTGTAAATGATAATAATAATAATAATAAACTTCATTAACAATCACATATGTTACAATAATTGCAATATAAAATAGAAAAATCACTTCTATATCTCTCTTTCATACTAACCGCAGTTAGTAAGTGTTTTGTTTTATATATATATAATATATATATATGTAAAAAATGTACAATAAAAAATTCTAAATATGGCATGGGAAGACATATTTTATCCATGTGTGATTATGTTTTTATATAGCACGTTTTATTAGCTGCCTTCCTTATTTGGCACACGTTTTATATATACTATTTATCTCCTTTTTCTATGATATCTATACAAGGCACAAAATTGAAAAATGAGTGAGCAACTTGTCAATCTACCTTTTTTATATATAATATATAATAATTCTAATTTCTGGTTGGTAGATTCGTTTTTAGCACCCAGATAAACATATAAATATAAAGGCATAATTTACTTAATCATCTAATGAGGCTATTTTTAGATATGTTAATTGTTTATTAATTAATTTTTAGTAATATTATTTTAGAGAGTTAATAAAATTTATCTATATACGTAACTAGTCTTTGTTGTTTAGCATTTCCTTGGCATGACTCAGCGGCATTGCGAAATTGCAACATCAAACGCTCCGCTCGCCGCATCTTTACTGATAATTAACAGATAACAAAATTAGTTTGAAACTGATCCAAAAAGCTGACAGCCGGGAATAATCCAACAGGAAGCAGGCCAACTCTATTATTATTGTGATATGTTTTTTTATAAGCGTCGAACTTGTTACGAGTCACAATTACTATAAAAAATTACTTGCAGATAAGTATTTTATTATCATTTTAAGCATAAACCACGACAAATAAATGTTTACAAATTAATAAAATATGTTCGGTTATAAAATAAATTTTTGAAATTATTGAAATTTATGTCAAAAAAATGCAGAAAAGCTGTCAAAATCTGTCAATTTTAAAGTTAAAATTTGTTTATAAAACCTTTTTAAGCTAACTTTAAGCATTCAATTTTAGAAGCTGTCAAAATCTGTCGAATTTAATGACATCATTTTTGTTTTTTTTTTGTCAAACGTTCGAAAACAATCAAAAATTGTCAAAATTAATGTCAAAAATGCAAAAACCATTTCAACATTTTTAGAAACTTACACAAAAACCTTTTGCAATTAACTTTTATTCATAAATTTTTAAAAACTGTCAAAATCTGTCAATTTTAATGTCAAAACATGCATTTCAGATTTTAAGAAAAGTAAGTTTGAGCAAAACTTGCACAAAAATATTTTGGAACTCATTTTATGCATCAAATTTTAAAAGCTGTCAAAATGTGTCAATTTTAATGTCAAAATTTGACAAATTTTTAGTCAAACATTTGAAAAAAAGCAGACTTACACAAAAACCTTTTCTAAAACCCTCAAAGCTAGCTTTGAGCTTTTAAAACATTGTCCAAACTGATCAAAATTTTCAAACTTGTTCTATACCTAAAAATAATGTTTTAGAAGTTTCTTTTAGAGCTTCTAAAACTGTCAAAACATTTTAAAAACTGTCAAAACATTTTAAAAACTGTCAAAACATTTTAATCAATCTTTTTTGTCTAAAACTGTCAAACTTGTTCTATATCTGAAAAATCTGTTTTAAAACTAAAAAAAAAAACTCTTTTTGAGCTTCAAAAACTGCCAAAACTGTCGTGATTCTTTCAAAACTGTCAAAAGATTTGGAAAACACAAATTTTTGTGTCCAAAACTGTCAAACTTATTTTATATTTGTAAAATTTGTTTTAAAAACTTGTTTTATATCTGGAAAATTTGTTTTAAAACTGACAGAGAAGACTTCTTCAAGCTTCAAAAATTGTCGTAAAGTTTTAAAAACTGTTAGAAGATGTTAAAATTTCATTTTTTTTGTGCGTGCAACACTGTCTTTACCTAAAAATTTGGTTGTAAAACGTACAAAGAACGCTTCTTTAAGCTTTATAAACTGTCAAAAGATTATGAGATCTCAAATTTGTTTTTCCAAAACTGTCAAACTTGTTCTATATCTAAAAAATCTGTTGTAAAACTTACAGGAAAAACTTCTTTGAACTTCAAAAACTGACAAAACTGTCGTGATTCTTTAAAAAGTGTCAAAAGGTTTTGAGATCTCAAATTTGTTTATCCAAAACTGTCAAACTTGTTTTAAATTTGTAAAATTTGTTTTAAAACTTACAGAAAAAATTCTTTGGGCTTCAAAAACTGTCTTAAAACTTTAAAAACTGTCAAGAAATTATAGGATTTCAAAAACTTTTGTCCAAAACTGTCAAATTTGTTGTTTATCTAGAAAAATTGTTTTAAAACTTACACCAAAAACTTCTTCAAGCTTCAAAAACTATCAAAATTGTCGAGAACCTTTAAAAACTGACAAAAAGTCATGGGATCTCAAAAAATCTTGTCCAGAACAGTAAAACCTACAGAAAAGACTTCTTCGAGCTTCAAAAACTGTCGCAAAGCTTTAAAAACTATAAACAAATTTTGAAATCAAATTTGTTTGTCAAAAACTGTCAAAGTTGTTCTATATTTGTTAAAATTTGTTTTAAAACTTACAGAAAAGTCATTTTTGGGGTTCAAAAATTGCTAACTTTTTTAAGAAATTGTCTAAAGATTTTGAGAATTTAAAAAATCTTGCTAAAAACTGTCAAACTTGCTCCATATCTATAACATTTGTTTAAAACCTTCAAAAAAGCTTCTTTGGACTTTCAAACATTTAAAGAAATCAAAAAGCTTAAACATTTTTGCCCAAAACTGTCTAACTTGCTCTATATCTGTCAAATTTGTTTTAAAATTTTGTAAAAAAGCTTCTTTGTGTCAAGACATTAGAGATCTCAAAAAAATTTGTCCGAAATTGTCAAACTTGTACTAAATCAGTAAACTTTGTTTGAAACTTTAAAAAAACTTTCTTGGGCTTCAAAAACTGTAAATTCATTTAAGGAAACTGTCAAATCATGCACAAATAGTATGTTTGGAAGCTTTTAGTTAAAAAATGTCAAACATTTAAACAAAAGGTTTTGAGATTTCAAGAATTTTGTCAAATCTGTACAACTTGTTCTATATCTGTCAAATTTGTTTTAAAACCTCTAAAAAAGCTTCTTTGGGCTTCAAAAACCGTCAGAAAAATTTGAGATTTTGAAAAATCTTGACCAAATCTGTAAATTTTCTTTGAAACCTCCAATAAAAGTTTATTTGGGCTTCAATAACTTTCAAAATCTTTTAAGTAACTGTCAAAAAACCAAAACCAATTATAAATATTCAAAAACAAGTAAATCTTATGCAAAAAGTATAATTAAACGCTGTTTTTAGCTACAAAATGTCAAACATTTGAACAAAAAAGTTGGTCCACAACTGTCAAACTTGTTCAATATCTGTCAAATTTATTTTAAAACCTCTGAAAAAGGCTTCTTTAGACTTCTATGACTGTCAAAATCTTTTAAAAAACTGTTTAAAAACTGGTTTTAGTTAAAAAAATGTCAATATTTTAAAAAACTGTCAAAAGATTTAGAATTCTCAAAAAAGTTTCTCCAAAACTTTGCATTTTTTAAATTGTCAAAATGAAAGATTTTAGAAAACGTCAAACGGACATTGAAAACTGTCAAATATAAACTACAACAAAGCATTTTGAGCTTAAAAAAACTGTTCAAAATTTTTAGAAACTGTTTTGGTGTGCTCTAAAATCCGTTTTTGATCTTTAAAAACTACTAAAAACATTTTTAGAAACAGTTTAGATACCTCATTTGAAGGAAATTGAAAAACTGTCAAACATTTTTAGAAAAAGTCAATTTTTTTTTTAAACTATCAAAAGATGTAATAAATTGTCAAAAAACTGTCAAACAAATTTGTTTTAAAACTGTCAAAACTTTGCAAAAATTTCCGAGTTTGGATTAAATATAAAATGATTTTAAAACTCTGACAGAAAATGTGAGCAGGGTCGTAAAACAAATTAGTTTCAGGTTGATGACCAGTCGTTGCGATAGTACGGAAGGAACCGCAGGTTCCAACACTTGGTTCATGCACTCACCGGATAGGGTGCAAAACTACAATTATGCTTAAACGTCTTTATTTTGTCTAGACACAGTGGCACCGATACCTCTAGGAATTTTGCGAGTAGTGTGGATGCCAAAACGTTTACTTTTTTTAGTTGTGTTCAGTAAATTTTCCACTTTTGACAGTAAACAAATCAAATCAAATCAAATCAAATCAAATGCTGCAATTATGACTTATTTTTATGTAAAAAATACTCAATGGTTTTGTTCTAAAAAATGCTTTAAACATTTTTTCTTAATTTTTTTGACATCTCAAGATTTATCAATTTAGCAAACAAATCCGGACGTGGTTCAGCTTATCAATGTACCCCATTTAAATCACTTCATGATTCGTAATAAATGAAAATAAATGAATAAACTTTCTATAGCAACGTGACCAGTATTATAAAATTCGTGGAAAACTATTCCAGTCGGTGATGTTATGCCAAGAAAATGCAATACAGCAAATTTTAACAAAACATTGTTCAAAATAAATTAATAATTAAGGCGGCCATTAAAAAAACCCGAATATTTCCGATTATAAACGAAGTAATTTGTGCTAATTAACAATTATTAGTATTGATATTTGCTTGAAAATTAAATATAATTAAAAAAATTGGACTTGGAAGACGTTTGCTATGTTAATTAATTGAATCAAAATAATTTAAAATTTTCAGTCCAATATAACTCTCTAAAATATATGATTACCTTTGTTTATAAATAAATTATTGCTTATTATTAATAGACTCTGTTGGGCTTCTTTTTCCGGGTAGATTCGTTGTCTACCTAACAGCGTTGAGGTGCTTGACGCATTCGTTCCTCTGCTTGAGTTCTTCCTCCTGTTTCAGCCATTTTTGAACCTGTCTTCTGTGGATATTGTACTTGGAGGCTACGGCACGTTGATTCCCTCTGCACATCTCGTCCTGATAGTAGCATTCTATGGCACGCAACTTGAAATCGAGACTGTAACTCTGGCGTTGTTTTAATGGTTGATTGTTGAGTAAATACGAATCCTCATAGTATGATTCGTGTGGATACAGGTAGCTTTTGTTAATGGGATGGTAGTAAAAAGTTTTGGGCTGGAGCTCGTGGAGGGTGTACGTGTCGTAATTGTTGTTGTTGTAGTAAGGGGTGCAACAGGTGGGTTTGGAGTCCTCGCTGCTGTTTGAATTATCGTGGAGGTCGTCCAAATATGGCTTGAATAATTTGGGTGGTTTTGGTGTTGTAGTTATGGGGGGCTCCTTACGCTTGCTTGTTTTAGTCGAGAGGTCCCAGATGTCGGGGTCCGGTTGCTGCGCTAGACACAGCGGCGGAGAGTGGACCGGCGACGGGGAGAGGTGCGGTGGCGTTGTGGACGTATGCGGAGGTGTTGGGGGGAGATGCGGGGCTAGGTACATATTGAATACAGGTGTGTGAGTATCGCTGGGGGCTATAGAAATGGGCCTCTTCAGTGAGAGGTCTATAGGGGCCGGGAGGTCAGAGAGTGGTGCGGGGCGCGATGTAAAATCCAGCGGCACGCTTTCAACATACGCAGCAGCCGGACTGAGCGCTGGCACTCTGCTGCATTGGGAATACGCTTCGGCCGCCGAGTCGTCTCGCTGTCTGTGCCCACTCAAGGCTGATTCGATCCCGCATTTTCTGGCCTCGCACTCGACCGCCTTGCTTCCTTTTCCTCCGCTAACAACACTATTCCGTAAATTATTTTCAGCTTGCAACCACTTCTGTATTTGCCTGCGATGAATTCCATACTTCCTCGCTGTAGCCCTTTGATTACCCTTACAATCCGCATCGTTCCTATAAGAGTCCAACACTTGCAATTTAAAGTGCGGCGGAAAAATCCGCCTCGACCCAATCCCAGTCTTCGTCTCACTTTTATTATTATTGTTATTGTTTGCACGTTTCAACACCGAATTCAATCCGTGCGCCATCACGACCATTTAACACAATTATACCGTCCAAATCAAACACGAAACACCACTGTAATGTTTTATCTGTGTGTGCTATGCAGCGACCATTTTCGTCACGATTCACGGAAAGCCCCCTCCACTTAAACTGACTAAACTGTATTCTCACGTCTTGACATCAAAAGGGACTTGAAGTGGATTGTATAACATCAGTGCAGACGAAACGCAATCCGGCTTTCTCACTCAACAATTGCTTACTGAAACGCATCACGGATAGCGCCCGTATGTCTGCCACCACACCACACTAATGGGAGGCGCCGACATCCGTTTATGAAACAAGTTTGCCGGCACAGTTGCCGGTTCAATAAAAAAATAATCACTTCCTTAAAATTGGCCGGATTGATTTCAAATTTCTTATAGTGAATCTGCAATCGATAAGCATTAAAATACCGCAATTATAATTAAAATCGGTTGCTAATTAATGGGTTTAAATTTGTTTTTAAAGTAATGGAATGTGGCGGAGTGGCAACTAAGCGCTCGGTCACGCCAGACAGGCTGTCGCCAAGCCAGCGATGCCAGACAAAGCGTCGCTCCCTTTGCTTTTCATTCAGCAAAACAGATGGCATACCGCGGAGTGTTTTTTTTATGATTGCCATTCAACCTGGGATCACCCATTTTTACCTGTGCGCTTTTGGCACCTGTATTTCGTTTTAATCCCTGGATTAAATTTTTGCAAAATTAAATTAAATCCAAACCGTTATAATCCGTTGACAAAATGTAATTGTTTGTGGTGAATTGCAAAAAAATTCTAAAGCCACCCTCGACGATTATATATAATGATTATAAGTGTTACCATAGAAATATAAACATATTTGCATATAATAAAATAACTTGACAATAGGTGTGTTCCATTTGCGCACTTTATGCACCCGGTGCATTATTACATTTTTCATTATTGCGAGCAACAGCGTCTCATACTTGACAAACGCAAAGAAAATATTTGGCGTTTGTGGGACGTTCTCTATCTTGAAAAACACATAGAAAATGTAAAAAGCGTTTGACAAATAAATTCAAAAATCAATGAATTAGTGCCACCAAGTGCGACTGTTTTGTCAAATGGAAAATCTCTAATATATTAATAATAATTCAGCTTGTAATTTATTTAAATATACTAATAACAACTTTATCAAATCACAAATATAATAAATATTAGATAAATGATCCTAAATATTATTTTTGTTTACTTTTCATATAAATAAATTTCATTATTAAAAATTGCGTTCCGCCTATGTCTTGATTTATTTGTATTGAACTGTCGAATAAAAATGAAATTAAACTGACTTACTCATGGGGTTGCGTACATTTGTAAATACTATAAAGTCGAGTAGACTCGTCGGCGTTTCACTTCTGCAAATTACATCCGTTCTTCTGTATGATTTGCCGGCGTTAACTTCTGCAAACTTTATCCGCTTCAACATTTATTTATCTAGAAGAATATCTTCCTATGCACCATTCTACATTTCTTTTCGTATATTTATTTTTGTCTGACAGTTTTTATCTAAACTTTTTTTTCCATGGCAACAAATATTATTTTTTTCATAGCAATCTTAATTATTTTTACAATGTTAATTTTAACCTAAATGAATATTTTTACCTTTTTTTTCAATTAGCAATAATATATTGCGATACTAAGTTGGTAAATGCAAAGGAAGATTTACAAAAGAAGCTCCTGTGATAAGGTATATTTGTAATAGAAATTTAAATGTCTAAAAGCAATTATTTTTAGGTAGTAATGATAATTGGGTTTGCTGGGGCCTGCTTTAGGGAAGAACAGTCTAATTTAATCAAAAAAACATCAAAGACAAAGCGATAATTATTAATTTACTAAACACAAAAACAAATATACGTTTACAATTCTAAATGAACCAAGTAATGAGGAGATTTATTTTTTAGAAATCTTCCAAAAATATTCCACCAGCCATAAAACAATAAAAAGTCTATTGATTATGCTAAATCCGGCCTCAAATTGATAAAATCCGGCCTTAAATTGATAAAATCTGGCTTCAAATTAATAAAATCCGGCCAGAAAGTGTTATAATCCGGCCATAAAAACAAAATAAATAAATTAAATTTAGAAAATTTTGGCTTAAATGTTTAAATTCGGTTTTGAATTAATAAAATCCGGTTTTAAATTAACAAAATCCGGCCATAAAACAAGAAAATTGACTGATAGTGCTAAAATAAGGCCTAAATGTCAAAATCCGGCCTCAAATTGGTAAAATCCGGCTTTAAATTGATAAAATATGGCTGTAAATTAATAAAATCCGGCCAAAAAAATGCTATAATCCGGCCATAAAAACACAAAAATAAATTAAATTTAGAAAAATTTGGATTAAAAGTTCAAATCCGGCTTGAATCAATAAAATCCGGCCATAAAACAAGAAAATTGACTGATAGTGCTAAAATAAGGCCTAAATGTCAAAACCCGGCTTCAAATTTATAAAATCCGGTCTTAATTAATAAAATCTGTCTTCAAATTAATAAAATGCGATCAAAAAATGTTATACATAAAAACACAAAATTAAATTAAATTTAGAAAAATGTGGCTTAAATGTTTAAATCCGGCATTGAATTAATAAAATCCGGTTTCAAATCAATAAAATCCGGTCATAAAACAAGAAAATTAACTAATGATGCTAAAATCTGGTCTAAATGTCAAAATACGACTTTAAATTGATAAAATTTAGTTATAAAATATTATAATTCGGCCAATTTACTACTGTTTTATTTTGAAAAGTGTTGTTTGGTAACATTTCAACGTATCTGTGAGAATCTGGAGTGGATAACCGTAATTATCCACCTAGATTTGGTTGGAGTTGACTTTTTTAAGAATCATACAGAATGTGACTTTGGTTGCATTTACCAGGTCCTTGTAGGGATCTTGGTGAAGGTGCTTTCTAGAGATCAAGTGTGTTTTATGAGCAATTTTAAACAAGTTTTTAAGCAAATTTTATGATTTTTTGTGCAAATTTCATGAAATACAACAAATTTTTGCTTATTTTTTAATAAATATTGTAGTAAAAGTAGATTTTCTTAGCAATTTTCCATAATTTTCAGAAGAAAAATTTGGTTTTAAACAAATTTTATCAATTTCTGTGCGAATTTTATGCAAAATAATGCATTTATGCGTTACTATTAATGATTTTCGTTAAAGAAGTAAGTTTTCTGAGTGATTTTAGACAAAATTTGTGTAACAAATAGGTTTTCTGAGCGATTTTAGACGAGTTTCAGGATAAAAATAAGTTTTATAAGCAAATTTTATTGTTTTCTGCTCAAATTTCATGAAATACAACGTATTTTTGCGCAATTTTATACAATTTTGTAGTAGAAGTATGTTTTTTAATTGATTTTATATAAATTTTGTTTAACAAATGAATTTTCTGAACAATTTTAGGTGAGTTTAACGACAAAAACAAGTTTTTAATCAAATTTTATGACTTTTTGTGCACATATCATGCAATACAACGCATTTTTGCGTAATTTTTGACCTATTTTGTAGTAGAAGTAGGTTTTCTGAGTGATTTTAGACAAATTTTGTGTAATAAATGAACTTTATGAGCAATTTTAAATGAGTTTTAAGACAAAAATAAGTTTTTAAGCAAATTTTATGATTTTGTGTGCAAATTTCATGCAGTTCCACCCATTTCTGCGTATTTTTTAATACATTTGGTAGGAAAAGTAAGTTTTCTGAGTGATTTTAGAATTTTTTTTTGTAACAATTGAGTTTTCTAAGCAATTTTACATGATTTTCAGAAGAAAAATTAGGTTTTAATCAAATTTTATCAATTTCTGTGCGAATTTTATGCAAAATAAAGCATTTCTGCAACTATTAATTAATTTTGTAGTAGATGTAAGTGGTTTGAGACAAAATTCATGACACAAATTGGATTTTTGAGCAATTTTGGACAAGTTTTAGGACAGAAATAAGTTTTCTGTGCAAATTTCAAGAAATACAATCCATTTTTGTACAGTTTTTAACAAATTTTATATTAGAAGTAACTTTTTTGATTAATTTTAGATCAATTTTGTGTGACAAATAAATTTTCAAAGCAATTTTAGATGAGTTTCAGGACAAAAATAAGTTTTTACGCCAATTTTATAGTTTTCTATGCAAATTTCATGCAATACAACGCATTTTTGTGTAATTTTTAATTAATTTTGTAGTAGAAGCAAGTTTTTTGAGTGATTTTAAAACAAATTTTGTAGAATAAATGATTTTTATGAGCAATTTTTGATGAGTTTTAAGATAAAAATAAGTTTTTAAGTAAATTTTGTGATTTTCAGTGCAAATTTCATGCAATACAACACATTTCTAAGCATTTTTTAATACATTTTGTAGTATAAGTAGGTTTTTTGAGCAATTTTAGATATATTTTGTGTAACAAATGGGATTTGTGAGCAATTTTAGATTATTTTCGAGATAAAAATAAGTTTATTATGGTTTTTTGTGCAAACTTCATACAATACAACGCATTTCAGCGTAATTTTTAATGAATTTTGTAGTAGAAATAGGTTTTCTGAGCAATTTTAGATGAATTTCAGAACAAAAATTAGTTTTTTAACAAACTTTATAGATTTTTAAGCAAATTTCATACAATACAATGCATTTCTGTGTAACTTTTAACAAATTCTATAGTAAAAGTAAGTTTTCTAAATAAAATAAAATATAAAATTAACAACAATTCCTATTCATTTTGTTGCCAACTTCATTGCAATTGCAGTTAATAGCAAAATGAATGTAGATTGAGTTTGTTAAAATCTAACTTTATTGCAAACTACATCAAAGTACTTATGAATGACGTACAAATAAGCTTAACAAGCCTTTATGCGATTAAAAATAGCCGTTCACAGTAAAAAAGTTGCGATAGTTTTAACATTTTACAATTTTTGTTTATGATAAATGTACCTAACTTCATTTTATTTAAATTTTATTAGACAATAAAAGAAAATAATGAATATGTGTAGAGCTTCTCAACTCAATGTTGTTATTTTATGTTATGCAATGTGATTTACTGAACAAAATAATTTAATTGATTGCTTGGAGTAATGTATGTTAGATGTCTATGAAGTTGGCAACATGCAGTATAAACTTTATCAAATCAATAATGTAAATATTAAATATTTCTAATCAAGCGTGCCAATATGGTTTCTGGCCGTTGCTTTGGTGCGTATTATAATAACAACAACTGCTAGCAGCGTTACAGTAATAGATCAATTCTACTTTAAATACTTTTTTTTACCAAGTGAGATAAACCAAGATAAGTTAAACTCACAAATATTTGATTGTTGAAAATAAACGGTTTACTAAGCTGTTTTCTGAGTTACTTGACAGTTTATATCAACTAAATTTACTTATAGTTTGAAGATAGCGTTATATTATTCATCAACTAACTTCACTATAACTTGAAGATAGCAATTTATAATTAATCAACTAACTTCACTTATAACTTGAAGATAACGTTATATCATTAACCAACTAACTTCACTTATAACTTGAAAATGACAATTTATAATTAATCAACTAACTTCACAAAATCGAACAGAATTAGCAAGATTTTGCAATAAAAAAATTGTTACAATAAAAAAAAGTGCAAAACGGATAAGTTTGCTATAAAAAACCAGTCCAAAATTTTAAAATCATTATAAATTACTAACTTCAATTTAATAATGTAAAGTTAGTAGCAATTCATCATGAATGTAGCTTACAATAGTTAAGATCTAACTTCATTGTAAACATTGTAGCTATAACATGTAAATAGACTTGTTATGAAATAAAAAACTTGTCCGAAGTTCTCAAATTACTATTGAAAAAGCTTAGTTCATACTCATGCAGTTTTTTGTATATATAAATTAAAACATAGCGGACATAAACCAGTCTGAATTTATCAAATTTCTATAAATGACTAACTTCAATCAAATTCAACAACATGAAGTTATCAGCAATTCACATTGAAGATAATTTCATTTCATTACTAACTTCATTACAACAAAATTAACAAAATGAATGTAGCTTACAATGATTAATATTCAACTTCATTGCAAAGTACATAAAGTTAGTAAACACACCAAACAACAAATGCAATTTGCCTCGATTGAAATTTAAGTAAGAGTTGCCAAGTCGCTGTTTAGACGGTTAAAAAATCTTCCCAGTTAATCTCTTTACATAGCAAGCTCTTTACAAACTTTTCTTGTATACAAATCTCAGACTAAATTATAACACTTAAAACAGGAATTGGGGTTTATAGCAGTTCACTCATTATTTTAATCAAATCAATGAGAGCATTACAAAGATCATTTTAAAAAGGTATCTGGTGAGGTGTTGCACAGTCCATAATTTGAATAAATAGTTATTAATCCTGCAACTAAAAAACATAAAAACTTATTATATGTAATTATTTATTAATTTAATATAATAATTTAATCATATTTTTACAATACAGTTCTTAAATGTCTTTAATTACAAGAAATGTAAGCTTAGTGCTAGAATTCAGCAGTTAAAGTAACGTTTCGTTAAATTTGACAAGCGTAAAGCTATTTAAACTAATGTAGTTTTCCGCTGTGACATTAGAGGTCGCCCCGAGTTTACACAAAAATATGCACCGAACGCTTCATAGTAACTTAACGAAACTATTTAGAAGTATTTCTAATAAATTAATAATCATATTTTTAACACTTTTGTGGTTATGTTGTCACATTTAACGTTAATCTAGCATAGTACTATTTCTAACAAAAGAAATGCATATTTAGTTGCCTACATCTTTAACTTTATTTACCCTGTAGTTGGCAGTACTGTTTTACAACTTCAAATTTGTTGCGTCTAAAAATTGTTGACAAACTATGTTCTCAATTAATGTAATAAAATAATACAATTAATCAAAATTTTTATCATTTCAGATTAGCCAATTTAAAGTAAGTTTGGTTGCCTAAAGTAAATTATTATTCAAAATTTAGTGTAAAAATTATCTATTTAGAAAAAATATATTATTAATAAAGACATTAAAAACAATTGGTAATAATAATTTAAAACAATCGAGTGTTGGTATTAATTAATTAGTTACTTTTTACAATATTTCAATAATACAACTGCAGCGAAAACATCAATACTATCAGTATCCACAGCACTTGTAACAAAAATAATAAAATCACATTTAATATGCCCTCCAATGTTTGGTTAGACTTTGTTCATAAGTCATCTCTGCTAGACATAAATGATTGTGTAGCTAATGCCACCTTCTGACTCAACCGTTTGCATCCTGTTTTTGAGAAACGTTTGCTTGGTGGAGGGCCCCATTCAACGTGATCCAGCACTTCTTGTAAGGCCTCTTCCGGTGGATTGAATAACCTCCTTTGTTTAAAAGCATCTAATATACATAGTTTTACATGTTCTATTTCTAATGGTAGAAATGGAATGTAATGATCTATTAAATTGCTTTTTATTGTATCCGAATGATGAAAACCACCTGAAATTATAACAAATGATTTACTCTAAATTCTTAAAATACTTTCAATAAAAATTGTCTACAAACCTCCTTCATTAAATGCACCCTGCGATATGAGACTTTCGAAATCGACCAATCGTAACTGATGCCTTTGTTTACCCGCATGCCACAACTTCTCCATTTGTTGTGTAATTAAAGTACCCCCTGTATTCGATAAAAATATAAAAACGCACTTCCTATAATCAACCTTATCAACATTCTCGTTATAATCAATCATCGGTTTTATAATATCCAAAACTTTCGGAGGCATCTTATCGACTTCATCAAATATAAATAACTGATACGGACAATTAGTAGCATTACCTTTAATCCAGGAATATAAATTCTCCTAAAATAAATATTAATAGAATCAATAAATTTAAATTAATTATAACTGACTTGATATTGAATTGTTTTACTTTCTTCTGGAAAATGAATTCTTCCCATAAAATGATGAACAAAATTACTTTCAGCACCTTTTTTATAAATGCTTTCTTTAATGAATCCACTTATATAATTTTTACCACTACCTGGCCAACCATGAAAACTCATTGTGAGTGCTTTTTGTGTATGCGGATTGTCCCAATGTGAACGTAGAGCATCGAGGATTAATCTCTGTGCTACATGCTGCCCATAAACACGCTCCTTAAGCAGTGCTTCAAGTTCTAAAAATTAAATTAATTATTATGTGTTGATTTAATGTATTAATTGTACGTTACTATTGAAATCTGCTGGAATGTATTTCTTCGTACAGCATTCTTGAAACATGCAGACTGTGCTGTCTTTAAAAAAATTTCCTATGGATGCACCCCCAGATATAATAGCTGATAGAGGTTCAAAAGTGAGGACATGTTTGGTTGAGATTATATATAGAAACAGTAATAAATATATGGTTTGTTTCATTATGTTTTGAGGGGATTGGTTTTAATGTTTTATAAGCATTATGATTTGAATATGGTTGAGGAGATGATTTGTGGTTGAGGTTATGGATTTGTGTGGATTTTATTTTTTGCGGTTAACTCATTTGACGGACGTTGGGTGGGCAGACTAATTATCATATCGATTATTAGACGGAAGGACGCGACATCTACGAAGCAAAAGAAGTAACAACAAATATTAGAATTTTGACTTGTAAACATGACAGCAACATTTGCTCTTTCCAATACAAATGATTAAATTTAATAAAGTTGTTGTGAACGGGACCCTCTTTGCGATCTCGCACACGTCATAGATTTCCCCTACCGGAGGGGAAGTGTGACATTTAAATAATAAATTTGACGTTAAAAAATACAATTAACATGAAGCTTGGTATTGAGTTTATATTACAAGATGGTCCTGTAGAACGAAAAGAGATCACCAGCAGATTTTTTTAATTAATGATGACGTCATTAATTGCGATAAGCGATATATGCCGTATGCAACAAATCACACCTCTTATCATATCATAGACATATAAAGGACACCGGAAACACACAGCCAGCTTGATATATATTATTCATTCTTTCTGTAGGATTTTAGCCTATCCCATCTACAATCATAAATAAAAATATGCATAAAAAGTTTTATAGATGCCTTCTAATAATAGCAAAACGACAAAAACGTTTATCAAGCAACACAATATAATTTATTATAATTTTTAATTAATATTTTAAAATAAATTTTGAGCTCAGTGCAAACCGACTGCTGAGAATAACTAAATCTTTGTTTATAATAATTGACCGAGTTTTGAGTTATATAACTATTTATTCACATGTGTAATATAAGTAGCGTAATAATCAACTTGCGTAAAATCAAAAATTTTGAGTTTTTTTTAATTTTATTTATTCTGAATTGTGACGCGACTTTTTTTTTCGACGGTCCTAACAAATAAAAATTAGAAAAGTTGTTTTTTTTTGCATGCCAAGCCACAAGCCCAGTAGTTTGTAGGCCAACGCGAAAGTCAAAGGGTTTTTCTTCGGCGATCGACGAAAGTTTCGGTTTTATCGCCAATACGTACATAAGCCCACGTCGCCACACTAAAATTTGCAAACGTGGACCAATGTTGGTAATTTTTTGGTTACTGGGGTAATTTGGACCGCTGATTACGATTCCGGAATCGCCGTTTCGATATTCGTAACCGTTCACCTTCTAATTCATAGCGGTTTTTCGGTGTATTTTTATTACGAAAACGTTCGAAACAAATATAGTTTTAAGAGGCCGAGAGAGACGCAATTGCTCCTGTGGCAAGCCAACAGACCCCGGCAGATGCTTTTGCAAACCGGAAGTCCGTAGGTCAAAGGGTTTTCCTTCGGCGATCGATTGTATCGCTTAGTACGTACGTAAGCTAGTGTTTTTCAGAGTAAAATCTATAAATGTGGATGAAAGTTTGTAATTTTTTGTTTTCTGGGGTAATTTGGAGCCCTGATTACGATTTCAATATCGTCGTTTCGATGTTCCCAACATATCCCCCTCTTATGCAAAAATGGCTATTTTTGGTCAATTTGAAAGTTCTAAATGCGTGAAACTAACATACTTCTAGCCGGCCGATGAGGACCCAGATTTTTTTGTGTGAAGCCACAGACCCTAGTAAGTTGTCGGAGATAGCGGAAGTCCGTGCTTCAAGGGGTTCTCCTTCGGCGATCAAAAAAGTCGAAACATACCAAATGGGGGGGTCTTTCTTCTTTTTCGACTAGGATTTTTTCAATTTTAAGAAAAAAAGGTCGGTTTTTTTACATTTCCTGACGTAAAATGAACCCGTGATTACGATTTTGGGGGTCCGACTCCGATATTCCTAGCACCCTGGCGGCAATTTTAAATTAACCGCCAAAAACACGTTTTTTTTGCGTTTGGAAAGGCAAAAAAGGCACTAAACGGTGAAGGGCAGGGACGCAATTGCTCCTAAGGGTAGCCAATAGACCCATCTGAATCCCTGCCAAAGGGCAAGTCCGTAGGTCAAAGGGTTTTCCTTCGGCGATCGATTGTATCGCTTAGTACGTACGTAAGCTAGTGTTTTTCAGAATAAAATCTATAAATGTGGATGAAAGTTTGTAATTTTTTGTTTTCTGGGGTAATTTGGAGCCCTGATTACGATTTCGATATCGTCGTTTCGATGTTCCCAACATATCCCCCTCTTATGCAAAAATGGCTATTTTTGGTCAATTTGAAAGTTCTAAATGCGTGAAACTAACATACTTCTAGCCGGCCGATGAGGACCCAGATTTTTTTGTGTGAAGCCACAGACCCTAGTAAGTTGTCGGAGAAAGCGGAAGTCCGTGCTTCAAGGGGTTCTCCTTCGGCGATCAAAAGAGTCGAAACATACCAAAGGGGGGGGTCTTTCTTCTTTTTCGACTAGGATTTTTTCAATTTTAAGAAAAAAAGGTCGGTTTTTTTACATTTCCTGACGTAAAATGAACCCGTGATTACGATTTTGGGGGTCCGACTCCGATATTCCTAGCACCCTGGCGGCAATTTTAAAATAACCGCCAAAAACACGTTTTTTTTGCGTTTGGAAAGGCAAAAAAAGCACTAAACGGTGAAGGGCAGGGACGCAATTGCTCCTAAGGGTAGCCAATAGACCCATCTGAATCCCTGCCAAAGGGCAAGTCCGTAGGTCAAAGGGTTTTTCTTCGGCGATCGACGAAAGTTTTGGGTTTTATCGCCAATACGTACATAAGCCCACGTCGTCACACTAAAATTCGCAAACGTGGACCAATGTTGGTAATATATTGGTTACTGGGGTAATTTGGACCGCTGATTACGATTCCGGAATCGCCGTTTCGATATTCGTAACCGTTCACCTTCTAATTCATAGCGGTTTTTCGGTGTATTTTTATTACGAAAACGTGTGAAACAAATATAGTTTTAAGAGGCCGAGAGGGACGCAATTGCTTCTGTGGCAAGCCAACAGACCCCGGCAGATGCTTTTGCAAACCGGAAGTCCGTAGGTCAAAGGGTTTTCCTTCGGCGATCGATTGTATCGCTTAGTACGTACGTAAGCTAGTGTTTTTCAGAGTAAAATCTATAAATGTGGATGAAAGTTTGTAATTTTTTGTTTTCTGGGGTAAGTTGGAGCCCTGATTACGATTTCGATATCGTCGTTTCGATGTTCCCAACATAACCCCCTCTTATGCAAAAATGGCTATTTTTGGTCAATTTGAAAGTTCTAAATGCGTGAAACTAACATACTTCTAGCCGGCCGATGAGGACCCAGATTTTTTTGTGTAAAGCCACAGACCCTAATAAGTTGTCGGAGAAAGCGGAAGTCCGTTCTTCAAGGGGTTCTTCTTCGGCGATCAAAAGAGTCGAAACATACCAAAGGGGGGGGGGGGTCTTTCTTCTTTTTCGACTAGGATTTTTTCAATTTTAAGAAAAAAAGGTCGGTTTTTTTACATACATCTTTATTATTTTTTGCTTCTCTCACCCAAGTTATTACAGCGTTAATATTACGTTGTAATCTCATAGTTACCTATGTTGTTCGTTTTCCCGTTTAAAAACATATATAACTGCTATGTAGTTTAGTTTTGACCTGATGAGTTTACTTTTCAAATAAAAGCGCGGATCAAGCAAACCTAAATGTATGATGAGTCAAATGACAAGCGCTGCCGCCCGTTCAGTTTGAATGATTGACAGCGATGAGTCGTCCTGAACGCAGCCATTCATATAGTGATTTGAGACATTTAGATTTTTTTATTGCATAACAAGTCTATTTACATGTCATAGCTAATTTTATGTAGTTTGCAATGAAGTTAAATTTTAATTATTGAAAGCTATATTCATTTAATTGGTGATTTTATTGTAATGAAGTTAGCAATGAAATTAACTTTGTTTTCAATATGAAATGTTATTAATTTTACATTATTAAACTAAAGTTAATTATTTATAATAATAATGAACACTATTTTTATATTATAAATAATCAAACGAAAGACTGGTTTGCCATCTAGTTGCAATTTTTAATACTAAAATGTCCGCATTAATCAGTCTTTCGTTTGATTATTTATAATATCAATTGTGTTCATAAGAACAGAAATATTTATTCAAAATTGTCTTTGCTATCATGCGATGCCGTGGTCGTACAAGGCATACTGACGAGGTTTGTAGAACCGAAACAATTGTCTATGCTTGACCCTTGGCCGCTGTGATTCGATTGACTGATTTTGAATAAATTATTAATTCATTTTTACTATTTTTATAGCTAAATTGGAAGAAACCGCTCCAGACCAAGTAGATATATTCAAAACAAATATAAATAAAGTAATGAAAAACATCTTAGGTAGATTTAAAGCATTAGTTAAATTGGAAAAATACTATTTTTATTTTATAGCTAGTTTTATGTATTGTTGGTCCGCGTTAAGACTGCAGTGATGGGAGTGGTTTGTAAAGTCAGTATCACACAACCACAATTGCTATAGCTACAAGTTTTTTTATTTTTATAGTTATTATAATACTCCTAACTTCACTTTGTTTGTTATATTATAAAATTGACAAAAATAATATCCAAAACGATTTAAAAACTCTAAAGCAGAAACAATATAGTTGATTGCTTGTTAGTTAAATAATAATAGTCAAATTTATTTGTTTACAGTTAATTAAATTCATCAAAAAATCCCTAAAACTGCATGATGTTTAGTCTAACTAGTAAAAAACGTTAACTGAATTTATTCAAATGTATTGTGAATTGGGAAGGTCTCTTAAGTTAATCGAAGCATTGTGTCTTATTGCTATAACAACTACAACTGCAGTCTTAACGTGCATCGACTATAATTTGCTATGAAAACTGTTTTTTTATTGCATGGTAAGCAAAACTATTTTAATTTTAATTTTATAGTTAACTTTATGTAGTTTGCATCGAATTGAAGATAATAATTTATTGTGATTTGATAACTTCAGACTGGTTTTTATTGCTTGGCAACACTATTTTTATTTCATAACTAGCTTCATGTATTATTTTGCAATGAAGTTAGGTATTAAGCATTGAAAGCTATATTCATTTTGTGGCTGATTTTATTGTAATGAAGTTAGAAATAAAATGAAATTGTCAAATTGTTACTAATTTCACATTATTGAATTGAAGTTAATAATAAATTTAGACTAGATTTTTATTGTATTGCAACACTTTTTTTATTTTATATTAATTGTATGTAGTTTGTTATAAAGATTGGTTCTATTGCATGGTAATCAAAACTATTTTTGCTTTATAGCTTACTTCATATTATAGTTTGCATCGAATTGAAGATAATAATTTATTGTGGTTTGATACTTCAGACTGGTTATTATTGCTTAGCAAGACTATTTTCATTTCATAACTAGCTTCATGTACTATTTTGCAATGAAGTTAGATATTAATCATTGAAAGCTACATTCATTTTGATGCTGATTTTATTGTAATGAAGTTAGCAATAAAATGAAATTGTCGAATTGTTGCTAAATTCACATTATTGAATTGTAGTACAACATTAAACGTCCGCATTTACTGTTACTATTGGCATTTACGTAGTGCTAATGATACCGATAAATGCAGCTGTTTTAACTTAACTATGTACAAATTCTATTGTGCATATCTGTTGTATCGATTATAGAAAAAAAAAAAAGTTTTATCCAAGTTACGCAGCAAAATAATTTTATAAAATTTGTTGGAACATGTTTGAATAGTTCAAATATTAATATTATTTAATTAATCCCTGCAAAATATTATAAAATAAAAACATTAAATAAAAATTGAACCATAATTTTAAAGTTATAATTTGTCTTCTTCGTCAGTGGCTGTTAATGGTTTAATTTTTATTTAATGTTTTTATTTTATAAAAGACTGTTTTTTCTCAAGAATTAATTAAAGAATATTAATAACATAAATAATTACAGTCTAATTATTGATTTTTATTTATTACCGATATCTAAAATAAATACGAGTTCCGAGAGTGACCGAGCAAATATAAAACGCACGAAAGTTTCCCACCAATTTCCCCACCACATCATCACTCACATTAGTTCTCCCACCACCAGACACAAAACAATCTCACGAAATCTAACCAAAGAAGCGAACACATGCTTCGCATAACCATACACCGGCTTGAATCACGAAATCTCTATTAAAAAAATGCGTGTAATCGGATAGCCTGCATGTAAACAACAATTCAGCAACAAATTAAGTGGAATTAATTAGTGCTCTTTAATATAGGTTAATAAGGTGAACTAAATATAAATGATGTAATCCCAGTGGATCATTACAGTTTGTTTTTGTTTTGTAGTTTTAGTAGTCAAGATGACTTTAAATAGTAAGGATGTGACCACTCCTTCCGGTGATATGTTATGTCCACTTGAGACAATCGATGCTCCGCAGAATGATAAAGTTCGGATGAAGAAACAATTGGGGTTGCTCGAAGGTGTCGCTATTATTTTAGGGATCATATTTGGATCTGGTAAGAAATGTTTTGAAATGATTCATCATTTATAATTGTTTGTTGTTTATTATTCTGTAATTTAAAAATTTTCAATTGATTTTCAGGAATTTTTATATCGCCAAAAGGTGTTATTCAGGAAGTAGATTCTATTGGATTTTCCTTAGTCGTATGGATTCTTTGTGGTCTTCTTTCTATGATCGGTGCTTTATGCTATGCCGAATTAGGAACTTCAATACCAAAATCTGGTGGAGATTATGCTTACATATATGAAGCATTCGGACCATTACCTGCCTTTCTGTATCTCTGGGCTGCTAACTTAATTTTTGTGTGAGTATCTAGATAAAATAATGAATTTGTCAATAAAACCATAAGTTTACAATGTTATTATTATTATTGTTATGTTAAAATGATAATTCCAATCAGATTGTTTGCTATTAGTTGAGTTGACATTTTTATCACAAAATTGATTGATGGTTTTTGTTAAATTTTACTAATGTTGGTTTTAAAAATATTTCAATCAATTTTGACATTTAAAATTTTATATTTAGCTCTAACTTGTGAAGGAAATGCTTTATTAAATCCATATTTATGATTTATTATTGTAATTTCATCCTTGATAAACATTTTTATCTAATGTTATGTTTTATGATAAAAATTGTTTGCCATTTAGAGCCTATGTAATTAATATGCAACTCATTAGGTGTCATAAAAGGCTATTGTTGAATGCATTGATAATAAATTTATCTTTTTAACATAACAATAATTAATTACTACTACATAATGTATTAACTGACAGGAAGAATCATCTGATACATATTAATTAGCAATTTTTTTATAATATATTTGCAACTAAGCAAAGTTTTGTTGACCTTCAAGTTAGGTATTATAATAAGTTTGTCAACCCCAACATGATTATTGACCTTTTATATGCATCAAGGACATTAAACAATAGTCTGGCTACCCCTAAATGTCAATTACCTTGGCCCATTATGATGAATTCCCCTAGCAGACTAAGATATAATAATACTTTCATAGTTAGAAAATAATATTATTTGTAAAAAAATTGCACCTTTCTTCAGTGTGACTAGCATCTCACAATTTTTTAAATTTAATAAATGATTTTATATTATTAATTGGTTCTTCATCAGTGTGTCTAGCATCTCACTGGTCAGAGAGACTCTTTTCATAAAATTACAATAACTATTACACATTTTATGCTTGTATAATTTTTTTAGGCCCACAACAAATGCCATAATGGGTTTAACTTTTGCTAAGTACGTTATACAGCCGTTTTTTCCGCAATGTGATATTCCAGAATTGGGAGCAACTTTAGTAGCGGCGGCTACCATATGTGAGTATTTAATAAATAAAATTGCTTGCAATATTCTATTTTGATCATAAATTTATTTTTAGATTTTTGTTGAATGAACCTTTCACTATATATATTTTATAATTACTTGTTTGTTTACATAATTAAGAAGTATACAGCTGCTTGAGTAACCTAAATTCATTAATTATTTCATGCATATTAATTAATGTTTGAATGTTTTTAAATGGTTTTAATTAGCATTAAATGGCATTGGACTTGTTAATAATCTAATTTTAGATTGAGGGCTTTTCAGTTTTTAAGAAATACTATAATTTTAAATTAACTATATTGTGTACATTTAAGATGACTTAATGCACACTATATATTTTAAACAATATTACCTATTGGTTTTTAAATTTAAACCAAAATTTTTTTTGTGGCGTTTTAGGACCATCTTTGCGGGGTTTACATCTTAGGCCACTGCAGAAACTCCTTTTGCCGACGCGTTAAAGCCAACATGATCGGTGCGTGTGACGTCAGTTGAGGGCAAATGTGTTATTTGATAATTGACAAAAAAAAATACATTTTGTGAATGATAATAAAAATATAAATTTTATGATTTTCATTAAATGTTTACTAAAAATTGTAAAATTAAACAGTTTAACTATGCGTAGTGCCTATGCCCACAACTAGCGCGTGACGTCAGTTGTGGGTATAGAATGTGGTTATGTTGGCTTCATCAAAGTTCATGCAGAATTTTTTTTTAAGAAAATTCTTGATATTTTGTAATTGGATTTTGCTATTTTTTAGATTTTATCAAGATTTTTACAACAGTTTATAGTCAAATTTTGTTGTTTTTCAACAATTATTTGAAATTTCAAGGCCGGATTTGGCTGTTTTTGGCATTTTATGAACAGTTTTTTCAGTTTTTGGTCGATTTTTGCTATTTTTTGCATTTTATTAAAAGAATTTTACACTTTTCTATAGTTTATGGCTGGATTTTAGTTATATTTAACAATATTTTTAATATTTTATAGCTAGATTTCACTATTTTTATTATTGCTTACAGATTTTGTCACTTTTTAACATTTTAGGGCGGGATTTTGGTGTTTTCTGAATTGTTTAATATTTCAAAACAGTTTTTGCTATTTTTGACGATTTATAAACAGAATGTTGCAGTTTTTTTAACTGTTTTTGGTCGGGTTTAGTTTTTTTTTAAATTTTTTGTGATCGGATTTAGTCATTTTTGATTATTCATAAATAGAATTTTCCATTTTTTAATGGTTTATGACCAACTTTTGGTGTTTTGATAATATTTTTATACTTTGTGGTTGAATTTAGCTATTTTTGACATTTTATTTAAAGAATTTTGCACTTTATGCGACAGTTAATGGCCAGATTTTAGTTCTATTTGACAATATTTTTGGTATTTTATAAATGGATTTAGCTATTTCTAAGGCTGCATAAAGGTTTTGACACTTTTTAACAGTTTAAGGCCGGTTTTTGGTGCCAGAAGTTTCAAATTTCTTAATATATTTTAATATTTTTTACGTTTTAGAACAGAATGTTCCAGTTTTTAGCCGGATTTTGATTTTTTAAAATTTTGTATGACCGAATTTTACTTTTTTGACTTTCATAAATAGAATTTTGCATTTTTTGACGGTCTATGACTAAAATTTGATGTTTTCTAACAATATTTTCATACTTTATGTCCGGATTTTGCTATTTTTGACAGTTTATAGCCGGGTTTTAGTTTTATTTAACAATATTTTTCATATTTCATAGCTGGATCATGCTATTTCTCAGATTGCATAAAGATTTTGACAATTTATGACTTGATTTTGATGCTTTCTGGCAATTTATTAAAATTTTAAAACAGGTTTTGCTATTTTTGGCGTTTTATAAACAGAGTTTTGCAGTTTTTGGTCGGGTTTTGTCATTTTTTGATAAAATTTTTGTGTTTTCTGATCATATTTTCTTACTTTATGACCAGATTTTGCTATTTTTGGTATTTTGTTAATAGAATTTTGCACTTTTTAACAGTTTTTGGCCGGATTTTGTTGCTTTCTAACAATTGTTGAAAACTTTCAGTCCGTATTTGACTGTTTTTGACATTTTATGAACAGTTTTTGGCCGGATTTTGGTTTTGTATTACCGGATTTTGCCATTTCTTACTTTTTATAAATAGAATTATGCATTTTTTAACAGTTTATGACCACATTTTGGAGATTCTGACAGTATTTTCACACTTCAAGGCAAAATTTTGCTTTTTTTGACATTTTATTAAAAGAATTTTGCACTTTTTGACAGTTTACGGCCGGATTTTAGTTGTTTAACTATACTTTACAGCCAGATTTTACTATTTTCGATATTGCATAAAAAATTTAACATTTTTTGACAGTTTGCGGCCGGGTTTTGGTGCTTTCTGACAATTGTTTCAAATTTCATGGCCGGTTTTGGCTATTTTTTACATTCTATGAATAGAATTTTGCCTTTTTTTACATTCTATGAATAGAATTTTGCCTTTTTTAAAAGTTTATGACCGGATTTTTGGTTTTTTCCTAACATAATTTAGATATTTAATGACTTTCTCATACTTTATGGCTGGATTTTGCTAATTTTGACATTCCATGAAAAGAATTTTGCACTTTTCAACAGTTTATAGTCCAAATGTTGTTACTTTCTGACAACATTTGAGTTTTTATAACCGTAGTTTACTATTTTTGACATTTCATAAATAGAATTAATACATTTCATCAAATTTTAGGTTCTTCTGTAACAGTATTTTGATATTTCTTGGCCGGATTTTGCTTTTTTTTTTTAGATTTCATTAACATTTTTACACTTTCTAACAGTCCAACATGTTTCCAGGCCGGATTTTTGACATTTTATAAATAAAATTTTGCATTTTGAAACTGGTTTGGTTTATTTTGAAAATATTTTATGATCAGATTGACTTTTTATGGTAAGAATTTTGCGCTTTTCAATCATCAATGATCGCACGTTTTTTTTATTTTTTCCATATTTTGCTGTAAGGCCCAAAAATCCTAGCTACGCCACTGGCAGAAATTAGTTGATTGATTTTGTATCAAATTTTCAGAACGATTTGATCAGATTTTTACGAAATAGTGGATTAGCTCATAGTAGCGAGGCCATAAAGGTGCTACCGAGTAGACCAAAATTTAAGTTTTTGCTAAGAAAACGTATTTACAGCTCAAAAATTGTGCTCTAAGTTTTATGATGCTCACGTCTTGATTAAAAAATGTCAAATAAACTGAAATTATTGTTTTATTTTAGGTTTTCTGACATTTTTAAATGGATTCAATGTTAAATACACGACAAAAATGCAAAATGTTTTCATGTTTTGCAAAGTTGGTGCTTTGGTGCTTGTTGTATTGATTGGTATGGTGTGGATGGGGATTGGCAACACTGAAAATTTTATGCAACCGTTTGAGGGAACTACGGATAATCCTGGAAAAATTGCCAAAGCGTTCTATTCGGGAATATTCTCATATTCTGGATGGTAAGAATTATAAATATTGGGCAAACATTACTTTTCTGCTCATGATACTTAATATACTATTAATATGTCACTTTGACATTTAATTTTTGTCAATTTCAGGAACTACCTTAATTTTATGACTGAAGAACTGAAGAACCCATATGTGTACGTATATCATTCACATATTTAATAATCTCATGGTGGGCAGCTTTATTTATCTCTATTTTTAATTTAATTTTAGTAACTTACCTAGAGCTATATACATTTCTCTACCACTTGTGACGGGAATCTATGTCTTAGCTAACATGGCATATTTGGCTGTTCTCACTCCTAATGCTATGATGGCATCAGATGCTATCGCCGTGGTACGTAAATTCACTTACTAAAAACGGTGTTAGTAGTAATCAATGCTTATTTATATTCATATAAAAAATAATATATTATTAACAATTGTAGACATTTGGTGATAAAGTTCTTGGACAATACGCATGGATAATACCACTATTGGTAGCAATTTCAGCCTTTGGTGGATTGAGTGTACATATCATGGCCTCTTCTAGAATGTTATTTGTTGGAGCTAGAAACGGCCACTTTCCAAATTTGTTAGCTCATTTAAATATTGAACGTTATACACCTATACCTTCATTAGTATTTTTGGTAAGTTAAGTTAATATATTGCAATCATTTGTTATTTTATTTGTTGCATGGTGAAGTCAACATAACGCTCTATACCCATAACTGACGTCACGTCACTACAAAAGGCGTGTCGATGGTCACAGTTCAATTAATTTGTTTTCATTTTCAGAATATTTTATCGTTATTCATGTTGATCACAAGTGATATACACAAACTTATCACATATTGCACGATTGTGGAATCGTTTTTTGTGATGTTATCAGTATCAGGCCTTTTGTACTTACGATATACACAGCCGAAAATGATCAGACCAATCAAAGTCAATCTATGTGTGCCTATATTTTTTGTAGTCATATGTCTTTTCTTAATTGTGATGCCATGTGTGGAAGCCCCTTATGAAGTAGGCATGGGAACATTAATCACCTTATCCGGAGTGCCTGTTTATTACTTTGGTGTCTTATGGAAAACCAAACCGATGTGGTTCCAAAAAATAATGAGTAAGAATAAATAAAAAAGTATTTATTCAAACTAATTTATTATGTTTCAGATAATTTAACATTATTATCGCAAAGAATATTTGTGGCGGCGCACGAAGAAGATTAAAAAAAAAAAGTGATTTTTTCGAATTTTTATTTTTTAATGTAAATTTGTAATCTCAAAATTTTGATTGAAGGCTTTGCCAATGAAGAGGCATTTCTGTGATTTTAATTTTATTTTGTTGGTATTATTTTCGTTTAGTTTTGTTTTTGTATTACAAGTACCTTATCCAGTGTTATTTTGTATTAAGCCTGTTTTGTTTTTTTTTTTTATTATTTAGTTGCCAGTTTTTGTTTTAATTTCGAATTTAGTTTACGTTTTTAATTATTGAATCTGATTTTTATAAAATGTACACTGTTACTGATGCAAGGTTGTACTTATTTAACCTTTTTTGTATTTTATAACATGTTTGATGAATGATATTCTTAATAAATAAAAGGACAATATTGTTTAAAATATATAGTGTGCATTAAACGTTTGCGCAAAACCCATATCCAAGCAACGATCCGCTTTATCCAAAACCAATATTTTGGATTTTCGTCCATATGTTGTAATAAACGTTACAATAAACAAAATCGCGTATGAACAAGCCATTAGTCTAAACAATCTTAATTCGTGATCACCCTGTACAGCAAATCGTTATATAGGCAACCCAATATACACCACCAATAATAGCTAACTTCATTCTATTATCAACTTTCTTAACCTAACCTTACTTTTGCTCACATGTATTTCATTCTTTTTATTTGGAATTAAAATCATGGAAGAACCCAAAGAAAAAGTCACTAATCAAACAGAAAAGAAACCCAAAATAAAAAAGGAAAAGAAGAAAGTTAAAGCATTTACTAAAAAGAAGAAACAGAAAAATCCCGAAGAGGAACTTATTAAGAATTTAAAGGAACAATACGAAAAGGTATTTAATTTTCCAATTTTGTAACGATTATATAAAAGTTAATTAATTTTAGGTTGATATAGATGCAATAAAATCTTTCAACGATCTCCCCTTAACATCAAACACATTAAAAGGATTATTGAGTAATGCTTACAGAATTCCAACTGATATTCAACGACAATCCATTATATTAAGTTTACGAGGGAAAGATATATTAGGTGCCTCACAAACTGGTTCCGGAAAAACGTTAGCTTTCTTAATACCAATTTTAGAAATACTTTATTGCAATCAATGGACACATTTGGATGGTGTTGGGGCTTTGGTGATAACACCAACAAGAGAACTTGCTTATCAAATTTACGAAACTTTAGTTAGAATTGGGGAGAATCATGGATTCTCCGCTGGACTAATCATAGGAGGAAAAGATTTAAAATTTGAAAGGAATCGAATGGATAAATGTAATATTGTAATCTGTACTCCCGGACGTTTATTGCAGCATATGGACGAAAATCCGTTGTTTAATTGTGATAATTTAAAGGTATTAGTTTTGGATGAGGCGGATCGATGCTTGGATATGGGTTTTGCGCAGACGGTTAATGCAATTGTTGCGAATTTACCGGCTGAGCGACAGACGTTATTATACTCAGCTACGCAAACGACGTCGGTTAAAGATTTAGCCAGATTAAGTTTAAAGGATCCTTGTTATGTATCCGTTCATGAAAATAGTGAATTTAAAACTCCCAACGAATTGCAACAGAGTTATATGATTGTTGAGCTTGAACAAAAGTTGACTGTACTTTGGTCTTTCATCAAAAATCATAAAAAGCATAAAATTATCGTTTTCTTTGCTTCTTGTAAACAAGCGAAATATATTTATGAAGTTTTTTGTCGATTAAGACCTGGAACTACTTTAATGACTTTATATGGAACTTTGCATCAATTGAAAAGGATGGAAGTTTATGATAGTTTTTGTCGGAAGAGTGCTGCTGTATTGTTTGCTACTGATTTGGCTGCGAGGGGTTTGGATTTTCCTAAAGTTGATTGGGTTGTACAGGTTGATTGTCCTGAAGATGCTGCTACCTATATACATAGGGTTGGTAGAACTGCTAGATATAATCAGAAAGGGGAAAGTCTGTTATTGTTGTTGCCTAGTGAGTTGGCTATGTTGGATGATTTGAAGGATAATAAAATTCCCATTGAGAAAATTGAGTAAGTATTTAGGTTCTATTATAAATTGAAATGTAATATAATATTGGAACTTCTACCGACTGCGCCGAATTGGTTATTATAATTTGAAATTTGATTTTTTTTAAATTTACTAAAACTGGTATAGTTGGCTTAGTTTTTAAGCTTTCTATAGTTCGTCCGCGTTAAGACTGCAGTGATGGGAGTGGTTTATAAAGTCAGTGTCACACAACTGTAATTGCAACATGTCCTCGTTGGTATTATAATACAGCTAACTTCACTTTGTTTATTATATTACAATAAAATAATTTTAAATTATTTAAAAACTTTAAATAGAAACAATATAGTTTATTGCTTCTTATTTAAATATTAATATGTTTAGTAGAAATGTATATTACTTATATTAGTCACTTTTAATACTAAAATTTAATAAAAAGAATTCCTAGAATTGCATGACGTTTACTTATATTTAAGTTTTTGAGGTTATACTGAATGTCAGCAACAAAAAATTGTGATTTACAGTTGAAATACATATAATTATTTACAAATGCGTTAACTTAGTTACAATAACGCAAAAATCTGATAAATACTAAATAGTAAAAATTGTTAACTAAATTTATTCAATTACAAGTAGCTTTGTTTTAATCTGGTAGATATTCTATTGTAAATTGGGTAGGCCTCTAAGCCAACCCGAGCATTGTTTCCCAGTTGCCATAACAACTACTACTGCAGTCTTAACGCGAACAAACTATAGAACGTCATGTTGGTAAAAAATTAAATTAAATCGTAACTTTTTTAAACTCCTACCGACTGCGTCGAATTAATTTGTTTTACTTATTTCATTTATTTGTTTTCAGTATTAATGAAGATAGACTTCAAAATCCGGTTCGCAAAATGGAAGCCTATTTAGCCAAAGATGTAAATTTAAAAGACACAGCACAACGCGCCTTCAAACTCTATATCAAAACAGTTTTCTTAATGAAAAACAAGAAAGTCTTCAAAGTAAACGAATTAAACACTGACGATTTTGCGAAATCTCTCGGACTCGCAATACCTCCTCGTATTAGATTCCTCGAACGCGCTAATATAATGACTGCTCCGTCGCGTAAAAACAATAAAATCATCTTCAAAGATGATGATGACCAATCAAACAAAACAGAAATTCAGCTATCAAATGATAGTGGTGTTAGTGAAGATGAGCACGAACAAGAACGCAGTAGCATACCTTTTCATGTTCAAGAAGATAGTGATGATGATGATATGCTTCAAGTGAAAAGGAAAGATCACGATATTGAATTGCCGGCGGAATCCGATATTGCTTTAATGGAGATGGGTAGAAAAAGCAAGAAACCAATAACAAAAGCCGCACTTGCTAGGAAAATGATGAAGAAGAAAATTGTTCCGAATAAAAAAATTACATTTGATGATGAAGGCGAAATAGTTGCTGATTCAAAACAAAAACGATCAGAAATGGCCCAAGAATATGAAAATGCTGAAGAAGGAGGTATTGATATTGAAAAGGCTAAACTAATCCTTAAAGAAGAAGATAAATTTGATAAACAATTATTTAAAGAAAAAGTTAAAGCCAAGCATAAAGAAGAAAAACGCAAATTAAAAGAACAAAAGAAATTAGAACGCGGCGAGAAAGATGATTTTGGTACAGATAGTGAAGGCGAAGCTCCAGATTTATCTTGGCTGCCTGATCCTGATCAAATATATGGGGATAATGATATGGACGAATTTGATAATTATGAAGATTATGTAAATAAGAATAAAGAGAAAGAAGCTGAAACAAGTGGGGATAAAGAAGAGGTGATTAAACCGAAAAAGAAAGATAAGAAGCGGAAACCAAACGAGGAGAATGTTAAGTTGAAGAAGAAGAAGCAGAAATTGGACACAGCTTGCGCTACATTGAGTGTAAATGAAGCTGAGGAATTGGCTATGATGTTGTTAGGGTCTAAAACGTAATATTTATCTTTTAAATATGTTGAATAAATAATTTTTTTTAATAGTTTTATTTACTTCTTTTTCCAATCTATGAATTAGGTATCAACGCTGATAAATCGGTCCAGATGATGGGGGTTTTTGGGCTTTTGTTGGTTCACTGTCTTTGGGCTCCACTACAAAATATGAAGAAGAGTGTCCTTGAAAATCGATTTTGGGAAAAAGCGTACAATTTTCTTATTTTTTATAACCCCTTTTTTCTACTAGGTTAAAAAAACATTGGAAGCATTGCAGACCCTTGCTACGCCACTGTACCAAGTTGCTATGATGTATTTTTGATTGATGTTTATTAATATGATGTGAGAGGCTCTCAGTTACCAGTTGCATCTGAAATGTTGTAGAATGTACTTTTAATGTTCTAAGATGTACATTATTGCATCTGAACTGTTTTCAAATGAAACTTCTAATGTATTAAAAATAGCTCTAAAGTGTTCCAAACTGTTTCTGGGTGTACAGGCTATTTCAGTTCAAATTAATCTATTTCAATGTAATTTAAGTTTCTTTTTAATTAATTTTAAACTTTTTAAAAATTATAGGAATTGCTTTAAATTGTTCCCAGGTTGTACTGAGCTATTTCAAGGGTCTGCAGGGCCTGAGCTACGGCGTTGCTTCTACTCTTTGAAGGAGTTGTCAATATTTGCATATAATAATTCTGCAGAATTAAGACTCAATTGTGGGCAACGTGTCTATGTATGTGGTCTTCCTTAATAACAAATTCACTGAAAAGTCATGTTTGCCGACAGTGATGGATACTTTAAATTCGTTTTTGATTCTCCTTTTAAGAATTCAAAAAACTGTCAGAAATTAGTACTTTTGATTTCTCTTTTTTATAATGCAAATATTATCCTATCGACTAACTAATTCTAAAAGATTTAATTTAATGTAGATTTACGTGGTAAGTTTGGCTTATAGGGGTGTAAGGGGTGATGGCAAAATTAGTGCCAACCCAAATGACAACCTCTCCTGCGCGCGGTATACCCTGCTAGATAACTAACGAGGCTCTGTCGACCGAGTATCTGCCGGGATAAGCAGATCTCTCTTGCTGGACAACAGCTTCGGGTGGAAGATCTGGCAAGAGAAAGGGCAACCTTTTGTCCTTGGGACAAGAAATTGTCCCTAAAGGCGGAAGAATCGACTAATCAACAGCATGGAGATGCAGAAGGCAACGGGAAACTACTGCATTAAAGATTCCGGATAGATGTCTAAAAGTTAACATGGCTAAAATCAAGACAAAATATACTGAAGTCTCTAGTCCTCCAATTGGATTTCCGGGGAGGACAGTTTTAAATAAGGCTAGTAGAGGAACGATAGATAGAGACTCAGTTTAATGTTTTTAAGTAAAAAGTGGCACTTTCAATGAAAAATGTGATTGTCTCTATTTTAAAATTAAATGAAAAGCAATTTTAAAAAGCACAATGTTTATTTAAAGTAATTTTTAATATTCACATTTATTAATATATTGTTTCAGGAACGACTTGCGTTAAGCGATTCGGATGGATTGAATAGAGGGGGTAGAGCCGGGCCGACCGGCATGCGTTCAGCCAGTACGCTTAGTTCGGTGCGGGATGTCGTGTCGGTAGTATGTTCTCGCTGTGCGTGTAGGTGTGTGTATGTGAATAGTAACAGTTAAATGCATAAGGAAATTGACTTTACTGTTTAGACTATTGCGACTGATAGTGAATAATTAATTGTGCCTGATAATAAGTTGTTGGGAGAATATTCGGAATTTAATATTAGGGTAAGTAGCTTTTAATTTTAAATAAACTGTTGGTATATTGCATTTTTAAAACAAAATTTATGTTAAAATTAAATTATAATTAAAAGCAAGCAGTATCCAAGTCTAGCTTGAACGTATATTACTTATATTTTAATTTATTTCTAACAATTAAGCAGTTTTGATAATAAATTAATAGTATTTTATAACAATATCCTTAAAAACCATAAATTAAAATAATTAATTTGACTCAACAAAGTTTATCCATAAATTATATTAATTCAAAATTGTTTTATTTTATTGTATGTTTCAGGATAGAACCCCCACTCCTTGCTTTGAGCGCGTTACATTGAGCCGGGTGAGCCGACATTACATTCAATTCAGTGCGGTATTCCAACGTAGTAGTAGCACGAGTCTGCTGTTTGTGTTTCAAGTACAACAATTTAGTGTGGTGTTTCCTTAGTAAACTATTGTGTCAACGCAGTTGTGGAAGTTGTAAACATAGTTTTTCGAACCAGTCTGAATATTGATGTTTGAAGCTATAGGAGTTCCAGGAAGAAAGAGGAAATGAATCCATTTAAGGAGCAATAGGTGAGAATTATATTCTACTACAATATTATAATAACAATAATCAATTTAAATCAAATAATTATTTCTGTTGCATACAAATCTTTTAATACTTTATTGTAATTGTTTCAGATCCTTTTATGGCAGAAGATGTTGAGTGGTAAGTCATTTCATTTTAATTAGTTGGTGATGTTACTGCTGGTAACATTCCACCTCAATTTTTGCTTGTAGGGTGGTTGCTATGATTGTGACTCATTTTTATATAGTAACACTACGCATACGCTGAAGCCTACAAGCTTAAATTGTTGTATAGATGGTGCTTAGTGATTAGTCATGGTTGCTACTTGATTCCGGATCTGTCTGACCAAATATTGGGGCAGCTAAAGTTTCAAGTAATTATGGTAGTTCGCCGGCGTTAAACTTCTGGGCATCGAATTCAGTTGGATTAAACGCGCAGGTTGTAGTTGACTGCTTAGTGTATCCAAACATTGCTTCTAGGCGAGTTGTCTTGTATTGACTTTCGTCATTATTGTTTGCTAGTTTGGGTTGTATGAGGTAGGCTCTTTACCAACGTAAGGAGGTGAGCAGTATTTAGTGCGTTTGCCATCAATTGCTCGATTGGTGGTTACGTTTGGTGTAACGTAGAGTGTACGCGTCTGTATGAAAGCCCTCTATGATAGGAGCTAATTATATTTAGATATCCTTCATACTGCCTTTGCATATTGTGGATAACTTTTACAGGTCGGTGCCGTAGGGTAGTTAGAAATCTTTTTCTTCTTAAATCGAAACTTTCATTTAGCAGAAACTGACCGTTCCTCGGAATGCTTGCTAGTCTGTTATATTCATGATTGTTTTCGCATAGATGTAGTGGTATTAGATGATGCATTATATTGATGTATCTTACATTGCCGAGTCGTTGTGTAATTGCTGTATTAACGTTTAAACTTGCTTGCAAGAGTTAGTATCCAGAATTCAACACAATTGCAAGGTGATGCTTGATTTGGTAGTTAGGTACTTCTAGCCAGTTTGAGTAGGGTTTAAATATGGTATTCTCCAGCAGAGATGCCAGTTTTGCGTGCTAGTTTGGTTAGATCTTCTTAGTTGATTTTCTATTTTAACAATTTCTAAAGTGCCAAGTAATTATGAATTATAAATTTGTTTAATAAATTCAATTCTAATTAATTAGTTTAATTCTGTTAATCATTGTTTAAAATAAATATTTTTATTAATTTATGAAATTTTATTCAAGTTTATTATTATTATTTTAATTTCAATTTCTTTGTTTTCTAAATTATTTGGTCACTTTAAAGCATGTGTAGTTAAATTTTCTTTTACTAATTATTATATATTTATACTGAAGTTATCAGTGATTAATTTATTATTACCATGTTTCAGCTATTACATACAAAGGAAAAATCTGTTGACACTAACGTTGCGCATACCCAATCGTACATGCCAATTTAACCCCAATCAACTGGTACCAAATATTTTCAACGTTTTTATGCTGCAATTTCATGTTGTATCAATTAGACAAAATTTCAATATTAATTTTTAATTTAATAAATTTATTTATACAGCAAGAGCATGTGAATTGTGGCTATATTTCGACAAATTTGTGTAATTATTTATGACATGATTAGGTTAAACGAAAGCCCAACGTAGTCACATTAGTGATGACCTGTAGCCTGACCATGGTTTAAGGTTTGATCTAGTGTAAGAGTCGACGCCGGCTTAGTGAGTCCCCACCATTCCAGTTGACGCTTAGCACTTTGAAGAATTTGGTCATTCTTGTCAGTGTTATGCTATCAGCAGTTGGTCTAAAAAAGGGTAAACTCCTCATGCTCAGGGACATCTTCCTCTGGTCTATAGGTGGTTCGACCTTGGTGGCACAGGTTAAATGAGACTGTTAAGAGACTGTTAACATTAATTTGTTTGAATTCACTGACTAACATTGATTCATCATAAATCAATTTTTTTTTTTCATTTTAACGTTTGATAATATTTGATATTGGTTGCGAAATATTTAACTTAAAATATTTTAAATAACATTTTAATTGATTACAGAAGTCAATAATTTTTCTATCGTTTTGGCAATAATTTAAATAATGCGTGTCCTCCATTCTAACAATTACATGTAAAAGTATTTCTTTAGTGTAATGTTAATTGATTTCATCTAAAATTCAACAATATAAGTTGAGCTAATAACAATTTACATGTAATGTTAGGAATTTATGAAAACAATTTTTAATTGGCATCAACGAATGGGTATTACAAATTTGGCGATTATCAAACATTAAGCATTAAATTCAGTTTTGCATTCAAGCAATCTTATTTACAATCCTTGCTCACATTAGTTTAACTTTTTGAATAATTTAATTGTTTTCAATAGTATTGTAAATTCTTTTTCATAATTAGTTGTTCAAGATTTTTTTAAAGATATGAAGTAAAATTTTGTTATACTCTTCTCTTCAAGAAGTGTATTGTGTTTTGGCATATTGTTAATGCAATTTTGTTTTAATTATTTATTACGGTTCCAGTTAGGAATTCTTTTTTATAAGTTTAATAATTGGTATTTTCTTAGTAAAAACTTTTAGTAGATTTAATGACCAACTTTGGCAAAAATGGTCAAATGTGAGCAGGGACTGTATGCTTCTAAATTTTATTGATAATTAATTTTTGCTTAAGCATAAGATAAAGTTTTGTATCAAATTAAATGTTCCTTCCTTTGTTAAATTAATTAAAATGTCATACAAATAGTGTCGCCAAATTTAACTAAACGCAACTTTAGCTGTTTTATACATCAGATTTTTTTCTTCAGCTCTATGTTCTGGATCGGAAGACGCAACCAAGGCAGTCGATTCTTCAAATGTTGGTTGTTTTGAGGTATTTACGTGTGCTTTAATTGAGAAAAGCATGCTGGGTTGAGGAAGTTGATTGTTACCGACGATCAATCTTCTAAAACTTTGAATGTTTTACTTGATTTAAGCTTTGTAAAAACCAATTAACAACTAATCTTTTAATTGTTGACTGTGTTGGGGTTTTGAGGAGTGTTCGAATCGGGGAACACTTTCCATATTCGGCGGAAATGTTTGTCTTAGAACGACAAACTTTTCTGGACTTGGAAAGTATTCATCGATTGGAAACTCTTAGAGACTAGCTAAACTCCGAGAAGGAAATAGAATGCAATTTTTGGGTAGTAGATTAGGACCCGGAGACTCTGGGAGTCTACCGGAAGGGCTAAACTAGAAAAGTAGGGGGAGCCCGTGTCGCCTGTGGCGAGGCGTTCCGGATGATACCCGCCTTCGGCGGGTATATATACCCGCCTTCGGCGGGTTAATAAGCCGCCTTCGGCGGCTTAATATAGCCGCCTTCGGCGGCTTAATATAGCCGCCTTCGGCGGCTTAATATAGCCGCCTTCGGCGGCTATATAACCGCCTTCGGCGGTTATTATATCCCGCCTTCGGCGGGAACTAATTAATTAGCCGCCTTCGGCGGCTATTAATTACTTCATAAACTTACCTTGACAAACTTAAAAATAGCAATAGCCCCCGTGATGGGGAGGATTCCCCTGTAGAAAGGGGTATATCTTTGGGGGTAAGTATTGTTGGGGGAGGAGATTAGTAAGGTTGATAATTGATATATTTAAAAATAATTAAAAAAATTAAACCCTCCATGCTGAAATTGTTGATAAAAAAGGAAAATAAAAAATGTATTTTGTATAACAAATTTATTTATTCATAAAAACAACATATACAACAACAAACCATAGATTCTGCTTTCCCTAAGGCTAAGGTAGAGAACGTGAGCAACACGGGTCTCCATGTAGCTCCGTTTTCCCCTAGACCTAAGGTAGAGAGCACAATCAGCTCTCCTAAGAGCTAATTCTGCCCCCCTATTACTAGCTTAGTAAATCACCCTTCCTGATTTACATCAGTTTCCCAAAGTCTAAGGTTGAGAACGTGAGCAACACGAGTCTCCCATGTAGCTCCGTTTTCCCCTAGACCTAAGGTAGAGATCAGAATCAGCTCTTCTAAGAGCTAATTATAAACTCTGTCTCCATACTTACTTAGTAAGTAAATCACCCTCCCTGATTTACGTCAAACTTTCCCAAAGTCTAAGGTTAAAAACGTGAGCAACACGGGGTGTCCCGTGTAGTTCCGTTTCCCCCTAGACCCAAGAAAGAAAACTCTAAAA
This sequence comes from Tachinus rufipes, assembly GCA_963932245.1. Taxonomy (NCBI): domain Eukaryota; kingdom Metazoa; phylum Arthropoda; class Insecta; order Coleoptera; family Staphylinidae; genus Tachinus; species Tachinus rufipes. The sequence goes on along the minus strand of OZ010746.1, from coordinate 105,388,023 downwards.
AGAGTTTAGTCCACCCAACCCTTCTCGATACATTTTAGTAAATCACCCTCTCGGATTTACTTATTTATTACAACAATAATACCTATGTTTTCCCTACAGTCCAAGGTTGAAAACGTGAGCAACACAGGTCTCTTGTGTAGTTTCGTTGTTCCTTAGACCTAAGGTCAAAAACTAAATTAAATAAACATACTTAAAAGATAAAGTAAAAAAAAACATATGTAATTCCCTTTTCCCATAGACCCAAATTGACAAGAAACAAAGCAAACATAACTCTAATAAGAGTCAAATCTACCCCATCTCTTGATACTTTTGTACTTGCTTATTTATTCATAAGTAAGTAAACAAAAACATACAACAATACAAAAATGTCTCCCTACAGTCCAAAGTTGAAAACATAAGCAACACAGGTTTCTGTGTAGTTATGTTTTCCCCTTGATCTAAGGAAAAGAACAAACAAAGCAAACAATTATGGCAATCACTTCTTAAATTTGCTGTAATTTAAAATTAAATTAAAGACTATAATCCGTATTCATAGCCATACAAACTAAGAAAAAAACACATTAATACTGTAAATTAAAAGCACTAATGCAAAGTGCTGTCATTCAAAAACGTTATTATTTAACAACAAAGGCGATAAATACGAATCAATTACAATAGCAAATAGACAGACTCAATTAATTAAAACTACAAAAATTATTATTTACAATTGATATGAAACAAATTGAATGGTGGTAACCGTTACTATGTGATAGTTCATTTTAAAATAAATAAAACACATTTACTATAGGCTTGTTCCAACATACGATTTGGATAGTTTGCAAACCGTTCGAACTATGCACACAAACAAATTACTGCGTATAAAAGATTGCCTAAGTATGACTATTATTTGTTTGTGTGCACAGTTTGGACGGTTTGCAAACTGTCCAAATCGTATGTAGGAACAGACCTATTATCACAAATAATATTCGTAATATAGTACGCGCCTTATGCGTTCGTTTCGCCAATATCACTGAAATTTTGATCACTTGGTGATGACCTAAAATATTACTCAATTATTGTTTAACACAATACATAACAAGAATGACCAATTACACCTTATCTAAAATTGTTTTATTCATTACTCCCCATATTTTCAAATTGTCACCGAATTCGTTTAATTTTTATCATCACCAAGTGATCAAAATTTCAGTGATATTGGCGAAACGAACGCGCATATTGTAAATGTTTTATTTATTTTAAAATGAATTTAAACCCTTTTTAAATTATATTTACTACGCCTATGTGTAAACGGTGCCACCATCTGTTAAAAATATTAAAAAACTCAAACATTGAGCTTTAAGTAAAAATCATAAGATGGCGCCACATGTTAAAATAATAAATTTAACAAATATTTATAAAAATAATTTAAGAGATAGCATGTGTGAATACAATAATTATTAATAATATATTAACAACTACGTACTAATACAAAGTATTAACAACTTTAAACACCAAAAAGTATTGCAGTGAACTATAAATTCATCAGTTTGCTCATAGATGGCAAAAGCTGCAAACTGAGAAAGTAGTTAACTGAATTACCAACAAAATTTGCATAGGCGTAGATTTTTAATTATAAAAAAGGGGCTAAACAATAATTAATTGGTTTAATTATTAACTATTCTTAATTTAATGCGTTCTGCACATCATTAGATCTTCTCTGCTCATCAATTGGTGGTTGGAATCCCATTGGAAAAGATGACGACTTTGCCTATTAAAAATAAAAATAATTATTAAGACATTAAATTGTTAGTTTATTATCGTTACACTTTTTCTACTATGATATTATTTATTTACCTAAAATGTACTGGTAAGCAGGAATTCTATGTGGCCTCCATCCAGGAATTGAAAGTACTCATCACGTCATGTTTGAATTGACCGAGACATGCTGGAACTTGGACCATGTAACGAAGTCGCAGATCCTATATGGCTCTCCACCATCCCTCACAGATGAGGATTCCTGTCAAAACTTACTTTATCTCATTATATCCTTGTCCTTTTCTCACGTTCGTAATTGCCACTTCTTCTTCGTTTTGGTTTACCCTCAACCATACTATCAATGATGTCTAGCACACAATGTTTTCTCATGACCCTCTCCTCCTATTTATAATTGTATTAATTTTCTTCCCATATTCTTGTTGGCACATCAATAACTCTTCAAAATCCACATAATTCTATGACTGAAAAAATGTGCATGAATAAATTTCTTCGAAGCAAAAGAGATAGACACGAGCCACAACATTTGCACCGAAAGCGTTACTTTTTGACAGTTTTTCGCATTTTAGTCAAAAACTTTCAGCTGAGCCCATATAAGCCAAGTTAACCACGTGAAGCTACATTAAATTGCGCATTTTTTAAAACTAACTGCGGCTCTCTTAGAGTAACATTTGTAGATTTAAGAATAGAAAGCTAACAACATTTGCATTAAAGGTGCCATTTTCCAACACTTGTTGGCATTTTACACAAAAACTTTTTACTGGGTCTATATAAGCCAAGCTAATCACATGAATCTATATTAAATTGCGCATCTTTTAAAGCTAGTTTCAATTAGCTAAGATGTTAATTCAATTCGTAACAAAAAAACTTACTAAACATATAATCCTGTCCGGAAAAACATTGATCGATTAAATCACTTAAATACTGCAAGCAAACTGATACAATAAGTCACAAGAAATTAATTGCACTTCACGGATATTATTTATATAATAAATCGCACATACGCGCACCCCAAGCAAGCACACGCTACTAAGCCGAGACCTCGCACAGAACTGATTGAACGAACGCCGGCTCGATACAGAGCGCTCGGTCTGCATCGCTAGATGTCCGAGTGGGGTGGGGACGAGTTTATCGTATAACATAAAATATTAACGTTTGTGATTATATTAGAAAATTCTTCCACTAAATAAACTGAATTGGCATTTCATACTAAATTTGTAATTTTAAATTATTAAATTTTAAGCAAAAAATTTTATGAGACAACGTAAAAATTTATAACTTTGAAACTGTATATTGGAAACTGCTACAAATTGGGAACAATATACCTTGATATTATAGCTACCAACTCTGTAAAATTGAACCAAATTAATACGCTCAATTTGACATAATTTAATTTTAACTAATGTCACTCACACCACTAGAGAATTTTAAAAGATACTTAAAAATGCATGACTTTAAAACTTTACATTAGAAATTTATACAAATTGGTATCAATATACCTTAATACGATAGCTACCAATTGTGTAAAACTGAACCAAACTAATACGCTCAATTTGAAGTAACCTCATTTTAAGTAATCCGACTCACACCACAAGAGTCATAATAGACAACTTAAAAACGTATAACTTCAAAACTATACATTGGAAATTGATACAATTTGGTACCAATATACCTTAATACCGTAACTATCAAACGTGTAAAATTGAGCCAAATTAATACGCTCAATTTGACATAACCTCATTTAAGGTAATCTGACTCGCACCACAAGAGAGTTGTAATGCACAACTTGAAAACGTATAACTTCAAAACTATACATTGGAAATTGGTACAATTTGATACCAATATACCTTAATACCATAGCTACCAATTGTGTAAAATTGAGCCAAATTAATACGCTCAATTTGAGATAACCTCAATTTAACTTACCTAATCCACATCAGAAGATAATGTTAATAGACAACTTAAAAATGTCCAATTTTAAAACTGTACATTAGAAATCGATACAAATTGGTACCAATATACCTTAATACCATAGCTACCAATTGTGTAAAATTTAACTAAATTGATACGCTCAATTTGACATAACCTTCCTCAAAGCGGCGCCTATGCAGTAACAGTATTCTTTTTTCTTGGTTGATTAACACTTTATAATAGCTGAAATGTAATTAAAAAAATATTTTTATATGTATATTAAGAAATAATCAATATTTACATACAATAAATAGTAAAAGGTTTGAAATAAAGACATATTTTTTCATTATAAATTAAAAAATTTACAGGAAAATCTCATTTGTATAAAATAACAGAATAGAAACAAACTATGTATAATCTAATAAGGGGTGGTTAAATCATTTTAATTTAAAATTGATTTTTTTTAACAGCAGGATCTTCTATGCACGAAATGGCCACACCAACTGTCAAAAATAAAGGTATATTATATCATATATAGACAACATACAAAATTGTACATTCATAGTTGTTTCATGTTTGAAAAACGTCTAATTATTTATTTATTATTACAAGCATATTAAAAAAGTATTTTTTTGACAGTCTGGTTTCCAAAAAGCACATTTATTTTAGTTTTGTTTTCATAGACAGTGATTGAGAAACAACAGTCTTTATCTAATTAAAATCCCCAATCTTCATTACCATTTAAAATTGACTTATTTATTTTATAGCGAGGGAAAATAATTCGTTCAGGAAATGAATATATTAAGATGATAGGACCTTAAAAAGCCTTATTATTTTCTCGTAATAAAAATACAGCTCGCAAAAAATTTAATGCTGCAAAATATTTTTTTTATTAATAATTCTCTTAAATATTGGATGGACTAATGCAAAAGTTTGCGCGTACGGATGATATCGAATGATTTGTTGTAAACAAACAAGTTTGTCAATTTTTTTAATTTAAAAAATATATTACATTAATAAATAAGTTAATAAATAAAGGATCGTTGATTTCAACTGTCCTGTCAACGTGACAGATAATTGACAGTTATAAGGCAAATTGTATTGTGCTTCATTCAGCAACAATTAAATTTGCCTTGTTTTACGTTCATTGTTGCATTGTATAACGTATTAAAAATTTAATTTTAACGATTGTGATAATGAAACGTAAATTTGTAATATAATAATTTTTTTGTAATACCAACAACCTTCTAAAGCCGCGTTCAGATTTGCAACAGAACATCGATTCATCCACTTAACCAACCGTCCGTTTTTAATAGATGCAAAAATGCTAAATCATCACTTATAACATGATCTTCACTCACCTATGTTCTGTTACAAATCCAGATTCAGCTCAACTGTTACCACATTTATGTAAAAAATGTTCTACACGTATCTTCTTATTAAAAATAATCGAAATATATTTTTCGTTAATACTTTAAAATGAATCACATTTTAAATTCACTTACACTTGGGACTTGACAATTCTTCAATTTTTTTTGGTGCAACATAAATCTAATTGAAATCATTTCATGAAAATTCTGCAAATAATTAATAATAATAAAAATCTTTTTTCGTTTTTTCTTCTTTAAATAAAATTATAAAACAATAAACTAATTAAATGCCGTTTATGTTATTCTCTTCTCCTCGTTTTGTTTCCGCATTCATCATGATTAACATAAAATAAATATATTCTTTAATAAACACATCACATCACTCTAGAGTCCAATTTAAATATTAATTAGTTCCAATTGTTTATATAGACACTATGTAAAAATTTATTTAGTCAGAGTCGTCGTCGCCCCCGAAATCGGGAAGGTCGGCAGACTGCAGGTGTCCCTTCATTAGGGCGTATTCTAAAAGGGCTATGTGACAAAAGACGTACTGATCAGGCATCTGTATCGAGTACGCCCGTTGCGACCGGATCTTCTCCACTGTGCCGCGGATGTCCGCTGTGCCGACATCTTCCAATCTTGATATGCAAATGTCTAAAGTACAGAATGTTCCTGAAAGAAAAAAATAATTATAGCCGCTACCATTAGATTTTGATAAAATTTGGCAACAATGTACTCTGATACTGTAACCATCTAAGGTGTAAATTGTACCAAAATCGATAGGTTCAATTATGATTAAATTAAATTTAATTAGAATCATCTACATCAAGCTAAGAGCAATGGAGTTAATATAAAAAGCAATAACTTCTGAAACAAACATTAAATTTTGATAAAATTTGGCAGCAATGTACTCTGATATTATAACCATCAAAGCTGTAAATTGTACCAAAATCGATAGGTTCAATTATGATTAAATTAAATTTAATTAGAGTCATCTACTTCAAGCTAAGAGCAATGAAGTTGATATAAAAAGCGATGACTTCTAAACCAAACATTAAATTTTGATAAAATTTGGCAACAATGCACTTTGATAATATAACCATCAAAGCTGTAAATTGTACCAAAATCGATAGGTTCAAATGATTAAATTAAATTTGATTGGAGTCATCTACTTCAAGCTGAGAGCAATGGGGTTGTTATAAAAAGCGATATCTTCTGAACCACACATTAAATTTTGATGAAATTTGGCAACAACGCACTTTGATACTATAACCATCAAAGGTGTAAATTGTACCCAAATCGATAGGTTCAATTATAATTAAATTAAATTTGATTGGAGTCATCTACTTCAAGCTGAGAATAATAGGGATAATATAAAATGCAATAGTTTCTGAACCAAACATTGGATTTAGATCAAATTTGGCAACAATTCACTTTGATACTATAACTATCATAAGTGTAAATTGTAGCCAAATCGATAGGTTCAATTATGATTAATTCTAATTTTAATAAAGTCATCAACTTCAAGATTGTTAAAAAAAGCAACAATTTCTGAACCAAACATTAGATTTTGATTAAATTTGGCAACAATGCACTTTGATACTATAACCATCATAGGTGTAAATTGTACCCAAATCGATAGGTTCAATTATGATTAAATTACATTTTATTGGAGTCATCTACTTCAAGCTTGTTATAAAAAACAATAACTTCTTAACCAAACATTAGATTTTGATGAAATTTGGCAACAATGCACTTTGATACTATAACCATTAAAGGTGTAAATTGTACCCAAATCGATAGGTTCAATTATGATTAATTCTAATTTTATTGGAGTTATCTACTTCAAGCTGTGAGCGATGAAATTGTTATAAAAAGCGATAACTTCAAAACCAAACATTGGATTTTGATGAAATTTTGCAACAATGTACTTTAATACCATAACCATCAAAGGTGTAAATTGTACCAAAATCGATAGGTTCAATTATGATTAAATTAAATTTAATTGGCATCAACTACTTCAAGCTGAGAGCAATGAGGTTAATATAAAAAGCGATAACTTCTGAACCAAACATTAAATTTTGATGAAATTTGGCAACAATGCACTTTGATACTATAACCATCAAATGTGTAAATTATACCCAAATCGATAGGTTCAATTATAATTAATTCTAATTTTATTACAATCATCTACACTTCAAGCTTGTTATAAAAAGCAATAACTTCTAAACCAAACATTAGATTTTGATTAAATTTGGCAACAATGCACTTTGATACTATAACCATCAAAAATGTAAATTGTACCCAAATCGATAGGTTCAATTAAGATTAAATATAATTTCATTGGAGTCATCTACTTCAAGCTATGAGCGATGGGATTGTTATAAAAAGCGATAACTTCAAAACCAAACATTGGATTTTGATGAAATTTGGCAACAATGTACTGTACTATCATATCCATCAAAGGTGTAAATTGTACCAAAATCGATAGGTTCAATTATAATTAAATTAAATTTGATTGGAGTCATCTACTTCAAGCTGAGAACAATAGGGTTAATATAAAATGCAATAGTTTCTGAACCAAACAATGGATTTAGATCAAATTTGGCAACAATTCACTTTGATACGATAACTATCATAGGTGTAAATTGTACCTAAATCGATAGGTTCAATTATGATTAAATTTAATTTTATTGAAGTCATCTACTTCAAGCTTATTATAAAAAGCAATAACTTCTGAACCAAACATTGCATTTTGATGAAATTTGGCAACAATGTAGTCTGATACTATAACCATCAAGAGTGTAAATTGTACCTAAATCGATAGGTTCAACTATGATTAATTCTAATTTTATTGGAGTCATCTAACTTCAAGTTTGTTATAAAAAGCAATAACTTCTGAACCAAACATTGTATTTTGATGAAATTTGGCAACAATGTACTCTAATACTATAAGCATCTAGGGTGTAAATTGTACCCAAATCGATAGGTTCAATTATAATTAATTCTAATTTTATTGAAGTCATCTATTTTAAGCTTGTTATAAAAAGCAATAACTTTTGAAGCAAACATTGCATTTTGATGAAATTTGGCAACAATGCACTTTGATACTATAACCATCAAATGTGTAAATTGTACCAAAATCGATAGGTTCAATTAAGGTTAATTCTAATTTGATTGGTATCATCTACTTCAAGCTTGTTATAAAAAGCAATAACTTCTGAACCAAACATAGCATTTTGATAAAATTTGGCAACAATGCACTTTGATACTATAACCATGTAAATTGTACCCAAATCGATAGGTTCAATTATGATGAATTCTAAATTTTTTGGAATCATCTAATTCAAGCTTGTTATAAAAAGCGATAACTTCTGAACCAAACATTGCATTTTGATGAAATTTGGCAACAATGCACTTTGATACTATAACCATCAAAGGTGTAAATTGTACCCAAATCGATAGGTTCAATTATGATTAAATTAAATTTTATTGTAGTCATCTAAATTAACCGTTACAAAATCATTCTTACCAGTTCTGCCAATTCCTGCACTGCAGTGCACTACAATTGGTGGTCCTCTAGGATGTCCTGCCCACGTATCGCCTAATGCAGCCACCATATTCACCTGTTGGCTCCTCACTCTTTCCAAAAATTCCAGCATAGCTTTCGCCGAATGCGGCACCCCATAATCGGGCCAAGATGTAAACTGCCAATGAGATACTTCCCGTTTCTCTTCCGTCTGAAAGAAATTTACCCATTAATTTAAACAAAATTATTTTAGTCTATGATGACTACCTTATTATTAACAAGAATCAATGTGGAGACGGTGTAGTCGGGATTAGCCTCAATGGCTATAGTGCGGATAGTGTAGTCCCCATAAACAGCCTCTCCATCAACATCCGTTTCCCAATATTGGTGGCACTTCAGTCGACCCCTCTCCATAGCTCTAGTAGTCATTACAATAACCAGAGTGTGCTGTTCCCAGATCATCCTCCAAAATTCGGCTGTGGTTTTTGGTAGAGGACCTTTAGAAAAATTTAAACAATTTATTATAAAATTAAAAACAATTGAGCTATGTATGGTTACCTTGGGTATTGATAAAAGCATTCTTCTGTTTGTACCCGTCAACAAAGTTGGCATGGATGTAGTCACTGTCGGGTTCACTCTCCACTTCAGACAATATCACTCTACTATGATCGTAGCACAAAACGTCCGTGTATCTATTTTTTGGTAAATTATTCTTTAACCTAGCAATAGCAAAAGTGCCATCGGGAGGTCTCGATCTAATTTCCGTGTACTCTTGCGTGAGACCATCGCGACCCCTATCCCTCACGTGCTCCACCAATTGACAGATGTTCATAACAGCTCCATCACCATGCAGCGAATCATCATCGGAGAAACCACTAGAAGCACTACTAGGTGGATTCAGATTGCCCTCTTCGGCCCAACTACTATCCATATTTATGTTATTGGGGGATGCTGAGATTTCAATATCCGAATTGATGTGTTTCTGGGGCGATGATGGCGATTTGCCATCTGAAATACACAGCGTCAATAAATCAGTAAAACTAGTCATAACAAAAATTTCGAAAGCACTAACGCTTTGATAGATCTTCCTAATTGTGCGGACCATTGTTAATTTAATTTACGTAAAATTTTTGACGTCTGTCTAATTTTGATTTTTGACTTACCATAATTAGGCAGGGGTGATTCCGGGCGTGCAGTCATTGACTGGAAGCAGTCAACCAGCCAGCCATCATGGTCCAGTGGTAAGTTCCCGCCCAGTTGAATGGGCAGCGATTCCCTAGGGATGTGGCTCAGTAATTGAGCCACGGATACGGTGTATACGCGCTCCCTTAACTTTTCCCGTACAAACAGTCTTAATATCTTGAAAGGCGCTTTGAACCAGAGTGGTGCTGTTACTATCAGAACTTTCTTCAATTTGGCTGGATATCCACCCTGCAACAACAAAAAACATTTTTATAGAATATGAAGTTTAAAGAGTATATTTTTAAAACTATACATTAGATTAGTTTGAATTTTTAGCAAAATTTGGTACTACTATAGTACTAATATTGTAGTAAATTTGAATGGATTTGATACGATGATTTGGGTTCCAGAATGTTGTAAGCTAAACAAGATTTTTAGAAACTTCTTTATTGAGACATTAGTTTAATGTTGAATGTTTTTGAAACTATGCATAGATTAATTTGAATTTTTGGCAAAATTTGGTACTACTATAGTACTAATATTGAAGCAAATTTGAATGGATTTGATACGATAATTTTGGTTCCAAATTGTTGTAAGCTAAACAAGATTTTTAGAAACTTCTATATTTATTGAGACATTAGTTTAATGTTGAATGTTTTTGAAACTATACATTAGACTAATTTGAATTTTTGGCAAAATTTGGTACTACTATAGTACTAATATTGTAGCAAATTTGGATGAATTTGATACGATGATTTTGATTCCAGAATGCTGTAAGCTAAACAAGATTTTTAAGAACTTCTTTATTGAGACATTAGTTTAATGTTGAATGTTTTTGAAACTATACATTGGACTAATTTGAATTTTTGGCAAAATTTGGTACTACTATAGTACAAATATTGTAGCAAATTTGAATGGATTTGATACGATGATTTGGGTTCCAGAATGTTGTAGGACAAACAAGATTTTTAGGAACTTCTTTATTGAGACATTAGTTTAATGTTGAATGTTTTTGAAACTATACATTGGACTAATTTGAATTTTTGGCAAAATTTGGTACTACTATAGTACAAATATTGTAGCAAATTTGAATGGATTTGATACGATGATTTGGGTTCCAGAATGTTGTAGGACAAACAAGATTTTTAAGAACTTCTTTATTGAGACATTAGTTTAATGTTGAATGTTTTTGAAACTATACATTGGCTTAATTTAAATTTTTGGAAAAATTCAGTACTACTATAGTACTAATATTGTAGCAAATTTGAATAGATTTGATACGGTGATTTTGGTTCCAGAATGTTGTAAGCTTAACAAGATTTTTAGGAACTTTTTTATTGAAACATTAGTTTAATGTTGAATGTTTTTGAAACTATACATTAAACTAATTTGAATTTTTGTACTACTATAGTACTAATATTGTAGCAAATTTGAATAAATTTCATACGATATTTTTTTCCAAAAAGTTGCACTAAAATTCAGTCAAACTGTTTAGATAAAGATGTTTTATTATTATTATTAATAAAAAAAAGTGAACGCTTTATATTCTCTCCTCAACAATAAACAAATACAGCTCGTGGCGTTAATTTGCAATCTATTATTATCTTATATGTTGTAATTGCATGACTCAATATGTTAAATTTGCATTTAAAATTCTGTTAATGGAAATTTATCTAAAATTAATAAACATTTTCGTAATAAATCTGAAAAGAACGCATTACAATTTTAAATTGCCCATTTATCCTACACACAGCAATACTGTTGAATATATTGGCTCCATTTCCTCAAATGGAACTTGTAGGAAACTTTGCTTCAAAGATGTATGGACTTCTAAACAGTTCCTACTAACTTTAACCACCATTCGGAACTGAAACTGCATATTTATGCAATATCGAACTTGCCTGAAGTATGTTAATATATCAATTCAGTAATTTAATATTGTAAAAATTAATTTTTAGATGTAACACACATTATAAAATCACCTGAAAACTTTTTAATAACCCAAACGAATCCTATTTAATTTGAAAATCCATAGGAGATTCTCTTTATTGCGAAAGTTTCCTCCGATTTATCCAAGTAAACAGCCGGTTAGGGGATTTTCCAAGCCGTATTCACACACATAACCAGGCATTTACCTCCCACTCACCCATCAAGTAAATGGCGCCGCACCCTGTTTTCCGGATTAAGAACAAAAAAAAAATGTTATGTCTGGTTTACTCTAGAGCTGAAAGCTTAATCTCACATTGATTGAGATTAAGGGGGTGAAAAGTGAGCGAACCATTATGTTATTGGTTTTTTTATAACTGAGTAGTTATTATTATTTTGTCTGTATTGATTTTTATCAATATATTCTTACTGTGTGGGAGGTATAATGCTTCTATTTAACGATGGCTTTTTGCATCCAAAAATAGATAACTGATAACTTGTCCTTCAAATCTTAAAATAATAATGTAATAAATCAATTAATAACAAAAATCATTTCCAATTAAAATTGAAACCATAAATCGATTTCATAATTATATAATTTAAAGCATCAATTAATCAAAAATTATCCTACTTTGATTGATTGATTGATTCGCGTGTTAAAATTTTAATAACTAATTAAACCTGCAAATTAATCAAAAACTGTATAATCATAAATCATCACCACCATCGGACTTTGAAGACATGGTCGTGAAGTTAATCCAAATTTAGATTCTTTCCGATATTAATCGTCTGCTGCTTGCAGTAAATTCAACTAAAAAAATGAGGAAATTAAAGTAGTCGCCAAAAAAAAACGTCGTAGCTAGCTGTATCCGACCGGGAATTTATGTTTGGTGGAAAAAAATAATTGTAAAAAATATATAGGACGAAACGAAGCCAATCAATGTGGAAATGTGATTTTTAATAAGATTTCCTTTAATGGAATAGCAGCATTCGGGGAAATGTGTCTAGCATTTCGATGTTTTGGATGCAAGCCAATTTTCAGAAATAACAATAAAATGTAACTAGTTTTTTTGTTATTTGTACTTCGTAGATATGAAACGTGTTACTACAATCATATTATAGGGAAAATTTAAATTCACTATTTAATTGGATTAGTTCAGAAATGAATTGTTTGAACAAAATGTATTCTGGAAAAAAAATTATAGTATATAATTTATTCAAATTTGCTACAATATTGGTACTATATTAGTACTAAATTATGCCAAAAATTCAATTTAGTCCAATGTATAGTTTAAAAAATATTCAACATAGTACTAGCAACGTAATTAAAATTTGTTTAAAAAACTTGTTTAGTTTGAAACTATCTAAAAAAAAAATTATCGTATCAAATCCATTCAAATTTGCTACAATAGTAGTACTATAGTAGTACTAAATTTTGACAAAAATTCAAATTAATCCAATGCATAGTTACAAAAACATTAAACATTAAACTAATGTCTCAATAAAAGAGTTACTAAAAATCTTGTTTAGCTTAGAACATTCTGGAACCAAAATCATCGTATCAAAACCATTCAAATTTGCTACAAACATAGTACTATAGTAGTACTAAATTTTGCCAAAAATTCAAATTAGTTCAATGTATAGTTTCAAAAACATTTAACATTAAACTAATGCCTCAATAAAAAGGTTCCTAAAAATCTTGTTGAGCTTAGAACATTCTGGAACCAAAACCATCGTATCAAATCTATTCAAATTTGATACAATATTAGTACTATAGTAGTACCAAATTTTGCCAAAGATTCAAATTAGTCCAATGTATAGTTTCAAAAATATTTAACATTAAACTTATGTCTCAATAAAGATGTTCCTAAAAATCTTGTTTAGCTGACAACATTCTGGAACCAAAACCATCGTATCAAATCCATTCAAATTTGCTACAATATTAGTACTATAGTAGTACTAAATTATGCCAAAAATTTAAATTAGTCCAATGTATAGTTTCAAAAACATTCAACATTAAACTAATGTCTCAATAAAAAAATTCTTAAAAATCTTGTTGAGCTTATAACATTCTGGAACCAAAATCATCGTATCAAATTCATTCAAATTTGCAACAATATTAGTACTATAGTAGTACTAAAATTTGCCAAAAAATCAAACAAGTGCAATGTATAGTTTCAACAACATTCAACATTAAACTAATGTCTCAATGAAGAAGTTTTTAAAAATCTTGTTTAGCTTACAACATTCTGGAACCAAAATCATCGTATCAAATCTATTCAAATTTGTTACAATATTAGTACTATAATAGTACCAAATTTTGCCAAAGATTCAAATTAGTCCAATGTATAGTTTAAAAAATATTTAGCATTAAACTAATGTCTCAATAAAGAAGTTCCTAAAAATCTTGTTTAGCTTACAACATTCTGGAACCAAAATCATCGTAACAAATCCAATCAAATTTGCTACAAAATTAGTACTATAGTAGTACTAAATTTTGCCAAAAATCCAAATTAGTCCAATGTATAGTTTCAATAACATTCAACATTAAACTAATGTCTCAATAAAAAAGTTTCCAAAAATCTTGTTTAGCTTACAACATTCTGGAACCAAAACCATCGTATCAAATCTATTCAAATTTGTTACAATATTAGTACTATAGTAGTACTAAATTTTGCCTAAAAATCAAATTGGTCCAATGTATAGTTTCAAAAACATTCAACATTAATGAATGTCTCAATAAAAAAATTCCAAAAAAACTTGTTTAGCTTACAATATTCTGGAACCAAAACCATCGTATCAAATCTATTTGAATTTGTTACAATATTAGTACTATAGTAATACTAAATTATGCCAAAAATTCAAATTAGTCCAATGTATAGTTTCAAAAACATTCAACATTAAACTAATGTCTCAATAAAAAAGTTCCTAAAAATCTTGTTTAGCTTACAACATTCTGGAACCAAAATCATTGTAACAAATCCAATCAAATTTGCTACAAAATTAGTACTATAGTAGTACCAAATTTTGCCAAAAATTCAAATTAGTCCAATGTATAGTTTCAAAAACATTCAACATTAAACTAATGTCTCAATAAAGAAGTTCCTAAAAATCTTGTTTAGCTTACAACATTTTGGAACCAAAATCACCGTATCAAATCCATTCAAATTTGCTACAATATTAGTACTATAGTAGTACTAAATTTTGCCAAAAATTCAAATTAGTGCAATGTATAGTTTCAAAAACATTCAACATTAAACTAATGTCTTAATAAAGAAATTCCTAAAAAAGCTTGTTTATCTTACAACATTCTGGAACCAAAGCCATCGTATCAAATCTATTCAAATTTGTTACAATGTTAGTACTATAGTAGTACTAAATTTTGCCAAAAATTCAAATTAGTCCAATGTATAGTTTCAAAAACATTCAACATTAAACTAATGTCTCAATAAAAGAGTTCCTAAAAATCTTGTTTAGCTTACAACATTCTGGAACCAAAACCATCGTATCAAATCTATTCAAATTTGTTACAATATTAGTACTATAGTGGTACTAAATTTTGCCACAAATTCAAATTAGTCCAATGTATAGTTTCAAAAACATTCAACATTAAACTAATGTCTTAATAAAAAAAGTTCCTAAAAAACTTGTTTACCTTACAACATTCTGGAACCAAAATCATCGTATCAAACCCATTCAAATTTGCTACAATATTAGTACTATAGTAGTACTAAATTTTGCCAAAAATTCAAATTAGTCCAATGTATAGTTTCAAAAAACATTCAACAATAAACTAATGTCTCAATAAAAAGTTCCTAAAAATCTTAGCTTACAACAACCTGGAACCAAAATCATCGTATCAAATTCATACAAATTTGCTACAATATTAGTACTATAGTAGTACTAAATTTTGCCACAAATTCAAATTAGTCCAATGTATAGTTTCAAAAACATTCAACATTAAACTAATGTCTCAATAAAAGAGTTCCTAAAAATCTTGTTTAGCTTACAACATTCTGGAACCAAAACCATCGTATCAAATCTATTCAAATTTGTTACAATATTAGTACTATAGTAGTACTAAATTTTGCCACAAATTCAAATTAGTCCAATGTATAGTTTCAAAAACATTCAACATTAAACTAATGTCTCAATAGAGAAGTTCCTAAAAATCTTGTTTAGCTTACAACATTCTGGAACCAAAATCATCGTAACAAATCCAATCAAATTTGCTACAAAATTAGTACTATAGTAGTACTAAATTTTGCCAAAAATTCAAATTAGTCCAATGTATAGTTTCAAAAACATTCAACATTAAACTAATGTCTCAATAAAAAAGGTCCTAAAAAGCTTGTTTAGCTTACAACATTCTGGAACCAAAACCATCGTTTCAAATCTATTCAAATTTGCTACAATATTAGTACTATAGTATTACTAAATTTTGCCAAAAATCCAAATTAGACCAATGTATAGTTTCAAAAGCATTCAACATTAAACTATAGTTTCAATAAAAAAGTTCTTAAAAATCTTGTTTAGCTTACAACATTCTGAAACCAAAACTATCGTATCAAATCCATTCAAATTTGCTACAACTTTAGTACTACAGTAGTACTAAATTTTGCCAAAAATTCAAATTAGCCCAATGTATAGTTTCAAAAACATTCAACATTAAACTAAAAAGTTCCTAAAAATCTTGTTTAGCTTACAACATTCTGGAAACAAAACCATCGTATCAAATCTATTCAAACTTGCTACAATATTAGTACTATAGTAGTACTAAATTTTGCCACAAATTCAAATTAGTCCAACGTATAGTTTCGAAAGCATTCAACATTAAACTAAAAAGTTCGTAAAAATCTTGTTTAGCTTCCAACATTCTGGAACCAAAACCATCGTATCAAATCTATTCAAATTTGCTACAATTTTAGAACTATAGTAGTACTAAATTATGCCAAAGTTTCAAATTAATCGAATATATAGTTTCAGAAATGTTGAACATTGAAAAAAATTATTCATTTGCATTGCTAAACATTGTTAAAATGACACAAGAAAATTGCGCAAAACTCATTATGTAAATATAACCCAAAAAAATATGATAATTTAATCCTTATTTTATAATAATAACACTTAAAAAAAAGAAACCCAATTAAAACATCATTTTGTAAGCAACCATTGTTGCGATTTACTTTTATTCTCTCCGTTTCAATTCAAAATAATCGCTAGAAAGTTCACATGTTATTACGCAACTTCTGCGTTTGAATGAATGAATGAATATTATTCGTCAAGCAAATAGCAAGCCGGTAGCCCCCTTCCTGATAGTGAGTGACTCATTTACCTCTCTCCCCCGTTACGTCCCTCTCGCGCGTTGACATTGCACGGCCGGCGATTCCGTCCGTCCGACACACAAATGATTCCTTATTAAGATTCACCTTCCTTCGAGACAGCGGTCATTTATTAAAATGGGAGTAATTGTTAACTCAGGGAAGCCAACACATAGTCATTTATTATATAATGAATGCTGTTTTGTGCGAAGCATTAGTAGTGTTGTGGTGGGCTTTAAAAATAATATAGATAGGGGGAATTAGAGGTGGGTTTGCACGCGGATGGAATCAAAATTAATTCGACGAATTCAAAGTTTAAAAGTAATCAACAAAATAATAGCACGCGATTGCATTTTTAATCAACAAAATTACATTTAACTAATTTACAACTTGTCTAACAATTTGAAACTAATTATTTTTATAAATTGTTAGGCCTAGATGAGTATTAGCCAAGGTCGACAGTTTTAATCCATCAATCGTTAATGGATGGTTCATAAATAAATACTCTTATCGATAGTCCATTAAGGAAACGCAACGATTTCTTTGCTTAAATAGAACATAAGAAAACACAGGTTTATAGGTGACAAAGCATATATTTGGAGATAGTCTTTAGTCTTATCTTAAACCAAAATGGCGTACAAAAATAAACTATTTTATAACTTCTAAACGCTTCATTGGAAATTTATAAAATTTGGTACTGATATACTAAATTATTACTAGTACCAACTGTGCAAAAATGATCAAAATTGATTCGCTCAATTTAAAAAAATCTCAACTCGATCGATCTCGTCTTACTGTTGAAGCTATAGAGGCAACAAAACATTTCATAACGTCTAAATGGTTCATTGGAAATTTATGAAATTTGGTACTGATATACTAAATTATTAGTAGTACCAACTGTATAAAAATTATCAAAATCGATTCGCTCAATTTAGCAAAATCTCAACTCAATCAATCTCGTCTTACTTACTGTTGAAGCTATAGAGGCAACAAAACATCTCATAACTTCTAAATGGTTCATTGGAAATTTATGAAATTTAGTACTGATACACTAAATTATTACTAGTACCAACTGTGTAAAAATTATCAAAATTGATTCGCTCAATTTAAAAAAATCTTGACTTAATCGATCTCATCTTATTAAAAACAGAAACATCTAATAACTTTTAAATGGTTTATTGGAAATAGATGAAATTTGGTACTGATGCACTAAATTATTAGTAGTACCAACTGTGCAAAAATGATCAAAATCGATTCGCTCAATTAAAAAAATCTTGGCTTAATCGATGTCATCTTATTAAAAGCAGAAACTACGCCACCAAATATTGATTTTCATTAAACTAATTAAAATAATTGCTTGCTCTTACAACTAATTTGTGTATATGATTAGTTAAATGCATTCTTTGGGAAAAAAATAATACAAAATTAATTTTAAACCAAAAATATTTACCCTCAAATACTTATTCGAAGCAATGCCAGATTCCATACGACTCAGGAAACTTGGCAGTTTCATGTTTGCGACGTTTTCAATCCCAAAAATAAACTATAAACTCCACGTTATCTCTATACGATTCTTTTTGTAACACGCTGCACAAACTTTTAACCCGTTATGCGATAAAAATCGCAATGACAAAGACAGAGATATTTTTGGGATGCTCTAAAATTAAAACTTGGCCACGGTAGCAGGCAGAGTGCATTTCGAATTGAGCGCAAGTATATTTATTTATTTTTTTTAAATGTGTTTTGTGCGATTTTTCAAGAGGAAGTACGTGAGAAATATGCAAACATTCAGTAATGAGGTCGCATGCTGGTGCGAAATAATAATTGCTCATCGATTTCGAATGTAGGGGAATGAGGGAAGAGAAGGACGATGAGATAAAGGGAAAATGCGCTCGATAATCTGATCGTGAAGCTATGCGGACGGGTTAATAATAAATATATGTAAATATGAGGTGATTGAGTCAGAAACATGGATTTTAATCGAATTAAAAACGGTATTGAATAATAATATGCAATAATTTTGGAACAAAATATTGGATCATAATGTAATTTTCAGAAAAAGTGGTACTAATATGGTACTATTGATTGTGGAAATCTAAATCTAAATCTAATTTGATACGATCATTTTTTTGAAAAAAGTTTTTGCATACAAAAATTGTTTATTAGAAACAATTGCTATAATTTTGAAACCAAATATTAGATCAAGATACAATTTTCAGAAAAAGTGGTACTAATATGGTACTATTGATTGTAAAAATTAGATATAATTTGATACGATCAATTTTTTTGAAAAACAGTTTTTGCATACAAAAATTGTTTATTAGAAACAATTGCTATAATTTTGAAACGAAATATTGGATTAAGATACAATTTTCAGAAAAAGTGGTACTAATATGGTACTATTGATTGTGAAAATTAGATCTAATTTGATACGATCAATTTTTTTGAAAAAAAGTTTTTGCATACAAAAATTGTTTATTGGAAACAATTGCGATAATTTTGAAACCAAATATTGGATCAAGATACAATTTTCAGAAAAGGTGGTACTAATATAGTACTATTGATTGTGAAAATTAGATCTAATTTGATATAATCAATTTTTTTGAAAAAAGTTTTTGCATACAAAAATTGTTTTTTGGAAACAATTGCTATAATTTTGAAACCAAATATTGGATCAAGATACAATTTTCAGAAAAAGTGGTACTAATATGGTACTATTGATTGTGAAAATTAGATCTAATTTGATAAATTCAATTTTTTTGAAAAAAGTTTTTGCATACAAAAATTGCTTATTGGAAACAATTGCTTTAATTTTGAAACCAAATATTGGATCAAGATACAATTTTCAGAAAAGGTGGTACTAATATAGTACTATTGATTGTAAAAATTAGATCTAATTTGATATAATCAATTTTTTTGAAAAAAGTTTTTGCAATCAAAAATTGTTTATTGGAAACAATTGCTATAACTTTAAAACTAAATATTGAATCAAGATACAATTTTCAGAAATGGTAGTACTAATATGGTACTATTAATTGTAAAAATTAGATCTAATTTGATACGACCAATTTTTTCGAAAAAAGTTTTTGCATACTAAAAATATTTATTGGAAACAATTGCTATAATTTTGAAACCAAACATTGGATCAAGATACAATTTTCAGAAAAGGTGGTACTAATATGGTACTATTGATTGTGAAAATTAGATCTAATTTGATACGATCAATTTTTTTGAGAAAAGTTTTTGCATACAAAAATTGTTTATTGGAAACAATTGCTATAATTTTGAAACCAAATATTGGATCAAGATACAATTTTCAGAAAAGGTGGTACTAATATGGTACTATTGATTGTGAAAATTAGATCTAATTTGATACGATCAATTTTTTTGAAAAAAGTTTTTGCATACAAAAATTGTTTATTGGAAACAATTGCTATAATTTTGAAACCAAATATTGGATCAAGATACAATTTTCAGAAAAGGTAGTACTAATATTGTACTATTGATTGTGAAAATTAGATCTAATTTGATACGATCAATTTTTTTGAAAAAAAATTTTGCATACAAAAATTGTTAATTGGAAACAATTGGTATAATTTTGAAACCAAATATTAAATCAAGATACAATTTTC
Source organism: Tachinus rufipes (assembly GCA_963932245.1). Taxonomy (NCBI): domain Eukaryota; kingdom Metazoa; phylum Arthropoda; class Insecta; order Coleoptera; family Staphylinidae; genus Tachinus; species Tachinus rufipes. Next base: position 105,367,400 of record OZ010746.1, on the reverse strand, counting down.
AGAAAAGGTGGTACTAATATGGTACTATTGATTGTGAAAATTAGATCTAATTTGATACGATCAATTTTTTTGAAAAAAGTTTTTGCATACAAAAATTGTTTATTGGAAACAATTGCTATAATTTTGAAACCAAATATTGGATCAAGATACAATTTTCAGAAAAGGTGGTACTAATATGGTACTATTGATTGTGAAAATTAGATCTAATTTGATACGATCAATTTTTTTGAAAAAAGTTTTTGCATACAAAAATTGTTTATTGGAAACAATTGCTATAATTTTGAAACCAAATATTGGATCAAGATACAATTTTCAGAAAAGGTAGTACTAATATTGTACTATTGATTGTGAAAATTAGATCTAATTTGATACGATCAATTTTTTTGAAAAAAAATTTTGCATACAAAAATTGTTAATTGGAAACAATTGGTATAATTTTGAAACCAAATATTAAATCAAGATACAATTTTCAGAAAAGGTGGTACTAATATGGTACTATTGATTGTGAAAATTAGATCTAATTTGATACGATCAATTTTTTTGAAAAAAGTTTTTGCATACAAAAATTGTTTATTGGAAACAATTGCTATAATTTTGAAACCAAATATTGGATCAAGATACAATTTTCAGAAAAGGTGGTACTATTGATTGTGAAAATTAGATCTAATTTGATACGATTAATTTTTTTGAAAAAAGTTTTTGCATACAAAAATTGTTTATTGGAAACAATTGCTATAATTTTGAAACCAAATATTGGATCAAGATACAATTTTCAGAAAAGGTGGTACTATTGATTGTGAAAATTAGATCTAATTTGATACGATCAATTTTGTTGAAATAAGTTTTTGCATACAAAAATTGTTTATTGGAAACAATTGCTATAATTTTGAAACCAAATATTGGATCAAGATACGATTTTCAGGAAAGGTGGTACTAATATGGTACTATTAATTGTGAAAATTAGATCTAATTTGATACGATTAATTTTTTTGAAAAAAGTTTTTGCATACAAAAATTGTTTATTGGAAACAATTGCTATAATTTTGAAACCAAATATTGGATCAAGATACAATTTTCAGAAAAGGTGGTACTATTGATTGTGAAAATTAGATCTAATTTGATACGATTAATTTTTTTGAAAAAAGTTTTTGCATACAAAAATTGTTTATTGGAAACAATTGCTATAATTTTGAAACCAAATATTGGATCAAGATACAATTTTCAGAAAAGGTGGTACTATTGATTGTGAAAATTAGATCTAATTTGATACGATCAATTTTGTTGAAATAAGTTTTTGCATACAAAAATTGTTTATTGGAAACAATTGCTATAATTTTGAAACCAAATATTGGATCAAGATACGATTTTCAGGAAAGGTGGTACTAATATGGTACTATTAATTGTGAAAATTAGATCTAATTTGATACGATTAATTTTTTTGAAAAAAGTTTTTGCATACAAAAATTGTTTATTGGAAACAATTGCTATAATTTTGAAACCAAATATTGGATCAAGATACAATTTTCAGAAAAGGTGGTACTATTGATTGTGAAAATTAGATCTAATTTGATACGATTAATTTTTTTGAAAAAAGTTTTTGCATACAAAAATTGTTTATTGGAAACAATTGCTATAATTTTGAAACCAAATATTGGATCAAAATACAATTTTCAGAAAAAGTGGTACTAATATGGTACTATTGATTGTGATAATTTGATACAATCAATTTTGTTGAAAAAAGTTTTTGCATACAAAAATTGTTTATTGGAAACAGTTGCTATAATTTTGAAACCAAATATTGGATCAAAATACAATTTTCAGAAAAAGTGGTACTAATATGGTACTTGTGAAAATTAGATCTAATTTGATACGATCAATTTTTTTGAAAAAAAAAATTTTGCATACAAAAATTGATAATTGAAAACAATTGGTATAATTTTGAAACCAAATATTGAATCAAGATACAATTTTCAGAACGGGTGGTTCTAATATGGTACTATTGATTGTGAAAATAAGATCTAATTTGATATGATTAATTTTTTTGAAAAAGTTTTTGCATACAAAAATTGTTTATAGGAAACAATTGCTATAATTTTGAAACCAAATATTGGATCAAGATACAATTTTCAGAAAAGGTGGTACTAATATGGTACTATTTATTGTGAAAATTAGATATAAAATGATACGATCAATTTTGTTGAAAAAAGTTTTGCATACAAAAATTGTTTATTGGAAACAATTGCTACAATTTTGAAACCAATAATTGGATCAAGATACAAATTTCAGAAAAGGTGGTACTAATATGGTACTATTGATTGCAAAAATTAGATCTAATTTGATACGACCAATTATTTTGAAAAAAGTTTTTGTTACAAATATTGTTTATTGGAAACAATTGCTGTAATTTTGAAACCGAATATTGGATCAAGATACAATTTTCAGAAAAGGTGGTACTAATATGGTACTATTGATTGTGAAAATTAGATCTAATTTGATACGATCAACTTTTTTGAAAAAAGTTTTTGCATATAAAAATTGTTTGTTGGAAACAATTGCTGTAAGTTTAAAACCAAATATTGGATCAAGATACAATTTTCAGAAAAAGTGGTACTAATATGGTACTATTGATTGTGGAAATTAGATCAAATTTGATACAATCAATTTCTTTGAAAAAAGTTTTTGCATACAAAAATTGTTTATTGGAAACAATTGCTATAATTTTGAAACCATATATTAGATCAAGATACAATTTTCAGAAAAGGTGGTACTAATATGGTACTATTAATTGTAAAAATTAGATCTAATTTGATACGATCAATTTTTTTTGAAAAAAGTTTTTGCATACAAAAATTGTTTATTGGAAACAATTGCGATAATTTTGAAACCAAATATTGGATCAAAATACAATTTTCAGAAAAAGTGGTACTAATATGGTACTATTGATTGTGAAAATTAATATAATTTGATACGATCAATTTTTTTGAAAAAAGTTTTTGCATACAAAAATTGTTTATTGGAAACAATTGCTATAATTTTGAAACCAAATATTGGATCAAGATACAATTTTCAGAAAAGGTGGTACTATTGATTGTGAAAATTAGATCTAATTTGATACGATTAATTTTTTTGAAAAAAGTTTTTGCATACAAAAATTGCTTATTGGAAACAATTGCTTTAATTTTGAAACCAAATATTGGATCAAGATACAATTTTCAGAAAAGGTGGTACTAATATAGTACTATTGATTGTAAAAATTAGATCTAATTTGATATAATCAATTTTTTTGAAAAAAGTTTTTGCAATCAAAAATTGTTTATTGGAAACAATTGCTATAACTTTAAAACTAAATATTGAATCAAGATACAATTTTCAGAAATGGTAGTACTAATATGGTACTATTAATTGTAAAAATTAGATCTAATTTGATACGACCAATTTTTTCGAAAAAAGTTTTTGCATACTAAAAATATTTATTGGAAACAATTGCTATAATTTTGAAACCAAACATTGGATCAAGATACAATTTTCAGAAAAGGTGGTACTAATATGGTACTATTGATTGTGAAAATTAGATCTAATTTGATACGATCAATTTTTTTGAGAAAAGTTTTTGCATACAAAAATTGTTTATTGGAAACAATTGCTATAATTTTGAAACCAAATATTGGATCAAGATACAATTTTCAGAAAAGGTGGTACTAATATGGTACTATTGATTGTGAAAATTAGATCTAATTTGATACGATCAATTTTTTTGAAAAAAGTTTTTGCATACAAAAATTGTTTATTGGAAACAATTGCTATAATTTTGAAACCAAATATTGGATCAAGATACAATTTTCAGAAAAGGTAGTACTAATATTGTACTATTGATTGTGAAAATTAGATCTAATTTGATACGATCAATTTTTTTGAAAAAAAATTTTGCATACAAAAATTGTTAATTGGAAACAATTGGTATAATTTTGAAACCAAATATTAAATCAAGATACAATTTTCAGAAAAGGTGGTACTAATATGGTACTATTGATTGTGAAAATTAGATCTAATTTGATACGATCAATTTTTTTGAAAAAAGTTTTTGCATACAAAAATTGTTTATTGGAAACAATTGCTATAATTTTGAAACCAAATATTGGATCAAGATACAATTTTCAGAAAAGGTGGTACTAATATGGTACTATTGATTGTGAAAATTAGATCTAATTTGATACGATCAATTTTTTTGAAAAAAGTTTTTGCATACAAAAATTGTTTATTGGAAACAATTGCTATAATTTTGAAACCAAATATTGGATCAAGATACAATTTTCAGAAAAGGTAGTACTAATATTGTACTATTGATTGTGAAAATTAGATCTAATTTGATACGATCAATTTTTTTGAAAAAAAATTTTGCATACAAAAATTGTTAATTGGAAACAATTGGTATAATTTTGAAACCAAATATTAAATCAAGATACAATTTTCAGAAAAGGTGGTACTAATATGGTACTATTGATTGTGAAAATTAGATCTAATTTGATACGATCAATTTTTTTGAAAAAAGTTTTTGCATACAAAAATTGTTTATTGGAAACAATTGCTATAATTTTGAAACCAAATATTGGATCAAGATACAATTTTCAGAAAAGGTGGTACTATTGATTGTGAAAATTAGATCTAATTTGATACGATTAATTTTTTTGAAAAAAGTTTTTGCATACAAAAATTGTTTATTGGAAACAATTGCTATAATTTTGAAACCAAATATTGGATCAAGATACAATTTTCAGAAAAGGTGGTACTATTGATTGTGAAAATTAGATCTAATTTGATACGATCAATTTTGTTGAAATAAGTTTTTGCATACAAAAATTGTTTATTGGAAACAATTGCTATAATTTTGAAACCAAATATTGGATCAAGATACGATTTTCAGGAAAGGTGGTACTAATATGGTACTATTAATTGTGAAAATTAGATCTAATTTGATACGATTAATTTTTTTGAAAAAAGTTTTTGCATACAAAAATTGTTTATTGGAAACAATTGCTATAATTTTGAAACCAAATATTGGATCAAGATACAATTTTCAGAAAAGGTGGTACTATTGATTGTGAAAATTAGATCTAATTTGATACGATTAATTTTTTTGAAAAAAGTTTTTGCATACAAAAATTGTTTATTGGAAACAATTGCTATAATTTTGAAACCAAATATTGGATCAAGATACAATTTTCAGAAAAGGTGGTACTATTGATTGTGAAAATTAGATCTAATTTGATACGATCAATTTTGTTGAAATAAGTTTTTGCATACAAAAATTGTTTATTGGAAACAATTGCTATAATTTTGAAACCAAATATTGGATCAAGATACGATTTTCAGGAAAGGTGGTACTAATATGGTACTATTAATTGTGAAAATTAGATCTAATTTGATACGATTAATTTTTTTGAAAAAAGTTTTTGCATACAAAAATTGTTTATTGGAAACAATTGCTATAATTTTGAAACCAAATATTGGATCAAGATACAATTTTCAGAAAAGGTGGTACTATTGATTGTGAAAATTAGATCTAATTTGATACGATTAATTTTTTTGAAAAAAGTTTTTGCATACAAAAATTGTTTATTGGAAACAATTGCTATAATTTTGAAACCAAATATTGGATCAAAATACAATTTTCAGAAAAAGTGGTACTAATATGGTACTATTGATTGTGATAATTTGATACAATCAATTTTGTTGAAAAAAGTTTTTGCATACAAAAATTGTTTATTGGAAACAGTTGCTATAATTTTGAAACCAAATATTGGATCAAAATACAATTTTCAGAAAAAGTGGTACTAATATGGTACTTGTGAAAATTAGATCTAATTTGATACGATCAATTTTTTTGAAAAAAAAAATTTTGCATACAAAAATTGATAATTGAAAACAATTGGTATAATTTTGAAACCAAATATTGAATCAAGATACAATTTTCAGAACGGGTGGTTCTAATATGGTACTATTGATTGTGAAAATAAGATCTAATTTGATATGATTAATTTTTTTGAAAAAGTTTTTGCATACAAAAATTGTTTATAGGAAACAATTGCTATAATTTTGAAACCAAATATTGGATCAAGATACAATTTTCAGAAAAGGTGGTACTAATATGGTACTATTTATTGTGAAAATTAGATATAAAATGATACGATCAATTTTGTTGAAAAAAGTTTTGCATACAAAAATTGTTTATTGGAAACAATTGCTACAATTTTGAAACCAATAATTGGATCAAGATACAAATTTCAGAAAAGGTGGTACTAATATGGTACTATTGATTGCAAAAATTAGATCTAATTTGATACGACCAATTATTTTGAAAAAAGTTTTTGTTACAAATATTGTTTATTGGAAACAATTGCTGTAATTTTGAAACCGAATATTGGATCAAGATACAATTTTCAGAAAAGGTGGTACTAATATGGTACTATTGATTGTGAAAATTAGATCTAATTTGATACGATCAACTTTTTTGAAAAAAGTTTTTGCATATAAAAATTGTTTGTTGGAAACAATTGCTGTAAGTTTAAAACCAAATATTGGATCAAGATACAATTTTCAGAAAAAGTGGTACTAATATGGTACTATTGATTGTGGAAATTAGATCAAATTTGATACAATCAATTTCTTTGAAAAAAGTTTTTGCATACAAAAATTGTTTATTGGAAACAATTGCTATAATTTTGAAACCATATATTAGATCAAGATACAATTTTCAGAAAAGGTGGTACTAATATGGTACTATTAATTGTAAAAATTAGATCTAATTTGATACGATCAATTTTTTTTGAAAAAAGTTTTTGCATACAAAAATTGTTTATTGGAAACAATTGCGATAATTTTGAAACCAAATATTGGATCAAAATACAATTTTCAGAAAAAGTGGTACTAATATGGTACTATTGATTGTGAAAATTAATATAATTTGATACGATCAATTTTTTTGAAAAAAGTTTTTGCATACAAAAATTGTTTATTGGAAACAATGCTATAATTTTGAAACTAAATGTTGGATAAAAATACAATTTTTAGAAAAAGTGGTACTATTGATTGTAAAAATTAGATGTAAATTGATACGACCTTGAAAAAATGTTAAAGCATAAAAAATTATAACAAGAAATAAATGTTGAGAGATTTTAAGTAAATTTCTTCAATGACAAGAGTTATTTTTATATTCTGCACCTCACCAGACACATGTTTCAGTTTAATATGCCTTATCGCTCCACAGAGTCTAATTATAACACGTTAGATACTACAAAAAAAGATTTGAAAACTTTCTAGAAAAATAATTCACAATACAAAAAAAAATCTAAATGAGAAAAGTTAGAAACTTTATGATTAATACATCCACAAAACTTATACTATCAACAAAGATAGTTTCACGATTGCAAAATTTACCACCGCAATTTATATGATAATTCAGCATAATTTATGATTTGCACACATAATACTCGTTTTAATTAAATTCCCTGTTTTATTTTCAGGCTCGTTCTAATTGCGCAGATTTTGGCAGCTTCATTTTTTCCTTCCTTCTCTTTCTCATCCTACTTCGCAAAGTTTTAATGACTCGTGCACTCGAAAGTGTGCTGCTTGCTTATGTAAATTTTCCGGCGGAGATGTTTTTAAAAGATTAAGGACATACGAGGAAGGAAGTAGAAAAAATAAACTGTAAATCTTACAATATATTATTGTGGTCGCAATCAAAGTCAGAAAGCATAAACACGTGGAAATTACGGACATGGAAACAGGAGCGGATAATTAGGTGGTGGAAGTTGCAATTTTGTTATTCATAAAAAAAAATTGCTGCTTCCTTTGTAAAATGCACGGCGACATTTACAGTTTTAAATATATTTAAATGTGCGTGAAATCATTCAGCGTAGAAAGTATGCAATTAACGAATTTTTTTTAATGAATTTTACCAACTGTATGTGGGATGAACGTCGTGATGGAATCGCTTACCTGAAACAAAAGAAAGAATTATTAGTATTTACAATTAACAACAAAAATTAATTACACAAAAATAAAATCAATTCATCTATCATCAACTCGAGTAGTTTTGCTTAAAATACTGAAGATCATTTGTAACAGTTGTAGATCAATTCTCACTTCTCTAATATAGTTTATAACATTTGTAGATCAATTTTGACATTTATAAGATCACTTATGACAGTTGCCAATTCAACTATTTTTGTTTAAAATTGTTTGTAATACTTTTAGAACAGTACTTAAGATCATTTGTAACAGTTGTAGATCAATTTTGACACTTCTAAGACAATTTATAACATTTGTAGATCAATTTTGACATTTGTAAGATCACTTATGACAGTTATTAATTCAATTTTAAGACATGAACAGTAACTAAAGATCATTTCGTCGTTTAGGCTAAAACGTTTCATTTTTTTTAATTCAAGAGACTAAGTCAATTTTATGGAAAATCCATAACAAACATTCTAATTAATCATTCGTGAATGGAATAGCACGATCCATTCGTACGTGATTAGATCAATAACAATATTTTATTTTTAATTACTTAAATATCGCTTTGAAATGTAAACAATTCAATTCCCGGAAGGTATCGTTTAAATAGATGTTCGCCTAATTTCCATCAATTTCGATTTAAGGTGCGTGAACTAACTACATAAACATATGTGCTGTAATTTCCGATAAATAAACGCATGTATTTTGCATAATGGGCGACAATTAAGTAATTTGTAAGGCGTTTTCGTGCACAGAACAATCCGATCTCCAATGTAGAATGTCTGTTTTCTTCCCATTGTTACGTGCTGCTACTGCAAAACACACTTTAATGCAATATTCACGTAACAAAATTATGGCGCAGTTAATTGATTGATTGATACAGGGTGCAACAATTCCAAAAAAATATAACTAATAATACAGCGCCGCGCAATATAATTTTAAGTGAATTACGACGATTGTTGTTGTTGCCAAATTCCATCCCACTAAAAGCACATAACAATCGAAATTTATGCAACGACACAAATCCGCTCATAAAAAAAACTTAATTAAGTCGTTCAATTGTGACATTCCTGACCAATTAGGTTACATTTGCATTACTTTTTCTTGTAATGTAAAGGAAGCTTATAATGCGGTTTCCTCCATATAGGATAAAATTGAGTCACAAATATTTAAACACACACGCGGCTTGCGGAAATGTTTGCTTTGCAGAAATTCCGATTTACATAAAAAAAATGTTATCAAAGGTGAATTCCTAAAGGAGTAGGGTGAAATTGCTTCAAGTTTATTAAGGTAAATTTGTTTTATAAATCCAAAAACAGTCTATTTGAGGTTGGAACAATTATTAAATTGATTTATTATTATAGTTTTATGGAATTTACTAACTACATTTGATGCTGGTCAAATTAACACTAAAACTAAATAACACACTAAGTAAAGAGCGGATTTCTATGCACTACACAGCTAATAACTAGAGAACGGATTTCTATGCACAACAAAGCTAATAACCAGAAAGCGGATTTCTATCAATACAAATTCAAATTCAGTATTAGGTTAATGACTCAAAAGATATTAAATGTTAACCATTTAATTTGAGATTAGGCAAAATTCACCGTATCAATTTGTATATTTTTTCTACAGTTAGAAACAGTTATCTTTGATTGCATTGTTGCCAAATTTGATTAAAATCCAATGTATAGTTTTCAAGTTATTCATGCTTTTATGCCTCCTATTGGTCAACACTTAAATGTTATGTCATTTAATTTGAGGTTATGTATTAATTTTAATAATTTTTATACAGTTGGTACTAATTATTTTTGGCTGCATTGTTGCCAAATTTTGTTAAAATCCAATGTATAGTTTTAAAGTTATTCATATTTTTATGGCTCCTATTGTTCAACACTAAATGTTATAAAATCATTTAATTTGAGATTATAAAAAATACACCGTATTAATTTCAATAATTTTTATACAGTTGATAGTAGTTATTTTTGGCTGCATTGTTGCCAAATTTTGTTGAAATCCAATGTATAGTTTTCAAATGATTCATTTTTTTATTTTTCTTATTGTTCAATACCAAATGTAAGAAGATCATTTAATTTGAGGTTATGTAAAACTCACCGTATTAATTTCAATAATTTTTATACAGTTGGTAGTAGTTATTTTTGGCTGCATTGTTGCCAAATTTGGTTGAAATCCAATGTATAGTTTTCAAATTATTCATTTTTTTATTTTTCTTATTGTTCAATACCAAATGTAAGATCATTTAATTTGAGGTTATGTAAAATTCACCGTATTAATTTCAATAATTTTTATACAGTTGGTACTAGTTATTTTTAGCTGCATTGTTTCCAAATTTGATTAAAATCCAATGTATAGTTTTTAAGTTTTTCATTTTTTTATCTTTCCTATTGTTCAATACCAAATGTTAGAAGGTCCTTTAATTTGGGGTTATGTAAAATTCACCGTATTAATTTTTATACAGTTGATATTAGTTATTTTTGGCTGCATTGTTTCCAAATTTGATTAAAATCCAATGTATAGTTTTTAAGTTATTCATTTTTTTATCGTTCGTATTGTTCAATACCAAATGTTAGAAGGTCATTTAATTTGAGGTTAAGCAAAATTCACCGTTTCAATTTGAATATTTTTTCTACAGTTGGAAATAGTTATCGTTGACTGCATTGTTGCCAAATTTTATTAAAATCCAATGTATACTTTTCAAGTTATTCATGTTTTTATGTCTCCTATTGTTCAACACTAAATGTTATAAGGTCATTTAATCTGAGATTATGTAAAATTCACCGTATTAATTTCTATAATTTTTATACAGTTGGTACTAATTATTTTTGACTGCATTGTTGCCAAATTTGACTAAAATCCAATGTATAGTTTTCGAGTTATTCATTTTTTTGTATCATCTATTGCTCAATACCAAATGTTATAAGGTTATTTAATTTGAGGTTATGTAAAATTCACCGTACTAATTTTAATTTTTTTCTTACATTTCGTAGTAATTATGTTTGCCTACATTGTTGCCAAATTTTGTTAAAATCCAATGTATAGTTTTCAAGTTAAGTCATTTTTTTCAAAATCTCCAAAGTCATTTTCAAAGTTCTATGACAATTTCTAAAGTTTTAAGAACATTTTCAAAACTTGATTAAATTTTGAAAAGCTCGCAGAACATGAATAAAGCTCTACGAATTTAGCAAATTTTTAAAATTTTAATTTTTTTTTGTTTCATAATATTTATTGAATATTTAGAGCTTTGGGAACATTCTAAAAACTTTTGGAATTTTTGTTTCATAAAATTGATTGAACATTTAGAAATGTGGGAACATTCTGAGAAATTTTAGAACATTTTAAAAGCTTTGAAAACATTTTAAAGCTTTTAAAACATTCTAAAAGCTTTGGAAACATTCTGAAAGCTTTTAGAATATTCTAAAAGCCTTAGAAAACTTCTGAAAGCATTAGGTATAAATGTATAAAGCGCTATACATATTTCTGAAGCTTTGAAGCTTTATTGAAATTTCAAAAGCTTGCAGAACATTCTAAAAGCTTTGGGAAACATTCTGAAAGTTTTGAGAACATTCCAAAAGCAAGTTTTCTTTTTTATACTTCAAAGCTGGCTTTATTAAAATTTCAAAAGCTCCAAAATCATTCTAAGAGCTTTAGGCACATGTTCAAAGCTTTATAAAAAATCCTTAAACATTTTGAAAATTTTAAAAAAATTTCTCAAGTGTTGAGAACATTTCTAAAGTTTTGTGAACATTTTTAAACCTTAATTGGAGTTTGAAAAGCTCACAAAACATTCTGAAAGCTCGCAAGACATGAATAAAGCTCTGCAAATTTTGCAAATATTTTCAAATCTTTGGATTTTTTGTTTCATAATATTTATTGAACATTTAGAGCTTTGAAAACATTCTGAAAACTTTGGGAACATTCTAAAAGCTTTGGAAACATTCTAAAAACATTAAAGATATTCTAAAAGCTTTTGGAACATTCTAGAAGCTTGCAAAATATTATAAAAGTCTTAGAATACTTCTAAAAGCTTTAGGTATAAATGTACAAAAATCAATAAAAATTTATAAAATTTTAAGTTTGATTAAAATTACAAAAGTTTGCAGAAAGCTTTGAAAACACAATGAAAGCTTTAAGACCATTCTAAAAGCCTTAAAAATCTTCTCAAATCTTTAGGTATAAACGTATAAAGCTCTACAAACAATTCTAAAACTAAAAAAATAATTAAAGCTTGACTGAATTTTCAAAAGCTTAAAAAGCTCCAAGTACATGCATAAAGCTCGACAAATGCCTTTAAAGTTTTGTAAACGTTTTCAAAAATTTTGGATTTTTGTTTCCTAATAAATATTAAACTTTTGGAGCTTTGAAAACATTCAAAAAGCTCAAGATACATTCTGAAAACTTTAGAAACAATCTAAAAGCGTTAGGAACATTTTGAAAGCTTGCACAACATTCTGAAAGCTTTGGTATTAATGTATCAAGCTCTACAAACATTTTTTGAGTTTTAAAAACATTTTAAAAGCTTTTTAAAGTTTCAAAAGCTTACACAACATTCTGAAAGCTTTAAGTATAACCGTATATAGTTCTATATACATTTCTGAAGTTTGGGGACCATTTTCAAAACTTGATTGAATTTTCAAAAGCTCGTAGAATGTTCTGTAAGCTCCAAGTACATGCATAAAGCTCTTCAAATGTTTTTCATGTTTTGTTAATGTTTCAAAATCTTTGAATTGTTTGCTTCATATTATTTATTAAACATTTAAAACTTTCTGAAAACTTTGGGAAGATTGCAAACGCTTTAAAGACATTCAGGAAGCGTTGAAAACATTCGTAAAGCTTTAGAAACATTCGAAAACATTATTAAAGCTTTAAAAACATTCTAAAAGTTTGGAAACATTCTAAATGCTTTGGGTATAAATGTATTAAGCTCTATAAACATTTCTTAAGTTTTTAGAACAATTTTAAAGCTTTATTAAAATTTCAAAAGCTTTTAGAATGTTTTGAAAGTACATAAAGCTCTACAAATGCATTCAAAGTTTTGTGAATATTTTCAAATCATTGAAATTTTTGTTTCATGAACATTTAAAGCTTTAGGAACATTCTAAAAGCTTTCAAAACATTCGTAAAGTTTTAGAAACATTCTGAAAGCTTTGGGTATTAATGAATTAAACTCTATAAACATTCCTGACAATTTGAGAACATTTTCAAAGTTTGATACAATTCCCAAAAGCTCAGAGAACCTTCTGAAAGCTCCATATGCATGATAAAGCTCGACAATGTTCAAATCTTTAATTTTTTTGTTTTCGAAACGTTCTGAAAGCTTTGAAAACATTATAAAAGCTCCGCGTATAAAGCTTCATAAACATTTCTGAAGAATTGAGAACATTTTCAAAGCTTTATTAAAATTCAATGCTTGCAAAACATCCTGAAAACTCTGAGCACATGATCTTTATCAAAACTCTGAATCTTGTACTTCAAAGCTTGAAGATGATTAAAAATTTTCTTCTGCGAGAGGGGGGGGGGGGAGAGGAGGTGTGATGTGGGCATTGCTGAAATAATGCTCTAAAAAAAACTGATTTTATTTTTACATTTTAAAAGCTCTATGTGCAATTTCGAGATTTTGAAGAGCTTTATTGTAGTTTTGAAAGTATGAAGAACTTTTTGAAAGCTTAAGCAAGGCTTATTTATAATCATTTTAAAAATTTTTGGTTTCTCAGAGCTTGGAAAACATTTTGAAAGCTTTGGAAACATTCTGAAAGCTTTGAAAACATTTTTAAAGCTTTGAAAAACATTCTAAAATCTTTACTTTCTGAAAATTTTGGGTATACATGTATAAAGCTATAAATATTTCTGAAGATTAAAAAAACATTTTTGAAGCTTTATTACTTGCAGAACATTTTGAGAGCTTTGGGTACGTGCCCAACACTTTTTTTTGTTCTATGTACATTTAAAAAAACTTTATTGTAGTTTTAGAACTATGGAGAACTTTCTGAAAGCTATAATCATTATTGCCATTATTAATGTGTAGGCACAGACATTTCTTAATAGATTTATAAGTAGAAATAGTTATTTATTTAAAAGTGAATACAATAAAAATAGTAAATTATGTATTACTAATTTAAATAATCGATCTAATCACTCAAATTAAAATACATGTTTTGATTTAATAAGAGCCGGTTAGCCTTAATATAAGTAAATGCCAAAGCATCAGCGATATTAAAATGGCGCATGGTGTGTAGGCTTTTTTCCATAAATGTCCAGGCTACTACTAAACCGGCATTCGTAATAAATCTTGTATATGTTTAGTTATGAATTATTATGCTAATGTCAGGAATGGAATCGTGTATAGCGCCCCGGAATCGCGGTACCGTTTTATCGCGACATTTCCGCCGCGAAATACCATCTGGAAATAATTAAAACGAATTAATTCTTTCTCTTAAATCGATTTTTAATTGTCCCAAACTGTCACGCTCGTGAAATTTTGTCTTGATGATAAAGTGAAATTAAAATATTTTTAAATAAAATAAAATATTTCAAGCAGAAGGTGTGAGAATATTTCGCGGTTTATCGTCGGGAAGTAAATGAGGAAATTTCCAGTTTTCCAGCCACTTCCTGAACCTTAAACATTACACTTCCTTGATAATATTTCTTATTTATCATATTTGTCTGATTATATTGAAGTAGCTTTCAACCCCTTTTGTGTCAAATAAAGGGATTTGTATCTTGAGTCATTTGTATTCGTTACAACTAGACCAAGACAGCAAAATCTTCCCCTAACAACAACCCTTCTATGTGTATGTGAATTCGGTTTCTTTGTTACGAAGGGGTTGCAAGCTTGATTTAACTGCTGCGTTATGCAAGGGGAGTCAATTCACATGTCAATCAAAATGTGGAAAGAAAGTTATGTAATTTATAATCATTGATTGATGATTAAAAATAAAAACATAGCCAAAGCCAGAACTTGGGACAAACTACGAGCGATTATAAAATATTAACAAATATAGGATTAGTACTATAGTAGTACTAAATTTTGCCAAAAATTCAAATTAGTCCAATGTATAGTTTCAAAAACATTCAACATTAAACTAATGTCTCAATAAAGAAGTTCTTAAAAATCTTGTTTAGCTTACAACATCCTGAAACCAAAATCATCGTATCAAATCCATTCAAATTTGCTACAATATTAGTACTATAGTAGTACTAAATTTTGCCAAAAATTCAAATTAGTCCAATGTATAGTTTCAAAAAGTTTCAACATTAAACTAATGTCTCAATAAAAGAGTTCCTAAAAATCTTGTTTAGCTGACAACATTCTGGAACCAAAATCATCGTATCAAATTCATTTAAATTTGCTACAGTATTAGTACTATAGTAGTACTAAATTTTGCTAAAAATTCATATTAGTCCAATGTATAGTTTAAAAAACATTCAACATTAAACTAATGTCTCAATAAAAGAGTTCCTAAAAATCTTGTTTAGCTTACAACATTCTGGAACCAAAATCATCGTATCAAATCCATTCAAATTTGCTACAATATTAGTACTATAATAGTACCAAATTTTGCCAAAAATTCAAATTAGTCCAATACATAGTTTCAAAAACATTCAACATTAAATTAATGTCTCAATAAAGAAGTTCTTAAAAATCTTGTTTAGCTTACAACATACTGAAACCAAAATCATCGTATCAAATCCATTCAAAGTTGCTACAATATTAGTACTAAATTTTGCCAAAAATTTAAACTAGTTCAATGTATAGTTTCAAAAACATTTAACATTAAACTAATGTCTCAATAAAGAAGTTCTTAAAAATCTTGTTTACCTTACAACATTCTGGAACCAAAATCATCGTATCAACTCCATTCAAATTTGCTACAACATTAGTACTATAGTAGTACTAAATTTTGCCAAAAATTCAAATTAGTCCAATGTACAGTTTCAAAAACATTAAACATTAAACTAATGTCTCAATAAAAGAGTTCCTAAAAATCTTGTTTAGCTTACAACATTCTGGAACCAAAATCATCGTATCAAATTCATTCAAATTTGCTACAATATAAGTACTATAGTAGTACTAAATTGTGTCAAAAATTCAAATTAGTCCAATGTATAGTTTCAAAAACATTCAACATTAAACTAATGTCTCAATAAAATAGTTCCTAAAAATCTTGTTTAGCTTAACAACATTCTGGAATCAAAATCATCGAATCAAATCCATTCAAATTTGCTACAATATTAGTACTATAGCCGTACTAAATTTTGCCAAAAAATCAAATTAGTTCAATGTATAGTTTCAAAATCATTCAATATTAAACTAATGTCTCAATAAACAAGTTCTTAAAAATCTTGTTTGGCTTACAACATTCTGGAACCAAAATCATCGTATCAAATCCATTCAAATTTGCTACAATATTAGTACTATAGTACTACTAAATTTTGCCAAAAATTCAAGTTAGTCCAATACATAGTTTCAAAAACATTCAACATTAAACTAATGTCTTAATAAAAAAGTTCCTAAAAATCTTGTTTAGCTTACAACATTATAGAACCAAAATCATCGCATCAAATGCAATCAAATTTGCAACAATATTAGGACTATAGTTGTACTAAATAGTGCCAAAAATTCAAATTAGTCCAATGTATAGTTTCAAAAACATTCAACATTAAACTAATGTCTTAATAAAAAAGTTCGTAAAAATCTTGCTTAGCTTACAACATTCTGGAACCAAAATCATCGTATCAAAATCATTTAAATTTGCTACAATATTAGTACTATAGTAATACTAAATTTTGCCAAAAATTCAAATTAGTCCAATGTATAGTTTCAAAAAGATTCAACATTAAACTAATGTCTCAATCAAAGAGTTCCTAAAAATCTTGTTTAGCTTACAACATTCTGGAACCAAATACATCGTATCGAATCTATTCAAATTTGCTACAATATTAGTACTACAGTAGTACTAAATTTTGCCAAAAAATTCAAATTAGTCCAATGTATAGTTTAAAAAACATTCAACATTAAACTAATGTCTCAATAAAGAAGTTCCTAAAAATCTTGTTTAGCTTACAACATTCTGGAACCAAAATCATCGTATCAAATCCATTTAAATTTGCTACAATATTAGTACTATAGCAGTACTAAATTTTGCCAAAAATTCAATTTAGTCTAATGTATAGTTTCAAAAACATTCAACATTAAACTAATGTCTTAATAAAAAAATTCCTAAAAATCTTGTTTAGCTTACAACATTCTAGAACCAAAATCATCGTATCAAATCCATTCAAATTTGCTACAATATTAGTACTATAGTGGTACTAAATTTTGCCAAAAATTGAAATTAGTCCAACGTATAGTTTCAAAAACATTCAACATTAAACTAATGTCTCAATAAAATAGTTCTTAAAAATCTTGTTTAACATACAACATTCTATTCTGGAACCAAAATCATCGTATCAAATCCATTCAAAATTGCTACAGTATTAGTACTATAGTAGTACTAAATTTTGCAAAAAAATTCAAATTAATTTAATGTATAGTTTCAAAAACATTCAACATTAAACTAATGTCTTAATAAAAAAATTCCTAAAAATCTTGTTTAGCTTACAACATTCTGGAACCAAAATCATCGTATCAAATCCATTTAAATTTGCTACAATATTAGTACTATAGTAGTACTAAATTTTGCCAAAAATTCAAATTAGTCCAACGTATAGTTTCAAAAACATTAAACATTAAACTAATGTCTCAATAAAGAAGTTCCTAAAAATCTTGTTTAGCTTACAACATTCTGGAACCAAAATCATCGTATCAAATCCATTCAAATTTGCTACAATATTAGTACTATAGTGGTACTAAATTTTGCCAAAAATTCAAATTAGTCCAACGTATAGTTTCAAAAACATTCAACATTAAACTAATGTCTCAATAAAATAGTTCTTAAAAATCTTGTTTAACATACAACATTCTGGAACCAAAATCATCGTATCAAATCCATTCAAAATTGCTACAGTATTAGTACTATAGTAGTACTAAATTTTGCAAAAAATTCAAATTAATCCAATGTATAGTTTCAAAAACATTCAACATTAAACTAATGTCTTAATAAAAAAATTCCTAAAAATCTTGTTTAGCTTACAACATTCTGGAACCAAAATCATCGTATCAAATCCATTCAAATTTGCTACAATATTAGTACTATAGTGGTACTAAATTTTGCAAAAATTCAAATTAGTCCAACGTATAGTTTCAAAAACATTCAACATTAAACTAATGTCTCAATAAAAAAGATCCCAAAAATCTTGTTAAACTTACAACATTCTGGAACCAAAATCATCGTATCAAATCCATTAAAATTTGCTACAATATTAGTACTATAGTGGTACTAAATTTTGCCAAAAATTCAAATTAGTCCAATGTATAGTTTCAAAAACATTCAACATTAAACTAATGCCTCAATAAAAGAGTTCCTAAAAATCTTGTTTAGCTTACAACATTATGAAACCAAAATCATCGTATCAAATCCATTCAAATTTGCTAAAGTAATAGTACTATAGTGGTACTAAATTTTGCCAAAAATTCAAACTAGTTCAATGTATAGTTTCAAAAACATTCAACATTAAACTAATGTCTCAATAAAGAAGTTCTTAAAAATCTTGTTTAGCTTACAACATTCTGGAACCAAAATCATCGTATCAAATCCATTTAAATTTGCTGAAGTAATAGTACTATAGTGGACCTAAATTTTGCCAAAAATTCAAATTAGTCTAATAAATAGTTTCAAAAACATTCGACATTAAACTAATGTCTCAATAAAAAAGTTCCTAAAAATCTTGTTTAGCTTACAACATTCTGGAACCAAAATCATCGTATCAAATCCATTAAAATTTGCTACAATATTAGTACTATAGTGGTACTAAATTTTGCCAAAAATTCAAATTAGTCCAATGTATAGTTTCAAAAACATTCAACATTAAACTAATGCCTCAATAAAAGAGTTCCTAAAAATCTTGTTTAGCTTACAACATTATGAAACCAAAATCATCGTATCAAATCCATTCAAATTTGCTAAAGTAATAGTACTATAGTGGTACTAAATTTTGCCAAAAAATCAAATTAGTTCAATGTATAGTTTCAAAAACATTCAACATTAAACTAATGTCTTAATAAAAAAGTTCCTAAAAATCTTGTTTAGCTTACAACATTCTAGAACCAAAATCATCGTATCAAATCCATTCAAATTTGCTACAATATTAGTACTATAGTAGTACTAAATTTTGCCAAAGATTCAAATTAGTCCAATACATATGTACAACATATTTCAGTAGGCACAACTCAATATTTAACTAATTCAATAAGGTTCCCTTTAATAATTCAAAATGTTTATACAAATATTTACAATTCAGCAGTAAATAACTCGGCTTTGATTCCCACCGAACCGTAAATTGTTTACCACTGTAACCGCATTACGAATTCATTAATAGAATCCTGAAACTCCATTTAATTAATCACAAAATACTACAACATTTAGGCCTAAAAAGATAAAATAAAATCTGAATACTGGAAAAAAAAAATCCAACAAAAATCGTTAAACAGCTAACAGAATATACCCAACTTAATGGCCATCAGTGACAACTTAACTAAGATTAATTTACACTAAGGGTAGTATACCTAACCCAAACTAATCTAATATAAATGACACCTACACAATTTATTGAACTATTTTAAAACAGAAGGGCCATCGACCCAGCTACAATTATATCATAAAAATGCAAATATTTTCAACATGTTAATTGCATCACTGCGTCGACATATCTAGTCTACTTGCAATATTTAAAGGGAACCACCCCTACCACCTAAATTACAATATAGAGACATCAGGGGTGGAATAGATCCCGGATTGACCCCATAAATAATACTCATTAAGCATGAACAAAATTATTTATTTACCTTTAGGTTATTATGTAAAAGGGATCCTCTTTTGGTTTGGCCACTCGCGCACTGTATTACTAGTAGTAAAACGTTCTTAATAAAATAATTTTTTAATAATAAATTACGTTACATCACACGTTCGCAAACAGGAAGTAAGTATTACTACACGGACTGGAGTGCAGTCGTCAGCGACCGCTCACACAAGTAACGAGGAGGCACTGCTTTAAATAAAATGATATTAGATTGGGGAACGGAATAATTTTGGGCTGGCTTTAGCGGGAGCAACAGTTCCGTCGCTCTTTTGGTTAGAGTATCTAAATCGATGTTAGCGGCGAGTTCGTCGGGACGCCGATAGGAGTTGTTGGAAACGACGGTAGCGCAGGCGTCGAGACATTTACTTTTTCCCCCACGAGTGGAAAATATAAAAATTGTGTAATGTGCACCCTCCTCCTCGTTCCACCGTGAGTTTTTCGTGTATTTTCTTGCTCTTTGCCAGCGGGGGGTGAATTTTCCAGGTGTCTTAAATATGAAGGGGAGCGATGGTTGCCGATGCGAGTTTCGGTTTTGTTTTGTTGGAAAATGTCAATGTCAGGTTTTCTTGTATTTGTTTGCAATCAATACGTCTCAATTCAATTCGATCCGAATAGATAACGAGGGAATAGTAACAAGCCAATATAAACGATTGTAACGAACCGAAAGAATGCCTTAACAATCAAATCTATACACTAATATACACTAACAGAAACCAACTCATTCAAATACGATAACATTTTTAATTATTAATTCGTATCATTATAATTTCTCAAAAAAATAGTTATTCCGGACAGTAAATCAAAAAAGAAAAAAAATCAAAAAGATTAAAGTTTGCGACAATTATAAGCACAAAATTGAGGAAAAGGGGGGGGGGGGGTTAGATTAGGTTAGGTAAATAACTAAAACAGCTTTCCATCTCCACAACATTTGCAATTTGAAC
Source organism: Tachinus rufipes (assembly GCA_963932245.1). NCBI lineage: Eukaryota > Metazoa > Arthropoda > Insecta > Coleoptera > Staphylinidae > Tachinus > Tachinus rufipes. The sequence continues at coordinate 105,346,467 of OZ010746.1, read as the reverse complement.
CGTAATGAAGGAATCATATCAAATACACTAATTGGGACTTAAAAATACTCGATGGTAATCATGATCTGGAGTGACCCCCCCCCCCCCCCCATCTCAAGTTTTTATCATCAAAAGATTCATTCGATATCACCTCCTCCTTTTGAACAAAGATACTTCTAAAGCTTGCAAGAAGAGAAACCAATTTCTTGCTAACAAACTCTTGGGCGGATAAGAAAGCACTCCAGTTCAAACTAGTTGGTCATCAAGAGATTAGATATAACCATTTCCTCCTCTGACTAAGAGAATTCTAACAATTGCAGAGACAAATCACTTAACAAACTCTTGGGAGAGTTCAAATTACTCAATAATAATCATAATCTTAAGTGACCCCAAGTGTTGGTCATTAACAATTATAACCTCCTCCTCTGAATAAGAAAGTTCTAACACTTGCAGAAAGAAGAAACTTCTAATTACTTCTTAACAAACTCTTGAGCGGATGAGAGAGCACTCCAGTTCAAACTACTCTATGATAATAATGATTTGGAATGACCCACCCATCCACCAAAGTATAGGTCATCAAGAGAATAAACATAACCTCCTCCTCCTCTGACTAAGAGACTTCTAACACTTGCAGAGAAGAAAACGTTTCAAAACTTTGATAACAAACACTCGTGCAGATGGTTAGGCACTCCAGATCAAAGTATTCTCTGCAACCATGATCTGAAGTGGCCCATCCACCCACCCAAGTGTTTGGTATCAATGAATGAATTGAAAGCTTCTCCTCTCTGCAAGTGTTAGAAGTCTCTTAATCAGAGGAGGAAGAGCTTATATCTAATCTTTGAATAACCAACACTTGGGCGGGTGGGTGGGTCACTAGAGATCATGATTACCAGAGAGTAGTTTGAAATAGAGTGCCTTCACACTCGTCCAAGTGTTTGTTATCAAAGAATTAAAGGTTTTTTGGACAAAAAAATTCTAAGGGTTGCAAAAAGAAGAAACTTTAAAATTCTTGTTAACAAACTATTAGGCGGACGAGTGAACGCTTCAATTCAAACTATTCAATGGCATCCAAGTCCTACCTTGATTATAAGACCTACTTTTCTCTACGGCACTGCAATGCCCATACATCGCCCACACTTTATGCATCATCATCCAACAGTGATAGATCACCAAATTAAAGAATGTGCAAAATTGGTCGTATCGATTCTATTGAATTTTATACAGTTGGTAGTAATAGTATTTGTCGGCATTATAGCCAAATTTGATAAAATTCCAATGTATAGTTTTGAGGTTATGAATTTTTTTTTCATACCTGACACATCCACATTCTATGATGGCACGAAATTAGAGGTTATGCAAAAATTGCCGTATCGATTCTATAAATTTTTTTACAGTTGGTAGTAATGTTTGTCTACATTGTTGCCAAATTTGATCAAAATCCAATGTATAGTTTTAAAGTAATGAACTTTTTACAAACTAAACACATCCAATATTCAACAATGGCAGGTCACAAAATTAGATATTATATAAAAATAGCCGTAGCGATTCTTTTAAATTTTATACAGTTGGTAGTAATGATGTTTGTCTGCAATGTTGCTAAATTTTATCAAAATCCAATGTATAGTTTTGAAGTTATGAATTTTTCTTCATACCTAACAAATCAACATTCAATAGTGGCGGGTCACTAAATTGGATGTTATATCAAAATTGCCTTGTCGATTTTATTATTTTTTTTATAGTTGATAGTAATGACATTGTTCTGTATTGTTGCCAAATTTGATCAAAATCCAATGTATAGTTTTGAGGTTATAAATTGTTCTTCATACCTAACAAATCAACATTCAACAATGGCGAGTCACCAAATTAGAGATTATGTAAAAAATGACCGTATCGATTCTTTTAAATTTTATACAGTTGGTAGTAATGATGTTTCTTTGTATTATAGAGAAATTTGATCAAAATCTAATGTATAGTTTTGAAGTTATACATTTTTTTTTTCATACCCATCACACCAACATTCTATGGTAGCAAGTCAGTGAATTGGAGATTATGCAGAAATGGTCGTATCGATTCTATTAAATTTTACACAGTTGGTAGTAATAGTGATTGTCGGCATTATAGCCAAATTTGATCAAAGTCCAATGTACAGTTTTGAGGTTATGAATTTTTCTTCATACTTAACACATCAACATTTAATAGTGACATGTCACTAAATTAGAGGTTATGTACAAACTGTCGTATCGATTCTATTAAATTTTATACAGTTGGTAGTAATGATGTTTGTCTGTATTATTACAAAATTTGATCAAAATCCAATGTTTAGTTTTAAGGTTAAGGTATCTTTCTTCATACCTGGTACATTCCACATTCAATGGCAGCAGATCACTAAATTGAACTTTATATCAAAATAGCCGTATCAATTTTATTAAATTTTGCACAATTGGTAGAAATGATGTTTGTCTGTATTATTACAAAATTTGATCAAAATCCAATGTATAGTTTTAAAGTTATAAATTGTTCTTCATACCTAACACATCAAGATTCAATATTGGCGAGTCACTAAGTTAGAAGTTATGTAAAAATGACCAAATCGATTTTATTAAATTTTACTCAGTTGGTAGTAATAATGTTTGTTTGCATTATAGCCAAATTTGATCAAAATTCAATGTATAGTTTTGAGGATATATAATTTTCTTCATACCTAATACATCAACATTCAATAGTAGCAAGTCACTAAATTAGAGGTTATGTAGAAACTGTCGTATCGATTCTATTAAATTTTATACAGTTGGTAGAAATGATATTTAACTGTATTGTTGCCAAATTTGATCAAAATCCAATGCTTAGTTTTGAGGTTATGAATCTTTCTTCAAACCTGATACATCAACATTGAATAATGGCCTAATACCTAACACATCAACATTCAATGATAGCAGATCACTAAATTGAATGTTATATCAAAATGACAGTATCGATTTTATCGAATTTTATACAGGTGGTAGAAATGATGTTTGTCTGTATTATTACAAAATTTGATCAAAATCCAATGTTTAGTTTTAAAGTTATGAATTTTTCTTCATACTTGATACATTAACATTCAATAGTGGCGAGTCACTAAATTAAAGGTTATGTAAAAATGGCCGTATCGATTCTATTAAATTTTATACAGTTGGTAGTGATGATATTTCTTTGTATTGTTGCCAAATTTGATCAAAATCCAATGTATAGTTTTGAAGTTATGATTTTTTCTTCATACCTAACACATCAACATTCAATAGTAGCAGATCACTAAATTAAACTTTATATCAAAATTGCCGTATCAATTCGATTAAATTTTACACAGTTAGTAGTAATAATGTTTGTCTGCATTATTGCCAAATTTGATCAAAACCCAATGTATAGTTTTGAAGTTACGAATGTTTCTTTATACCTAACAGGATAACATTCAATGATGGCAAGTCACTAAATTAAAGGTTATGTAAAAACTGTCGTATCGATTCTATTAAATTTTATACAGTTGGTAGTAACAATATTGATTTGTATTATTGCCAAATTAAATCAAAATCCAATGTAACAATTTTAAGCTATGAATTTTTGCTTTACACTCAACACTTTAATAGTTAAAGATGACGAGTCAATAAGTAAGAGGTTATGTACAAATTGTCGTATCGATTCTATTAAATTTTATACAGTTGGTAGTAACGATGTTTGTCAACATTGTGGCCAAATTTGATCAAAATCCAATGTATAGTTTTAAAGTTATAAATATTTTCATACCAAACACATCAATATTGCGGTCTTACTAGTCTTAGTACCATATTCATGGTTAGCAATGTTCTAAAACTGTCAAAAATGTTGCTAAACTGACATAAAATGTTGCCAAACTATCAAAACAGCATAAAATGTTCCTAAGCATACAAAGCATTCTTGGACATGTTCATGAACTATTTATAATGTTCCAAAACTGTTCCTAAACTAACATAAAATGTTCGTGAACTGTCAAAACGTCAAAAATGTTCTTAAACAAACAAAACACCATTAAACATGTTCTTGAACTGTTTATAATGTTCCAAAACTGCCAAAAATGTTCTTAAACTAACATAAAATGTTCCTGACCTGTCAAAAAATGTTCCTAAACTGCCAAAATGTCATAAAATGTTCTTAAGCATACTAAGCATTCTTGGACACATTCAGAGACTGTTTATAATGTTCCAAAGCTATCAAAAATGTTCCTAAACAGACATAAAATGTTCCTGAACTATCAAAACTGTTCCTAAGCATACAAAGCATTGTTGGACATGTTCTTAAACTGTTTCTTATGATCCAAAAATGTTCCTGATCAGTCAAAATAACATACAATGTTCCTAAACAATCAAAGTACTCTTAGACATGTTCTTGAAATGTTTATAATGTTCAAAAACTGTCAAAAACCTTGCTGAGCTAACATAAAATGTTCCTGAACTGTTAAAACGTCATAAAATGTTTCTAAACAATCAAAGCCCTCTTAGACATGTTCTTAAACTGTTTATAATGTTCCAAAACTGTCGAAAATGTTCTTAAACTGACATAAAATGTTCCTGAATTGTCAAAACGTGATTAAATGTTCCTAAGCATACAAAGCATTCTTAGGCATGTTCTTGAACTGTTTATAATGTTCCAAAACTGTCAAAAATGTTCCTGAACTAACATAAAATGTTCCTAAAAAACAATGCACTCTTAAACATATTCTTGAATTTTTTCTTATGTTCCAAAACTGCCAAAAATGTTCCTAATCTGTTATAAAATGTTCCTGAACTGTCAAAATGTTATAAAATGTTCCTAAACAAACAAAAGAACTCTTGAGGATGTTCTAGAATTGTTTATAATGTTCCAAAACTGTCAAAAATGTTCCTGAACCGACTTAAAATGTTCCTGATCTGTAAAAATGTCATAAAATGTTTCTAAACAATCAAAGCACTCTAAGACATGTTCTTGAAATGTTTATAATTCTCTAAAACTGTCGAAAAATGTTCCTGAACTGTGAAAACGTCATGAAATGTTCATAAGCATACAAAACAATCTTGGACATGTTTATAGACTGTTTATAATGTTCCAAAGCTGTCAAAAATGTTCCCAAACTGACATAAAATGTTTCTAATCTGCCAAAAATGTTTCAAAGAAACAAAGCATTCATAAATTGCTTGTAATGTTCCAAAACTATCAAAAATGTTCCTAAACTGAGATAAAATGTTCGTGACCAGTCAAAACGTCATAAAATGTTCCTAAGCATAAAAAGCATTCTTGGACATGTTCTTGAAATGTTTATAATGTTCCAAAGCTGTCAAAAATGTTCCTGAACTGACATAAAATGTTCCTAAAGAAACAATGCACTCTTAAACATGTTCTTGAATTCTTTCTTATGTTCCAAAACTGCCAAAAATGTTCCTAATCTGTTATAAAATGTTCCTAAACTGACAAAACGTCATAAAATGTTCCTAAACAAACAAAGAACTCTTAAGCATGTTCTAGAATTGTTTATAATGTTCCAAAGCTGTCAAAAATGTTCCTGAACCAACTTAAAATGTTCCTGATCTGTAAAAATATCCTAAAACATTCCTAAACAATCAAAACACTCTTAGATATGTTCTTGAAATGTATATAATGTTCTAAAACTGTCAAAAATGTTCCTGAACTTACATAAAATGTTCCTGAAATGTTCATAAGCATACAAAACAATCTTGGACATGTTTATAATATTCCAAAGCTGTCAAAAATGTTCCTAAACTGACATAAAATGTTTCTAATCTGTCAAAAATGTTCGTAAAAAACAAAGCATTCTTAAACATGTTCTTGAACTGTTTGTAATGTTCAAAAACTATCAAAAATGTTCAAAAACTGTCAAAAATGTTTCTAAACTGAGATAAAATGTTCGTGATCTGCCAAAACATCATAAAATATTCCTAAGCACACAAAACATTTTTAAACATGTTCATGAACTGTTTATAATGTTCCAAAAATGTCAAAAGTATTCCTGAACTGACATAAAATGTTCCTAATCTGTCAAAAATGTTCCTAAAAAAAACAAAGCACTCCTAGACATGTTTTTGAATTCTTTCATATGTTCCAAAACTGTCGAAAATGTTCTTAAACTGACATAAAATGTTCCTGAACTGTCAAAACGTGATAAAATGTTCATAAGCACACAAAACATTTTTAGACATGATCATGAACTGTTTATAATGTTCCAAAAACTGTCAAAAGTATTCCTGAACTGACATAAAATGTTCCTAATCTGCCAAAAATGTTCCTAAAGAAACAAAGCACTTCTAGACATGTTTTTGAATTGTTTCATATGTTCCAAAACTGTCGAAAATGTTCTTAAACTGACATAAAATGTTCCAAAACTGTCAAAACGTGATAAAGTGTTCCTAAGTATACAAAGCATTTTTAACATGTTCTTGAACTGTTTATAATGTTCCAAAACTGTCAAAAATGTTCCTGGGCTGACATAAAATGTTCCTGAACTGTCAAAACGTCATAAACTGTTCCTAAACATACAAAGCATCTTAAGACATGTTCTTGAACTGTTAATCATGTTCCAAAGCTGTCAAAAAAAGTTTCTGAACTGACATAAAATGTTCCTGGTCATGCCAAAACGTCATAAAATGTTCTTATGCATATAAAGCATTCTGTGAAGCGTTCTTGAACTGTTTATAATGTTCCAACACTTCTAAAAATGTTCCAAAACTGTCAAAAATGTTCCTGATCTGTTATAAACTGTTTCTAATTTGTCAAAATAATATTCCAACAATTTTGGCATTTTCAAAAAAAATTGTAATAAATATTTCCAAATTAAGAAATCATTTTCTGAATAAATTATAGTATTCGGCAATGTATTAAGTACGTTTTGTCAAAATTTTCAGTTTCTAATTACAATATTATAAATACAGCATCACTTAATGAGAGTAATTAATATTTACCTTACTTGGAATATATGTATTTACTACCAAAACTACTCCATATAGATGAGATGAGTGATGAAAATCAACTTACCTGTAATAAAAGAAAGAAAATATTAGAGTCAATTTCATAAAGTCAATAAACACATTTTCATAATATTCTTTGGATTTTTAATATAACACACTTTGTGGAATCCATTGTTGCCTCCAACTAACCAAATTAAATATTAAAGAAGTATCACTTGCTTTCGGTGACACGTGGCACGAATGGCTCCGTTCCGACCCGATGACCGTTTTCCTCTTTGTACTTTCCATCACGATTTGATGAAGTTTTCCTTGGATAAATCCGGAAATAATGGCCGCTGCTAAAGTTTAGGACCCGGGGTATAACTATAATGGGAATCCCATTGTTACGGAAAACTTTTTGAATAAACCAAGACGACAAAGCAATTCAAAGCAAACTACAAAACCTTTGTACAATAAATCAATTAAAATAATTATTTATATTCAAACTAATTACTTCTCCAATGTTTCTAGAATTTATTGATTCTTATTGCGACGAAATTATATTAGATATAGTTGCATGGTAAAGCAAAAGCAAAGCAATTCGTAGAACGTATTTCTTTAGCTTTAATTAATGCTTTACGTCAAACGATTTACTCAGAATTTAATTCCGATGCACAAAGTAATCCAAACTTTTGATTAATTAATTTTATTTGCACGAATAAATAAAAAATGCAATCTTATCTGCACCAATTTTAATTGTAGGATGTAATAATTAAATTATGGGTTAGAGGGTCAAGGTTTTATATAAATTTTTATTATTCTTATATAGATTTTAATTATGGTTGCATATTGCCATGCGGTCGGTTAAGTACAATTGCAACTGGATTTCCTGTTGCTTGTTTATTTAATGATTTTGTAATTAAATAAAATGGCAGCTAATTTGTTGCTCAATATACAATTTAAAGATTCTTAAATAATAATAAAATCTATTAATTTGATTTTAATTTCATTATTAGATAACCTCTAATGCAAAACATATTTTTCATGGAATATTTCCACAAATTAAATATTTGCAAGCACTTTTTTTAATGAATCAATTAATACATACCACGAGTTATAACCAATCACTTAAAATCATTAATTAAATTGATCTGTTTAATTTCATGTGGAGAATGTTTATACTCTTTATTCCATGTGTAATGTTTATTGTTTTATTTGTATCGCGTTACATTCCCCGTAATTTATTAATTGCTGAATGTCATTGGTTCCCTGGAATTCTCCGATAATAACCAAACGTCCTGTTTAATTGAATTAAGTATGTATAAATATAAATAATTACGCTTTTGCATAATTATCTCTGCGGTCGCGTAATAAGAGTAATTACATGATTTTTGCTCTTGTGTAATTTATGTTATTAATAATATTTTGCGTGGATCATTATGAAGATAGGTCACCATTTTATTATTGCCCATTAAAATAAGTACTTATTCTTCCAATAATATGAATACAATAAATCTTAATTAAGAATTTTTTTCATTTCAAAAATTGTGTTCTTTAAAAGCTAAGACATTAAATTAAAAAACCAATCGATCCATTTTTATGAATTTTGTCCCAAATACTCTTTAGTAAGTACTTTCAATATTGGCAATATTGAAAATTAATATTTTGTACCAAAAGTATTTTTTGCAAATTTTTGAAATTGTCTACTTTAAAAGTTTTGATATTAATTCACTAATTTGACCATAAAACAAAAACCAATCGATCCATTTTTATGAATTTTGTCCTAAATACTCTTTAGTAAGTACTTTCAATATTGGCAATACTGGAAATTAATATTTTGTACCAAAAGTATTTTTTGCGAATTTTTGAAATTGTTCTTTAAAAGTTTTGATATTAATTCACTAATTTGACCATAAAACAAAAACCAATCGATCCATTTTGATGAATTTTGTCACAAATACTCTTCAGTAAGTACTTTCAATACTGGCAATAATGAAAATTAATATTTTGTACCGAAAATATTTTTTGCAAATTTTTGAAATTGTCTTCTTTAAAAGTTTCGATAAATTAGACCATAAAACAAAAACCAATCGATCCATTTTTATAAATTTTGTCCCAAATACTCTTCAGTAAGTACTTTCAATATTGGCAATATTGGAAATTATTATTTAGTACCAAAAGTATTTTTTGTAAATTTTTGAAATTGTCTTTATTAAAAGTTTTGATATTAATTCACTAATTTGACCATAAAACAAAAACCAATCGATCCATTTTTATGAATTTTGTCCTAAATACTTTTTAGTAAGTACTTTCAATATTGGCAATATTGGAAATTAATATTTTGTACCAAAAGTATTTTTTGTAAATTTTTGAAATAGGTTTTGATATTTATTCATTAATTTCACCATAAAACAAAAACCAATCAATGCATTTTTGAGAATTTTGTCCCAAATACTCATTAATAAGTACTTTTATTATTGGCAATATCGGAAATAAATATTTTGTACCAAAAGTATTGTTTGTAAATTTTTGAAAATTTACTTTATAAGTTTTGATATTAATTAATTATTTTGACCATAAAACAAAAACCAATCGATACATTTTTATACAAATTGTCCCAAATACTCTTGATAGAGTACTTTCAATATTGGCAATACTGGAAATTAATATTTTGTACCGAAAGTATTTTTTGCAAATATTTTAAAAGTTTTGACATTAAATCATTATTTTGACCATAAAACAAAAACCAATCGATCAATTTTTATGAATTTTGTCACAAATACTCTTCAGTAAGTACTTTTAGTATTGGCAATACTGGAAATTAATATTTTGTACCGAAAGTATTTTTTCCAAATTTTTGAAATTGTCTTTATTAAAAGTTTTGATATTAATTCACTAATTTGACCATAAAACAAAAACCAATCGATCCATTTTTATGAATTTTGTCCTAAATACTCTTTAGTAAGTACTTTCAATATTGGCAATACTGGAAATTAATATTTTGTACCAAAAGTATTTTTTGCAAATTTTTTAAAAGTTTTGACATTAATTCATTATTTTGACCATAAAACAAAAACCAATCGATCCATTTTTATAAAATTTGTACAAAATACTCTTTAGTAAGTACTTTCAATATTGGCAATTAATATTTTGCACCAAAAGTATTTTTTGCAATTTTTTCTTTAAAAGTTTGACATAAATTCATTAATTTGACCATAAAACAAAAACCAATCAATCCATTTTTAAAATTTTTGTCCTAAATACTCTTTAGTAAGTACTTTCAATATTGGCAATACTGGAAATTAATATTTTGTACCAAAAGTATTTTTTGTAAATTTTTGAAATAAGTTTTGATAATTATTCATTAATTTGACCATAAAACAAAAACCAATCAATCCAGTTTTATGAATTTTGTCCCAAATACTCTTTAGTGAGTACTTAAAATATTGGCAATATTAGAAATTAATATTTTGTACCGAAAGTATTTTTTGCAAATTTTTTAAATGTTTTGACATTAATTCATTATTTTAACCATAAAACAAAAACCAATCGATCCATTTTTATAAAATTTGTCCGAAATACTCTTTAGTAAGTACTTTCAATATTGGCAATATTGAAAATTGATATTTTGGTCCAAAAGTATTTTTTGCATTTTTTTCTTTAAAAGTTTGACATAAATTCATTAATTTGACCATAAAACAAAAACCAATCGATCCATTTTTATAAATTTTGTCCTAAATACTCTTTAGTAAGTACTTTCAATATTGGCAATAATGGAAAACAATATTTTGTACCAAAAGGTATTTTTTGCAATTTTTTTAAATTGTCTACTTTACAAGTTTTGATACTAATTCATTAATTTGACCATAAAACAAAAACCAATCAATCAATTTTTATGAATTTTGTCCCAAATATTCTTTAGTAAGTAGATTCAATATTGGCAATATTGGAAATTAATAATTTGTACCAAAAGTATTTTTTGCAAACTTTTGAAATTGTCTTTATTAAAAGTTTTGAGATAAATTTATTAATTTGACCATAAAACAAAAACCAATCAATCCATTTTTATGAATTTTGTACAAAATACTCTTTAGTAAGTACTTTCAATAATGGCAATATTGGAAATTGATATTTTGTACCAAAAGTATTTTTTGTAAATTTTTGAAATAAGTTTTGATATTTATTCATTAATTTGACCATAAAACAAAAACCAATCGATCAATTTATATAAAATTTGTCCGAACTACTCTTTAGTAAGTACTTTCAATATTGGCAATATTGAAAATTAATATTTTGTACCAAAAGTATTTTTTGTAAATTTTTTTAAAGTTTTGACATTAATTCATTATTTTGACCACAAAACAAAAACCAATCGATCCATTTTTATAAACTTTGTCCGAAATACTCTTTAGTACGTACTTTCAATATTGGCAATATTGGAAATTAATATTTTGTACCAAAAGTATTTTTTGCAAATTTTTTAAAAGTTTTGACATTAATTCATTATTTTGACCATAAAACAAAAACCAATCGATCCATTTTTATAAAATTTGTACAAAATACTCTTTAGTAAGTACTTTCAATATTGGCAATTAATATTTTGCACCAAAAGTATTTTTTGCAATTTTTTCTTTAAAAGTTTGACATAAATTCATTAATTTGACCATAAAACAAAAACCAATCGATCAATTTTTATAAAATTTGTCCAAAATACTCTTTAGTAAGTACTTTCAATATTGGAAAAATTAATATTTTGTACCAAAAGTGTATTTTGCAAATTTTTAAAAAGTTTTGCCATTAATTCATTATTTTGACCATAAAACAAAAACCAATCGATCCATTTTTATAAAATTTGTCCCAAATACTCTTTAGTAAGTACTTTCAATATTGGCAATATTGAAAATTAATATTTTGTACCAAAAGTATTTTTTGCATTTTTTTCTTTAAAAGTTTGACATAAATTCATTAATTTGACCATAAAACAAAAACCAATCGATCCATTTTTATGAATTTTGTGCCAAATACTCTTTAGTAAGTACTTTCAATATTTCCAACATTGAAAAATAATATTTTGTACCGAAAGTATTTTTTGCAAATTTTTTGAAATTGTCTTCTTCAAAAGTTTCGATATCAATTCATTAATTTGACGATAAAACAAATACCAATCGATCCATTTTTATGAATTTTGTACTAAATGCTCTTTAGTAAGTACTTTCAATATTGGCAATATTGGAAATTAATATTTTGTACCGAAAGTATTTTTTGCAAATTTTTGAAATTGTTCTTTAAAAGTTTTGGCATGAATTCATTAATTTGACCATAAAACAAAAACCAATCAATCCTTTTTTATGAATTTTGTACAAAATACTCTTTAGTAAGTACTTTCATTATTGGCAATATTGGAAATTAATATTTTGTACAGAAAGTATTTTTTGCAAATTTTTGAAATTGTCTTCTTTAAAAGTTTTGATCTTAATTCATTAATTTGACCACAAAACAAAAACCAATCGATCCATTTTTATGAATTTTGTACAAAATACTCTTTAGTAAGTACTTTCAATATTGGCAATAATAAAAAATTATATTTTGTACCAAAAGTATTTTTTGCAAATTTTTGAAATTGTCTTTATTAAAAGTTTTGATATTAATTCACTAATATGACCATAAAACAAAAACCAATCGATCCATTTTTATGAATTTTGTACAAAATACTCTTTAGTAAGTACTTTCAATATTGGCAATAATGGAAATTTATATTTTGTACCAAAAGTATTTTTTGCAAATTTTTTAAATTGTCTACTTTAAAAGTTTTGATACTAATTCATTAATTTGACCATAAAACAAAAACCAATCGATGCATTTTTATGAATTTTGTCACAAATACTCTTAAGTGAGTACTTTCAATGTTGGCAATATTGGAAAATAATATTTTGTACCAAAAGTATTTTTTGTAAATTTTTTAAATAAGTTTTGATATTTATTCATTAATTTTGTCCCAAATACTCTTCAATAAGTACTTTCAATATTGGCAATATTGAAAATTAATATTTTGTACCAAAAGTATTTTTTGTAAATTTTTTTAAAGTTTTGACATTAATTAATTATTTTGACCATAAAACAAAAACCAATCAATCCATTTTTATAAAATTTGTCATAAATACTCTTTAGTAAGTACTTTCAATATTAGCAATATTTGACATTAATATTTTGTACCAAAAATTTTTAGCAAACTTTTAAAATTGTCTCTTTAAATGAAATTGAAAGTAACATTTATTTTGCTTATGTTTTATTTTTGTGACGAAATTTAGTGCAATTCACCTTCACCTGCTGTTAATTAATATTCAAGAAAACTTTAGATTTTTCGGGCCATTAATTACGTCCATCTTATCCTCCATTGAAAAAAAAACTTGTGCGCATATACACACACACCACTTGCCATTAATTATACATCTTTACAGCGATAATTACCAATTATTCGAATGGATGTGACATTGCATAAGATATAAATGCGGGACCGGTCTGCCCACTCCCTGTCCCGTATTGTTTTGGGCGAAAAACCAACAGGCAAAAAAAGCAAAACGACATAATCGGCCGGGCGCAGGTTTCCTTTTTCGATGAAAGTTAATTCGCCGTGATTTACGTCCGTGTCCCACTTGCTTAGTGCAAGATTAAATAATGTTTATAGACAAAATAGCTTGAAATGCTATTGTGTATGAACTATTTTATTAAAGGCGCAATTATATGGAGTAGCATCCAATTGGATATTTAATTAAATTAAACGCCCACTCGAAATGTATATCATATGCGTGGATGGACCCCATTAAACCCTTTATAAATGTAAATTAAGAGGGTAGACTTGACTAGTTGGTTACGGCTCTAATCAATATTACAATGTGATTTAAAATTCCCCCCTCGATGATATTTATTTATAAACCCAATTAAACTTATGAACATTTTTAGTAGTTTTGCTGAAAGAATGACATCATTTTTCATTTTACAAAAATTGTAATTGAAGTAACAATTTTGATAAAAAAAGAAAATAAAATTTACCAAAAATGTTGTTAAAGAGTTGATTAGTAAATTTCCAAAGTTTTGAACTTAGCAAAAAATCCTAAACATGTTTTAAGAAATTTTCAAAAATATCAAATTTTTTATTTTACAAAAATTGTAATTCAAGTAAAAATTTTGAAAAAAAAAATGATGAAATTTACCAGAAATGTTGTTAAAAGCGTTGCTTAGTAAATTTTGAAATTATCAAAAAAATCCTAATAATGTTTTTAAGAATTTTCAAAAACACTCAAATTTTCATTTTACAAAAATTGTAATTAAAGTAACAATTTTGAATAAAAAACTATGAAATTTACTAGAAATGTTGTTGAAGCGTTGTTTAGTAAATTTACAAAACTTTGAAATTTTCAAAAAAATCCTAAACATGTTTTCAAAAACTTTCAAAAATATTAAATTTTTCATTTTACAAAAAATGTAATTAAAGTAACAATTTTGAGAAAAAATTGAAGAAATTTAACAGAAATGTTGTTAAAGCGTTGTTTAGTAAATTTCCAAAATTTTGGAATTATCAAAAAATCCTAAACCTGTTTTTAAGAATTTTCAAAAATATTAAATTTTTCATTTTACAAAAATTGTAATTGAAGTAACAATTTTGCTAAAAAAAAATATGAAATTTGCCAGAAATGTTGTTAAAACGTTGTTTAGTAAAATTCCAAAATTTTGGAATTATCAAAAAATCCTAAACATGTTTTTAGGAAATTTCAAAAAGACTCAATTTTTCATTTTACAAAAATTGTAATTGAAGTAACAATTTTGCAAAAAAAATTATGAAATTTGCAAGAAATGTTGTCAAAGCGTTGTTTATTAAATTTCCAAAATTTTGGAATTATCAAAAAATCCTAAAGATGTTTTTAAGAATTTTCAAAAATATTAAATTTTTCATTTAACAAAAATTGTAATTGAAGTAACAATTTTCATAAAAAAAAAAATGAAATTTACCAGAAATGTTGTTAAAGCGTTGTTTAGTAAATTTCCAAAATTTTGAAATTATCAAAAAAACCTAAAGATGTTTTCAAGAAATTTTAAAATTACTCAATTTTTTATTTTACAAAATTTGCAATTGAAGTAACAATTTTGAAAAAAAATTGATAAAATTTGCCAGAAATATTGTTAAAGCGTTGTTTAGTAAATTTCCAAAATTTTGGAATTATCAAAAAATCCTTAAGATGTTTTTAAGAATTTTCAAAAATACTCAAATTTTCATTTTACAAAAATTGTAATTAAAGTAACAATTTTGAAAAAAAAAATGATGAAATTTACCAGAAATGTTGTTAAAAGCGTTGCTTAGTAAATTTTGAAATTATCAAAAAAATCCTAAAGATGTTTTTCGGAATTTTCAAAAATACTCAATTTTTCAATTTACAAAAAATGTAATTAAAGTAACAATTTTGAGAAAAAATTGAAGAAATTTAACAGAAACGTTGTTAAAGCGTTGTTTAGTAAATTTCCAAAATTTTGGAATTATCAAAAAATCCTAAACATGCTTTTAAGAATTTTCAAAAATACTCAATTTTTCATTTTACAAAAATTGTAATAAAAGTAACAAATTTGAATAAAAAATTATAAAATTTTCCAGAAATGTTTTTAAAGCGTTGTTTAGTAAATTTCCAAAATTTTGGAATTATCAAAAAAACCTAAAGATGTTTTTAAGAATTTTCAAAAATACTCAATTTTTCATTTTACAAAAATTGTAATTGAAGTAACAATTTTGCAAAAAAAATTATGAAATTTACCAGAAATGTTGTTAAAGCGTTGTTTAGTAAATTTCCAAAAGTTTGGAATTATCAAAAAATCCTAAAGAAGATTTTATGAATTATCAAAAATAATCAATTTTTCATTTTACAAAAATTGTAATTGAAGTAACAATTTTGAAACAAAAATTATGAAATTTATCAAAAATGTTGTTAAAGCGTTGTTTAGTAAATTTCCAAAATTTTGGAATTATTAAGAGATCCTAAACCTGTTTTTAAAATTTTTCAAAAATACTCAATTTTTCATTTTACAAAAATTGTAATTGTAGTAACAATTTTGAAAAAAAAAATGATGAAATTTACCAGAAATGTTGTTAAAGCGTTGTTTGGTAAATTTCCAAAATTTTGGAATTATCAAAAAATCCTAAACATGCTTCTAGGAATTTTCAAAAATACTCAATTTCATTTTACAAAAATTGTAATAAAAGTAACAATTTTGATGAAAAAATTATGAAATTTACCAGAAATGTTGTTAATGCGTTGTTTAGTAAATATCCAAAATTTTGAAATTATCAAAAAGTCCTAAAGATGTTTTTAAGAATTTTCAAAAATACTCAATTTTTCATTTTACAAAAATTGTAATTGTAGTAACAATTTTGCAAAAAAAATTATGAAATTTGCAAGAAATCTTGTTAAAACGTTGTTTAGTAAATTTCCAAAATTTTGGAATTATCAAAAAATCCTAAACATGTTTTCAAGAATTTTCAATTTCCATTTTACAAAAATTGTAATAAAAGTAACAATTTTGAAAAAAAATTAATGAAATTTACCAGAAATGTTGTTAAAGCGTTGTTTAGTAAATTTCCAAAATTTTGGAATTATCAAAAAATCCTAAACATGTTTTTAGGAATTTTGAAAAATACTCCAATTTTTCAGTTTACAAAAACTGTAATTTTAGTAACAATTTTGAATAAAAAATTATGAAATTTACCAGAAATGTTGTTTAAGCATTGTTTAGTAAATTTCCAAAATTTTGGAATTTTCAAAAAATCCTAAAGATGTTTGTAGGAAATTTCAAAAATACTCAATTTTTAATTTTACAAAAACTGTAATAAAAGTAACAATTTTGACAAAATAATTATAAAATTTATCCAAAATGTTGCTAAAGCGTTGTTTAGTAAATTTCCAAAATTTTGGAATTATCAAAAAAAAACTAAAGATGGTTTTAAGAATTTTCAAAAATACTCAATTTTTCATTTTACAAAAATTGTAATTAAAATAACAATTTTTAAACAAATTTGATAAAATTTACCAGAAATGTTGTTAAAGCGTTGTTTAGTAAATTTCCAAAATTTTGGAATTATCAAAAAATCCTAAAGATGTTTTTAAGAATTTTCAAAAATACTCAATTTTTCATTTTACAAAAATTGTAATAAAAGTAACAATTTCGAATAAAAAATTATGAAACTTACCAGAAATGTTGTTGAAGCGTTGTTTAGTAAATTTACAAAATTTTGGAATTTTCAAAAAATCCTAAAGATGTTTTTAAGAATTTTCAAAAATACTCAATTTTTCAATTTATAAAAATTGTAAAAAAAGTAACAATTTTGAATAAAAAATTATGAAATTTACCAGAAATGTTGTTAAAGCGTTGTTTAGTAAATTTCCAAAACTTTGGAATTATCAAAAAATCCAAAACATGTTTTTAAAAAATTTCAAAAATACTCAATTTTTCATTTAAAAAAAATTGTAATAAAAGTAACAATTTTGAAAAAAAAAATGAAATTTGCAAGAAATGTTGTTAAAGCGTTGTTCAGTAAATTTCCAAAACTTTGGAATTATCAAAAAATCCTAAACCTGTTTTTAAGAATTTTCAAAAATAATAAATTTTTCATTTTACAAAAATTGTAATTGAAGTAACAATTATGAAAAAAAAATTATAAAATTTACCATAAATGTTGTTAAAGCGTTGCTTAGTAAATTTCCAAAATTTTGAAATTATCAAAAAATCCTAAACATGTTTTTAAGAATTTTCAAAAATACTCAATTTTTTCATTTTACAAAAATTGTAATTGAAGTAACAATTTTGAAAAAAAAAATATGAAATTTACCAGAAATGTTGTTAAAGCGTTGTTTAGTAAATTTCCAAAATTTTGGAATTTTCAAAAAATCCTAAAGATGTTTTTAAGAATTTTCAAAAATACTCAATTTTTCATTTTACAAAAATTATAAATAAAGTAACAATTTTGAAAAAAAAAATTATAAAATTTACCAGAAATGTTGTTAAAACGTTGTTTAGTAAATTTCCAAAATTTTGGAATTATCAAAAAATCCTAAAGATGTTTTTAAGAATTTTCAAAAATACTCAATTTTTCATTTTACAAAAATTGTAATAAAAGTAACAATTTTGAAAAAAAATTGACAAAATTTACCAGAAATGTTGTTAAAGCGCTGTTTAGTAAATTTTCAAAATTTTGGAATTATCAAAAAATCCTAAAAACATGCTTTTAGGAATTTTCAAAAATATTAAATTTTTCATTTTACAAAAATTGTAATTGAAGTAACAATTTTGAGAAAAAAAATGATTAAAATTTACCAGAAATGTAGTTAAAGCGTTGTTTAGTAAATTTCCAAAATTTTGGAATTATCAAAAAATCCTAAAGATGTTTTTCGGAATTTTCAAAAATACTCAATTTTTCATTTTACAAAAATTGTAATTGAAGTAACAATTTTGCAAAAAAAAATTATGAAATTTGCAAGAAATGTTGTTAAAGCGTTGTTTAGTATATTTCCAAAATTTTGAAATTATCAAAAAATCCTAAAGATGTTTTTAGGAATTTTCAAAAATACCCAATTTTTCATTTTACAAACATTGTAATAAAAGTAACAATTTTGAATAAAAAACTATGAAATTTACCAGAAATGTTGTTAAAGCGTTGTTTAGTAAATTTCCAAAATTTTGGAACTATCAAAAAATCCGAAAAGTGTTTTTAGGAAATTTCAAAAATACTCAATTTTTCATTTTACAAAAATTGTAAATGTAGTAACAATTTTGAAAAAAAAAATTATAAAATTTACCAGAATGGTTGTTTAAGCGTTGTTTAGTAAATTTCCAAAATTTTGGAATTATCAAAAAATCCTAAACCATGTTTTTAAAAATTTAAAACTGTTGTTGAAGCATAAACATAAAAAGTTCGAGCAATTTTTGATTTATGACCATTTACGGAATAATTCCGTTTTTTTATAGTTGCAGAGCTTACTAAATCCATTTTAACATACTAATAATACAATTTGTATATTTCCTATGTGAATAGCAACATTTTGAATTACTGTACACAAAATTTACTAAGAATTGTTTGAGTGGTTTCTGATTAATAATCATTTACGGAAGAATTCTTCCGTTTTTTGCAGTTTAAGCTTCCTAAACCCATTTTAACGTACCAATATTACAATTTTTATATTTTCCATGTAAATAGCAACATCCGACACTACTTTGTTAAAAAAATTATAAAAATCGTTGCAGTGGTTTTTAATTTATGACCATTTACGGAAGAATTCTTCCGTTTTTTTGCAGTTTGAGCTCCTAAAACCAATTTATAGTATCAATATTACAATTTTTATATTTCCCATGTGAATAGCAACATCCTACACTACTTTGTAGAAAATTTTATAAAAATCGTTCTAGTGGTTTATAATTTATGACCATTTACGGAAGAATTCTTCCGTTTTTTTGCAGTTTGAGCTCCTAAAACCAATTTATAGTATCAATATTACAATTTTTATATTTCCCATGTGAATAGCAACATCCTACACTACTTTGTAGAAAATTTTATAAAAATCGTTCCAGTGGTTTATAATTTATGACCATTTACGGAAGAATTCTTCCGTTTTTTTGCAGTTTGAGCCTACTAAAACCATTTTATCGTAAGCAATTTTTTTAACTCCTATGTAAATAGCTTTAACTATTAAACAAAAAAATTATAAAAATTGTTCAAAAGGTTTTTGATTTATGACGATTTACATAAAAACTTTATCGTAAAAAGTACAGGACTATTTACGTAAAGTTATTTTAGCTTTCAATATGAACAAACAAAATACAATATTGAAAAAATCTTTTGTTATTGGCAATAAAATTCCATCGATTTAAATTGGCCATTCCGGCAGAAAATATAGCAATGACACAGCCTCGATAGTGAGGAGCATAAGAAATGGCAAGCAATATCTCGGATGGGGGGATGGGGAGATGCAAGCAGTTGGAAGTAGGGCGAAATTGGCAAGGGGCTAACATTTCCTTTTTACATTGTTATTGATCCGGAAAGCGAGAATATACACAAACATAATATATCTGAGAGACTTAATTAAAAAGAAATTGTGTGCTTAAAAGCCCAAAATATGACGAAGGGGAAATATAAATTAGTTTGAGTACAATGCTAAAATAAGAGAACAAAATTGATAAATGAAACACTATTGCATCATTGCTAAATTATTATTAACTGATAATCCTTATTAATTGGCATTCTGATAAAATTAATTTTCGACCATCTGCCTAGTTAATTAATAATTTATTCAAATTTAGCTAAAAATAAAATTGCTTACTTTGTAGTTATGTAAAATAGCTAGCACGCGATGATTGTCTCCTTACAATACAACATAGTCACAATATTTAATCACTGTAATCACCACGCACTTATGGCATACGAAACGAATGTTGCAAAAGGCGCGCGCGTACTGAGCTGGATTAAAAATGCGACGGTTCGTTATGGCCATGGCGGTGGTGAGGGAAAACGCGTGTGTATGTGTGGAAGAAGAGGCATGGTAGGGTGACGCATTGATAGGGACCACGTGCGATGGGAGCTTCGCTGCCTTCGCTGGCTTTTTAACCATCCAACGATGTGTATCATATGCACTTATGCTCGACATATCAGTGTAATCATTGGAAAAAGTAGAAAGTAAAGATTTCGAAAGTGAATTATAATTATTATAGTATAATAAGGCAGTAAGGAATAAATGTATTATTGGGTATCGATTATTGGGCAAGAGGACCGTGAAATGTTGATATGTTAACATTTGTAACTTATTAAATCGAAAGAATTATTTTTTTTGTCATACATTTTGATAAAATTTCTTATACAATAGTAAATGATGTTGCAATTCACATAGAAAATATAAAAATCGCAATATTGATACGATAAAATGGTTTTAGTAAGCTTTAACTGCTAAAAATCGAAAGAATTTTTCCGTAAATTAAAAATCTCTCAAATAATTCCTTATAAAGTAGTTCAATATATTGCCATTCATATAAAAAATATAAAAATTGCAATATTGATACGATAAAATGGTTTAAGTAAGCTCAAACTGCATAAAATCGGTAGAATTCTTTAGAAATTGATTATAAAACAAAAACCACTATTTTTATAAAATTGACTTAAAATTATACCGTACACATAATAAAAATTATAAGAACCTCTAACCACTTCTATTCTTTAGAGCAAAACAACTTTTAGCCAAAAATCGCGTTTTTCTCCACCTTTCACGAACCGTCACTGGTTAATTATTTATACAGATAATTATAAACTACAGCCAGACACAAATAGTATGGCCTCTATAATAGGCAACTTAGTATACACAAAAATTATGTTAAATGTGGTTAAACCAATGCCTTTGCCCAGTTTGTACTTTTCTCAACATTTCTGGACGATTTACAATATTATTGTTTTTACGGACTTTAATCAAAAATTTTGTGGGTTTGGAAGCCTTTTCCAAATATTCTTAAATATTCTTACTTAAGTATTTTTCGACATTTTGATATTTTTCAATTTGAAAAAATACAAAAACTTAAAATCAAAATAGATTTTCCAATTATGTATTTGAATTAAATCCAAAATGATACAAAACAATTGGATTTTCCAATAATTTTGTGTTTTTTGGAACTTTAGTTTTAACATTTTTGATTTTTTTTTTTCATAGTTTAAAACTTTTTTAATATTATTGCGCTTTTCGGCCATTTTTCCAATATTTTTCTTTGTTTTCCAAATATTTCTAAACTTTTCACAACATTTTTCAATAATTTTGAGTTTTTTTTTTGGCATTTTTAAACTTTTTTATTTTTCAATTTGTAAAAAATACAAAAATATACACAAAAAAATTGATTTTCCAATAATTTACTATTTTTAGACTTTTTTATATTTTAAAATTAAAAAAAAAATCAAAAATATATTTTTTTTAGAATTTTTAAGAAAAATTTTGAACTTCTTTAAACGTTTTTGTGTGGTTTAAATATTTTTTGGATGTGCCTCAATATTTCTGAACTTTTTTTCCAATATTTTTGGACCTTAGTCGACATTTCTAAACGTTCCTCTATATTTTTGTTATTTTTTTTTTATTATCTTATGATATTTTTTTGGATTTTTTTAAATATTTTTGGACTTTTTACATTTTAACTTTTTTTAGTGTAGAAAAAAATGTCAAAAAAGTATAAAAACATTGAAAATTTTTCAGAAATGTTAAGGAAGGTCCAAAACAATGTTTGAAAAAATTTAAAAATTTAAAAAAATACACAAAAACATTGAAAAAATTCCAAAAATGTTGAAAAAGGGTTAAAAAGACAAACTATCTTATTTTGTATATTTTTGAATATTTTTTAAATTCAAAAATATAAAAAAGTGCAAAAATACTAATAAAAAGTTGAAACAATTGGGAAAAACCATTTTTTTTGTTCAAAAGTACAAAAAAAAGTTGAAGCAAAAATAAAAAAATATTGAAAAAAGTCCAAAAATATTGGAAAAAAAAGTAAAAAATACACAAAAAAACTTTCTGTTTCTCAACATTTCTGGATTTATTTCAATACTTTTATGATTTTTGGATCCCCTTTTCTTTATTTTCGGACAAAATTTCCTAACTCTTTTTCGATACTTTTTTCATTATTTTTGGAGTTTTTTAACTTCTGTTCTGGCATTTTTTAAATTTTCAATAATTCTGGACTTTGTTTAGACTTTTTCAATTTTGTTTTAACTTTTCTCTATATTTTGTTGTTTTTGAGCTTTTTTCTGAATAATTTTGGACCTGTTTCAATATTTTGATTTTTTTTTTCAACATCTTTGGACCATTTTGTTTTTTTTTTTGGACTATTTTTGTGTTTGTTGGGCTATTTTTAAATATTTTGTTTGGATTTTTTACATTTTAACTTTTTTAGTCTAGAAATGTCGAAAAAGTCCAAAAGTATTAAAAAAAATCCAGAAATGTTAAGGTCCAAACAAAATAAAAAAAAAAAGTTAAAAAAAACACAAAAACATTGAAAAAGTTTTAAAATGTTGAAAAATATTTAAAAAAAAATTTTTGTATTTTTTAAAATTCAAAAATATTTAAAAAAATGGCAAAAAAAGTGAAAATAGCAAAATAAAATATAAAACTCAAAAATATTGATAAAACGTAAAAAAAAAAACATCCAAAAGTACTAAAAAAAGCTAAAACTAAAATAAAAAATATTAGAAAAGGTCCAAAAACAATAAAAAAAAGTCCAAAAATATTGAAAAAGTCTAAAAACACACAAACATTATATTCTTAATATTTTTATGAATTTCTTTATCAACATTTTTGGAAAATTAAAAACAACAACTTTTCTTAACCTTTTTTCAATATTTTTGGCCGTTTTCTCATAAAATTTAGATTTTTTTTAAAACTTTTTTTTGGCATTTTTAAACTTTTTTAAATACAAAATAACACAAAAAAATTTTGCACTATCTTTGTGGTTTTTTGAACTTTGTTTCAACATTTTCAATTTTTTTTTTAATGTCTAGACTTTTTTTCAATATTTTTGTACTTTTCTTAACATCTCTGAACGATTTTCAATATTATTGTGTTTTCGGACTTTTTCCAATATTTTTTTTTTTTTTTTAATTTCAACATTTTAAAACTTTTTCCCAATATTTTTGTGTTTTGGATCACTTTTCCAATAATTTTGAGTTTTCTACAACTTTTTATAACATTTTTAAACTTTTTATAATTGAAAAAATCAGTCTAACATTTTTTTTTCACTATTTTTAGTTTTTTTTTTCTACATCTCTAAACTTAATATTTCTAGACTTCTTTTCAGAAATCTTTTTCAATTTTTAAATTAACTTTCTTAGTAATTTTGTGTTTTTTGACGTTTTTTTTTTAATGTTTTTTGTAAATATCAAAGTTTTTTCAATATTTTTCAATATTTGTTATTTTTTTAACTTTTTTTATACTTTTAAAATTAAAAAAAAAAATCAATCATTTAAAAAAAACTAAGAGCAATCCAAAATATTGAAAAAAAAGCCGAAAAAAGCACAAAAATATTGAAATAAATCCAAAAATTTCACAAGTATTAGAAAAAAAGACCAGAAATGTTAAAAAAAAAACTTTAAAGAAGTAAAAAAAACACATTAAAACATTAAAAAATATAGAAAAAAAAAAGCAAAAAACACATTATTGAATACTTAACTAAATTTTTTTAAAAACAAAAATTAAACCAATATCGAAAAACAACGTTAAAATTATAAAAATTTAAAGTCCTAAAAATATTGAAAATAATCCAAAAATGTTTAATTTTACTGGACGTTTCTTAATTATTTTTTTTTACAATAATTTGGACTATTCTTATTTTGTTTTATTGGATTTGTTCAATACTTTTGGACCTTTTTTTAGTATTTATGCATTTTTAAATTTAAATGAAAAAAAAAAGATTTTGTTCAATCATTTTGACGTTTTTTAATATTTTTTGTAATTATGTATTAGTTTCTTTTTTTCCAATATTTTTCGAGGTTTTCAATAATTTTGTGATCTTTTAAATTTTTTTCAATATTTTTATATTTTTAATTTAAAAAAAAATGCAAAACTTTTTTTTTCAAAAATTTATAAAAAATCTAAAAATATTGAGAAAAAGCTCCAAAAAACTAAAAGTAATGAAATAAATCCTAAAATGTGAAAAAAAAAATCTAAAAATATTGAAAAAAAGTCTAGAAAATTTTGAAACATTCATTGTTTTTTAGATTTTTTTTAGAAAAAAGTTATCAAAAACAAAAATTATTGATTAAAAGTCCAGAAATGGAGAAAAAACATTTAAAATAACCCAAAAATGTTAAAAAATATTAAAAAATCGAAAAATACATCAACAAAAGTTAAAAAAATTTTGGACTGTTTTTGTGTTTTTTGGACTATTTTTTAATATTTTGTTTGGATTTTTTACATTTTAACTTTTTTTTAGTCCAGAAGTGTCGAAAAAAGTACAAAAGTATTGAAAAACTTCCAGAAATGTTAAGGTCCAGACAAAATTTAAAAAAAAAAAAACACAAAAACATTGAAAAGGTTTTAAAACGTTGAAACAATAAAAAAACACATTTTTTGTATTTTTTAAATTCAAAAATATTTAAAAAAAAATGCAAAAAAAAGTAAAAATAGCAAAAAAAAATTAAAAAAATAAAGCTCAAAAATATTGATAAAACTTAAAAAAAAAACACAAAAGTCCAAAAGTACTAAAAAAAGTTAAAACTAAAATAAAAAAAATATTAGAAAAGGTCCAAAAACAATAAAAAAAAGTCCAAAAATATTAAAAAAGTCTAAAAACACACAAACATTAAAAAGTAAAATAAAACACAAAATTATTGGAAAAATCCATTTTTTTTTAATATTTTTTGAATACTCAACATTTCTAGATTTATTCTTAATATTTTTATAAATTTCTTTATCAACATTTTTGGAAAATTAAAAACAACAACTTTTATCAACCTTTTTTCAATATTTTTGGCCTTTTTCTCATTAAATATAATTTTTAACTTTTGTTTTGGCATTTATAAACTTTTTTATATTTTTAATTAAATACAAAATGACACAAAAAAATTTACACTATCTTTGTGGTTTTTTTGAACTTTGTTTCAACATTTTCAATTTTTTTTAATGTCTTTAGACTTTTTTCAATATTATTGTACTTTTCTTAACATCTCTGAACGATTTTCAATATTATTGTGTTTTCGGACTTTTTCCAATTTTTTTTTTTTTCAATTTCAACATTTTAAAACTTTTTCCCAATATTTTTGTGTTTTGGGTCACTTTTCCAATAATTTTGAGTTTTCTACAACTTTTTATAACATTTTTAAACTTTTTATAATTGAAAAAATCAGTCTAACATTTTCTTTTCACTATTTTTAGTTTTTTTTTTTCTACATCTCTAAACTTAATATTTCTAGACTTCTTTTCAGAAATCTTTTTCAATTTTTTAGTAATTTTGTGTTTTTTGACGTTTTTTTTTAATGTTTTTTGTAATTATCAAAGTTTTTTTCAATATTTTTCAATATTTGTTATTTTTTTAACTTTTTTTCAACATTTTTGAATTTTTTTATTTTTTATAATTAAAAAAAAAATTTAATCATTTAAAAAAAAAACTAAGAGTAATCCAAAATATTGAAAAAAAATTCGGAAAAAACACAAAAATATTGAAATAAATCCAAAACTTTCACAAGTATTAGAAAAAAAGACCAGAAATGTTTAAAAAAAAACATTGAAGAAGTAAAAAAAACACATTAAAACATTAAAAAATATAGAAAAAAAAAAGCAAAAAACACATTATTGAATACTTAACTAAATTTTTTTCAAAAACAAAAATTAAACAAATATCGAAAAACAAATGTGAAAATTATAAAAACTTAAAGTCCTAAAAATATTGAAAATAATCCAAAAATGTTTAATTTTCCTGGACGTTTCTTAATATTTTTTTACAATAATGGACTATTCTTATTTTGTTTTATTGGATTTGTTCAATACTTTTGGACCTTTTTTTAGTATTTCATTTTTAAATTTAAATGAAAAAAAAAAAAGATTTTGTTCAATCATTTTGACGTTTTTTAATATTTTTTGTAATTATGTATTAGTTTCTTTTTTTCCAATATTTTTCGAGGTTTTCAATAATTTTGTGATCTTTTAAATTTTTTTCAATATTTTTATATTTTTAATTAAAAAAAAATGCAAAACTTTTTTTTTCAATAATTTATAAAAAATCTAAAAATATTGAGAAAAAGCTCCAAAAAACCAAAAGTAATGAAATAAATCCAAAAATGTGAAAAAAAAATTTAAAAATATTGAAAAAAAGTCTACCAAATTTTGAAACATTCATTGTTTTTTAGATTTTTTTTTGAAAAAAGTTATCAAAAACAAAAATTATTGATTAAAAGTCCAGAAATGGAGAAAAAACATTTAAAATAATCCAAAAATGTTAAAAAATATTAAAAAATCGAAAAATACATCAATAAAAGTTACAAAAATTTTATGACTATTTTTGTGTTTTTTGGACTATTTTTTAATATTTTGTTTGGATTTTTTACATTTTAACTTTTTTTTAGTCCAGAAGTGTCGAAAAAAGTACAAAAGTATTGAAAAACTTCCAGAAATGTTAAGGTCCAGACAAAATTTAAAAAAAAAAAAAAAAAACACAAAAACATTGAAAAGGTTTTAAAACGTTGAAACAACAAAAAAACACATTTTTTGTATTTTTTAAATTCAAAAATATAAAAAAAAAAATATTGATAAAACTTAAAAAAAAAACACAAAAGTCCAAAAGTACTAAAAAAAGTTAAAACTAAAATAAAAAAAATATTAGAAAAGATCCAAAAACAATTTAAAAAAAGTCCAAAAATATTGAAAGAGTCTAAAAACACACAAACATTAAAAAGTAAAATAAAACACAAAACTATTGGAAAAATCCATTTTTTTTTAAATTCTCAACATTTCTAGATTTATTCTTAATATTTTTATAAATTTCTTTATCAACATTTTTGGAAAACCAAAAACAACAACTTTTCTCAACCTTTTTTCAATATTTTTGGCCTTTTTCTCATTAAATTTAATTTTAATTTTTAACTTTTGTTTTGGCATTTATAAACTTTTTTATATTTTTAATTAAATATAAAATGACACAAAAAAAATTTACACTATCTTTGTGGTTTTTTGAACTTTGTTTCAACATTTTCAATTTTTTTTTAATGTCTTTAGACTTTTTTCAATAATGTTGTACTTTTCTTAACATCTCTGAACGATTTTCAATATTATTGTGCTTTCGGACTTTTTTCAATTTTTTTTTTTTTTTTTTAAACTTTTTCCCAATATTTTTGTGTTTTGGGTCATTTTTCCAATAATTTTGAGTTTTCTACAACTTTTTTATAACATTTTTAAACTTTTTATAATTGAAAAAATCAGTCTAACAATTTTTTTTCACTATTTTTAGTTTTTTTTTCTACTATCACTAGACTTAATATTTCTAGACTTCTTTTCAGAAATCTTTTTCAATTTTTAAATTAACTTTTTTAGTAATTTTGTGTTTTTTTAATGTTTTTTTTGTAATTATCAAAGTTTTTTTCAATATTTGTTATTTTTTTAACTTTTTTTTCAACATTTTTAAATTTTTTTATTTTTTAAAATTAAAAAAAAAAACAAAAAAATTTAATCATTTAAAAAAAACTAAGAGTAATCCAAAATATTGAAAAAAAAGCCGAAAAAAGCACAAAAATATTGAAATAAATCCAAAAATTTCACAAGTATTAGAAAAAAGGACCAGAAATGTTAAAAAAAAAACATTGAAGATGTACAAAAAACGCATTAAAACATTAAAAAATATAGAAAAAAAAGCAAAAAACACATTATTGAATACTTAACAAATTTTTTTTCAAAAGCAAAAATTAAACAAATATCGAAAAACAAATGTGAAAATTATAAAAATTTAAAGTCCTAAAAATATTGAAAATAATCCAAAAATGTTTAATTTTCCTGGACGTTTCTTAATATTTTTTTATTTTTTACAATAATTTGGACTATTCATATTTTGTTTTTTTGGATTTTTTCAATACTTTTGGACCTTTTTAACTTTTTTTAGTATTTATGCATTTTTAAATTTAAAAAAATTAAAAAAAAATGATTTTTTTCAATCATTTTGACGTTTTTTAATATTTTTTGTAATTATGTATTAGTTTCTTTTTTTCCAATATTTTTCGAGGTTTTCAATAATTTTGTGATCTTTTAAATTTTTTTCAATATTTTTATATTTTTAATTTAAAAAAAATGCAAAACTTTTTTTTTTTTCAATAATTTATAAAAAATCTAAAAATATTGAGAAAAAGCTCCAAAAAACCAAAAGTAATGAAATAAATCCAAAAATGTGAAAAAAAAAATCTAAAAATATTGAAAAAAGTCTAGAAAATTTGTTAACATTGAAACATTCATAGTTTTTTAGATTTTTTTTATAATTTTAAAATAAAAAAAAAAATCAAATTCAAAAATATAAAAAAAAGTTATCAAATACAGAAATTATTGATTAAAAGTCCAGAAATGGAGAAAAAACATTTAAAATAATCCAAAAATGTTAAAAAATTATAAAAAAATCGAAAAATACTTTAACAAAAGTTAAAAAATCCATTTTTTTGTATTTTTGTATAATTTTCAAAATTCAAAAATATAAAAAGTTCAAAGATACTAAAAAAAGTTGAAAATTATTAAAAAAAAACTGTAAAATATTGTAAAAAGTCCAAAAATATTTTAAAAAAACAAAAACATTGAAGATAAACTAAAAAAAAGTTAAAAAAAGGTCAGAAATATTGAAAAAAGTCCAGATATGTTCAAAAAAGTAATTAAAAAAAAAATGAAAAACATTGAAAAAAAAAATTCAAAAATATTAAAAAGGCCCCAAAACACACAAAAATATTGAAAAAAAAAACTAGAAATGTTGAGATAAGTCCAAAAATATTGAAGAAACAAAAAAAAATTGAAAAAAACAATTATTTTGAATATATGTAATTCAAAAATAAATTTAAAAAAATTAAAAAAAAAAACAAAATAAATATTTAAAAATATTTAAAAGTCTAAAGTGCAGAAATGTTGAGAAGTCTAAAAATATTGAAAAAAAAAAAGTTGAAAAATGTATAAAAATATTGAAAAAAAAAATCTAAAAACACAAAATTATTGAAAAAAATCTAATGGTTTTTGTATACTTTTGGTACTCAAAAATAAAAAAGTCCAAAAATAATACTAAAAAAAATAAAAAAAAATAAAAAAAAATAAAAAAGTATAAAAACACACAAAAATTATGTTTATATTGAAAAAAAAATCCAAAAGCAATAAAAAAAATTTAAAAAAAATTGCTGGCATATTTAAAGGTTAATTTCGCTGCGACCCATTTATCATGAAAAAGGCATTACTAAAAAAATTAAAAAATTCCACCTTTCAATTTGTAGCGAGCTTATTTACTGACCAATTTTAGGGAAAAAAAACTAACAACTTGCACTGTGTTGTATGCTCAAAAATATTGTAATAACACAAAAATCCAAAAATACAAAAAAGTATAAAAATATTAAAAAGGTCAAAAAATAT
This sequence comes from Tachinus rufipes, assembly GCA_963932245.1. Taxonomy (NCBI): domain Eukaryota; kingdom Metazoa; phylum Arthropoda; class Insecta; order Coleoptera; family Staphylinidae; genus Tachinus; species Tachinus rufipes. The sequence goes on along the minus strand of OZ010746.1, from coordinate 105,316,415 downwards.
AAAAAAAAATAAAATTCGCAACAACAAAAAAAGATCCAAACATGTTGGAAAAGGTAAAAAACATCCAAAAATAATAGGAAAGTCTGTAACTATAAAATATTAATAAAAATCCATAAGCTCAATTTGACTCAAACTTATTTTAATCAATATCCAAAAACTTAATAAACAACTTAAAACTCCCTATGGTACTTTGCCATTTAATAAAATTTGATAAATTATTCTGGCTCGTTTATTAAACTGAATAACACATCCGACCCTACATTAATTTTACGAATGTGAATTAATTAAAGACATGAATCAAATTTGAATTTTTTTTTCTATCGATCGTACATGACCCAGACTTATTAAGCGGGTCGAAGGTTATTCTTCTAATTAGACTACCTAATTAGCAACGTGTCTATTATTTTTTCTTGCATAATTTATAATTGCGTTTGCCTAAAACAGCCGCCTAACACGAAATTATTAAATTAAATTAAATTAAATAATAATAATAATGGCAGAGTGTGCGCGTGTTCTTTCGGGCTCGTGATGAGCCGGCGGCCTTTATTAATAATTCACGAGAAGACCCGGAGGATTTTATTATTATTATTTTTAGCCGTAGCGCGAATCGAAAGTAATCCGAATATTTAATTAAAGTATTATGATAATTAATTGATTTAGAAAAAAGCAAACATTATTTTATAATAGTAACCAAATTTATTATTATACAAAGGGCATTTACGAACATTCCTTGGTTTATTTATGTGTGCAGTCTGGAAGGAGCGAACATCATCCGCAGATGTCAAGAGCAGTTGCAGATTCTTATTTTTCGGTGCACCGCACATCTGCCTGCATTATAATACCTTTTGCGAGGTAGGCCAGGTATTTATCAGAAAGGAATCCAAACGTAATATAAAAGAGAAAACGCAACAAAAACATTTTTATTGTTGTTGCAACTCTTAATATCGAGATCACTAATCTGGTGAAATGGGGAGTGACTATATCAGATGACAATTTATAATGCGATTTTATATCATATATAAGAATTATAAGCAAATTCAATACGTCGATTTGGTTTTGATAGAAATAAGATTAAATTAAATTACAATATACCATTTTTTGAGTTTGTTAATTTTTGATTAAATATTGAATTCAAAACAAATTAAATCATTATGAATGAGTAATTAACTATTTAAAATCCTTATAATTTTCCCTGTTTAGTTCACCTCGGTTGCTCCTAAACAAAATATAAAACTCAATGCATCTTAATTGCAACATTATAAAGGTGTAATTAATTTGCGTATCCAGACAATAATGTTATGCATGTTCTCGTTCACATTGCGATTTGCTCATCCTCGGAAGAGAAGAAGACTTTCACCTCTCGACTTGGTGAAATTTACCAACGAATACATAAATAAAAAATAAAACATACATTTCGAGTAAAAATATCAAGATAAGGAAACAGATTTTATATTAACTTTGACCTAAATTGTAGGCGGATTTAAATTTATTACAAGTTTTTAATTTGTGCTTCTAATTTCACTGCAGTGAATTTTCACTTGATTAATGTGCATGGCATACAGTCTAAGCTTCTATCTAATTATACACCGACTATTATTAGCAAATATTAGCAGGAAAATCTATTCCCGTCTCCTGAACACAGGTGTAAACTAAATTAAACTTGTTTTTATTTATTTCATTTGTACTTTGTATTAATACATTATTGATACTATTCTCTAAATCATTAGAAAACTTTATAACGATGGATTACTAAATAAGTAAACTTCCTGATAGTTTTCGGAATTAATTCCTAGTAAGTCAATTGTATATTTAGAACGTCCTCCAGGAATTAGATTTGCGCCATCTTTTTATTATTTTTCCTTGGATCAGTTCAGTGTTTCAGAAAACGGTGTTCCAGGAATATTTTATTTATGTATTGGATAAAGTGAACTAGTGCACGAAATGTGCGCATTAATATACTTATCGGAAATAAGTTGTTGAGGATTTATTACTATTTCTGCGGTAAAATTATACAAAAACAAACTTTAATTAAAAAATAAGAAAATTAAATTAACTCAAAAATAGTACATTGGAATTTTATCTAATTTAGTACTAACATAGATTAGTACTATTACTACCAATTGTAAAATATTTATAAGAACTCGTACGCTCAATTTGACTCAAACTTATTTTAATCAATATTTAAATACAAAAAATTAATTACCAACTCAAATTCCATAACTCAAAAATGATACATTGCAATTTTGTGTAAATTGGTACTAATACATCTTAGTACCATTAGTACCAACTGTAAAAAAATTATAAAAATCCATACCCTCAGTTTGACTCAAACTTATTTTGATCAATATTTAAATACAAAAAATTAACTACCAACTCAAAAATCCATAACTCAAAAATGATACATTGCAATTTTATGTAGTTTAGTACTAACATAGCTTAGTACCATGAGTACCAATTGTCAAATATTTATAAAAAATCATCGCCCAATTTGGCTCAAACTCTTTATTTCCAAAAAAAATTATAAAAAACTCAAAAATAATACATTGCAACTTTATGTAATTTAGTACTAACATAGCTTAGTACCATCAGTACCAACTGTAAAATATTTATAAAAATCCATACGCTCAATTTAGCTCAAAGTCAATATTTAAATACAAAAAATTAATAAAAAAACTCAAAACTCCATAGCTAAAAAACTTTACATTGCAATTTGATGTAATTTGGTACTAACATAGTTTAGTACCATTAGTACCACCTGTAAAATATTTATAAAAATCCATGCGATCAATTTGACTCAAACTCAAAATTTAAATTCAATTATTTAATAAAAAACTAAGAACTCCATAACTCAAAAATGGTACATTGCAATTGTATGTAGTTTGGTACTAACATAGCTTAGTACCATTAGTACCAATTGTAAAATATTTATAAAAATCCATACGCTCAAATTGACTAAACTTATTTTAATCAATATTTAAACACAAAAAATTGATTATTAACTCAAAACTACATAACTCAAAAACGGTACATTGAAATTTGATGTAGTTTGGTACTAACATAGCTTAGTACCATGCGTACCAATTGTAAAATATTTATAAAAACCCATACGCTCAATTTGACTCAAACTTATTTTAATCAATATTTAAATACAAAAAATTAACTACCAACTCAAAAATCCATAACTCAAAAATGATACATTGCAATTTTATGTAGTTTAGTACTAACATAGCTTAGTACCATGCGTACCAATTGTGAAAAATTTATAAAAATCCATACGCTCAATTTGGCTCAAACTTATTTTAATCAATATTTAAATACAAAAAATTGATTACCAACTCAAAACTCCATAACTCAAAAATGGTACATTGCAATTTTATGTAGTTTAGTACTAACATAGCTTAGTACCATTAGTATCAATTGTGAAATATTTATAAAATTCCATACGCTCAATTTGACTCAAACTTATTTTAATCAATGTTTAAATACAAAAAAGTTATTATCAATTCAAAACTCCATAACTCAAAAATAGTACATTGCAATTTTATGTAGTTTAGTACTAACATAGCTAAGTACCATGAGTACCAATTGTAAAACATATATAAAAATCCATACGCTCAATTTGGCTCAAACTCATTATTTCCAAAAAAAATATATAAAAAACTTAAAACTCCATAACTCAAAAATGGTACATTGAAATTTTATGTAATTTGGTACCAACATAGCTTAGTACCATTAGTACCAACTGCAAGAAAATTATAAAAATGCATACGCTCAATTTAACTCAAACTCATTATTTAAATCGAAAAAAATTATAAAAAACTCAAAACTCTATAGCTCAAAAACTTTCCATTGCAATTTGATGTAATTTGGTACTAACATAGTTTAGTATCATTAGTACCACCTGTAAAAAATATTTATAAAAATCCATGCGATCAATTTGACACAAACTCAAAATTTAAATGCAAAATATTAATAAAAAACTTAAAACTCCATAACTCAAAAATGGTCTATTGCAATTTTATACAGCTGAGTACTAACATACATTAGTACCATTAATACTAACTGTAAAATATTTATAAAAATCCATACGCTCAATTTGTCTTAAACTCATTACTTAAATCCAAAAAATTAATAAAAAACTCAAAACTCCATAACTCAAGAATGGTGCATTGCAATTTTATGCAATTTGGTACTAACATAACGTAGTACCATTAGTACCAATTGTGAAATAATTATAAAAACCCATACGCTCAATTTTACTCAAACTTATTTTAATCAATATTTAAACACAAAAAATTGATTATTAACTCAAAACAACATAACTCAAAAATGGTACATTGAAATTTTATGTAGTTTGGTACCAACATAGCTTAGTACCATTAGTACCAACTGTAAAAAAAATTATAAAAATGCATACGCTTAATTTGGCTCACTCATTATTTAAATCAAAAAAAATTATAAAAAACTCAAAACTCCATAGCTCAAAAACTTAACATTGCAATTTGATGTAATTTGGTACTAACATAGTTTAGTACCATTAGTACCACCTGTAAAAATTTATAAAAATCCATGCGATCAATTTGACTCAAACACAAAATTTAAATTCAATTATTTAATAAAAAACTAAGAACTCCATAACTCAAAACTGGTACATTGCAATTGTATGTAGTTTGGTACTAACATAACGTAGTACCATTAGTACCAATTGTAAAATAATTATAAAAATCCATACGCTCAATTTTACTCAAACTTATTTTAATCAATATTTAAACACAAAAAATTGATTATTAACTCAAAACTACATAACTCAAAAATGATACATTGTAATTTTATGCAATTTGATACTAAAATAGCTTAGTACCATTAGTACCAACTGTAAAATATTTATAAAAATCCATACGCTCAATTTGACTCAAACTTATTATTTAAATTTAATTTTTTTTATAGAAAACTCAAAACTACATAACTCAAAAATGGTACATTGTAATTTTATGTAATTTGGTACTAACATAGCTCAGTACCATTAGTACCAACTGTAAAATATTTATAAAAATCCATAAGCTCAATTTGACTCAAACTCATTTTTTAATTTAAAAAAATAATAAAAAAAACTCCATAACTCAAAAATGATACATTGCAATTTTATGCAATTTAGTACTAACATAGCGTAGTACCGTTAATACCAATTGTAAAATATTTATAAAAATCCATACGCGCAATTTGACTCAAACTTATTTTTTAAATCCAAAAAATTAATTAAAAACTCAAAACACCATAACTCAAAAATGGTACATTGCAATTTGATGCAATTTGGTACTAACATAGCGTAGTACCATTAGTACCAATTGGAAAATAATTATAAAAATCCATACGCTCAATTTTATTCAAACTTATTTTTTAAATCTAAAAAAATTAATAAAAAAACTCAAAACTCCATAACTCAAAACTGGTACATTGCAATTTTATGTAATTTGGTACTAACATAGCGTAGTACCATTAGTACCAATTGTAAAATAATTATAAAAATCCATACGCTCAATTTGACTCAAACTTATTTTTTAAATCAAAAAAATTTATTAAAAAACTCAAAACTCCTTAACTCAAAAATGGTACATTGCAATGTTATGTATATTGGTACTAACATAGCGTAGTACCATTAGTACATATTTTGAAATATATATAAAAATCCATACACTCAATTTGACTCAAACTTATTTTAATCAATATTTAAATTCAAAAATTTGATTAATAACTAAAAAATGGTGCATAGCAATTTTATAAAATTTGGTACTAACATAGCGTAGTACCATTAGTACCAACTGTAAAATATTTATAAAAATCCATAAGCTCAATTTGACTCAAACTCATTTTTTAATTAAAAAAATTAATAAAAAAACTCAAAACCACATAACTCAAAAATTATACATTGCAATTTTATGCAATTTGGTACTAACATAGCGTAGTACCGTTAGTACCAATTGTAAAATATTTTTTAAAACCCAAGCGCTCAATTTGACTCAAACTTATTTTTTAAATCCAAAAAATTAAATAAAAACTCAAAACACCATAACTCAAAAATGGTACATTGCAATTTTATGTAATTTTGTACTAACATAGCTTAGTACCATTAGTACCAGATGTAAAATATTTATAAAAATCCATACGCTCAATTTGACACAAACTCATTATTTAAATCAAAAAAATTAATAAACAACTCAAAACTCAATAACTCAAAAATGATACATTGCAATTTTATGTAGTTTAGTACTAACATAGCTTAGTACATTTAGTACCAATTTTAAAATATTGATAAAAATCCATACGCTCAATTTGACTCAAACTTATTTTTTAAATCTAAAAAAATTAATAAAAAAACTCAAAACTACAAACTCAAAAATGGTACATTGCAATTTTATGTAATTTGGTACTAACATAGCGTAGTACCATTAGTACCAATTTTGAAATATTTATAAAAATCCAAACGCTCAATTTGACTCAAACTCAATTTTTAAAGCCAAAAAATTAATAAAAAAACTCAAAACTCCATAACTCAAATATGGTACATTGCAATTTTATGCAATTTGGTACTAACATAGCGTAGTACCATTAGTACCAATTGTGAAATATTTATAAAAATCCATAAGCTCAATTTGACTCAAACTTATTTTTTAATTAAAAAAATTAATAAAAAACTCAAAACTGCATAACTCAAAAATTAAAACTTTTTAAAATTTTCTACTAGCATACTTTAGTACCATTAGTACCAATTGTGCACTATTTATAAAATCCATACGCTCAATTTGACTCAAACTTATTATTTAAATCCAAAAAATTTATCAAAAACTCAAAACTCCATAACTCAAAAACGGTACATTGCAATTTTATATAATTTGGTACTAACATATCTTCGTACCACTAGTACCAACTGTGAAGTATTTATAAAAATCCATACGCTCAATTCAACTCAAACTTATTAATTAAAAACAAAAAATTAATTAACAGCTCAAAACTCAATAACTCAAAAATGGTGCATTGCAATTTTATGTAGTTTAGTAGTGACATAGTTTAGTACCACTAGTACCAACTGTGAAATAATTATAAAATTCCATACGCTCAATTTGACTCAAACTCATTTCAATCAATATTTGAATACAAAACAACGAATAAACAACTCAAAACTCAATAACGGTACATTGCAATTTTATGTAGTTTGGTACTAACATAGCTTAGTACCATTAGTACCAACTGTAAAATATTTATGAAAATCCATACACTCAATTTGAGCCAAACTCATTATTTAAATCAAAAAAAAAACTATAAAAAACTCAAAAATGGTACATTACAATTTCATGTAATTTGGTACTAGCATACTTTAGTACCATTAGTACCAACTGTGAAATATTTATTTTATTTCAATCATTATTTGAAAAATCGATTGACCCGGCCCTGACTTATTTCATATTGAGTCATGAATTAAAAAATATTTATAACACATTCAATCAATATTTAGTTACACGCATCGAACATTATTTTAAAGTAACCATTTCGCAAAACCAGTAGCAATAACGCATAACTAGTTTCCTTTATATGAAGGTCACAACAAGCGCATAGATAAAAACAATCCAATTAAATGATCAGACAATTACACCACCGATTAACAATAGGAACGTAGCGTGAAACAATGGATCTGCAATTAAAAATTTTACCTTGAGAAGTGTGAGGATCTTCTGTGACAGATCGTAGTCAAAATTGGAATACTTGGAATTAGACATGTCGTATATAAAGACAATGCCGGATCGTTGTGTCACTGGATTCTGAAGAGCAGCGTCTAGCTGATAAACAACTCCTTGGAGGGTGGTCTGATGGGTGCTTATCGACGGTATGTGCTTATGTGCTGTGAAGACGGCGATTGCGGCCTCACCAAGGTCACGTTTAGGCTGTAAGAAAATAATTTGATTATTAAAAAATCGTTCAAATCATATTTGAATAATAAAGTTACATTGATGATAAGCGGACTGATAATTTAATCATGTAATAAAAGAAGCAGATTGCTGATAACATTTTAGTGTCATGGTAAATTAATATTGATTTATGCTAATTCAATTTTAATAACAAAATTAGTTTGTGAAGCAAAATATTTGTATACAGAGTGATTGATAATTACTTCATTGTATTTGGCAACATTGTGAGCAATTAATCTGCTAAATTGATAAAAATCGCTCAACATGTTTTTGTTTTATAAGCGATTATGCAAGAATTCTTCCGTTTTTTTACTTAAAAAGTTAACAAATATGATTTTATTGAGCTAATATTGTGACTTTTATAATTTCATTATAGTTGGCAACATCTTGAACAATTAACCTGCAAATTTGATAAAAATCGCTGAACTAGTTTTTGTTTTATGACCGATAATGCAATAAATCTTCCGTTTTTGCACTTAAAAAATAACAAAAACCGATTTCTTAAACTAATACTATGACTTTTATAGCTTCACTGTATTTGGCAACTTCTTAGACTATTAACCTGAAAATTTCATAAAAATCGCTCAACTTGTTTTTGTTTTATAAGCGATTAAGCAAAAATTCTTCCGTTTTTACTCTTAAAAAGTAAACAAAAACAATTTTATCAAACTAATTTTGTGACTTTTATTACTCCATTCTATTTAGCAACATATTAGGGTATTAACCTGCAAATTTAATAAAAATCGCTTAACTAGTTTTTGTTTTATAAGCGATTATGCAAGAATTTTTCCGTTTTTACTCTTAAAAAGTAAACAAAAACAATTTTATCAAACCAATATTGTGACTTTTATTGGTCCATTTTATTTGGCAACATCTTAGACTATTAACCTGCAAATTTGATAAAAATCGCTCAACTAGTTTTTGTTTTATAAGCGATTTTGCAAGAATTCTTCCGTTTTTACACTTAAAAAGTAAACAAAAACAATTTTATCAAACTAATATTGTGCTTTTTATTACTCCATTTTATTTGGCAACATATTAGGCTATTAACCTGCAAATTTAATAAAAATCGCTCAACTAGTTTTTGTTTTATAAGCGATTATGCTAAAATTTTTCCGTTTTTACTCTTAAAAAGTAAACAAAAACAATTTTATCAAACTAATATTGTGACTTTTATTACTCCATTTTATTTGGCAACATCTTAGACTATTAACCTAAAAATTTGATCAAAATCGCTTAACTAGTTTTTATTTTATAAGCGATTATGCAACAATTTTTCCGATTTTACTCTTAAAAAGTTAATAAAAACAATTTTATTAAACTAATATTGTGACTTTTATTGGTCCATTTTATTTGGCAACATCTTAGGCTATTAACCTGCAAATTTGATCAAAATCGCTCAACTAATTTTTGTTTTATAAGCGATTATGCAAGAATTCTTCCGTTTTTACACTTAAAAAGTTAATAAAAATGATTTTATTGCACTAATACTGTGACCTTTATAATTTCATTATAGTTGGCAACATCTTGCGCAATTAACCTGCAAATTTAATAAAAATCGCTCAACCCGTTTATGTTTTATAAGCGATTTTGCAAGAAATCTTCCGTTTTTACACTCAAAAAGTTAACAAAAACAATTTTATAAAATTAAAATTAAAACTTTTATAACTCCATTATATTCTACAAAATCTTGAGCAACTATCCTGCAAATTTGATCAAAATTGTTCAATTTGTTTTTGTTTTATAACCAATTACAGTTGAAGTAGCTTTCTACAGACATCCGAATATCTGTAGTTAAGATTGATTTTTTTTTTAATTAAATGGTTTGTGGAATTAATTAAACTTTTAAAATATATAAAGAGCATTTTTAAATTGTTCACATTAAAATTACAACCAACAAATATGCTGAAATCCAATAATAATTAAATTAATTCGAAAAGCGTGTAACACTGTATGCAACCCAACATACACGAGCGTAATTACATTAGTCTACCTCGATACACCACAACTTAATTTTTTGCCATCAACATTGCTATTAAGCAAATTATACTATACCATAAACAATTAAAAGCAAATATTTAATTTATAAAGTGTCACATTTCCATTATATTTATATTCTCCATCACATTATAAAGTAAATATTTAATTTAATTTAATTATTATACCATTTCTATTTGATTTCCGCAGATGTTTCGTGTGGTATTATCACAGTTTAGTTTGAAACTAAACTCAAAGCTTAAACCGAAACTGGCAATTACTAACTGCATGGTCGAAGTTAGAAGGCTATGATATTTGCATTTACACTCCGCTCGCACGTCATCTAGTTACTATTTGATATAATTCTGTTTGTATGTAACTGAACCGATGTTTCAAAACTAAATTTAACTATAGTAATTAAAGGATTTGTTTACTTTTATTATCCAATTTCAGAAATTCACAATATCAATTAACAATACTTTAGTTTTATTCACATTCATTCCCAGCAATAATTATCCATACATGCAACTCTCTCCCATATTTAATGACTCAATATCTCGCATTGTCTACCCCTATATGCAATACCCTCATACCACTCAACAACCAGGAAATCCGTCACCATTGCAAGCACACTTGATACATTTACAAGCCGCAAACATAAAATACGAATTCCATCTCTGAGCCATTTGAAATAAATATTAACGATCCCAACGGGTGGTCCCCCTGATCCGACAGTAATCGTCTCGATATTTTTCAAACTCTCCGCACAAATCACCATCGTATTTCAAATCATTGCATTTATATTATAAATAATAATGTAACAGTAATGAGACAGTTAGAACATTTCAATGGACGTTTCCCGCGGTACGTTTCACATTCTCGATGACGACTCCGTGCGCTAATTACAACTTATAATTATTAATGCAATGAGAGAGAGAATTAATGCGTTGTAATGGCATGTTAGTCGTTTTGTTAAGATATTTCCTGGAGTTGCTTTTATATGTCCCAAGAGATTTCGTATTCATTGCATTTATATCTTTGTTTGGGTAGAGCTTTCGGAATGAATATTTCAATTTTATGATGTTTTTGCTGCGGAATTTTCAATTTTGTTCGTACACAGTCTGTGCGATTGATACTGGAGAAAAATAAATTTAGTTGAGATAGATATTGGTTTATTTAAGGAAATGTAAATATTTGCGGTTTGCTCTGAAGTATAATTCTGTATGTATTTCAAATTAATTAATTTTTTCATTGTACTCGTTATGTAGGTTGAAATGAATCATATCAGATATGGTTTTGTTTGATCAATTTTCATGTTCCGGATTTACACTTTAAGAATTTAAAGTTAAATACTTTTGAAACTATACATTGGACTAATTTGAATCTTTGGCAAAAATTAGTACTACTATAGTACTAATATTGTAGCAAATTTAAACGAATTTGATACGATCATTTTGATTCCAGAATGTTGTAAGCTAAACAAGATTTTTAGGAATTTTTTTATTGAGACATTAGTTTAATGTTGAATGTTTTTAAAAGTATATATTGGACTAATTTGAATTTTTGGCAAAATTTAGTACTACTATAGTACTAATATTGTAGCAAAGTTAAACGAATTTGATACGATCATTTTGGTTCCAGAATGTTGTAAGCTAAACAAAATTTTTAAGAACTTGTTTATTAAAACATTAGTTTAATGTTGAATGTTTTTGAAACTATGCATTGGACTAAGTTGAATTTTTTGCAAAATTTAGTACTACTATAGTACTAATATTGTAGCAAATTTGAATGGATTTGATACGATAGCTTTGGTTCCAGAATGTTGTAAACTAAACAAGATTTCTAAGAACTTCTTTATTGAGACATTATTTTAATGTTCAATGTATTTGGAACTATACATTGGACCAATTTGAATCTTTGGCAAAATTTAGTACTACTATGGTACTAACAGTGTAGAAAATTTGAATAGATTTGATACGATGATTTTGGTTCCAGAATGTTGTAAGCTAAACAAGATTTTTAGGAACTTCTTTATTGAGGTATTAGTTTAATGTTGAATGTTTTCGAAACTATACATTGGACAAATTTGAATTTTTAGCAAAATTTACTACTACTATAATACTTATATTGTAGCAAATTTGAATAAATTTGATACAATGATTTCGGTTCCAGAATGTTGTAAGCTAAACAAGATTTTTAGGAACTTATTTATTGAGACATTAGTTTAATGTTGAATGTTTTTGAAACTATGCATTGGACTAATTTGAATTTTTGGCAAAATTTTGTACTACTATAATACTAAAATTGTAGCAAATTTGAATAGATTTGATACGATGATTTTGGTTCCAGAATGTTGTAAGCTAAACAAAACTTTTAGGAATTTTTTATTGAGACAATAGTTTAATGTTGAATGTTTTTGGAACTATGCATTGGACTAATTTGAATTTTTAGCAAAATTTAGTACTACTATAGTACTAATATTGTAGCAAATTTGAATAGATTTGATACGATGATTTTGGTTCCAGAATGTTGTAAGCTAAACAAAATTTGTAAGAAACTTCTTTATTAAGACATTAGTTTAATGTTGAATGATTTTGAATCTGTACATTGTATTAAATTGAATTTTTGACAAAATTTAGTACTACTACAGTACTAATAATGTAGCAAATTTGAATGAATTTGATACGATAATTTTGGTTCCAGAATGTTGTAAGCTAAACAAGATTTTTAGGAACTTTTTTATTGAGACATTAGTTTAATGTTGAATGTTTTTGAAACTATACATTGGACTAAATTAATTTTTTGGCAAAATTTGGTACTACTATAGTACTCAAAATGTAGCAAATTTGAATGGATTTGATACGATAATTTTGGTTCCAGAATGTTGTAAGCTGAACAAGATTTTTAAGAACTTCTTTATTGAGACATTATTATAATGTTGAATGTTTTTGAAACTATACATTGGACTAATTTAAATTTTTGGCAAAATTGAGTCTTACTATAGTACTAGTATTGTGGCAAATTTTAATGAATTTGATACGATGATTCTGGTTTCAGAATGTTGTAAGCTAAAGAAGATTTTTAAGAACTTCTTTATTGAGACATTATTTTAATATTGAATGATTTTTGAACCAAAACATTGGACTAATTTGAATTTTTGGCAAAATTTAGTACTACTATAGTACTAATATTGTAGCAAATTGGAAAGATTTGATACGATGATTTTGGTTCCAGAATGTTATAAGCAAAACAAGAATTTTAGGAACTTTTTTATTAAGACATTAGTTTAATGTTGAATGTTTTTGAAACTATGCATTGAACTAACTTGAATTTTTGGCAGAAATTAGTACTACTATAGTACTAAAATTGTAGCAAATTTGAATGGATTTGATACGATGATTATAGTTCCAGAATATCGTAAGCTAAACAAGATTTTTGGGAACTTCTTTATTGAGACATTAGTTTAATGTTGAATGTTTTTGAAACTATGCATTGGACTAATTTGAATTTTTTGCAAAATTTAGTACTACTATAGTACTAATATTGTTGCATATTTGAATGGATTTGATACGATGATTTTGGTTCCAGAATGTTGTAAGCTAAACAAGATTTTTAAAAACTTCTTTATTGAGACATTAGTTTAATGTTGAATGCTTTTGAAACTATACATTGAACTAATTTGAATTTTTGGCAAAACTTAGTACTACTATAGTACTAGTATTATAGCAAATTTGAATGGATTTGATCCGATGATTTTAGTTCCAGAATGTTGTAAGCTAAACAAGATTTTTAAGAACTTCTGTATTGAGACATTAGTTTAATGTTGAATGTTTTTGAAACTATACATTAGACTAATTTGAATTTTTGGCAAAATTTAGTATCACTATAGTACTAATATTGTAGCAAATTTGCATAAATTTCATACAATGATTTTGGTTACAGAATGTTGTAAGCTAAACAAAATTTTTAGGAACTTTTTTATTGAGACAATAGTTTAATGTTTAATGTTTTTGAAACTATACATTGGACAAATTTGAATCTTTAGTAAAATTTAGTACTACTATAGTACTAAAAGTGTAGCAAATTTGAATGAATTTGATACGATGATTTTGGTTCAAGAAGGTTGTAAGCTAAACAAGATTTTTAAAAACTTACTTATTGAGACATTAGTTTAATGTTGAATGTTTTTGAAACTAAACATTGGACTAATTTAAACTTTTGACAAAATTTAGTACTATTATAGTACTAATATTGTAGCAAATTTGAATGGACTTGATACGATGATTTTGGTTCCAGAATGTTGTAAGCTAAACAAGATTTTTAAGAAACTTCTTTATTAAGACATTAGTTTAATGTTAAATGTTTTTGAAACTATACATTGGACTAATTTGAATTTTTGGCAAAATTTAGTACTACTATAATACTAATATTGTAGCAAATTTGAATGGATTTGATACGATGATTTTGGTTCCAGAATGTTGTAAGCTAAACAAGATTTTTAGAAACTTTTTTATTGAGACATTAGTTTAATGTTGAATGCTTTTGAAACTAAACATTGGACTAATTTAAACTTTTGGCAAAATTTAGTACTATTATAGTACTAATATTGTAGCAAAATTGAATGGACTTGATACGATGATTTTGGTTCCAGAATGTTGTAAGCTAAACAAGATTTTTAAGAACTTCTTTATTAAGACATTAGTTTAATGTTGAATGTTTTTGAAACTATACATTAGACTAATTTGATTTTTTAACATAATTTAGTACTACTATAGTACTAAAATTGTAGCAAATTTGAATGAATTTGATACGATCATTTTGGTTCCAGAATGTTGTAAGCTAAACAAGATTTTTAAGAACTTATTTATTGAGACATTAGTTTAATGTTGAATGTTTTTTAAACTAAACATTGGACAAATTTAAAATTTTTGCAAAATTTAGTACTACTATAGTACTAGTATTGTAGCAAATTTGAATAAATTTGATACGATGATTTTGGTTCCAGAATGTTGTAAGCCAAACAAGATTTTTAAGAACTTATTTATTGAGACATTAGTTTAATGTTGAATGTTTTTTAAACTAAACAATGGACTAATTTAAAATTTTGGCAAAATTCAGTACTACTATAGTACTAGTATTGTAGCAAATTTAAATGGATTTGATACAATGATTTTGGTTTCAAAATGTTGTAAGCTAAACAAGATTTTTAGGAACTCTTTTATTGAGACATTAGTTTAATGTTGAATGTTTTCAAAACTATACATTAGACTAATTTGAATTTTTGGCAAAATTTAGTACTACTATAGTACTTATATTGTAGCAAATTTAAATGGATTTGATACAATGATTTTGGTTCCAGAATGTTGAAGGCCAAACAAGAATTTTAGGAACTTCTTTATTAAGACATTAGTTTAATGTTGAATGTTTTTGAAACTATGCATTGGACCAATTTGAATTTTTGGCAAAAATTAGTACTACTATAGTACTAAAATTGTAGCAAATTTGAATAAATTTGATACGATGTTTCTGGTTTCAGAATGTTGTAAGCTAAACAAAATTTTTAAGAACTTTATTAAGACATTAGTTTAATGTTGAATGTTTTTAAAACTATATATTGAACTAACTTGAATTTTTTACCAAATTTAGTACTACTATAGTACTAATATTGTAGCAAATTTGAATGAATTTGATACGATGATTTTGGTTCCAGAATGTTGTAAGCTAAACAAGATTTTTAAAAACTTCTTTATGTAGACATTAGTTTAATGTTTAATGTTTTTAAAACTATACATTAGACTAATTTAAAATTTTGGCAAAATTTAGTACTACTATAGTACTAAAATTGTAGCAAATTTGAATAGATTTGATACAATGCTTTTGGTTCCAGAATGTTGTAAGCTAAACAGGATTTTTAGAAACATCTTTATTGAGACATTAGTTTAATGTTGAATGTTTTTGAAACTATACATTGGACTAAATTGAATTTTTGACAAAATTTAGTACTACTATAGTACTAAAATTATAGCAAATTTAAATGAATTTGATACGATGATTTTGGTTCCAGAATGTTGTAAGCTAAACAAGATTTCTAAGAACTTCTTTAATGAGACATTAGTTTAATGTTGAATGTTTTCGAAACTATACATTGGAATAATTTGAATTTTTGGCAAAATTTAGTACTACTATAGTACTAGTATTGTGTAAAATTTGAATGGATTTGATACAATAATTTTGGTTCCAGAATGTTGTAAGCTAAACAAGATTTTTAAGAACTTCTTTAATGAGACATTAGTTTAATGTTGAATGTTTTTGATACTATACGTTGAACTAATTTAAACTTTTGGCAAAAATTAGTACTACTATAGTACTAGTATTGTAGCAAATTTGAATGGATTTGATACAATAATTTTGGTTCCAGAATATTGTAAGCTTTTTAGGAACTTCTTTATTGAAACATTAATTTAATTGTTGAATGTTTTTGAAACTGTACATTGAACTAATTTGAAATTTTGGCAAAATTTAGTACTACTATAGTAATAATATTGTAGCAAATTTGAATGGATTTGATACGATGATTTTGGTTCCAGAATGTTGTAAGCTAAACAAGATTTTTAAGAACTTCTTTATTGAGACATTAGTTTAATGTTGAATGCTTTTGAAACTATACGTTGGACTTAATTTGAATTTTTGGCAAAATTTAGTACTACTACAGTACTAAAATTGTAGCAAATTTGAATGAATTTGATACAATGATTTTGGTTCCAGAATGTTGTAAGCTAAACAAGATTTTTAAGAACTTCTTTATTGAGACATTAGTTTAATGTTGAATGTTTTTGAAACTAAACATTGGACTAATTTAAACTTTTGGCAAAATTTAGTACTTCTATAGTACTAATATTGTAGCAAATTTGAATGGATTTGATACGATGATTTTGGTTCCAGAATGTTGTAAACTAAACAAGATTATTAGGAACTTCTTTGTTGAGACATTAGTTTAATGTTGAATGTTTTTGAAACTATACATTAGACTAATTTGAATTTTTGGCAAAATTTAGTACTACTATAGTACTAATATTGTTGCAAATTTGAATGGATTTGATACGACGATTGTGGTTCCAGAATGTTGTAAGCTAAACAAGATTTTTCAGAACTTTTTTATTAAGACAGTAGTTTAATGTAGAATATTTTTTAAACTATACATTGGACTAATTTGAATTTTTGGCAAAATTTAGTACTACAATAGTACTAATATTGTAGCAAATTTGAATGGATTTGATACGATGATTTTGGTTCCAGAATGTTGTAAGCTAAACAAGATTTTTAAAAACTTCTTTATTGAGACATTAGTTTAATGTTGAATGTTTTTGATACTATACATTGAACTAATTTAAACTTTTGGCAAAATTTAGTACTACTATAGTACTAGTATTGTAGCAAATTTGAATGGATTTGATACGATGATTTTGGTTCCAGAATGTTGTAAGCTAAACAAGATTTTTAAAAACTTCTTTATTAAGACATTAGTTTAATGTTGAATGTTTTTAAAACTATGCATTGGACTAATTTGAATTTTTGAAAAAATTTAGTACTACTATAGTACTAATATTGTAGCAAATTTGAATAAATTTCATACGATAATTTTTTTTAGAATGTTGCAAACTGAGTTTAGTCATCATATGTCGCTCCGCAATTGATTAAGTATTAAAAAAGCTGCTTACCAATATGGTAAATTTCCCTGTTTTCAGTTCGGACAGAAGCGGTTCCTTGTTGGGGTCAAAGTTAGATAGGCCTTCTCGTTGTCTGGTCTGTTCGTGTTGCTTAAAAAGTACGACGGCGCGTTCAACGTCAAATTTCCTGGCAAACAGAAAGCGCACAGCCGTCGACCACTTCACGGGCCCTTGTTTCCGTCGACATCGGGCATTCACGATTTCGAGAAACTTTTTCGTCGCCTGAAAGAAAAAAGAGAAAGAAGAATTAGTATCAAACATGATAAAGCAAAAGCGATAGTCTAAAAGACTTAAGTTCAAACCCCACAAAAAATAGTTTATTTTTCATTTTAATTTGTTATACCCTGTATAAAAACAATATTATACAGGGTCTTCTAAATTAAATCAATGTTTTGGGAGCTTAAAATAATCAAAATTCCTACATTCAATTAGTTGTTATTATTTTAAGACTACTTTGAAGAAAAGCATTTTAATTTGTAATACCCTGTGTAAAAAAACCATAATTTGGTGCAATATTACTATTACCTCCCACATCTAAATAAACAAAATTTGATTTTCAATTGCTGTCTAAGTAGCAAATTATTTCGCACACGATACGATAAATCCGCTGAACTAGTACTCTCTTTCAAATAAAATGCAAAATAGAATAAAATAAAACCGTCCATCAACAGTTAGTTGCGTAACAATGCCGTCCTTACATCCAACCTCGACAATGCGCATTGTGCCAATATCATGGAGATATCATTCAAATGGAAATAGGAATTGTCGATGGGAGAGACAATTACTCATTTGTTTGTTAGCGGCGTACAAATACAAGCAGTAATATGGGCAATGAATGGTACGGTTATCATTATACTTTCATTGTATCATGCATTTCTTTTACGACGCGTGTCCGTCATCTACTAGGGCAAATTAAGATTCAATCATGTGATTAATGTGTTGTTGTGGAATTGTAAGAGATTTGCTAATAACCTCATTTCATTGATTATTTTTTATTTGAATAAATTACAATTTTAAGTCGATTTTTATGTCAAAAGACTAATTAAATATTAAAATTAGTTCTTATAAAATAAGAAAAAAATTAAAAAATGTTCTTAAACTGTCACAAAATGTTCCCAGACTAATATGTGTTCATGTACTACCAGAAGTGTCTCAAAATAATCCAAAATTGTACGTTCCTTGATCAACGAAAATTCGTAAGCAACCATCCAGTGGCGTACCATCATTTCTAATTACAAAATGTCCTTAAACTGTCACAAAATGTTCCCAGACATATTTTTCTTGAAGTTTAGAAATTGATTTTTTTTTAATTGCTTCATTCCACATATTAAAAATTCGCTCAAGAGTAAAACCTAATCTAATTAAACGTTTACCTCCTCGACACGTGCTTCTATGCAATAAAACATGAAAATCCGTGCACTAATTAATCCAATTTTCCACACCAGCACCACATGTAATTTATTAACTCAACTAATTACCGACGATAATTCACACAACTTCACACACAAACCCAACAATTGTGACTAAAAAAATATTTAATAAAAACGTAATGTATGCAAAGTATTCCTGACCTGCCTGCTTAAATGAAAGTGTCTGATTGGTCCGGAAGAGGCGACGGAAGTTGAGCCGCGTCTCCACCGGAAGCACCTATTTACGTCCTCATTAAACGGATAACGTAAATTATAATTCGTATAAAGAAATGTTTGGCAATTGTTGCCTAAAATAATTTTCTTAGAATTGTTAGAACATCACAAAATTCTTCTTCAAGGTCAATTTCCATTGAATTCAGGCCAATTATAAAAGGGTATTTACATAATTACACATTTAGTTTGTGGTTTATATCAGAAACGTGAGCACTTCTCACATGTGTCTCCGGTATCGCGAAAATGTATGATGATGTGATGATAAATAAACATATGATGTGTGTAATTCATTCATGGATGGTGGGACGAGGGAGGAGTAGAGTTTTATTAACACGAATTACTCATTCGGTTAAAATAAGAGACTTTCACATGTGTTTATTATTGAATGTTGAGATCAGCTGAGAAGAATTTGTTTGATATTTTAATAGTTTTATAATTGGTGAATGAAGTAATCAAGGTCACAATTTTGTTAAAGTTTGCACCAAGCATAGTCCAAACTTTGCCCAACAATGCAATAATTTCAAAATTAAACTTGAAAAATTGTAAGTTTTTTTTGTTAACTTAGTCAAAATCATATCTAATGGTGAGGTTACAATTTTGCAAAATAATTTCTCAAAATTTGCACCAATTATAGTCCAAACGTTGCTTAACAACGTACTAACCTCAAAATTAAATTAAAAAAAATGTAAATATTTTTTATGATTTTTTGTAAATTTTGGAATTTTTTCAAAATCATATTAGAGCCGAGGTTACAATTTTGCAAATAATTTCTCAAAATTTACACCAATTATAGCCCAAACATTGCCCAACAATGTACTAACCTCAAAATTAAATTTAAAAAATTGTAAATATTTTTTAAGATTTTTTGTAAATTTTAGATTTTGTTCAAAATCATATTAGAGTTGAGGTTACAATTTTGCAAATAATTTCTCAAAATTTGCATCAATAATAGTCCAAACATTGCCCAACAATGTACTAACCTCTAAATTAAATTAAAAAAATTGTAAATATTTTTTATGATTTTTTTGCAAACTTTAGAATTTTTCCAAAATCATATTATATAGCTGAGGTGCAAATAAATTCTCAAAATTTGCACCAATTTTAGCCCAAACATTGCCTAACAATGAACTAACCTCAAATTTAATTTTAAAAAACTGTTAATATTTTTTATGATTTTTTGTAAATTTAAGATTTTGTCCAAAATCAAATCACAGCTGGGGTTACAATTTTTCAAATAATTTCTCAAAATTTGCACCAATTATAGTCCAATCATTGCCCAACAGTGTACTAACCTCAAAATTAAATTAAAAAAATTGAAATATTTTTTATGATTTTTTGTAAATTTTAGATTTTGTTCAAAATCAAATTAGAGCTGAGCTTACAATTTTGCAAATAATTTCTCAAAATTTGCACCAATTATAGCTCAAACATTGCCCAATAATGTACTAACCTCAAAAATAAATTTAAAAAATTGTAAATATTTTTGATAATTTTTTGTAAACTATAGAATTTTTTCAAAATCATTTTGGAGTTGAGGTTACAATTTTCCTAATAATTTATCAAAAATTGCACCAATCATAGCCCAAACATTGCCCAACAATGTACTAACCTCAAAAATAAATTTAAAAAATTGTAAATATTTTTTATGATTTTTTTGTATATTTTGGAATTTTTTCAAAATGATATAGAGCTGAGGTTACAATTTTGCAAATAATTTCTCAAAATTTGCACCAATTATAGCCTAAACATTGGCCATCAATGTACTAACCTCAAAATTAAATTAAAAAAATTGTAAATATTTCTTATGATTTTTTGTAAATTTTAGAATTTTGTCAAAACCAAATTAGAGCTAAGGTTACAATTTTGCTAATAATTTCTCAAAATTAGCACCAATTATAGTCCAAACATTACCTAACAATGTACTAACCTCAAAATTAAATTAAAAAAATTGTTAATATTTTTTATGATTTTTTGTAAATATTAGATTTTGTTCAAAATCAAATTAGAGCTGAGCTTACAATTTTGCAAATAATTTCTCAAAATTTGCACCAATTATAGCCCAAACATTACCCAACATTGTACAAATCTCAAAATTAAATTAAAAAAATTGATAATATTTTTTATGATTTTTTGTAAATTTTAGATTTTGTTCAAAATCAAATTAGAGCTGAGGTTGCAATTTTGCAAATAATTTCTCAAAATTTGCACCAATTATAGCCCAAAAATTGCACAACAATGTAATAACCTCAAAAATAAATTTAAAAAATTGTAAATATTTTTTATGATTTTTTGTAAATTTTAGATTTTGTTCAAAATCAAATTAGAGCTGAGGTTCCAATTTTGCAAATAATTTCTCAAAATTTACACCAATTATAGCCCAAGCATTGCTCAACAATGTACTAACCTCAAAAATAAATTAAAAAAATTACAAATATTTTTTATAATTTTTTGTAAATTTTAGATTTTGTTCAAAATCAAATTAGAGCCGAGGTTACAATTTTTGCAAATAATTTTTCAAAATTTGCACCAATTATAGTCCAAACATTGCGCAACAATGTACTAACCTCAAAATTAAATTAAAAAAACTGCAAATATTTTCTATGATTTTTTGCAAATTTTAAAATTATTTCAAAATCATTTTAGAGCTGAGGTTACAATTGTGCAAATAATTTCTCAAAATTTGCACCAATTATACCCCAAACATTGCCCAACAATGTACTAACCTTAAAATTAAATTTAAAAAATTGTAAATATTTTTTATGATTTTTTGTAAATTTTAGATTTTGTTCAAAAACAAATTAGAGCTGAGGTTACAATGTTGCTAATAATTTCTCAAAATTTGCACCAATTATAGCCCAACAATGTACTAACCTCAAAAATAAATTTAAAAAATTTTAAATATTTTTTATGATTTTTTGTAAATTTTAGAATTTTTTCAAAATCATATTAGAGCTGAGGCTACAATTTTGCAAATAATTTCACAAAATATGGACCAATTATAGCCCAAACATTGCCCAACAATGTACTAACCTCAAAAATAAATTAAAAAAATTGTAGATATTTTTTATGATTTTTTGCAAATTTTAGAATTTTTTCAAAATCATTATATAGCTGAGGTTACAATTTTGCAAATAATTTCTCAAAATTTGCACCAATTATAGCACAAACATTGCCCAACAATGTACTAACCTCAAATTTAAAAAAGTGTAAATATTTTTTTATGATTTTTTCAAATTTTAGAATTTTTTCAAAATTATATTATAGCCGAGGTTACAATTTTGCAAATAATTTCTCAAAATTTGCACCAATTATAGCCCAAACAATGCCCAACAACGTACTAACCTCAAATTTAAATTGAAAAAATTGTAAATATTTTTTATGATTTTTTGTAAATTTAAGATTTTGTCCAAAATCAAATTAGAGCTGAGGCTACAATTTTGCTAATAATTTCTCAAACATTGCCCAACAATGTACTAACCTCAAAATTAAATTTAAAAAAGTGTAAACATTTTTTTATGATTTTTTGCAAATTTAAGAATTTTTTCAAAATCATATTAGAGCTGAGATTACAATTTTGCAAATAATTTCTCAAAATTTGCACCAATTATAGCCTAAACATTGCCAAACAATGTACTAACCTCAAAATTAAATTAAAAAATGTTTAATATTTTTTTATGATTTTTTGTTAAATTTTGGAATTTTTTCTAAATCATATGCTGAGCTGAGGTTACAATTTTGCAAATGTTTTCTCAGAATTTGCACCAATTATAGCCCAAATATTGCCCAACAATATACTAACCTCAAAATTAAATTAAAAAAATTGTAAATATTTTTTTTTGATTTTTTGTAAATTTTAGATTTTGTTCAAAATCAAATTAGAGCTGAGGTTCCAATTTTGCAAATAATTTCTCAAAATTTGCACCAATTATAGCTCAAACATTGCCCAACAATGTACTAACCTCAAAAATAAATTTAAAAAATTGTAAATATTTTTGATAATTTTTTGTAAACTTTAGAATTTTTTCAAAATCATTTTGGAGCTGAGGTTACAATTTTGCAAATAATTTCTCAAAATTTGCACCAATTATAGCCCAAACATTACCCAACATTGTACAAATCTCAAAATTAAATTAAAAAAATTGATAATATTTTTTATGATTTTTTGTAAATTTTAGATTTTGTTCAAAATCAAATTAGAGCTGAGGTTGCAATTTTGCAAATAATTTCTCAAAATTTGCACCAATTATAGCCCAAAAATTGCACAACAATGTAATAACCTCAAAAATAAATTTAAAAAATTGTAAATATTTTTTATGATTTTTTGTAAATTTTAGATTTTGTTCAAAATCAAATTAGAGCTGAGGTTCCAATTTTGCAAATAATTTCTCAAAATTTACACCAATTATAGCCCAAGCATTGCTCAACAATGTACTAACCTCAAAAATAAATTAAAAAAATTACAAATATTTTTTATAATTTTTTGTAAATTTTAGATTTTGTTCAAAATCAAATTAGAGCCGAGGTTACAATTTTTGCAAATAATTTTTCAAAATTTGCACCAATTATAGTCCAAACATTGCGCAACAATGTACTAACCTCAAAATTAAATTAAAAAAACTGCAAATATTTTCTATGATTTTTTGCAAATTTTAAAATTATTTCAAAATCATTTTAGAGCTGAGGTTACAATTGTGCAAATAATTTCTCAAAATTTGCACCAATTATACCCCAAACATTGCCCAACAATGTACTAACCTTAAAATTAAATTTAAAAAATTGTAAATATTTTTTTTTTGTAATTTTTAGAATATTCCCAAAATCAAACAATTTCTTAAAAAAATAAACATTAAAGTACAATCAATTTAATGTATTATGATGCATACTCTGTATTTAATAAGTTACCTTGTCTGCGATCGTAATTTTACGATGCCATTATTTGCAATTATTATATTCCTTCTCTGTTCCTCTTCATTTTAAAATATTGATTGGCCCGTGTAAGATATCGCCGTAACGCGCCACATTAATATCAATTCGGCTACAATGTTGCAGCCAAAGACGAGTTAATCAACTTTTGCTTAATTTATTGCCGTAATATTATCCGACAAGAAGGTAGTAAATTATTTAAAGAAAATAATTTTTTGAATCGATTGTTGCTTTATTTAAAGTTTATTATTCAGTGACTAATGAAGGAATTAGTGTCGGAGTCTCTATTTGCATCAATGATTTCATTTGAGTCTATTTTCAATCATATCTCTAATTTTATGTCGCTTCAAGGTCCATTAAATCATAATCCATCGGATTTGGTTGTTAATAATTATTATCGAGTGAGTAAATAATTGTAAACAATATTAAGTTGGTTTTGGTTTATTTAGTAGCAATAACTTGCTTAACTATAAAGCTAACGTTGCCCAAATTTGGGATTGGTTAGACCATAATGTTTACTAAAATTGGTCTAAATAATTTTTTTAGATATTTATTTAAATTTTGAATATATTTGCAAATTAGCCAAAAAATTAAAAAAATGCACTGGCAATAACTTGCTTAATTATTGAGTTATGGTTGCGCAAATTTGGGATTAGTTAGGCCATAATATTTGCTTAAATTAATCAAAATAATTTTTTTGATAGTTTGCAAAATTTTGAAATTATTTGCAAATTGGAAAAAAAAAGTACAAAATTGCAAAATTAGCAATAACTTCCTTAACTATTAAGCTATCGTTCCAAAAATTTTGAATTAGTTAGGCCACAATGTTTGCTAAAATTATCACAAATAAAAATTTTTGGTAGTTTGCAAAATTTTGAATTTATTTGGTAATAAGCCAAAAAATAAAAACTTACAAAATGGCTAAACTAGCGATACCTTGCTTAACTATTAAGCTATTGCTGCGCAATTTTGGAATTAGTCAGGCCACAATATTTGCTAAAATTAACCAAAATAATTTTTTTTGTTAGTTTGCAAAATTTTGAAATTATTTGCAAATTAGTCAAAAAATCAAAAAAGTACAAAATTACAAAACTAGCGATAACTTGCTTAACTATTAAGCAATCATTGCGCAATTTTAGGATTAGTTAGGACATAATATTTGCTAAAATTAACCCAAATAAAATTTTTGAATAGTTTGCAAAATTTTGAAATTATTTGCAAATTGGCCAAAAAACCAAAAAATTGCAAAATGACAAAACTAGCAATAACTTGCTTAACTATTAAGCTATCGTTACGCAATTTTGGGATTAGTTAGGCCATAATGTTTGCTAAAATTAACCCAAATAAAAATTTTAGAAAGTTTGCAAATTTTAGAAATCAATTGCAAATTGACCAAAAAATAAAAAAATGCAAATTGGCTTAACTGGCAATAACTTTCTTAACTGTTAAGCTATTGTTGAGCAATTATGAGATTAGTTAGGCCATAATGTTTGTTAAAATTAGCCCAAATAAAAATTTTAGAAAGTTTGCAAAATTTTGAAATTATTTGCAAAATAGCCAAAAAATAAAAAAAAACTGCAAATTGACTTAACTGGCAATAACTTGCTTAACTATTAAGTTATCGTTGAGCAAATTTGGAATTAGTTAGACTATAATGTTAGCAAAAATTAACCAAAATAAAATTTTAGAATTGTTTGATAAATTTTGAAAATATCTTCAAATTAACCAAAAAAAAAAAAAATGCAAATTGACTCAACTGGCAATAACTTGCTTAACTATTAAGTTATGGTTCCAAAATGTTGGGATTAGTTAGGCCATAATGTTTGTTAAAATTAGTCCAAATAAAATTTTTGGATAGTTTGCAAAATTTTAAAAATATTAACAAATAAGCCAAAAAATCAAAAATTTACAATATGACAAAACTAGCAATAACTTACTTATTTATTAAGCTATTGTTGCACAATTTTGGGATTAGTTAGGCCATAATGTTTGCTAAAATTAACCTGAATAAAAATTTTAGATAGTTTGAAAAAATTTGAAAATAATTGCAAATTAGCCAAAAAATCAAAAATTTAGAAAATGACAAAATTGACAATAACTTGCTTAACTATTAAGCTATTGTTGAGCAAATTTGGGATTAGTTAGGCCTTAATATTTGATAAAAGTAGTTTAAATAAAGTTATTTGATATTTTGTGAAACTTTGAAGTTTTTTTGTACTGATATAGTTGGAAATTATTACCTTTTACTAATTGCTCATTACTCTGCATACAATTTTAATGTTTCACACAGCAAATATTTTCCCTGAACTCGTTATTTTCAACAAACAATATACGAGTATAGCATAAAGAAAGGATACTAAACTTAAAAAAAACATATATTATTTTTCCACCCCTTCGCATGCATGAAACTCCAGACAATATATAAAGATTTTCCTTTCAACTTAAAAAAAAAAATATGAGAAAAATTTCTATGGGGGCGTAGCATATGTGTAGGTGCAATATAATAGGAGCACACTGAATAGATTTAATGAGCTTTTTTGTTATTATTATTATGTAAAGAAAGGAACGTTTGCTAATGAGACTTAAATTTTTTAGAACAAATCGATCCTATGAATCAACTACTTGATTATCGCATAGGTGTTTTCGGTTATGGGGTCTATATACACTTCTATTTAACTAATGTGACACCGGATATCCGCAAAGAGTGATGAATGCGCCTAGAGCTAATACTGTCACCCACCCACTCGACACATAGAGAGCAGTTTTTTATCATCAGCATATTGCATCATTTGCATGTTGCAGGAATTTTAATGATGCGCATTTTAGTGGTAATGGCAAGAGAGCTTTTTTAATTTTATTGAATGAGAAAGGGAATTGGATTTTGCTATTCTGTATAGCTTCTGGTTTGGTATTTTTGTAATAAATTGGATAACACATAATTTTATGTCGTTAATGGTTTGAATACAAAAATAAAGCACTTAAATTAGGGTTGATGGACGTCACTGTTTAATTGAGATAAATCGTTACAATTATGAAATTAATTATTGTATATACTTCTGATTTTTGAAATAAATAATCAAAAATTTATAAAAAAGTTTTACATTTTTTTAAATTTAACTTTGAGATTAGTATATTGTTGGGCAATGTTTGGGCTCTCATTGGTGCAAGTTTTGAGAAATTATTTGCAAAATTGTAACCTCAAGCTCAAAAATGATTTTGAAAAAATTCTAAAATTTACAAAAAATCATAAAAAATATTTACAATTTTTTTAATTTAATTTTAAGGTTAGTACATTGTTGAGTAACGTTTGGACTATAATTGGTGCAAATTTTGAGAAATTATTTGCAAAATTGTAACCTCAGCTTAAAATAATTTTCAAAAAATTCTAAATCTTACAAAAAATATTTACATTTTTTTAAATTTAATTTTGAGGTTAGTAGATTTATGGGCAATGTTTGGGCTATAATTGGTGCAAATTTTAAGAAATTATTTGCAAAATTGTAACCTCAGCTTGAATATAATTTTGAAAAAAATCTAAAAATTTGCAAAAAATCATAAAAAACATTTACATTTTTTTAAATTTAATTTTGAAGTTAGTACATTGTTGGGCAATGTTTGGGCTATAATTGGTGCAAATTTTGAGAAATTGTAACCTCAGCTTAAATATAATTTTGAAAAAAATCTAAAATTTGCAAAAAATCATAAAAAATACTTACAATTTTTTAAATTTAATTTTGAGGTTAGTACATTGTCGGGTAATGTTTGGGCTATAATTGGTGCAAATTTTAAGAAATTATTTACAAAAATGTAACCTCCGCTCAAATATGATTTTGAAAAAATTGTAAAATTTACAAAAAATAAATAAAAAATATTTACAATTTTTTAAATTTAATTTTGAGGTTAGTACATTGTTGGGCAATGTTTGGGCTATAATTGTCGCAAATTTTAAGAAATTATTTGCAAAATTGTAACCTCAGCTCTAAAATAATTTTGAAAAAAATTCTAAAATTACAAAAAAATCATAAAAAATGTTTACAATTTTTTAAACTTTAATTTTGAGGTTAGAATATTGTTGGGCAATGTTTGGGCTACAATCGGTGCAAGTTTTAAGAAATTATTTGCAAAATTGTAACCTCAGCTCTAATATGATTTTGAAAAAAGTCTAAAATTACAAAAAATCATAAAAAAATATTTAAAAATTTTTTAATTTATTTTTAAGGTTAATACATTGTAGGGCTATGTTAGGGCTATAATTGGTGCAAATTTTGAAAAATTATTTGCAAAATTGTAACCTCAGCTTTAATATGATTTTGAAACAATTCTAAAATTTGCAAAAAATAATTTGAAAAAATTCTAAAATTTACAAAAAATCATAAAAAATATTTACAATTTTTTAAATTTAATTTTGAGGTTAGTACATTGTTGGGCAAAGTTTGGGCTATAATTGGTGCAAATTTTGAGAAATTATTTGCAAAATTGTAACCTCAGCTCTAATATGATTTTGAAACAATTCTAAAATTCGCAAAAAGTAAATAAAAAATATTTATAAATTTTTAATTTTAATTTTGAGGTTAGTACATAGTTGGGCAATGTTCAGGCTATAATTGGTGCAAATTTTGAGAAATTATTTGCAAAATTGTAATCTCAGCTCTAAGATGATTTTGAAAAAAAAAACTAAAATTTGCAAAAATCATTAAAAAAATATTTACAATTTTTAATTTAACTTTGAGGTTAGTACATTGTTGGGCAATGTTTGGGCTATAATTGGTGCAAATTTTGAGAGACAATTTGCAAAAATGTAACCTCAGCTTAAATATAATTTTCAAAAAATTCTAAAATTTGCAAAAAATCATAAAAAATATTTAATATTTTTTAAATTAAAATTTGAGGTTAGTACATTGTTAGGCAACGTTTGGGCTATAATTGGTGCAAATTTTGAGAAATTATTTGCAAAATTGTAACCTCAGCTTTAATATAATTTTGAAACAATTCTAAAATTTGCAAAAAATAAATAAAAAATATTTATAACTTTTTAATTTTGAGGTTAGTACATAGTTAGGCAATGTTCAGGCTATAATTGGTGCAAATTTTGAGAAATTATTTGCAAAATTGTAACCTCAGCTCTAAGATGATTTTGAAAAAAAAAACTAAAATTTGCAAAAATCATTAAAAAAATATTTACAATTTTTAATTTACCTTTGAGGTTAGTACATTGTTAGGCAATGTTTGTACTATAATTGGTGCAAATTTTGAAAAATTATTTGCAAAAATGTAACCTCAGCTTAAATATAATTTTCAAAAAATTCTAAAATTTTCAAAAAATAATAAAAAATATTTAATATTTTTTAAATTGAAATTTGAGGTTAGTACATTGTTAGGCAATGTTTGGGCTATAATTGGTGCAAATTTTAAGAAATTATTTGCAAAATTGTAACCTCAGCTCTAAAATAATTTTGAAAAAATCTAAAATTTATAAAAAATCATAAAAAAGGTTTACAATTTTTTAAATTTAATTTTGGGGTTAGTACATTGTCGGGTAATGTTTGGGCTATAATTGGTGCAAATTTTAAGAAATTATTTACAAAAATGTAACTTCCGCTCAAATATGATTTTGAAAAAATTGTAAAATTTACAAAAAATAAATAAAAAATATTTACAATTTTTTAAATTTAATTTTGAGGTTAGTACATTGTTGGGCAATGTTTGTGTTATAATTGGTGCAAATTTTGAAAAATTATTAGCAAAATTGTAACCTCAGCTCTAATATAATTTTGAAAAAAATCTAAAATTTGCAAAAAATCATAAAATATTTTAACAATTTTTTAAAACTAATTTTGAGGTTAATACATTGTTGGGCAACGTTTGAGCTATAATTATCGCAAATTTTGAGAACCTAACCTAACACTAAAATGATTTTGAAACAATTTTTTAAGCAAATAAATCAATAATTTCAAACCTCAAACTTAATATAATACGCCACTGTTTGTTGCACACTTTCACATATCTCCAGATATATAACTCGCAACCGCATAGCCACTGAATTTAATACCGAACATGCAAGATAATAATTAATGAACATGAACAGAAAAACACGTCTTACTTCAGTAATTACAAATACCAACAATTAGCACAGAAGGTCCAACGCGCACTAACTACTGTCTGTGAACAACATGAAAAGAGAAATGGTTGTATTAACAGTACAACACTCGCGACACATACCATGACTAATAATTATCTACCATCGACATATTTAGATATCAATATCAATAGATTTTTTAGTAAAAGTGTCACCGCATTGTTTGGATGCAACGAGGATATCATAATAATTAGTTGGCCACGATGACATGGACTTTTAATGTTTTTAATTACTTCCTGAGAATGTTATTAAGAAATTTTAACAGTTCTCGGATGCCATTAATAAATGGGATCACATGTTTTTGATCAAAGTTGCGATACAAATTGTAGGAAATGGTAAATTTTACAAAAAAATACTGAATTTTTGAGGTTATGTAAAATTCACCGTATCGATTTTAATATTTTTTATACAGTTGGTAGTAGTTATATTTTGCTCCATTGTTGCCAAATTTGGTTAAAATTCAATGCATAGTTTTCAAGTTATTCAATTTTTCATTTCTTCTACTATTCAAATATAAAATGTTATAAGGTCATATAATTTGAGGTTATGCAAAATTCAACGTATAGATTTAAATATTTTTTATACAGTTCATAGTACTTATATTTTGCTCCATTGTTGCCAAATTTGATTAAAATTCAATGCATAGTTTTCAAGTTATTCAATTTTTCATTTCTCCTACTATTCAAATATAAAATGTTACAAGGACATTTAATTTGAGGTTATGCAAAATTCAACGTATCGATTTTAATATTTTTTACTCAACTGGTGGTAGTTATATTTTGCTCCATTGTTGCCAAATTTGGTTAAAATCCAATGTATAGTTCTAAAGTTATTAAATTTTTTATTTCTCCTACTACTCAAATAAAAAATGTTATAAGGTCATTTAATTTGAGGTTATGCAAAATTCAGCGTATCGATTTTAATAATTTTTATACAATTAATAGTAGTTATATTTAGCTTCATTGTTGCCAAATTTGGTTAAAACCCAATGCATAGTTTTCAAGTTATTCATTTTTTCAATTCCCCTATTGTTCAATACAAAATTTTACAAAGCCATATTATTTGAGGTTAAGCAAAATTCAACGTATCGATTTTAATATGTTTTATACAGTTGGTAGTAGTTATAATAGGCTCCATTGTTGCCAAATTTAGTTAAAATCCAATGCATAATTTTCAAGTTAATCATTTTATTGTTATCATCAATTTCTGATTGAATTTAAATGCGGAATTCCTTATCAATTTTTTATTATTATTTACAATTCGTTATCACTGTCGCGTTTTATATTCACAATTAAACATAATGAATCATTTTATCGTCCATATCTAATCGAAACACATTAGACAATTTCCATATCACATCTAGGTCGTCAAACAATAAAAAAAGCGAGACCTTGATACCTATAAAGGGTTAAATGTCAATGCAATAAAATATCGGAATTCAATCAACACCACTTATTATATTTCTAAGCTCGCTTAGATTTTCTCTCTACGCGTTTACAGACTATTTATAGACAGTTTACACTAAACCTTATTGGTAATGTAATCAATTTAAAAGTAATATTGGCATGGGAAAGAGGAAATCGATTGGGTGTGTATTATTTTAGATAGCATCTAGGCGAGATTGAAAAGGATGTTTGGAATTAAATTTTGCGTTGAGTGAATTAATTGCGACGGAAAAGTAAAATGGAATAAGTGGAATTGCTTCTTCGAGTTGAGATGAAATATGTGGGAATTTCATTTTAGAGGAATTTTTATTGAAATAATAAAATTGTTTTGATTATTTTTCAATGCTCTAGATTTTTAATAGTGAAATTTATTAAATCTCATTTTATCAAAGACGTATTAATGGTGTCGCACAATAGAAGCAACTTTTATCAATTAAAACAAATTGTTTCAACAACGTCCACTATGTAGAAGCAACGTAAATAGTATATTAAGTATCAAGAGCAGAAAAGCATTGTTTGCAGCAAGCCTGCCCCCGTAAAAAATATAGAAAAAATTTAAAAAAATCTCTTTTATCAAATCAAGCAACATAAAAAAATTTTCACAAATTTTTTCGAAATTTATTTAATTTTTTTAATTTTTTCAATTTTTTTTTAAATTTTTTCTATTTTTTTTAATAACTAAATTTAAAAAAAAAATATTATTTTTTATTATATTATATTTTTTTTAGCGGTTTGCAAAAAATTTTACCGCTCTAGGGTCGTAATGCATCATTTTCCGAACCATACGAGCAAAGTAATATTTATCTTAAATTAATTGTCACAGGTTATACTAAAAAAACTTTTTTTTTCAACTCGTCCTTGTATAGAAAATAAACTTCATAAATCCGCGATAAAATATTGACTTTTCCTGCAATTTAACACTCCCATCAATTCTGATAACAATGACTCGTTTACGAGCAAGATTACTATTTGCGGAAAGCATAAATTCACCTTGCGGAGTCTTTAGGATTCAATTAATTATACTAGCATACTGAAATAATACAAATAAAATTGCACATTTGATTACTAATCAACAATTTCC
The DNA here is from genome assembly GCA_963932245.1 of Tachinus rufipes. Taxonomy (NCBI): domain Eukaryota; kingdom Metazoa; phylum Arthropoda; class Insecta; order Coleoptera; family Staphylinidae; genus Tachinus; species Tachinus rufipes. The sequence continues at coordinate 105,283,522 of OZ010746.1, read as the reverse complement.
ACGGTTTGAGGTTTAGATTATAATTGACGATTTAACAAATATTTTCAAATTGTTGCCGAGGTCATATTTGTCTAAATATTAAGTTAAAATTTAATCCAAATATAATTTAGATTAAGCTTGGAAACAATTTACACTTGAGAACATGTTAGGACAAGATAGAACATTCAATGACTTTGTGGAAACATTTAATGACACTTGGGAACATGTTAAGATAATTTAGAACATTCTATGACTTTGTGGGAACATTTTATGACACTTGGGGACATATTAAGACAATTTAGAACATTGTATGACACTATAAAAACATTAAATGACACTTGGAAAGATCTTATAATGTTTGGGAACATTTTATGACACTTGAGAACATGTTAAGACAATCTAGAACATTCTATGACTTTGTGGGAACATTTAATGACACTTGGGAACATGTTAACACAATTTAGAACATTGTATGACACTATAAAAACATTAAATGACACTTGGAAACATCTTATGAAGTTAGTGAACACTTTATAACACTTGAGAACATGTTAAGACAATTTAGAACATTCTATGACATTGTGAGAACATCTTATGACACTTGGAAACATGACAAGACATTTTAGAACATTGTATGACACTATAAAAACATTGAATGACACTTGAAAACATTTTATGATGTTTGGGAACATTGTATGAGACTTGAGAACATGTTAAGACAATTTAGAACATTCTATGATTTTGTGGGAACATTTAATGACACTTGAGAATATGTTAAGACAATTTAGAACATTGCATAACACTATGAAAACATTAAATGACACTTAGAAACATCTTATGATGTTTGGGAACATTGTATGACACTTGAGAACATGTTAAGACAATTTAGAACATTCTATGACTTTGTGGGAACATTTAATGACACTTGGGAACATGTTAAGACAATTTAGAACATTGTATGACACTATGTAAACATTGAATGACACTTGGAAACATCTTATGATGTTTGTGAACACTTTATAACACTTGAGAACATATTAAAATAACTTAGAACATTCTATGACTTTGTGGGAACATTTAATGACACTTGGGAACATGTTAAGACAATTTAGAACATTCTATGATTTTGTGGGAACATTTAATGACACTTGAGAATATGTTAAGACAATTTAAAACATTGTATGACACTATGTAAACATTGAATGACACTTGGAAACATCTTATGATGTTTGGGAACATTGTATGACACTTGAGAACATGTTAAGACAATTTAGAACATTCTATGACTTTGTGGGAACATTTAATGACACTTGGAAACATGTTAAAACAATAAAGAACATTGTATGACACTATGAAAACATTTAATGACACTTGGAAACATCTTATAATGTTTTGGAACATTGTATGACACTTGAGAACATGTTAAGACAATTTAGAACATTCTATGATTTTGTGGGAACATTTAATGACACTTGAGAATATGTTAAGACAATTTAGAACATTGCATAACACTATGAAAACATTAAATGACACTTAGAATCATCTTATGATGTTTGGGAACATTGTATGACACTTGAGAACATGTTAAGACAATTTAGAACATTCTATGACTTTGTGGGAACATTTAATGACACTTGAGAACATGTTAAAACAATTTAGAACATTCTATGACTTTGTGGGAACAATTAATGACACTTGGGAACATATTAAGACCATTTAAAACATTGTAAAACACTATGAAAACATTGAATGACACTTGGAAACATTTTATAATGTTTGGGAACATTTTATAACACTTGAGAAAATGTTAAAACAATTTTAGAACATTCTATGACTTTGTGGAACATTTAATGACAATTGAGAACATGTTAAGACATTTTAGAACATTGTATGACACTAGAAAAACAATAAATGACACTTGGAAACATCTTATGACGTTTGGGAACATTTTATGACACTAGAGAACATGTTAAGACAATTTAGAACATTCTATGACTTTGTTAGAACATTTTATGACAATTTGAATAATGTTAAGACAATTTAGAACATTGTATGACACTATAAAAAACATTGAATGACACTTGGAAACATTTTATGATGTTTGGAAACATTTTATGATGTTTGGAAACATTTTATAACACTTGAGAACATATTAAGACAATTTAGAACACTCTATGACTTTGTGGGAACATTTTATGACACTTGGGAACATGTTAAGACAATTTAGAACATTGTATGACACTATGGAAACATTAAATGACACTTGGAAACATCTTATGATGTTTGGGAACATTTTATAACACTTGATAACATGTTAAGACAATTTAGAACATTCTATGACTTTGTGGAAACATTTAATGACAATTGAGAACATGTTAAGACAATTTAAAACATTGTATGACACTATGTAAACATTGAATGACACTTGGAAACATCTTATGATGTTTGGGAACATTGTATGACACTTGAGAACATGTTAAGACAATTTAGAACATTCTATGACTTTGTGGGAACATTTAATGACACTTGGAAACATGTTAAAACAATAAAGAACATTGTATGACACTATGAAAACATTTAATGACACTTGGAAACATCTTATAATGTTTTGGAACATTGTATGACACTTGAGAACATGTTAAGACAATTTAGAACATTCTATGATTTTGTGGGAACATTTAATGACACTTGAGAATATGTTAAGACAATTTAGAACATTGCATAACACTATGAAAACATTAAATGACACTTAGAATCATCTTATGATGTTTGGGAACATTGTATGACACTTGAGAACATGTTAAGACAATTTAGAACATTCTATGACTTTGTGGGAACATTTAATGACACTTGAGAACATGTTAAAACAATTTAGAACATTCTATGACTTTGTGGGAACAATTAATGACACTTGGGAACATATTAAGACCATTTAAAACATTGTAAAACACTATGAAAACATTGAATGACACTTGGAAACATTTTATAATGTTTGGGAACATTTTATAACACTTGAGAAAATGTTAAAACAATTTTAGAACATTCTATGACTTTGTGGAACATTTAATGACAATTGAGAACATGTTAAGACATTTTAGAACATTGTATGACACTATACAAACATTAAATGACACTTGAAAACATCTTATAATGTTTAGAAATACTTTATAACACTTGAGAACATGTTAAGACAATTTAGAACATTCTATGACTTTGTGGGAACATTTTATGACACTTGGAAACATGTTAAGACAATTTAGAATATTGTATGACACTATAAAAACATTGAATGACACTTGAAAACATTTTATGATGTTTGGGAACATTTTATAACACTTGAGAACATATTAAGACAATTTAGAATATTCTATGACTTTGTGAGAACATTTTAGGACACTTGGAAACATGATAAGACAATTTAGAACATTGTATGACACTATAAAAACATTAAATGACACTTGGAAACATCTTATAATGTTTGGAAATACTTTATAACACTTCAGAACATGTTAAAACAATTTAGGACATTCTATGACTTTGTGGGAACATTTAATGACAATTGAGAACATGTTAAGACATTTTAGAACATTGTATGACACTATAAAAACATTAAATGACACTTGGAAACATCTTATGACGTTTGGAAATACTTTATAACACTTGAGAACATGTTAAGACAATTTAGAACATTCTATGACTTTGTGGGAACATTTTATGACACTTGGAAACATGTTAAGACAATTTAGAACATTGTATGACACTATAAAAACATTAAATGACACTTGGAAACATCTTATAATGTTTGGGAATACTTTATAACACTTGAGAACATGTTAAAACAATTTAGGACATTCTATGACTTTGTGGGAACATTTAATGACAATTGAGAACATGTTAAGACATTTTAGAACATTGTATGACACTATAAAAACATTAAATGACACTTGGAAACACCTTATGATGTTTGGAAATACTTTATGACACTTGAGAACATGTTAAAACAATTTGGAACATTCTATGACTTTGTGGGAACATTTAATGACAATTGAGAACATGTTAAGACATTTTAGAACATTGTATGACACTATAAAAACATTAAAAAATGACACTTGGAAACATCTTATGATGTTTGGGAATAGTTTATAACACTTGAGAACATGTTAAAACAATTTAGAACATTCTATGACTTTGTGGAAACATTTAATGACACTTGGGAACATGTTAAGACAATTTAAAACATTGTATGACACTATAAAAACATTAAATGACACTTGGAAACACCTTATAATGTTTGAGAATATTTTATAACACTTGAGAACATGTTAAAACAATTTAGAACATTCTATGAATTTGTGGAACATTTAATGACAGCTGAGAACATGTTAAGACATTTTAGAACATTGTATGACACTATAAAAACATTAAAGGACACTTGGAAACACCTTATAATGTTTGAGAATATTTTATAACACTTGAGAACATGTTAAAACAATTTAGAACATTCTATAACTTTGTGGAACATTTAATGACAATTGAGAACATGTTAAGTCATTTCAGAACATTGTAAGACACTATAAAAACATTAAATGACACTTGGAAACAACTTATGATGTTTGGGAATACTTTATAACACTTGAGAACATGTTAAAACAATTTAGAATATTCTATGACTTTGTGGGAACATTTAATGACAATTGAGAACATGTTAAGACATTTTAGAACATTGTATGACACTATAAAAACATTAAATGACACTTGGAAACACCTTATGATGTTTGGGAATACTTTATGACACTTGAGAACATGTTAAAACAATTTGGAACATTCTATGACTTTGTGGGAACATTTAATGACAATTGAGAACATGTTAAGACAATTTAGAACATTGTATGACACTATGAAAACATTAAATGACACTTGAAAACATCTTAAGACGTTTGGGAACATTTTTTGACACTTGGAAACATGTTAAGACAATTTAGAACACTCTATGACTTTGTTGGAACATTTAATGAAAATTGAGAACATGTTAAGACATTTTAGAACATTGTATGACACTATAAAAACATTAAATGACACTTGGAAACACCTTATAATGTTTGAGAATATTTTATAACACTTGAGAACATGTTAAAACAATTTAGAATATTCTATGACTTTGTGGGAACATTTAATGACAATTGAGAACATGTTAAGACATTTTAGAACATTGTATGACACTATAAAAGACACTTGGAAACATCTTATGATGTTTGGGAATACTTTATAACACTTGAGAACATGTTAAGACAATTTAGAACATTCTATGACTTTGTGGGAACATTTTATGACACTTGGAAACATGTTAAGACAATTTAGAACATTGTATGACACTATAAAAACATTGAATGACACTTGAAAACATCTTATGATGTTTGTGAACATTTTATATCACTTGAGAACATGTTAAAACAATTTTAGAACATTCTATAACTTTGTGGGAACATTTAATGACACTTGAGAACATGTTAAGACAATTTAGAATATTGTATGACACTAAGGAAACATTTAATGACACTTGGAAACATTGTATGATGTTTGGGAACATTGTATAACACTAGAGAACATGTTAAGACAATTTAGAACATTCTATGACTTTGTGGAAACAATTAATGACACTTGGGAACATGTTAAGACAATTTAGAACATTGTATGACATTTTGGAAACATTTTATAACACTTGAGATCATGTTACTTTGTGGGAACATTTAATGACAATTGAAAACAGGTTAAGACATTTTAGAACATTGTATGACACTATAAAAACATTAAATGACACTTGGAAACATCTTATGATGTTTGGGAACATTTTATAACACTTGGGAACATGTTAAGACAATTTAGAACATTGTATGACACTATAAATACATTTAATGACACTTGAAAACATCTTATGATGTTTGGGAACATTGTATAACACTTGAAAACATGTTTAGACAACTTAGAATATTCTATGACTTTGTGGGAACATTTAATGACACTTGAGAACATGTTAAGACAATTTAGAACATTATATGACTTTGTGGGAACATTTGATAACATGTGGGAACATGTTATGACATATGACACTGTAGTCAAGCCCGTGAGTGTTTAGAAACATATTAGTTTGCACATTTTAATCTTATGACTTATGACAAGTGAATCATTAAATGTCATAATTTTACAGTTGTATAGGTTATCTGTCACGTGCGTAATAACATTTTAGAATGAAAAATGAAAAAAAAAGAAAAAAAAAATTCAATAAAAAATGGAAAAAAAAAACATAAATTTCATTTTTATTCAAATATAATTATTTAATAACAATAACAAATTTAAACACAATCATGTGCTCAATTTCATCATTATTAAGTACTGTTCAAATAATTCAAACGAGTTATCTATGGTGATTACTCACGATGCGTCCCCTTCCACACGTTTTCTCGAAATTGTTTATTTCAGACAAACATCCACATTTCCAGGAAAGACAGATATCCAACCTATTCTCTTTAAATATAAAAATCAATACCGTCCGGGAATAATACATTCGCACATCACAAACACTAATTCAATTTGCATACAATATTTTCAAATTTGTTAGCTTCGACCTTTTATAAACCATGACCTATCCAGATCCATGCGAAGAGGCCAGACTTGGGGAGGTGCAACAGGAAATTGCAATTAACATAATAATTTTTATATCATTTGATTTAACCTTTGATATTTCCATAACTAATTAAAACTTTTTTCTAATACTATTAAATTGTTTCAAACATTTTTAATTGAAAATAGGAATCTGCGTTCACTTTAGAAAGTAATTGAAGGATACGCACACCAACCAACAACAGTCGTGTTTGTTTACAAAACAACGCGAATTATGCATTTATGTAAATTTGACCGTTTGTTACCTAATTATATTCAACGTTGTGGAAATAATGATTGCGGACTGAAATATGGAAATTGCGTCAATATCTTTGGTGTTTAATTGGTTTTAATGGAAATTAAATAAAGCGACAATTTAATTAAACTGCCATGTGGTATGAGACAAGAATTTCGTTTAAGGCGACGCATATTCAGAAGCATTCTATGAATAGTTGATGTGGCGATATTTAAATATTAATTTTGTGGTGGGAAAAGTATCTTATTTTTTCTGTCTGGCTCACCCCATAGAACAGATAATCTACATCAAAATGCTGGAACATGCCGCCTTCATCATTCCATAGCTTACTAGCAAAAAATTGGCGTTTCGACGTCGGCGGCCCAAGTAATTTAACTTTAATTTTTATATCAAATAGTTTGAGTTTATATCAAATTGAGCGTGTAGATTTAAATTATTTTTACACAGTTGGTACTCATGATAATGAAGTATATTAGTACCAATTTGCATAAAAATCCAATAAAGCGTTTGGAAGTTATGATTTTTTTAACTTATCACCTAGTTATTGATTTACATTGGTTTATGTCAAATAGTTTGAGGTTATATTAAATTGGGTGTGTAAATTTTGATTATTTTTACACAGTTGGTACTCATGATAATGAAGTACATTAGTACCAATTTGTATAAAAATCCAATAAATAGTTTCCAAGTTATAATGTTTTAATTTATAAGCTAGTTACAGAATCCAGTTAGCTCAAGTCAAATAATTTGAGTTTATACAAAATTGGACGTGTTGATTTAAATTATTTTTTCACAGTTGGTACTCATGATAATGAAGTATATTTGTACCAATTTGCATGAAAATCCAATAAAGCGTTTAGAAGTTACGATTTTGTTAACTTATCACCTAGTTATTAGTTTCCATTGGTTTATGTCAAATAGTTTGAGTTTATATAAAACTGGGCGTGTAAATTTTGATTATTTTTACACAGTTGGTACTCATGTTAATGAAGTACATTGGTGCCAATTTGTATAAAAATCCAACGAACAGTTTCCAAGTTATAATGTTTTAATTTACAGAATCCAGTTAGCTCAAGTCAAATAATTTGAGGTTATATAAAATTGAACCTATTGATTTAAATTATTTTTACACAGTTGGTACTAATTATAATGAAGTATATTTGTACCAATTTTTCATGCAAATCCAATAAAGCGTTTACAAGTTACGATTATTTTAACTTATCACCTAGCTATTGGTTTCTATTAGATTATGTCAAATAGTTTGAGGTTATATAAAATTGGGCGTGTTGATTTAAACTAGTTTTGCACAGTTGGTACTCATGATAATGAAGTATATTTGTACCAATTTGCATAAAAATCCAATAAAGCGTTTAGAAGTTACAATTATTTTAACTTATCACCTAGTTATTGGTTTCCATTGGTTTATGTCAAATAGTTTGAGGTTATATAAAATTGGGTGTGTAGATTTAAATTATTTTTACACAGTTGGTACTCATGATAATGAAGTACATTGCTACCAATTTCTATAAAAATCCAATAAACAGTTTCCAAGTTTTAACATTTTAATTTATAATCTTGTTACAAAATCCAGTTAGCTCAAGTCAAATAATTTAAGTTTATATAAAATTGGGCGTGTAGATTTAAATTATTTTTACACAGTTGGTACTTATGATAATGAAGTATATTGGTACCAATTTGCATAAAAATCCAATAAAGCGTTTAGAAGTTACAATTATTTTAACTTATCACCTAGTTATTGGTTTCCATTGGTTTATGTCAAATAGTTTGAGGTTATAAAACTGGGCGTGTAAACTTTGATTATTTTTACACAGTTGGTACTCATGTTAATGAAGTACATTGGTGCCAATTTGTATAAAAATCCAACGAACAGTTTCCAAGTTATAATGTTTAATTTACAAAATCCAGTTAGCTCAAGTCAAATAATTTGAGGTTATATAAAATTGAACCTATTGATTTGAATTATTTTTACACAATTGGTACTAATGCTAATGAAGTATATTGGTACCAATTTGCATAAAAATCCAATAAAGCGTTTAGAAGTTAAGATTTTTTTAACATATTACGTAGTTACTGGTTTCCATTGATTTATGTCAAATAGTTTGAGATTATATAAAATTGGGCGTGTAAATTTTGATTATTTTTACACAGTTAGTACTCATGATAATGAAGTATATTTGTACCAACTTGCATGAAAATCCAATGAACGGTTTCAAAGTTATGATTTTTTTAACTTATCACATATTTATAGGTTCCCGATAGTATATGTCAAATAATTTGAGGTTATATAAAATTGGACGTGTAGATTTCAATTATATTTACACAGTTGGTGCTCATGGTAATAAAGTATATTGATACCAATCTGCATATAAATTCAATAAACCGTTTTTAAGTTTTTATTTTTTTGTACTTCCGCAAACAGAATTTGACACTTTTCGACAGTTATGGCCGGATTTTGGTTCATTTTGACATGTTGGATTTTGCTATTTTTGACATTTTATGAACAGAATCCTTGTATTTTTTAACCGATTAGACTGAATTTATTTATTTTTGAAAATATTTTAATATTTTATGACCGAATTTGACTATTTTTAATTTTCCATTAATCAAATTTTGCATTTTTGTACAAATTTTGGTGTTTTCTTACAATACTTTCATACTTCATGGCCAGATTTTGCTACTTTTGACATTTTATGAATAAAATTTTGCACTTTTCAACAGATAAAGCCAGATTTTGGTTCTTTCTGATGATATTTTTGACAATTTATAGCTGCAGTTTGCTATTTTTGCAAATTTATGATTTTTTTTTTACACCAATCCAAATCACACGCCCTAATAATTAGAACTTAGTTCACGCCCACCCACCCAAGTGTTTGTAATCAAAAAAATGAACCACAAACACACGGGCGGGTGGGCGGGGAACACCAATCCAAATCACACAACCAAATAATTAGAACTTAGTTCCCGCCCACCCACCCAAGTGTTTGTGGTCAAAAAATTGAAACACAAACACTCGGGCGGGGAACACCAATCCAAATCACACGCCCAAATAATTAAAACTTAGTTCACGCCCACCCACCCAAATGTTTGTAATCAAAAAATTTAACCACAAACACTCGGGCGGGTGGGCGGGGAACACCAATCTAAATCACACGCCCAAATAATTAGAACTTAGTTCCCGCCCACCCACCCAAGTGCTTGTGGTCAAAAAATTGAAACACAAACACTCGGGCGGGTGGGCGGGAAACACCAATCCAAATCACACGCCCAAATAATTAGAACTTAGTTCCCGCCCACCCACCCAAGTGCTTGTGGTCAAAAAATTGAAACACAAACACTCGGGCGGGTGGGCGGGGAACACCAATCCAAATCACACCTCCAAATAATTCTTAACTTAGTTACCGCCCACCCACTCAAATGTTTGTAGTAAAAAAATTAGATAACAAACACTCGAACAGGCGGCTCACCGCAAAATATTCAGAAAGATCTCTTTTTTACATTTTTTTTTTAATATGACTTGAACTGTTCGAAAAGTAATTTTTTTTTATAAAATCTCAAAAATAGCAAAATTTAGTTTTGGAAGGGTGGCGAGGCACTCAGTTAAATTGTTGCGGCAAATAGCTTTAACTGGAGTGACCCAGCCACCCACCCAAATCTTGGTAAACCTAAATTTAAAAATTTCTCATTTCTGCAAAGTTTAGATCTAACTTCTTAATAACAAACGGACGGGTGGGTGGGTGGGCGGGGCACTCAATTCATTGAGTGTTAGTGAGTAGTTTTAACTGAGGTTCCCTCCCCACCCGCCCAATGTTGATGATCTAGAAATTGAATTTTCTTCTCTCTGCGAATGTTATTTGTATTGGGAGGGGGGGGGGGGGAGGGGGGGTGCATCGTTACTTTGAAAGCATGTTCGTATCTCATGTCGTGCTGAGGGCTTTACCGGGATCAACTGCAGGTGATTTCGGTTTGACTTCTTCGGTTTCCCCTCTGAAGTGGGATATAAAGTTAGACAAAATATTGCCGGTCTGTGTTTTCTTGCGACAGCTCTAGGGTGCAGAAGAATGCAATGGTCTTGGTTGTAATGTTAGCCGTGAAGCAGCTTTCATCCGCTTTGTTATATCCGGTAAGGTCATGAGCAGAACTGAAGTGTAAAACTTCTTCGTGGCACTCTCCTTCGACTAGTTGGGTTCCGGTATGAATTCCTGGACCCCCTCGATAATAATATTGAGGTTAGGATGTCGTATTAGACCTTGCACGGTCAGCCATGTGGTTTGCTACATGTAAGGCTGATGTGTATGATCTTTAATCATTGATCACGTCATAACTCGAACTATTTTTATAGATTTCTGCATCTACCTTGACAGCGTTTACCAAGTAAGTCAAGCGTCCCGTCATCTAAAAGAGATCGTCTTGGTGATGGGTGATTACGGAGATCAAATCGTTCTCAAATCCAGGTAACTATTCATTTCTGAAGGTGACTTCGCAGAATCTGATCTGGTTTTCGTCCAAAATGTGAACGGTATCGAGTTTGCTGACTGAGGTCACAGCGGTTTAGTTGACAGGGGTCTCAACTGTGTTATTGTAGTCACCCAGATGACTAGTAGCTGAAGCTTGTATTTCTCTAGAGCGTCTCTGCCGCCTGGTCTTCCTCTTTTCGGATTATTAGTTGGTGGCAGGATCGTAAAAGCACTATACTCTTCCATTTGTTACCGGCCGAGTTCCACTAGGTGATAAGATCACGTATGCCCTTGAACGCATGTTGGTATCTCCCAAAGACAAAGTTGCTCAACAAAAAAGGTTGTTTTCCAAAATCGATTCTTGTTTCTTATGATTGGGCTCTAGTGAAGGGTGCAAACGCAGGGTATGGTGTTGTAGTAGCATCGGACTATCCAGAAGATGTCTACTGCGCAGTGGTCAACAACACCAGCTGCAGTTTGGTGTGGCTATGGTGGCATTTGATTAATGGCCAGAGTGATTCTTCAGCACGTATTGTCTGCTCAAGCTCCCAAACTCAACTGATAAGCGATCGTAAAAATCTACTCTTACTAGGAAAGGACAGAAGAGAGTGATGTCATTGATGGAATGTGGATCCGCCCAATCGCGGCATAAACATATCCAACTTCCAATAATTACATTTTTTTCTTCTCTCTGCGAATGTCATTTGTCTTTAAATTAGGAGAGGGAGGATGTAACAGATTTAGTTCATTGATTGTTAGTAAGTAGTTTCAAGTATAGTTCCCGCCCAATTGTTTGTGATCCAATTATTTGACCACAAACACTTGGGTAGGTAGGTGGGACAAGTAGTTCATTAATCTTTAGTGAGTAGTTTCAAGTATAGTTCCCGCCCACCCACCCGAGTGTTTGTGATCGAATTATTTGATCACAAACACTTGGGTGGGTGAGCGGGAGACTCAATGCAAAGATTACCTGACAGTAGTTTCAACTAGAGTTCCCACCCACCCACCCAAGTATTCGCAACCCAGAAATTAGATTTTCTTCTCTCTGCGTACGTCATTAGCATTTAAATTTTAGAAAGAAAGTGAGAAATCTTAATTACAAATTATTGGGAGGATGGGAGGAGCACCCAGTGGATTGATGGCCGGAAAATAGTTATAATTAAAATTCCCGCCCACCCACTCAAGTGTTTGTCTTCTTTTCTATGCGAATGTCATTTGTCTTTAAATTGAGGAAATAAGGTCACAGATCAAACATCTTAATAAAAAAAACTCGGGCGGGAGGATGAGGACTCTCAGTTCATTGATTGTTAGTGAGTAGTTTCAAATGGGGTTCCCGCCCACCCACCCAAGTGTTTGTGTTCCAAATTTTTGATCACACACACTTGAGAGAGTGAGTAGAGCACTCAATGCAAAAATTGCTGGACAGTAGTTTCAACTAGAGTTCCCGCCCACCCACCCAAGTGTTGGTGATCCAGAAATTAGACTTTCTTCTTTCTGCAAACGTCATTAGTCTTTAAATTAGGGAAAAAAGTTACAGAACCAACTTTTTGATATCAAACAGTCGGATAGGTGGTCGGGGCACTCAGTTCATTGATTGTTAGGGAGTAGTTTCAATTAGGGTAAAAGCCGGACGCTTTTGTCCATATAGTCAGACTGCAAAGTACTTCAAAAACCGCGCGGTTCACTCCAATCTCGACCTGAACCGTTCCCCAAGCCAGATAGGGAAGCTACAATTACAAACAACCGTTGAATCAAACCTAACCTAAAAGTGGATAAAAATCTTCAAACGGAAAGTCCATAAGCATAGGCGCTTGGCACGTTGAGCCTTTAGAAGATTCTCCTCTAAAACCACAAAAAAAAGCCAGGCAGTCAGTCGACTCGAATCCGAGGCGGCTAGCAGCCAATATTTCCCTGAAAGGGTCAATACTCACACCCAGAAGCAGCATGGAAATCACTATCACCACTGGACTGAGAGAGCCCAACTTCTCCCGGCACTGCACTTAACATTAGTATTAATACCGCATAGACCATAGCAGCAAATGAACCACAATGTGAATAGCAGAAACCAAGTTAAAAGACAGTAAAAAGAAGAAGATTCTACCGCCAGACATTGCACCATCGTCTGGCGGCCCACGCACATAGAGAGCAATTCCTTGGGTTGTCGTCATGCAAGATGAAGTCCGCGAGCATACCTGGAGACCAAGCCCCACACAAAAAACAAATACTCCTAAGTTTCACACCAGCCCCGTCGGCAGAGCCCATCAACCCCTTTCAACGCCGTCCAACCATCTCGCGGGGCGACGTCGCCAACATCTGTCATAAAATCGATGCAGAAGAGTGACGAGGTAGACGGCGCACATAGTTTAATGGTTACGGAAAATAGTTTCAAAATAAATGACCCGCCCACCCATCCATGCGTTGGTGATCCAGAAATTAAAAGTTCCTCCTCTCTGCAGATGTCAGTTGTCATAAAATCAATGCAGGAGAATGACAGATCCAACTTCTTGGTATCAAACAATTGAATAGGTAGATCATAGTTTAATGATTACGAAAAATAGTTTCAAAAGAAATGACCAACCCACCCACCAGTTGGTGATCCAGAAATTAGAAGTATCTTCTCTCTGCAGATGTCAGTTGTCATAAAATCTATGCAAGGAGGTGACATATCTAACAAAAATCGGCCATAAACTGTCAAAAATGCAAAATTCTGTTTATAAAATGTCAAAAACACCTTAAAATATAAAAATGTTGTCAAAAATTTAGTTATAAATGTTAAAAAATGCAAAATTCTTTTTATTAAGAGTAAAAATAAGTAAAATCTGAGCATTTTTAACAAAAATCCAGCTAAAAACTGCAAAATTCTGTTTATAAAATGTCAAAAATACCAAAATCCGGCCTTGAAATTTTAAATAATAGTCAGAAATTACCAAAATCCGGCCATAAACATTTAAAAAGTGTAAAAGATTTCATAAAATCTCTAAAATAGTAATATTCAGCTTTGAAATATCAAATTTTTTGTCACAAAACATTAAAATCTAAAAAAAAAGCGCACGCCTATGGTTTCAGTTCAAATTTGTTATAATAACAGTTACCAACTATAAGAAATTGAATACTTTTATTGCAACTAAAACACTTTTTTGATTAAAATATGACATAACATAGTCGTCAGAATGACACAAGCCAACTAAAAATAAAAATGAATTAAAAATGAACATTAATTTTGGTATAATTGCAGTTGACATTTATTTGGTTAAATATATAATTTGACACAAATTGAGGTGGCGACAGTTCGATATATAAATATTTATAAATCAACCGGTTTTGACAGATGATTCAGTTTTTAGGAATGATAAACATTGTTATTATTATGATTTAATTGGAGTACTAAATATTAAACTAATAATAATTAACATTTCCAATTGGACTTAATAAATGTATCGCAGTTAACATGAATTGTTCCAATTAGAATTAAATTTTGCAATATAATTAAAAATTTGATGACAAAATTGCGACAGCAAAAATCAAATAAAATCCAACTCTGCAAAAACAAATGAACGAAATTACCAAAACAAACAAAATATAAAAATCAAGTTTTGCATAAAGGGTTTATTGACCTTGGCCGGCCTACCCACCACCAAAACATCACTCACATGTTGAATCGAATTGAATATATAATACGAATATAAATAAATAAAAGCATAGACGAGAGAAAATTCATTAATAAAAGCAATAATTACACGAATACCAAGAATGTAATACGCTTCCGAAGCCGGGGACTCGATTAAACCTGTACAATTCCAAGATAGATATCTACAGGTAGCCAATAAGAAAATCCATGCACCGCTATAAGATCAATGTCAAACGCGGGAAGAGGCGAAGCGGAGAAAAAAGATAAACAAAGGAAGTGGCGAAAATCGTTTAATAACATAAATAAATTCAATCTTGCGTAGGCAGTGCATTTATTCGTTTGTTGTCGTGTACAATTGCATTTCATACACATCTGTTTGACTTCATTGTTTTTATCCGGTTTGCAATGACACCAGACGGATGTGTTAAGCACGAATTAAATTATGTTATGTTTATTGTAACTAAAGGATAATGTTTATTGTTAACTTACAAGTTCTTGTTCTGTTGTCAATTGGGCAGCCATGATTGCTTCAACACTGCACTCTCGAGCACTCACGACGGCAAACTGCGCAATGAAAAAGTTTACCAAACTCTCTGCCCCCACCGCGTGGCTCTCTACACGTTGCCAGACCGGTGTTGAGGAATCGTGATACGATCGCGTGCTCGTGCTGGCTCGGCTTTTAAATTATTAAAAAACGTAAATAAATAAATAAATAATTTCTTTTTGCATTAGTTGCGTAAATCAAGTGTAATTAAATAAATTGATTAATTTTCTTTCAAATTAAATAGCATGACATTTTTATTTAATTAATTGCATTTTAAAATAGTTAGAGCGCACTAAATCAATTGATTTTCAGGTCCTAAATTGAAAGCGGCAGATAATCAATAATTTTAAATTAATTATAAAAATCAAGTTAGTACCGTTCATAAAATTCGGTTGCTATGGTATAATAAACAACGCTAATTATTTTATTTGTGTCAATTACATTGTAACAATTATTTTTGATTAAAATTGCATGAAAGCAACTATTCTGAGCTTGAAGATAAAAATTATACCAGAAAATTCACAAATAAAAATTTAGTTGTAAATAGGTAAGTGAATATTTTATTTATTGTTCATAAAATTGTAATAAACAACGTTAATAAGTTTATTTGTGTCAATTTCTTTGTAGAAGACATTTCTTAAAGCTTAAATTATAAATATAAATTATACAAAAAAAATTAAAAATAATGAAAGCTATGAATCGATCCAAAACATTAATTTTTGCTTTTAAATATAGTGAATTGATGTAGAGACAAAAATCAATAGCCACTTGATTAAATCTGATAAAAGTTTGAAATATTTTCTAAATAAAAGCAGTGGCGTAGGCTAGGCCCGGCGAAAAGGGGGTGCTGTGCAGTGGCGGAGCAAGGATTTTTGGGCCCCACCGCAAAACATTAAAAAGACAATTTTGAAAAAAGTACAGTTTATCATTTATTTAAGTTTTATTTTGTATTTTTTGGGGGGGGGGGAGGCAACTTTTGAAATAATCGTCGGAGGGCCCTCTATGCTTGTGGGTCCTTCTCCAGGTGCTGTGGATGCAAAAAGGCTAAAGTGTACATTAATTATGTAAAACTTAATAATCCTCTCAATTTCAAATGAAATGTGAACAGTGCTATTTTTGAATAAAATATGCTTTATGTTTAAGACAAAAGAATGGTTTGAAATTGAAAAAGGATGGAAACAGAATTGTTGTTTATCACCAATGTTGTTCAATATGTATGCCGAAGAGATGGTAGCGGAAAGAGAACAAGGAAGTGAGCATAGGAGAAAGAAAAATAGAAATCGTGTTTGCAGAGAGCACATAAAAACTGAAGATGCTAGCTAAAAAACTTGAAGAAATAAAACTAATCTATACGACTGAGTATAAACAAAAATTAGAGAAGCGAAAGAAATTAACGTGTACGTGAACAAAGATAAATTGAAGCAAGTGGAAAGGTATAAGTTATCTTGGTCCTAAAAAAGAATTAAATATTTTTTTTTAATAAACTGAGTGCTTCACCCACCTAAATTGTTGGGTAGGTGGGCGACCATTTCAATTGAAACTACTGTCCCGCAATCAATAAACTGTGTTCCCGCCCACCCGCCCAAGTTTTTGTAAAAAAGAAACGGGCGGGCACTCTAGTTAAAACTACTGTCCAGCAATCAATAAACTGTGTTCCCGCCCAAGTGTTTGTGAAAAATTAATTTGATCACAAACTCTTGAGTGGGTGGGCGGGCATTTCAATTAAAATTACTGCCGCGCATTCAATAAACTGAGTGCCCCACCCAAGTGTTTGTAAGCAAAAGATTGGATCACAAACAGTTGGGTGGGTGGGCGGGAACTCTAGTTGAAACTATTATCCCGTAATCAATAAACTGTGTTACCGTCTACCCGCTTAAGTGTTTGTAAAAAAAAAATAAAGACTAACCAAGCTTTTAGAAGAAGAATAAGATTATGAGTAGCAAATCGGCAAAAAAGAATTGTAAAATGTTTTGTATGGAGTGTGTTCCTATACTAATGTAAAACTCAAAATGTAGCATTAAGTGATCAAAACAAGATCCTAACAAAATAAAGAAGTGTTGATAAAAGCAGGAGAGAAAAAAGCGCTAGTAAGTACAATCATAAAAAGCAAGAAAGGATGGATAGGGCATTTATTAAGAAATGATTATTTATTGGACCTGATCAAAGGAATGGTAAATGCAAATCCAAAAAAAAAGCAAGCTTGATGTTCTAAAAATAGGAGAAAAGTACACTAAAATAAAGGAAAGGATGGAGGACCAAAAAAACTGAAGGAGAGGCACGAATGATGATAATGTCGATCAAAGTCTCATTAAACAAATTATAATTGACAAAAAAAATCAATAATAAGTAACATCTCCAGGTGCATCAATGTTTACACTTCGTTTCACGTTTAATATAAGATGAACGATGTCTTCCTAGGGTATCTCGTTCCATGCAACCTGAAAGTAGTGTCGCAGGTCGTCAAAATTGACCTGAAGAATATTCTAAACTATATTTCAGACGTGTTTGACCGGTAATAAGTCTAATTATCGTGTAGGCTAAAACAATATTCGGAGCTGTACTTGCTCTAAATAACTTCTACTAAGTTAAGTCTGCATCTTCTTCTTTATCAGCCATTCATACGTCACTGTTAGCGTCATAGCCTCTTTGCTTGTAATGCTGGCAATTTACATTACAAGGGACCCCTGTTTTAAGTGAATTTCGAACCACTGAAGAGAATTCATCACTCCATCAGAGAAGGTTTTAGCCGTAAAACCCCACGCTGGCAAGGCTGCTTTGGGAGTAGGAAAGCGTATAGAAAGTGAAAAGTATATCACGGTATTTGGCAATTAAACTAACAATCTTCGGTACAGCGGCCGGATGCTTAGACCACTGCGCCACGCTTTTTCCTAAGTCTGCTTAAAAAACACTAATACTCAGAGGCGTTTATTTTATACTTTTTCTTTCTAACTCCCTTTCCCAAGTTTTGGTAAACAGTGACAAGGCCTCTTTGTAGAATTAGAGGCCCTCAAAACGTCTTGGACTCCCTTGCGCCGCGGGGTCTTAGCTACGGCTCTGCTAATACTGCTTTCAATACATTATAGATCTAACTATTTGCATTCAGTGCCTAGGATGAAGTTTCCACAAATATTGCATCCCAAACAGGATGTTAATGCCATGTGGCCTCTTTCAACCAACTGCAAATTTTGATGATCTCTTTAATATCGGCAAACCTTTCTACAGTCAGCATTTACCCACAAACAAAACCTGGATTTATCACTAAAAACAATTTCAATCCATCCTTGCTGCAATTGATACCACACGAACCTAATTCACAGCTAATGAAAGCCTTTGATTCGGTCGGTATGAATAAAAACAAAAACAAAAATTCGTTTGTAAGTTGTTGCCATCGATACGTAGCAATAAAGAGATCTTGTTCAGACTAAAGCAATAGATCTTGTTTAAAACATTAAAAAAAAAGACTTAAAAAAGCAAAATACTACTTTTTCTGGTCAAAAACTAGCTTTGAGCGGCGGAAATTTATAATATTTAGCAAAATTTTAAATTAATTTGATGCTCGATACTATATTTTTAGCAGTTTTATCATTAAAAGCTTACAAAAATTAACGAAAAAAGCCAAAAACTAACAAAATATTCATTTCTATATTCAAACCTAGTTTCATAATTTTTGGCTTAACTTCAATTTATATCAATGTCCATAACAATGTTTTTGGTAGTTCAACTACTATAAATTTTAAAAATTCCAAGAAAAAACTACAAACCTTTAAAATTAATACTTTCTTAGTAGAAAACAAGCAAAATTTTGCTTAACCTTCAATCATCCTAACGCGCAAAGGAATATTTTGGCAGTTTTACTACTAAAAACTTAAAAATTTCAGAAAAAAGGCTTATCGACCATCAAAATACTACTTACTTGGTGAAAAACTAAGAATAGTGAAGACTGGTTACTTTCTGATTTCTCGTAGGCTCTGCAGGACATTTTATGTCTTCATAACTTGCTCCGCTTTAATACATTGAGTGCCGTTTGTTTGAGGATCTCGATAGAATTAGACCTATGGACCTAAAAACTTAACACAAAGAAATCTATATCTGCGCAATACACAAAAGCTTCAGTAGCAACTATAACCAACCTATAAACCTCGTCAATCAGAAAATTCAAAAAATTGCTGGCATATAAGAATGTACCAAAATCAAGACCAAGTTGGCGCGTTTTAAGGCTGAGCGCACAAACAAATGTCAAGCACATTCTGCAAAAAACAAAAAAAACGCCCACCTTCTCTTCCTGTAGGAAAAAATGTAAAACACAAAAAAATCAGTATCTGCACATTACACAAAAGCTTCAGAAGCAACTATAACTAACCTATAAACCTCGTCAAACAGAAAATTCAAAAAATTGCTGGCCTATAAAAATGTACCAAAATCAAGACCAAGTTGGCGCGTTTTAAGGCTGAACGCACAAACAAACGTCAAGCACATTCTGCAAAAAACAAAAAAACTCCCACCTTCTCTTCCTGTAGAAAAAAAGTAACAGATCAATAAAACAAAAATACGTCACTATAGCCAGGAGTTAGAAAGAACGTTCAAGCTTACATCCGAGGCAAATCACGTGTGCGAAAATTAAGACTAGAGCTACCCGAGAAGCCGCAGCGTCACAGTTGCATTCCAACAGCCAGCCCTTAGTCAACTAACGGGGAATCGATTCATATTAACTGCGATAGATATGTGCACCCGTTAGGTAGAACACTTTACCACCAACCATCAAGACGCTCGAGCAACAAATGTTCTGTATATACGGATACCCCAAAATTCTGCTGAGCGTCAAAATCAATTTGCGAACTAGAAAATTCAAAAAACCAGAGTTAAATGGAAGTGCTACCACTACCTACCAGTCTTGGGCTGATTCACTCAGTAAAACAGCGCCACACCAAACTGTAGAAATGCTCAAAATGTTTTATGGACGCAAAAAACCTTGTGATGAGCTGTGACCACCTTTCGGCTTTGTTGCCACACCAACGCGTTTACTAACTTAACCCCAAGTGAAGCTCTACTTAGTAGGCTTATGCCGAACAACAAGGGAGGACCAGG
The DNA here is from genome assembly GCA_963932245.1 of Tachinus rufipes. Classification (NCBI taxonomy): domain Eukaryota; kingdom Metazoa; phylum Arthropoda; class Insecta; order Coleoptera; family Staphylinidae; genus Tachinus; species Tachinus rufipes. The sequence continues at coordinate 105,262,898 of OZ010746.1, read as the reverse complement.
AGAAAGAGCAAGAAAACTGCGGCTAGAAGTAAACTATTGTATGCCTCAGAAACATGGGGAGAAGCTTTGAAGACAAAAAAAAAACAAAAGAAGTAAGAAAAGCTATGAGAGCAAGTTCGTTAAGGATCTGCAGGGCATACAAAACGGTGTCGCAGGAGGCACTAGAAGAAATCGCGGCAACACTATCCGCCGATTTGATGGTGGAAGAAAGATTAGGTATAAAGAAAATGATAAATAAAAGAACTGGTAAGCAAGAAGCAAAAAGACAGGCGAGACAAAATATGATGGAAAGATGGCAAAGACAGTGGAAAGAAGAAGAAAAGGGAGAATGGACAAAGGAACTAATACCAGAAATAAAAGAATGGGTAGAGAAAAAACCAGAAACGTGTTATTATACCAAACATGGAGCCATTGGAAAGTACATACAAAAAATAAATAAAATGAAAATGTATATTTTGTCAAGAAGACACGCATGACGACTCAGAACATACACTAGTAGAGTGCGAAGCGTGAGAGGAAGATAGGAAAACGCTAGAAAAGATATTAGAAAACAAAATAGACAAATCTGCAATCATTAAAATATGCCTGAGTGATAAAAACAAATGGAAAGCACTAAGAAACTATGCAACGACAGTATTGAAGAAAAATATAAAGAAGTTTGAAGCTTTGAGATTTAGGTAAATCAAAATAAAAGAAAACACACAAATTAAAAGCCACAGAAAACAAAGAAAAGAGGAGCGAGAAGCTAAATGAAAGCAAAAAAATATAGAAAAAAGTAATAAAGAGGAAAGAAACTAAGAAAGTCAAAACAACTATGCCTGCCAAGCAATAGAAGGTGAATAGAGACAAGAGAAGAAAATATACTGAAACATTAGTACCAACAGAAATTGCAAAAATAAGAAGGAAAAGGAAAGAACTGCTCAAGGAAACTAAGTTGACGATATTGACTAAACAATTTCCAAACGGAAGATACGCCATGTCGAGGTTGACAGAAAATTCAACTATCAAAATGGTTAGAGTATAATCTGGCAACCAAAAGACACAAAGAACTAATCCCAAATAGAGATTCAAGAATCCCACTAGAAGTTAAACTGGCAAATGTAGGATTACCAAAGGGAATGGTACTTAATGGAGCTGCACAAAATATTTATGAAAGAAAGAAGATACAACGAGAAAGAAGTTAATGAAGATATAGAAAAACTAAAAAGATACCTAATAACAATGCAAATATCTAGGCTATAACACAAGAATGAGAGAAAGGAGAGGAGAATGCCAGTGTAGAAAATAGGGCAGAAAAAATAGGGTATAGGGAGAGACCGCATGTGTTGCCGCAGCAGAATGCGTGAGTTCTGCAAGATCAAAATTAGCCCACCTCAAACTAGTACCAATAATGACTAGAACAAATTAACAGCAGGACTTACGCAGAGAAGTAAACCAAAAGGTATTGCCATGCGTTAGTTATTCGCCACTTGTTGAGGCCAAGACCTTACTACGTCCTTAAAAAAAAAAAAAAAACTCTACTGAAGGCAAATATCTTCGCACCCAAAGCTTGGAACACACCCCGAGCTAAAGACTTCAGAAAAGTTGACCCCGCTTTGTTAGCGGAGCATCAAAATGCTAGCCAAGGGGTATATGGCCCAAGTGATCATGACCCAAACCTCAGTTTCTAACCAGCATCCTTCGACGACGGTAGTGATTGGACCTTAACCATCTTCACGGAATCAATATGCGCCCACATAGTAAGTATTCCAATTGTTGCTACAACTTTACAACTACCGCTATGCCCGCTAACTATAAACTTGAACAGATACCGACAACCACCCCAGGTGCACTCGCACAAGACCATCCTGCACACCCAGCCATAGGGCTTCTTCCAACAATCACCGCTATGCCCACGCAATGTGCTACGTTTCAACACAGATGACAAGCCTGGTGATGCTTTCACAACAACCCCATAGTCAGACTCTGGCAAACCATTGAGAAGTGCTACCTCTTGGCTGCGGACCTTGGAAAGTCTTTGTTGTGTATGTGCGGTGGCAACGCGGCGCTCACGGCGAACCGGCAACCGCGCGCCGCCTGCCGGGAGTCTCGGTAGACACGTCGGGCGGACCAGATAGTAATGGCAGTCATCCATGTCGTTTTTAGCCAGTGCTAGTTTTAGTCCGCGGAAATTATACTTAGTTACCATTATTGTAAGTTACATATCAATAAAGATCTTGTTATTAAGTAAACATAACAGTCTTTTACCACAACGCTCCCGAGCACAAGGAGAATGCCGGATGGCCGTACCAACTCAAAACTACACGTTCAAACGGAAGGAGTATACTCCAACCAACATCAGGTAGATAATTACGGTTATCTACCGCAAAATAACACCACAACTGGTAAAGAGTTCCAAACAACCCTCTTCAACACTACGGACTCTCCCCTCCATCACCAGGCGGGACAGGAGCCGGTAACAGAGCAGACAACGGCAAGCCACGTACAACAATATCTGAAACAATGCAACGCCGGCATCTAATACCAGCCCGGGCTCTCGACCTGTTGTAGAGCACCACCGGACCAGACATCTCGATTATAACCTAATGCCCAACCATTAACCGAGTAGATAGCAGTGCTACAGTAAACGTAACACTAAATTTAAAATTTTTGCTTAAAACCAATCTTTCTTAAAAGATTCGGTGCTACATCTCTAAATTATGGAAAATTTATTCCATAAGTTGGGGCAATTCAAGCAAACCCTAGTCAACTTTGACACCCAACACAAAAAGCATGAACAAGGTTAAGGAAATGACCATCGGATTGCAGTTGAAAATTATTTTCCAAAACACAACTTTGTACAATCTGAAACAAACATATTTACAAAATATCTTAAAATATAATAAACTTTATTTGAAAATCACACAAATTAAAAAAAAAAAAAAATTTATAATATATAAAAGAAACAAACAAATCATACAATATATATTTTTTCCTCGAATTAACATGTAAATTAAAAATTAATCAGCCTTATTATATAAAAAACACTTTATATTCATAAAAAATATATATACCAATTCAATTCCTTTATATATCTATCTACATAATATAACAAAAAAAAATTAGAATCTTCTTTAGGCCTTTCGTAGAAAATATTCTTGGCAACAACCAAGACAAAACTAAAAGTAACTTTGTGTGACTTACAAACACATCTATCAAAATACATATTTTTTTTGAAAATTAATACAGAATTCTATTTAAATAATAGGAATAAAATAAACGGAACAGTTTTTTTTTATAGGTGGTCGGATTTGTAATTTGTTTTTACAGATATGTGGTTCATTAATTGCTACGTAAAATTAAAGATAAACCACGTTTAGTAGGAGGCTACACGAGCGGTGATTTGACGAACGTAATCGTAACGTAATACAAATTTTTAAAAACAGATTATAGGCAACGTTACGTGTACGTTCATACAACAGCCATCTTTAATAAGGGGCGTGGTCGGCAAAATTGACATCATGGCCGCCATCTTAGAATTTGCTTGCCCATTTAATGACGTGTTGATTGTAACTTAACAAATTTATTTATAGTTATTATTCAGAATTATAAGATTTTCTTATTTAAAGACTCGAATGTTCAAAAATTAATGTCTACTTCAAATCTAAAAGATAGTTATTAAAAAATAAACTCATGTCACGTGTACGTTCATACAACGGCCATCTTTAATAAGGGCGTGGTCGGATAGCAAAACTGACCGCCATCTTAAAATCTACTTAATAACAAACAAGATTACTAATTAAATAAATTTGAATCAATTATTACAAACATAATCCAACATTATTAACGCACGTTAATCAACGCTCGTGTAACCCCATAACATACAGTAAACTCTCAACAACCTAAAACATTGAGAATTCCTTCACATTCATAATAAAACTTTAAATTTTGGAAGAAAAACTATTTAAGTATCAAACCATATTCTGTAACCCTTATAATAAAAATTGAAACAAAAACATTTTTTGGTCGGGTTACAAACAATTAAAACAAAAATAAATGGGAAAAATAAAAATCTAAAAAGCGTATCACATTTCTTTCAACATAAGAATCAATATTGTGAAAGAAGTTGCAAATAAAATAGAGAAAAAAAAAAAGATGATTATGATGATGATGTTTCAAACATGAAGATTATTGCGACTAGTTTGCTAGTGGTTGCTTAATTTTTTTATAAATGTTTATAAGCAACCATTTTGATTGATTAATACTTCATGTTTGAATATTAACGCGATTATCCACGATTCAATTTTCATCAAACGGTTCGGACACAATTACAATTTCTTAAAAATAATATTATTAAAGCATTAAACAGTATTAGATACTACTAAAGATTGTGTTTCCACGACATTAAAGCTGCAGTTTTACTTTTCAATCAACGGACGATAAAATTGTAAAGTCCGTTAAATCAACGTTCATGTGAACATACAAAAAGTTTGTTCAAAGTCAACTTTTTTTGTGCCGTACTGAAACAGTAAACCTCATTAAATAAATGTCAAATATTATTCAATCAGTGGTCGGTAAACTTAAATTAAAACAAAGTCGCATGGTATTAAAGCTAAAACGTCAAATTAACGAACGTTAAAGCAACAAATTATACGTCCGTTAAACAACGTCACAAGGCAATAAAGCCTAAAACGTTAAATTGTTAATGCAACAAATTATACATTAGTGTGGTAAAACGTTTTTCTTTTACAAGTGATTCGTCCGTTAACTCAATATCTTTGTTTTTAGTACATATAATTAAGTAATTTAATGCTGGCAAGACTGTTCTGTTAGGATTGAGATCATGTATATAAAAACGACTATATTATGCCAATTAAGGTATACAAATGTAGATTCAGAAATGCAATGTTGGCATAATTGGCTAAAATATTTAAAATTATATCAATTTTGATTAAAACTAATGTTGGCAACACTTGAAAAAAGCCATAAATTACTAGATTTCAGACTTTGTAATCTGGTTCGAAGGACCGAATAGACATAACGGCATTAGTATTATTGTTTTTCAGACTGTGATGCTGTAATTTGACCAATATTTTGTACCAAAATGATATAAAACTCGTTCTAGCAAAGTGGTGAAGTTGTAATCCGATTCGAAGAACCAAAATTACATAGAATGCGTTTCACTAAAAGAAAATAAAAACAATGATTGCAAATTACTGGATTTCTGACTTTTAGATTGAAACTGCAATAAATGTTCGGTAGCGCTACTGATCGAGTTTAATAGTTCATACTGAAATATTTGATTTTAATAAAATATCGCCCATTATACATGGTAGCGCTACCAGTTATTATTATTACATTAATGATGAATTATTGATTTAAGTCTGCCTGCAATGTTTAACGCAGTGTGAGGTAGCGCTACCGCATATGTACTAAAACATTTCCACAAAAAATTGAAATCATGGTTGCCACTTAAAAATCTTAATTTGGCAACACTTTTTAATCGTATACATACAATACCATGGATCTCATTATATTTTGTATAAATTGTATAATAAAATTAATTTTAATAGAAAATACTGATGAAAAATCATTTTGCTTATGTCGAGGCTGTGCTTTAGTAACTTAAATTACCAACAAAAAAATTTGGTACCAATTATACAAAAGAAAATAGTACGTTTTTTGTGATGATGAGTATTATATTAGTAGCACAGCCGCATATGCCTTAATATCACTTTGTGTCCAAATCCGTGATGATAAAATTTTGTTTGAGCACCATATCAATTACGGAATGCATTCCATAATGGCAGCCTTGTCAAATTTAAAATTCAGCCACGACGGCGCGGTGAAATTAAACTCCTCCTGCGAGATGTGAAAGAGCTGTCGTTTCGAATGAGATTTCTTCTCCTTCTTGTCGTTGTTAAAATACTTCTCGTTACTCACCTTAAAATCAATATTCTTATTTTCCGAGTAGCACTTATCGCTGTTATTTTTATTTTTATTTGTACTTTCTCCTTCGCTTAAACTAGAAGATTTGTGCCTCTGACGTTTCGTCTTACCGTTATTGATATTCTTGATGCGTTTAATGAACGGTAAAACCATAAAAAATGCATTGGCACTGACGCCTATTTTCAATTTAGGAGTCGCATCTTTTTTGTTGTTGGGTAAATCGGCTATTAGGAACCATTCGCATGCTTTAATCTCGTAACGAGTCCGAGGTTGGAATTTGGTATCTCTGGAAATACCGGTGATCACATATAAACGGACTAGTTGGTCGTTGACTACGGATTCCAGATAGTTTTCGGGATCGATGTAGTTGGTAATATCGAAACCAGTTTCCTCGTATACTTCCCGTATGGCACAATGAGCTGGATCCTCGTCTTCGTTTACCTTACCTTTGGGGAATCCCCAGGACGCTTTTGCCCAATAACTTTGGACTAGTAACACGTGCGTGTTACCTTCGCTTAATAATATGGCCCCGTATGTTGGAACGGATTGTTTGTAGTGGCGCCAATCTTCCAGAATTTCATCTAGACGGCTGAAATGAGCTTGTAGGAACGGCAAATGCTAGAAAAAAATTTGCAATTGTGAGATAAACGCAATTACAACAAAATTTACTACTGACGCTTTAATTTCAGGTAATAGCCATTCGTACAAGCTTCCCAACCCAATCCCACTATAGTATACATCCATTAAGACTGTGGTAAAAAGATTATTGTTGAATGTCAATTTAAATAAATAACAAAATTTCAATGACAATTAATAATTATATCATTGGTTAAAGATTGTAACACTTTTTATACATTACACACAAGACCATGTCTGAAAGAGATTTGGGTGTTCACTCCCCCCCCTCCTCTTACCCTTCCTATAGTAACGCGGTGCGACTACACAACCTACAACAACAAATAGCTAAAATTGTAAAAGTATCCGCTAGATAAGCTGCCTGTATCGGAGCACCAACTGGCGTAAAACATCAAACCGGTATCAAACGTGTATCGGAACAAACCATATGTGTATAGGCATAGCCCCCGACAAATCCCTCACCTTCCAGCGTCTACTACGTAATTGTTGAGTGAAAGAAAATCAGGAAGAAGCGCAAGGCTGATACATTTTTGCGTACTAGATGCACTTGTGCTCACACACTGGCTATCTATTATCCACTATCGTCGAGTCTCGAAAACTCTCCCCGCAATATGAAATAGATAATCGATAGCTAGTGTTTGACAAAAACATATACATCTATAGCAGCTCTAATATCCTGTAAAAAGGTAATTGCCTCTTAATTTAGGTAGAAAAGCTGCTCTCAAAAACTCTACGCACTCCCAAAAAAAAAAGCCTATCTTTACTAATTTGTACTATTTCATATACTTACTTTGAAAACGTGCGCCGCAAATTCTCTAAAGCTGCAGCTTCGCAGTTTATTGTCATTATTGACGTAGAAATCCAGGTAGTACCAGAATGCCAACTCAATTTGGAAACAAATTCTAACGAGGTTCTGCTTGGCGGATTCCGGTACGTTGATTATAAAACGGCTGCAAAAAAAGATATTTTTAGTTGATTTCATCTATTTTCCAATGCTAAAACTCGTAGAAGCAGATTACATTTATTTAACGGCCGATTACGTAACGGCTTGTTAAAAAAATGTCAGTTTGACAACCAATTTGTGATTTATAACAGTAAGCAAAGTTATGTTCATTTGTTTTCCAATGTTAAAACTCGCAGAAGCAAAATATATTTATTTAACGGCCGATTACGTAACGACTTGTTAAAAAGGTCAGTTTAAACACTAAATTATTGTAATAATTATTTTCGAGGTTACGTGGGCCAAATTTTGCCGTTTTCTTTGTATTTGGGTCCAATTTTGACATTAGTGACAATTGTCGTGAGATTGCGTCAATTTCGGGATTAGTGACACTCAAGCGGATACCCCACCCCACCAGAGTGTTTGTAGCCAATCTCTGAATCACCAACACTCGGGCGGATGGGCGGTAAGAAGATTTAAAAGCACCCCCACCACAATTCATGTGAATTTATGTATCCGCCCACCCATCCAGTGTTTGTGGACAAGAAAGTAGAAATGCGCCCACTTTTGACATTAGTGATGATTGTCGTTTACAGTGAAATTACACTGATCTCTAGATCAGTGACACTCAAACAAGATTCAAAACAATCCGCCCACTATACATGAATTGGTGTAGCCCGCCCACTTTTGTTATAAATAGCAATTGACGCTCACTACTCTTAAGATTGAACCAATCTCTTAAACACCGACTCTTGGGCGGGTAATAACAAGATTTAAGCCTACAATCTATGAAATGGTGTAGCACGGCAATTAACTTTTACTACTTAAGATTGCTCCAACTTGTTGATCACCGACACTGGGGCAGGTGGGCGGGAACAAGATTCAAACCGCCCGCCTACAATCCATGATTTGATGTACCACAAAAACCCATCCGACCCCAGAACGTCTTTAAGAACCAAAATAGCACCTACCGCATTACAAAATAGTCCCGAAAAGAAGTCGTAGTAAGAGAAATAAGAAAAAGATTTGCACGAAAATAGCTAAATTGGTGCTACGGTCGCTATCCAAACGCCTACTCCGCAATGCGCTCAATCAATACGAGCGAGCATAAAGCAAACAAAAAATCATTTAAAAATTCAACAGCAACAAGCGCTTTACGCAATAACTTAAAGACAATTTGCAATTGAAATAATATCGATGCATAAGTTAAGACCATTGTCAAGTCCATCATCAGATGAGGTTGAAAATAATATTCATTAAACAATAAAACCTGATCAGTAGCCTCCGAGATCAATATCCAAGAGCGACTGGAGTTGTGATGCTTGGGAATCTTCATCAAAACCTCAGAAGTTCATGTACATGTCACCCAGAGAAAACTAGATCCAACAACAAGAAACAACATAAATCAAAAGTGGAGAGACTATTGCTGTCGCTTTGCCAAAATACCCCTCTATTCCAATTCCAGATAGAATACATCTTTCAAGGCCTTGCGTTGTATTAAGAGTGACGGCTTGTGAATGAAAAAACTCTTCAACACAATAAATGATCAACCATCAAACCTCCACACCAAGCACTCATACCGTTAATAGTTAATTGCACTTAAGTTACAATGTAACAGCCATTGCTGCACTTATAACCGTCGTCAGCTGCCATTTCCATCGACTGTATTGCTTCCTGGCTTCCCTTCTTCTACAAGCGTCGCTTCAAAACTGACCGTAATTCAAAAAAATGTAAATAATAGTTCAGAAAAACGCGGTTACTGCCCATAAAAAAAATTAAGTAAAACAAAGTAAACTTTAGGAAAAAAGCCTTAGAAATCCCAAAAAGATGCAAACAAAAAACATAATTTACTTTAAAAAAAATCGTGAAACTGTAAAAGAGCGCAAGTTTTACACAATTATTACAAAAATATGCACTTTGGCTGGTTCTAAAGCTTGCGTAAAGTTTTTGATTTTTTTACAAATTCTAAGAGTTCTCTACACATTTTAGAATTTTCTGAAGAGCTCTAAACACTTCTAAAAATCTTACAAAAGAATTTTGAAAGGTTTTTAAACTTTCTACAAATTCTATACATTTTAGAATCATCTAGAAAGCTCTAGATACTTCCAAAAATAGTTGCAGAAGATTTTCAAATAGTTTTTAAATTTTTACAAATTCTAAAAGTTTTATGAAAAGTTTTTGCAAATTCTAAGTTTTCTACACATTTTATATTCTTCTGAGAAACTCTAGATACTTCTAAAAATCTTGCAAAAGTTTTTACAAACTCTAAGAGTTATTTACTCATTTTATAATCTTTTGAGAAGCTCTAAATACTTCTAAATATCTTTGCAAAAAATTTAAATTTTTTTAAATTTTAACAAATTCTAAAATATTTCTACACATTTTAGAACCTTCTGAGGAGCTCTTGATACTTCTAAAAATCTTGCAAAAGTTTTCTGAAAAGTTTTTGCAAATTTTAAGAGTTTTCTACACACTTTAGAATCTTCTGAGAAGCTCTTGATACTTCTAAAAATCTTTGGAAAAGATTTTTGAATAGTTTTTAAACTTTTACAAACTCCAAAAGATTCTACACATTTTAGAACATTCTGAGAAGTTCTAGATACTTAAGTTTTTACAAATTCTAAAAGTTTTCTACACATTTTATAATCTTCTGAGAAGCTCTAGATACTTCTAAAAATGTTGCAGAAACATTTGTAATTATTTTTGAAGCTTCTATAAAGTTCAAAAGTTTTCGACATATTTTAGAATCTTTTGAGAAGCTCTAGATACTTCTAAAAATCTTGCAAAAGATTTTCGAAATGTGTTTAAACTTTCTACAAACTCCAAAACTTTTCTACACATTTTAGAATCTTCTGAAAAGATTTTTGAGAAGTTTTTAGACTTTCTACAAATTTCAAAAGTTTTCTACACATTTTAAAATCTTCTGAGAAGCTCTAAATACTTCCAAAAATCTTGCAAACATTTTCTGAAAAGTTTTTGCCAATTCTAAGAGTTTTCTACACAGTTCACAATCTTCCAAGAAGCTCCAAACACTTCTAAAAATCTTGCAAAAGAATTTTGAAAAGTTTTTAAACGTTCTACCAATTCCAAACACTTCTAAAAATCTTGCAGAAAAGTTTTTACAAATTCTAAGAATTTTCTACACATTTTAGAATCTTCTCAGAAGCTCTAAATAGTTCTAAAAAATTTGAAAAAGTTTTTAAACTTTCTACAAATTCTAAAAGTTTTCTACATTTTAGAATCTTCTGAGAAGCTCTAAACACTTCCAAAAATCTTGCAGAAAATTATTGATTTTTTTACAAATTCTAAAACTTTTCTATAAATTTTAGAACCTTCTGAGAAGCTCTAGATATTTCTAAAAAACTTGCAACAAATTTTGAAATAATTTTGAAATTTTTACAAGTTCTAAAAGATTTCTACACATTTTAGAACCTTCTGAAAAGCTCTACATACTTCTAAAAATCTTGCAAAAATTTTCTGAAAAGTTTTTGCAAATTCTTAGAATTTTCTACACATTTTAGAATCTTCTGAAAAGCTCTAGATACTTCTAAAAGTCTTGCAAAAGTTTTCTGAAAGGTTTTTGCAAATTCTAAGAGTTTTCTACACATTTTATAATCTTCTGAGTAGCTCTAGATATTTCTAAAAATCTTGCAAAAGTTTTTGCAAATTATAAGAGTTTTCTACACATTTTATAATCTACTGAAAAGCTCTAGATACTTCAAAACAATTGCAGAAACTTTTTGAAAAGTTTTGATTTTTTTTATTCTAAATGATAGTTCTAAGAATCTTGTGGAACATTTTTGAATTTTTTTACAAATTCTAAAGAGTTCTCTATACATTTCATAACCTTCTGAGAACCTCAACAGACGGAAAACCAATTTTTCACAGAAAAATAATTAAAACAGACAAAAAATTAACCAAATAAAGCAAAAAAGTATCTAAAAAAGACAGAAAAATAACTAAAAAACTGACATTTGACAGAAAAGTAACCAAAACAGACAGAAAAGTAACTAAAAAACCGCCATTTCAGAGAAAAGTAACTAAAGAAGACAGAAAAATATCTAAAAAGACAGAAAAATAACTAATAAGACAGAAAAATAATAAGGAAGATAGAAAAAACCTAAAGCAGATAAGAAAGTAACTAAAAGCCAAAATTTGACAAAAAGAACTAAAACAGGCAAAAAATAACTAAAAAATAAAAAAAACAACTAAAAACCGACATTTGACAGAAAAGTAACTAAAAATAAAACAAAAAAAGTAACCAAAAACCGACATTTGACAGAAAAGTAACTAAAATTTACAGTAATGTAACTGTACAGACAGAAAAGTAACCAAAAAACCAACATTTGACAAAATAATAACTGAAAAAAATAAAAAAGTAACTTAAAAACTGACATTTCACGGAGAAATAACTAAAAAAAGACAAATAGATAACTAAAAAACTAACATTTGACTGAAAAGTAGCTAAAATTGACAGTAAAGTAACTATAAAGACAGAAAAGTAACTAAAAATCCGACATTTGACAAAAACTTAACCAAAAAAGCTAAAAAGTAACTAAAAAACTTATATTTGACAGAAAAGTTACTAAAATTTACATTAAAATAACTATGAAGACAGAAAAGTAACTGAAAACCCTACATTTGACAGAAAAGTAACCAAGAAACCAACATTTGACAGAATAATAACTGAAAAAGACAGAAAAGTTACTTAAAAACCAACATTTCAAAAAAAAGTAACTAAAATAGACAGAAAAATAACATTTGACAGAAAAAAAAACTAAAATTGACAGAAAAGTAACTAAAGACTCAACATTTGACTAAAAACTAACTAAAACAGACAGAAAAGTAACTATAGAAGACAGAATAAAAACTAAAAGCCGACATTTGACAGAATAATAACTGAGAGACAGAAAAGTAAATAAAAAACCAAAATTTTGCCAAAAAATACCTAAAAAAAAGCAACTAAAAAACCAAGATTTGACATAAAATAACTAAACAAAGACAGAAAAGTAATAATAAAAATAGACATTTGACTGAAAAATAAGTTAAGCTATTGAAATGCAGAAAACATTTTACCAAATATCTCAGAAGTTATGTAAGCTAGAACAAAAGTTAAAACATAAAAATTGCGTAGAATTTTATTATCTTAATAAAGTTCCAGTAACTTTGTTTAATATTTTGGCAGTTAAGCTATCAAAAAGCAAAAAACCTCACTAATTTCTTCAAATCAAACATCGACAATCAATATAACCAAAATGTGAATACATAAATAAATTTAAAATCGATTTCTAATTATTAATACCAGTGACTCTATCGACCTAAACCGCACAGGTCTAATGGTAAGCAGACATCATTTCTATTTCCGGAAACAGATTTCTCTATAATTAATCACAAGAGAAAGTAACATCAACCCACACACATATTAATAACAAAACAAGCGTCCTTTAAAGTTACTTAATAATATCGTAACCAAATTTAAATATTGCTAAATATTATGCAAACATTACAAAGCAAAATATGTTATGATAACACAAATTTTAATTGATAGGGATCATTGCACTTTTTACATATGTTTACAAGTAAAAGCAAAATTGAGTTTAAGTAATTATAGATTGAGTAAGTCTCAAGGATAATAATTACTTATAAGTGATGTAAAATAGGTAAACAAAAACAAGGCTATATACTTACGACAAAAGGTCGCTCAAAATATCGAGAGGTATTGAATGTTCCACAGTCTTCAACGGCACTTCAACCACATCCTCCATCTTCATTTGTTTAATATAGTAACAATTTATTAACTTTTGTAACGATCTCACTGCTTAAACTATGTAAATATTTGTCGGGAGCGTTTTTGCGTATTACTTTGTTCCTTCATGGCAGACATTATTATGATTGGAAAAATGGAAACAATCGCCACCCCTCCATCACATGACTAAACACATAATGTCTCACTCACATGAAGTAAGCTACATAAAATTAAATTAATACAAATGCGTAGAAGGATAATTTAATAAACAAATATTAATCATTTTAGCTAAATAAAATCTAAATAATATTACGGACTACAATAATTAATAGGTAAAGATATGTGATGTTTTGAATCTTTATTCTAGCTTCTAGTTTTATAATTATTCAATGTTGGTAACATAAATGAGTTGGCACTGTTGAATTTTGACATTAATAAGTATAATACATTCCCACTTCAATTTATGTTAATTATTAATTAATTTAATCACCCCCTAAGCATACAAGTGTATGCATCATTATATTTAACAATTATTTCCAACATAATGGCCGATTTAAGCTGTTCTGGTTAGTAATAATTTATTAAAAATATCATAACCTAATTAATTAATAAATGTTCTAATTTAATAGAAGCCAGGGAATTATTCAGAACATGGCGTGAGAACAACACCAGACGAAGTGAAGAAGTGATATATCAATGGCAGGCAGTGTTATCCTGCAATTTAAATAAATTAGGAAACGAAAGTAAGTTTAAATCAAATTGAGTAGTTAATAAGCACTAATAAATCAAATAATCGAATTGCTAGAGATATTTAGGTCAAAGATAAGTTGCAGTTTTGCTGTAAATATATTTAAGCTTTGTTATTTCAGAGTTTTTGATATTGGAGCAAGTATGTATAGCTGCATTGGATTGCAATCGTTTGGAGATAGTAAATTATTGTATAAAGACATTAGCGACAGAGTTTCCTGGTAGTCAACGGGTTAAGAAGTACAAAGCAATGAGGTTAGAGGTGCAGGAGCGTTTTGATGAAGCTATAGATGTGCTTGATTCGATGATTAAAGATGATAAGTCGAATAGTGCCCCAAAGAAACGTAAAATAGCTATTTTGAAAGCTCAAGGACGTACAGCGGAAGCTATCAAAGAACTCACGGATTATTTAAAAATGTAATTAGTTTAGTATAGTTTAAATGTTCTGTTAACTTTATTTTTGATTATAGTTTTATGGCTGATTCTGAAGCCTGGCAAGAGCTCAGTGAAATGTACATCAATGAACAAGATTTTGCCAAAGCAGCTTTCTGTGTGGAGGAACTGATTTTACATAATCCGCATAATCATTTGCTGCATCAACGTTATGCTGACATTAAGTACACCCAAGGTGGTATGGAGAATTTGGAAATGGCTCGGAATTATTATTGCCAAGCTTTGAAACTGAATCCAAAGAATTTACGAGCGCTCTATGGATTATATCTGGTAAGTCTTGATTTGTTTTTAAATTTTTTGTTAATCACTTATTGTAAAAGAATTATTTTGATAAAGATAAAGTAATTTTTAATATTTTGACATTTAAAAAACAAAATGGCCGCTTATTTCATTTGACATTTACAAAACAAAATGGTCGCTTATTTTATTTGACATTTACAAAACAAAATGGCCGCTTTTTCATTTGACATTTAAAAAACAAAATGGCCGCTTATATCATTTGACATTTACAAAACAAAATGGCCGCTTATTTTATTTGACATTTAAAAAGCAAAATGGCCACTTACTTACCTTATTTCCAGGCAAGCAGCAATTTAGCATCATCACAAAAAGCAAGTGCTCCAAAGAAAAAGGAAGCCTTGAAATTGGCCGAATATGCTGTTACACAAATAAAGAACCGCTACAAGGAAAATCTAGATACGGATAATATCGAAGAGCGCCTATCCACATTACAAATTAGTTAAGTGCAATTTAAATTAAATTAATTTATTAGGTTTTAAAATAAAGCAATTCTGTTGAACTGTACCTTATTTTGGTTAATAGACCGTTCATAATTCGGTCATTGTTTTTTTTTTTTTTTAATATTATTACAAGTCTGGTGATTGATGTTGTTTTGTTGTAAATAATTAAACGCATTTACTCAATGAATTTTTGTATGTTATTTAAAGATGCCATTATTTCCCTATGTTGTTCATCCAGTATGCAATCGCGATCAACGAAATAATTTAATAAATCGTTTAAAGTTGTTACTACTGGTCGCTTGCGTTTTTTGTTATTATTATTAACAACCGGCTCCATTTTAATTTCCATAATGTCATTATCGACTTGTGTTAAGTTTTCTGGTTCGGTTTCTTTTATTTCAGGTTCTGTGATTTCATCATCCTTGCTTATTGTTACGTCAGGGGTTACTTCTTTCTTGATAAGAATTTCCGTGTCTTTGCTGATGCCATTCAAACAAGCTTCATCTTTTTTTGTCATTATTTCATGCATGTTTTGGAAATGTACCCAGGTTATTTTCGAATGATCCTTTTCGTTTTCAATGAGGTTCTTGTAGCGTTGGATTAGGTTCTGCCAGCATTTACTTATTTGTTCGATGGTGTAGTTTTCACCATTCGGTAATAAATTTTGGATAACCCTAATGGAAAAATAGGAATCAGGTAAGTATATGGAATAATAATTAAGAATCAATGGGATTCTAGAATTTGTACAGGCACATATTGTAAAATTGTAAAAAAATATCTAATTTCCTGGATAATCGCATGCGATTATTTCGTTGATAAAATTAATCCTTTAAGTTTTTCGCCATTTGCGATCGAGTAGACGGGTAATCGAGTACACGGTCATTCGAGTATCGAGTACACGGATATTCGGCTATCGAGTACACGGAAATTCTCCCTTTTTTCGTGTACAAAGTTGGCGCTCAAATTTATAAAACTGATTTTTTAGACGAAATAATCGATTTTACAATTTATTTGATTTAAATGACGCGTTGGATTTTTTTGCGACTATAGAAAGGAAAAGCGATATTTTTGCTGCGAATTTTAATGGAAACTACTGAAGATACTTCTCATGTGGCAGCAAAGTTATCAGAGTCTTGTCTTATTGACTCTGATAACTGACTGCGCTAGTGTACTTCCATCCAACAGTAACCATTTTCAACCGAGATATTATTCGTCTATATAGGAGGGGGGCAACTAAAAAGGGTTTAACGTTGATATCGTTGATCAACTAAAAATATTGAATTTAGTATGAAGCAACACATAATAGAGTTATATTAATATTCGTAACAACTTACATCCATCCTTTCTGAGCTGCGTATTTTTTTCCAGTAAATGAGTGTCGGTATGCATATCTTAGCTGGATTAGAATGCTTGTGAACTTTTGCTTCTTCACTGAAAAAAATAAATTGCTAATTTAGTACGAGACGAAATGCAGTATTGGGACTGAGGAGCATCTCTGGGAAGAGTCAGAAGCCGGTACTCCCGGTCACCTTTATTCTTTGGTGCAAAACGCTTTTATCGTGTTTTTTGGAAGTAGGAGGGACTTGTGTGGTCTTTGTGATGGTTTTATGCTGTCAAAGTTAACATCTTTACAATTAACACAGCAAAAATACTGAGTAGTGGGAGTTAATTTTTAAAATTTGAGCTGATATTCCAAAAATCCGACTTTCTAAGTTCTATACCAAAATAAACAAATCGAAACCTTAATACTGAATCTTGACGACTTCGCCGAGTTGGGATCGAAACCTGAGCTCCAAATTTTGTTAGCTGAAACCTATATTTACCGGCTAATGGCCAATCTGCTTCATCGAATGCCGTTGTCGGATTTGAAAATAACGTCCGCAATTTTGAGTGGACGCAATCTCCTGCCCGGAGCATATTCAGGGGTCAATAGTTTAGAATGGAGTGGCCCAACCCACCCAAGTGTTAGTTATCAAGGGGCTGGATCTCGACCTTCACAAAATGACTTCTGACGTTGTCCACAAAGAATACAAACATTTAATTCTTTAGAGCATGGTAATCAGTCAATAGTTTGGAATGGAGACTGGATCACGACCTTCTTTTGTGACAAAACGACTTCTGACGTCCGCAAAGAAGAAAAACATTCAATTTGTTGCAGTGAATAGTTTAGAATAGAGTGGTCCACCCACCTACCCAAAGGTTAGTTATCAAAAGGCTGGATCACGACCTTCTCTTGTGACAAAATGACTTCTGACATCTGCAAAGAAGAAACATTCAATTCTTTGATGACAAACACTTGGGTAAAGTATGGTAAGCGGCCAATAGTTTAGAATGGAGTGGCACACCCACCCACACAAGTGTTAGTTATCAAGAGGCTGGATCACAACCCTCTCTTGTAATAAAATGACTTCTAACATCCGCATAGAAGATAAACATTCAATTCAAAAGCATGGTAAGGGGCCAATAGTTTAAAATGGAATGAAAATACGTTTATTGTGCCAAAAAATGATTCTAATACAATAAAAATCTCTCAGCAAATGTGAAAGATATGAAACATTAACTATTTCGCTAAAACACTCAATAGTTGTTCCAAATTAATAAAAAATCGCTCATTAAAATACGTTTACTGTACAAAAAAATGATTCTAATGCGATTTAATCCGCTCAGTGGATGTTTTCTCCCATAAAACTTCAGTATTTCGCTCAAATACTCATTTATTTCTTCAAATTTATTTAAAAAACCCACAAAATTCAAAAATATGTAACAGCTTGCACATAAAAACAACCGCGAAACGCGTATAATTCGACAAGAATCGCAGACTAAACAATTCTTTATAAAATCCTCTGAAAATGCGTAAATTTATTGAAAATCGCTCAGAAAATTGCAAAATCTAGCCTTGAAATATCAAAATATTGTCAGGCAGCATCAAAATCCAGCCATAAACTGTTGAAAAGTGTAAACTTTTTCATGAAATCTCCAAAATATCAAAATATTGTTAGAAAAAATCAAAATCTGGCCATTAACTAATTAAAAGTGTAAATTCTATTTATAAAATGTCAAGAATACTGCCATAAACTGGGGTGACAGCTTAAAATGTTTTATTGGTTTGTAAGTATATTTGCATGATAAATATTAACATTGTTTTTACACTGCTCGTGCTCTTGCACTTAGACCACATACCTCTACAGACACGCCTTTTGTCGACTCTGTTAGTATGTGTGACGTCATTTGTGGGCATCAACGCGCATATAGCAAGAAGCTTGGTGCTAAACACGTGTACGAGGGCACATTTTTCTGCTAACATGATTGACAAGGTATTCCAGGATATCTATTTAGTTGAAAAGTGCAAAATTCTTTTCATGGAATGTCAAAAACAGCAAATTTCGGTTATGAATCATCAAAATTATGTTGAAAAGATATAAAAATAGCATAATCAGGGTCTTGGAACATTAAAATATTGTTAGAGAGTACCAAAATTCGGCCATGAAATGTTTAAAAGTAGAAAACAAATCATAAAATTTTAATTACAACAAAATCCGGCTATAAATTACCAAAATATGTTTAAAAATAGCAAAAATTCTGTCAAAAACAATTGAAAAGTTCAAACTTCTGTTAATAAAAAGTCAAAAATACCAAAATATGGCTATGAAATAGTAAAATATTATCAGAACAACCAAAAAACAGTTAAAAAGTGCAAAAGTAAATTTATAAAAAGTCAAAAATAGCAAAAACCGATTAAGAAATATTAAAATATTTTTAGAAAAACCTAAAATCCGGCGAAAACTGTTTAAAAGTGCAAAATATTAAGAGCAAATTAAAAACCTGAAATGTCAAAATTAGCAAACAGAAAGGGCAAAATCTGGTCAAAATGTGTAAAATTCTATTCATAGAATGTTAAAAATAGCAAAAATATTTACAAAAAAACGAAAATCCGGCCAGAAACGGTTGAAAACTGTAAAACTCTGTTCAAAAACAACAAAATTTGACCTTAAAATTTAAGAAAATTAATCAGGAAGAACAAAAATCCGGTTATAAAATGATAAATTCTTCATGAAATGTGCAAAATTCGGCCATAAACTACCAAAAAGTGCAAAATTTTATTTGTAAAATATCAAAATCCGGCCTTAAAACAACAAAAAGTTGTTAGAAAGCACCAAACTTTGGACATAAACTGTTATAAAATCTCAAGTATAATAAAATCTAGTTATAAAATATCAAAAGGTTGTTAGGAGTAGCAAATTTTTGTCATAAACTGTTGAATAGTGAACATTTTTCTTAATAAAAGTCAAAAATTGTTAAATTCGGTCATAAAACAGTTGAAATTCTGTTCATAAAATGTCAAAAACGGTCAAATTAAACTTTGAAATTTTAAACAATTGTTAGAAAGCACCAAATTTCGGCCATAAACTGTAGAAAAGTGCAAAATCAGGTCTTAGAACATCAAAATATTGTCAGAAAGCACCAAAATTCGGCCATAAACTGTTAAAAAGTGTAAAAATTACTGTGAAATCTCAAATTATCAAAAATATTGATAGAAAAGATTAAAACTGTCGAAAAGTTCAACATTTTTTTAACAAAATCTCAGAAATAGCAAAATTCAGCTATAAAATGTCAAAAATATTGTTAAATAGAACTAAAATTTGACCTTAAATTGTTGAAAAGTACAAAATTCTTTTAATAAAATCTCAAAAACAGCAAAATCCGGTCATAAAATATCAACTTAACATAAACTGTTGCTAAATATTAAAAAAATCATGGTATCCCCAAAAACCGGCCATAAACTCTCAAAATATTGTTACAAATACCAAATTTTGGTCATGAACTGTTAAAAAGTGCAAAATTCTACTACTGGAATGCCAAAAATAGCAAAATTGGACCATAAAGTATGAAAATATTGCCAAAAGCACAAAAATTTGTTCATAAACGGTTAGAAAATGTAAAGTTTTATTTATGAAGTTATAGAAATTGAAAATATTTCCAAAAAAACGAAAATCCGGCCAAAAACTGCAAAAACAACAAAATTTGGGCTTAAAATTTTAAATAATTGTTTAGGAAAAACCAAAATCCGGTAATAAACTGTTAAAATGATAAAAGTCTTAAAAATAGCAAAATCCAGTTATGAAATATCAAAAGTATTGGTAATAGAACTAAAATCAGGGCATAAACTCGTCGGTGGGGCTCTGCATGCTTATGGGCTCCTTTGGCATTGCATAGTATAGTTCTATATTGCTGCTACTAACTTAAAAAGTAATCCCATATTATCCCATATTTATTTGTGACAACTCAAGCACATTATGACAGGTTTTAAACATTATCAATTCAAAAATATGTTATGATATTGATGAGTAGCCAAGAACAGTTTTAAAAGATTAGAAACTTTTGTATTTACATTTATTGTCGTTTATAACATAATACATATTCTTCCGCCCCCAGAAATTGTAAAACTCGGCGCCTATGTCAGTACAAAGTTGTGCAATGTAATTAAAATGAACTTACTCATGTATTCAGCATAATCAGAAACAAAACTCTCCTCACTATCACTTCCCTTCTTTGGACTACTCTTGCGCAATTCAACGATGCTGGGATTCCTGGAATAAGCTCTATCTATTTGCTCAAAATAGGGCCAAGTGATGGTGGTCGAATTGGAACTGAATTTTAAATGCTAAAACAAACATTTTAAGTAAGTATTTAGAAGCTAAATATAATATTACGAATACCTTATAACGAGCGATTAAATTCATCCATTTCTTCTTAATTTTATCTAAAGTAACATGCGAAGGAGCCCCTAGCTCAATCATTTCTTGCCAAATATTTTTCCAAGCATCAGCCGCTGAATTCCTTTTTCTAGTGAACAGCTTGGAATACTTCATCCGCAAATTGATCAATATTTGAACCCACTCTTGATTCACTATAAATTGATCAATGGAAAAATAAATATAAGAATCTGAAGAAAGACATATTTTCTAGTAAGCTACACAATAAATTAAAAGTGTTGGCTTTGAATTTATAAACAATTTTCTTTGTTTGACAATAATAATTGTCGATAAGGAGATTGTTATTTATGTATCTAACATAGCAACAACAATAATTAAAATTATTTAAAGCGTTAAATTTGTATTTTATTTTATTACATGAACGTTATAATAAATTAATTTAAATTTAATTAATTGTATTTTGTCGCTTAATTGAATTTAATTTTAATCTTAATTGACTTACATCTTGGCTCATAATTTTTGATGTCATCTCCATTCTCTTTATTCACATCCATAATTAATTGAAACTGAATTAATCCTTCAGGAATATTGATATTATGCTAACTGAATAACATGAAAGTGTGTTCAATAGTTTTCGATTACAACTTGACTAAAGTAAATAAACTAAAAACAAAACAGTTGCTAATAAGCATAGATGATTTATTTTAATGCATTTTAAATATGATCACTACATACTTGATTTAAAGTTTTTTTTATCAATAAATTAAATTGATTAAAATGTTATTATATAATTAGTTTTGATGTAATTAATTGATTAAATATTAAAGTTGAAACTTAATTAATTTCTTTTATATTATAAATTAGTAGGTTTCAGTTATTTTGTTTTCTTAGTTGGTTACCATGTTTCTATGATAAAATAGTTTTCTGTTTTTTAATAATAAAATGTTTGTAGGTAGTAGGTAATTATAATCAAATAATTGTTGTATATTAATAAAATTAATTGATTAATAAATTTGAAATGAATTAAAATAGTAAAAACGCCCCTTAATTAAAATAATCTAGATGCATTAAATATGGATTAAAGTTGGCAACATGATTTTAACAAAAACGTAGAAAATTGCGTTCTATTGATAATTTAAGTATTTTCTATATTTATTTATATTGGTTGGCAACATTGAGTTTGAATAAAAACTAACTTCATTCATTTAATTTGTAATAAATATTTTGATCTTTAAACCACGCTTTTAATTAATTTATAATTTAATGAAACAATAATCAATTAAAATGGAAAAGAAAGCAAAGTTAAACATCCCAGGCACTAAAGCCAACGTTCAAAATTCACAATTATTGGTTTCCACTGGAATTCCAGCACTTGATGACCTTATTGGTAAAGAATATCAAGAATAAATATTAATAAAGCAATTAAACCCTACTAACTTGAAGTTTTTATTAATCTTGAATGAATTATTAGGAAATTGCAATCAATTATTTGATATTTCAGATGTAAAATGACTTTATTGTAAGATAACCTCAAAATGAATGTTTTTAATCGGAATAAAGATTGTTTTGAGTTTTTATATTAATTTATAAAAGGTTTTAAATCTATATAGTGCAGTTTTATGAAAATATTAAACATTTTGTGAATCGCAACGACTTTGATAAATGAGTTATTAAAAATGGTAGCAATTTTAGACGATAATTAATAAATTTTAAACTAATTGTATGCTAACTTAGCTTATGATACTTTAGCTTCTTTTAATTTAATCAAATTTAGCTTAATCGGCTCTAACCTAACCTGGCCCAGACTTTAATATAATAATTAATTTTACTGCGGCAGCACTTCAGGAGTTATCCAGACTTTTCATAAAACTGCCAATTACACTAAATGACTGTATAGATTTGAAATCGTTTACAAATTTAATTACTTCTATCAAACATAACCTAAAAAAAAATTACTTTTGTAACTAAATCAGTGATTTTATAGTATAAATTAAAAGTTAGATGCGATGATTGCAACAATTGATTGTGACTGCAACATAAATTTAAATATTTTTATTAAACCTAACCTAAAAAATAATTTTAGGAGGCGGCTTTCCAGTTGGTGGAGTTATAGTAGTAGGTACTAAATAAACACTCACAACACGTATATATTCAAATTAAAAATAATTTTCAGATGAAGATTTATATGGATCCTACGCAAAAATCCTTTTAAAATATTTCTTAGCTGAAGGTGTCGTTAATAAACACGCAACATTTATAGCAAGCTTGGATTGTGACCCCAAAACTGATATTGTAATCTTATAACAAAATTAAATCAATTGATTCACTATTAATATTTCAGATTGATGAGTTACCTGCCGTTAATGCAACTGATATTGATTCAGATCGTAAACCTATTAAAATTAATGATATGAAAATTGCGTTTAGATATAATAATTTACCGACTGGTGATAAACAAATTAAATCTAATTTTGGTCACTATTATGATTTATCAAGAAATATGGATCTTGAAGGTGCTGAAGTTCAATATTATCGTGGTGATGATTATGATGGATTGATTAATGATGTAGTCGAAATTGTTAAAGATGAACGATTTGTATTGGATAATAAATTTGAAATTAAAAATGTTGTTCGTGTAGGTATACATCATTTAGGCTCACCAATGTGGGATTCCGATTATAACGAATTGAAACAATGTATTATTTATTTGAAATGTCTTATGAGGAAATGTTTTGGTGTTGCTATGATTACAGTACCGACTCATATATCTAAAAAAGTGAGTAATTTTCGTCTAATTTGAAATTAATTTTAATTAATTATTATTTTAGTTGAAATCAGTTTATGATAAACGAATCATCCACATGTGTGATATTGCAATTAGATTGGAAGCATTTGCGGGTACAAAACATGAACGAAATAAAAGTTTGTCTGATTATCATGGTTTTTTTCATTTAGTTAAGTTGGCTGCAATTAATACTTTAGTGTCACAGCATCCTGGATCTGTTGAATATACATTTAAATTGAAGAAGAAGAAATTGTGTATTGAGAAATTGCATTTACCTCCAGGTAATTAGAATTGGGAAAATCAATTATATTATAAGCCAAAAAAAATATTTTTTTTTTTTAGATATGCAGGATGCAAGCGATGATAGAAAAAAGATCGATAAACCATCGGTGGGATGTGGAAGCAGCAGTAAACATCTACTGGAGTTTTAATTAAAAGATTGTAATTAATATTATGTGTTACATATTGAATATATTTATATTAAACAATTTGGTTTTATTTAATTTTATATTAAGCTACTTATGCAATTAATTTTTTGTTATTTAGTCAAATTATTTGTTTCTGTCTTTTGTAATTTCTTCTCTTAAAGAATTGGCTGCGTTCAGTACAACTCATCAGTTGCCAGCGCTGACCTATTAAGCGCTGAGCCCGTCTGAACGGTATATTTTGCCACTGTTGCCAACCGTGTAAACTTTTAACTACATAAACATAAAGCTCAAAGTTTTGAATTTAAATAAATGATTTAATTAGTTTATGAAGCCACTACTTAGCGAGATATAATATATTTTTAATAAGTAATGCCATCTAAGGTGAAGGTGTAGGATAAGATTACCCTGAAGTTGGCAACGAAGTACGGCAATTGATTATCTTTATCATTTTTTACTTCTCTCACTCAAGTTATTATTACGTTGTAATCTCATTTACCCATGTTGCTCCTTTTCCCGTTTAAAAACATATATAACTGCTATGTAGTTTGGTTTTGACATGATGAATTTATTTTTTAAATAAAAGCGCGGAACAAGCAAACTTAGATGTATGATGAGTAAAATCACAAGCGCTGCCAGCAAACAATAGTCATCAAGCGCGTTCAGTACGCATGATGAGTCGTCCTGAACGCGGCCATTAATTGAAGCTTGCTTACTGAAAATTACAACAAAATTGATCGATTAGTTTTTGTTTTATACTACTTTTAGTGATTTAAAGTGTAAAATTTGCAGTTTATGGTTGAATTTGGATGCTTTCTGTCAATATTTTGATGTTTCAAGGTCGGATTTTGTTGTTTTGGACATTTTATAATAAGAATTTTACATTTTTTGACAGTTAATGGCCGGATTTTGTTTTTGTAATTAACATGTTTATAGTTTTTGCTGGGATTTTGCTATTTTTGATATTTTATTAAAAAAATGCATTTTTTAATAGGTTATGGCTGGGTTTTGGTTCTTTTTAACAAAATATTGTCACTTTATGACCGGATTTTGCTGTTTTTGACATTTTTAAATAGAATTTTGATTTTCAACAGTTTTATGGCCAAATTTGAGTGCTTTTTAATGTTTTTGATATTTTTTAAGATTATTACACAGTTTAGAGCTAGATTTGAGTGCTTTTTGACTATTGTTTCAAATTTCAAGCCCGGATTTTACAATTTTTTAACATTTTATGATCAGATTTTTTTAGTTTTTTGTTTTTTTGAATTTGTTTTAATGTTTTTTGATTGAATTTTGCCAATTTTGACTTTGTAAAACTAGAATTTTGCAATTTATGACCAAAATTTGATGCTTTCTTACAATATTTTCATACTTTTTGGACGGATTTTGCTCTTTTTGAGTTCTTATGAATAGAATTTTGTACTTTTTGATAGATTATGGCCGGATTTAGCTATTTCTAACAACATTTTTACGTTTTATATGCTATTTTTTACTTTTTATGAATAGAATGTTGCACCTTTTAACTGTTATTACGAAAATGTTGCTATTTCTAACAAAACTTTGATATTTTATAGTCGGAATTTGTTATTTTTCAACATTCTATTACTAGATTTTGGTGTTTTTGGACAATACTTTAATGATTCAAGGTCGGTTTTTGTTATTTTTGACATTCTTTAAATAGAGTTTTGCACTTTTTGACAATTTAAGGCCGGATTTTTGGCTTTTTATTAATATGTTATTATTTCTTGGCTGGATTTTGCTATTTTGGTCATTACATGAATAAAATTTTGCACTTTTCAACAGTTTATAGCAAGATTTTGCAATTTTTTGTGTTTTAACTAAAATTTTACGTTTTTTAACTGTTTTATGGCCTGATTTTTGGTGTTTTTTAACAATTTTTTAATACTTAGCCAGAGTTTGCTATTTTTGAAGCTTCATAAAAATGTTCACATCTCTCAACTGTTTATGGCCGGATTTTGGTGCTTAAAGACAATATATTTTGATGTTTCAAGGCCGGATTTGATTATTTTTGACATTCCGTTAATAGAATTTAGTTTTTTTATGACCGGATTTTGTATTTTTTATTAAATTGTTGATATTTCTTGGACGAATATTGCTATTTTAGAAATTTTATTAAAGAAAATAGCAATTTTCAACCGGATTTTGGTGCTTTTTGGATTTTATAAATGTTTTTCCACTTTTCAACAGTTTCTGGCTGAGTTTTGATTCTTTTGTACAATATTTTGACATTTCATATCCGAATTTTTAGCAGTTTTATGACTAAAAACTTTATAAAAAGTGAGAAAGAGTTCAAAAACTAACAAAATATTCATTTGTGAGTTTAAAACTAGCTTTATGAGACAAAAATTAATAATTTTTGGCTTAACATTAAATCATCTTAATGCGGAAAACAATATTTTTAGCAGTTTTACCACTAAAAACCTTTAAGGGCTTTAAAAATGTCAAGAAAAAGACCACAAACCTTCAAAATACTACTTTTTTAGTTAAAAATTAGTCCTAAGAAGCAAAAATGTGTAGTTTTTGGCTTAGTTTCAATCTATTTTAACTTGCAAAACATTAGTTTTAGCAGTCTTACTGCTAAAGACTTTAAAAAATTTAAGAAGAAAGCTATAAACTTTGAAAATACTATTTTTTTGGTTAAAAACTAGCCCTAAAAAGCATAAATTTGTAGTTTTTTAGAGCTAGTTTTTAACTAAAAAAGTAGTATTTTGAAGGTTTATGGTCTAAACCTTCAAAATACTACTTTTTTAGTTAAAAACTAGCCCTAAAAAGCATAAATTTGTAGTTTTTGGCTCAGTTTTAATTTATTTTAACTTGCAAAACATTAGTTTTAACAGTCTTATTTCTAAAGACTTTAAAAAATTCAAGAAGAAAGATATAAACTTTCAAAATATCACTTTTTTGGTTAAAAACTAGCTTTAACAAGCAAAAAAGTGTAATTTTTGACTTAATTTAAGATCATCTTATTGCGAAAAGTATATTTTTTACAGTTTTATAATTAAAAACTTTAAATATTTTAAGAAAAAGGCCATAAATCTTCAAAATACTATTTTTTTAGTTAAAAACTAGCCCTAAGAAGCTGAAATTTGTAGTTTTTGGTTTAGTTTTAATTTATTTTAACTTGCAAAACATTAGTTTTAGCAGTCTTATTGCTAAAGACTGTAAAAAATTTAAGAAAAAAGCTATAAACTTTCAAAATATTACTTTTTTGGTTAAAAACTAACTTTAACAAGCAAAAATTTGTGATTTTTGACCTAATTTAAGATCATCTTATCACAAAAAGTATATTTTTTATAGTTTTATAATTAAAGACTTTAAATATTTTAAGAAAAAGGCTATAAACTTTCAAAATTCTACTTTTTTAGTTAAAAATTGGTCCTAAGAAGCAGAAATTTGTAGTTTTTGGCTTAGTTTTAATTTATTTTAACTTGCAAAACATTAGTTTTAGCAGTTTTACTGCTAAAGACTTTAAAAAATTTAAGAAGAAAGCTATAAACTTTCAAAATTCTACTTTTTTTGTTAAAAACTAGCTTTAACAAGCAAAAATTTGTAATTTTTGACTTAATTAAAGATCAGCTTATTGCGAAAAGTATATTTTTTACAGTTTTACTACTAAGAACTTTAAAAATTTCAAGAAGAAGACTATAAATCTTCAAAATACTACTTTTTTGGTCAGAAACTAGCTTTAACAGACAAAAATTTACAATTTATGGTTAAAAATGTGTGATTTTTACCTTACTTAAAATTATCTTATTGCTCAAGTTTATTTTTAACAGCTTTACTACTAAAGATTTTGAAAAAAATGCAATAAACCTTCAAAATACTCCTTTTTTGGTCTTAAAATAGCTCTAACAGGTACAAACTAGCTTTAACAGGCAGACATATGCAATTTTTGATTCAACTTTTAATTATATCAACGCGCAGAGCAATATTTTGACACTTTAAATTTTTGAAGAAAGAGGCTTTAAATCTTTAAAATTCTACATTTTTGTTTAAAAACTTTGCATCAAAAGTAAAAATTTGTAGTTATTGGCTTAACTTCAATTCATCTTTACTTGTAAAGCAATGTTTTGACACTTTTACTGCCAAGGACTTTAGAATTTTTAAAAAGAAGGCTATAAATCTTCAAAATACTACTTTTTTGTTTAAAAACTTGCCTTAAAACGTGGAAATTTGTAGTTTTTGGCTTAATTTCAATTTACCTTAACTTGCAAAACATAATTTTTGGCAGTTTTACTGTTAAAGACTTTAAAAAAGTTTAAGAAGAAAGCTATAAACCTTCAAAATACTACTTTTTCGGTTAAGAACTAGCTTTAAATAGCAAAATTTTGTGATTTTTGATTTAACTTAAAATTATCTTATTGCACAAAGTATATTTGTAACAGTTTTACTACTAAGGACTTTAAATTTTTTAAAAAGAAAGCTATAAACCTTCAAAAAACTACTTTTTTGGCCAAAACCTAGCTTTAACAGACAAAATTGCAATTTTTGGCTTAATTTTAAATCATTTTAACTTGCATAACACTATTTTTGGCAGTCTTACTAGTGAGAACTTTAAAACATTCAAGAAAAAGGCTTTAAACTCACAAAATACTATTTTTTTGGTTAAAAACTATCTTTAAATAACAAAATTTTAAGATTTTTGACTTAATTTAAAATTATTTTATTGCGTAAAGTATGTTTTTAACAGTTTTACTACTATAAAGTTTAAATTTTTTAAGAAGAAAGCTATAAATCTTCAAAATACTCACTTTTTGTTCAAAAACTAGCTTTAACTGATAGATATATGCAATTTTTGATTTAGTTTTTAATTATTTCAACGCGCAGAGCAATATTTTGACACTTGTACTGCCAAGGACTTTAGAAATTTTAAGAAGAAAGCTATAAATCTTCAAAATACTACTTTCTTGCTTAAAAACTTGCCTTCAAAAGTGGAAATTTGTAGTTTTTGGCTTAATTTCAATTCATCTTAATTTGCAAAACATTATTTTTGAAAGTTTTACCGTTAAAGTCTTTAAAAAACTTAAGAAAAAGGTTATAAACGTTCAAAATTACTACTTTCTTGGTTAAAAACTAGCTCTAAAAAGCAGAAATTTTTAGTTTTTAGATTAGTTTCAATTTATTTAATTTGAAAAGCATTCTTTTTGGCAGTTTTACTGTTAAAGACTTTTAAAAAATTATAAATAAAACTACAAACGTTCAAAATATTACTTTTTTGGTAAAAAACTAGTTTTAAATAGCAACATTTTGTAATTTTTGACTGTAGTTAAAATTATTTTATTGCACAATGTATATTTTTAACAGTTTTACTACTAACGACTTAAAAAAAATTAAGAAAAAAGCTATAAATCTTTAAAATACTACTTTTTTGAACAAAAACTAGTTATAACGGGCAAAAATTGCAATGTTTGGCCTAACATTAAATTATCTTAACTTGCATAACAGTATTTTTGGCAGTCTTACTAGTAAAAACTTTAAAACCTCTAAGAAAAAGGCTTTAAATTTACAAAATACTTCTTTTTTGATTAAAAACTATCTTTAAGTAGCAAAATTTTGTGATTTTTGACTTAATTTAAAATTATTTAATTGCACAAAGTATATTTTTATTAGTTTTGCTACTAAAGACTTTAAAAATTTTAAGAAAAAAAACTATAAACCTTCAAAATACTACTTTTTTGGTCAAAAACTAGCTGTAACAAGCAAAAAATTGCAGTGTTTGGCTTAAATTTAAATCATATTAAAGCGATTAACAATATTTTTGGCAGATTAACTACTAAAGACTCTAAAAAACTTAAGAAGAAGGCTATAGATCTACAAAATAGCACTTTTTTAGTCAAAAACTTACTATAAATTACAAAAATTTGTGATTTTTAACTTAATTTAACATTATATTATTGAGCAAAGAATATTTTTAACAGTTTCACTACAAAAGACTTTAAAAATCCAAGAAGAAGGCTATAAACGTTTAAAATACTACTTTTTTTGCTTTAAGAAGCAAAAAATTGCACTTTTTGGTTTAACTTTAAATCATATTAAGGCAAATAACAATATTTTTGGCAGTTTTATTACTAAGGACTCTAAAAAAATCAAGAAGAAGGCTATAGATCTACAAAATACCACTTTTTTGGTCAAAAACTTGCTTTAAATAACAAAAAATTGTAATTTTTAATTAAATTTAAAATTATATTATTGTGCAACGAATATTTTTAACATTTTTACTACAAAAGACTTTAAAAAATTTAAGAAGTAGGCTATAATTCAATCTCTTATATATAATATCTACAAGAACACAAAAGGTGGGAGAAACATTAGGTCCTTTGATGACTAACACTTGGGTGGGTAACTGGTTTACAGTAGAAGAAGATACCCGTGCACAATTTAAACTTAGTGCCCGCCCACCCACCCAAGCGTTAGTTATCAAAGGATTTATTGTAAAACAATTTTTTGGTCTCTAAGTGACATTTAACATTTGTTCTTTTGTATATAATAGCTACAAGAACACAAGAGGTGGGAGAAACATTGGATCCTTTGATGACCAACACTTGGGTGGGTGGGTGGGTTACAGTAGAAGAAGATACCCGCTCACAATTTTAACTTGTTAAACAATTTTCTGATATCTAAGTTAAATTTGACATACATTCTCTTGTATATA
The DNA here is from genome assembly GCA_963932245.1 of Tachinus rufipes. Classification (NCBI taxonomy): domain Eukaryota; kingdom Metazoa; phylum Arthropoda; class Insecta; order Coleoptera; family Staphylinidae; genus Tachinus; species Tachinus rufipes. The sequence goes on along the minus strand of OZ010746.1, from coordinate 105,232,111 downwards.
ATAGCTACAAGAACACAAGAAGTAAAAGAAATATTGGATCCTTTGATAAGTAACACTTGGGTGGGTGGGCGGGTTATAATAGAAGAAGTTACCCGCCCACAATTTAAACTTAGTGCCCGCCCACCCACCCAAGCGTTAGTTATCAAGGGATTTATTGTTGAACAATTTTCTGATATCTAAGAGATTCTCTTGATATAATAGCTACATGAGGTGGGAGAAACATTAGATCAGTACACATACAAATTTCTTTTACCTTCTTTTAATCGCGTTTTATAGCTATTTAACATCGCAGCAGAAGTCTTACGACTTACCTGAGCTCTGAACTTAAAAATTCTAATTCTTACCTTAACTATCTAAACAACCATTTCATCGCAGAACATTTTGATTTTGTTGTTTTCTTCATCTCCAAACCTATTATAATAAATTTCCATATATTTTTGGGGGATTTTTATTAAAACCTGAATGAATACACAATATTTCCAAGACTATACAAACACTTAAATTATAATGGTACAGATAAACAATACATTTTGGCATCGGTCGACCCTGACTTTCATTTTATTTTAATATTTTCGATCTACTAAAATTGTTTTTTTTTTACACTTACAAGATACAAAAAAAGCACGAGAAACCGATGTGGAAGCACCAGCAAACACCTACTGGAATTTCAATAATAATAATATTACAAAATATATATTATGGTTTTTATATTTTAAATATCGTGCATTAATTAATAAATATATTTATATAAAAAAGATGCATTTATTTATTTTTTTTTTGGGGGGATTTAATATATTATTAAATTTTCAACATTGATATGACATGAATACATATAATTTTGTATTTAAAATAGAGCACGCGCGCTAAACACCACCAATCATCACCGAGCAACACAAATTTTATTGCTTTGCCATATTTTTTTATTTTTATAATGATTTGAGCTTATCTTAGTTAATTTCTTTACAGTCAGCACAGATTTTTTTTTTCATTATTATTACAAGCTAGTCAACTATTTACATTGTGGAGAAGTCACAAATTATTATTGACACAGGTTTGTTTACTTTGGTTTTTATACAGTTTCGATTGTTGGTCGAAGAAATAGAATGATGATAATTAGGTTAGAAATTAAGTGTCAAAATATTGCGTTTGATTTGTTAAAATTTTAATTATTTTTTAATTTAAATGATGATATTTTAGAACGTTGCTGATATCAATCACTCACAAGTTTGTAATCGTGGGAAATGGGTATCATTACGTGCTAGTTGTACAATATACTATTGTTATAATTTTTTTTACTAAAATGTCTGATTTGTTATTATTTTATTTCTATTCTGTCAAAGTTTTTTGACAAGTTTTGGTTAGATTAGGTTATGTAAGGTTAGGTTAGGTTAGGTTAGGTTAGGTTAGGTTAGGTTAAGGTAAGTTAGGTTAGGTTATAAGTTTTGGTTAGATTAGGTTATGTAAGGTTAGGTTAGGTTAGGTTAGGTTAGGTTAGGGTAAGGTAAGTAAGGTTAGGTTATACTCTACGGGGCTTCGATATAATTTAGCGTTTCAGATTAATCTCCGGCACAACGTCTCTCAACGCATGTTTTTCTTTTTTTGTAATTATAAAAAAAAGTTAGGTTAGGTTAGCTTAAGTTTGGTTAGGTTAGGTTGGGTAAGGTGCAGATAAAGCTAACGCAGATAATATGGTGAACTTAATGCTTGAAAACAAGAAGAACTGGGAAGTCATAAACGGAAAGGTAAGTCAAATCGTGGCCGAAAAAAAAATGAAGAAAAATTAAGAGAAAAAGAAGAACATTAACAAAACCTCACTGGAGAAAGAATGCAAAGTTGATATCAACCAGGCGGTGGAGCCAAAATAAGGTGGGTAGGATTTCTTTTTAAAAAGGGAAGGAATCCCGCAGATTGCAGATAGACTGGACGTGCGTAAACGCATTTTTCCTTCTATAAAAAACAAAAGGTTAGGTTAATTTAGGTTATGCTGTACGGGGCTCCGATATAATAAAGCGTTCCAGATTAATCACAACGTCCCTCAAAGAATTTTCCTCTTTCTTTGTAAATAATTTAAAAAATAAGTTAGGTTAAGTTATGTAATGTTAGGTTAGGTTTGGTTAAGTTATGTAATGTTAGGTTAGGTTAGGTTAGGTTAGGTCGGCTGAATCGATGTGGTTTCGGGTAAAGAAATTTGCCAAAAAGATGGTCTCCGCAAAAGAGAAGGAGGAGAAAGAGAGCAAGGCCAAAGTGACAAATTAGGGCGTTAGGGATAACGTCCGGGCGCATATCCTTGAAGGTATGCTTTGCAATTCCAAGAACACAAACAGCTCCATACAAAGGTTGGTAGAGTTTCCCCAGACCACAATAAAAAAAGGTTAGGTTAGGTTAGATTAGGTTAGGTTAGGTTAGGTTAGGTTAGGTTAGGTTAGGTTAGGTTAGGTTAGGTTAGGTTAGGTTAGGTTAGGTTATGTATGATGCGACTATACAAGACATAATCGGCAAGAAGGAAAACGACAAAAAGAAGTAACACAAAAAAAAACAGCTTCCGCAATAAGCAGTACCAAAAGGTTATTCCTTGCGGACAGCCGAAGAAATGAAAGAAGATTTTTAGTGGGCATGGCTCCTTTAAATAGGCGGCAAAGTTCCATAAGTTCAGGTAGACTGGCATTGCATAAGCATTTTCCTCTCAAAAAAATAACAATAAAAAAGTTAGCTTAGGTTAGGCTGAGTTAAGTTAGATTAGGTTAGGTTAGGTTAGGCAACGCACAGTAGAAGAACAAAACAGGCACAAAGTATGGTTAGTGTGTCTATGTTCTTCGAAAGTTAGTGCAACTTGGTTAGATATGTAACTGTAGCTAAGTGTTTGCACACCTCGGGTTGTCGCCAGAGTTTCCGCAGGAGCTTAGAACTAGGTGAGTCACCTTTAGGGCATTTGTCAAAGTGTGTTGGTATCCAAAATGTACCGTGTGTATAGCGGAAGTCTGCGTCGAAAGGGAGTATAGTGCGTTCCCGGAGTTGGAGATACATGTCACAGGTCCAAGGGTCAAGATGCGATTTATTTAGTTTATTCCTGGAGCAGTCATCGGTGTCGAAGTATAGATGGTTGAAGATCTAAAAAAATAGTCAGGGGGCATTGCAGGATTGAAATTGCTTCGTGTTTGCATCTAAAAGTGGTGGAAAACAGTTAGAATTCTGTCTGAGTTCTTTTAATGTTTGCAGCTTAGTAGTAACTGGCGCCCAACGTGAGGCTCAAACCAACGACTCTAAAGTTAAGAGTTTCATGCTTAGCCGGGCACCCACAGTCACCGACTACGCAACAGCTAAGAGGATGAACATGGCAAACCAAACTTGCTATGACATTTGGCATCACGCAATGACAACTATGCCAAGCATTCCTAACCATAAATACGTTTTGTATCCAACGGATAAAGCTTTACAAATACAAACCTGGACAGCAGACCCATACTACACTTGCAATGACAACGACAGACAAGATGATGCCCGCTTCCTGACGGCGGCATATAAACCGCCAGATCATCAAACTCAAAGGTTAGGTCAGGTTAGGTTAGGTAGAACTGTATCTAATGAAACAATACAAGTCGTCACTGGCATACCCCTTATAGAACTACAGGCAGCAGAGAGAAGACTGGCACATGAGAAGAAACAAGAGGTTCCTTACGAAGAACGGCGCAGCAAGACTCTGCAGGAATGTACCAAAAAATGGAAAACAGTTACAGGAACAGCAAATTGGACAAAGAGGCTCATAAGTACTCATAACTAACATTGAGACATGGATCGCACTTAAACATGGCAACAATGACTATTACTTCTGCCAGTTTCTTAGTGGACACGGAACGTTTGGTTTATACCTAAAAAGGTTTCATATAAGAGATGAAGATAGCTGCACCTACTGTGGAAAGGAAGACATCCCAAAACAGCCTTCTTCAAATGCAACAGATGGGAAGGAGCAAGAAATGACATTGAGAGAGCCATAGACACAGTAATAAGATATTATTTAATATATGTTTGAATTGCAAGAAACGTGGAGTAGGTTGCATAACTGGATCAAACTAGTGATTACAGAAAGAGAAGAAAGAGATATCAAGGAAAGAGGACAATAAGTAGAATCAGGGGTGATGATATGCAAGTGCGTAGTTCCGCCCGAAAGATAATCGAAGATACGGGAAAGAGGAGGTTTAGTCGGTAGGCAGCTACAGGAGTAGTCTGAATCCGGCACGCCCATAGAACATAAGTGTTTTTTGAAAATTACTCCTCCTTCAGGTATAAAAAAAAGGTTAAGTTAGGTTATGCAACTCTAGTAACATTTGACGGCGGTTGTCAAAGAAATTGTAGTCATTATCACAAATGACACACAAATCCGCTACACCGGCCAAGTACAAACCAAAACCCTGAACGCAATAGAAAAAGAAAAGCTTCACTGACGATTAAGAGACCGGAATCAAATCGTCAATTATCCGACGGCCAACCAAGAAGCCCCTGTCTCAGTAAAACCAACCAAACCATCAAACCCGGCCAAGCTTTTGATCTAGCAGTTGTGGCCCATACTAATGCGATCAATTACCCGAATGAAAACAAGGTTGGACCGGAAACAAGACATGGCAAACAAGGTAGGGCAAGCCTAACCTACAATAAGAGTCACTACAAGAAACAGAAGCTCACCGTCACCAACCGCTTCCACAGGCGGATTTTGTGCTCCACAGTGCTACACCACGTGTTTGGAAAACTTCTGAGACCGCTACCGGAATTTAAACTATAGTCGGTTTTTAAAGTTTCCTAACCTAACCTAACTTGTGTCATCAAGACCCCAGTAGACACTTTTTAGTTAACAGACTACTCCCATCCCGAACCATAGTATCAAAACCAAATTGATATTATCTGTACACTATAATCGTCCCTAATTGAAACCGGAAGCTCATTCTTGAAAGTTAAAGGGAATTGTTGTAGCCAGTAGGAGGAGCAACACAAGCCAATCAAATTCTATAAATTCTCAACTTCTACAATTTTCAGACAGTCGAGTCCTAGCCACCATCAAGCAAGGAACAAATCTACAAGACCTACACAGATTGGATTTCAATCGTCTCAGGAATTTGCCCAAATCCATCACCGCAACTGCAGCTTCCAGGCAACAACCTTAACCATAGCGCCGTCGATACAATCCCCAGAATAGTTCGAAAAACTACAAACATACATTCTGTGCTTTCACACTCCGCCAGGGCCACTTTGCTTCCTAAAAATAAAGTCAAGTTTTACAAAACTGATGTGGCTGAGTCACTCTGTGCGAGTGTGTATGTGCTCTCTGGGTGAGAGCGTTAGTAGACAAACTTTTAGTTTGTATAAAAAATGCAAACTCACTAACTACAGCAATGTCTTTGACGCTCCAGAAAACGCCACCATGACACCTTCTGGTCTCGGACCAACTGACTCCGTCGTCAACCTCGGAGCCCAGCCGCTAACAGAAATGACCAGTTTCTTGATAACAAACTTTCGAGTGGGTGAGCGGATACACAGTTTACGAAATAATGGCCGGGTGGGCGGGAACACTATATTAAACTACTGGCCGTCAATTCATAAACTGTGTTCCCGCCCACCCACCCAAGTATATATTATCTATAAATTGAAAGCTACAACCACCGACCGTGTTCCTGCAGCTAACAAACATGACAGATTAATTGACAGATGTCATTAAGTAAGAAGAGAGAGTTGACGTAACAATCTTTTTGATAACAAACACTTGGGTGGGTGGGCGGGAACACAGTTTATTAGTTGACGGCCAGTAATTTAATATAGTGTTCCCGCCCACCCGCCCAAGTGTTTGTTAGTAAGAAATTGAAAGTCACAATCACCTGCCGTTTTCCTGCAGCTAACAAATATGACAGAACGACTGACAGTTGTTATTAAGTAAGAAGAGGGAGTTGACGTAACAATCTATTTGATAAGAAACACTTGGGTGGGTGGGCGGGAACACAGTTTATTAGTTGACGGACAGTAATTTAATATAGTGTTTCCGCCCACCCGCCCAAGTGTTTGTTAGCAAGAAATTGAAAGTCACAATCACCTGCCGTTTTCCTGCAGCTAACAAATATGACAGAATGACTGACAGATGTTATTAAGTAAGAAAAGAGAGTTGACGTAATACATTTTTTGATAACAAACACTTGGGTGGGTGGGCGGGAACAAAGTTTATGAATAGACGACCGGTAGTTTGATATAGTGTTTCCGCCCACCCGCCCAAATGTTTATTATCAATAAATTAAAAGTTACAACCTCCTTCCACGTTCTTGCAGCTAACAAACATAACAGAATGACTGACAGATGTCATTTAAAATAAAGAGAGAGTTGATGTAACAAATTACTTAATAACAAACACTTGGGTAGGTAGGCTTGAAAACCATATCTAATTACCGACGCAATATTTATAAACATTGTTCTCGCCCACCCGCTTAAGTGTTTGTTATCAAGAAATTAGAAGTTACAACCACCTGCCGTGATCCTGCAGCTAACAAACATGACAGAATGACTGACAGATGTCATTAAACAAAAATAGAGAATTGACGTAACAAATGTTTTGATAACAAATAGTTAGGTGGGTGGGCGAGAACACAGACTATGAGTTGACGACGGGTAGTTTGATATAATGTTCTCGCCCACCCGCCCAAGTGTTTATTATCAAGAAATTAAAAGTTACAACCACCGTTCGTGTTCCTGCAGTGAACAAACATGACAGAATGACTGACAGAAGTCATTAAATAAGAAGATACAATTGACGTTACAAATTTTTTAATAAAAAACACTTACGTAGGTAGGCGGAAGAACCATGTCAAACTACCGACGCAATATTTATAAACTTTGTTCCCGCCCACCCACCCAACTGTTTGTTATAAAAAAAATTAGAAGTCACAACTACCTGCCATAATTCTGCAGCTAACAAACATGACAGAATGAATTAAGTTAGAAGAGGGTGTGTCTTAAGCAATAAAAAAACACTTGGATGGATGGGCGGGAACACCATATCCAATTATTAACCCAATATTCATAAACTTTGTTCCCGCCCACCTTCCCAAGTGTTTATTATCAAGAAATTGAAAGTTACAACCACCTGTCGTGTTCCAGCAGCTAACAATCATAACAGTATGATTGACAGATGTCATTAAGTTAGAGATAAGAAATGACGTAACAATTTTTTTGATAACAAACATTTGGGTGGGTGAGCTGGGACACTATATGAAGTTACAAACCCAATATTTATAAACTTTGTCTCCGCCCACCCGCCCAAGTCACAACCACCTACCGCGTTTTTGCAGCTAACAAACATAGCGGAATTGCTGACATGTCATTAAGTAAGAAAAGGGAAGTGACGTAACAAATTTCTTGATGACAAACACTTAGGTGGGTGGGCGAAAATAAGTTTTCAGACAATTTTAAGCCGATCCACGTCTAAATTTTTACAATTAGATAATTATGCTTTTAATCAGAAAGTATCTCGATTAACAGATTATGATCAATCACTTTGACAGTAAAAGTTATAACATTTAACATATTTAATACTTGACTACTGACAAACATTAACACGTTTGACAGTTAATATTTGACACAAACAGCATCTAATAGAGTTTTCATTTGAGAATACAATACTATTGTCATATTTGACAGTTGATTTAATGGGTGCGTACAGAAAGGCGTTTGCTCCCAACTACATCATCAGCAGATTAGTTCCGCTTTGCAAATCGATAGCGGGGAGGTGACATTTCATTGATTATCTGCTACAAATTTAGCCTTCCTGAACCCACCAAATGACATTCCGTTATATTTCTTTGACCAACAATCATATCTTACAATCTTCTCCTCATTACAATTTTTAATAACCTTATTTTATTTTTTGTATTTCTTTTTGTTCTACAATGAATATGTGTTTATTTATTATTACTATTATTATTATTATTATTAATATTATTATTATCATTACATATTTTCTACAAAAAATATTTATGAAACAATTGACGACGTGCAAATATTTATAAAATATATATTATACTTTCAAAAAGTGACGGAACAAGGGCTTGAAAAATGTATGTACAAAATGTGCTTAGCAGATGAAGATTTATATTATATTTAATTTCGAGAGATTTTTTTTTTGGTTTCAATTTTATCAAAAAATTCGATGTTCATCTTTAAAAATCACGTGGATTCCGTTCACATCTTTTTTATGATTATACAAATTTTAACAACGGTGAGTATTATATTATTACGTTTCAAATTTTTCTTTTGTTTGAAATTAAGTTGTTCTACAGGGTTTTAAATTGGGACAGTTCATATACAGTTAACTAAAGCAAATTAAAGTTTCTCTCAAGTAGTCAAATTGCAGTTCTTAAACTCAAAATAAGTTGATAAATTGTTGACTAAAAGTCCAAAATGTTGAATTTACCAACAAACTGACATATTAAAAATTAAAATTTGTCAATTGACAGTTTACAGCTTTCTAGTTAACTGTATATGAATGTCACCCATAAATTTTAATGTATTCAAACCTGATTTAGATTAAAAAAATCGTTTTTTGTTAACTATTTATATCAACAAATCAAATTTAATGCTTGGAATGTCGACTACTAATTTGACATTAAATGTTCTAACCTAAAAATAATGACATCTAATTTAATAATTATCTAAATCAGTTTGAATACAATTGAATTATTCTCGTTATCAATTAAACTTTTTGGCACAATTTTTTGAAGGTTATAAACGTTTCTTTAGGTATTACAATGGGCGGATGTTTCTTTTCATTTTTTTAACTATTTACAATTATGTTTTTCTTTAAATATTTTACAAAAGGAAATGTGCAGTGGTTGTGCATTTATATTTATAATTTTTACACAAATATATAATTATGTATCACTCCCTTATTTTTTTAATCATTATTAAACTAGCGTTTGTGGATTATGTTTAATTTTTTTTGGCAAAATGAATTGGTTTCCTAAATTATGATTGTAAGTTTTTTTTATATAAAATATGGATGATTGTTGTATTAGTGGATCAATTTGTTTTAAAATTGATTGATTGAAAGGTAGGTTAGTGGTTAATTATTTTTGATTGAAACATAGATAGAAGTGGAAGTAAAAACTACTTCTACTAGAAAGAAAATGTTACATTATATTTATAAATTTATAATAAAGTATAGAAGCATACTGTCATTTTTGACGTTTACTTAGTTTTGATAAGTAGATTAGGTTATGTTTTGTTATTTAAGCGTACCGAACCTGAAGTTGGTCGTACTCGCATACTCAATTTGTTTCTAATTTCAGTTTATTTCTCCTTAAATCTGTTGCTATCTTCAATTCGTTTCTGATTTCAGTTTATATCCCTATAAAACTGTTCCTAACTTCAATTTGTAGCTGATTTCAATTCTTTTCTTATTAAATATGTTACAATTACCTCAGCATGGCCAAAAACGTAGTTTTGACTACACATTTATTTGAGTAAACATAATTTTATGTAACTTGAAATAATCAGTAAAACTATTATTTTTTAAAACATAACCTATATGACATATTAACCTTTTAATGAAATGAAGTTAGGCACTTTTGTTGATTTAACTTTTTCCAACAAAAATACAAAATATCATCAAAGTTAACTATTAAAAACACATAAAAGAATGTAGATATGTTATAAAACGCGTAAAAATTGTTTATTTTATTGTAATATTGTTAGAGTTGAATAATTTTACTTTATTTGATGTTTTAATTAATAATTAACATTGGAGATTGTCAGTAGTGAATAAATTTTTAGCTTTAAATTATTGTACGTAAGTTTGGCAACAGTGCGCGTAACGTCGGTCAAACAAAGAGTATAATGAAGTGAAGTTGCAAATAAAAACATAACCACAATCTGATCTGCTTGGCGTGTGATTTAAAAACTGTAAAAATTTAAATTTAGTTAATCTTTTAATTTACAGTTATTTTAATAATAATACTTTGCAATTCAATTTGTTAGATTATTAATAAAAATTCAATGACATGAAGTTAGGTACATTCAGGAACAGAACTTCAAATGAGTAGCTGATTTTAATTTTTTTTAATAAATATGTTACAATTACCTCAGCATGGTCAAATTTGGAGGACAAAATTGCGGTAGTTAAAATTTTAAAACCGCATTTACGGTACTTGGCAACGCTGTCAACAGCTGATTATAGCAATGGCCACCAAAACACCGGGCTGAAGTTGGCAATTTAACAGTACAATATAGTTTGCGCACGATACTTATTTGCGTATAAAATCTCATGTTATACTTATAATTATGCCGTATAAGTATCAATTTATTCAATTTTTAATTTATGTTTGATTTGTTATAAAATGTATATTTTACAATTATCTAAACTAAAAATTTGAAAGAATATAGTAAATCAAATATAAAATATTTGAATAAATTGCCACTTCATTTGAGCAGAACGTTTATGCAGTTAAATTAGAATAGATCTACCGCGATTAAAGTGTTTGGCAACGCTGTCAACAACGGCCACCAAAACTCCGTCCTGAAGTTGGCCATGATTGATAAACAATTCATATGAGTACAATACTTTTTGCTTATGAAACAATTATACCGTATAATAGCGTTTTTGGATTACTGCTCTGCTCAAGCGCAGTGTTAGTTTATTCAATTTTTGATTTACAATTTTGAAGTTTTTCTTGTTTTATGTTTGTTTTGTCATAAAATGTATATTTTATGAATATAGCCATAAACCGATACTGGTTTGTCAACATTAAAAATTTGTTTAATTAATTTTAAAACTTTGTTTATACTCATTCCATTTGCAATTTGTAATTTGCAATATTTTTTATTAAATTTCAATATTTATCACAAAATTCTTGTTGCAATTTTTTATTGTGTTGGTAATTTATTTAAAAATGGCGGCAAATTTATTAATTTTACTTAAACATAAACACATATTTTAACTAAAATATTTTGTTGTATTTGTAAACGCAAACATTTTTAATAATTAACGTTATTTTTAATAAAAAAGTATCAAACTTATTTGACAAATACATAATCTCAACTCAATCTAACAAAATGTCACCAAATGAAGTTGGCGGCCATTTTGAATTAGACAAGAGAAATTTGTTAAGTTGGCAACAGATTTTATATTTAACAAACAAGCTTGCATTGTAATTTCAATAATAATAATAAAACTAAAATGAATGTTATAATTAATAATGATGATTACAGTAAATTTTATAATTTTATATGTTTAATCAACAAAAGTGTCCACTGTACGTTGCCAATTTCATAAATAGATGTCCATGATTACTCTCAATCAAATTGTTTTATTCAGTAAATTACAATGCATAGCAAAAAAAATAACACAACACTAAACTGAGAGGAACCACACATATTCGTTAATTTTTTTAAATTATCAAATAAAATTTGAGTGAAATGAAGTAAATAAAAATCAAAAATGTTAAAATTAAAGCATCATTTTTAATTGCACAAAGAATTAATTTTTTTAATGAATTTGAAATATGTTTAACAAATCTAATTGCATCTCATAGCTCATTAGCGAAGTTAGATCTTAATCATTGTAAGCTACATTCATTTTGTTGTTATTTTTTTGCAATGAAGGCAAACAATAAACATAGACTGCGTTCAGAACGACTCATTATTTTTTTAATTAAACGATGTTATCTAATGAGTTCCTTTGTCAGCAAAAAAGCGTACCTAAATGTATGATTAATAAAATGACAGGCACTGCCAGCCTTAAGTTTGCATGATTGACAGTGATGCTCACTGAACGCAGCCAAAGTCTTCAATATGAATTGCTACCAACTTCACATTATGGAACTGAAGTTAATAATTTATAATGATTTGGAGACTTTGGATTAGGTTTTTATTGCATACAAGCATATTCTGAGTCTCATTTCGATATTGCGTTACGGCATAGATTTCCTCTATCAGATTAATCATAATTTTATGTATTTTGAAATGAAGTTAGATCTTAATTATTGCAAGCTATATTTATTTTGTTGTTAATTTTATTGTAATGAAGTGGGCAACAAAATGAACATTGTTTTCAATATAAATTGCTGCCAACTTCACATTATTAAATTGATTGATTGATTTGAAGTTTTTGCATTAAATTTCTATTGCATAACGATCAAATTTAAATGTCATAGATGATTTCATACAGTTAGATCTTAATCATTGTAAGCTAGATTTATTTTGTTGTTAATTTGATTGCAAAAATGTTTTCAATATAAATTGCTACTAACTTCATGTTATTGAATTAAAGTTAGTAATTTATAGTAATTTGAGAATGGTTTTAGCTAATTTTATGTAGTTTGCATTGCAGTTAGATATTAATCATAGTAAGTTAAATTCATTTTGTTATTAATTTGATTGTAAAGTTAGCAACAAAATGATTTGTCTTTAATATGAATTGCTACTAATTTCACATTATCAAATTAATTTGCGAATATAATAAAAATAAAGTTTATAGTGAATTGAAAACTTTGGATTAAATTTCTATTAGATAACAAAACATGTTATAGCTAAAATCATAAAATTAGATCTTCATCATTGTAAACTACATTTATTTTGTTAATAATTTTATTACAATGAAGTTGGCAACAAACTAACAATGGCCGCGTTCAGGACGACTCATCATGTGTACTGAACGCGCTTGATGACTATTGTTTGCTGGCAGCGCTTGTCATTTTACTCATCATACATCTAAGTTCGCTTGTTCCGCGCTTTCATTTAAAAAATAAATTCATCATGTCAAAACTAAACTACATAGCAGTTATATATGTTTTTAAACGGGAAAAGGAGCAACATAGGTAAATGAGATTACAACGTAATATTAACGCTGTAATAACTTGAGTGAGAGAAGTAAAAAATGATAAAGATAATCAATTGCCGTACTTCGTTGCCAACTTCAGGGCAATCTTATCCTACACCTTCACCTTAGATGGCATTACTTATTGAAAATATATTATATCAAGCTAAGTAGCGGCTTCATAAACTAATTAAATCATTTATTTATATTCAAAACTTTGAGCTTTATGTTTATGTAGTTGATAAAAGTTTACACGGTTGGGAACAGTGGCAAAATATACCGTTCAGACGGGCTCAGCGCTTAATAGGTCAGCGCTGGCAACTGATGAGTTGTACTGAACGCAGCCATTGTCTTTAATATGAATTGCAACTAACTTTACATTATTGAATTGAAATTAATAATTTATAATAATTAATTGAGGATTTCAGACTGGTTTTTTTATTGCATAACAAGCATATTTAGATGTCATTAATAGTCTGCAATGAAATTAGATCAGAATCATTATAAGCTACATTCAGTTTGTTGTAAATTTTATTGTAATAAAGTTGGCAACAAAATAAATATTGTTTTTAATTGGTCCTAACTTCACATTATAGAATTGAAGTTAGTAATTTATAGTGATTTGAGGATTTTAAACTGGATTTTAATTGCATAACAAGACATGTCAATCTTAATCATTGTAAACTAGTTTTATTTTGTTGTTACTTTGTTGGTAGATTTATTGCAATGAAGTTGGCAACGTCTTCAATATGAATTGTTACTAATTTCACATTATAGAATTGAATTATAGTAAATTGAGAACATTGGACTGAATTTTAATTGCATAACAAAACATTATAGCTAATATCAGAAAGATTTGTTCTTAATCATTGTAAACTAGATTTATTTTGTTGATAATTTGTTGATAGTTTTATTGCAATGAAGTTGGCAACAAAATAAACGTTGTCTTGTTACTAACTTCACGTTATAAAATTGAAATTTTAAAACCGGTTCAAGTGAATACAAATAATTCAAATCTATTATTAATAATAAATTCTTTTAATTACTAAAATATGCAAAAGATAACTTACTCAAATTTTGACTTGATTGTCAAACAGTTTAATAAATTTCCTCCAAATCCAATTATAATTAATTATAACCTTCTTCAATTTCAAACTTGATTCATCCACCAAACACTCAACCATCACATAATTAATTCAATTGATTGCAGATCTTTTATTTCTTATAATATTCGAAGACACTATAAGTTTATTTCATTTGCGAAAATTCTACGCAACTATTTATTAAAATTTGGCCTAATTTGGCACACTTTTTCCATTCCAACATTTTTTTTTACAACAACAACATTTCCATTTTATTTTGTTTTGGAAAACCACACAAAAATATACCTGTAATTATTTATATGTACAAAATCCGATGGTTTTAAATTATTTTTGGTGTAAAAATTTTAAAAAGTTTATTTCGAATTACGAGAATCCTTGATTTCGTAACTTTTCCGCGACTACTATTTTTGAATCCGCGCTTTTTTTCTTGATTTCATCATCGACTACTTCTTTCAACATCCCCCATAACTGTTCCTTATCTAATAAGACATATTTATCATTCTTAATTTCAGGAGCAAACGTTGCTGGAGGATCTGGTTTTGTTACAGTTTCAAAATATTTTGAAGGAATATTATGTTTTTCAGTGTTGACATGTTTTGGAGGACTTACATTCATATCAACCATCAATTGATTTTCTGAAAATTTTGTTGTTAATTCATCTAATTTAGTTGTGGTTTCAACATCTTTTTCAAGCTGCGTTTCATTTTTAATGCTTTGCTCAGTAACATCCAAATGGACTTTTATTGTATCTTCATGTTTTATCAATAATATTTCCCTGCTTGCATTAATTTTTGTTAAATTATCTCGTTTGATTATAGCCAAAACATCGTGACCACTTGTTTGAGTTTCCAATAAATTATTTTCAACTTCTTCTACTTTATTATTTGATTTAAGTTTAGTTTGTAGAATTAATTCATCAGAACCATGATGGCCAATTGAAGTTAAAGTTGTTGCATCTTCTGTTGTATTTGTTATAACAACTGTTGGTTCAATCAGGAAGCGATCTTTAATTTCATGTTCACTCAAATTTGTTATGGAATTGTTATCAACGTTTATTGTATAGGTAGTAACACTAATATCATCAACCTTTTCAGCTGATGGGGTATTAATTATTAATTCAGTTGTGGTACTCTGAGTTGTTGTTATTAATTCAGTTGTGGTAGTTAATTTTTTGCAACTATTAGTACAACTACAAGATTCATTAAAAGAACTAGTATTGGTTGTTGTATTTTTTCCAAACCAAGTGATTAAATCATCTTCTGTAATTCCATTCAGTAAATTGCTGTTGATACCAGTGTGGAAAAAGGTTTCTGCTGCTAAATCTTCCCGATTTGCTGGAAATATTTTTGCATATGCTGGTCGAAGTGATGATATTACATAAATACTCCTCGCGAAATACTGCACGCATATTGGACAAGTATTGGTAATATTGGCAAAAATAAACCAAAGATTGTTGCCATTATATCCATGTTGCATTTCAGCCATGCTTTCTTTAGGATTGATTATCATGGGTGGAGTTGATGTTAGTTCAAAGCCTGAGAATAGGATGACTTCCATTCGGAGAACTCCGGATGGTTTCGTGTGTTTCCAGCTGTAATAAATACTGTTAATTGGTTTTTGGTTTAATTTTTGGATTACTTACTGGAAGCAGGTTTTAATTTTCAGCATTGGGAGTTTGCCTTCGATTTCTTCTACTGAGCTGCGATCGGGCATGATTTCTTGTGTTACGCCTGACCATAGTTCAAGTAGTGGTGTTTTGCTTAATGCTGAGTATGTTGAGTATGTTGTTTTGCCCTGAAAAAATAAGTTTAAAATTAGTTAATGTTTGCATCTGAGATGTAAGTAAAATGCTTGTAGACAGCCACAGCAACCCAACCTGACTACAAATATCTTTAAAGATCATAGCAAGCAATTTTGACTATTTTAATGACTTTTAATTGACAGTTTTGACATTACATTGTTAGTTTTAATAACAGTTTCAAAATAGTTTTGATAGTTTCAATAAAGTTTTTGCAATTTCAACATAGTTCTGACTGTTTCATTAATTATTTGTTTACAGTTTTGATATTATATTGACTGTTTTAATGTATTTTTGACAGTTTCAATATAGTTTGGGCAGTTTCAACATGGTTTTTACAGTTTTAACATTGTTTTGACAGTTTAGATAAAGTTTTGACATATTTTTGATAATTGCTATGACTTTTTTGTCAATTTTTATATAGTTTTGACAGTTTTCGCAAAAATTTAATTTATTTTTAGCATTTTATAGTTGCAGCAACTTTTTGTTGACAGTTTAACATAGTTTTGACAATTTCAACATAGTTTTAGGCGTTTCAACATGTTTTTGACAGTTTTTACATTGTTTTGACAGTTCCAATGTAGTTTTGATAGTTTTACCATACTTTTGACAAATGGTTTTATTTTTTGTTGATAGTTTTGACAGTTTTTGAACAAAATTTACATATTATTGGCATTTTAAAAATTGCAGCAATTTTTTGTTGACATTTTAACATAGTTTTGGCCATGTTTTTGATACTTTTTACATCGTTTTGACAGTTTTAATGTAGTTTTGTCAATTTTAACACACTTTTGACAGTTAGTCTGACTTTTTGTTGACAGTTTTCACATAGTTTTGACAGTTTTTGCACAAAATTTAACATATTTTGGCATTTTAACAGATTAGCAATTTTTTGTAAACAGTTTTTACAGTTTTGTTTGCAGTTTAACGTAGTTTTGACAGTTTTATTATTGTATTGACAGTTTTAACATTTTTGATTGTTTTAGTTTTGACAGGTTTAAAAATTGCGCTTAATTTTGTTTAAGATAGTTTTGACAACTCAAGTGACTTTTTGTTGACAATTTTTACATAGTTTTGATACTTGATTTGATTTTATTGATAGTTTTACCATAGTTTATACAATTTTAATTTAGTTTTGACAGTTGCAGTGACTTTGTTGATAGTTTTGACTGTTTTAACATAGTTTTGACAGTTTATGTTATGTTATGTTGTTTATTAAATGTAAAAAAGATACATATATAATTACATAAGTAAATAGCATGTTTGTAAATAAATTTACACACAAAAATATATTACAAGTTTAAATGTAATTTTAACAATTATGCTGATTTTTTGTTGACAATTTTGACAGTTTTAAAAGTTTTAACATAGTTTTCACGTTTTTATCGGTTTCTTGGTTTTCTTGGAAACGTTTTGTTGACAATTTTGACAGTTTTGGCATTGTTTTGAATTGTTTTAAAATAGTTTTGACAATTCTAATAAATTTGTATTGATAGTTTTAGACTTTATTGACAATTTTAATACAGTTTTGACAGTTTTAATATTGTATTGTCAATTTCAACATAGTTTTAAAAGTTTTAACAACAAATTTTTGTCAGTTTTAACTTATTTTTGACATTTGCAGCAACTTCTTGGTTACAGCTTTTAAAGTTTTTGCGTTGATTTAAAATTTTAAACATAGTTTTGACAGTTTCAACGTACTTTTGGCAGTTTCAACATTTCAAAGTCATTACTGTTTGCATTTGACAGTTTTAAACAATTGTCAGTCGTGTCAGAGTATGTACTTAACCTACAATTGCACTTAATCTGTCGCTTTTGGTGTGGCTAAACTAAAGAAGAAATATATTGAAGTTAAAAATATATTTAATTATATTATTTTGGATGAAACTTTAAAAGTCTGCACAAATAATCATCAATCTAAATGTTAATTAACGAATTTCAGTAATAACTTGAATATAGCATTATATGATTAATCAACTAACTTCACTTAAGACTTGAATATGGCAATTTAAAACTAATCAACTAACTTCAGTTATAACTTGAAAATAGCGTTTTATGATTAATCAACTAACTTCACAAATAATTTGAAAATAGCGTTAAATCATTAATCAAATAACTTCACTTATAACTTGAAGATAACGTTAAATTATGAATCGACCAACTTCACTTATAACTTGAAGATAGCGTTAAATCATGAATCGACCAACTTCACATATAACTTGAAGATAGCATTAAATCATTAATTGACTAACTTCATTTATAACTTGAAGATGGTAACTTATAATGAACCAACTTCACTTATAAATTGAAGATTATTTTATTTACAAAAAATGCTTTAAATTATTATTTTTTTAAAACGTTTTTTAAGCTTAAGCTAGTTAGATCTATTGAGCAAATATTGTGTAAAATTTAAATCAATCAAAGCAAAATTAAACCCTCCATGTACAGGGAGTTTATAAATGAATGGGATTATGTAATCACTTTAAATGTGCCGCTTTTTTTAAATTGTCCACTATATTATTTGTTTTGACAGATCAACTTTGACAGCTGTCAAGCAAACATATGAACATATGTAGTATAGTAAACAATTTAAAAAAGGCGGCATATTTAAAGTGATTACATAATCCCATTCATTTATAAACTCCCTGTAGTTAAACATGACATTAATGTATTACTTTGTTTTTAAAAAATGCTTAAAGTTGAAATTATTGAAAATGCTTTAAGCATAAATTAATTAAATCTATTGAGCATATATTTTGTCAATTTCAAATTAATCAAAGCTAATTTACATTTTCTATGAAGCTAAATATGGCATTGATGTACTACATTATTTTCAAAAATACTCAAAAAATGTTTAAAGTTGAAATTTTTAAAAAAGCTTTAAGCATAAATTAGTTAAGTCTATTGAGCGCATATTGTGTAAATTTCAAATCAATTAAAGCTAATTTACACCTTCCATGAAGCTAAATATGACATTAGTCTCTTAATTTATTTTCAAAAATACTCAAAAAATGCTTAAAGTTGAAATTTTTTAAAATTCTTTTAACATAAATTAATTTGATCTATCAAGCATATATTGTGTAAATTTCAAACCAATCAAAGCTAATTTACACCCTCCACAGAGCTAAATATGAAATTAGTCTCTTAATGTATTTTCAAAAATACTCAAAAAATGCTTTAAGTTGAATTTTTTAGAAATGCTTTAAGCATAAATTAGTTAAATCTATTGAGCATATATTGTGTAATTTTCAAATTAATCAAAGCTCGTGTACACCCTCCATGAAGCTAAATATGACATTAGAATCTTAATTTATTTTCAAAAATACTCAAAAAATGCTTAAAATTGAAATTTTTTAAAATGCTTTTAACATAAATTAATTTGGTCTATCAAGCATATATTGTGTAAATTTCAAATCAATCAAAGTTAATTTACACCCTCCATAGAACTATATATAACTTTAGTCTTTTAATTTATTTTCAAATATACTCAAAAAATGCTTAATAATAAAATTTTCAAAAATGCTTTAAGACTATATTAGTCAAGTTTTTTAGGCATATATTGTGCAAATTTCAAATCAATCGAAGCTGATTTGCACCCTCCATAGAGCTAAATATGACATTAGTCTCTTAATTTATTTTCAAAAATACTCAAAAAATGTTTAAAATTGAAATTTTCAAAAATGCTTAAAGAGTATCTTAGTTAAGTTTTTTAACCATCTATTGTGCAAACTTCAAATCAATCAAACCTAATTTACACTCTCCATAGAGCTAAATAAAACGTTAGTCTCTTAATTTCTTTTTAAAAATACTCAAAAAATGCTTAAAATTGAATTTTTTTTAAATGCTTTAAGTGTATATTAATTATGTGAAAACTGAGTATATTTTGGGTAAATTTCAAATTTATTATAGTTAAAATACACTCTCTATAAAGCAAAATCTGGCATTAATGTACTACTTTAATTTCAAAAAACTCAAAAAATGCTTAAAATTAAAAATTTTAAAAATGCTTTGAGCATAAATTAACTAGATCTATTGAGCATATATTTTGTAAATTTCAAGTTAATCAAAGCTAATTTACACTTTGTATGAAGCTAAATATGGCATTGATGTAAAACTTTATTTTCAAAAAGACTCAAAAATGCTTAAATTTGAAATTTTTTAAAATGCTGCCAGCATAATTTAGTTAAGTCTATTGAGCATATAATGTATAAATTTCATATCAATCAAAGCTAATTTACACATTCTATGAAGCTAAACATGGCATTGATGTACTACTTTAATTTCAAAAATACTCAAAAAATGCTTAAAATTAAATATTTTAAAAATGCTTTAAACATAAATTAATTTGGTCTATTGAGCATATATTGTGTGAATTTCAAATTAATCAAAGGTAATTTACACCCTCCATAGAGCTAAATATGGCATTAATGCACTACTTTATTTTCAAAAATACTAAAAAAATGCTTAAACTTAAAATTATAAAAAATGCTTTTGGCATACATTAGTTAGATCTATTGAGCATACATTTTATAAATTTCAAATTATTTGAAGCTAATTTACACCCTCCATGAAGCTAAATATGACATTAGTTTCTTACTTTATTTTCAAAAATACTAAAAATATACTTAAACCTGAAATTTTAAAAAATGCTTTAATGATAAATTAGTTAGGTCTATTCAGCATATATTTTGTAAATTTCAAATTAATTAAAGCTAAATTACTCTTTCTACAAAGCTGTATGGCTTTGATGTACTACTTTATTTTCAAAAATACTCAAAAAATGCTTAAAGTTAACATTTTTAAAAATGCTTTCAACATAAATTAATTTGGTCTATCAAGCATATATTGTGTAAATTTCAAATCAATCAAAGCTAAATTACACCCACCAGAGAGTTAAATATGACTTTAGTCTGTTAATTTATTTTCAAAAATACTCAAAAAATGCTTTAAGTTGAAATTTTAAAAAATGCTTTAAGCATAAACTAGTTAAGTCTATTGAGCATATATTGTGTAATTTTCAAATTAAACAAAGCTTATGTACACCCTCCATTAAGCTAAATATGACATTAGAATCTTAATTTATTTTCAAAAATACTCAAAAAATGCTTAAAGTTAAAATTTTCAAAAATGCTTTAAGCATGAATTAGTTAAGTCTATTAAACGCATATTGTGTAAATTTCAAATCAATCAAAGCTAATTTACACCTTCCATGAAGCTAAATATGACTTTAGTCCCTTACTTTATTTTCAAAAATACTCAAAAAATGCTTAAAGTTGAAATTTTTAAAAATACTTTCAACATTAATTAATTTGATCTATCAAGCATATATTGAGTAAATTTCAAAACAATCAAAGCTAATTTACACCCTCCACGGAGCTAAATATGACATTAGTCTCTTAATTTATTTTCAAAAATACTCAAAAAATGCTTTAAGTTAAATTTTTTAAAAATGCTTTAAGCATAAACTAGTTAAGTATATTGAGCATAGATTGTGTAATTTTCAAGTTAATCAAAGCTCATGTACACCCTTCATAAAGCTAAATATGACATTAGAATCTTAATTTATTTTCAAAAATACTCAAAAAATGCTTAAAATTGAAATTTTAAAAAAATGCTTTAAGGATATATTAGTTAAGGATTTTAAGCATATATTGTGTAAATTTCAAATCAATCAAAGCTAGTTTACACCCTCCATAGAGTTAAATATAACATAATAAATATAATTTATTTTCAAAAATACTCAAAAAATGCTTTAAATTGAAATTTTATAAAATGCTTTAAACATAAATTAGTTAAGTCTATTGAGCTTATATTATGTAAATTTCAAATCAATCAAACCTAAATTACACTTTCTACAAAGCTAAGTATGACATTAATGCACTACTTTATTTTCAAAAATGCTCAAAATTGCTTAAAATAGAAATTTTCAAAAATGCTTTAGGGTGTATTAGTTAAGTCTTTTAAACATATTTTGTGCAAATTTCAAATCAATCAAAGCTAATTTACACTCTCCATAGAGCTATATATAACATTAGTCTCTTACTTTATTTTCAAAAATACTCAAAAAATGCTTAAAGTTAGAAAAAATTAAAATGCTTTAAGCGTATATTAGTTGAGTATATTGAGTATATATTGTGTAAATTTCAAATCAATCAAAGCTAGTTTACACTCTCCATAGAGCTAAATATAATATTAGTCTCTTAATTTATTTTCAAAAATACTGAAAAAATACTTAAAATTAAAATTTTCTAACATGCTTTAAGAATATATTAATTAGGTCTTTTAAGCATATTTTGTGTAAATTTCAAATCAATCAAAGCTTATTTACACCCTCCATAGAATTAAATATGACATTAGTCTCTTACTTTATTTTCAAAAATACTCAAAAAATGCTTAAAGTTGAAATTTTTAAAAATGTTCTGTGCATAAAGTATTTAGATCTATTGATCATATATTTTGTAAATTTCAAATTAATCAAAGCTAATTTACACCCTCTATGAAGCTAAATATGATATTAGTTTCTCAATTTATTTTCAAAAATACTCAAAAAATGCCTAAAGTTGAAATTTTTCAAAATGCTTTAAGCATATATATGTTAGGTCTATTAGGCATATATTGTGTAAATTTCAAATCAATCAAAGCTAGTTTACACCCTCCATAGAGCTAAATATAACATAATAAATATAATTTATTTTCAAAAATACTCAAAAAATGCTTAAAATTGAAACTTTTAAAAATGCTTTAAGCATTAATTAGTTAGATCTATTAAGCATATATTGTGTGAATTTCAAATTAATCAAACCTAATTTACACTTTCTATGAAGCTAAATATGGCATTGATGTACTACTTTATTTTCAAAAATACTGAAAAAATGCTTAAATTTAAAATTTAAAAAAATGCTTTAAACGTATATTTGCTAGGCCTATTGTACACATAATGTGTAAATTTGAAACCAATCAAAGCTGAATTATACCTTCTATAAAGCTAAAAATGACATTAATGTATTAATTGTTTTCAAAACTACTCAAAAATGCCTTAAATCATAATTTTCAAAAATCTTTAAATTTTTACATAAAAAATTAAAAGTAGTCTCAGAAAATGCGTAATTTAATGTACATTTTTGTGATTAATTTAGCATATATAAGCCCAATTCAATTCAAAAAATTCTTAGATTAGATTTACCTGTACTGTAGCGCATCCAGCTCCAGTAGCATAGACAAAAACTTTTGTCGGCAAACTAGGAAGATGTAGCGTTGTTGGCGAACGTTCCGGCCTTAATTCCAACGTATCCGTCAACTCCATCCCAGAAGTAGCTAACGAAATAGTCAACGATCTATGTTTATCCTTTGCCAAACCATCATACTCTGCAAACGCTTTAACAGCAGCATATAACAATTCAGAATGCCTATCCAACATATGCGAACGATAGAAAAGATATCTAGTAACGGATTCAGCAAACTTCAAATCACCAATCATGCAGAAAGTCCGGAGAGCATATAGCGATGCTTTATAATCACCAACACTTGCTGCAACAAATAAAAATATTAATTAAAATTTTTATTATAACATTATTGATAAAAATTTTGTCCAATCAATAATAAACTTAAATTTAATTTAATTTATTATTGAATTATAGACAAACCAATATTTAAAGGCAATCCCCATCGATTTGAAGGCGCGAACATACCAACGATGGGTTCTTTTAAAGTTCTTCCAGCTTCAGATTCATATAACCAATCAGCAGCATCACGTTTCGGAACTAAATGTGGCCATCCAAATTCACCATCATCTGTAGTTGAAACATTTCTTAATTTTTCTACAGCCCATGCTGAAGTTGCGCTTCTAGCCAACACTAATGCCAATGTAACCGCAGCTATAGTTTCGGAACTTTTAACTTTTGGTAAAACGTTTTCTAAATATATTTTTGCTTTTTGTACTGTATCCGCATCAACATCATTATCAATACCAATTTCGAATAAAGCAATTACAGTTTCTGCAGTTAATTCAACAACGTGTTCCAATGAAACTTCATCATCGGTTATGTTTTGATTTTTGCCTGAATATTTTACATCTGCATGTAATGGTAGAAAGCTTCCATCATCTTCTTGTCGTAATTGTACCCATTTTTTAATTCCTTGTATTAAATCGGGATCAATACTAAAATAATTTTGTACTTTAGTTAAAGCTTCCAGTATTAAGACAGTTGATCTATGGCTTCCTAACATTTGATGCTCACTAAAAGAATTATCAATTTTTCGGAATGATAGGATGGTTTGAATCTGGAATTTATAAAAAAATATAATTTTGGTTTATATTAATTAATTAATTTTACCTGTCCTGGAAGATTGTTTAGTGCACTTTGTTTGATTGTTTCATTAGCTTTGGTTCCTAAATGTTGTAAAGTTAGGAGATTTGTAAGGGCTGATAATGTGTCTGATAATCCGCCTGATTGTCCTTGTTTTGTTAGTGTTGGTAATGCGAGGCCTCCTGAAATTAGTAGTTCGCCTGCTTCTGAACCGGGTACTACTGATCTTGGTGTATCTAGATGAAGGACTTGTGAGAAGCCGGATTCTTCATTAAAGTTCCATATCCTGGAATACATTAATAAAATTGTTGATTAATTTGTTGAAACATTATTACTTTATAAATTTAAACAAACTTAATAAACTAAAAAGTAAGAAATTTATGCAAACTTTAGTAAGTTGAACACCAAATGAGAAGCCAACCAAATGGTCGCTTGCAAAAACCATAAAGAAGCGTAATAAGGAAGTTTGGGTTTGGCAAAAACGTTAAAAGAAATTACGACTAAGGAAAAGATTTAAACAACGTCGATTTATGCAATTTTAGAATTTTTTTAGCAAATATTCCTCTTAAACATGTTTTCTGCTTTAATTTTGATAATTTTTGTATCATTTTTGTAATACGTCATGTATTAAACGTAAATTTTGAACAAATGTTGGTTTTCTGTGTCAGTTTTAATAAGTTTTCTGCACGTTTTTCTTGCTTCAAATAGGTATTCTGCGTCAATTTTGTAAAATTTTATTTAGTAAACGTGATTTTAGACCAAATTTTATGATCATATTTTGATAGTTTTTGATCACATTTTGACAGTTTTTGTGCATATTTTGACAGTTACTGCACATATTATGATTTAATGTCAATTTACGAAACCTTTAAGACTTTTTTTTGATAATTAACACACATTAAAAGCAAATTTCAACAGTTTCCTACATATTTTGACAGTTTATGTGTATTTTTTGACAGTTACCGCACATGGTAAGACATGTTTTATAGATAAACACACATTGAACGTAGATTTCAACAGTATCTGATCATATTTTGACCGTTTCTGTGTATATTTTAACAATTAACGCACATCAAACAAAAATTTCAATAGTTTTTGACAGTTTTTTTGCATATTTTGACAGTTACCACACATGTTATAATTTTATGTCAATGTACTAAACCTATACAACAAATTTTAAAATAAAGCACACAATGAAGGCTTATTTCAACAGTTTTTAATCATGGTTTGATAGTTTTGTGCATGTTTTGACAGTTTATGTGCATGTTTTGACAGTTATCCCACAAGTTACAAATTATTGTCAATTTACAGAATCTATACGACGTATTAAAAAAAACACACGTTGGACGCAAATTTCAACAGTTTTTGTGCATATTTTGACAGTTACTGCACATGTTATGATTTAATGTCAATTTATTGAATCTTTAAAATATATTTTGATATGTAACCACATTAAACGCAGATAGTTTGACAGTTGTTCTACATATTTTGACAGTTTATGTGTATTTTTGACAGTTACCGCACATGATAAGACATTGGACGTAGATTTTAACAGTTTCTGATCATATTTTGACAGTTTATGTGTATTTTTGACAGTTACCGCACACGATAAGACATTGGACGTAGATTTCAACAGTTTCTGATCATATTTTGACAATTTTTATGTATATTTTGACAGTTTTTATGTATATTTTGACAATTTTTTGACAGTTTGTGCATATAATCATAGTTTATGTGCATATTTGATCTATAAAACTTATTTTGAAAATAAACACACATTGAAGGCTTGTTGCAACAGTTTTTAATCATTTTTTGTGCATTTTTTGACAGTTACAGCACATGTTATAAATAATTGTCAATTTACAAACTTCATATTACATATTTTATAAATTAAAAAACTTTGAACAATAATCCAAGCCACACGCTTACAAATTTTATACTTAGTTCAAATTTTGAGAGCGTTTCATTTAATTTTGTGTTCCCGCCCACCCACTCAAGTGTTCGTAATCCACTTTTTTCATCACAAACTTGAGTGCAAAACAGCAATCTAAAGCATACGCCCACAAAATTTCAACTTACTTTTCTGCCGCCCACCCAAGTGTTTGTAGTAAAAAAATTGGTTTACAAACACTTGGGTGGGTGGGCGGGAACACAAGTTTAAATCACACGCCCAAGTGTTTGTAATTAAAAGATTTAAACACAAACACTTGGGCGGGTGGGTGGGAACACCAATCCAAACCACTCGCCTACAAGTTTTGAACTTAGTTCCCGCCTACCCACCCAAAAGTTTGTGATCAAAAGATTTAAACATAAACACTTGGGCAAGTGGAGGAGGAAGACACCAACCCAAACCACACGCCTACAAATTTTGAACTTAGTTCAAATGTTGTGAGCGTGTGATTTGAACTTTTTGTACATACTTGTTGTTGATATGGTATAAAGCTGTCAAAAATGTTACTAAATCGTCAAAAATGTTTCAAAAACGTCAAAAATGTTCCTCCAAACTGTTGATATGTTCTAAATTTCTCAATAATGTTACTAAATTGTCATAAACGTTTCATAAGTATCAAAAAATTTCCAAAATTATCAAAGATAGAGTAAATTGTTAAAAATGTTTCAAAAACGTCAAAAAATTTCCAAAATTCTCAAAATGTTACTAAATTGTCAAAAATGTTTCAAAAACGTCATAAATGTTCCAGAATTGTCAAAAATGTTCCTTAAAGTTTTTGATATGTTCTAAAATTGTCAAAAAAGTTAGTAAATTGTCAAGAATGTTTCAAAAATGTTCTAAAATTGACAAAAATGTTCCTCAAAACTGTTGATATGTTCTAAAGTTGTCAAAAATGTTAGTAAATTGTCATAAATGTTTCAAAAATGTAAAAGAAAAACCAAAATTATCAAAAATATTTTTCAAAGCTGTTGATATGTTCTAAAATTGTCAAAAACGTTAGTAAATTGTCAAAAATGTTTCAAAAACGTCAAAAATATTCTAAAACAGAAAAAAATGTCTGTCAAAAATGTTGATAAGTTATAAAACTGTCAAAAATGTTAGTAAATTGTCAAAAATGTTTCAAAAAGGTCAAATTGGTTCTAAAATTGTCAAAAATGTTCCTCAAAACTGTAAATATGTTAGAAAACTGTCAAAAATGTTAGTAAATCATCAAAAATTGTCAAAAATGTTTCAAAAACGTCAAAAATGTTCCAAAATTGTCAAAAATGTTCCTTAAAACTGTTGATATTTTCTAAAATTTTCAAAAATGTTACAAAAGTGTCAAAAATATTTAAAAAACGTAAAAAATGTTCTAAAATTTCCAAAAATGATCCTAGAAACAGTGGATATGTTTTAAAATTGTTAAAAATGTTCCTCAAAACTGTTAATATGTTATAAAATTGTCAAAAATGTTATTAAATTGTCATAAATGTTAGCAAATTGTCAAATATGTTTCAAAATTGTCAAAAATGTTCTTTAAAACTGTTGATTTGATATAAAATTGTCAAAAATGTTAATAAGTTGTCAAAAATGTTTCAAAATTGTCAAAAATGTTTCTCAAAGCTGTTGATATGCTCTAAAATTGTCAAATATATTCTAAAAATTTTATAAATTTTATTAAATCATTAAAAAAAATCAAAAATATCAAAAACGTCCTAAATGTAAAAAAAAAATCTAAAATTAACAAAAATGTTTACTAAAGTCTGTTAATAAGTTCAAAAATGTTCTAAAACTGTCAAAAAGTTTACAAAATCCTCAAAAATATTAAAATCCGGGTACAGACTTAAAATTTATATAATACACACCTAAATCTGGCTACAAAAAACCAAAACTTAATTTTGTGAGCGTTTGATTTGAACTTGTGATACTGCCCACCCACCCATGTCTTTGTGATCCAATTTTTTAACGCCCACAAAATTTATATTTAGTTTCTTGCCGCCCAACCAAGTGTTTGTGATAAAAAAAATTGATCACAAACACTTGGGTGAGTGGGCGGGAACACAAATTCAAATCACACGCCTACAAAGTTTG
The DNA here is from genome assembly GCA_963932245.1 of Tachinus rufipes. NCBI lineage: Eukaryota > Metazoa > Arthropoda > Insecta > Coleoptera > Staphylinidae > Tachinus > Tachinus rufipes. The sequence continues at coordinate 105,204,045 of OZ010746.1, read as the reverse complement.
AATTTAGTTCTCGCCCACTCAACTAAGTGTTTGTGATAAAAAAAAAAAAATTACAAACACTTGGGTGGGTGGTCAAAAACACACATTCTAATCACACGATTACAAAGTTTGTATTAAGTTCCCGCCCACTCACCTAAGTGTTTCTGATGAAAAAATTGCATCACAAACACTTGGGTGGGTGGGCGGGTGGGAACATAAATTTAAATCACACGCCTACAAAGTTTGAATTGAGTTCCCGCTTACCCACCCAAATGTTTATGATAAAAAAATTAGATCACAAACACTTGGGTGGGTGGGCGGGAACACAAGTTCAAATCACATGTCCACAAAGTTTGAATTTAGTTCCCGCCTACCCACTCAAGTGTTTGTGATAAAAAAATAAATCACAAACACTTGGGTGGGTGGGCGGAAACACAAACTCAAATCACACGCCTACAAAGTTTGAATTTAGTTTTCGCCCACCCACCCAAGTGTTTGTGATAAAAAAATTAGTTCACAAACACTTTGGTGGGTGGGCGGAAACTCAAGTTTAAATCACATACCCACAAAGTTTGAATTTTGTTTTCGCCCACCTACTCAAGTGTTTGTGATAAAACAAATTGAATCACAAACACTTGGGTGGACGGGCGGTAACACAGGTTCAATTCACACGTCCACAAAGTTTGCATTTAGTTACCGCCCACCCACCCAAGTGTTTGTAATAAAAAAATTGGATCACAAACACTTGAGTAGGTGGGCGGGAACATAAACTCAAATCACACGCCTACAAAGTTTGAATTGAGTTCCCGCTTACCCACCCAAATGTTTGTGATAAAAAATTAGATTACAAACACTTGGGTGGGTGGGCGGGAACACAAGTTCAAATCACACGTCCACAAAGTTTGAATTTAGTTTCCGCCCACCCAATCAAGTGTTTGTGATAAAAAAAACAAATCACAAACACTTGGGTGGGTGGGCGGAAACACAAACTCAAATCACACGCTTACAAAGTTTGAATTTAGTTTCCGCCCGCCCACCTAAGTGTTTGTGATAAAAAAATTATATCACAAACAATTGGGTGGGTGGGCGGAAACACAAGTTCAAATTACACGTCCACAAAACTTGAACTTAGTTCCCGCCCACCCACCCAAGTGTTTGCAATAAAAAAATTAATTACAAACACTTGGGTGGGTGGTCGAGAACACAAATTCAAATCACACGCCCACAAAAACTAAACTTAGTTCCCGCCCACCCACTCAAGTGTTTGTGATAAAAAAAATGAATGACAAACACTTGGGTGGGCAGGTAAGAACACAAGTACAAATCACAAGCCCACAAAGTTTGAACTTAGTTTCTGTCCACCCACCCAAGTGTTTGTGATAAAAAAATTAGATCACAAACACTTGGGTAGGTAGGCGAAAACACACATTGTAATCACACGCCCACAAAGTTTAAACTAAGTTCCCGCCCACCCACCCAAGTGTTTGTGATCAATAGATTTAAACATAAATACTTAGGTGGATGGGAGGAAACACCAATCTAAACACTTGTCTAATTACAAAATGTATAAAACATAGTTTTGACAGTTTATGTACATTTTTGATAATTATCACACATGTTTTAAAAATAAATACAAATTTGACGCATATTTTAACTGTTTTTGATCATTATTTGTCAGTTTTTGTACATATTTGGTGCACTTTTTGACAGTTACCGCACATACAATAATTTATTGTTTATTTGCAGAAACTATAGAAAGATATTATGAAAATAAATATACAATTAGCAGATTTTATCAGTTTTTGATCATACTTAGAAAGCTTTTGTGTATATATTGACAGTTTTTTTGCATGTTTTGAAAGTTATTGCACATTTTTGTCTAAATATTGAATTCATATGACATGTTTTAAAAATAAACAAACATTGAATGCATATTTCAACAGTTTTTGATTATATTTTGACAGTTTTGTGCATATTTTGTCAATTGAACGTAGATTTCAAAGATTTCAATAATTTTTTATCAAATTATGACAGTTTTTGTGTACATTTTGACAGTTTTTAGATATATTTTGACAGTTTTTTATTATAATTTGACAGTTTTGTGCATATTTTGACAGTTTATGTGCATTCTACGTTTAGATTTTAAAGATTTTAATTTTTTTTATTAAATTATTACAGTTTGTGTATATTTTGACAGTTTTTGATTATATTTTGACGGTTTTGTGCATATTTTGACATTTTATGTGCATTTTTTGACTATTGAACGTAAATTTCAAGGATTTCAATATTTTTTTATTAAATGACAGTTTTTGTGTATATTTTGACAGTTTTTGTGTATATTTTGACAATTTTGTGCATATTTTGACAGCTTTTGTTAATTTTTTGACAATTGAACGCAGATTTTAAAGATTTTATTATTTTTTTATCAAATAATGACAGTTTTTGTGTATATTTTAACAATTTTTAACAGTTTTGAGCAAATTTTGACAATTTATGTGCATGTTTTGATAATTGAACGTAGATTTCAAAAATTTTAATAGTTTTTTATCAATCTATGACAGTTTTTGTGTATATTTTAATAATTTTTGATTATATTTTGACAGTTTTGTGCATATTTTGACAGTTTATGTGTATTTTTTGAGAATTGAATGTAGATTTCAATAATTTTTTATCAAATTATAACAGTTTTGTGTACATTTTGACAGTTTTTGATTATATTTTGCAGTTTTATCCATATGTTGACAGTTTATGTGCGTTTTTTTACATTTGAACGTAGATTTCAAAAATTTCAAATTCTGACAGTTTTTGTGTCTATTTTGAGAGTTTTGTACATATTTTGATAGTTTATGTGCATTTTTTGACAATTGAACGTAAATTTCAAAGATTTGAGTATTTTTTTATCAAATTATGACAGTTTTTGTGTATATTTTGACAGTTACCGCACCAATATGACATATTTTGCAAACTAACATTCATTAAACGCAAACTTTGATAGTTTTTGTGCATATTTAGAAAGTTTTTGTGAATATTTTGCGCAGTTTATAATAAATTTCATGAAATAAAACGTTTTTTTTGTTCAAAACTTATGCAAAAAATGTTTTTTTTGTGCAATTTATGATTTAAATTAGTTTTTTGATCAATTTGTATTAAATTTAATTGTTTTTTATGCAAATTTGTGTAAAAAATGAGTTATTTGTGCAATTTATCATAAATTTTATAAAATAAATAAGTTTGTTGTGCAGATTTTCCGTAACAAAATAAAGTTTTTGCAAGATTTCTTATAAATACCGCACAAAAATTGTATTTGTTGTGTAATTTTATGTAATAAGTAAGTTTTTTAAGCAATTTGTATTAAATTTTAATGTTTTTTATGCAAATTTGTGTAAAAATTAAGTTATTTGTGTAGTTTCAGATAAATTTCTTAAAATAAATAAATTTGTTGTGCAGATTTTCCGTACAAAATGAGGTTTTTGCAAAATTGTTGATAAATTAAGCACAAAAATAGTATTTTTTGTAAATAATTTTTGTACAAAATAAAGTTTTAGCAACATTTTTGATAAATTGTGCACAAAATTTGTTTTTTTTGTGTAATTTCATGTAATAAATGAGTTTTTTGAGCAATTTATACTAAATTTTATGCAAATTTGTGTAAAAAATGAGTTATTTGTGTAGTTTTTGATAAATTTTAAAATATAATTAAATTTGTGTGCAAATTGTTAGCAAAAATAAAGTTTTTTCTCTAATAATCATCATAAAATACATAAAATAAAACTAAATATAATCCTCCACAAAACGTATAAACCAAATAACAATTTAGCTTTGTCTTCAAATTAACAATTTTCTTGTGATCATAAAAATATAAGAAACCCACAAAGAAAGCCAGTAAATTCCAAGTGATTTGATTGTAAGTAAAACAAAATAAAAAACAAACAACTTAGTCCTTTCGGCTTAAAGCACAGACCCAATATTCTAAAATCCCTTGAAATAAGTAGAGGCCTTCACTGTGTGCAACGTATCAATCTAAGGGAACTAATCCCTCAAAGGCTAACGGACCACAAAGACGCCGACCTATCAGTTAAGGCCGCATTACGAAGAGATCGATGTTACCCGACTAAACTTTATCACGTCATCAATCATTAATCGGAAAATTACCCCTCACCGTAACAGCAAAAACAAGAAAAATAATTGCAGATCATAATAATTGAGTAAAAATAGTAAAACAAACTAACCTGAATTCAGCCAGACTACCCCAAGATGAAGCGAATCCTATTTGTTGTATTTTGATTTTCTTGTCCATTTTCCATTTTAGTAATGTGTTGTTGTATAGGGTCGCTCCTTTACCGAAAGAAATAACATTTTTTTCCCATGTCAACCAAAATGAGCGCCATTCGTCTTGTGATAAAATTCCTGGAGTTTCCATGCTTGATAATTGAACTCCATATTCTACAACAAGTTATTTTAATATTGCTACAAACTTAAGATTAAAAAAAATTACCATGTTTGCCTCTCCCAATCCATGAGAGAGTGTTATCAGCATCGCCTATAGTTATCCGGTACATTTTATCATTGGGATAATGGCTATTTGCTAGAGCAATATGAACGGGACCGAGTTTCTTCGCCGTTCCGACCTTCAACTCCATTATGATGCCTTCCTTATTACGGGGTGCACCCACCCACTCGTACTTGAAGGTCTCAGCCGTTGATATGATCATATTCTCTATGGATTTAAAATAATAATTATTTTTGTTTGTTATATTAGAATTGATTTACCATTGGCGCAGAAATATGCACTTTCTGTATCGGTTTTGATGATTCCTTCAGGTTGCACGTTGACTGTAGCCGATCGAACTACAGCTCCTGCTAAGGTTGTATTGCTAACACCTTCTGAACCTTCGCATGATGGACTGCTGTATCCATTTACTTCAACTGAAAATTAAAAAAAAAATGTTTATTTTCTGCCGCATAATAATGAAAGTTAAAAATAATAAAAACAATTCTTGATATTTGGGTTTAGCCCAAATACTTCAACACAATATTTTGTATACATTAATTTATAATTTACTTATTTTTCAATTTAAAAAAGGATCTCTCTAAAATTTGAGATTTGTTCCATAACTAGAATTATACAAACACAATGTTGCTGCTTATTAAATTGACATTTCCAACTTTTTATTGCAATATTTTTAGTAATTATAAATTAACTCTTTCATAAAAATATCTACCCGAATGAATAACAACTCCATTTATATAGAGAGATCGTTTTAACTGGAGCACAACAGTTTCAACTTTTTAACGAGTATATTTTCCATCCTCTTTTACTCTGAAAAGTATATTTTGATGCGATCTACACTCCTGTTTTATGAGAGAATTGTTTTTCTTTTATCATCGAGATATTTCTATCAACATATTTCTCGAACGGATTAAGTGGTGATTTCCCCCTCGACTTCTGGTTGTGAAGACTGGCGGGGCTTGAAATTTGCATGCTATTTTCAAATAACTCAAAGATGCACAAACTTGTCAGATAATCAATATAATGCAAATGCAGTTTGTGTATGTGCAGACAATATTGAAATGGTTTATCGTAGTTTAAGTTAGTGGATTGGGGCTGACGTTTTATTTCTTTATTTTTATAATGGTTTTGTTTGTGTGTACTTGTCAGCCTTTTACAATTTAAATTATTGAGAACAAGTTTGTAAATATGTTACATAAAATGTTTCATTTTGTATGTTTACAAAAATCTGTAGAACATTTCAAAATTTCCAAAATTTTATTTTTAGCATTTCGAAAAGTTAATAACCAATGCTTAAAATTTTTGAAAATTCTGAAATTAATTAAAAGTGTTAAGCAATGATTAGTAATAATGTATAAAAAATTTGATTTCAAAATTTCAAAAAATCTGTAAGATATTTCAAAATTTCCAAAATTTTATTTTTGGAATTTTGAAAAACTAATAACTAATGCTTAAAATTTTTGAAAATTTTTGAAATTGTGTAAAAATATTGAACAAAAATTGGTAATAATGTATAAAAAATTTCATGACAAAATTTCAAAAAATCTGTAAGATATTTAAAAATTTCCAAAATTTTGTTTTGTGATTTTGAAAAATTAATAAATAAAGCTTAAAATTTTTGAAAAAATTTAAAAAGGTGTAAAAATATATAACAATAATTGGTAATAATGTATAAAAATTTCATTACAATTTTCCAAAAAATCTGTAAGATATTACTAAAAATTTCCAAAATTTAATTTTTGAAATTTTAAAAAGCTAATAACCAATGCATAAAATTATTGAAAATTTTTGAAATTGTGTAAAAGTGTTAAACAATGATTGGTAATAATGTGTAAAAAAATTCATCACAAAATTTTAAAAGATCTGTAAGATATTACAAAATTTCCAAAATTTAATTTTTGGGATTTTGAAAAAAAAACTAATAACTAATGCTTAAATTTTTTGAAAAATTCTGAAATTTTGTAATAATGTTGACCAATAGTTGGTTATAATGTGTAAAAAATTTTGTTACAAAATTCCAAAAAATCTGTAAGATATTTCAAAATTTTCAAAACTTAATTTTTTGGATTTTGAAAAGCTAATAACTAATGCTTAAAGTTTTTGAAAAATTCTGAAAGTGTGTGAAAGTGTTAAGCAATGATTGGTAAAAATGTGTAAAAAAATTTAATACAAAATTCCAAAAAATCTGTAAGATATTACAAAAGGTTAAAAATTTTATTTTTGGAATTTTAATAAAATTAATAACTAATGATTAAATTTTTTGCAATTTTTTGAAATTTTATAATAATGTTGATCAATGATTGGTTATAATGTGTAAAAAATGTCATTACAAAATTCCAAAAAATCTATAAGATATTTCAAAATTTCCAAAATTTTTTTCTGGGATTTTAAAAAACTAATAACTAATGCTTAAAATTTTTGAAAATTTTTGAAATAGTGTAAAAATGATTGGTAATAATGTGTAAGAAAGTTCATTACAAAATTCTAAAAAAATGTAAGATATTACAGAAGGTTCAAAATTTAATTTTTGTGATTTTAAAAAGATTAATAGCTAATGCTTAAATTTTATGAAAAATTCTGAAATTTTGTAATAACATTGATCAATAATTGGTAATAATGTGTAAGATATTTCATTACAAAATTCTAAAAAATCAGTAAGATAATTAAAAATTTCCAAAATTTTATTTTTGGAATTTTGAAAAACTAATATCTTAAACTTAAAATTTTGGAAAATTTCTGAAATTGTGTAAAAGTGTTGAGCAATGATTGGTGATAATGTGTAAAAAAATTTATAACAAAATTCCAAAAAATCTGTAAGATATTTCAAAATTTCCATAATTTTATTTTTGGGATTTTGAAAATCTTATTACTAATGCTTAAAATTTTTGAATAAAACTGAAATTGTGTAAAAGTGTTAAACAATAATTGGTGATAACGTGTAAAAAATTTTATTACAAAATTCCAAAAAATCTGTAAGATAATTCATAATTTCCAAAATTTTATTTTTGGAATTTTGAAAAGCTAATAACTTAAACTAAAATTTTTTGAAAATTTCTGAAATTGTGTAAAAGTGTTAACTAATAGTTGGTAATAATGTGTAAGAAATTTTATTAAAAAATTCCAAAAAATTTTTAAGATATTTCAAAATTACCAAAATTTTTTTTTTTAAATTTTGATAAGCTAATAACTAATGCTTAAAATTTTTGAAAAATTCTGAAATTGTGTAAAAGTGTGAACCAATAGTTGATATTAACGTGTATGAAACTTTATTAAAAATTACAAAAAATCTGTAAGATATTTCAAAATTTCCAAAATTTTATTTTTGAAATTTTGATAAGTTAATAACTAATGCTTAAAATTTTTGAAAAATTCTGAAATTGTGTAAAAGTGTTAAGCAATAATTGGTAATACTGTGTAAAAAAATTTATAATAAAATTCCAAAAAATCTGTAAGATATTTCAAAATTTACAAAATTTTATTTTTCGGATATTGAAAAGCTAATAACTAATGCTTAAAATTTTTGAAAAATTCTGAAATTGTGTAAAAGTGTTAACCATTAGTTGATAATAATGTGTAAGAAATTTTATTGAAAAACTACAAAAAATCTGTAAGATATTTCAAAATTTCCAAAATTCTATTTTAGGGATTTTGATAAGTTAATAACTAATGCTTAAAATTTTTGAAAAATTATGAAATTGTGTAAAAGTGTTAAGCAATGATTGGTAATATTGTATAAAAAATTTTATTACAAAATTCCAAAAAATCTGTAAGATATTTCGAAATTTCCATAATTTTATTTTTGGGATTTTGAAAATCTTATTACTAATGCTTAAAATTTTTGAAAAAAACTGAAATTGTGTAAAAGTGTTAAACAATAATTGGTAATAACGTGTAAAAAATTTTATTAAAAAATTCCAAAAAATCTGTAAGATAATTCAAAATTTCCAAAATTTTATTTTTGAAATTTTGAAAAGCTAATAACTTAAACTAAAATTTTTTGAAAATTTCTGAAATTGTGTAAAAGTGTTAACCAATAGTTGGTAATAATGTGTAAGAAATTTTATTAAGAAATTCCAAAAAAATTTTAAGATATTTTAAAATTACCAAAATTTTTTTTTTTTAATTTTGATAAGCTAATAACTAATGCTTAAAATTTTTGAAAAATTTTGAAATTGTGTAAAAGTGTTAAACAACGGTTGGTAATGATGTGTAAAAAAATTTATTACAAAATTCCATAATATCTGTAAGATATTTCAAAATTTTCAAAATTTTATTTTTGGGATTTTGAAAATCTAATGACTAATGCAAAAAAAATTGAAAATTTTTGAAATTATGTAAAAGTGTTAAGCAATGATTGGTAATAATGTGTAAAAATTTTTATTACAAAATTCCAAAAAATCTGTAAGATATTTCAAAATTTCCAAAATTTTATTTTTGGGATTTTGAAAATCTTATTACTACTTTTTGAAAAAATTTGAAATTGTGTAAAAGTGATTGCTAATAATGTGTAAAAAAATTTATTACAAATTTCCAAAAGATCTGTAAAATATTTCAAAATTTCCAAAATTTTATTTTTAAAAATTTGAAAAGCAAATAACTAATGCTTAAAATTTTTGAAAAATTCTGAAAATGTGTTAAAGTGTTAAACAATAATCAATAATTACGTGTAAAAAATGTCATTTCAAAATTCCAAAAAATCTGTAAGATAATTCTAAATTTCCAAAATTTTATTTTTGGAATTTTGAAAAGCTAATAACTTAAACTTAAAATTTTTGAAAATTTTTGAAATTGTGTAAAAGTGTTATCCAATAGTTGGTAATAATGTGTAAGAAATTTTATTAAAAAATTACAAAAAATCCGTAAGATATTTCAAATTTTCAAAAATTTTATTTTTGAAATTTTGATAAGTTAATAACTAATGCTTAAAATTTTTGAAAAATTCTAAAATTGTGTAAAAGTGTTAAGCAATGGTTGGTAATAATGTGCAAAAAATCTTATTACAAAATTCCGAAAAATCTGTAAGATATTTCAAAATTTCCAAAATTTTATTTTAGGGATTTTGATAAGTTAATAACTAATGCAAAAAAAAAGTGAAAATTTTTGAAAATATGTAAAAGTGTTAAGCAATAATTGGTAATAATGTGTAAAAAAATTTATAACAAAATTCCAAAAAATCTGTAAGGTATTTCAAAATTTTCTAAATTTTATTTTTGTGAATTTGAAAAGCTAATAACTAATGCTTAAAATTTTTGAAAAACTCTGAAATTGTGTAAAAGTGTTAACCAATAGTTGGTAATAATGTGTAAAAAATTTAATTAAAAAATTACAAAAAATCCGTAAGATATTTCAAAATTTCCAAAATTTTATTTTTGAAATTTTGATAAGTTAATAACTAATGCTTAAATTTTTTGAAAAATTCTAAAATTGTGTAAAAGTGTTAAGCAATGGCTGGTAATAATGTTTAAAAAAATTTATAACAAAATTCTAAAAAATCTGTAAGATATTTCAAAATTTTCTAAATTTTATTTTTGTGATTTTGAAAAGTTAATGACTAAAGCTTAAAATTTTTGAAAAAATCTAAAATTGTGCTAAAGTGTTAAGCAATGCTTGGTAATAATGTGTAAAAATTTCATTACAAAATTCCAAAAAAACTGTAAGATAATTCAAAATTATGAAAATTTTATTTTTGAAATTTTGATAAACTAACAACTAATGCTTAAAATTTTTGAAAAATTATGAAATTGTGTTTAAGTGTTAAGAAATGATTGGTAATAATGTGTAAGAAATTTCATTACAAAATTCTAAAAAATCTGTAATATATTTCAAAATTTCCTAACTTTTATTTTTGGCAAATTTGAAAATCTAATGAATAACGCTTAAAATTAAAAAATAAAACTGAAATTGTGTAAAAATGTTAAGCAATGATAGGTAATAATATGTAAAAAAATTCATTACAAAATTTAAAAAAATATGGAAAATATTTCGAAATTTTGAAAATTTTATTTAGGAATTTTGAAAAGCTAATAACTAATGTTTAAAATTTTTGAAAAATTCAAAAATTATGCAAAAGTGTTTTGCAATAATTGGTAAAAATGTGTAAAAATTTTTATTACAAAATTCTATAAAATCTGTAAGATATTTCAAAATTTCCAAAATTTTATTTTTAGAATTTTGAAAAAATAATAATTAATGCTTAATATTTTTGAAAAATTTAAAAATTGTGTAAAAGTGTTAAACAATAATTGGTAATAATGCATTCAAATTTTCATTACAAAATTCCAAAATTTGTGTAAGATATTTCAAAATTTTTAAAATTAAATTTTTGGGATTTTAAAAATCTAATAACTAATGCTTAAAATTTTTGAAATTTTTTAAAAATGTGTAAAGGTGTTGAGCAATAATTGGTAATAAAGTTTAAAAAATTTTATTAAAAAATTCCAAAAAATCTGTAAGATATTTCAAAATTTCAAAATTTTAATTTTTGGGGTTTTGAAAATGTTATTACTAATGCTTTAAATTAAAAAAAAAAAAAATTGAATTTGTGTAAAAAAGCTAAACATTAATTGGTAATAATGTGTAAAAAAAATTATTACAAAATTCCAAAAAATCTGTAAAATATTTCAAAACCAAAATTTTATTGTTAAAAATTTGAAAAGTTAATAACTAGCTAATAACTAATGCTTAAAATTTTTGAAAATTTTTGTAATTGTTTAAAAGTGTTAATCAATGATTGGTAATAATGTGTAAATTAGAAGATTCTAAAAAATTTGTAAGATATTTAAATATTTCCAAACTATTATTTTTAGGATTTTGAAGAACTAATAATTAAAAAAATGTAAAAATGTTGAGCAGTAATTGGTAATAAAGTGTAAGAAATTTTATTACAAGATTCCAAAAAATCTGTAAGATATTTCAAAATTCCCAAAATTTTATTTTTAAGGTTTTAAAAAGCTAATAACTAATGCTTAAAATTTTTGAAAAATTCTGAAATTGTTGTAAGAGTAAAAAAAGTAACTTGCCTACAAATAAAACATTGATCCCACCTGCCCACCCAAGCGTTAGTTATCAAGAAATTTATTGTTAAACAATTCTCTCATGTGTAAACCCAAGCACACAAAAGGTGGGACAAACAATAGATCCTTTGATGACTAGCACTTGGGCGGGTGGATGGGTCACAGTAGAAAAAAATAACTCGCCCATAAATAGAATTTTGTTCCCACCCACCCACCCAAGTGTTAGTTATCAAAAAAAATATTTTTGAACAATTTTTTCATATCTAAATCCAAGCACACAAGAGGTGGGACAAACTATAAATCTTTTGATAATTAACACTTGGGCGGGTGAGTGGGTCACAGTAGAAAAAATAACTCGCCCACAAATTAAACTTTGTTTCCATTACCAGTAGGCAGGTATTTTTAAATCTTGTTCACGCCCACCCGCCCAAGTGTTGGTGATCTAGGAGTTAGATCAACCAAACATTTGTAGGGTTCTAGCGGTTACTAATTTCATAATTGCAGGACAGTAGTTTCAACCGCTTAACCCACCCAAGTGTTTGTAATCTAACCTTTTCATCACAAACACTTGGGTGGGCAAGCGGGAACAAGATTTAAAAATACCCGCCCACAATTGATAAATTGGTGTACCCTGCCCTCCCACCTAAATAATTGCAATCAATAAATTGAAATTGCGCTCATTTTTAACATTAATGTTTGCTGGAACCCCACAAATGTTTAATTGATCAAACAAAAATTTAAAAGTACCCACTTACAATCTATAAATTGGTGTCCCCGCCCACCCAGACAAGTGTTTGTGATCAAGAGATTAAAATTACATAAACATTAATTACTTGGTTTTAAAAAATTGAATGGGTAGACAAAGTACATTAATTTATAGATCGTGGGCGTCTTAAATCTTGTTCCCGCCCACCCGCTCAATTTTTGGTAATTCAAAAATTAACTCCATCTTGTACTTGTAATGTTCCAGCAGTCATTAATGTTAATAGTAAAAGCGGATCGGAGTACATTAATTCATTATTAGTGAGCGGGTAATTTTAAATTTTGTTCCCGCCCACCCACCCATGCGTCAGTGATCCAGAGGTGAGATATATCAAACAATTGTGAGGTTCCAGCAGTCACTAATGCCAAAAGAAAACGCAATTCTAATTTCTTGATTACAAACACTTGGGTGGGTGGGCGGAGTACACTAAACTATTAATTGTGGGAGAATAGTTTTAAATCTTGTTCCCGCTTGCTTGTTCAAACGTTGCTGATTATTATAATAACAATTGTGTCCTCATATTAATGCCAATAAAGCAATAATTTTTACTAAATTCAAAATATTACAAAAAAATTATAAAAAATATTTTAGAAATTTAAAATTTAATTTTGACTTTAATACTTAAATTATCATTGATTGAACTATGTTTTGTCAAAATTTGGACTTATTTTAACAACAAATGTGCCCTCAGCATTAATGCCTACAAAGCACAAATTTTTGCTAATTCAAACAATTTCAAAAAATTATAAAAAATATTTTAGAAATTAAAAATTTAATTTTGACTTTGGGACTCTATTTACCATTGATTAAACTATGTTTTGTCAAAATTTGGACTTAGTTTAATAACAATTGTATCCTCAGCATGAATGCCAACAAAGCAGTGGTTTTAGTTAAATTCAAAATATTTTGGTGGTTTTAGTTAAACTCAAAATTTTTCAAAAAATTATAAAAAAATATTTTTGAAATTTAAAATTTAATTTTGACTTTAGTACATTAATTATCATTGATTGAACTAGGTTTTTTCAAAATTTGAACTTATTTTAATAACAATTGTGCCCTCAGCATGAATGCCAACAAAGCAGTAGTTTTAACTAAATTCAAAATATTTCAAAAAATTATAAAAAATATTTAAAAATTTAAAATTTAATTTTGACTTTAATACTTTAATTATGATTGATTGAACTATGCTTTATTGAAATGTGGACTTATTTTAACAACAATTGTGCCCTCAGCATGAGGATCAACAAAGCGGTGGTTTTAGCTTAATTCAAAATATTTCAAAAAATCATAAAAAATATTTTGAAAAATTAAAATTTAATTTTGACTTAAATACTGAAATTATCATTGATTGAACTATGTTTTGTCAAAATTTGGACTTATTTGAACAACAATTGTGACCTCAGCATAAATGCCAACAAATCGGTAGTTTTAGCTAAACTCAAAATATTTCAAAAAAATTTAAAATTTTTTTTAGAAAATTAAAATTTAATTTTGACTTAAGTACTCTAATTATCATTGATTGAACTATGTTATGTTAAAATTTGGACTTATTTGAACAACAATTGTGACCTCAGCATAAATGCCAACAAATCGGTGGTTTTAGCTAAATTCAAAATATTTCAAAAAAATTTAAATTTTTTTTCAGTAAATTAAAATTTAATTTTGACTTAAGTACTCTAATTATCATTGATTGAACTATGTTTTCTTAAAATTTGGACTTATTTTAACAACAATTGTGCCCTCTGCATAAATGCGAACAAAGCGGTGGTTTTAGCTAAATTCAAAATAATTCAATAAATCATAAAAAATATTTTAAAAATTTAAAACTTAATTTTGAGCTTGGTACTCTATATATCATTAGTTAAACTACGTTTTATCAAAATTTGGACTTATTTTAATAACAAATAGCCCTCGAACAATTGTTATAAAATTATGGTGGATGCGCCGGGCAAATAATTTTTAATAACAAAATAATTCAAACATTGATTCTTATCACTTATTACATTCCAACGCAGGAATGTTTATATCCCTTTGTATACTTTTTACGATCTTCCCTAAGAAAATTACTTTAGTCAGATAATACATTTTTTATTATTATAAAACTCACTAAAAGACAATTTGAAACAATATTTTTATAACCCATCACCAATAACCTTTCTCATTTTACTACCGGTTTTCTGCGACCTACAATCATTCCCAATTCCGCACGGACATAAACAGCTTTTATTACCAATCGTTGGAATAAAATTACCACTAAATTTCGCCCGGTTATAAACACAGCAATAAAAAAAATGTAATACAATCAAATCAAAACTAAAATTAGCTCACTAACTTAACAAAAAATGTTAAATTACTTCTGTTTGAATTAAAACAAAATTACTGCTGCAGGAATAAAAAAGAAATGATGTTAAAGTGACGAGATTGCCGACGCGATTTAATTAAAAAAATAAAATCTTTTTTTTTGTTAAGATAATGAAAAAGCGTTTTGTGGTAATGAGATTTTTTGTATAATATTTATTCAATCCAAGAATCAAATGCTAGACATAATAAATTAGCACCAATTATCGTTCATGATGAAATATAGCACACTAGATCTTCCAAATTGAGTGGTTTCTTATGACCCATACTCCTCAGTTTCTCCCCGATTTATATTCCAGTTAATCAACCCTCATGTTATTTCCGGTTGAGTTATCACCGTGCAATTTATAAAAACGCTTGCTGAATATTAATTTTTATAAATTTGGTTCTTGTGTATCGAATGGAAGGATATTGTAATTAATTCACCTATTCACAAAGTGAATTTTGTGGCATCGCATTATGCCATTCATAAATGTTACAACGGAATATTCATTTTATTTAAATCTGGGAAATTTCAATGTGTTTGATGTACAAATGATATCTATACATATTTAATCCGGTTTCATTATTTAGTTCTATGTTAAACGAATGGAAATTCATTGATATGCATACGCTTGCTTATCTAAATAAATATAATGAATAATCGGTTTAACTTAACAATACAAAACAAAGTTATTAAATTTTTTAACTCACCTGTCATGTTTTTTAATCCTGGAGTATTAACAAGTAACCTCACCACCAGTGAAGTAGCACCGTGAGGTCCTAAACGCAAACGTTCAGTAACGTAAAGTAGTCCATTGCTGAGAAACTGAGCTCCTTCGCTTAGGGCCAGTAATGCAGTTATCTGTAAATTAAAATATATACAATTATGTTTTCTAATTGTTTAAACTAAGATAGATAAGTATAACACCTAGTTCTTAGATTAGCATTTGGGTGCATGGGAATAGCAACCCATTTTATTAAACGATATGATTTGAGATGCGTAATTAAATTTAAGCATTAATGTTTGTAGTGAGTGGTAAGATAGGCGGTAACCGGGAAGTGTGTGAAAGGTGTTCGGAAAGTGCAGGAACTTTTATATATTGAATAAGTTTTTCCGCAACGGAACGGCGGGAGGTTTTCCCGACGAACGTAACGGGAGTCCTCTAATAAAAAACTTTCTTCTTACGTGTAATGGATAGTCGACTTCCTTTGTGTTTTCACTCGCGGGACTTTTTAGTTGCGTCTTTCTTTGCGCATAAAGACTTTATTATAAGGCATATATAAAATGTTACGAACTCCCGCATCCAGTTTTCTCAGCCGCTAACAAGTAATCGATGCTGCTGAGAAGCGCAGAAGAAGAAAACTCACGCTGATATCATCTGTACTGCATATCGTATATATGAATATTAAAAGTTGTGTGTTTTAGCAAGGGTCTTGAATTTTCCGCACACATTATTGGATTAATTTCCGCATTAGGAATTTTCAACAAGTTCTGCAATTTTCAAACTTGGAACAACATTATTATGTACTTCAACAAAACGCTTTTAGTTATAAAGTAATTAAAAGTATTTTAAAGAATTTAATTAGCAATCTTGTTGATGTAGTCCATATTTTTTTGCAATAAGAAATAAAAGTAACATTTTCTTAATTAATATTAAAGGAATATATTTTGAGCTATTAATAATCAAATTTGATGGAAATCGCATAAAAGGTTTTTGATTTGTGAGTGATTTTGTAAGAATTTTAGCATTTTTTGAACCAAAAGTGTACAAAAAAACACTTAAATTCTAAAAATATTACAAAATTAGTAATTTTAATGCGATAAGCTATGTCCTGAGTTACTAATTACTAAATTTAAATAAAATCGCTCAACTGGTTTTTGTTTTGTGAGCGATTTTGTAAGAATTTTAACATTTTTGAACTGAAAACTTTCAAGAACAAATTAAATTATAAATTGTTTACAAATAAATTTTTTTTAATGTTTTAAACAATATCTTGAGCAACTAATTACCAAATTTAATAAAAACCGCTTGAAAGGTTTTTGATTTGTGAGCGATTTTGTAAGAATTTTAGCATTTTTTGAATTGAAAACTTCCAAAAACAATTGAATTATAATTTTTTTACAAACTTAAATCTTTTATTACTTTGAACAATATCTTGAGCTACTATTTACTAATTTTGATTAAAATCGCTTGAAGGGTTTTTGATATATGAGCGATTTTGTAAGAATTTTAGCATTTTTTGAACAGAAAACTTTCAAAAACAATTGAATTATAATTTTTCTACAAATTTAAAATTTTTAATGTTTTAAACACTATTGTGAGCTACTAATTACTAAGTTTGATTAAAATTGCTTAAAAGGTTTTTGATTTGTGAGCGATTTTATAAGAATTTTAGCATTTTTTGAACAGAAAACTTTCAAAAACAATTGAATTATAATTTTTTTACAAATTTAAACATTTTAATACTTTAAACAATATTTAAGGTATAAATTACCAAATTTTATTAAAATCGCTTAAAAAGTTTTTGATTTGTGAGCGATTTTGTAAAAATTTTAGCATTTTTTTAACAGAAAACTTTGAAAAACAATTTAATTATAATTTTATTTTTAATTTAAAATTTTTAATATTTTAAACAATGTCTTCAGCTAGTAATAACCAAATTTGATTGAAATCGCTTAAATGGTTTTTGATTTGTGAGCGATTTTGTAAGAATTTTAACATTTTTTGGACTGGAAACTTCCAAAAACAATTGAATTATAATTTTTTTACAAATTTAAATTTTTTAATAATTTAAACAATATCTTGAGCTACTAATTACCAAATTTAATAAAAATCGCTTGAAAGGTTTTTGATTTTTGAGCGATTTTGTAAGAATTTTAGCATTTTTTGAATTGAAAACTTCCAAAAACAATTGAATTATAATTTTTTTACAAACTTAAATCTTTTATTACTTTGAACAATATCTTGAGCTACTATTTACTAATTTTGATTAAAATCGCTTGAAGGGTTTTTGATATATGAGCGATTTTGTAAGAATTTTAGCATTTTTTGAACAGAAAACTTTCAAAAACAATTGAATTATAATTTTTCTACAAATTTAAAATTTTTAATGTTTTAAACACTATTGTGAGCTACTAATTACTAAGTTTGATTAAAATTGCTTAAAAGGTTTTTGATTTGTGAGCGATTTTATAAGAATTTTAGCATTTTTTGAACAGAAAACTTTCAAAAACAATTGAATTATAATTTTTTTACAAATTTAAACATTTTAATACTTTAAACAATATTTAAGGTATAAATTACCAAATTTTATTAAAATCGCTTAAAAAGTTTTTGATTTGTGAGCGATTTTGTAAAAATTTTAGCATTTTTTTAACAGAAAACTTTGAAAAACAATTTAATTATAATTTTATTTTTAATTTAAAATTTTTAATATTTTAAACAATGTCTTCAGCTAGTAATAACCAAATTTGATTGAAATCGCTTAAATGGTTTTTGATTTGTGAGCGATTTTGTAAGAATTTTAACATTTTTTGGACTGGAAACTTCCAAAAACAATTGAATTATAATTTTTTTACAAATTTAAATTTTTTAATAATTTAAACAATATCTTGAGCTACTAATTACCAAATTTAATAAAAATCGCTTGAAAGGTTTTTGATTTTTGAGCGATTTTGTAAGAATTTTAGCATTTTTTGAACTGAAAACTTACAAAAACAATTGATATATATTTTTTATTGCAAATTTAAATTTTTTAATGTTTTAAATGATACCTTAAACTACTAATTATTAAATTTGATTAAAATCGCTTAAAAGATTTTTGATTTGTGTGCGATTTTGTGAGAAATTTAGCATTTTTTGAACCAAAAATGCACAAAAAACAATTGAAATAGAAAAATATTACAAAATTTGTATTTTAAATACGCCAAGCAATGTCTTAAGTTAATTTTTTTTTATTTATTTTATGCTTTTTACGGCTATTTTACATTGCCACAGTAAGTCTACGACTTGTTTAAAGTGGTTTGATGGGACCAACAGCTTAAAACGTGACTTCCGAACCACGCTGGTGGATAAAGAGCAAGTTATCATTTCAGTCATATTTCGGGGATCGAACCCCGGACTGCTCGCATGATATGCAAGTGCTCTACCATTGAGCTATCACACCATTGTTACTAAATTTGAATAAAATTGCTCGACTGGTTTTGGTTTTGTAAGCAATTACGTAAGAACTTTAGCATTTTTTGAACCAAAAATGTACAAAAAACAATTGAATTGTAAAATTATTACAAAATTTATGTTTTTAATACGTTAAGCATTATCTTGAGTTACTAATTACAAAATTTGAATAAAATCGCTTAACTGGTTTTGGTTTTGTAAGCGATTACGTACAAATTTTAGAATATATTGAACCAAAAATTGTCAAAAAACAATTGAATTGTAAAATTATTACAAAATTTATGTATTTAATACGTTAAACAATATCTTAAGTTACTAATTACTAAATTTGAATAAAATCGCTTAACTGGATTTGGTTTTGTAAGCAATTACGTACAAATTTTAGCTTTTTTTGAACCAAAAATGTCCAAAAAACAATTGATTTGTAAAATTATTACAAAATTTATGTTTTTAATACGTTAAGCAATATCTTAAGTTACTAATTACTAAATTTGAATAAAATCGCTAAACTGGTTTTGGTTTTGTAAGCAATTACGTACAAATTTTAGCGTTTTTTGAACCAAAAATGTACAAAAAACAAGTGAATTGTAAAATTATTACAAAATTTATGTATTTAATACGTTAAGCAATATCTTGAGTTACTAATTACTAAATTTGAATAAAATCGCTTAACTGGTTTTGGTTTTGTAAGCAATTACGTACAAATTTTAGCTTTTTTTGAACCAAAAATGTACAAAAAACAATTGAATTGTAAAATTATTACAAAATTTATGTATCTAATACGTTAAGCAATATCTTGAGTTACTAATTACAAAATTTGAATAAAATCGCTAAACTGGTTTTGGTTTTGTAAGCAATTACGTACAAATTTTAGCTTTTTTTGAACCAAAAATGTCCAAAAAACAATTGAATTGTAAAATTATTACAAAATTTATGTTTTTAATACGTTAAGCAATATCTTGAGTTACTAATTACTAAATTTGAATAAAATCGCTTAACTGGTTTTGGTTTTGTAAGCAATTACGTGTAAATTTTAGCGTTTTTTGAACCAAAAATGTACAAAAAACAATTGAATTGTAAAATTATTACAAAATTTATGTATTTTATACGTTAAGCAATATCTTGAGTTACTAATTACTAAATTTGAATAAAATCGCTTAACTGGTTTTGGTTTTGTAAGCAATTACGTACAAATTTTAGCTTTTTTGAACCAAAATTGTAAAGAAAACAATTGAATTGTATAATTATTACAAAGTTTATGTTTTCAATACGTTAAACAATATCTTGAGTTACTAATTACTAAATTTGATTAAAATCGCTTAACTGGTTTTGGTTTTGTAAGCGATTACGTACAAATTTTAGACTGTTTTGAACCAAAAATGTCAAAAAACAATTGAATTGTAAAATTATTACAAAATTTATGTATTAAATACGTTAAACAATATCTTGAGTTACTAATTACTTAATTTGAATAAAATCGCTTAACTGGATTTGGTTTTGTAAGCAATTACGTACAAATTTTAGCTTTTTTTTAACCAAAAATGTCCAAAAAACAATTGATTTGTAAAATTATTACAAAATTTATGTTTTTAATACGTTAAGCAATATCTTAAGTTACTAATTACTAAATTTGAATAAAATCGCTTAACTGGTTTTGGTTTTGTAAGCAATTACGTACAAATTTTAGCTTTTTTTGAACCAAAAATGTACAAAAAACAATTGAATTGTGAAATTATTACAAAATTTATGTATTTAATACGTTAAGCATTATCTTGAGTTACTAATTACAAAATTTGAATAAAATCGCTTAACTGGTTTTGGTTTTGTAAGCAATTACGTACAAATTTTAGCTTTTTTTGAACCAAAAATATACAAAAAACAATTGAATTGTGAAATTATTACAAAATTTATGTTTTTAATACGTTAAGCAATATCTTGAGTTACTAATTACAAAATTTGAATGAAATTGCTTAACTGGTTTTGGTTTTGTAAGCAATTACGTACAAATTTTAGCTTTTTTTTAACCAAAAATGCACAAAAAACAATTGAAATAGAAAAATATTACAAAATTTGTAATTTAAATACGGCAAGCAATGTCATGAATTAATAATTACTAAATTTAAATAAAATCGCCCAACTGGTTTTGATTTTGTAAGCAATTACGTAAGAATTTTTGCATTTTTTAAACCAAAAATGTACAAAAAACAAATGAATTGTAAAAATATTTCTAAATTTGTTTTTTAAATACGTCATGCAATGTCCTAAGTTACTAATTACTAAATTTGAATAAAATCGCTTAACTGGTTTTGGTTTTGTAAGTGATTACGTAAGAATTTTAGCAATTTTTGAACCAAAAATGTACAAAAAACAATTGATTTGTGAGAAAAATTTCAAATTTGTATTTTAAATACGCCAAGCAATGTCTTGAGTTTTTAGTTACTTAATTTGAATAAAATCGCTTGACTGGTTTTGGTTTTGTAATCAGTTACGTACAAATTTTAGCTTTTTTTGAACAAAAATTTACAAAAAACAATTGAACTGTAAAATTATTACAAAATTTCTGTTTTTAATACGTTAAGCAATATCTTGAGTTACTAATTACTAAATTTGAATAAAATCGCTTAACTGGTTTTGGTTTTGTAAGCAATTACGTACAAATCTTAGCTTTTTTTGAACCAAAATTGTACAGAAAACAATTGAATTGTAAAAATATTACAAAATTTGTATTTTTAATACGTCAAGCAATGTCCTAAGCTACTAATCACTAAATTTGAATAAAATCGCTCAACTGGTTTTGGTTTTGTAAGCGATTACGTAAACATTTTAGCACCTTTTGAACCAAAAATGTACAAAAAACAATTAAAATGATAAAATATTTTAAAATTCATGTTTTTAATATGTCAAGCAAAGTCTTGAGTTACTAATTACTAAATTTGAATAAAATCGCTTAATTGGTTTTGGTTTTGTAAGCGATTAAGTAAGAACTTTAGCATTTTTTGAACAAAAAATGCACAAAAAACAATTGAATTGTAAAAATATTACAGAATTTGTATTTTAAATACGTCAAGCAATGTCCTCAGTTACTAATAACTAAGTTTTAACAAAATCGCTCAACTGGTTTTAGTTTTGTAAGCGATTAAGTAAGATCTTTAGCATTTTTTGAACAAAAAATGTACAAAAAACAATTGAATTGTAAAAATATTACAAAATTTATGTTTTTAATATGTCAAGCAATGTCCTGAGTTACTAATTACTGAATTTGATTAAAATCGCTTAAATCGTTTTTAATTTGTGAGCGTTTTTTAAGAATTTTAGCATTTTTTGAACAAAAAACAATTGAATTGTGAAATTACTACAAGATTTGTATTTTTAATACGTCAAGCAATGTCCTGAGTTACTAATTTTTCAATTTGAATAAAATCGCTCTGCTGGTTTTGGTTTTGTAAGCGATTACGTAAGAATTTTAACATTTTTTGAACCAAAAATGCACAAAAAACAATTAAAAAGTAAAAATATTACATAGATTGTAATTTACATACGTCAAACAACGTCCTAAGTTACTAATTACTAAATTTGAAAAAAAAATCGCTTAAGTGGTTTTGATTTTGTAAGCGATTACGTAAGTATTTTAGCATTTTTTTAACCAAAAACGTACAAAAAACAATTGAATTGTAAAATGATTACAAAATTTATATTTTTAATACGTTTAACTACATCGTGAGTTATTAATTCCCAAATTTGAATAAAATCGCTCACCTGGTTTTGGTTTTGTAAACAATTATCAAAGAATTTTAGCATTTTTTTAATCAAAAATGGACAAAAAACAATTTAATTGTAAAAATATTTTAAAATTTGTAATTTAAATACGTCAAGCAATGTCATGAGTTACTAGTTACTGAATTTGAATAAAATCGCTCAACTGGTTTTGATTTTGTAAGCGATTACGTAAGAATTTTAGCATTTTTTGAACCAAAAATGTACAAAAAACAATTGAATTGTGAAAATCTTACAAAATTTACATTTTAAATACGTCAAATATAGTCTTGAGTTACTTAATACTAAATTTGAATAAAATTTCTGAACTTGTTTTGGTTTTTTAAGCGATTTTGTAAGATTTTTAGCATTTTTTAAACCAAAAATGTACAAAAAACAAATGAATTTTATAAGTATTTTAAAATTAGTATTTTAAATACGTCAAGCAATATACTGAGTTACTAATTACTAAATTTGAATAAAATCGCTCAACTTGTTTTGGTTTTGTAAGCAATTATGTAAGAATTTTAGCATTTTTTGAAATAAAAATGTACAAAAAACAATTGAAATAGAAAAATATTACAAAATTTGTTTCTTAAATACGTCAAGCAATGTTTTGAGATACTAATTACAAAATTTAAATAAAATCGCTCAACTGTTTTTGGTTTTGTAAGCGATTTAGTAAGAAATTTAGCATTTTTTTGGAACAAAAATGTACAAAAACAATTGAATTGTAAAAAAATTTCAAAATCTGATTTTGTAATACGTTAAGCAATGTCTTGAGTTACCAATTACTAAATTTGAATAAAATCGCTCAACTGGTTTTGGTTTTGTAAGCAATTACGTAAGAATTTTAGTTTTTTTTTAACCAAAAATGCACAAAAAACAATTAAAATGTAAAAATACTACAACATTTGTGTTTTAAATACGTTAAGCAATGTCCTGAGTTACTAATTACTAAATTTGATTAAAATCGCTCAACTGGTTTTGATTTTGTAAGCAATTACGTTAGAATTTTAGCTTTTTTTGAAAATATTACATTTTTGTAATATCCTGAGTTACTAATTACTAAAATTGATTAAAATTGCTCAATTGGTTTTTGTTTTTTAATTAATTATGTAAAAATGTCAACATTTTTTTAACTAAAACTTGCAAAAACAAATTATAATTTTGTAAATGACTTAGTATAATTCTGTTTACGTTTAAAATCCTCTTATCAATTATAATCGTCTTAAATGTCATTTTAAAACCACACTTGTTCGTATTATATATTATAACGGCAATAAAACAACTCACTTTAGAAGTAGTGCTTTAATATAAAGTTGAGAGCTCGTTCGATCTCCAGAGGAAAATCTCAAGATAGACTCGAGCACTCGATAATTCAAAGTATTGAACCAAGCCTTCATTCAAGGACGCAATATTAAACAAAACTATAAATTTATAGTCGCTTATGATAGAGTTTGCTATTTAATTAATTAATTAATTAAAAAATAATTGCTTACGTCCATGCAAGTATTGATGTTATTTCCAATCTTAATGTCGACTTCAAGTGTTTCTCTGACTCGTAGTGTCGGCGGCAGATGAAATTCGGCTTGTAAAGGCCGGAACACCTGAATATTGACAGGTGAAGAGAAGCGAAGACCCCCGTTGTTGGAAACTGTTAGTGCCCACAGGGACCATTTTCCGGCCTCCTGGGGACCGACTATGGTCAAGCCGGATGATGCAATCTCCGATCTGAAATAAAATTGATTAATATCAGAAGGAACATTTAGGTCAATATAATTATGGAGTAATTTGTACAAAAACTAAAAATAAAGGAAACTGAGGAATGAAGTTTAAAATGTGTACAAGGATAATAAAAGGAAATGCGTATAATCCAGTTTAAATATTTTAGTTGAAATTACATCTTCAAAGCAAGAGATGCTTCCTTGAATTAAATGGAAACAAAATAAGGATATAACTCATAAAATGGAATGTTTAATGTAAAACATTCTTTCAGTATTGAAGAATGATATATTAATGTACCAGATTACAACAGTATCCACATTTAATGAGCGAAAAGCGTCGCCGTAACTCCGTAGCAAACAAAAAAATAATACAAATCGTCCTCGATTTAGTGATTTACAACATAAACATCGTGACCTATTCATCCATGCACGTCTAACTGATGATATATTTGTTATGGCAGCGGAATGCCCGGCCGAGTAATCCCTGATTAAGCTGTTATTTATGTGCTTCACATGGCCATCTGTCTATGTTTCATTCTCTCGTGCTGGTTTTTTCTGTGTTTTGTTTCACCCTCCTCCTCCCGCCACTTTGCGAAACTTTCATTTCCTTCGCGACTATTTATTTGCACGACCCGCTGGATTTATGATACTTTATACGGAATTAAATGCCCCCCGGTTTCTGTTGAAAAGTGTGCGTGCTTTCACCACGCATCTCTTTCTATTTCGTGAAAAGACACACTAACCCAAATTCTCATTATCATAAAACTTATCTTCTCTTACGACTCATTAGAAAGGAAGATAAAGTGAGTATAATATAATGTAACTAACTTATCCAAACATTTTTATAAAAAGTAATTGATATTGTAGAAAACATATGTGTGCATATACGCGTACATGAAGAGTAGGTAGGATGCCATTTCAAAGCATAAAACAATTTAGAATCTGTGTAACGTACAGAATAACAGAAGCTTTTGTGAATGGGTGCTGTAACCCGGGGCGCTAATGGGAAACGGATTAAAAGCTCTCCATTGAACCGAAGCACAATATGTAGCTCCGGGTAACTGATACCATGAATCCGCATGGACCACTATTAAAATCATGTTACTTCAACCGGGGGTGGATATATGTCGCTGGAAATATTATTTCTTTTTTGCGTTTCATTTTACATTTACATTCGCGCTAATTTGAAGATTAACGGCTGGCGTGTGTGTCATCTATCCATATGCAAACAAATATACACACGCAGGGAAGTTAATACACATCAAATTAGTATAAAAAATATAATCCC
The DNA here is from genome assembly GCA_963932245.1 of Tachinus rufipes. Lineage (NCBI taxonomy): Eukaryota > Metazoa > Arthropoda > Insecta > Coleoptera > Staphylinidae > Tachinus > Tachinus rufipes. The sequence continues at coordinate 105,178,494 of OZ010746.1, read as the reverse complement.
CAAATAAATAACGCACGGTGGACTTTTTTTACAAATTAAATTAATATAAATTAGTTATTTAGGTTTCCATTCAGTTAAATTGAGTTTATTAAAGAATCTTTAAGAATTTTGAGTTTCGGATTGAAAATTTGGGTTTAAAAGACTTAATTTAGTTAAAAAATATAATTAATTTTTTTTTGTTGCTAATAGTTTAGGCTTCAATTGTGTTCAAAATTTCAAATTTAAGGTTATTTCTGACTTTGACTCAGTTAAATTGAGTTTATTAAAAAATCTTTAAGAATTTTGAGTTGCGGATTGAAAATTTGAGTTTAAAAGACTTAATTTGGTTAAAAAATATTTTTCAAAAAACTTTGTTGCTAATAGTTTAGGGTTCAAAATTACAAATTTAAGCTTATTTTCCAGTTAAATTGAGTTAATTAGAGAACCTATAAAAATTTGGAGTTGCGGATTAAAAATTTGAGATTAAAAGGCTTCTTTTAGTTTGAAATTATGTTTGGAAACATTTTGTTGCTAATAGTTTGAGCTTAAATCGACTTCAACACAACCAATTTAAAGTTATTTTTGGCTTCAACTCAGTTAGATTAAGTTAATTAGAGAACCTTATAGAATTTTGAGTTGCGAATTAAAAATTTAAGTTTAAAAGACTTAATTTGGTTAGAAAATTTTTCAAAAAAAATGTTGTTGCAAAAAATTTGGGCTTAAACTGTCTTCCAAATGACAATTTTTGAGTTATTTTAGGTTTCAACTCGGTTAAATTGAGTTTATTAAAGAATCTTTAAGAAATTTGAGTTGCGGATTAATAATTTGAGTTTAAAAGACTTAATTTGGTTAAAAAAAAATTGTTGTTAATAGTTTAGGCTTCAATTGTGTTCAAAATTACAAATTCAAGGTTATTTTTAAATTTGACTCAATTAAATTGAGTTTATTAGAAAATCTTTAACAATTTTGAGTTGCGGATTAAAAATTTGAGTTTAAAACAATTAACTTGGTTAAAAAATATTTTTAGAAAAATTTTGTTGTTTATAGTTTAAACTTCAATTGTGTTCAAAATTACAAATTTAAAGTTATTTTCGACTTTGACTCAGTTAATTTGAGTTTATTAGAAAATCTTTAACAATTTTGACTTGCGGATTAAAAATTTGAGTTTAAAAGATGTAATTTGGTAAAAAAATATTTTCAAAAAAAATTTGTTGCTAATAGTTTAGGCTTAAATTGTCTTCAAAATGACTATTTTTGAGGTATTAAAAGTTTCAACTTAGTTAAAATGAGTTTATTAAGGAACCTTTAACAATTTTAAGTTGCGGATTAAAAATTTGAGTTTAGAAGACGTAATTTGGTTAAAAAATATTTTTAGAAAAATTTTGTTGCTAATAGTTTAGGCTTCAATTGTGTTTAAAATTACAAATTTAAGATTATTTTTGACTTTGACTCAGTTAAATTGAGTTTAATAAAAAACCTTTAACAGTTTTGAGTTGCGGACTGAAAGTTTGAGTTTAAAAGACTTAATTTGGTTAAAAAATATTTTTAGAAAAATTTTGTTGCTAATAGTTTAAGCTTCAATTAAAGTTAAAAATTACAAACTTAAGATTACTTTTGACTTTGACTCGGTTAATTTGAGTTTTTTAGAGAAGCTTTATGAATTTTGAGTTGCGGATTAAAAATTTGAGTTTAAAAGAATTAATTAAAAAAAAAATATTTATAGGAAAATTTTGTAGCTTAAAGTTTGAGCTTAAATTGTCTTCAAAATGACAATTTTTGAGTTACTTAAGGTTTTATGAAATGTTCCTACAAATTCAAATGTTCTCAAGGGTTATAAAACGTTCCCAATCATTTTAAGATGTTTCCAAGTGTCATTTAATGTTTTTATAGTGACATACAATGTTCTAAATTGTCTTAACATGTTCCCAAGTGTTATTAAATGTTCCCACAAAGTTATAGAATGTTCTAAATTGTCTTAATATGTTCTCAAGTGTTATAAAATGTTCCCAAACATCATAAGATGTTTCCAAGTGTTTATAGTGTCATACAATGTTCTTAACTGTCTTAACATGTTCCCAAGTGTCATTAAATGTTTCCACAAAGTCGTAGAATGTTATAAATTGTCTTAACGTATTTTTAAGTGTTATAAAATGTTCCCAAACATTATAAAATGTTATGAAGTGTCATTCAATGTTTTCATAGTGTTATTTAATGTTCTAACTTGTTTTAACATGTTCCCAAGTGACATTAAATGTTTCCACAAAGTCATAGAATAATTTAAATTGTCTTAACATGTTCTCAAGTTTTATAAAATGTTTCCAAAAGTCATTTAATGTTTTTATAGTGTCATACAATGTTCTAAAATGTTTTTAAATGATCCAAAGTGTCATAAAATGTTCCCACAAAATTACAAAATGTTCTAAATTGTTTTAACATGTTCTCAAGTGTTATAAAATGTTTCCAAACATCATTAAATGTTTCTAAGTGTCATTCAATGATTTCATAGTGTCATAAAATGTTCAAAATTGTTGAAACATGTTTCCAAGTGTCATTAAATGTTCCCACAAAGTCGTAAAATGTTCTAAATTGTCTTATCATGTTCTCAAACGTTATAAAATGTTCCCAAACATCATAAGATGTTTCCAAGTGATATTTAATGTTTTTATAGTTTCATACAATGTTCTAAATTTTCTTAACATGTTCCCAAATGTCATTAAATGTTTCCTCAAAGTCATAGAATGTTGTAAATAGTTTTAACATGTTCTCAAGTATTATATAATGTTCCCAAACATAACAAAATGTTTCCAAGTGTCATTTAATGTTTTTATAGTTTCATACAATGTTCTAAATTGTCTTAACATGTTTTTAAATGTTATAAAATGTTCCCAAACATTACAAAATGTTTAGAAGTGTCATTTAATGTTTTTATAGTGTCATACAATGTTCTAAATTGTCTTAACATGTTCTTAAATGTTATAAAATGTTTCCAAACATTATAAGATGTTTCTAAGTGTTATTTAATGTTTTTATAATGTCACACAATGTTCTAAATTGTCTTATTGTTCTAAAATGTCTTAACATGTTCTCAAGTTTTATAAAATGTTTCCAAACATCATAAAATGTTTCCAATTGTCATTCAATGTTTTCATAGTGTCATACAATGTTCTAAAAAATACTAATATGTTTCCAAATGTCATAAAATGTTCCCACAAAGTCATAGAATGTTCTAAACTGTCTTAACATGTTCTCAAATGTTATAAAATGTTCCCAAACATCATAAGATGTTTCCAAGTGTCATTTAATGTTTTCATAGTGTCATACAATGTTCTAAATAGTCTTGACATGTTTCCAAGGGACATTAAATGTTGTCACAAAGTCATAGAATGTTCTAAATTGTTTTAACATGTTCTCAAGAGTTATAAAATGTTCGCAAACATTATAAGATGTTTCCAAGTGTCATTTAATGTTTTTATAGTGTCATACAATGTTTTAAATAGTTTTAACATGTTTCCAAAAGTCATTAATTGTTCCCACAAAGTCATTGAATGTTCTAAATTGTCTTACAATGTTCTCAAGTGTCATAAAATGTTTCCAAACATTATAAAATGTTTTAAAATATCAATTAATGTTTTTATAGTGTCATAAAATGTTCCAAATTGTCTTAACATGTTCCCAAGCGTCATTAAATTTTCCCACAAAGTTATAGAATGTTATAAATTGTCTTAACATGTTCTCAAGTGTTATAAAATGTTCCCAAACATCATCAAAAGTATCAAAGTCTCATTTAATGTTTATATAGTGTTATACAATGTTCTAAAATGTCTTAACATGTTTCCAAGTGTCATTAAATGTTCCCACAAAGTCGTAGAGTGTTCTAAATTGTCTTATCATGTTCTCAAGTGTTATAAAATGTTTGCAATCATTATAAGATGTTTCCAAGTGTCATTCAATGTTTACAAAGTGTCATACAATGTTCTAAATAGTTTTAACATGTTCCCAAATGTCATTAAATGTTTCCACAAAGTCATAAAATGTTCTAAATTGTCTTTACATGTTCTCAAGTGTTATAAAATGTTACCAACATTATAAAATGTTTTAAAATATCAATTAATGTTTTTATAGTGTCATAAAATGTTTCAAATTGTCTTAACATGTTCCCAAGCGTCATTAAATGTTCCTACAAAGTCATATTTTGTTCTAAATTGTCTTAACATGTTCTCAAGTGTTATAAAATGTTTCGAAACATTATAAAATATTTCCAAGAGTCACTTAATATTTTTATAGTGTCATAAAATGTTCTAAATTGACTTAGCATGTTCCCAAGTGACATTAAATGTTCCTACAAAATCATAAAGTGTTATAAATTGTCTTAACATGTTCTCAAGTGTTATAAAACGTTCCTAAACATCATAAAATGTTTCCAAGTGTCATTTAATGTTTTCAAAGTGTTATCCTATGTTCTAAATTGTCCTAACATGTTCCCAAATGTCATTAAATGATCCCACAAAGTCATAGAATGTTCTAAATTGTCTTAACATGTTCTCAAGTGTTATAAAATGTTCCCAAACATCATCAAAAGTTTCCAAGTGTCATTTAATGTTTTTGTAGTGTCATACAATGTTCTGAACTGTCTAAACATGTTCTCAAGTGTCATTAAATGTTCCCACAAAGTCATTGAATGTTCTAAATTGTCTTAACATGTTGTCAAGTGTTATAAAATGTTCCCAAACATTATAAAATGTTTTTATTTGTCATTTAGTGTTTTCATAGTGTCATAGAATATTCTGAACTGTTTTAACATGTTCTCAAGTGTAATTAAATGTTCCCACAAAGTCATAGAATGTTCTAAATTCTCTTCACATGTTCTCAAGTGTTATAAAATGTTTGCAAACATTATAAGATGTTTCCAAGTGTCATTTAATGTTTTTATAGTGTCATACAATACTCTAAATTGTTTTAACATGTTTCTAAGTGACATTAAATGTTCCCACAAAGTCATAGAATGTTCTACATTGTCTTAACATGTTCTCAAGTGATATAAAATGTTCCCAAACAATATCAAAAGTTTTCAAGTGTCATTTAATGCTTTTATAGTGTTATATAATGTTCTAAATTGACTTAACATGTTCCCAAATGTCATTAAATGTTCCCACAAAGTCATAGAATGTTCTAAATTGTCTTAACATGTTCTCAAGTGTTATAAAATGTTCCCAAACATTATAAGATGTTTCCAATTATCATTTATTGTTTTTAAAGTGACATACATATATATCTTTATGCCGATGACACAACTCTCATTCAAAGTGTAACAGCTTCTGTGGTGGATGGGTTGAGTCCTTTAGAAGAAGCAAAACAATGGTTTCATGCAAATAATTTAAAGTTAAATGAAGCAAAAACAGAACATATGTTTTTTTCATTACTTAATGCAAATGAAAGTGTTAATAAATCAATAAAATTTTTGGGTATTCACTTAGACAATAAATTATCTTGGCAACAGCATGTGGAATCGTTGTCCACAAAGTTAAGCAGTCATATCTATTTAATTAAAAAAATAGCTGAAAATACGGATTTAACAGTTACACGAATGGCTTATTTTGCATTTATTTAATCTTTAATTGAGTATGGAGTGCTGCTGTGGGGTAGTTCTCATCACGCTAATCGAATCTTTGTTTTGCAGAAGAAAGCTGTTCGTGCAGTTGCGGGTCTTGGTTTCAGAGATACGTGTAGATCTGATTTTAAAAAACTGGGTTTTATGACTGTTGCAAGTTTATATGTATTGGCATGTTTGGTGCATGTTAGAGAAGGTATAGATGCTGGAAATTACAAGTTTCAAAATGAATTGCAGAATTATTGTACCAAATCAAGTAAAAACATCTGCTTGCCATACTGCAGACTAACAAAAACATTAAATTCATTTCATTATATGTCAGTCAAAATGTATAATATTTTACCCTATACAATCCAAAAATTACCAGCTAAAGAATTTAAGTTATCTCTAAAAAAAATATTATTAAATAATGAATTATATCATGTTAATGATTATTTTAATTTAAGTTTTTAAATTGTTTTGTTAATGTTCATAAGTGTGCATGTAAAAATGTTTTCTTTCAATATTAACTTACAACTTGTACCTGACGTTTTTGTACCACATTATTTTACTATGTTTATGCAAATAAAGTTTATCTATCTATCTATCTATCTACAATGTTCCAAATTATCTTAACATTTTTCCAAGTGTCGTTAAATGTTCCCACCAAATCATAGAATGTTCTAAAATGTTTTAACATGTTTTCAAGTGTTATAAAATGTTCCCAAACATCATCAAAATATCCAAGTGTTATTTAATGTTTATATAGTGTTATACAATGTTCTAAAATGTCTTAACATGTATCCAAATGTCACTAATGTTCCTACAAAGTCGTAGAATGTTCTAAATTGTCTTATCATGTTCTCAAGTATTATAAAATGTTCCCAAACATCATAAGATGTTTCCAAGTGTCATTTAATGTTTTTATAGTGTCATAAAATGTTCTAAATTGTCTTAGCATGTTTCCAAGTGACATTAAATGTTCTTACTAAGTCATAGAATGTTATAAATTGTTTTAACGTATTTTTAAGTGTTATAAAATGTTCCCAAACATTATAAAATGTTTTGAAGTGTCAATCAATGTTTTCATAGTGTTATTTAATGTTCTAACTTGTTTTAACATGTTCCCAAGTAACATTAAATGTTTCCACAAAGTCATCGAATAATTTAAATTGTCTTAACATGTTCTCAAGTTTTATAAAATGTTCACAAATACTATAAAATATTTCCAAAGGTCATTTAATGTTTTTATAGTGTCATACAATGTTCTAAATTGTTTTTAAATGTTCTAAAGTGTCATTAAATGTTTCCACAAAATTACAAAACGTTCTAAATTATTTTAACATGTTCTCAAGTGTTATAAAATGTTCCCAAACATTATAAGATGTTTTCAAGTGTCATTCAATGTTTACAAAGTGTCATACAATGTTCTAAATAGTTTTAACATGTTCCCAAATGTCATTAAATGTTTCCACAAACTCATAAAATGTTCTAAATTGTCTTCACATGTTCTCAAGTGTTATAAAATGTTTCTAACATTATAAAATGTTTTAAAATATCAATTAATGTTTTTATAGTGTCATAAAATGTTCCAAATTGTCTTAACATTTTCCCAAGTGTTATTAAATGTTCCCACAAAATCATAGAATGTTTCAAATTGTCTTAACATGTTCTCAAGTGTTATAAAATGTTCCCAAACATCATAAAATGTATTCAAGTGTCATTTAATGTTTTTATAGTGTCATACAATGTTCCTAACTGTCTTAACATGTTCCCAAGTGTTATTAATTGTTTCCACAAAGTCATAAAATGTTTTAAATTGTCTTAACATGTTCTCAAGTGTTATAAAATGATCGCAAACATCATCAAGAGTTTCCAAGTGTCATTTAATGTTTTTATAGTGTTATACAATGTTCTAAATTTTATTAACATGTTCCCAAGTGTCATTAAATGTTCCCACAAAATCATAGAATGATCTAAATTGTCCTAACATGTTTTTAAGTGTTATAAAATATTTCCAAACATCATAAGATGTTTCCAAGTGTCATTTTATCTTTTCATAGAGTCATACAATGTTCTAAATTGTCTTAACATGTTGTCAAGTGTAATTAAATGTTCCCACAAAGTCGTAGAATGTTTTAAATTGTCTTAACATGTTCTTATGTGTTATAAAATGTTTCCAAACATCATAAGATGTTTACAAGTGTCATTTAATGTTTTTATAGTGTCATACAATGCTTTAAATTGTCTTAACATGTTTCCAAGTGTCATTAAATTTTCCCACAAAGTCATAAAATGTTCTAAATTGTCCTAACATGTTTTCAAGTGTCATTAAATGTTTTCACAATGTCATAAATGTTCTAAACTGTCTTAACATGTTCTCAATTGTTATAAAATGTTCCCAAACATTATAAGATGCTTTCAAATGTCATTTAATGTTTTTATAGTGTCATACAATGTTTTTAACTGTCTTAACATGTTCCCAAGTGTCATTAAATGTTCCCACAAGGTCATAAAATGTTTTAAACTGTCTTAACATGTTCTCAAGTGTTATAAAATGTTCCAAAACATCATCAAAAGTTTCCAAGTGTCATTTAATGTTTATATAGTGTTATACAATGTTCTAAATTGTCTTAACATGTTTCCAAATGTCATTTAATGTTCCCACAAAGTCTTAGATAGTTCTAAATTGTCTTATCATGTTCTCAAATGTTATAAAATGTTCCCAAACATTATAAGATGTTTTCAAGTGTCATTTTATGTTTTTATTGTGTTATAGAATGTTCCTAATTGTCTAAACATGTTCTCAAGTGTCATTAAATGTTCCTAGTAAGTCATAGAATGTTTTAAATTGTCTTAACATGTTCTCAAGTGTTATAAAATGTTTCCAACAATCATAAGATGTTTCCAAGTGTCATTTAATGTTTTCATAGTGTCATACAATATTCTAAATTGTCGTAACATGTTCCCAAGTGACATTAAATGTTACAATAAAGTCATAAAAAATTTTAAATTGTCTTAACATGTTCTCAAGTGTTATAAAATGTTACCAAACATCATCAAAAGTTTTCAAGTGTCATTTAATGTTTTAATAGTTATATGCAATGTTCTAAACTGTCTCCAAATGTCATTAAATGTTCCCACAAAGTCATATAGTGTTCTAAATAGTCCTAACATGGTCTCAAGTGTTATAAAATGTTCCCAAACATCAAAAAATGTTTCCATGTGTCATTTAAGGTTTTTATAGTGTCATACAATGATCTTAATTGTCTTAGAATGTTCCCAAGTGTCATACAACAATCTTACAACGTCATAAAATTAGCTGAAACGCATTGCTAAAACTTTATTGCTATTTCATTATATTAATTTATATAATTCTTAAATATATTTTGTATAATTCAACAGAAATCAAAAGCATTTACAATTTAAATATTGACCTAAACTTTGCAAAATCAAAATTAAGCAAAGTTATAAAAGTTTATTAAATAATAATTTCAAAATAATGAAACCTCAGACACAACAGGAATAAAAAATATTCAAAAGAAAAGCCATTATAAAGCTGACGTAACTTCTTTGTTATATATTAATAAATAATAAAGCAATTTTACAATTTTTTACCAAAACAAACAACAGATTTTATTAACTTTTGATGCAATATAAAAAATTTAGTAGTTTGTTTGTATTTTCAACAAATTGTGCTGCTTAATAAAATTAGATTAAAGATATTAAACCCGTTTAGGGATTTTTTATTTAAAATAAATTTAACAAACGCTCATTGGCTACTGTTATTAATTTTAAATAATAAACTGGAAATAGTTCGTTACATTTTCCATTTATTTTCACAATTTATTTATTTTTCTAATAATATTTTAACACATACACAAAGCGAATGGGAGAGCGCATATTTTGTCTGATTATTCCACACTTTTATAGCCCTCTGCTGTGTTCCACATTGCATTTCCACCATTGTCATATATACATACCGCACAGCTAACGGCGCATTGTGCTGATGAAGTGCAAAATTGGTCTCGTTATTGCGTGGAAAGAACTAGTTTTTAATGCAAAAAAAGAGGTTGGAATAATAATCGTAGATAAAAAAAACAAGAAAAGTTCACAATATAAAGGTTTGTAAATGAAGAAAAATAATTAAATTAAATAATTTAAACCATTGTTTGGTTATCTTGTTATAAATCTGGAATTTACTAGAAAACTAAAATCTAAATCTAAAAATTATTAAATTTATCTTTTAGTTTACTTTAAAATACTTAAAATTTAAATAAAATCATTAAAATATACATTTACAAGAAAGTAATATCTTTCTAAACTGCTTCATCATCCCTTTTAAAAAAAATAAAATTACAAATTCCTAAATGATCATTTTTCACTCTCCTAAGGAGTGTATCTGTTGTATGTCTGTTAACTGTAAAATGCACTTGCTTTTTTTAATATTGTGCAAGCTTGTGTTTCTCTTCTTCTCATATTAATGAGGACCCCTGCATACATTTACTTGCTGGTCTGAAAATCTCTTGCCATTTATCACAGTCCATTAGTCTTCATGTCAATGGGTGACTTTGTAAGTTTTTTCGGTACATTCTCCCTCTTTCAACTTCGGCTTTTCTATATCTAGAGAGATTAAAGTTTATTTTTTTTTCCACCATCCCTTGTTTTGTTGTTGTTGCTTTGTTACTAAACGATTGCAGTGTAAATAAATCAATTTGTATTATCAAAGTTTGTAGACTGAAACTGTAATTTTGATAATACTTAGTGACACATTAATTTGTATAAGCAAAATGTTAATAATTGCAAAGATTTTATTTCAATGTTTGTTTTGCAAAGTTTTAAACAAAACATTTTCTCTTTGTTATTTTAGAACAAACCCGAAAATAAACGAAAAAATAATTAAATCCCATCCGCACTTTCATTATTCCATCAAATATTATAACATTTGTTTGGGGAATTACAACCGTGAACGAATTACCATAACCCCATCCCACGAGCATCTTTCCGCGCGTTTAATATGCAGACGCAAAAGCGATCATTTGCATATCCACCATCTTTCCGCGTGATCTCGATTTGGGAATATCTTAATGGAGAAGATGGGCAACCCTTAATCACATTTTATTCCAACATCTTTGGTGAAAGTAATAATAACCAAAATTATAAAATATTAATTCTAGAATTTTCTTAAAGCACATCCTCAAGATTAGATTATAGCACTTTACGATGCGAAGCTCCATCAAAATAATGTGAACATTGTCCCATCGTAGTGATGGGACCGAAAACTTAATATCCCGGCGTAAAATTAGCGCTGTAAATCTCACACTAATATAAATTTATACCATGGGCTTTATGTAGTTTTAGAGGCGCATGTCTGCAGCACGATTAGGAGACCTAAATGGTGCTGGTCGCGATTTACGAGACCGCGGTCATCTATAACTCACTTGAATTACGCTTTTGCACCCCTTTCATTTTGTTCTAAAACGCATAAGGATGGTGATTGTTGAGGGGTGGTTGGGTGGTTGATAGTCTTCCACCCACCGCGTGTATTTTATGTTACAATAAAATTAGGTTGCAAAATCTGATGCTGTAAAAATTTTATGAGGCGTGTTATGTTTTTATGGTGTTATAATAAATTTTTTAACGGCTATCGTTATACAAGGGAAGAAACAATTTACTGGGGATGGAATTTGTTAATTAATTTTTCATTTAATTAAAATTTATAGCTAACTTTAACAGTAGAATTGATGTAGTTATGTAAAAAAGTTATTTATCAATCAAATTGGTTGTTTTTAAATAACTTTGATTTGAATAAAATTTCTCTGTAAATAAAATTTCCCAAAATAGGTTCTACAAATTTTTTAATAAATTCCAGTATGCTAAACTCAAAATTTTAAACCGCAACTCAAAAACTTGTTGGTTTTTGTAGAATTTCAATATATTCAACAAAAACGTCTATTTTTTTCAATTTTCTGGAAATTTCTATAATAATAAAATTTTCCAAATGGTTTCTACAAATTTTTTAATTAATTTCAGTATGCTGAAATCAAAATTTTAAACCGCAACTCAAAATACTTATTGGTTTTTGTAGAAATTCAATATATTCAACAAAAATGTCAATATTTTTAATTTACTAAAAATTTTTATAAAAATAAAATTTTCTAAAATTGTTTCTACATTTTTTTTAATAAATTTCAGTATGCTGAATTCAAAATTTTAAACCGCAACTCAAAATTCCTGTTGGTTTTAGTAGAAATTCAATATATTCAACAAAAACGTCATTTTTTGTCAATTTTCTGGAGATTTCTAAGAAAATAAAATTTTTCAAAATGGTTTCTACAATTTTTTGAATTATTTCTAGTATGCTGAGTTCAAAATTTTAAACCGCAACTCAAAATTCCTGATGGTTTTTGTAGAAATTCAATATATTCAACAAAAACTTAATTTTTTTTAAAATTTTCTAGACATTTCTATTAAAATAAAATAAAACAAAATGCTTTCTACAATTTTTTTAATAAAATTAAGTATGCTGAATTCAAAAATTTAAAGCGCAACTCAAAATTCTTGTTGGTTCTTGCAGAAATTCAATATATTCAACAAAAACGTATTTTTTTTTCAATTTTCTAAAAATTTTCATAAAAATATAATTTTCCAAAATGGTTTCTACAGTTTTTTTAAAAAATTACAGTATTCTAAATCCAAAATTTTAAACCGCAACTCAAAATTCTTGTTGGTTATTGTAGATATTCAATAAGTACAACAAAAACGTTATTTTTTTCAGTTTTTTTGACATTTCATTTTAAAATAAAATTTTCCAAAATGATTTCTACAATTTTTTAATTAATTCCAGTATGCTAAATTTAAAATTTTAAACCGCAACTCAAAATTCCTGTTGGTTTTTGTAGAAATTCAATATATTCAACAAAAACGTAGCTTTTTTTCAATTTTCTAGTAATTTCTCTGAAAACAAATTTTTCTAAAAAAATTTTTACAATTTTTTTAATTAATTCTACGATGCTGAATTCAAAATTTTAAACCGCAACTCAAAATTCCTGTTGGTTTTTGTAGAAATTTAATATATTCAACAAAAACCTCATTTTTTTTTCAATTTTTATGAAAATTTCTATAAAAATAAAATTTTCCAAATTGGTTTCTTTAATTTTATTAATGAATTCAAGTATGCTGAATTCAAAAATTTTACCTGCAACTCAAAATATTTGTTGGTTTTTGTAGAAATTCAATATTTTCAACAAAAACGTCTTTTTTTCAATTTTCTGGAAATTACTAAAAAAATAAATTTTTCCAAAATAATTTCTACAAATTTTTTAATAATTTGAAGTATGCTAAATTCAAAATTTTAAACTGCAACTCAAAATTCCTGTTGGTTAGTTGTAGAAATTCAACATATTCAACCAAAACGTAATTTCATTTCAATTTTCTGGAAATATGTAAAAAAATAAATTTTTCCAGAATGGTTTCTACCATTTTTTTAATAAATTTGAGTTTGCTGAATTTAAAATTTCAAACCGCAACTCAAAATTCCTGTCGGTTTTTGTAGAAATTCAATATATTCAACAAAAACGTATTTTTTTTTCAATTTTCTGTTAATATCTATAAACAGAAAAATTTTCAAAATGGTTTCTATATTTTTTAAAATAAATTCCAGTATGCTGAATTCAAAATTTTAAACCGCAACTCAAAATTCCTGTTGGTTTTTAAAAAAATTCAATAAATTCAACCAAAACGTCATTTCTTTTCAATTTTCTGAAAATATCTAGAAAAATTAAGTTTTCCAAAATAGTTTCTACTATTTTTTAGATAAATTTGAGTATGCTGAATTCAAAATTTTAATCCGCAACTCAAAATTCCTGTTGGTTTTGGTAGAAATTCATTATATTCAATAAAAACGTCGATTTTGTTCAATTTTCTGAAAATTTCTATAAAAATAAAATTTTCCCAAATGGTTTCTACAATTTTTATATTAAATTCTATTATGCTAAATTCAAAATTTCAAACCGAACTCAAAATTCTTGTTGGTTTTTGTAGAAATTCAATTTATTTAACAAAAATGTCGATTTTTTTTAATTTTCTGGAAATTTCTATGAAAATAAAATTTTACAAAATGGTTTCTATAATTTTTTTAATAAATTTGAGTATGCTGAATTCAAAATTTTTAACCGCAACTCAAAATTCCTGTTGGTTTTTGTAGAAATTCAATATATTCAACAAAAACGTCAATATTTTTCAAATTTCTAGACATTTCTCTAAAAATAAAATTTTTCAAAATGGTTTTCACAATTTTTTTAATAAATTGTAGTATGCTGAATTTAAAAATTTAAACCGCAACTCAAAAATCCTGTTGGTTTTTGTAGAAATTCAATATGGTCAACAAAAACGTCAATTTTTTCAATTTTCTGAAAATTTTTATAAAAAAAAAGTGTTCAAAATAGTTTCTACAATTTTTTTAATAAATTTCAAGATGCTGAATCTAAAATTTTAAACCGCAACTCAAAATTCCTGTTGGTTTTTGTAGAAATTTAATATATTCAAGAAAAAAGTCTTTTTTTTTAAATTTTCTGGAAATTACTATGAAAATAAAATTTTCCAAAATGGTTTTTACATATTTTTTAATTAATTTCAGTATGCTGAATTCAAAATTTTAAACCGCAACTCAAAATTCCTGTTGGTTTTTGTAGAAATTCAATATATTCAACAAAAACGTAGTTTTTTTTTAGTTTTTTGAAAATTTCTCTAAAAATAAAATTTTCCAAAATGGTTTTTACATTTTTTTAAATTAATTTCAGTATGCTGAATTCAAAATTTTAGACCGCAACTCAAAATTCCTGTTGGTTTTTGTAGAAATTCAATATGGTCAACAAAAACGTCTCTTTATTCAATTTTCTGGAAATTTTTATAAAAATAAAAGTTTTCAAAATGGTTTCTACAATTTTTTTAATGAATTTCAGTATGCTGAATTCAAAAATTTAAACCGCAACTCAAAATTCCTGTTGGTTCTTGCAGAAATTTAATATATTCAACAAAAACGTAATTTTTTTTCAATTTTCTAAAAATTTTCATAAAAATATAATTTTCAAAAATGGTTTCTACAGTTTTGGTTGTTACATTTTTTTAAATTAATTTCAGTATGCTGAATTCAAAATTTTAAACCGCAACTCAAAATTCTTGTTAGTTTTTGTATAAATTCAATATATTCAACAAAAACGTAGTTTTTTTTTAGTTTTTTGGAAATTTCTCTAAAAATTAAATTTTCCAAAATGGTTTTTACATTTTTTTTAAATTAATTTCAGTATGCTGAATTCAAAATTTTAAACCGCAACTCAAAATTCCTGTTGGTTTTTGTAGAAATTCAATATGGTCAACAAAAACGTCTCTTTATTCAATTTTCTGGAAATTTTTATAAAAATAAAAGTTTTCAAAATGGTTTCTACAATTTTTTTAATGAATTTCAGTTTGCTGAATTCAAAAATTTAAACCGCAACTCAAAATTCCTGTTGGTTCTTGCA
This sequence comes from Tachinus rufipes, assembly GCA_963932245.1. Lineage (NCBI taxonomy): Eukaryota > Metazoa > Arthropoda > Insecta > Coleoptera > Staphylinidae > Tachinus > Tachinus rufipes. Next base: position 105,163,407 of record OZ010746.1, on the reverse strand, counting down.
GAAATTCAATATATTTAACAAAAACGTAGTTTTTTTTTAGTTTTTTGGAAATTTCTCTAAAAATAAAATTTTCCAAAATGGTTTTTACATTTTTTTTAATAAATTTTAGTATGCTGAATTCAAAATTTTAAACCGCAACTCAAAATTATTGTTGGTTTTTGTAGAAATTCAATATATTCAACAAAAACGTAGTTTTTTTTAGTTTTTTGGAAATTTTTCTAAAAATAAAATTTTCCAAAATAGTTTTTTACTTTTTTTTAAATTAATTTCAGTATGCTGAATTCAAAATTTTAAACCGCAACTCAAAATTCCTGTTAGTTTTTGTATAAATTCAATATATTCAACAAAAACGTAGTTTTTTTTTAGTTTTTTGGAAATTTCTCTAAAAATTAAATTTTCCAAAATAATTTTTACATTTTTTTTATTAAATTTAAGTATGCTGAATTCAAAATTTTAAACCGCAACTCAAAATTCTTGTTTGTTTTTGTAGAAAATCAATATATTCAACAAAAACGTAGTTTTTTTTTAGTTTTTTGGAAATTTCTCTAAAAATAAAATTTTCCAAAATAGTTTTTACATTTTTTTTAATAAATTTTAGTATGCTGAATTCAAAATTTTAAACCGCAACTCAAAATTATTGTTGGTTTTTGTAGAAATTCAATATATTCAACAAAAACGTCGTTTTTTTTAGTTTTTTGGAAATTTTTCTAAAAATAAAATTTTCCAAAATAGTTTTTTACATTTTTTTTAATTAATTTCAGTAAGCTGAATTCAAAATTTTAAACCGCAACTCAAAATTCCTGTTAGTTTTTGTATAAATTCAATATATTCAACAAAAACGTAGTTTTTTTCTAGTTTTTTGGAAATTTCTCTAAAAATTAAATTTTCCAAAATGGTTTTTACATTTTTTTTATTAAATTTAAGTATGCTGAATTCAAAATTTTAAACCGCAACTCAAAATTTCTGTTGGTTTTTGTAGAAATTTAATATATTCAAGAAAAAAGTCTTTTTTTTTTAAATTTCCTGGAAATTACTATAAAAATAAAATTTTCCAAAATGGTTTTTACATATTTTTTAATTAATTTCAGTATGCTGAATTCAAAATTTTAAACCGCAACTCAAAATTCCTGTTGGTTTTTGTAGAAATTAAATATATTCAACAAAAACGTAATTTTTTTTCAATTTTCTAAAAATGTTCATAAAAATATAATTTTCCAAAATGGTTTCTACAGTTTTTTTAAAAAATTACAGTATTTTGAATCCAAAAATTTAAACTGCAACTCAAAATTTTTGTTGATTTTAGTAGAAATTAAATATATTCATCAAAATTGTCATTTTTTTTAAATTTTCTAAAAATTTCTCTAAAAATAAATTTTTCAAAAAAGGTTTTTACAATTTTTTTAATAAATTCGAGTATGCTGAAATCAAAATTTTAAACCGTAACTCAAAATTCCTATTAGTTTTTGTAAAAATTCAATATATTCAACAAGAACGTCACTTTTTTTCAATTTTCTGGAAATATCTCTGAAAATACTATATTTATAAATGGTTTTTACAATTTTTTTATTAAATTCTAGTATGCTGAATTTAAAATTTTAAACCGCAACTTAAAATTCCTGTTGGTTTTTGTAGAAATTCAATATATTCAACAAAAACCTCATATTTTTTTTCAATTTTCATGAAAATTTCTATAAAAATAAAATTTTCCAAATTGGTTTCTATAATTTTAATAATAAATTCAAGTATGCTGAATTCAAAAATTTTACCTGCAACTCAAAATATTTGTTGGTTTTTGTAGAAATTCAATATTGTCAACAAAAACGTATTTTTTTTCAATTTTCTGGAAATTACTATAAAAATAAATTTTTCCAAAATAATTTCTACAAAATTTTTAATAAATTGGAGTATGCTGAATTCAAAATTTTAAACTGCAACTCAAAATTCCTGTTGGTTGGTTGTAGAAATTTAACATATTCAACCAAAACGTAATTTCATTTCAATTTTCTGGAAATATGTAAAAAAATAAATTTTTCCAGAAAGGTTTCTACCATTTTTTTAATAAATTTGAGTTTGCTGAATTCACAATTTTAAACCGCAACTCAAAATTCCTGTTGGTTTTTGTAGAAATTAAATAAATTCAACAAAAACAAGTTTTATTTTCAATTTTATGGAAATTACTTAAAAATAAAAAAATTTCAAAATGGTTTTTAAATTTTTTTAATTAAATTTCAGTATGCTGAATTCAAAATTTTAAACCGCAACTCAAAATTCTTGTTGGATCTTGCAGAAATTCAATATATTCAACAAAAACATAATTTTTTTCCAATTTTGTAAAAATTACTAAAAAAATAAAATTTTCCAATTTAACTGCATGTTTTTTATTAAATTCTAGTATGCTGAATTCAAAATTTTAAACCCCAACTCAAAATTCCTTTTGGTTTTTGTAGAAATTCAATATATTCAACAAAAACGTATTTTTTTTCAATTTTGTGGAAATTTCTTAAAAAATACTAATTTCCAAAATAGCTTCTACAATTTTTTTATTTAGTTTTAGTATGCTGAATTCAAAATTTCAAACCGCAACTCAGAATTCTTGTTGGTTTTTGTAGAAATTCAATATATTCAACAAAAACGTCAATTTTTTCAATTTTCTGGAAATTTCTTTAAAAATAAAATTTTCCAAAATGGTTTCTACAAATTTTTTAATAAATTCTAGTATGCTGAAATCAAAATTTTAAACCGTAACTCAAAATTCCTATTAGTTTTTGTAAAAATTCAATATATTCAACAAGAACGTCAATTTTTTGGAAATTTCTCTGAAAATAATTTATAAATGGTTTTTACAATTTTTTTATTAAATTCTAGTATGCTGAATTCAAAATTTTAAACCGCATTTCAAAATTCCTGTTGGTTTTTGTAGAAATTCAATAAATTCAACAAAAACGTAGCTTTTTTTTAGTTTTTTGGAAATTTCTCTAAAAATAAAATTTTCCAAAATGGTTTTTACATTTTTTTTAATAAATTTTAGTATGCTGAATTTAAAATTTTAAACCGCAACTCAAAATTCTTGTTGCTTTTTGTAGAAATTTAATATTATTATTCAACAAAGACGTAGTTTTCTTTTTAGTTTTTTAGATATTTCTCTAAAAATAAACTGATCCAAAATGGTTTTTGCAATTTTTTCATTAACTTTCAGTATGCTGAATTCAGAATTTTAAACCGCAACTCAAAATTCTTGTTGGTTTTTGTAGAAATTCAATATATTCAACAAAAACGTAGTTTTTTTAGTTTTTTGGATATTTCTCTAAAAATAAAATTTTCCAAAATGGTTTTTACATTTTTTTTAATAAATTTCAGTATGCTAATTTCAAAATTTTGAACCGCAACTCAAAATTCCTGTTGGTTTTTGTAGAAATTCAATATATTCAACAAAAACGTCAATTTTTTCAATTTTCTAAAAATTTCTATAAAAATAAAAGTTTCCAAAATGGTTTCTACAATTTTTTAAATAAATTTTAGTATGCTGAATTTAAAATTTTAAACAACAACTCAAAGTTCCTGTTGGTTCTTGCAGAAATTCAATATATTCAACAAAAACTTAATTTTTTTTCAATTTTCTAAAATTTTTCATATAAATATAATTTTCCAAAATGGTTTCTACAGTTTTTTTTTTAAAATACAGTATGCTGAATCCAAAATTTTAAACCGCAACTCACAATTCTTTTTGGTTATTGTAGAAATTCAATAAGTACAACAAAAACGTTATTTTTTTCAGTTTTTTTGAAATTTCTTTAAAAATAAAATTTTCCAAAACAGTTTCTACATTTTTTTAAATAAATTTTAGTATGTTAAATTCAATACTTTAAACCGCAACTCAAAATTCCTGTTGGTTTTGGTAGAAATTCAATATATTCAACAGAATTGTCATTTTTTTCATGTTTTTGAAAAATTTTATAAAAATAAAATTTTCCAAAATGGTTTCTACACATTTTTTTAATAAATTTTAGTATGCTGAATTCAAAATTTTTAACCGCAAATCAAAATTCTTGTTGGTTCTTGTAGAAATTCAACATATTCAACCAAAACGTCATTTTTCTTCAATTTTTTGAAAATATCTAGAAAAATTAAGTTTTCGAAAATAGTTTCTACTATTTTTTAAATAAATTTGAGTATGCTGAATTCAAAATTTTAAACCGCAACTCAAAATTCCTGTTGGTTTTGGTAGAAATTCAATATATTCAACAAAAACGTCGATTTTTTTCAATTTTCTGGTAATTTCTATAAAAATAAAATTTTCCCAAATGGTTTCTACAATTTTTTTATTAAATTCTATTATGCTAAATTCAAAATTTCAAACCGAACTCAAAATTCTTGTTGGTTTTTGTAGAAATTCAATTTATTTAACAAAAACGTCGATTTTTTTAAATTTTCTGGAAATATCTATGAAAATAAAATTTTCCAAAATGGTTTCTTTAATTTTTTCAATAAATTTGAGTATGCTGAATTCAAAATTTTAAACCGGAACTCAAAATTCTTGTTGGTTTTTGTAGAAATTAAATATATTCAACAAAAACGTCAATTTTGTTCAATTTACTAAAAATTTCTATAAAAACAAAGTTTTCTAAAATAGTTTCTACAATTTTTTTAATAAATTTAATTCAAGACTTTCTAAAATAGTTTCTACAATTTTTTTAATAAATTTAATTCAAGAAAAACGTTTTTTTTTTTTAAATTTCTATAAAAATAAAATTTTCCAAAATGGTTTCTACAATTTTTTTAATAAGTTCTATTATGCTGAATTCAAAATTTTAATCCGCAACTCAAAATTCTTGCTGGTTATTGCAAAAATTTACTTAATTAACAAAATTTATAATATTTTCATTATAAACTCACGTATAATTGAAGCATTTCCATAACCATAGCTGATCTAACGGTGCTCCCCCAACCAAACTCTCCGGCGGTCTTCTTCTATTAGAAGCTGGCCCAGCACCGGATCCTCTCTGTCTGTAGGAAACAGCTGACATCCCAGTATCATGCTTAATACACTGCCTCTGAAAAAACGAAACTCCCGCCTCTAGGAAATCAACTTCCCCTGTAATTGATGTATGAATCCTCTCTTCACTAACCCCCAGAAATATGAAAACGTTAGCAAAAATATTCCATCCAATTTAAATATAATTAAATTTACCTGATTCGTGGATCAAATCTAATATCATTATTTCCGCCCGACCTGCCACCGAGCAGACAGACCAAAGATGAGGGTTCAGCAATCACTTCCAGATCTAGAGGCTGACCGGGCAGCCACCACTCCCTATCTTCCATCATCACGTAAACCTGAAAAGGGAAAAAAATGAATAAATCTAATTGTGGTTTTGCATTCCACGCACGTAAATAATCCATTTTTTTTGGCCTCGATACATAAATTGAATTATTTTTGTGATTTTAATAAATTTTGTGTAATTTGAACAGAAGTATCTTCTTTATTAAATGGGAACAGACGTGTAGAATTATTGAAATTTAGAGCCGGCTTAATTAAACCGGATTCCGGGTGGTTATTGCTTAGTTTGGGTGGGGGGGTACATTGCGGACAATTGTACATGGAACGTTACTTCAGTATTATTAATTAAGGAAAATGTATGTAGTTTTAATAAATTTGATGTCTACTATGCAACTTTTATTACTTTATTGTGCACGTTTTCTACTTGTAGGAAATGGGTATCCAATTCTATTACTCGATATTAATTGATTTTTCCTTGTACTAATTGCACAGCATTGTTGTTCACATATTTTGTCTCCAAAACAACAATACTAATAATCCAACAAATCCTCCGCTCTGTCCGCACCTCGCGCATCATCAATCAACCACCACCATACGCCCCCGAACAATTCGAATTAGCGCTGAATGCCTCGGAATAAAAAAGACAATGTGCACGCACGCACACACACGCGCCCCTTTATATCACTCCCGAGGCCGCCGTACATAAAACATGAAACGTTTTCTCCCCCTATCCCATTCTTCTACACATAAAGACGCGTAAAGATAAAGGTTGTAGATACAGAGAGCATATTATAGGGGTTGAAAGTTGGAAAAGAAACGCAGTCGAATCAACACAACTGTTTTAATGATTTAAAATTAAATTGCTTGTAATTTTGGATTGCCATTATCGGTTTAGATAAGCGTACAATCGATGTTGTTATTGTTAAGAGTAGGATGCATTGCTATAAATATGCATGAGAATTGAGGCCGAGTTTAATCGCGCCAAATCCGATAACATAATAAACCGTCACGATGCCGCCGCCGCCAGGGCGATAATTACTTAATTGTGTTTATTACCTGTCGATGCAGAAGTTTCACATCAAAGCTAATGACATCGCTGACGGGTTCGCCTTGTGGTGTTATGTAATAGACCAACAATTGACTGACAGGTGCCATCACCGATCGCACGTTGAAACTGTAAATGGAAAAAATATAAAAGTTAGTTGATTGTTTGGATAAGAGAAGTTTACTATAGATTTAATTACAAATATGTCAAGACAATTCATAACAAGTAAATTTCTCACTTCATCATCATTTTGTACTACTATAGTACTAATATTGAAGCAAATTTTAAATGAATTTGATACAATGATTTTGGTTCTGGAATGTAGTAAGCTAAACAAGTTTTTTAGAAACTTTTTTATTAAGACGTTAGTTTAATGTTGAATGTTTTTGAAACTATGCATTGGACTAATTTGATTTTTTGGCAAATTTTAGTACTACTATAGCACTATTACTGTAGCAAATTTGAATGGATTTGATACGATGATTTTGGTTCCAGAATGTTGTAAGCTAAACATGATTTTTAGGAACTTCTTTATTAAGACATTAGTTTAATGTTGAATGTTTTTGAAACTATGCATTGGCTTATTTTGAAATTTTGGCAAAATTTAGTACTACTATAGTACTAATAGTGTAGCAAATTTGAATAAATTTGATACAATAATTTTGGTTCCAGAATGTTGCAAGCAAAATAAAATATTTAGGAACTTCTTTATTGAGACATTGGTATAACGTTGAATGTTTTTGAAACCATGCATTAAACTAATTTGATTTTTTGCTAAAATTTAATACTACTATAGTACTATTATCTTAGCAAATTTTAATGAATTTGATACGATGATTTTGGTTTCAGAATGTTGTAAGCTAAACAAGTTTTTTAGAAACTTCTTTATTGAGACATTAGTATAATGTTGAATGTTTTTGAAACTATGCATTGAACTAATTTGAATTTTTAGCAAAATTTAGTACTACTATAGAACTAATATTGTAGCAAATTTAAATAAATTTGAAGCGATGATTTTGGTTCCAGAATGATGTAAGCTAAACAAGTTTTTTAGTAACTTCTTTATTGAGACAATAGTTTAATGTTGAATGTTTTTGAAACTATACATTGGACTAATTTGAATCTTTGGCAAAACTCAGTACTACTGTAGTACTAATATTGTAGCAAATTTGAATGAATTTGATACTATGATTTTGGTTCAAAAATGTTGTAAACTAAACAAGATTTTTAGTATCTTCTTTATTGAGACATTAGTTTAATGATGAATGTTTTTGAAACTATGCATTAACTTAATTTGAATTTTTGGCAAAACTTAGTACTACTATAGTACTAATATTGTATTGAATAAATTTGATACGATGGTTTTAGTTCCAGAATTTATAAGCTAAACAAGATTTTTAGGAACTTCTTTATTGAGTCATTAGTTTAATGTTGAATGTTTTTGAAACTATGCATTGGACTTATTTGAATTTTTGGAAAAAAATAGTACTACTATAGTATTTAAATTGTAGCAAATTTGAATTAATTTCATACGATACTTTCTTGTACAAAATGTTGCAAACTTTACAATTTTTTAGATTTTTTTTATTAAGATGTAAGTACTAAGTTGAATTTTTTGAAACTATACATTGAACTAATTTGAATTTTTAAACAAAAATTAGTATTACTATAGTACTAATATTGTAGCAAAGTTAAATAAATTTGATGCAATGATTTTGGTTCCAGAATGTTGTAAGGTAAACAAGATTTTTAGAAACTTTTTTATTGAGACAATAGTTTAATGTTGATTTCTTTTGAAACTATACATTGGACTAATTTAATTTTTTGGCAAAATTTAGTAATACTATAGTGCTAATATTGTTGCAAATTTAAATTAATTTCATACGATACTTTCTTGTACAGAATGTTGCAAACTATAGAATTTTTGTAGATTTTTTTTATTAAGATATAAGTACTAAGTTGAAAATTTTTGAAACTATACATTGGACCAATTTGAATCTTTGGCAAAATTTAGTACTACTATAGTACTAATATTGTACCAAATTTGAATAAATTTGATACGATAATTTTTGTTCCAGAATTTTGTAAGCTAAACAAGATTTTTAGTAACTTTTTTATTGAGACATTAGTTTAATGTTTAATGTTTCTAAAACTATACATTGGACTAATTTAAATCTTTAGCAAAATTAAGTACTACTGTAGTACTAATATTGTAGAAATTTTGAAAAAATTTAATACGATGATTTTGGTTCCAGAATATAGTAAGCTAAACAAGATTTTTAAAAACTTTTTTATTGAAACTTTAGTTTAATGTTGAATGCTTTTGAAACTATACATTGGACTAATTTGAATCTTTGGCAAAATTTAGTACTACTATGGTACTAGTATTGTAGCAAATTTAAATTAATTTCATGCAATACTTTTTTGTACAAAATATTGCAAACTATACATTTTTTTTAGATTTTTTTTATTAAAGTATTAGTACTAAGTTGAATATTTTTGAAACCATATATTGGACCAATTTGAATTTTTGACAAAATTTAGTACTACTATAGTACTTAAGGTGTAGCAAATTTGATTTAATTTCATACAATACTTTTTTGTACAGAATATTGCAAACTAAACAATTTTTTTAGATTTTTTTATTAAAATATTAGTACTAAGTTGAATATTTTTGAAAGTATACATTGGATTAACTTGAATTTATGACAAAATTTAGTACTACTATAATACTTAAATTGTAGCAAATTTGAATTAATTCTATACGATAGTTTTTTTTCAGAATGTTGCTGACTAAACAACTTTTTAAAAATGTGTTTTTTTAAAATCCTAGTAACATATTGTTTATCAAAATCCGACCATAAACTGTTGAAAAATGCAAATTAACTTTATAAAATTATAAAATCCAGCTATAAAACATCAAAATATTATTAGAAACTAACAAAACTTGATCATAAACTGCCAAAAATTGCAAAATTCTATCCATGAATGACAAAAATAGCAAAATCTAACCATAACTATCAAAGAATGCAAAATTAAATATAAAAAATTATAAAATCCGGCCATAAAGTATCAAAATATTGTTAGAAAACAACAAAACTTGGTCATTAATTATCAAAAAGTACAAAATTTTATTTATGAGTGTCAATAAAAGCAAAATCCAGCTAAAAACTATGAAAATATTGCTAGAATGCACCAAAATCCGGTCAAAAAGTGCAAAATTCTTTTTGTAAACTATCAAAAATACTAAAATCAGGCTAAAAACTGTCGCAAAGTATAAGATTCTGTTTATAAAATTGCAAAACCCGGCCATAAAATATCAAAATATTGTTAGAAAGCACCAAATGTTGGTCATAAATTATTAAAAAGTACAAAATTCTATTAATAAATGTCAAAAATAGCAAAATCCAGCAATAAACTATAAAAATATTGTCAGAAAACACCAAAATCCGGTCATAAACTGTCAAAAAATGCAATATTCTTTTTGTAAAATATCAAAAATACTAAAATCTAGCTAAAAATTGTCGCAAAGTACAAAATTCTATTCCTAAAATTGCAAAATCCGGCCATCAAGTATCAAAATATTGTTAAAAAGTACCAAAGTTTGGTTAAAAATGTTCAAAAAGTACAAAATTTCTATTCATAAATATCAAAAATAACAAAATCCAGCCATAAACTATAAACGTATTGTCAGGAAGCACCAAGATCCGGTCATAAACTGTCAAAAATTCTTTTTGTAAAATACTGAAAATATTAAAATATGGCTAAAAACTGTTGCAAAGTACAAAATTCTGTTTATAAAATTGCAAAATCTGGTCATAAAGTATCAAAAACTTTCAAAAAGTGCAAAATTGTGTTTATGATTTAAAAACCCGGCTACAAAGTATGAATATATTTTCAAAAACAACCAAAATTATTTCAAAAAATTTCAAAAAAAAAATCAAAAATATCTAAATATTGTCAAAACAATCCAAAATTTAGACATCAACTGATAAAAAGTAAAAAAATCTACACAAAAATTTCAAAAATAACAAAATCCAGCCAGAAACTATCAAAAAGTGAAAAATTTTAATCATTAAAAGTTAAAAACAGCTTAATCCGGCCGGGAACATTAAAAAAGTGCAAAATTGTGTTTAAAAATTGCAAAATCCGGCCATGAACTATTAAAATACTATTATAAACAACCAACAAATTTATTCAAAATGATTGAAAAGTTCAAGATTCTATTCATAGAATCTTAAAAGCAAAAAAATCCGTCCATAAACTGTCAAAAAGTGCAATATATTTATAAAACTGCAATTTGATGTCATAAAATATCAAAAAAATGGCAAAACAAATTAAAAACCAACATTAAACTATCAAAAAAGGCAAAAATTTATTTATAAATTGTTAAAAACAGCAAATCCGGCCATAAACTGTTGAAAAGTACAAAATTGTAATTATAAATTGCAAAATCCGGCTATGAACTATCAAAATACTATCATAAACAACTAAAATTTATTTAAAACGGTTTAAAAGTGCAACATTCTATTCATAAAATCTCAAAAACATAAAAATCCGGCTATAAACTTTCAAAAAGTTTAATAAACTATTTATAAAATTGCAATATTTGGCCATGAAATATCAAAATATTGTCAAAACAAATCAGAATCCGACATTAAACTATCAAAAAGTGCAAAATTCTATTTATAAAATGTTAAAAACTGTCAAATCCGGCCATAAACTATTAAAAAGTGCAAAATTGTGATCATAATTTGCAAAATACGGCCATGAACTATCAAAATACTGTCATTAACAACCAAAATTTATTCAAAACTGTTAAAAAGTGCAACATTCTATTCATAAAATCTCAAAAACATTAAAATCCGGCCATTTTTAAAATTATAATTTTTCCAATTTAAAAAAAAACTTGTTTTAATAATTGCAATAAATTTTTGAAATTCTGTACAAATAAACTTTACAGATGTCAATTTAAGATGAGATAAATGCAAGTAACAAATTTTTGAAATTTATAATTTAAAAAAAATTCTATAATGAATAAAATAAAATCAAATATTATTTTTTTTAAATATTAATTATTCTATTTCCATTAACTTAATAATTTTCCATTAAAACCCCAACTAGATTATATATTAATAAATCGTTTTGGATGTAGTAGGCGTCACTGAAGTAAATTCAAACCAAATGGAAATGTTGAACTGAAATGGCATCTTCATATTGACGACACGCCCTATAGGAAACCCGAAAAGCTATTAATTGTAATTAAATATCAATATTGTGCTTCGATTATAAGGTTGAGTATAAAGGTCGCTTTACATTCTAAAATTTTAATTGAATTGCGAACCTAAATACATTAAGTAATTTTATATTAAACCCTTTTTTGCATAAATTATATGAATTTCTATAATGGGATTATCCTTGAAAATATTATGAGAAGCTATTATTAGCTGCGACCGTTCATTAAATGAAAACAAGGGAATCTGTATTTTAATTATAAGCCAATATTTGCATTGAATTAATAAAATCAACAATGTGGTCTTCTAAAATGAAATATCTGTGGTTGTTAACATTTTTATGTAAACTAGAAAACATTAACTGATTGAATTAATAATATTTTACAATGCTAATCTATTTATATTTTGAGATAAGTTATTTTGAATTGCTGGAGGTTTTGTTGCAAGCAAAGTAAAACATTTATTTTTGGTTTTCTAGGGGTTAAAATTTAGTAATCCATTTAGTTTTGTCCGGATTAAGACAACTTAACACTTACCAAAAATGATTAAAAGTATAAAAAATTGATTACAAAATTAGTAACTTTATTTGAGGCTTATCACACACAACTATAAAATTTTTAAAATGTTTCATAAAACTGTTTATTACAAGCCATAAACGAAGATTGACTCATTAGTTTCGTTTTATTATAATATTTACGACATTTACCTGCGTTTTTTTAGTATTACCAAAACGATAACATAGAATCTGAAGTAAAAGATTAAATTAGGTTAGTCCATGTTGTAAAATTCCGATAATACCGTTATATATATAACTGAAAATCAATGATGTCGTTAACACAGTAGATATTTTTATCGCCCTGATTGGGGATCGGCGATAATAAGCAAAAAATTTTATAAAACCTGCAAAATGTTATTTAATTTATTTTTGACAATGTTTAATCATATTAAATTACATTAAATTTCCTTTGATATAAGATAAATAGGTAGTTTTGATCATTATTTTGTTAAGATAAAATTTAATTTCTGATTTGCAAATAAATATAAATTTAACAAACTTTCTTTGAAATTCATTTAATTTTTTGTCAACGTCTAAGTAATCCAATCGACAAGTTCATAAAACTTTTCTGAGCCCCCAAGACAAAAAATAAAATAAAAACATGAACACCCCTCCAGTCTGCTACATGTTTTATCAAATTAATTTTAATGTTGTATGAAATATTTGCTTTAATGCATTATAAATTTAAATGAACAAAACAATAAAGATTTTTTTTATTAATATAGAAATAAATGATTAAATTTAATTACACAATGGAATTGTTTTAATTGTTTCATATTTATTTTGGTTTAGAAAACACAATGGAATTATTTTGTATTTTGTATTGGATAAAATGGAATTGTGCAAGCCAGTATTAATTAGTAATTGATTTCAACTTTGAAAGTAGGAATTGTATTAATTTATATGTATTGAAACAATGCAAAGTTTAACAAAAAAATACAATACAAAAATTTATTTGTTAAAATGCTCTCTCCATAAATGATAGTTGGTGGAAAAATTAGTTTTAATATATTCAGAAGCAATGAGCAATAGACAAAATGAAATTTGTTTGACAGTTTATGGCCGGATTCTAATGTTTTTGAGATTTTATGAATAAAATGTTGCACTTTTCAACCGTTTTAGATAAATTTTGATTATTTATGATAGTATTTTGATAGGTCATGGCCGGATTTTGCAAATTATATTTACAATTTTGCACTTTTTAACAGTTTATAGCCGGATTTGACTGTTTTTAACAATTTATGAAAAAAAATTGCATTTTTTGATCATTTAATGTTGGATTTTAGTTTGATTAGATAAAATTTTAATATTTTATGGCCTAATATTGCAATTTTATAAATAGTATATTGCTCTTTTTGACAGTATAAAGCCGGATTTTTATGTTTTTTCACATTTCGTGGCCGGATTTTGCATTTTATAATCAAAATGTTGCTCTTTTTAACAGTTTATGGCCGGATTTGGCTGTTTTTAACATTTCATGAATAGAATTTTGCACTTTTTGATAGTTTAATGTTAAATTTTATTGTGTTTTGATAATATTTTGATATTTTATAGCTAAATATTGCAATTTTATATATAGTATATTGTACTTTTTAACAGTTTATGGCCGGATTTTTATGTTTTATTAATTTTATGAATAGAATGTTGCACTTTTCAACCGTTTTAGATAAATTTTGATTGTTTATGATAGTATTTTGATAATTCATGGCCGGATTTTGCAATTTATAATCACAATTTTGCATTTTTAATAGTTTATGGCCGGATTTGGCTGTTTTTAACATTTTATAAATAAAATTTTGCACTTTTTGATAGTTAAATGTCGGATTTTGATTTGTTTCGACAATATTTTGATATCTTATGGCCAAATATTGCTATTATATAATTAGTTTATTGCACTTTTTGACAGTTTATGGCCGGATTTTTATGATTTTAAAATTTTATAAATAGAATGTTGCATTTTTTAACAATTTTAGAAAAATTTTGGTTGTTAATAATAATATTTTGATAGTTTATGGCCGGATTTTGCATATTATAATTACAATTTTGCACTTTCTAACAAATTATGGCCGGATTTAACTGTTTTTAACATTTTATGAGTAGAATTTTGCACTTTTTGATAGTTTAATGTTGGATTTTGAATTGTTTTGACAATATTTTGATATTTTATAGCCATATATATATAAATATATGTTGCAATTTTATAAATAATATATTGCACTTTTTGATAGTTTTTGGTCAAAATTTTATGTTTTTGAGATTTTTTGAATAGAATGTTGCACTTTTCAACCGTTTTGAATAAAATTTGGTTGTTTATGATAAAATTTTCATAGTTCATGGCCGGATTTTACAATTTATAATCTCAATTTTGTACTTTTTAACAGTTTATGGCCGAATTTGACTATTTTTAACATTTTATGAATAGAATTTTGCATTTTTTGATAGTCAATGTCGGACTTTGATTAGTTTTGACAGTTTTGTTAATATTGTAAAGCCAAATAATTCATTTTTATTAATAGTATAGAGCACTTTTTGACAGCTTATGGCCGGGTTTTTGTGTCTCTAAAATTTTATAAAAAAAAGGTTGCATTTTTCAACCGTTTTGGATAAGTTTTAATTGTTTATGAAAGTATTTTAATAGTTCATAGCCGGATTTTGCAATTTATAATCACAATTTTGCACTTTTTAACAGTTTATGGCCGGATTTGACTGTATTAAACATTTTATGAATAGAATTTTGCACTTTTTGAGAGTTTAATGACGGATTTTGGTTTGATTTGATATTATTTTGATATTTCATGGCCGGATTTTTATGTTATTGAGTTCTTATAAATAGAATGTTGCACTTTTTAACAGTTTTGGATAAATTTTGTTTGTTTATGATAATATTTTCATAGTTTATAGCCGGATTTTGTAATTTAAAATCACAATTTTTTTTAACATTTTATAAATAGAATTTTGCACTTTTTGATAGTCTAATGTCGGATTTTGATTTGTTTGGGCAATTCTTTGATATTTCATGACTAAATATTGCAATTTTATAAATATTATATTGCACTTTTTGACAGTTTATAGCCGGATTTTTATGTTTTTAAGATTTTATGAATAGAATGTTGCAATTTTTAACCATTTTAGAAAAATTTTGGTTGTTTATAATAATATTTTGATAGTTTATGGCCGGTTTTTGCAATTTATAATCACAAATTTGCACTTTTTAACAGTTAATGGCCGGATTTGACTGGTTTTAACATTTTTTAAATAGAATATTGCACTTTTTGTTAGTTTAATGTTGTTGTTTAATGTTTTAATTTGTTTTGACAATATTTTGATATTTTATGGCCAAATATTGCAATTTTATAAACATTATATTGCACTTTTTGACAGTTTATGACCGGATTATTGTTTTTGAAATTTTATGAATAGAATGTTGCAGTTTTTAACAGTTTTAAATAAATTTTGGTTGTTTATAATAATAATTTGATAGTTCATGGCCGGATTTTGCATGTTATAATTACAAATTTGCATTTTTTAACAGTTTATGGCCGGATTTGACTGTTTTTAACATTTTATGAATAAAATTTTGCACTTTTTGATAGTTTATTGTCGGATTTTGATTTGTTTCGACAATATTTTGATATTTTATAGAGGAATATTGCAATATTATAAATAGTATTTTGACAGTTTAGGGACGGATTATTATGTTTTTCAGATTTATGACTAGAATGTTGCACTTTTCAACCGTTTTTGAATAAATTTTGGTTGTTAATAATAATATTTTGATAATTCATGGCCAGATTTTGCAATTTATAATCAAAATTTTGCACTTTTAACAGTTTATGGCCGGATTTGGCTGTTTTTAACATTTTATAAATAAAACTTTGCACTTTTTGATAGTTTAATGTAAAATTTTGATTTGTTTTGACAATATTTTGATATCTAAAGGCCAAATATTGCAATTTATAAATAAATTATTGCAATATTTGCAGTTTATAGCCGGATTTTTATGTTTTAATGTTGCACTTTTCAACCGTTTTAGATAAATTTTGATTGTTTATGATATGATATTATGTTTTTTGGATTTATGAGTAGAATGTTGCACTTTTCAACCGTTTTTAAATAAACTTTGGTTGTTAATAATAGTATTTTGTTAGTTCATAGCCGGATTTTGCAATTTATAATCACATTTATGCACTTTTTAATAGTTAATGGCCGGATTTGAATGTTGTAACATTTTATGAATAGATTTTTGCACTTTTTGAGAGTTTACAACTAGATTATAATTTTTTTTAATAATTCTTATTATTTCATGGCTATATATTGCAATTTTATAAATGGTATATTGCACTTTTTAAAAGTTTACGGCCGGATTTTTGTGTTTTTGTGATTTTTTGACTAGAATGTTGCATTTTTTAACCATTTTGGATACATTTTGGTTGTTTATAATAATATTTTGATAATTTATGGCCGGATTTTGCAATTTATAATCACAATTTTGCACTTTTTAACAGTTTTTGGCCGGATTTGACTGTTTTTAACATTTTATGAATAAAATTTTGCATTTTTTGATAGTTTAATGTCGGATTTTGATTTGTTTTGACAATATTTTGATAATTTATGGCCAAATATTTTAATTTTATAAATAGTATATTGCACTTTTTGACAGTTTATGGCCGGATTTTTAAGTTTTTGAAATTTTATGAATAGAATGTTGCACTTTTTAACCGTTTTTGATAAATTTTGTTTAATTATAATAGTATTTTGATAATTCATGGCCGGATTTTGCAATTTTTAATCACAATTTTGCACTTTTTAACAGTTTATGGCCGGATTTGGATGTTTTTAACATTTTATAAATAGAATTTTGCACTTTTTGATAGTTTATGTTGGATTTTGATTTGTTTTGACAATTTTTTAATATTGTATAGCCAAATATTTCATTTTTATTAATAGTATAGTGCACTTTTTGGCAGTTTATGGTCGGATTTTTATGTTTTTAAAATTTTATAAAAAAAAGTTGCACTTTTCAACCGTTTTAGATAAATTTTGGTTGTTTATGAAAGTATTTTGATAACTCATAGCCGGATTTTGCAATTTATAATCATAATTTTGCACTTTTTAACAGTTAATAGCCGGATTTGACTGTTTTTAACATTTTATGAATAAAATTTTGCATTTTTTGATGGTTTTAAATTAGATTTTGCTTTGTTTTGACATAATTTTGATATTTTATGGCTAATGATTGCAATTTTATCAATAGTATATTGCACTCTTTGACAGTTTATGGCCGGATTTTTATGTTTTTAAAATTGTATAAATAGAATGTTGCACTTTTCAACCGTTTTTGATAAATTTTCTTTGATTATAATAGTATTTTGATAATTTATGGCCGGATTTTGCAATTTATAATCACAGTTTTGCACTTTTTAACAGTTTATGGCCGGATTTGACTGTTTTTAACTTTTTATGAACAGAACTTTGCAGTTTTTGATAGTTTAATTTTGGATTTCGATTTCATTTGACTATATTTTGCTAAATCATGGTAAATTATTGCAATTTTATAAATAGTTAAATGATTTATTGCACTTTTTAACAGTTCATGGCCGGATTTTTACGTTTTAGAAATTTTATGAATAGAATGTTGCAACAGGTGAATCGTTTTGGATCAATTTTGATTGTTTATGATAAAAATTCTGATATGTTATGGCCAAGTATTGCAATTTCATAAAAAGTATATTGCAATTTTTGACAGTTTATGGCCGGATTTTTATGTTTTTGAAATTTTGTAAGTAGAATGTAGCACATTTCAACCGTTTTGGATAAATTTTGATTGTTTATAATAATATTTTGATAGTTCATGGCCGGATTTTGCAATTTATAATTACAATTTTGCACTTTTTAACAGTTTATGGCCGGATTTGACTGATTTTAACATTTTTTAAATAAAATTTTGCATTTTTTGTTGAGTTTTAATTTGTTTTAACATTATTTTGATATTTTATGGTCAAATATTGCAATTTTATAAACATTATATTGCACTTTTTGACAGTTTATGGCCGGATTTTTATGTTTTTGAGGTTTTATAAATAGAATGTTGCAGTTTTTAACCGTTTCAGATAAATATTGGTTATTTATAATAATAATTTAATAGTTCATGACTGGATGTTGCAATTTATAATTACAATTTTGCACTTTTTAACAATTTATGACCAGATTTGGATGTTTTTACCATTTTATAGATATAATTTTGCACCTTTTGATAGTTTAATGTTGGTTTTTGATTTGTTTTCACAATATTTTAATATTTTATAACCAAATATTGCAATTTTGTAAATAGTATATTGCACTTTT
This sequence comes from Tachinus rufipes, assembly GCA_963932245.1. Lineage (NCBI taxonomy): Eukaryota > Metazoa > Arthropoda > Insecta > Coleoptera > Staphylinidae > Tachinus > Tachinus rufipes. The sequence goes on along the minus strand of OZ010746.1, from coordinate 105,144,949 downwards.
TGACAGTTTTTGGCCGGATTTTTATGTTTTTGAGTTTTTATTAATAGAATGTTTCACTTTTCAATTGTTTTAGATAAATTTTGGTTGTTTATGATAGTATTTTGATAGTTCATGACCGGATTTTGCAATTTATAATTACAATTTTGCACTTTTTAACAGTTTATGACTGGATTTGACCGTTTTTAACATTTTATGAATAAAAATTTTGCACTTTTATAGTTTAATGTCAGATTTTAAATTGTTATGACAATATTTTGACATTTCATGGCTAAATATTGCTTTTCTATAATTAGTACATTGCACTTATTATATTATGGCCGGACTTTTATATTTTTAAGTTTTTATAAAAAGAATGTTTTGAATAAATTTTGGTGGTTTATGATAGTTCTTTAATAGTTTATAGCCGGATTTTGCAATTTATAATCACAATTTTGCACTTTTTGATAGTTTAATGTCGGATTTTAATTTGTTTTTGCAATATTTTTATATTTTATGGGCAAATATTGCAATTTTTGACAGTTTATGGCCAGATTTTTATGTTTTTGAGATTTTATAAATAGAATGTTGCACTTTTCAACCGTTTTGAATAAATTTTGGTTGTTTATAATATTATTCTGATAGTTCATGGCCGGATTTTGCAAATTATAATAATAATTTTGCACTTTTTAACAGTTTATGGTCGGATTTGAATGTTTTTAACGTTTTATAAATAAAATTTTACACTTTTTGATTGTTTATTATTGGATTTTGGTTTGATTTGATATAATTTTAATATTTCAGGGCTAAATATTGCAAATTTATAAATGGTATATTGCACTTTTGACAGTTTATGACCAGATTTTTATGTTTTTAAAATTTTATGAATAGAATTTTGCATTTTTTAACCGTTTTAAATAAATTTTGGTTGTTTAGGATAGTATTTTGATAATTCATGGCTGGATTTTGCAATTTATAAACACAATTTCGCACTTTTTGACAGTTTTTGATACTTTATGACCGGATTTTGCAGTTTTATGAAAAGAATTTTGTACTTTGCGACTGTTTTTAGCCAGATTTTAGTATTTTTGATATATTACAAACAGAATTTTCTACTTTTTGACAGTTATGACCGGATCTTGATGCTGTCTGATAATATTTTTATAGTTTATGGCTAGTTTTAGCTATTTTTGACATTCAACGATAGAATTTTGTACTTTTTGATACTTTATAAGCAAATTTTGGTGCTTTTTAACAATAATTTAATGTTTTATGGCCGAATTATGCAATTTTATGAATAGAATTTTGTACTTTTCTACAGTTTTTAGTCAGAATTTAGTATTTTTGATATTTTACAAGAAGTATTTTGCACTTTTTGACAGTTTATGACCGGATCTTAGTGCTTTCTGACAATATTTTTATAGTTTATGTCTGGATTTTAATATTTTTGACATTTATGAATAAAAATTTGTACTTTTTGATAATTTATGACTAAATTTTGGTGCTTTCTAACAGCATTTTGATACTTTATGGCCAAAATTTGCAATTTTATGAATAGAATTTTGTACTTTTCGATAATTTATGACTAAATTTTGGTGCTTACTAACAATATTTTGATACTTTATGGCCAACTTTTCCAATTTTATAAACAGAATTTTGTACTTTGCGACAGTTTTTAGCCAGATTTCAGTATTTTTGATATTTTACAAAAAGAAACTTGCATTTTTTGACAATTTATAACCTTATCTTGGTGCTTTCTGACAATATTTTTATAGTTTGAGGCTGAATTTTGGTATTTTTGACATTCATGAATAGAATTTTGTACTTTTCAATAATTTATAACAGACTTTTGATGTTTTCTAACAATATTTTGATACTTTATGCCGGATTTTGCAAATTTATAAACAGAATTTTGTACTTTGCAACAGTTTTTAGCCAGATTTTAGTATTTTTAATATTTTACACGAAAAATTTTGCTCTTTTTGACAGTTTATGACCGGATTTTGGTGCTTTCTGACAATATTTTTATAGTTTATGGCTGGGTTTTGCAATTTTTGACATTCATGAGTAGAATTTTGTACTTTTTGATCATTTATGACCAAATTTTGGTGCTTTCTAATAAAATTTTGATACTTTATGGCCAGATTTTGTAGTTTTTTATATTGAATTTTGTATTCTTTGATAGTTTATGGTTAGATTTTGCTATTTTTGTCATTCATGAATAAAATTCTGCAATTTTTGGCAGTTTATGATCAAATTTTGATAGTTTCTAACAATATTTTGATGTTTTATAGCTAGATTTTACAATTTTATAATTATATTTTGCTTTTTTTAACAGTTTATGATCGGCCATAAGCCAGATTTGGTAGTTATTAACATTTTATGAATAGAATTTTACACTTTTTGCAATTTATAATTACAATTTTGCACTTTTTAATAGTTTATGGCCATATTCGACTTGTTTTTAACATTTTAAAATAGATTTTGGCACTTTTTGATAGTTTAATGTCGGATTTTGGTTTGATTTGATAATATTTTCATATTTCTCGGCCAAAAATTGCAGTTTTATAAATAATATATCGCACTTTTTAATAGTTTTTTGCCGGATTTTTATGTTTTTTTAATTTTATGAATAGATTGTTGCATTTATCAACCGTTTTAGATAAATTTTGATCGTTTATAATAGTATTTTCATAGTTCATGGCCGGATTTTGAAATTTTTAATTACAATTTTGCACTTTCTAACTGTTTATGGCCGGATTTGTATATATTTATATACCGGGTTTTGCAATTCATAAACACAATTTTGCACTTTTTGACAGTTTTTGATACTTTATGGCCGGATTTTGCAATTTTATGAACAGAATTTTGTACTTTGCAACAGTTTTTAGCCATATTTTAGTATTTTTAATATATTACAAAAAAAATTGCTTTTTTTGATAGTTTATGACCGAATCTTGGTGCGAGCGGGTGGGCAAAAACTCCAGTTAAAACTACTGTCTCGTAATCAATAAATCATGTGCCCCGCCCACCCACCTAGTTGTTTATAATTAAGAAATTAGATCACCAACAATCGGGCGGAAACTTTGGTTGAAACTACTGTTTTGGAATCAATAAACTTTGTGCCCCGCCCACCCACCCGATTGTTGGTAATCAAGAAATTAAATTTGAAATACTCGAGCGGGTGGGCGGGAACTCCTGTTAAAATTACTGTTTTGTAATCAATAAACTTTTGCCCCGCCTACCCACCTAAATGTTGGTAATCAAAAAATCTCAAATACTCGGACAGGTGATCGAAAACTGTAGTTAAAACTACTGTTTTAAGTTCAATGAAGTTTGTGGCCTACCTACCCACTCAATTGTTTCGGGCGGGTGGGCGTAAACTTTGATTAAAACTACTGTCTTGGAATCAATAAACAAAACAAACAAAAATTTTACACATCTGTCAATCGCAAAGGGACAGACTAAATGTTAAGATTATTGTAGGTAATGTAACTACCGTAATTTATTAATTTTAATCGCAAACAACTTATAAGGTAACATCAATTTTTGTTTGTTTATGTCACGGTACGCATCTGTCTAATTGCGAAGCAACAGACTAAATAATAACATTCTTGTAGGTTATACAAATGACGTAATTTAAAAACCTTAATTGCAAAGCGACATATTAAGTAACTTCATTTGTTTTTATGTGTGTCACGGTATGCATCTGTCAAATCTTAAAGCGACAAACTAAATAATAAAAAAAATTTAGGTTACACAAGTGCCGTAATCTAAAAACTTTTATTGCAAAGCGACATATTAGATGAAAGCATTTTTCTTCATTTATATGTGTCACGGTTTGCATCTATCAAATCGCAAAGCGACAGACTAAATAATAACATTCTTGTAAGTAATGCAAATTTTGTAATTTAAAAACCTTAATTGCAAAGCGGCATATTACATAAAAGCATTTTTCTTTATGTGTGTCACGGTACGCATCTGTCAAATTGCAAAAAGACACACTAACTGATAACATTCTTGTAGGTTATGCGAGTCCCGTAATTTAAAAACCTTAATCGCGAAGAGACAAATTAGATGAAAGCATTTTTTTTTATGTGCGTCACGGTACGCAACTGTCAAATTGTGAAGCGACACACTAACTGATAACATTCTTGTAGGTTATGCGAGTCCCGTAAATTAAAAACCTTAATTGCAAAGCGACATAATAAGTGACATTATTTATCTTTATGTGTGTCACGGTACGCATCTGTCAAATCGCAAAGCAACATACTAAATGATAACATTCTTGAAAGTTATGCAAGTCCCGTAGTTTAATAACTTTAATTGCGACATTCTTGTAGGTTATTCGAATTTCGTATTTTAAAACCCTTAATTGCAAAGCGACATATTAGGTGAAAGCATTTTTCTTCATGTGTCACGGTACGCATCTGTCAAATTGCAAAGCTACAAACTAAATGTTGAAATTTTTTTAGGTTATGCAAGTTCGTTAATTTAAAAATATTAATTGCAAATTGACATATTAATAAGCAATTTTTATGTGTGTCACGGTACGCATCTGTCAAATCGCAAAGCGATAATGATAACATTCTTGTAGGTTATGCTAGATTTGTAAATTAAAAACCAAAGCGACATATTTAATAAAAGCATTTTTCTTTATGTGTGTCACGGTACGCATCTGTCAAATTGCGAAGCGACAAACTAAATGTTAATATGTTTGTAGGTTATGGAAGTACCTTAATTTATTAACCCTAATTGCAAGTGACATATTAGGTGACATTTATTATTTTTATCTGTGTCACGGTACGCATCTGTCAAACTGCGAAGCAACAAATACTAAACTAAATATAAAAGCTTGTTAGATTAAATAAAATTTTGTAACTCCAAAACTGTGCATTGGATTTTAATGTAATTTAGTACCAGTCTGTATTATTATCATGGGTACTAATAGTAGAAAATTTATCAAATTAAACACGCCCAATTTTGCATAACCTCAAATTATGTGATCTTTTTTAATCAAAGCAAAAAGCTTGTTGGATCAAATAAAATTGCGTAACTTTAAAACTGTACATTGGATTTTAATGTAATTTGGTACCATTCTATATTATTATCATGAGTACCAATAGTAAAAAATTGAATAATATTAACACGCTCAATTTTGTATAACCTCAATTGATATAATCTTCTGTAATTAAAGCAAAGAATATGTTGGATTAAAATAACTACATAACTCCAAAATTGTGCATTGGATTTTGATCTAATTTGGTACCAATCTATATCAGTATTATGGGTACTAATAGTAGAAAATTGATCAAACTTAACAGGCCCAATTTTGCATAACCTTAACATATTTGAACTTTTTTAATCAAAGCAAAAAGCTTGTTTGATTACATAAAATTGCGTAACTCCAAAACTGTGCATTGGATTTTGATCTAAATTGGTACCAATCTATATCATTATCATGGGTACTAATATTTTAAAATTGATTGATATTAACACGCTCAACTTTGCATAACCTCAATTTATGTAATCTTCAGTAATTAAAGAAAAAAATATGTTGACTTCATTAAAATTCCATAACTCCAAAACTGTGCATTGGGTTTTTATCTAATTTGGTACCAATCTATATCATAATTATGAGCACCAATAGTAAAAAAATGATCAAGTTTAACACGATCAATTTTGCATAACCTCAACTTATGTAATCTTCTGTAATCAAAGCAAAAAAACTTGTTGGATTAAAAAAATTGTGTAACTCCAAAACTCTGTATTGGATTTTGATCTAATTTGGCACTAATCTAAATCATAATTATGAGCACCAATAGTAAAAAATTGATCAAATTTAACACGATCAATTTTGCTTAACCTCAACTTGTATGATCTTCTGTAATTAAACAAAAAGTTTGTTGGATTAAATAAAATTGCGTTACTCCAAAACTGTGCATTGGATTTTGATCTAATTTGGTAACAAATTTTATCAATATCTTGAGTATTAATGGTAAAAAATTAATCAAATTAAACACGCCTAATTTTGCATAACTTCAACTTATGTGATCTTTTTTAATCAAAGCAAAATGCTTGTCGGATTAAATAAAATTGCGTAACTCCAAAACTGTACATTTATGACAATACTTTTATAGTTTATGGCTGGATTTAGGTAGTTTTGATATTCAAAAATAAATAGTTGTACTTTTTGATAATTTATGACCAAATTTTGGTGCTATCTAACAATATTTTAATACTTTATGGCAAAATTTTGCAATTTGATGAATAGAATTTTGTACTTTGCAACAGTTTTTAGCCAGATTTTAGTAATTCTGATATTTTACATGAAGAGTTTTGCACTTGTTAACAGTTTATAACCGGATCTTGGTAATTTATGACAATATTTTTATAGTTTATGGCTGGATTTTGCTATTTTTGACATTCATGAATAGAATTTTCTACATTTCAATCATTTAAGAACCAATTTTTGGTGTTTTCTAACAATATTTTGATACTTTATAGACTGATTGCAACTTAATTTAGCTTTTTTTGACAGTTTATGACCGGATCTTGGTGTTTTCTGCTACTATTTTTATAGTTTATGGCAAGATTTTTCCATTTTTGACATTCATGAATAGTAATTTGTACTTTTTGATAATTTATGACCAATTTTTGGTGTTTTCTAACCTCATTTTGATACTTGATGGCCAAATTTCACAGTTTTATGAATGGAATTTTGTATTTTGCGACAGTTTTTAGCCAGATTTTAGTATTTTTGATAGTTTACAAGAAGAATTTTGCTTTTTTGATAATTTATGACTGAATCTTGGTGCTTCTTGACAATATTTTTATAGTTTATAGTTGTATTTTGTTATTTTTGACATTCATAAATAGAAATCTGTACTTTTTAATAATGTATGACCAAGTTTTGGTGTTTTCTAACAATATTTATGGCCGGATTTTATAACTTTTGTATTGAATTTTGCATTCTTTGATAGTTTATGGTTGAATTTTGTTAATTTTGTCATTTATAAATAGAATTTTGCAATTTTTGACAGTTTATGAGAAAATTTTAGTGTTTTAAAAAAATATTTTGATACTTTGTGATCAAATTTTGCAATTTCACAAATAAAATTTTGTTTTTTTGACAGTTTATAACCAAATCTTAGTGGTTTTCAACAATATTTTGGTATTTTACAATTTCATAAATATAATTTGCACTTTTCAACAGTAGATTTTAGTTGTTTTTTAACAATATTTTAAAACTTATGGCCGGATTTTACAATTTCATGATAGAATTTTGCACTTTTTGACAGTTTATCATTTTATTTTGGCGTTGTAAACATTCATTTGACAGAATTTTGTTTTTTTTGACAGTTTATGACCAAATCTTGATGCTTTCTAACAATACTTTAATGTTTTATAGCTACATTTTACAATTTTATGAATAGAAAAAAATTTGCACTTTTTGACAATAGTAGTTTAGCAGGATTTTAGTATTTTTGTGCTATTTTAATATAAAAAAAGATAAATTTCTCACGTAATTTGCTATAAAACAAGAACTAATCAAGCAATTTTGATCAAATTTGCTGATTGGGAGTCCAGCATGTTGCAAAATTGATTAAAAATATAAAAATTGTAAAAAATAGATTTTTAAGCATCCTAATCTTGTCAACAAGCTTGATAAAAAAACTGTAAATCTTATTAATAGTTTTCTTGACAATTATAGTTAGAATTGATGGTTTTAACTCTGACCTCAAAATTATAAATGCTGGTGTTCCTCAAGGTTTAGCAAACATGCAATCTATTTGTGACAAAATAACTTGCAGAGACTTTAAACATGCAATCTCTTGATGACTAACACTTGGGTTGGTGTGTGGGACACTCCAAATCACGATAACCAGCACGTAGTTTGAATTAAAGTTGGTTAAGGTTGGATCACAACTTTCTCTTGTGACAAAATGACTTCTAACGTTTGCAAACATGCAAACTCTTGATGACGAACACTTGGGTGGGTGGGTAGGCTACTTCATATAAAGTTAAACAAGCAATAGTTTTGGATTGGAGTGGCTTATTGTTACGAACTTTAATATATTATTATTTTTGCATTAAAGATGATAGTAAAATAATTCAGTTCGACTCGTATATTTAAAAACAATTCTGTCCTAATCGATCGAAACTTTGGTTAACGCATTCTTTAAGAAGCAGTAATGTAGCGCTTCAAAAATATATTTTCCACTACATTACATCCTCCTCTCGCATTACACATAATTTAAAATAAATAATACATTATAATATTTCCTTCGCTGATGTAAATATCTCGGCATTTACACACTATTAACCAGTTATATTTCACCCCCCGCTATTCGCAGCCAGCCACATAAGCGGCACATAAATGTTAGCAGCCTCTAAAAATGCGCGGGAAGGGGATTTTAGTCAATTTCACGATCCGTCGGATCCGCGAACTTCATTAGACACGACTATCTACTTTTATCGTAATGAGCTTACCGCCCACCCCGCACGAAACGAACAAAGACCGTATAATATTCTCAGCAACCGCTTCAGAAAAGAGAAATTTATACGTCGGATCTTGTATTATGAAGAATTATGGCTTTGTTTGCATTCCGCGCGCCGATAGTCGAGTGGGAAAACTTTATGTAATAATGTTGAGGAGCGGTTATATACCCCAAAGGTAGCTAGCTTGCTTTAAGTGTCTTCAAATAGTTTGCCAATGTAAATATTTAATGTGCAACTGCAATATATTTAATTTATTATTAGACCAATCTTGCGGTATAAATCACGTTATCTTTTTTTATATCAAAAGGATAATCTGTCAGAATCGCAGGCCAAACCGTTGCTGGATCGAATATCCTATTACTGTCCGACCCGTGACCGGGATAACAGGGGGCCCAGCGGGGTGGTCCCGTGTGAGGAAGTAAAAAAAAGAACTCGCATAAAGGGCCTATTCACCGGAGACCCGATTCGCACCTTTTTGGCGCATCCATCCGGAACAATAGCGGCGAGTAGGATAAAGGAAGTAAAAAAAAGAATGAAACGATGCGTCGATATGCCGGGCAAGTTCTTTTTTTTTTTTGGGGTAAAATATGGACTGTTTCAAGTACGTGAGGGTAATGTTTGATTAGCGCTTTCATCTTATCGAGGTTACGCAAACCGGATGGTAAAAATAATAAATCAATAATCTGTTGGTGCGGTTGTAGATTATAATGAATTTATTTAAATTTCAAAATGGGATATTTAGGAATTACATAATATGCCATAACAACATAAAATTACCACTCTAGCTGAAACTATCGCATTGAAAACTAGATTTAAGCAGTCTGTGAACATTGACTGTAAATATTTGTAGCTTATAAGTCTTGGAAAATACTAAATTGGGTTTATTCCATTTGTCGATAGTACGGTTAAAAAAATCTTTCATAAAAGTTTTGGATCTATATCTCTGAACTGTCAGTGAATATTTGTTAGAATTTCTAACAAGCCTTGTACTACAAGTAAATATTTGTTTAGATGGCAATATGTCTTGTATTTTGTTTGAATAATGTTCATTAAAATATTTATAGAAAATGCAAAAATCTGCAACATTACGCCAGCGTTGTAAAGTATCTCAATCATTAGTAAACTTTGGATCAGAAATGATCCAAATAGCTCGTTTCTGAATAGAGTTTAGAAAAGATAATGTAGTTTCCAAAACTCTTCCCATACTTAGGAACAATATTCAATACAAGGACGAATATAAGTTTTATATAATGCAAAAGTTAAACAGAAAAAAGATTATTAAGAAATCTTAGTTTTCTAGATACTTTCGAAGCTATGTTGACAACATGGTTGTTTCAGAGAAGATTATGTGAGATTGTATGCTTGACCACTCATTTTGTCACAAGAAAAAGTTGTAATCCAACCTCTTGATAAGTAACACTTGGGCTGGTGGGTGGATCACTCCAATTTCAAACTATTGCTTGGTTATTTTTATATGGAGTAGCCCACCCGCCCACCCAAATGTTTGTTATAAAGAGATTGCATCTTTGACCTTTTTGCAAACGTCAGAAGTCATTTAGTTACAAGAGAAAGCCGTGATCCAACTTTTTGTCCCAGCCACCTCATAAGCGTTTGTCATTAAAAGATTGCATGTTTAAACTCTCTGCAAACGTCAAAAGTAATTTTGTCACAAGAGCAGGTCGTGATCCAACTTCTTGACAACTAACACTTGGGTGGGTGGTTAGGTTATTTCAATCCAAATTACGGGCTGGTTATCATGATTTGGAGTGTCCCACTCACCCACTTATGTGTTTGTTATTAAAAAAAATTATGTTTGAACTCTCTGCAAACTTCAAAAGTCAATTTATTTGGCTTCAACTCAATTAAATTGAGCGTATTTCACAATTTTTCAAAAATTTGCAAAAATTATAAATCTGTCAAGTTGATTTGTACAAAATTTCATAAATTTATTGCAACCATAACGCTACACAAATTCAAATCACACGCTTACAAAATTTCAACTAAGTTCTCGCCTACCCACCCAAGAGTTTGTGATAAAAAAATACAAGTTCAAATCACATGCCCACAAAGTTTGAATTTAGTTCCCACCCACCCACCCAAGTGTTTATGAACAAAAAATTTAAACATAAACACATAAGCGGGTGGAGGGGAGGAACACCAATCAAAACACTTGTCTATTTACAAAATGTATAAAATATAGTTTTGACAGTTTATATGCATTTTTGACAACTACTTCATATGTTTTAAAAATTAACAGAAATTGAACGCAAATTTTAACAGTTTTTAATAACTGTTTGACAGTTTTTGTACATATTTGGACAATTTAAGTGCACTTTTTTACAGTTACCGCACATACTATAATTTATTGTTTATTTGCAGAATCTATAGAAAGATATTATGAAAATAAATAAACAATTTGCAGATTTTATCAGTTTTTGATCATACTTAGAAAGCTTTTGTGCATATATTGACTGTTTTTTTGCATGTTTTGATAGTTACTGCACATTTTTGTCTAAATATTGAATTCATAAAACATGTTTTAAAAATAAACAAACATTGAATGCATATTTCAACAGTTTTTGACTATATTTTAACAGTTTTGTGAATATTTTGATAACTGAACGTAGATTAAAAAAAAATCAATAATTTTTTATCAAATTGTGACCATTTTTGTGTATATTTTAGTTGTATTGTGCATATTTTGACAGTTTATGTGCATTTTTTGACAATTGAACGTGGATTTCAATGATTTCAATAATTTTTAATCAAATTATGACAGTTTTTGTGTATATTTTGACAGTTTTGTGCATATTTTGACAGTTTATGTGCATTTTTTTGACAATTAAATGAAGGTTTTAAAAATTTCAATAAGTTTTTATCAAATTATGACAGTGTTTGTGTATATTTTGACAGTTTTCTGCATATTTTGACAGTTTTGTGCATATTTTGACATCTAATGTTAATTTTTTGATAATTGAACGTAGATTTCAAAGATTTCAATAATTTTATATGAAATTATGACAGTTTTTATCTTTATATTGACAGTTTTGTGTGTATATTGAAAGTTTTGTGCGTATTTTAACAGTTTATGTGCAATTTTTGTTAATTGAACGTAGGTTTTAAAGATTTTACTAATTTTTTATCTAATTATGCGGTTTTTGTGTATATTTTGACAGTTTTGTGCATATTTTGACAATTTATGTTCATTTTTTGACAATTAAACGTAAGTTTCAAAAATTTTAATATTTTTTTATCAAATTATAACAGTTTTTGTGTATACTTTGACAGTTTTTGTATATATTTTGACAGTTTTGTGCATATTTTGACAGTTTATGTGCATTTTTTGACAATTGAACGTGGATTTCAATGATTTCAATAATTTTTAATCAAATTATGACAGTTTTTGTGTATATTTTGACAGTTTTGTGCATATTTTGACAGTTTATGTGCATTTTTTTGACAATTAAATGAAGGTTTTAAAAATTTCAATAAGTTTTTATCAAATTATGACAGTTTTTGTGTATATTTTGACAGTTTTGTGCATATTTTGACAGTTTATGTGCATTTTTTAACAATTAAACGTGGATTTCAAAGATTTCAATAATATTTTATTAAATTATGACAGTTTTTACAGTTTTGTGTATATACTGACAGTTTTGTGCGTATTTTGATAGTTTATGTGCATTTTTTGACAATTAAACGTAAATTTCAAAAATTTTAATAAATTCTTATTAAATTATGACAGTTTTTATGTTTATATTGACAGTTTTGTGTATATATTGACAGTTTTGTGCATAATTTGACAGTTTATTTGCATTTTTTGACAATTGAACGTAGGTTTTATAGATTTTAATAATTTTTTATCAAATTTGGACAGTTTTTGTGTATATTTTAACAGTTTTTGTGCATATTTTGACTGTTTTGTGCATATTTTGACAGTTTATGTGCATTTTTGAAAGCAGATTTCAAAGATTTCAATAATTTTTTATCAAATTATGACAGTTTTTGTGTATATTTTGACAGTTTTGTACATAATTTGACAGTTTTGTGCATATTTTGACAGTTTATGTGTATTTTTTGACAATTGAACTTAGGTTTCAAAGATTTTAATATATTTTTCTCAAATTATGACTGTTTTTGTGTATATTTTGACAGTTTTGTGCAAATTTTTACAGTTTTGTGCAAATTTTTACAGTTTTGTGCATATTTTGACGGTTGTGCATTTTTTAATAATTGAATGTGGATTTCAAAGATTTCAATAATTTTTTATTAAATTATGACAGTTTTTATTTTTATATTGACAGTTTTGTACATAATTTAACTGTTTTGTGCATATTTTGACAGTTTATGTGTATTTTTTGACAATTGAACGTGAATTTCAAAGATTTCAATAATTTTTTATTAAATTATGACAGTTTTTGTGTATATTTTGACAGTTTTGTGCACATTTCGACAGTTTTGTGCATATTTTGACAGTTTATGTGTATTTTTTGACAATTGAACGTGAATTTCAAAGATTTTAATAATATTTTATTAAATAATGACTATTTTTGTGTATATTTTGACAGTTTATGTGCATTTTTTGACAATTGAACGTAGTTTTCTAAGATTTCAATAATATTTTTTCAAATTATGACAACTTTTGTGTATATTTTGACAGTTTTGTGCATATTTTGACAGTTTATGTGCATTTTTTGACTATTAAACGTGGATTTCAAAAATTTCAATAATTTTTTTTATCAAATTATGACAGTTTTGTGTATATTTTGACAGTTTTTGTGTATGTTTTGACAGTTTTTCTGCATTTTTTGACAGTTACGGCGTTTATATAACATATTTTAAAAATTAACATTCATTGAACGCAAATTTTGATAGCTTTTGATCATATTTTGACAGTTTTTGTGCATATTTATGAAAGTTTTTGTGCATATTTTGACAGTTAAATACTTATTTGCGCAGTTTATAATAAATTTTGTGATTTTTTGTTCAAAATTTGTGCAAAATATGTTTTTTTTTGTAATTTATTATTTAAATTAGTTTTTTGATCAATTTGTATTGAATTTGATTGTTTTTTATGGAAATTTGTGTAAAAAATATGTCATTTGTTGCAACCATTACGCCCTCAATAGGTCAAAAAGTTAGCGCTACCATATAACAATTTTTTCAAAAATTTGCAAAAACATAAATTTTAAAAATTTGTTAATGCATTTATGTCACCTTAATTTGACATCTGTCAAGTTGATTTGTACAAAGTTTCATAACTTTATTGCAACTATAATGCCCTCCATTGGCTAAAACGTAGCGCTACTACCTTAACAAAAATTTTAAAAAAATTGCAAAAATTTAAGTTTTAAAAATTAGTTATTTGCATTTATGTCACCTTAATTTGACATTTGTCAAGTTGATTTGTACAAAGTTTCATAAATATATTGCAACTATAACGCTCTCCATTGGCTAAAACGTAGCGCTACCTTAACAATTTTTTTCAAAAATTTGCAAAAATTTAAATTTTAAAAATTTGTCAATTGTTTTTATGTCACCTTAATCTGACATCTGTCAAGTTTATTTGTACAAAATTTCATAAATTTAATGCAACTATTACGCTCTCAGTGGATGAAAAGGTAGCGGTACTTTAAGATAATTTTTCAAAAATTTGCAAAAAATATAAATTTCAAAAATTTGATACTGCATTTATGTCACCTAAATTTGACATCTGTCAAGTTTATTTGTACAAAATTTCATAAAATTTATTGCAACCATTACGTCCTCAGCGGGTCAAAAAAATAGGGCTACCTTATAACAATTTTTCAAAAATTTGAAAAAAATATAAATTTTAAAAATTTGTTACTGGCATTTATGTCGCTTTAATTTGACATCTGTCAAGTTAATTTGTACAAAATTTCATAAATTTATTGCAACCATAACGCCCTCCATTAGCTAAAACGTAGCGCTACATTATAACAATTTTTCATTAGTTTGCAAAAGTTATAAGTTTCAAAAAAATTTTACTGCATTAATGTCACCTTAATTTGACATCTGTCAAGTTTAATTGTACAAAATTTCATAATTATATTGCAACCATAACGCCCTCCATTGACTAAAAAGTAGCGCTACTTTAAAACAATTTTTCAAAAGTTTGCAAAAGTTATAAATTTCAAAAAATTGTTACTGCATTAATGTCACCTTAATTTGACATCTGTCAAGTTTATTTTTACAAAATTTAATAAATTTATTGCAATCCTAACGCCCTCTATGGGTCAAAAGGTAAAGCTAACATTAAAACAATTTTTCAAAAATTTGCAAAAAATATAATTTAAAAAATTTGTTATTTGCATTTATGTCACTTTAATCTGACATCTGTCAAGTTTATTTGTATAAATTTTCATAAATTTATTGCAACCATTACGCCCTCTATGGGTCAAAAATTAGCGCTACCTTAACAAAAAAATTAAATAAATAAATTTTAAAAAAATTGTTACCTGTATTTATGTCACCTTAGTTTGACATCTGTCAAGTTTATTTGTAGAAAATTTTATAAATTTATTGCAACCATTACGCCCTTCATGGGTGAAAAGGTAGCGCTACCTTAACATAATTTTTAAAAAATTTGACAGAAATATAAATTTTAAAAACTTGTTACTTGTATTTATGTCACCTTAATTTGACATTTGTCAAGTTTATTTGTACAAAACTTTATAAATTTATTGCAATTATAACGCCCTCCATTGGCTAAAAAGCAGAGCTACCTTAAAACAATTTTTCAAAAATTTGCTGAAAATATAAATTTTAAAAATTTGTTAATTGCATTTATGTCACCTTAATTTGACATCTGTCAAGTTTATTTGTAATTTTTTTTATAAATATATTGCAATCATAACGCTTTCTATGGATCAAAAGGTAAAGCAAACTTTAAAACAATTTTTCAAAAATTTGCAAAAATATAAATTTTAAAAATTTGTTACTGCATTTATGTCACCCTAATTTGACATCTGTCAAGTATATTTGAACAAAATTTCATAAATTTATTGCAACCATTACGCCCTCCATTGGCTAAAACGTAGCGCTACCTGAAAACAATTTTTCAAAAATTTGCAAAAAATATAAATTTCAAAAATTTGATACTGCATTTATGTCACCTTAATATGACATCTGTCAAGTTAATTTGTACAAAATTTTATAAATTTATTGCAACCATTACGCCCTCAATAGGTCAAAAGGTAGCGCTACTTAAAAAGAATTTTTCGAAAATTTGCAAAATACCGTCCCAAACAGTTTGGTAATAGCCTTCTTAACCTGTTCCGACTTCATCTTAGCAGAAAGGTAAAATTCTTGTCGCTGACTAGCTGTTTGCTTATACTAAACAGACTACACTACTACTGCTTAATTTCCAAAAAGTATGTCTTTAATGGTGATGGGGTTCTTCTTATCCCAATCAACAATCTCGCAACTTTATTCAATTTCCTTTGTATCTTTTCTTCATTTGTAATGGATGTGTTCTCTAATTTTTTTTCTCCTTGCTAAAAACCTTCTTTATTTCTCTAAATCTCCCATTTAAAACAAAATCAATTTTTTTATTGGTAAAGCGCTTTTAAAAAAATTCTTTTGTCCAAAAATTTTAATTTTGCTAAATAAAATTGCCACTGACCAATTTTCCTTATTGATTTTGAAAATAATCAATTTAGATTTCAATGTACAAAAAATATAAGCAAATAAAAAAGATGTTCTCTTACTCCTAACAAAAAATTGGCACGCAAAGGAGATTCTCCCATTTTACACACTTACACTACTAATTACAGAAGCTCCGTGTAAGCACGTGTGTTTCCTACAAAAGTTTTGCAGCAACTGCTAACCTAATCTAACCTAGTCTAAGTTTAGCTAAGCTAACCTAACCTAAAAAAATTTAGAAAAAAAAATTAATTTCAATAAAATTAAAAAAAAAAAAAAAACTACTGCGACGCCACTGGAGAAGAAACAATAACCTAACCTAAGCTCCGTGTAAGCACGTGTGTTACCTTTAAAAATTTTGCAGCAACTGCTAACCTAACCTAACCTAACTTAGCTTAAGCTTTTTTCTGATTTTCTTTAGGTTAGGTTAGCTTAGCTTAGCTTAAGCTAAGTTAAGCTAAGCTAACCTAACCTAAAGAAAATCAGAAAAAAAAAGTAATTTCAATAAAATTTAAGAAAAAAAAATGACTGCAACGCCACTGAAAAAAAAACAATAACATAACTTAACCTAACAATTTTTAGAATTATAAATAATAATTTCAGTAAAATTAAAAAAATATATATATATTTTATTGCAACGCCACTGAAAAAAAAAAAAACAATAACCTAACTTAACCTAACAATTTTTAGAATTAAAAATTGTAATTTCAGTAAAATAAAAAAAAAAAAAATATATTTTATTGCAAAGCCACTGGAAAAAAAAAACAATAACCTAACCTAACTTAATCTAACCTAACCTAACTTAACACTTTTTGAAAAAAAAAATGCTAATTTCAATAAAATTAAAGAAAATTTTTTTTTATTGCAACGCCACTGAAAAATAAATAAACAATAACCTAACCTAACCTAACTTAACAATTTTTGGAAATAAAAAACTTATTTCAATCAAATTTATGAAAAAAAAAATTATTGCAACGCCACTGAAAAAAAAAAAAACAATAACCTAACCTAATTTTAATAAAATATAAGAAAAATTTTTTTTTACTGCGACGCCACTGGAGAAAAAACAATACATTGAAAAAATTTTTGCTACTGAAGAAATCATTCATCCAATATTGTAAAGACAAATTACAAACCAAATCAAATCATAACTTACGTATAAATTGAAATGAAAAAAGCAAACTCAAATCTAACAAAACAAATAAAATTCATATATTAAAAATCCCTTCAGTAAATCCTCATTCTTTTGTGATTCAATCGTTAGTTAACATCATGTGAATTTATATATCTCAAAATCTTTATTTCCATTTAGTTGGGCGTGCACATAGCTCTATTGTTTTGCCTCTCCCCATCATTTCGATAGAGACAAAGACATTGCTAACCTGGGAAATCAGTTGAAAAACAAAGGGCTTTAATGTCATGTACACATGAGTTTTCATATTAAATAATGGATGGCGCAAAGAGAATCTAAATGTGTTAAGCTATTCTGACCTTTAGTTTATGAAAAGAATTGAAATTTATTTTAAGTTTGGTAAATTGAATTTGTCTACAAATTAAAATTTTAATTATATATTTATAGCAGTTCGGTACACGTTATTTATTATTCACTCTAGCAGACACTGGAGATGTAATTTTGCTCAAATTAATTAACCAATTACAACGCCATGAACGTATATTATATTAAAAATAAATAATTGTTAATTAAAATTTAATAATTAATTATGATGAAGGAAATACAATTTCTTTTGTGTTAATCATTATTAAATTGGTTTATTTTTCTCACTCAAATCAAAAATTCATGTAAGTTCGATGTAAATTTCTAAAAATATAAAACTCAATATAAAAATCCAATTGCATACCGACTTCTTTCATTTGATATAATATATTTTCCGTGCACGAAACTTGTACGTAAAATCGACATATTGTTAGATAACTTCATGAAATCCCTTTACAACTTTTTCCTTATAACGACTCCATATAGAATACAGAACTATATAAAATTCCACCTGCACGCTGACTGAGGGTTTAACTGTTGAATGGAAACGACAAGAATGGAAAGAAAGCAAATATTTTGATGTTGTTAACTCCAAACTTGCGTTATTCTAAACATTTCGTTATATTAATTTAACAATAGAATTGTTAATACCCTTAATTCAGCTGGACTAATAGCATATAGCGTCCAGATGTCGGGGCACGTGACACATAACACAGTTAGGGTTGTTTAATTGCTTACACTAGACTGCCGACCCAACCATAATATGTAGTTTATATCCTGCATCTATTTCCGCCAGCAAGGATGCTTAATTAAAACCAATTAACAAAAGAAATAATCAAATAAATTATTCTTTACCTGAAATTGAGTTTGCAGACGGCGCCAGTGGGTGCGGATTGGAATGAGGGCACCGGATCCTCGTATCTCCTCTGGGCCCAGTCTGTGACCCTTCCGTCGGTTGTGATGACGTAATGGAGATCCCTTTCGCAGGGGCACGTAGACAGGATGGTGACGTGCGCTTCCTCTTCCGGCTGCAAGCAAAACAATAATTATGTGTTTGTGCTACGAAATGTGGAGAGAATTGATGCATTACCTGCAGCGTGTGTTCGACACCTTCTATTAAGAGATAGCAGTCTGATGATGAGTTCCATTTGTGGATCGGTTCTCTGGCCAAGACGTAATGGCTTTCTATTTCCTTGCTTTCAACAGATACCAATTCGGCCTGCAAACATGAAATAAAAGTGTTAGATGGGTTAGAAATTTCAATTCCTTTAAATTAAAATTGTAATTTCTAAACCAAACATTGGGTTTTTATACAATTTGGCAACAATGCACTTAATTAGTATTGCTACCAACTGTGTAAAATGTGTTTACTTTTATAAGTCCAATTTTGCATAGACTTAGCTTTCTTGATTAATTTAATTTTTGGAAAAAAAATTAATAAATCATTCTGTAATTTGTGAACCAAACATTAAATTTTTATCAAATTTGGCAACAATGCGCTTAATTAGTATTGCTACCAACTGTGTAAAATGTGTTTACTTTGATACGTCCAATTTTGCACAAACTTAACTTAGATTTCTTTGATCAATTTAATTTTTGGAAAAAAAATTAGTAAATCATTTTGTAACTCGTAAACCAAACATTGAAATTTTATACAATTTGGCACCAATGCGTCTAAGTAGTGTTGCTACCAACTGTGTAAAATGCGTTTACTTTGATACGTCCAATTTTGAATAAACTTAACTTAGCTTTCTTGATTAATTTAATTTTTGGAAAAAAAAAATTGTAACTTATAAACCAAACATTGGATTTTTATAAAATTGTAACTTGTAAACCAAACATTGGAATTTTATCAAATTTGGCAACAATGCGCCTAAATAGTATTGCTACCAACTGTGTAAAATGTGTTTACTTTGATACGTCCAATTTTGCACAAACTTAACTTAAAATTCTTTGACTGATTTAATTTTTGGAAAAAAAAAATTGTAACTTATAAACCAAACATTGGATTTTTATACAATTTGGCAACAAAGCGTCTAAGTAGTGTTGCTGCCAACTTTGTAAAATGTGTTTATTTTGATACGTCCAATTTTGCATAAACATAACCTAGCTTTCGTTGATTGATTTAATTTTTGTAAAAAAATTCTGTAAATAATTTTGTAGCTTGCAAACCAAACATTAAATTTCTATTAAATTTGGCAACAATACGCTAAAGTTATGTTGTTACCAACTGTGTAAAATGTGTTTGCTTTGATACGTCCAATTTTGCATGAACTTAACATAGCTTTCTTCGATTGATTTAATTTTTGGAAAAAAAAATTGTAACTTGTAAACCAAACATTGAAATTTTATCAAATTTGGCAACAATGCGCCGAAGTATTGTTTTTACCAACTGTGTAAAGTGCGTTTATATTGATACGTCCAAATTTGCATAAACTTAACCTAGCTTTCGTTGATTGATTTAATTTTTGGAAAAAATAATTTGTAACTTTTAAATTAAACATTGGATTTTTATCAAATTTGGCAACAATGCGCCTAAGTAGTGTTGCTACCTACTGTGTAAAATGTGTTTGCTTTGATACGTCCAATTTTGCATAAACTTAACTAAGCTTTCTTTAATTGATTTAATTTTTTGAAAAAAAAAAATTGTAACTTGTAAACCAAACATTGGATTTTTATAAAATTTGGCAACAATGCGCCTAAGTAATGTTGCTACCAACTGTGTAAAATGTGCTTGCTTTGATACGTCCAATTTTGCATAAACTTAACCTAGCTTTTGTTGATTGATTTAATTTTTGTAAAAAAATTCAGTAAATCATTTTGTAACTTGCAAACCAAACATTAAATTTTTATTAAATTTGGCAACAATGCGCGTAAGTTGTGTTGCTATCAACTGTGTAAAATGTGTTTGCATTGATACGTCCAATATTGCATAAACTTAGCTTAGATTTCTTTGACTGATTCAATTTTTGGAAAAAAAAAATTGTAACTTATAAACCAAACATTAAATTTTTATAAAAATTGGCAACAATGCGCCTAAATAGTGTTGCTATCAACTGTGTAAAATGTGTTTGCTTTGATACGTCCAATCTTGCATAAACTTAACTTAGCTTTCCTTGATTGATTTAATTTTAGGAAAAAGTTCAGTAAATCATTTTGTAACTTGCAAACCAAACATTGCATTTTTATTAAATTTGGCAACAGTGCATCTAATTAGTATTTCTACCAACTGTGTAAAATGTGTTGACTTTGATACGTCCAATTTTGCATAAACTTAACTTAGCTTTCTTGATTAATTTAATTTCTGGAAAAATATTAGTAAATCATTTTGTAACTTGTAAACCAAACATTAGATTTTTATACAATTTGGCAACAATGCGCCTAAGTAATGTTGCTACCAACTGTGTAAAATGTGTTTAGTTTGATACGTCTAATTTTGGAAAAATTCTACTTAGCTTTTTTGATTGATTTAATTTTTGGAAAAAAAAATTAGTAAATCATCTTGTAACTTGTAAACCAAACATTAAATTTTTATCAAATTTGGCAACAATGCGCCTAAGTTGAGTAGCTACCAACTGGGTAAAATGTGTTTGTTTTGATACGTCTAATTCTGCATAAACTTAACTTAGCTTTCTTGATTATTTTAATTTCTGGAAAAATATTAGTAAATCATTTTGTAACTTGTAAACCAAACATTAGATTTTTATACAATTTGGCAACAATGCGCCTAAGTAATGTTGCTACCAACTGTGTAAAATGTGTTTAGTTTGATACGTCTAATTTTGGAAAAATTCTACTTAGCTTTCTTGATTGATTTAATTTTTGGAAAAAAAAATTAGTAAATCATCTTGTAACTTGTAAACCAAACATTAAATTTTTATCAAATTTGGCAACAATGCGCCTAAGTTGAGTAGCTACCAACTGTGTAAAATGTGTTTGTTTTGATACGTCTAATTTTGCATAAACTTAACTTAGCTTTCTTGATTATTTTAATTTCTGGAAAAATATTAGTAAATCATTTTGTAACTTGTAAACCAAACATTAGATTTTTATACAATTTGGCAACAATGCGCCTAAGTAATGTTGCTACCGACTGTGTAAAATGTGTTTAGTTTGATACGTCTAATTTTGGAAAAATTCTACTTAGCTTTCTTGATTGATTTAATTTTTGGAAAAAAAAATTAGTAAATCATCTTGTAACTTGTAAACCAAACATTAAATTTTTATCAAATTTGGCAACAATGCGCCTAAGTTGAGTAGCTACCAACTGTGTAAAATGTGTTTGTTTTGATACGTCTAATTTTGCATAAACTTAACTTAGCTTTCTTGATTATTTTAATTTCTGGAAAAATATTAGTAAATCATTTTGTAACTTGTAAACCAAACATTGGATTTTTATACAATTTGGCAACAATGCGTCTAAGTAATGTTGCTACCAACTGTGTAAAATGTGTTTACTTTGATACGTTCAATTTTGCATAAACTTACCTTGGCTGTCTTGATTAATTTAATTTTTTGGAAAAAAAATTAGTAAATCATTTTGTAACTTGTAAACTAAACATTGGATTTTAATTAAAATTGGCAACAAGGCGCCTCAGTAGTGTTGCTACCAACGGTGTAAAATATGTTTATTTTGATACGTCCAATTTTGCACAAACTTAACTTAGATTTCTTTGATTGATATAATTTTTGGAAAAAAAAAACTGTAACTTATAAACCAAACATTAGATTTTGATCAAATTTGGCAACAATGCGCTTAATTAGTATTGCTACCAACTGTGTAAATTGTGTTTATTTTGATACGTCCAATTTTGCATAAACTTAACTTAGCTTTCTTTGATTGATTTAATTTTTGTAAAAAAAAAATTGTAACTTATAAGTCAAACATTGGATTTTTATTAAATTTGGCAACAATGCGCCTAAATAGTGTTGCTACCAACTGTGTAAAATCCGTTTACTTTGATACGTCCAATTTTGCATAAACTTAACTTGGCTTTCTTTGATTAATTTAATTTTTGGAAAATAAATTTGTAACCTATAAACCAAACAATAAAATTTTATAAAAGTTGGCAACAATGTGCCTCAATAGTGTTGCTACTAACTGTGTAAAATGTGTTTATTTTGATACGTCCAATTTTGCATAAACTTATCTTAGCTTTCGTTGATTGATTAATTTTTGGAAAAAGTTCAGTATATCATTTTGTAACTTGCAAACCAAACAATAAATTTTTATTAAATTTGGCAACAATGCGCCTAAGTTGTGTAGCTACTAACTGTGTAAAATGTGTTTACTTTGATACGTCCAATTTTGCACAAACTTAACTTAGATTTCTTTAACTGATTTACTTTTTTTGAAAAAAAAAAAATTGTAACTTATAAACCAAACATTTGATTTTTATACAATTTGGCAACAAAGCGCTTAAGTAGTGTTGTTACCAACTGTGTAAAATGTGTTTGATTTGATACGTCCAATTTTGCATAAACTTAAATTGGCTTTCTTGATTAATGTAATTTTTTGAAAAAAAATTAGTAAATCATTTTGTAACTTGTAAACTAAACATTGGATTTTAATAAAATTTGGCAACAATGCTCCTAAGCAAAGTTGCTACCAACTGTGTAAAATATGTTTACTTTGATACGTCCAGCTTTGCATAAACTTAACTTAGCTTTCTTGATTGATTTAATTTTTGGAAAAAAGATTAGTAAATCATTTTGTAATTTGTAAACCAAACATTAGATTTTTGTTCAATTTGGCAACAATGCTTCTAATAAATATTGCTATTAGTTGTGTAAAATAAAGCAAAATCGATACGTTTAATTTAGATTAAAAATAGTTTAACTTGCTTCGATTTAGTTGATGGTTGGTAAAAGGGTTAATAAATAATATCATAACTTGTAAACTGAACATTGGATTTTTATAAAATTTGGCAACAATGCACTTAATTTGTATTGCTACTAACTGTGTAAAATAAAGCAAAATCGATACGTTTAATTTAGGTTAAAAATAATTTAGTTTGCTTTGATTTAGTTGCGGGTTGGTAAAAGGGTTAATGAATATTATCATAACTTGTAAACCAAACATTGGATTTTTATACAATTTGGCAACAATGCACATAATTTGTATTGCTACTAGTTGTGTAAAATAAAGCAAAATCGATATGCCCAATTTAGATTAAAATCAATTTAACTTGCTTTGATTTACTTGATGGTTGGTAAAAGGATTAATAAATATTATCATAACTTGTAAACCAAACATTGGATTTCAATACAATTTAGCAACAATGCATCTAATTAGTATTGCTACTAGTTGCGTAAAATAAAGCAAAATCGATACGTTCAATTTAGGTTAAAATCAAATTAGCTTGCTTTGATTCAGTTGATGGTTGGTAAAAGGGTTAATGAATATTATCATAATTTGTAAACTAAACACTGGATTTTTATACAATTTGGCAACAATGCACATAATTTGTATTGCTACTAGTTGTGTAAAATAAAGCAAAATCGATATGCCCAATTTAGATTAAAATCAATTTAACTTGCTTTGATTTACTTGATGGTTGGTAAAAGGATTAATAAATATTATCATAACTTGTAAACCAAACATTGGATTTCAATACAATTTAGCAACAATGCATCTAATTAGTATTGCTACTAGTTGCGTAAAATAAAGCAAAATCGATACGTTCAATTTAGGTTAAAATCAAATTAGCTTGCTTTGATTCAGTTGATGGTTGGTAAAAGGGTTAATGAATATTATCATAATTTGTAAACTAAACACTGGATTTTTATACAATTTGGCAACAATGCACATAATTTGTATTGCTACTAGTTGTGTAAAATAAAGCAAAATCGATACGCCCAATTTAGATTAAAATCAATTTAACTTGCTTTGATTTACTTGACGGTTGGTAAAAGGGTTAATAAATATTATCATAACTTGTAAACCAAACATTGGATTTCAATACAATTTAGCAACAATGCATCTAATTAGTATTGCTACTAGTTGTGTAAAATAAAGCAAAATCGATACGTTCAATTTAGGTTAAAATCAATTTAGCTTGCTTTGATTTAGTTGATGTTTGGTAAAAGGGTTAATAAATAATATTATAACTTGTAAACTAAACATTGGATTTTTATACAATTTGGCAACAATGCACCTAATTAGTATTGCTACTAACTGTGTAAAATGTAACAAATTCGATACGTTCAATTTAGGTTAAAATCAATTTAGCTTGCTTTGATTTAGTTGATGTTTGGTAAAAGGGTTAATAAATAATATTATAACTTGTAAACTAAACATTGGATTTTTATACAATATGGCAACAATGCACCCAATTAATATTGCTACTAATTGTGTAAAATGAAGCAAAATCGATACGTTCAATTTAAGTTAAAATTAGTTTAGCTTGCAATGATTTAGTTGATGGTTGGTAAAAGAGTTAATAAATAATATCATAACTTGTAAACTAAACATTGGATTTTTATACAATTTGGCAACAATGCACTTAAATAGTATTGCTACTAACTGTGTAAAATAAAGCAAAATTGATACGTTCAATTTAGGTTAAAATTAATTTAGCTTGCTTTGATTTAGTTGATGGTTGGTGAAAGGGTTAATAAATAATATCATATCTTGTAAACCAAACAATGGTTTTTTTATACAATTTGGCAACAATGCGCCTAAGTAATGTTGCTACCAACTGTGTAAAATGTGTTTGCTTTGATACGTCCAATTTTGCATAAACTTAACTTGGCTTTCTTTAATTAATTTAATTTTTGGAAAAAAAGATTAGTAAATCATTTTGTAAGTTATAAACCAAACATTGGATTTTTATACGAATTAGCAACAAAGCACCTAATTAGTATTGCTACTAATTGTGTAAAATAAAGCAAAATTGATACGTTCAATTTAGGTTAAAATCAATTTAACTTACTTTGATTTAGTTGATGGTTGGTGAAAGGGTTAATAAATAATATTATAATTTGTAAACCAAACATTGGATTTTTATACAATTTGGCAACAATGCACCCAATTAATATTGCTACTAATTGTGTAAAATGAAGCAAAATCGATACGTTCAATTTAGGTTAAAATTAGTTTAGCTTGCATTGATTTAGTTGATGGTTGGTAAAAAAGTTAACAAATATTATCATAACTTGTAAACCAAACATTGGATTTATATACAATTTGGCAACAATGTACTTAATTAATATTTCTACCAATTGTGTAAAATGTATTTAATTTGATACGTCCAATTCTGAGTAAACTTAACGTAATTTGCATGGTTTTAGTTTTAGACTAAAACTGACTTCTGCTACGTACACCTAGACAACTCTACCTAAATTGTTAATTATAAAACCTTTTAACAACTTAAGCTTCATTAAAGTTTATACTTATAATAATATTAGGCCTTCATAATTATTTATTAACTTTAGAATTAATTATACAATAATTCTGAATTTAAAATGTTAATTAAACAAATTTACTAATGTACAGCAACATAATACAATAAAGTTGTAAATAATTAAAAGAAAAGGAAGTTAAATGACTCAATTTACGAGACAATTCAGTCTGTCCATTTCTTACCAGTCTGTGAATAAAAAATGGAAAGCATTTGTATGAACACAAGCTTTGGGAATAGGTGGCAGGAAGGCGGTTTCGTTTCATTTATTACTTAATTACATTTCGGGAGCAGCCACAATGCCTTTTCCATTGTTAATTAATTATGTCTTTCTTTTACTTTTTAAACGAATTGCTTAACAACTTAGTTTAAATTATGTGTATTCTTTTGTACAGTTTTTTGTTGTTAAACAATTTGCATCAATTCTTCAATTTCAGTATTATATTGATACGATAAAATAGTTTATTTATTTAATTTTTTATTATTTAGATTTTTACCACAAATAATTAATTGTTAAAATAATGATACTACAATTGATATTTTAGTTTAAAAGTTATGATTATAAAAGCAAGTTTGGTTGAAAATCAATTTATTTGTAAAAATTAGGCGTACCAATATAATTCTTGATTTGTTTCAAGTTAGTACTATATTGGTTCTACAACATAGTAAAATTTTATTAACTTTTAATGCATAGTTTGGATTTTACAGTTTAAAAACCATCGAGCTTACTGAGACTATTTTAATGTTTATATACAATTATTTTATTTTAAAATATCAGGCGTACCAATATAATTTCTATTTTATTTTAAGTTAGTACTAATATGGTACTAAAACATACTAAAATTGTACTAACTTCCAATGCATAGTTTGGATTTTACAGTTAAAGAACCATTGAGCCTACTAAGATTATTGTAATGTTTGGTTTAAAATTAATTAATTAATAAAAATCAAGCGTACCAATATAATTCTAAATTTGTCCAAAGTTGGTACTAATTAGGTACTAAAATATATTAAAATTGTACTAACTTCCAATGCATAGTTTGGATTTTAAAGTTTAAGAACCAATAAGTCTACTAAGATTATTGTAATGTTTGGTTTAAAATTAATTAATTAATAAAAATCAAGCGTACCAATATAATTTTAAATTTGTCCAAAGTTGGTACTAATTAGGTACTAAAATATATTAAAATTGTACAAACTTCCAATGCATGGATTGGATTTTATAGCATAAGAACCAATGAGTCTACAAAGATTATTGTAATGTTTGGTTTAAAATTAATTAATTAATAAAAATCAAGCGTACCAATATAATTTTAAATTTGTCTAAAATTGGTACTAATATAGTACTAAAATATATATAAATTGTAATAACCTCCAATGCATAGATTGGATTTTACAGCTTACGAACCATTGAGCCTACTAAGATTATTGTAATGTTTGGTTTAAAATTAATTAATTAATAAAAATCAAGCGTACCAATATAATTCTAAATTTATGCAAAGTTGGTACTAATTAGGTACTAAAATATATTAAATTTGTACTAACTTCCAATGCATAGTTTGGATTTTACAGTTTAAGAACCAATGAGCCTATTAAGATTATTGTAAGGTTTGGTTTAAAATTAATTAATTAATAAAAATCAAGCGTACCAACATAATTTTAAATTTGTCCAAAGTTGGTACTATTATGGTACTAAAATATACTAAAATAATACTAACTTTAATGCATAATTTGGATTTTAAAGCTTAAGAACCAACTAAGATTATTGTAATGTTTGGTATAAAATTAATTAATTAATAAAAATCAAGCGTACCAATATAATTTTAAATTTGTCCAAAGTTGGTACTAATATGGTACTAAAATATACTAAAATAGTACTAACTTCCAATGCATAGTTTGGACTTACCAGCTTAAGAACCAATGAGCTTACTAAGATTATTGTAATGTTTGGTTTAATATTAATTAATTAACCAAAATGAAGCGTACCAATATAATTCTAAATTTGTCCAAAGTTGGTACTAATATGGTACTAAAAGGTACTAAAATAATACTAACTTCCAATGCATAGTTTGGGTTTTACAGCTTAAAAACCAATGAGCCTACAAAGATTATTGTAATGTTTGGTTTAAAACTAATTAATTAATTATTAAAAATCAAGCGTACCAATATAATTCTAAATTTGTCCAAAATTGGTACTAATATGGTACTAAAATATACTAAAATAGTACTAACTTCCAATGCATAGTTTGGATTTTACAGCTTAAGAACCAATGAGCCTACTAAGATTATTGTAATGTTTGGTTTAAAATTTATTAATTAATAAAAATCAAGCGTACCAATATAATTCTTAATTTGTTCAAAGTTGGTACTAATATGGTACTAAAATATACTGAAATAATATTAACTTCCAATGCATAGTTTGGATTTTACAGCTTAAGAATTAATGAGTCTACTAAGATTATTGTAATGTTTGGTTTAAAATAAATTAATTAATAAAAATCAAGCGTACCAATTTAATTCTAAATTTGTCCAAAATTGGTACTAATATGGTACTAAAATATACTAAAATAGTACTAACTTCCAATGCATAGTTTGGATTTTATGGCTTTTAATTATCATTCTCTTTCACTAAGATTATTATTTTCCATAACGCACCCTACAATCATCAATAAAGCGTTAATAGTGTAGTTATAAGCTTATGCTATTCTAGTTTATATCTTATATTATCACTTGATAATGTTTGGGAATATTACAGCCCTAAACATCCCCAAGGCTAAGACAATAGAAATTAATATTCTTTAACAAAAGCAATAAAACCAATCCCCTTTCATAAATGAGGGAGTAAAAATGTTGCAACGAAAATGTTTTATGAGGATGTTTACAGGCGTTAGTCCCGAATGCTTTAATATGATTTACTTTATTACCAAGAGCTGCAATGTATGACCCTCGTTGGTAATATGTTATAACACCTTTCGGATTTATAAATAAAAATAAATACATATAAATAAGTGGGTTGTGAGCAATTTTGCAGCCTTCGAGGATTTATTGGAGACGTAACAAGTTGAGAATTTTATTGCCGGATGTAATAATAAATGTTTGGATTTATGGTATTACAAAAGTTGTGGTCGGATATAACTAATCAATTTTTTAATTGGATTCAATGTTTTTAAATTCAATTAGCTGATTGCAATTTATTTTAATTTAAATAGTCAATATTGTTAATTTATTGTAGAATTATTTTATACAAATTGTATCATAACAATATAAAAGTATACAGTTTATATAAAGGAACAAATTCTATCCTATCTTATCTTGAAAAAATTAAAAACATGAACACACCGAAAAAAAGAAAATATTAAAGACGACAATTTTTTTAATAAATTTTGGTATGATGAATTCAAAATTTTAAACCGCAACTCAAAATTCTTGTTGGTTTTTGTAGAAATTCAATATATTCAACAAAAAAGTCATTTTTTTTCAATTTATTGGAAAATTCTATAAAAATAAAATTTTCCAAAAGAGTTTCTACAATTTTTTTAATAAATTTTTGTATGCTGAGTTCAAAATTTTAAACCGCAACTCAAAATTCCTGTTGGTTTTTGTAGAAAATCAATAAATTCAACAACAACGTCAAATTTTTTCAATTTATTGAAAATTTCTCTTAAAATAAAATTTTCCAAAATGGTTTTGTACAACTTTTTTAATAAATTCTAGTATGCTAAATTCAAAATTTTAATCCGCAACTCAAAATTCTTGTTGGTTTTTGTAGAAATTTAATAAATTCAACAAAAACGTCAATTTTTTTCAATTTATTGGAAATTTCTCTTAAAATAAAATTTTTCAAAATGGTTTCTACAATTTTTTTAATAAATTCAAGTATGCTGAATTCAAAATTTTAAACTGCTACTTAAAATTTTTGTTGGTTTTTGTAGAAATTTAATAAATTCAACAAAAACGTAAATTTTTTTCAATTTATTGGAAATTTCTCTTAAAATAAAATTTTCCAAAATGGTTTCTACAAATTTTTTAACAAATTATAGTATGCTGATTTCAAAATTTTAATTCGCAACTCAAAATTCCTGTTGGTTTTTGTAGAAATTTAATATATTCAACAAAAACGTCAATTTTTTTCAATTTATTGGAAATATCTCTTAAAATAAAATTTTCCAAAATGGTTTCTAAAATTTTTTTAATGAATTCTAGAAAGCTGAATTCAAAATTTTAAACCGCAACTCAAAATTCCGGTTGGTTTTTGTAAAAATTCAATAAATTCAACAAAAACGTCAATTTTTTTCAATTTATTGAAAATTTCTCTTAAAATAAAATTTTCCAAAATGGTTTCTACAGTTTTTTTAATAAATTTAAGTATGCTGAATTCAAAATTTTAAACCGCAACTCAAAATTCCTGTTGGTTTTTGTAGAAATTCAATAAATTCAACAATAACGTCAATTTTTTTCAATTTATTGTAAATTTCTCTTAAAATAAAATTTTCCAAAATGGTTTCTACAATTTTTTTAATAAATTTAAGTACGCTGAATTTAAAATTTTAAACCGCAACTCAAAATTCCTGTTGGTTTTTGTAGAAATTTAATAAATTCAACAAAAACGTCAATTTTTTTCAATTTATTGCAAATTTCTCTTAAAATAAAATTTTCCAAAATAGTTTTTACTAATTTTTTAATGAATTCCAGTATGCTAAATTCAAAATTTTAGACCGCAACTCAAAATTCCTGTTGGTTTTTGTAGAAATTTAATAATTTCAACAAAAACGTCATTTTTTTTCAATTTATTGGTAATTTTTCTTAAAATAAAATCTTCCAAACTGGTTTCTACAATTTTTTCAATAAATTTTAGTATGCTGAATTCAAAATTTTAAACCGCAACTCAAAATTCTTGTTGGTTTTTGTAGAAATTCAATAAATTCAACAAAAACGTCAATTTTTTTCAATTTTTTGGAAATTTCTCATAAAATAAAATTTTCCAAAATAGTTTCTACAATATTTTTAATAAATTTAAGTATGCCAAGTTCAAAATTTTAAACCGCAACTCAAAATTCCTATTGGTTTTTGTAGAAATTCAATAAATTCAACAAAAACGTTAATTTTTTTCAATTTATTGGAAATTTCTCATAAAATAAAATTTTCCAAAATGGTTTCTACAATTTTTTTAATAAATTTAAGTATGCTGAATTTAAAATTTTAAACCGCAACTCAAAATTCCTGTTTTTTTTTGTAGAAATTCAATAAATTCAACAATAACGTCAATTTTTTTCAATTTATTGAAAATTTCTCATAAAATAAAATTTTCCAAAATAGTTTCTACAATTTTTTAATAAATTCAAGTATGCTGAATTTAAAATTTTAAACCGCAACTCAAAATTCCTGTTGGTTTTTGTAGAAATTCAATAAATTCAACAAAAACGTCAATTTTTTTTAATTTATTGGAAATTTCTCTTAAAATAAAATTTTCCAAAATGGTTTCTACAATTTTTTTAATAAATTTAAGTATGCTGAATTTAAAATTTTAAACCGCAACTCAAAATTCCTGTTTTTTTTGTAGAAATTCAATAAATTCAACAATAACGTCAATTTTTTTCAATTTATTGGAAATTTCTCATAAAATAAAATTTTCCAAAATAGTTTCTACAATTTTTTCAATAAATATTAGTATGCTAAATTAGAAATTTTAAACCGCAACTTAAAATTCCCGACAATAACGTTATTTAACTATCAAAGAGTTAAAATAGTTCATTTTATTATAATTATATTTTTTTAAGTAACTTGGGACTTTTTATTAAGCTTGATAAAAAGAATATTATCATGACATTTACGAGCATTTTATTGTGCACAAATAATATAAACTAAGTCAATGAAAATCGCATTCATATTTCCTACATGACAGATGGGCTTTATATAATAAATGCATTTAAGCCCGACGCCAGCTAAAAATAATGATACATCCACATGTCACATGAAACATGTACGGTAGAGATACGCATGATATATACACATACTTTATATACCAAATAAAAAAAAATAATAAAAATAAATTTCAGTTAGAAATAACATATTTTTGAATAACACAAAAAAGAGCAACTGATAAATGAGTTTAATTTATAATATGAAAATATTACGACCCAATAACGTCAATCAGGTTTTAAATAATAATAGTTGTCTGTCACAATGTGAACTGAAGTGTTATTTACACGTGTAGGAAAATGTAAAGTGTGCATTAACGGTGCATACGGATCGCGTATGTAAACATCAATCAATTTTGAAAAACGTTTACGTTGTTGCAGCGCTAGGAAAACTCGATTGGAAATTGAAAATATTTATACTAGCTTGCTAGCAGGAGCGACTTTATGAGTTTTTTATTGTCTACGTACGTTTGCTAAATCAAAATATGTTTTAGTTTAAATTGGATTTTTTATAATATTTACTCAATATAATCAAACCTGTAATGCGATAACATCACTGTCTGCCATGATTGCAGGAACAATAAATGTTCCTTCACCATTAGTGATTTCGATATCCTGGCTGTAGATGGATGTAGTATTGTCGTATACCTTGACACGAACGCGTACAGACTTTTCCGTGCTCATCGCTTCCACCTGGAACAGAAAACGCTTTCATTTAATTCCCCATCTCGTACTAGTAGGAAGAAAACTGGGCCAATTTACTTCTTTCCAGATGTCACTACTCAACTGAAACTTTGTATTAGGTACAACTCACAAGAAATTGTTATGATAAAAATAAAATAAAATTGCTCTTCAAACAGTAATTTGCAGAATAAATATTAGTTTGTATAGAATAATATTTATTTAAAGTAGAACAATTCTCAACTATTCGCAGCATGCGCGAAATTAGTAATAACTTGCTAGATATTGATTCTGTGTATTAATATCTTTCCGTCCCAATGGCGTCACAAGGAAGCTTCAGTTAAATTAGCAATTAATTTTTAATTGCGTTGCTTTATTGTATAATTTTAAATGAATTCAAATTTATTTGTAATTTATTTAAATTTTAGTTTGTGATTTAAGTTTTTTATAAATTTTTTTTTTGATTTTTAAAATTTATTTTTGAGTAAAGTATTTTGTTAGGCAGTATTGAAACTTAATCATTTAAATTGTTTTTGCTAAATCAGAGTTTTTTGCAAGATTTCAAAAAATTACTTTTGTAAAAACTGTAGCATAACTAATTTTCCAAAATCTTTTTTAAATTTTCAGTTTCAAATTCAAATTAAGCACCTACAAACCATGTAGTTAACTAAATTTGATCAAATTTATACAATTAATTTTTGCTTAATGGAAATTTTTTGCTAGAGCTCAAAAATTTTTTTTTTCGAAAATTGTTCTATAACTAATTTTCCAAAAATTATTTTGGATTTTCAGTTTCTAATTCAAATTAAGCACCTAAAAATCATGTAATAAGCTAAATTTTATTAAATTTGTACAATTAGTTTTTGCATAATAAGAGTTTTTTGGAAGAACTCAAAAAATCATTTTTGCAAAAATTGTACTATAACTAATTTTCTATAAATTATTTTGGATTTTCAGTTTCAAAGTTATATTAAGCACCTAAAAATCATATAATAAACTAATTTTTGTCAAATTCGTACTATTAGTTTTTACGTAATTAGAGTTTTTTGCTAGAGCTCAAAAAATCATTTTTGCAAAAATTGTTCTATAACTAATTTTCTAAAAAATATTTTGGATTTTCAGTTTCAAATTCATATTAAGCACATAAAAATCATGTAATAAACAAAATTTTATCAAACTCGTAAAATTAGTTTTTGCTTAATGAGAGTTTTTTTGTAAGAATTCAAGAAATCATTTTTGCAAAAATTGTACCATAACTAAATTTTTAAAAATTATTTTTGATTTTTGGTTTCAAATTCAAATTAAGCACCTAAAAATCATATAATAAACCAAATTTTATCAAATTTGTACAAATAGTTTTTGCTTAATGAAAGTTTTTTGCAAGAACTCAAAAAATTATTTTTGCAAAAATTGTACCATAAATAATTTTCTAAAAATTATTTTGGATTTTTAGTTTCAAATTGATATTAAGCACCTAAAAACCATATTATAAATTAAATTCAATCAAATTTGAACAGTTAGTTTTTGCTTAATCAGAGTTTTTTGCAAGAACTCAAAAAACCATATTTGCAAAAATTGTACCATAACTAATTTTTTAAAAATTATATTGTATTTTCAGTTTCAAATTCAAATTAAGCACCTAAAAATCATGTAATAAACTAAATTTTATCAAATTCGTACAATTAGTTTTTGCTTAATGAGAGTTTTATGCAAGAACTCAAAAAATCATTTTTGCAAAAATTGTACCATAACTAATTTTCTAACAATTATTTTAAATTTTCAGTTTTAAATTTAAATTAAACACTTAAAAATCATGTAATAAACTAAATTTTATCTAATTTGAACAATTAGTTTTTGCTTAATAAAAGTTTTTTGCAAAAGTTCAATAAATTATTTTTGTAAAAACTGTACTATAACTCGTTTACTAAAAACTATTTCAAATTTTTGGTTTCAAATTCACAATAAGCACTTAAAAATCATAAATGAAACCAAATTTGATCAACCTTGTACAATTAGTTTTTGCATAATTTGAGTTTTTCACAAAAAAACAAAACATTATCTTTGTAAAACCTAAACCATAACTATTTTTTTTTGAATAAATACAATTTTTTTAATTTAACTTTGAGGTTAGTACTTTGTTGGACAATAATTGTTCTATAATTGGTGCAAATTTTGAGAAAATATTTGCAAAATTGTAACCTCAGCTCTAATTTGTTTTAAAAAAAAATTCTAAAATTTACAAAAAATCATAAAAAATATTTATAAGTTCTTAAATTTAGTTTTGAGGTTAGTACATTGTTGGACAATATTTGGACTGTAATTGGTGCAAATTTTGAAAAATTATTTGCAAAATTGTAACCTTTGCTCTAAAATGATTTTGAAAAAATTCTAAAAATAATAAAAAATCATAAAAAATATTTACAATTTCTGTAATTTATATTTGAGATTAGTACACTGTTGGCTAATGTTTGGACTATAATTGATGCAAATTTTAAGTAATTATTTGCAAAATTGTAACCTTAGCTCTAAAATAATTTTGAAAAAATTCTAAAATTTCAAAAAATTATAATAAAATATTTTCAAATTTTTAAATTCAATTTTTAAGGTTAATACATTGTTGGGCTTTGTTTGGGCTAATATAATTAAATGCATTTTTGAAAATTTTAATTTTTTTAGTTTTTTGAATTATTTTTGAAAAATGCTAATTTTTGTTAAAATCTTATTAACGCTAATAATTGTCTACAGAACACAGTTTTTAAAAAAACTTAATAAAATTTAGTAGTAACTAAGCGCAGATGTTACAAAATATAAATTAAAAAGCATTTTTGAAAATTTAAATTTTGAGCTTTTTTTAATATTTTTTGAAAATTGTTCATTTTTATTAAAATCTTACTAACGCTTATAATTGTCTACAAAGCATAATTTTTGAAAAAACTTTATGAAATTTAGCAGTAGTTAAGCAAAGATGTTACAAAAACAAAATTAATAAGCATTTTTAAAAATTCAAGTTTTGAACAATTTTTATTTTTTTTTGAAAATCGCTTATTTTTATTAAAATCTTACTAACGCTTATAATTATCTACAGAGCACAATTTTTGAAAAAACTTTATGAAATTTAGCAGTAATCAAGCAAAGATGTTACAAAATATAAAATTAAAAGCATTTTTGAAAATTTAAATTTTGAGCTTATTTTAATATTTTTTGAAAATTGTTAATTTTTATTAAAATCTTACTGACGCTTATAAATGTCTACAGAGCACAATTTTTGAAAAAACTTTATGAAATTTAGCAGTAATTAAGCAAAGATGTTACAAAATATTAATTTAAAAGCATTTTTGAAAATTTGAATTTTGAGCATTTTAAATATTTTTTGAAAATTGCTTATTTTTATCAAAATCTTACTAACGCTTATAATTGTCTACCGACTACAGTTTTAGAAAAAAACTTTATGAAATTTAGTAGTAACTAAGCAAAGATGACACAAAACATAAATTAAAAAGCATTTTTGAAAATTAGGATTTTGAGCAATTTTTAATAATTTTTGAAAATTGCTTATTTTTATTAAAATCTTACTAACGCTTAAAATTGTCTACCGAGTACAGTTTTTGAAAAAACTTTATGAAATTTAGTAGTAACTAAGCAAAGATGACACAAAACATAATTTAAAAAGCATTTTTGAAAATTTGATTTTTGAGCATTTTTTAATATTTTTTGAAAATTGCTTAGTTTTATCAAAATCTTACTAACGCTTATAATTGTCTACCGAGTACAGTTTTTGAAAAAACTTTATGAAATTTAGTAGTAATTAAGCAAAGATGACACAAAACATAAAATAAAAAGCATTTTTGAAAATTTGTATTTTGAGCATTTTTTAATCTTTTTTGAAAATTGCTTATTTTTATTAAAATCTTTCTAACGCTTATTTTTGTCTACAAAGCACAATTTTTAATAAAACATTTTAAAATTTAGCAGTATCTAAGCGAAGATGTTACAAAAAATAAATTAAAAAGCATTTTTGAAAATTTAAATTTTGAGCATTTTTTAATATTTTTTGAAAATTGCATATTTTTATTAAAATCTTACTAACGCTTATAATTGTCTACAGAGCACAATTTTTGAAAAAACTTTATGGTATTTAGTAGTAACTAAGCAAAGATGACACAAAACATAAATTAAAAAGCATTTTTGAAAATTTGAATTTTGAGCATTTTTTAATATTTTTTGAAAATTGCTTATTTTTATTAAAATCTTACTAACGCTTATAATTGTCTACCAAGTACAGTTTTTGAAAAAACTTTATGAAATTTAGTAGTAACTAAGCAAAGATGTTACAAAACATTCTTTTAAAAGCATTTTTCAAAATTTGAATTATGAGCAATTTTTAATATTTTTTGAAAATTGCTTATTTTTATTAAAATCTTACTAACGCTTATAATTGTCTACCAAGTACAGTTTTTGAAAAAAACTTTATGAAATTTAGTAGTAACTAAGCAAAGATGACACAAAACATAAATTGAAAAGCATTCTCAAAAATTTGAATTTTGAGCATTTTTTAATTATTTTTGAAAATTGCTTATTTTTATTAAAATCTTACTAACGCTTATAATTGTCTACAGAGCACAATATTTGAAAAAACTTTATGAAATTTAGTAGTAACTAAGCAAAGATGACACAAAACATAAATTAAAAAGCATTTTTGAAAATTTTAATTTTGAGCATTTTTTAATTATTTATTGAAAATTGCTTATTTTTATTAAAATCTTACTAACGCTTATAAGTGTCTACAGAGCACAATTTTTGAAAAAACTTTATGAAATTTAGCACTAATTAAGCAAAGATGTTACAAAATGTAAATTTAAAAGCATTTTTAAAATTTTGAATTTTGAGCATTTTTTAATATTTTTTGAAAATTGCATATTTTTATTAAAATCTTACTAACGCTTATATGTGTCTACAGAGCACAATTTTTGAAAAAACTTTATGAAATTTAGCAGTAATTAAGCAAAGATGTTACAAAATATAAATTTAAAAGCATTTTTGAAAATTTGAATTTTGAGCATTTTTTAATATTTTTTGAAAATTGCTTAATTTTATTAAAATCTTACTAACGCTTATAATTGTCTACAGAGCACAATTTTTAAAAAATCTTAATGAATTTTAGTAGTAACTAAGCAAAGATGACACAAAACATATTTTAAAAAGCATTTTTGAAAATTTGAATTTTGAGCATTTTTAAATATTTTTTGAAAATTGCATATTTTTATTAAAATCTTACTAACGCTTATAATTGTCTACAGAGCACAATTTTTGAAAAAACTTTATGACATTTAGTAGTAACTAAGCAAAGATGACACAAAACATACTTTAAAAAGCATTTTTGAAAATTTGAGTTTTGAGCATTTTTTAATATTTTTTGAAAATTGCTTATTTTTTTTTAAATCTTACTAACGCTTATAATTGTCTACAGAGCACAATTTTTGAAAAAACTTTATGAAATTTAGTAGTAACTAAGCAAAGATGACACAAAACATAAATTGAAAAGCATTTTTGAAAATTTGAATTTTGAGCATTTTTTAATATTTTTTGAAAACTGCTTATTTTTATTAAAATCTTACTAATGCTTATAATTGTCTACAGAGTACAGTTTCTGAAAAAACTTTATGAAATTTAATAGTAACTAAGCAAAGATGACACAAAACATAAATTAAAAAGCATTTTTGAAAATTTGAATTTTGAGCATTTTTTAATATTTTTTGAAAATTGCATATTTTTTTTTAAATCTTACTAACGCTTATAATTGTCTACAGAGCACAATTTTTGAAAAAACTTTATAAAATTTAGTAGTAACTAAGCAAAGATTACACAAAACATAAATTAAAAAGCATTTTTGAAAATTTGAATTTTGAGCATTTTTTAATATTTTTTGAAAATTGCTTATTTTTATTAAAAACTTACTAACGCATATAATTGTTTATAGAGCACAATTTTTGAAAAAAACTTTATGAAATTTAGCAGTAATTAAGCAAAGATGCTACAAAATATAGAGTTAAAAGCATTTTTGAAAATTTGAATTTTGAGCATTTTTTAATTATTTTTGAAAAATGCTTATTTTTATTAAAATCTTACTAACGCTTATAATTGTCTACAGAGCACAATTTTTGAAAAAACTTTATGAAATTTAGTAGTAACTAAGCAAAGATAACACAAAACATAATTTAAAAAGCATTTTTGAAAATTTGAATTTTGAGCATTTTTAAATATTTTTTGAAAATTGCATATTTTTATTATAATCTTACTAACGCTTATAATTGTCTACCGAGTACAGTTTTTGAAAAAACTTTATGAAATTCAGCAGTAATTAAGCAATTATGTTACAAAATATAGAATTAAAAGCATTTTTGAAAATTTAAATTTTGAGCATTTTTTAATATTTTTTGAAAATTGCTTATTTTTATTAAAATCTTACTAACGCTTATAAGAGTCTACCGAGTACAGTTTTTAAAAAAACTTTATGAAATTCAGCAGTAATTAAGCAATGATGTTACAAAATATAGAGTTAAAAGCATTTTTGAAAATTTGAATTTTGAGCTTTTTTTAATATTTTTTGAAAATTGTTTATATTTATTAAAATCTTACTAACGCTTATAATTGTCTACAGAGCACAACTTTTGAAAAAACTTCATGAAATTTAGTAGTAACTAAGCAAAGATGGAACAAAAAATAAAGTAAAAAGTATTTTTGAAAATTTGAATTTTGAGCATTTTTTAATATTTTTTGAAAATTGTTTATTTTTATTAAAATCTTACTAACGCTTATAATTGTCTACAGAGCACAATTTTTGAAAAAACTTTATGAAATTTAGCAGCAATTAAGCAAAGATGTTACAAAATATAAATTTAAAAGCATTTTTAAAAATTTGAATTTTGAGCATTTTTTAATTTTTTTTGAAAATTGTTTATTTTTATTAAAATCTTACTAACGCTTTTAATTGTCTACAAAGCACAATTTTTGAAAAAAACTTTATGAAATTTAGCACAAACTAAGCAAAGGTGTTACAAAATATAAATTAAAAAGCATTTTTGAAAATTTGAATTTTGAGCATTATTTAATTATTTT
The DNA here is from genome assembly GCA_963932245.1 of Tachinus rufipes. NCBI lineage: Eukaryota > Metazoa > Arthropoda > Insecta > Coleoptera > Staphylinidae > Tachinus > Tachinus rufipes. The sequence goes on along the minus strand of OZ010746.1, from coordinate 105,105,194 downwards.
TGAAAATTGCTAAATTTTATTAAAATCATACTAACGCTTATAATTGTCTACAAAGCACAAATTTAGAAAAAAAAATTATAAAATTTAGCAGTAGTTAAGCAAAGATGTTACAAAATAAATTTTGAAAAACATTTTTTAAAAATTTAAATTTTGAACATTTTTTAATTATTTTTGGAAAATTGCTTATTTTTATTAAAATTTTACTGTAGCCCAAACACCCACCCGAATATTTGTTGTCCAGGAAATAGTTAATCAAGCACTGTTAATGTTTCTGCTGTAATAAAGCATAGTAAGATAAAATATAACTTTTTTGATCTTAAACGAAAATGTCCTTATACAAGCATATATTTAACAATTTAAATTTAATATATTTACCTTTCCGGCAAAGGGTAGTCCAGGCTTGTATCGCCTTCTCATTTCCCTGCCAAACCGTAGTTCAACGTAATGCTCTTCAGCTGCGGCGACATCCGGTAAGCCGCCGCCAGCACCTGGAGCAACCTCAATAGGAGCGGAAAACTCATTCGATTCGACTTCGACATGTATTAACCACCTGCCTGATCTAACATACTCTGAAAGGGGCAGCGAGAACGCTTTAACACCTGCAATAGAAATAAGAAAATTAAACCAGTTCATAAAGATTTATACTAAAACGAATTTTATCAAAAGAACTTGTTTGTACAGAGATTTATACTAGTTGATTTCAATTAAATATTTTAATTGTTAGAAGTAGATCAATTTAAATTCTTTGATGATTGCTTTTACTTGAATTTAAATTGTTCAAATGATTAATTTGCAATTATTGTATGATACCAAATTGTTTTGAATAGAAACTAGGGCAAGGACATGAAAGAAAAAGAAAACAAAAAAAAAACAATTCAAACTTGTAAAGTCCTTAATACCTTCATCTAATGGAATCTGATCCCAGAAAGCCACCTTGGTCCCAGCCGGATCCTTAACACTCACTGTACCGATAGCCCCTGCAGCAATCTGCAGATCATGGTCGAGAGCCAACACCCAAAAGGATACTGAAACAGATTAATGAAAAACTTTTAGTAGTAACCAACATTTAATACATAAAATTCAAATATTTGTAACCATAAATATAAAACTAAATCAACTCCCATTAGTTTCAATTGGAAAACTTCTTTGTTTATGCACTCATTAGAACCTTTTTATAAAAGTTGTAATTCCCGGCACGGATTGGTAAAAAAAAAGTAAAATTTCCTGACTGAAAGCTTTCATACTAGGGGAGGATTACTTTTTGCGGCCAATTTCGTTCCAGGGCTAATCCCCGTTGCTAGAAGGGTGAATTATATATCCAAAGTGGCCGAAACATTTATTTCAAATGAATATAATATTATTTTTAAAATAAAAAAGTTATATCACGAACACTGACGGAATATGTCAACTCACTCGGTTTTTTGTTGTTGCGGTGTGATTATCATTTTTAGTTGGGAATTATTTCCGTACGTCCGAGATTTGCATGGGAATGAAAGGGATGAAAAATGTAATTCTATTGTTTGTGTTTGTGTATGGAGCGTATGTAATCAGTATTGTTGGAATATTTTAATCCATTTTTATCTTCTCATTAATTTTAATTTGTTTGTATAATTCCAATTTAAAAATTGCTTGAAATATAGTCGTAAAAACATTAAAATATTTAAATCCACCTTTATCAGCTTGGTAGTATTATTACTTTAAAAAATGCAAACTTTTTTGTTTTTATGTAACATGACTGCAATTTATTCAAATAAGAGATTTCCTCTTAAACAAAGCATGCTTTTAGTTAAAACACAATATGAGTAAATCCATCGCACGAATTGCTTCCTTTATACGATTAACAGTAATTGTAACAAAGCATTTTTCTCTTTCCAAAAAAACATTTCAATTTAATTAAAGCGTCAAAGGATAATATGAGCAATAATTTGGTCTGTATGTCCTATCATAAAGGTCGACCGTGCGTTGTTTTCATTGTGCAGTCAGGTACAAAGCAAACTTAATATTCAAGGTATAAGCAGACTGGAAACTAATAAAACCATTGTTGCCACAACATGAAACTAGACTAACACTTGAACGGCACAAGGACTATGCATATTAGGGACGCTGCTGATGCCACTACATCCCAACTTAAAATCCATCTCTCTCACACTTTATATATCGCACAATAGAGCTTTATGCAATTTTTTACATTTACATCATTAATTAAAAAATAATCAATCATTTTGTTGAGTTTGTTAAAGAACTATTTCATTATTTTCAGCTTAATTCAATAAACATGGCAAGGACTGAAATTACCGGATACACTTTGGCCGCAAAAAATTATAGCGGATTGCATTATCCTGGCACGAGTTGCGTGATAATTCACTAAACTAGACGGCAAGAAATATATTTATTAACACTGAAATATTTCACTTTAATTTAAAGTGACCTAGTTATTTGTTCATTGCAAATAGAGCGCACTGTTTAAAAGTAGTTAAGAAGCTTTTTACAAACTTTTATTAAATAAAGTTTTCATATAATTGCATGCTTTAATTACCAAACTATATTTATTAAACAATTTTGCTTATTTACTATCAAATTTCATTAAAGTCTATCAAAAACTGTGCTCTGTAGACAATTATAAGCTTTAGTAAGATTTTAATAAAAATGAGCAATTTTCAAAAAAATATTAAAAATGCTCAAAATTTAAATTTTCAAAAATGCTTTTAAATTTATTTTTTGTAACATTTTCGCTTAATAACTGCTAAGTTTTTTCAAAAATTGTGCTCTGTAGACAATTAAAAGCGTTAGTAAGATTTGAATGAAATTGAGCAATTTTCAAAAAATATAAAAAAAAACTCAAAATTTAAATTTTTAAAAATGCTTTTAAATTTTATATTTTGTAACATCTTTGCTTAGTTATTGCTGAATTTCATAAAGCTTTTTCAAAAATTGTGCTCTGTAGACAATTAAAAGGGTTAGTAAGATTTAAATAAAATTAAGCAATTTTCAAATAATAACAAAAAATGCTCAAAATTCAAATGTTCAAAAATGCTTTATAATTTATTTTTTGTAACATCTTCGCTTAATAACTGCTAAATTTTATAAAGTTTTTATCAAAAATTGTGCTCTGTAGACAATTGTAAGCGTTAGTAAGATTTTAATAAAAATAAGCAATTTTCAAAAAATATTAAAAAATGCTCAAAATTCAAATTTTCAAAAATGCTTTTTAATTTAGTTTTTGTAACATCTGTGCTTGGTTACTGCTAAATTGCGTAATTTTTTTTTCATAAATTGAGCTTTGTTCAAATGCTCAAAATTCAAATTTCCAAAAATGCTTTTTATTTCATATATTGTATTATGTTCGCTTAGTTACTGCTAAATTTTATAAATTTTTATCAAAATTTGTGCTCTGTAGACAATTATAAGCGTTAGTAAAATTTTTATAAAAATTAGCAATTTTTTAAAAAATAATAAAAAATGCTCAGAAATCAAATTTTCAAAATTGCTTTTTAATTTATAATTTGTAACATCTTCGCTTGATTACAACTAAATTTCATAAAGTTTTTTCAAAAACTGTGCTCTGTAGACAATTATAAGCGTTTGTAAAATTTTAATAAAAATAACCAATTTTCAAAATATATTAAAAAATGTTCATAATTCAAATTTCCAAAAATGCTTTTTAATTCATATATTGTATTATCTTCGCTTAGTTACTGCTAAATTTCATAAAGTTTTTTTAAAAATTGTGTTCTGTAGACAGTTATAAGCGTTAGCAAAATTTTAATAAAAACTAGCAATTTTCAAAAAATAATAAAAAATGCTCAAAAAACAAATGTTAAAAAAATGCTTTTTAATTTATAATTTGTAACATCTTCGCTTAATTACAGCTAAATTTCATAAAGTTTTTTCAAACGTTGTACTCTGTAGACAATTATAAGCGTTAGTAGGATTTTAATAAAAATAAGCAATTTTCAAAAAATATTAAAAAATGCTCAAAACTCAAATTTTCAAAAATGCTTTTTAATTTAGTTTTTGTAACATCTGTGCTTGATTACTGCTAAATTGCGTAATTTTTTTTCATAAATTGAGCTTTGTAAACTATTATAAGCGTTGGTAAGATTTTAATAAAAAAAAGCAATTTTCAAAAATAATTAAAAAATGTTTAAAATTTAAATTTTCAAAAATGCTTTTAAATTTATAATTTGTAACATCTTTGCTTAATTACTGGTAAATTTTAGAAAATTTGTTCAAAAATTGTGCTCTGTAGACAATTTTAAGCGTTATTTAGATTTTAATAAAAATTTGCAATTTTCAAAAAATAATAAAAAATGCTCAAAAATCAAATTTTTAAAAATGCTTTTTAATTTATAATTTGTAACATCTGAACCTAATTACAGCTAAATTTCATAAAGTTTATTTAAAAATTGTGTTCTGTAGAGAATTATAAGTGTTAGTAAGATTTTAATTAAAGTAAGCAATTTAAAAAATGCTCTAAATTCAAATTTTCAGAAATGCTTTTAAATTTACTTTTAGTAACATCTTCGCTTAATAACTGCTGAGTTTTATAAAGTTTTTTTTAAAATTGTGCTCTATAGACAGTTATAAGCGTTAGTAAAATTTTAATAAAAATAAGCGATTTCAAAAATTATAAAAATATGCTCAAAATTCAAATTTTCAAAAATGCTTTTTAATATATAATTTGTAACATTTGAGCTTAATTACAGCTAAAATTCATAATGTTTTTTTCAAAAATTGTGTTCTGTAGACAGTTATAAGCGTTAGTAAAATTTTAATAAAAAATAGCAATTTTCAAAAAATAATAAAAGATGCTCCAAATTCAAATTTTCAAAAATGCTTTTTAATCTATAATTTGCAACATCTGAGCTTAATTACAGCTAAATTTCATAAATTTTTTTCAAAAATTGTGCTCTGTAGACAATTATAAGCGTTAGAAAGATTTTAATAAAAATATGCATTTTTCAAAAATAATTAAAAAATGCTCAACATTCAAATTTTCAAAAAAGTTTTTAACCTTATAATTTGTAACATTTTTGCTTAATTACTGCTAAATTTTATAAAGTTTTTTTAAAAATTGTGCTCTGTAGACAATTATAAGCGATAGTAAGATTTTAATAAAAATATGCATTTTTCAAAAATAATTAAAAAATGCTAAAAATTAAAATTCTCAAAAATGCTTTTATATTTATATTTTATAATATCTTCGCTTAGTTACTGCTAAATTTTATAAGTTTTTATTAAAGATTGTGCTCTATAGACAATAATAAGCGTTAGTAAAATTTTAATAAAAATAAGCGATTTAAAAAAAAAAAAAATATGTTCTCAAAACTCAAATTTTCAAAAATGCTTTTTAATTCAGTTTATGTAACATCTGCGCTTGATTACTGCTAAATTTCGTAATTTTTCTTCATAAATTGTGCTTTGTAGACTATTATAAGCGATGGAAGATTTTAATAAAAATAAGCAATTTTCAAAAATAATTAAAAAATGCTCAAAATTCAAATTTTCAAAAATACTTTCAAATTTATAATTTGTGCATCTTTGCATAATTGCTGCTAAATTTTTAAAAGTTTTTTCAAATAGTTGCTCTGTATATAAGCGTTAGTAAGATTTTAATAAAAATAAGCAATTTTCAAAAAATATTAAAAAATGCTCAAAATTCAAATTTCCAAAAATGCTTTTAATTCATATTTTGTAACATCTTCGCTTAGTTACTGCTAAATTTTATAAAGTTTTTTGAAAAATTTTGCTCTGTAGACAATTATAAGCATTAGTAAAATTTAAATAAAAATTAACAATTTTCAAAAATTATTAAAAAATGCTCAAAAATCTAATTTTCAAAAATGCTTTTTAATTTATAATTTGTCACATCTGAGCTTAATTACAGCTAAATTTCATAAAATTTTTTTCAAAAATTGTGCTCTGTAGACAATTATAAGCGTTAGTGAAATTTTAATAAAAATAAACAAATTACAAAAAATAATTAAAAAATGCTCAAAACTCAAATTTTTAAAACTGTTTTTAAATTTATATTTTGTAACATCTTAACTTAGTTACTGCTGAATTTCATAAAGTTTTTTCAAAAATTGTGGTCTGTAGACAGTTATAGGCGTTGGTAAAATTTTAATAAAAAATTGCAATTTTCAAAAAATAATAAAAAATGCTCAAAAATCAATTTTTCAAAAATGCTTTCTAATTTATAATTTGTAACAACTGAGCTTAATTACAGCTAAATTTTATAAGGTTTTTTTAAAAATTGTGCTTTGATTTAAAAAAAAAATTAAAAAATGTTCAAAAATTGAATTTTCAAAAATGCTTTCTAATTTATAATTTGTAACAACTGAGCTTAATTACAGCTAAATTTTATAAGGTTTTTTTAAAAATTGTGCTCTGATTTAAAAAAAAAATTAAAAAATGTTCAAAAATTGAATTTTCAAAAATGCTTCTTAATTTAGTTTTTGTAACATCTGCGCTTATTTATTGCTAAATTTTGTAGATTTTTTTTATAAATTGTGCTTTGTAGACAATTATAAGCGTTAGTAAAATTTTAATAAAAATAAGCATTTTTCAAAAAATGCTCAAACTTCAAATTTTTAAAAATGCTTTTCAATTTATGTTTTGTAACATCTTCGCTTAGTTACTGCTGAAATTCATCAAGTTTTTTTAAAAATTGTGCTTTGTAGACAGTTATAAGCGTTTTTGAATTTTTTGTGCGGTATTTTAAATAAGTGTTTTAAGAATTTTTTCTAAAACTATGTTCTTTATAAAAGCTAAACTAAATTCATTAAATGTTTGAAATCTGTTAAACTAAATTTAAATTTTTAATAATATTTGTTCTTCTAAACGGTGCTTAACGTGTGTTTGCAAAAGTTAATGCTAAAAAATAGACATTTTTACCATATTTTTGAGTTGTAGACACTTAAAACCCACAATACAGTATTATATTTTCCAAAATTTACATCAAAATACGTCAACTTTGGTGGTTAAAAAAAAATCTAAAAAATGCTTCTTTTTTCCCAGCCCACTGAAAACAAAACAATTGTTTTATGGCTTTTGTAGACAAAAAAAGTTAAAATTAAAAAAAAAATCTAAAAAAATTGTAGAATTTTTTAAAATGTTTCATACTCTCATAAACCGATCAAAAAACTAAAATAAAGTTATAGAAACAAAAAAAAAATACTAAAACAAGTTTCTCGACGCACACTCCCCCCACTTTGCTCTGGTCCGTTTAAAATAAAATTGCTCTAAAATAAATAAAAATTTCAAAATATATAATACCAGCTTATAAACTATTTGACAATTTTGTGACAGTTTAAAAATATATCATAACCATTGATAGATACTTTAACAGTTTTTTAGCACTTTAATTTGACAGTTCTGTGACAGTTTAAAAAACTTATTATGACAGTTCACAAACTATTTGACAGTTTTGTTACAGTTCAGAAGTATACAAAAACATTATATACAGATTTCGACAGTTTTATAACAGTCCATAAAGTTTTAGAAGTTTTGTGTCGGTTTAAAAACGTATTATGACAGTTCACAAACTATTTGACAGTTTTGTAACAATTTAGAATGATACAATAACAGTTTATAAACATTTTTTTAATCAATACTTTGCAACATTTTAAAAACACACAGTGACACTACATGCATGTTTTGACAGTTTTGTGACAGTCCAGAAGTAAACCACCACCATTTATAAACATTATGACAGTTTTTAACAATTTCAAAATATATGATGACAGTTTATAAATTATATGACAGTTTTGCAACAGTTCAGAATGATACAAAAACAGTTTATAAACATTTTGACAGCTTTATAACAATCCATAAACATTTTGGCAGTTCTGTGACGGTTTAAAAATTTATTATGACAGTTCATGACTAATTGACAGTTCTTTGATAGTTTGAAATTATACAATAGCAGTTTATAAACATTTTTACAATACTTTAACAATTCTTCAACAGTTTTGAAATACATAGTGACAGTTCATGCATATTTTGACAGTTTTGTAACAGTCCAAAAGTAAACCACTACCATTTATAAACATGATGAGTTCATTAACAGTTTTAAAGTATATAATGACAATTTATAAACTATTTGATATGAGTATTTTGCGACAATTCAAAAATATACAAAAACAGTTTATGAACATTATAACAGTCCATAAACATTTTGACAGTTCTGGAACAGTTTAAAAACACACAGTAACTGTTCATGCATATGTTGACAGTTTTGTGACAGTCCAAAAGTAAATCACTACTATCTTTAAACATTTTTGCAGTTCTTTAACAGTTATAAATATATAATAACAGATTATAAACTATTTGACAAATTTGCGACAGTTCAGAAATATACAAAAACAGTTTATGAACATTTTGACAGCTTTATATCAGTCCATAAACATGTTGGCAGTTCTGTGACAATTTAAATTCTTATTATGACAATTCATAAACTATTTGGCAGTTTTGTGACAGTTTAAAGTTATACAATAGCAATTTATAAACATTTTTACAAAACTTTAACAGTTTAAAAACACACAGTGACAGTTGATGCATATTATGACAGTTTTGTAACAGTCCAGAATTAAACCATCACCATTTATAAACAATTTTAACAGTTCTAAAATATATATAATAACAGTTTATAAACTATTTGACAGTTTTGCGACAGTTCAGAAATATACAAAATCAGTTTATAAACTTTTTTGCAGTTCTGTGACGGTCTAAAAACTTATTATTACAGTTCATAATCTATTTGACAGTTTTTTGATAGTTTATAAAAGTACAACAACAATTTATGAACATTTTTACAAGACTTTGACAGTTTTGCAACAATTTAGAAACACACAATAAGAGTTCATGCATATTTTGACAGTTTTGTGACAGTCCAGAAATAAACTACTACCATTTATAAACATTATGACGATTTCTTTTAAAGTTTTAAGTATATAATGGCAGTTTATAAACTATTTGACAGTTTTGTGACAATTCAAAATTATACAAAAACAGTTTATGAACATTTTGACAGCTTTATAACAGTCCATAAACATTTTGCCAGTTCAGTGATGGTTTAAAAATTTATTATGACAGTTTATAACTATTTGACAGTTATTTGATAGTTTAAAATTATACAATTGCAGTTTATAAACATTTTTACAAAACTTCAACAGTTTTGCAACAGTTTAAAAACACACAGTGATAGTACATGCATATTTTAACAGTTTTAAAATATATAATGACAGTTTATAAACTATTTGATAGTTTTGTAGCAGCTTCAAAATATATAATTACAGTTTATTAAATATTTGAGAGTTTTAAGACAGTTTAGGAATATATAATGATAGTTTATAAACATTTTGACAGTTTTATAACAATTTAAAAAATATAATGACAGTTTATAAGCATTTTGACTGTTTTGTAACAGTTTCAAATATATGATGATACTTTATTAACTATTTAACAGTTTTTGAAATTATATAATTACAGGTTATTAACTATTTGGCAGTTTAGTGACAGTTTACAAATATACAATGACAATTTATGAACAATTTGACAGTTTTGTTACAGTTTTCAAATATATAATAAAAGTTTATTAATTATTTTACAGATTTTTGACAGTTTAGGAATATTTAATAACAATTTATAAACGTTTTGACAGTTTTGTAAAAAATTACAAAAATATAATGACATTTTATAAACATTTTGACAATTTTGTAACAGTTTCAAAATATATAATGACAGTTTAAAGCTATTTGACAGTTTTGTAATAATTAAAAAAAATATATAAAATAATATAAAAAATATAATAACAATTTATGAATATTTTGACAGTTTTGCAACAATTTCAAAATATATATTAACAGTTTATTAATTATTTGACAGTTTTGTGACAGTTTAAAAATATATAATAATAGTTTATAAACGTTTTGACAGGTTGTAACAGTTTAAAAATAATAAAAAAATAATGACAGTTTTTAAACAATTTGACAGTTTTGTAACAGTTTCAAATGTATAATGACAGTTTATTAACTGTTTGACAGTTTAAGAATATATTATAACAGATTATGATTATTCTGACATTTATTTAACAGTTTTAAATATATACTGACAGTTCATACGCAGTTTAACAATTTTGTGACAGTTAATAAGTATACCATAACCATTTATAAACATTATGACAGTTCTTTAACAGTTTCAAAATATATAATAACAGTTAATACTTTATTTGATTGTTTTGTAACAATTAAAAAAAATATAATAAACAGTCTTATAAATATTTTGATAGTTTTGTAACAGTTTCAATTATGCAATAACAGTTTATTATTTACACAATTTAATTACAATTAAGGATAATTTAACAACAGTCCACGAACGTTTTGACAGTTTTGTAACAATTTAAAAAATATAATGACAGTTTATGAACATTTTTACGGTTTAGTAACAATTTAGAAAAATTTAATTACAGTTTATAAACATTTTGACAGTTCTACAACAGTTTCAAACATATTATGATAGTTTATTAATTATTTGACAGTTTTAAGACAGTTTGGTAATGTATAATGATAATTTATGAACATTTTGACAGTTTTGTAACAAGTTAGAAAAATATAATGACCGTTTATAAACATTCTGACAGTTCTATAACAGTTTCAACCATACTATGATAGTTTATTGATTATTTGACATTTTTAAGACAGTTTGGGAATGTACAACAATAATTTATAAACATTTTGACAGTTTTGTAACAATTTTGAAAATAATAATGACAGTTTATGAATATTTTGACAGTTCTATAACAGTTTCAAACATATTATGATAGTTTATTAACTATTTGACAGTTTTAAGACAGTTTAAATATGTATAATGATAATTTATGAATATTTTGACAGTTTTGTAACCATTTAGAAAAATATAATGACAGTTTATGAATAATTTTACAGTTCTATAACAGTTTCAAACATATTATGATAGTTTATTAATTATTTTACAGTTTTAAGACAGTTTAGGAATGTACAATGATAATTTATGAACATTTTGACAGTTTTGTGACAATATAGAAAAATATAATGACAGTTTATGAATATTTTGACAGTTCTATAACAGTTTCAAACATATTATGATAGTTTAATAATATTTTGACAGTTTTAAGACAGTTTAAGAATGTATAATACTAGTTTATAAACATTTTGACAGTTTTGTTACAAGTTAGAAAAATATAATGACAGTTTATAAACATTTTGACTGTTCTATAACAGTTTTAAACATATTACAATAGTTTATTAATTATTTGACAGTTTTTAGACAGTTTAGGAATGTATAATGATAGTTCATAAACATTTTGACAGTTTTGCAACAAATTAGAAAAACATAATGACGGTTTATAAACATTTTGACAATTATATAACAGTTTCAAACATATTATGATAGTTTATTATTTATTTGACAGTTTTAAGATAGATTGGGAATGTATCTATATTGATAGTTTGTGAATATTTTGACAGTTTTGTAATATTTTATAAAATATAATAACAGTTTATAAACATTTTGACAGGTTTATAACAGTTTCAACCATATTATGATAGTTTATCAATTATTTGACAGTTAAGACAGTTTGGAAAGGTATAATGATAGTTTATGAACATTTTGACAGTTTTGTGACAATTTAAAAAAAATATTATGACAGTTTATAAGCATTTTGACAGTTCTATAACAGTTTCAAACATATTACGATAGTTTATTAATTATTGGACGGTTTAAAAAAGTAAAATTATAGTTTATGAACATTTTGACAGTTTTGTAACATTTTATAAAATATAATAACAGTTTATAAACATTTTGACAGGTCTATAACAGATTCAACCATATTAAGATAGTTTATCAATTATTTGACAGTTTTAAGACAGTTTAGGAAAGTATAATAATAGTTTATGTACATTTTGACAGTTTTGTGACAGTTTTAGAAAATATAATGACAGTTTATAAACATTTTGACAGTTCTATAACAGTTTCAAACATATTATGACAGTTTTAAGACAGTTTAAGGATATTAAATGATATTTCATAAACATTTTGACAGTTTTGTAACAATTAAAAAAAATACATTAACAGTTTATGAACAATTTGACACTTTTATAACAATATCAAACATATTTGACAGTTTTAAAACAGTTTAGGGATATTTATTGACATTTTATAAACATTTGGACAGTTTTGTAAGAGTTAAGAAAAATATATTGACAGTTTATGAACATTTTGACAGTTCGACAACAGTTTCAAACAAATTATGACAGTTTGAAGGCAGTTTAGGGATATATATTGATATTTTATAAACATTTTGACAGTTTTGTAACAATTATGAAAAATTTAGTAACAGTTTATGAACATTTTGACAGTTCTATAACAGTTTCAAACAAATTATGTCAGCTTTAAGGCAGTTTAAAGATCATTTATAAACATTTTGGCAGTTTTGTAACAATTAAGAAAAAAATAGTAACAGTTTATGAACATTTTGACAGTTCTATAACAGTTTCAATCAAATTATGACAGTTTGAAGATAGTTTTGTAACAATTATAAAAAGTTTAGGACCAGTTAATAAACATTTTGACAGTTCTATAACAGTTTCAAACAAATTATGACAGTTTGAAGGCAGTTTAGGAATATATAATAATATTTTATAAACATTTTGACAGTTCTATAACAGTTTCAAACAAATTTTGACAGTTTGAAGGCAGTTTAGCGATATATGATGATATTTTTTAAACATTATGACAGTTTTGTAACAATTAAGAAAATTTTAGTAACAGTTTATAAACATTTTGACAGTTCTTTGACAGTTTCAAACAAATTATTACAGCTATAAGGCAGTTTAAAGATATTTTGTAAACATTTTGACAGTTTTGTAACAATTATGAAGAATTTAGTAACAGATTATGAACATTTTGACAGTTCTATAACAGTTTCAAACATATTATGACAGTTTTAAGACAGTTTAAGAATATTTAATGATATTTTATAAACATTTTGACAGTTTTGTAACAATTAAAAAAAATAGTAACAGTTTATGAACTTTTTGACAATTCTATAACAGTTTCAAACAATTTATGACAGTTTTAAGACAGTTAAAGGATATAACATGATATTTCATGAACATTTTGATAGTTTTGTAACAATTATGAAAATTTTAGTAACAGTTTATAAATATTTTGACAGTTCTATAACAGTTTTAAACATATTATGACAATTTTAAGACAGTTTAGGAATACATTATAATATTTTATGAACATTTTGACAGTTTTGTACTAATTATAAAAAATTGAGTAACAGTTTATACATATTTTGACAGTTCTATAACAGTTTTTAGCATATTATGACAGTTTAAGGATATATAATATTATTTTATGAAAATTTTGCCAGTTTTGTAGCAATTATGAAAAATCTAGTAACAGTTTATAAACATTTTGACAGCTCTATATCAGTTTAAACATATAATGACTGTTTTAAGACAGTTTAGGAGTATATAATAATATTTTGACAGTTTTGTAACAATTATGAAAAATTTAGTAACAGTTTATAAACATTTTGACAGCTCTATATCAGTTTAAACATATAATGACAGTTTTAAGACAGTTTAGGAGTATATAATAATATTTTGACAGTGTTGTAACAATTATGAAAAATTTAGTAACAGTTTATGAATAATTGACAGTTTTAAGACAGTTTTGGGATATATAATAATGTTTTATAAACATTTTGACAGTTTTGTAACAACTAAGACAATTTTAGTAACAGTTTATGCATTTTGACAGTTCTTTGACAGTTCCAAACAAATTATGACAGTTTTAATGCAGTTTAGGGATACATATTGATATTTTATAAACATTTTGACAGTTTTGTAACAATTATGAAAAATTTAGTAACAGTTTATGAACATTTTGACAGTTCTATAACAGTTTCAAACAAATTATGATAGTTTGAAGGCAGTTTAGGGATATATGATGATATTTTATAAACATTTTGACAGTTTTGTAACAATTATGTAAAATTTAGTAACAGTTTTTAAATATTTTGACAGTTCTGTATTATTTTTACAAATATTATGACAGTTAAAGAAATTATAATGATATTTTATTAACATTTTGACAGTTTTGTACTAAACATAAAAAATTTAGTAACAGTTTATGAATATTTTGACAGTTCTATAGCAGTTTTAAACATATTATCACAGTTTTAAGACAGTTTAGGGATATATTATGATATTTTACAAACATTATGACAGTTTTGTACTAAATATTAAAAAAAATGTAACAGTTTATGAACATTTTGACAGTTCTATAACAGTTATAAACATATTATGACAGTTTTAAGGCAGTTTAGGGATATATTATGATATTTTATAAATATTTTGACAGTTTTGTAGCAATTATAAAAAAATAGTAACAGTTTATAAAAATTTTGACAGTTCTATAACAGTTTAAAGCAAATTATGACAGTTTAAGGATATATAATAATATATTATGAACATTTTGACAGATTTTTAACAATTATGAAAAATGTAATAACAGATTATAAACAATTTGACAGTTCTATAGCAGTTTCAAGCATTTTATAACAGTTTTTGGACAGTTTAAGGATGTATAATGATATTTTATAAACATTTTGACAGTTTTGTAGCAATTATAAAAAATGTAGTAGTAGTTTATAAAGATTTTGACAGTTCTATAACAGTTTTAAGCATATTATGACAGTTAAAGGATATATAATAATATTTTATGAACATTTGACAGTTTTTTAACAGTTTTAAGCATATTATGACAGTTTTAGGACAGTTTAATGATGTATAATAATATTTTATAAACATTTTGACAGTTTTGCAGCAATTATGAAACATTTAGTAACAGTTTATGAACATTTTGACACTTCTATAACAGTTTCAAACCTAATTTAACAGTTTTAAAACAGTTTAGGGATATATAATAATATTTTATGAACATTTTGACAGTTCTATAACAGTTTTAAAGATATTATAACAGTTTTAAGACAGTTTAGAGATATATATAATGATATTTTATGAAACATTTTGACAGTTTTGTAACAATTATAAAAAATGTAATAACAGTTCTATAACAGTTTCAAACATATTACGACAGTTTAGGAATATATAATAATATTTTATAAACATTTTGACAGTTTTTTAATAGTTTTAAATATATAATGATAGTTTATTAACTAATTGACAGTTTTGTGACAGTTTAAAAATATTTATTAACACTTTATGCACAATTTGACAGTTTTGTAACAATTTAGAAAAATCCAAAGGTTTTTTATTAAATTGAGCTTGTTTGACTAGTCCCCACAATCATTTATTTAGTTAAACTACAAACATTATTAAAACTTTATATAAAATGACCTTATAAACTTTTCATTTATTACAAAATGTATAAAGCTTGCATATTCTCACCGGAATAAAGTTGTTCCAAATTTAATAATAATTAAATCCTAATAAATTAGCTGTAGCATTGATACATTGTTTCCTAATTACATTATAATCCTATTTAGAAGGGATTAATTACTACCAAAATATTTAAATAAATTGATTACAGCTTACTTGTTTCTCCAGGTCGGTAAGCATGCCTAGCCGGTCTGATGATAACATCTCGTACCGGGCCGACCAATCGCATCTGCGATGTGCTTTGCAATTCGCAATCGTCCTGCTCATTTCCTGTGCAGTTCACTAGGGTCTGCAGAACAAACGTTCCCGCTATGTCACCAGGGACCTCTAAAGGCAGTATGCCGTGACCTGAAAATAAAAATAAACATGAAAGCCAATTCTAATAACAAAGTACGCAAGGGATTAATACATTCTACGCATATATATTTTTTGTCAGTGATGTTTACTCCTGTCTAGACGATTGTGTATTGTTACGTAAGAAAGGGTCTCTTGAAGTGGCGCTTGGTTACAAAGGATGAACTTTATCGATTTAATATTAGCGCCGCGACGCTTTGATAGTTTTGTCATTGACGTATCAAGGATGGATGGATTATCTTTAGAAGATGAATTAATAACTTTCAAGCTTTGATATATTTTGTGTATTAATTTTACTTAATGGATGCTTGATTGATGATTCGATTAGAACTTGTGATAAATGGATATGTAAATATTTTTTTTGCTATTTGGAACATAACAAACTCCGGCCATCAATTATATAGTAATTGTAAAGTTACACAAACTAAAACCAATTGAAATTTATAGAACTTTTTAATGAATTTTGTTCAATTAAACAGTAAATAATTTCTTAATACGATCACATATTTTAAATTGAAAATGCATTGTGCTATTTTACTCGGATAAGAATTCGACGGAAATAGTCTAGTTGGATTTTGCGCCCGGCTTAATGGCCAGGAAATTACAATAATGCCAAGTGCAAAGAGCGCAAGAACAGTGAAAGGAAATTAACTCGGCAGTTCATCAGCGGTCAAAATACATGAGCGGAATTTGTAATGAATTCTGTTTCGTTTTTAAATTTCTGTATATTTGCTGTAAGTAGATGCATGTTGTGAAGTGATTTGAATACAATGCTGACACATTTCAGTTGACGTTATCGTAGAATGCATTTGTGTTTATTTTCAACGTTTTGATGGAAATGCAATGAATGGAATCGAGTTTTGAGCAAGAAATATGAACTGAAACATAATATAAACTAGAATTTTTATTTAAGAAATGTTATATTTAGCTCTGATTGATTTGAAATTTATACTATATATTTATGATATACTGCTATCAAAGTGAAGTTAGTCGGTTAATTATAAATTGCTATTTTCAAGTTATAAGTGAAGTTGGTCGATTTATAATTTAAAGCTATCTTCAAATCATAAGTGAAGTTAGTCGATTTATTATAAAATGCTAACTTCAAGTTATAAGTGAAGTTATTCGATTATTGATTTAACGCTATCTTCAAATTATAAGTGAAGTTAGTCGATTAATGATAAAACGCTATTTTCAAGTTATAACTGAAGTTAGTTGATTAGTTTTAAATTGCCATCTTCAAGTTATAAGTGAAGTTAGGTAGTAATCATATAATGCTATATTCAAGTTATTACTGAAATTAATATTCAATTTATGCTACAACATTAATGTCATATTTAGTTTCATGTAGAGTGCCATATTCTGACAGTTCATTGCAATTTACTCAAAAATTTTAAGCTAACAAGCTAACCACAATTTTCTAAATTTAAATGCGCATTTTTGAAACTAATTTCAGCTTTTTATCTAATATTATTTAACGTTTTAACAAAAAAAAAACATTTACTTTAAAAGTGCCACTTTCTGAATTTTTTTTGCAAATCACTCAAAAACTTTGAGCTAGGCCGATATAAGCCAACTAAACCTACATTAAAATCCGCATCTTTTGAGACTAGCTTTAGTTTTTTATGTCATTATTTAAAAATTTAAAGAGAGAAAGAACACAACAATTCCATTGCAATTTACTTAAAAACTTTAAGTTAAGCCAATCTAAGCCAAGTTAACCACAAGAATCTACATTAAATTACGCATTTTTTAAAATTAGTTTCAGATTTCTATGTAAATATTTAACATTTAACACAAGAAAGAAGGCGATATTTACATCTAAAGTGCCACTGCCTGACAGTTTTGGGCTGATCCTATATAAGCTAAACTAACCACAAATTTACATTAAATTGCGCATCTTTTGAGACTATTTTCAGCTTTTTATGTGATTATCAAAACACATATGCATCAAAAGTGCCATTTTCTGATGGTTAGTCGCATTTTACTCAAAAACTTTGTGCTGAGCCAATATAAGCCAACCTAAGCACAAAAATCTACATTAAATTGCGCATCTTTTGAGACCAATTTTACCTTTTTATGTTATTATTTGATATTTTAACAAGAAAATGAACATATTTACATCAAAAGTGCCACTTTCTGACAGTTTTTTGCATTTTTCTTAAAGACTCTGTATTATTGGCTAACTTAAGTTAAATTAATTATAACAATCTACAATGAATTGCGCAACTTTCGTAATATTATTAACAAACCTGGCACATGGCAATTGAAAATCAAGATATTTTTAGAATAAATTTTAACTTTAACTAAATTTTAAAGCAATTTGCACAGTTTTTAGGTTAGGTTAGATTAGATTAGGTTAGGTTTGATTAGGTTAGATTAGATTAGATTAAGTTAGATTAGGTTAGATTACGTTAGATTAGGTTAGATTAGATTAGATTAGATTAGATTAGATTAGGTTAGATTAGGTTAGATTAGGTTAGATTAGGTTAGATTAGGTTAGATTAGGTTAGATTAGGTTAGATTAGGTTAGATTAGGTTAGATTAGGTTAAGTTATAATTAATTTGTAGTTTAAATTATTGTTTTCCCCCACCCGCCCAAGTGTTTATGTTTAAATCTTTTAATCACAAACTCTTGGGTGGGTGGGCGGGAACACAAGTTCAAATCACACGCCGACAAAAGTTTAATTTAGGTTGAAAATTTGTAAACGTGTTTGAATTGGTGTTTCTTCTACCTTCCAAAGTGTTTATGCTTAAACCTTTTGACCACAAACACTTGGGTGAGTAGGAGAGATCTAAGTTCAAACTTTGTGGGGGTGTGATTTGAACTCGTGTTCCCACCGACTCACTCAAGTGTTTGTAATCAACAGATTGAAACATAACTACTTGGGCGGTTGAGCGGGAATGTTAGTCTAAACCTTACGCTTACAAGATTTAAACTTAGTTTAAATTTTGTAGGCGTATTATTTAAACTTGTGTTCCCGCTCACCATCCCAAGTGTTTGAAATCCATTCTTTTTATCACAAATACTTGGTGGGTAGGAGGTACCTAAGTTTAAACTTTGTGAGCGTGTGATTTGAACTTGTGTTCCCACCCACCCACCCAAGTGTTTGTAATCAAAAAACTGGATCACAAATCACACTTCTACAAAGCTTAAACTTAATTCAAAACACACGCCCACAAAGTTCAAATTTAGTTCAAATTACACACCAACAAAGTTTGAACTTAGTTCCCGCCTACCCACCTAAGTGTTTGTAATCAAAAAACTGGATCACAAACATTTGGGTGGGTGGGCGGGAACACAAATTCAAATCACACGCCTACTAAGTTCAAACTAACTTCAAAACACACGCCCACAAAGTTTAAACTTAATTCAAATCATACGCCCACAAAATTTGAAATAAGTTTAAAACTTGTAAGCTGTGGTTTGAATTAGTGTTCTCTCTACCTTCCCATTTTTTATGTTTAAAGCTTTTAATCACAAACATTTGAGTGGGTAGGCGAGAACTCAGTTTAAACTTTGTAAGCGTGTGATTTAAACTTGTGTTCCCGCCCACCCACCTAAATGTTTGTAATTATTTTCTTAATCATAAACACTTGAGTGCTTGAAAGGGAACTAAATCTAAACTTTGTAAGTGTGTGAATTGAACTAAATTTGAACTTTGTGGGCTTGTGTTTTGAACTAAGTTTTAACTTTGGGAGCGTGTGATTTGAACTTGTGTTCCCGCCCACCCTCCCAAATGTTTGTGATTCATTTTTTGTGTCACAAACACTTGAATGGATAGGCGGAAATTAAGTTCAAATTTTGACGGCGTGTGATTTAAATTTGTGTTTCCGCCCACCCACCCAAGTGTTTGTTATCCAGTTTTTTTATTGCAAATACTTGAATAGGGTAGGCAAAAACTAAATTCAAACTTTGTGGGCGTATAATTTTAACTAAATTTAAAATTTGTGGGCGTGTGTGTTTTAAAATAAGTTAGAACTTAGTAAGCGTGTAATTTTAACTTGAATTCCCGCCCATTCACCCAAGTGTTTGTCATCCAGTTTTTTTGATTACAAACACTTGGGTGGGTGAGCAAAAACTAAGTTTAAATTTTGTAAGCGTGTGATTTCAACTTAATTTAATTTTTAAGGGCGTGTGTTTTGAACTAAGTTTAAACTTAGTTAACGTAAAATTCAAACTTAGTTCCCGCCCACCCATCTAAGTGTTTGTAATTAAAAAACTAGATTACAAACAAGTGGGTGGGTGGGCGGGAACACACGTTCAAATCACACTCCTACAAAGTTCAAACTTAGTTTAAATCATACGCCCAAGTTTGAATTCAGTTCTTGCCCACCCATCCAAATGTTTAAAATAAAAAAAATTGGATAACAAACACTTGGGTGGGTAAGCGGGAACACAAATTTAATTCACAGCCCCTCAAAGTTTGAACTTAGTTTCCACCTACCTACCCACGTGTTTATGATAAAAAAACTAGATCACAAACACTTAAGTGGGTGGGCGGGAACACAAGTTTAAATCACACGCTAACAAAGTTTAAACTTAGTATAAAACACACACCTACAAAGTTTGAACTTAGTTCCCGCTAACCCATTCAAAAATTTGTAATAAAAAAATTAGATAACAAACACTTGGGTAGGCGGGCGGGAACACAAACTTTAATTAAACGCCCTTAAAGTTTGAACTAAGTTTTTGCCTACCCACCCAAATGTTTGTAATAAAAAAACTGGAAAGATCAAACTTAGTTCAAAACACAAGCCCACAAAGTTTAAACTTAATTCAAATCATACGCCCACAAAATTTGAAATAAGTTCAAAACTTATAAGCTGTGGTTTGAATTGGCGTTCTTTCTACTTTCCCAAGTTTTTATGCTTAACCTACCCAAATGTTTGTGATTAAAAAATCACAAACATTTGGGTGGGTAGGCAGAAACTAAGTTTAAACTTGGTGAGCGTGTGATCAGAACTTGTGTTCCCGCCCACATACTCAAGTGTTTGTGATAATTTTTTTATCATCAACATTTGGATGGGTAAGCGGAAACTAAGTTTAAACTTTGGAAGCGTGTGATTTAAATTTGTGTTCTTGCCCACCCACCCAAATGTTTGTGATTTTTTTTTTATCATAAACACTTGAGTGGGTGGGCGGAAACTAAGTTCAAATCTTACGCTAACAATAATAAAAAAATTGAATAACAAACACTTGGGTGGGCAAACGGGAACACAAACTTAAATCATACGCCTTCAAAGTTTGAACTAAGTTTCCGCCTACTCACCCAAGTGTTTGTGATCAAAAAAATTAATCACAAACACTTGGGTGAGTGGGCGGGAACACAAGTTCAAAACACACACCTACAAAGTTTGAACTTAATTCCCGCCCACCCACCCAAAAATTTGTTATTAAAAGCTTTAAGCATAAACACTTAAAAAAGTAGAAGCAACACCAATCTAAACAAGGAGTAGACGGAAACTAAGTTCAAACTTTGTGGGCGTATGAATTAAATTTGTGTTATCGCCCACCCACCCAAGTGTTTGTGATCCAATGTTTTTATCACAAACACTTAGGGCTGATATTTCAATCATAGTTTAATCTTTTGTTTAACTCAGTTAGTGATCTGAGATTAAAATAATAAATGCATTTTAAGTTGGTAGTGAAATCTCTGAAATATCTTTTATTTCTAACTTCATTTTATTTATGACATTATATTCTGTAAAATGTTTGCCGCAATATGATAAAATAAACATATTTAAACTGCATTATTACTACGTTTTGAAGAATATTGTTAATTTAAAACATGTAATGCACAACATTTTTAAACGACAATCTTATTATCACAATTTTATCAAAATTTATTTAAAATTTAAATGTCCCGCTTTCTCTTGACTCAAATCATGATACATAACCTATTTTTAAATAATGCTATATGACAGATTACATGGACAAACTCAGTTAAGCTGATTTAAAAAGAGCTTAAACTTCAATCTTAGCTAAATCGCCAAATGAAAGACCGGCCCTTAAAGGGGTAGATAGAAACTACAATCAAACTTTGTGGGCGTGTGAATTAAATTTGTGTTCCCGCCCACCCACCCAAGAGTTTGTGAACCAATTTTTTTATCACAAATACTTGGGTAGGTGGGCAGAAACAAAGTTCAAACTTTGTTTTTTAAATTTGTTATCCCGCCCACCTACCCAAGTGTTTGTGATCCAATTTTTTTTATCACAAACCATTGGGTGGGTGAACGGGAACTAAGTTCAAGCTCTGTAGGCGTGTGATTTGAATTTGTGTTCCCGCCCACCCACCCAAGTGTTTGTGATCCAATTTATTTATTACAAACACTTGGGTGGGTAAGCGGGAACTAAGTTCAGACTTTGTGGACGTGTGATTTAAATTTGTGCGGGCGGCGGAAAACTAACAAATACAGTTTAACGTTTCTTCTAATAGGAGGCATTGCGTTACCACTTTCGATTAATAACTTAGTAAGCATCAACAAAATTAAACACTTAATTAAAGTCAACGCCTCAGTTAAAAATAACAAAACTTATTTATTAAAAAATACTAAGTCAAAAATAAAAAATAAATAACAATTATTTAAGAAAGAAGATACTTATTGACTGAAAACATGTGCAAATTATTACCATAACTACTTTTGTTGATAGACAATTTTGTTCAATCAAATAGTGCATAAAAACTAAGTTTGTCGTATTCAGACAATCTTTTATCTACATTATTTTGTTTAAGTGCATACTTTGAACTCCTTGAAATGCTTGTTGGACATTTAAATGAACTCAAAATGACCTTTTTACCTCAAAAACCTAACCTAACCTAACGTAACGTAATGTAACGTAACCTAACCTAGACCTCAAACCTTAAAATAACCCGAAAAATTTAGTTTGAGCTCAAACCTCAAAAACCTAACCTAACCTAACCTAACCTAAAATAACCTAAATTTGACCTTAATATTTAAAATGACCTCAAAACCTCAAAATGATTTCAAACCTCAACATGACGTTAAAAATTAAAAACCTAACCTAACGTAACTTAACCTAACCTAACCCAACCTTGATCATAAACTTCAAAATAACCTCTAAACATTAGTTTGACCTCAAACGTCAAAAACATAACTCAACTTAACTTAACCTAACCTAACCTAACTTTGACCTTGATACTTAAACTGATCTCAAAACTTCAAAATGGCCTCAAAATCTCAAAATGACGTTAAAAATTAAAAACCTAACCTAACGTAACTTAACCTAACCTAACTTAACCTTGATCATAAACTTCAAAATAACATCTGAAACTTAGTTTGACCTCAAACCTCAAAAACCTAACCCAACTTAACTTAACCTAACCTATCCTAATTTTGACCTTGATACTTAAACTGATCTCAAAACCTCAAAATGGCCTTAAAATCTCAAAATGACGTTAAAAATTAAAAACCTAACCTAACGTAACTTAACCTAACCTAACCTTGATCATAAATTTCAAAATAACCTCTGAACTTTAGTTTGACCTCAAACCTCAAAAACCTAACCTAACTTAACTTAACCTAATCTAACCTAAATTTGACCTTGATACTTAAAATGACCCCAAAACCTCAAAATGACCTCAAAACCTCAAAACAACCTCAAAACCTCAAAATGACCTTGAAATTTCAAACTGACCTCAAAACCTCAAAATGGCCTCAAAACCTCAAAATGGTCTTAAACCTCAAAAACCTAACCTAACGTAACTTAACCTAACCTTGACATTAAACTTCAAAATGACCTCAAAACCTTAAAATGACCTTAAACATTTATAACCAATCTATCTATTTCTATATAAGTAACAACAAATTATAGTATTAAGAAATAAGTTATCAATTCGAATAGAATTTGGTAAGTGAAAATATTGTTTTGACTACAACAAAAAAAAAACGCTATTTGCATATTTACATTATTGTTTAATAAACTTTTAAACTTAAAAATAAATAATTACACGCGTTGCATTTATCCGTTTTTCTCCCATTATTTGTTAAACAAATTATAATAGTTACCTACACATTACGAAAATGTGTAGCGCACACATATTACACCACCAACTCAAATTCCAAATTAAATTGGTAAGTTTGATCTTGACAAAGTTCGTCTAATTAGGACAACATACCGGCTGTTTTATTGAGAGCACTTGCTCCAACTTTAATCATTAAACATGTTTACAAAGAAACCACATCATCTCGTGCTATAACCTTATTTTTCCACAAATTGATTACATTTTAGTAAATGAATAATAAATATTTGAATGGAATGGAATTTCCCAATAAGAAGTACCTAGCACATAAATAACAATATATAACGCAGGTATCCCGACGGAAATCCTCTAAATAACGGAAGCGGGCGTCTATTTATACTCTGAATGCGGCAAGCTTTCCTCGCGACTAAAAGCGAAACTGTCGGGCCGACTCACCGGCAAACAAATACCATCAGCAGCTCGACTGTTTGTTTCTGAAAGCTTAAACAAATATATTCATTTATTCATCCAGTTGTGAATACACGATTACAAAACGCAATTCCTTTCTCCCTCTAGCTTCCAAGCTTTAAGCAATATTCTACAAAACATGACAAATACAGGCGAATGCATTCCGTTGAAATTGAATGATGACTACAAAGTAGTTGTTAGTAACTTATATGAGCTGACATTGTAATAATAATTTTTAAAAAAATTGCGTTGCTTTTAATAAAGCTTAGCATCTTCAGCTGAATTATTAAGAAATTTATTAAAGTTGTGAGTGCATCCATTTACTTTCAGACGTTTTAATTTGCATTTTTGACGAGCAAAATTAACTTTAAATTCCGCCTGAATTAACGATTTCTTAAGAAACATTTTTTTATTAAAATTTATTTTTTTCTGCTTCATGTATTATAAGATATGAAAATTGTGTTGGTGTGGAAATTGCCCCAATAGTATCAATGGGATGAAATAAAAGTTTTTCCGCTTGGAAAAATTGCACAACTTGTAGCGTCGGCTGTTATTATTACATTTTGAGACTATGGAATGGGGGACAAAGTTTTGCAATGCGACTAGCAATTTTGTTGTATTGTAACGAATGCCGTTGGGAATATTTTCCAGGGTCGTGCAACCCTTTCTACATTTTAGAACCTTTTACATTTTACGCAACTTTTTTATCAAGCACACAGGAGAATACAATTTTGGATGTAATACATTTTGTATTTAATTTGCACATAAATAATTGTTTGAAATGATGGTTTCATATTATAATCTTCTTTGAACGCAATGTTACAACTTCATTATACCCTTTTTGTAGACATATTTGTTCAGGTCTGCTAAATAAGCGTTTGAAATTGCTTTAATCTTCTTATTTAATTATATTGATGTTAAAATAGTAACACACATTGCCACTTTTAACGTTTTTTAATGTAATAAATTTAAGTAATGGTATTTTTCAAGTTATTAAATTTTACCGTTATACCGTATAAACGTACAGATTATGCGCAGCACTCTGCTTCCATGTGTTATGCAATAATCATAGTCTGAATGTATTTAGATTATATTTGCAAATATATATTGCGTAATTAATAAACAATATAAAAAAAGCAACCGCACACAAAAGCCATTTATCCTAAAAGTCACCGGAATGTATTTAATTACATCCGCAACTCCTGCAACAATGCAATAAGTATTCCAGGTACGTGCAATTAGCATTCTTAAACGGCAAAAACAAAGCGACGCGTACTAATCCGTTCCAAACCACGCTCAATTCATTTCGTTTATTACATTCGTAATAGCTTTTTGTGTAGTTATTATTAAAAAACAATTAAAAAAAATAATTACATATATGACATTTGGGCTTTTGTGCCGGAAAGCTTGCCCCGGCTGCAATCACCGGTCCGATTAATCGAATGTTGAAATTCGTGTAATTCTCGCAATATTTAATCAACTTTGAAGTTTTAACCGATCGAGCATCGGTCGACTGTAAGCAGTTATTTACCTGGAAGTAAATGGAAGATGCGAACTCACCCATGCTTTTATGCATAAACATTTCCAATTCCTTTTGATGTGTGTTGATTGCGCTCCACATTTTATTTAGTTTCAAATTATATAGATTCCTAAACAAATTGTACAAAATTATGCCCAACGGGATTTTAAGGTTAAGGTATGTTAAACCGATTTGTTGGGAAAGTAGTAAACCTTACTATATACGGGAATGACAATCTTTCGAGCCGTTGGTTCGTGAAACTAGACGAACCTCCAGCTCGCTGCCTCCTAATCGACCAAGATTTAATTTGCTCAGGGCTTTCCCATATTTATACACCGACATCCTCCCGTCCCTTTAACCAACACTCATCATCATCTACATCTCGCTTACTCTAACAAATTGCAGACGTATGTATCCTCCAGATATTTAATTAATGTGTGTTTGTAGAATAAATATGAATGTATGCTTAATTAATTTGAAATCTATCGATCCGCTCCTGAATACATTTTGTAATTATGAAGTTATTTGAATATACTAAATTTATTACCTTACTATAATTAGTTTTAAACAATATAATAATTTCAAGTCTAATTAACGACAGTTTTCTTTTTCTTCTCACACTGAAAAGGAAGCAAAAAAATCTCCTTTTGTGTCTAATTAGAGACGAAAGAATTATTATATATTTCCGTTTCGTTTTATTGTTTTTTCTGTTTTTTATTCCTGCTCTTGTATTTTCATTTTTAATTACACAAAGAATTTTATTGTAACTTATAATGAATACGTTAATTATTTTTTAATAAATATTATAAAATAATAATAATATTTATTAAAAAAAATTGGCCCAAATATAGTCAAAACTATAATTGCATTATGTTAAAATTTAAATTTGAAAATTGGAAATTGAAATTTTTTTTTAATAATTTTTCAATTACTTCCAACAATGCTAAGAATACTTTTTTCAAAATACATTGTTATCAATAAAATTGTTACGTCAACTACTTTCTCAAGCTTAATGACATTTGTCAGTTAATCTGTCAGGTTTGTTAGCTGTAGGAACGCAGGAAGTGGTTGCAACTTTTGATTTTTATGACAAACGCTTAGGCGGGTGGGCGGGAACACTAGATCAAACATTCTTAAAATTTGTTACCGCCCACCCGCCCGAGTGTTTGTAATCAAGAAAATTGTAACGTCAACTACTTTCTCAAAACTTATTGACATCTGTCACCCAACTTGTTATGTTTGTTAGCTTCACAATGAACTAACCTCAAAATTAAATTTAAAAAATTGTAAATATTATTTTATGGTTTTTTGCAAGTTTTTTTTCAAAACCAAATTAAAACTGAGGTTACAATTTTAAAATAATTTTTCAAAATTTGCTCCAACTATAGTCCAAACATTGCCCAACAATATACTAACCTCAAAATTTAATTTAATAAATTGTAAAAATTAAATTTAAAAAGTATTAAATTTTTTTTAAGATTTTTTGTAAGTTTTAGAATTTTGTTCAAAATCATATTTGAGCTGAGGTTACAATTTTGCAAATAAATTTTCAAAATTTGCACCAATTATAGTCTAAACATTGCCCAACAATTTACTAACCTCAAAATTAATTTAAAAAAATTGCAAGTTTTTTTTTGATTTTTTTGTAATTTTAAAATTTCTTCAAAATCATTTTAGAGCTGAGGTTACAATTTTGCAAATAATTTCTTAAAATTTGCACTAATTATTGCCCAAAAATTGACCAACAATGTACTAATCTCAAAGTTAAATTTAAAAATTTGTAAATATTTTTTAATGATTTTGCAATTTTTAGATTTTTTTCCAAATCATCTTAGAGCTGAGGTTACAATTTTGCAATTATTTTCTCAAAATTTTCACCAATTATAGTCTAAACATTGCCCAACAATGTACTAACCTCAAAATTTAATTTAAAAACTTGTAAACCTTTTTAGAATTTTTTGCAAATTTTAGATTTGTTTCAAAATCATATTAGAGCTGAGGTTACAATTTTGCAAATAATTTCTTAAAATTTGCACAAATCATAGTCCAAACATTGCTTAACAATATACTATCCTTAAAATTGAATTTAAAAAATGGTAAATATTTTTTATGATTTTTTGCAAATTTTAGATTTTTTCCAAAATCATATTTAAGCTGAGGTTACAATTTTGCTAATAATTTTTCAAAATTTGCACCAATTATAGTCTAAACGTTACTAACAATGTACTAACCTCAAAATTAAGTTTAAAAAATTGTAAACATTTTTGATTATTTATTTAAAAAATCAGAAGTATTTACAATAATTAAAAATAGTTGTAACTTTTATTTTTTTATGACAAACACTTGGGCGGGTGGCCGGAAACACAGTATCAAACTACCGGCCCAACTTTTATAAACTGTGTTTACGCCTACCCGATCGAGTGTTTGTTATCAAAAAAATTGTTACGTCAACTAATTTATCAAACCTAATGACTTCTGTCAATTAATCAGTCATGTTTATTAGCTGCAAGAACGCAAGAAGTGGTTGTTACTTCTATTTTCCTTAATAACAAACACTTGGGCGGGTGGGCGGGAGCACTATATAAAATTACCGGCCCAACATTTATAAACTGTGTTCCCGCCCACCCGCCCGAGTGTTTGATATCAAAAAAATTGTTACGTCAACTTCTTTCTCAAACTTAATGACATCTGTCAGACAATCTGTCATGTTTATTAGCTGCAGGAACGCGGGAAGAGGTTGTTACTTTTATTTTTTTTATGACAAACATTTGGGCGGGTGGGCCGGAGCACTATATAAAATTACCGGCCCAACATTCATAAACTGTGTTCTCGCCCACCCGCCCAAGTGTTTGTTATCAAGAAAATTGTAACGTCAACTAATTTTTTAAACTTATTGACATCTGTCAGTCAATCTGTCATTTTTATTAGATTCAGGAACGAGGGAAGTTGTTGTTACTTTTAGTTTTTGTTAACAAACACTTGGGCGGGTGGGCGAGAACACTGTATTAAAGTACCGGCTCAACATTCATAAACTGTGTTCCCGTTCAACCGCTCGAGTGTTTGTTATCAAAAAAACTGTAACGTCAACTAATTTCTCAAATTTAATGACATCTGCCAATCAATAGGTCATGTTTATTAGCTGCAAGAACGCGGGAAGTGATTGTTAGTTTTAATTTTCTTGATATCAAACACTTGAGCGGGTGGGCGGGAACACTATATTAAATTAACGGCCCAACATTCATAAATTGTGTTCCCACCCACCCGCCCAAATGTTGATTATCAAGAAAATTGTTACGTCATCTAGTTTCTCAAACTTAACGACATCTGTCAATCAATATGTTATCTTTATAAGCTGCAGGAACACGGGAAGTGGTTGTTATTTTCATTTTTTTATAACAAACACTTGGGCGGGTGGGCGGGAACAATTTTTCAAATTACCGACCCATCATACTCAAACTGGGTTTCCGCCCACCCGCCCGCGTGTTTTTTATCAAGAAAACTGTAACGTCAACTACTTTCTCAAACTTAATGACATCTGTCAGTAAATCTGTTATGTTTATTAGCTGCAAGAACGCGAGAAGTAAATGTTACTTCTATTTTTTTATAACAAACACTTAGACAGGTGGGCGGGAACACTATATTTTATTACCGGTTCATCATTTAAAAACTGTGATCCCGCCCACCCGCCCAAGTGGTTGTTATTAAAAAAATTGTAACGTCAACTACTTTCTCAAACATAATGATATCTGTCTGTCAATCTGTCATGTTTCATAGCTACAGGAACGCGGGAAGTGGTTGTTATTTCTAGTTTTCTTGATAACAAACATTTGGGCGGGTGGGCGGGAGCACTATATCAAACTACCGGCCGAACATTTATAAACTGTGTTCTCGCCCACCCGCTCGAGTGTTTGTTATCAAGATAATTGTAACGTCAACTACTTTACTTTCTTAAACTTAATGACATCTGTCAGTCAATCTGTCATGTTAATTAGCTGCACAAATGCGGAAAGTGGTTGTTACTTCTATTTTTTTGTGACAAGCACTTAGGCGGGTGAGCGGGAACACTATATAAAATTACCGGCCCAACATTCTCAAACTGTGTTCTCACCCACCCGCCCAAGTGTTTGTTATCAAGGAATCTGTTACGTCAACTACTTTCTCAAACTTAATGACATCTGTCAGTCAATCTGTCATGTTTATTAGCTACAAGAACGCGGAAAGTAGTTGTTACTTTTATTTTTTTTTGATAACAAACACTTGGACGGGTGGGCGAGAACACTATTTTAAATTACCGACCCGGCGGGTGGGCGGGAACATTATATCAAATTACAGGCCCAACATTCTTAAACTGTGTTTTTGCCTACCCGCCCAAGTGTTTGTTATCAAGAAAATTGTAACGTCAACTACTTGACATCTGTCACCCAATTTGTTATGTTTGTTAGCTTCACAAACGCAAGAAGTGGTTGTAATTTTTATTTTTTTATGACAAACACTTGTGCGGGTGGGCGGAAACACTATATCAAATTATAGGCCCAACATTCTTAAACTGTGTTCCCGCCCACCCGCCCTAGTGTTTGTTATCAAAAAAATTGTTACGTCAACTATTTTCTCAAACCTAATGACTTCTGTCAATCATTCTGTTATGTTTATTAGCTACAGGAACGCGAGAAGTGGTTGTTGTTTTTAGTTTTTTTGATAACAAACTTTTGGGCGGGTGGGCGGGAACACTATTTTAAATTATCGACCCAACATACTCAAACTGGGTTCCCGCCTACCCGCCCGAGTGTTTGTTATCAAGAAAACTGTTACGTCAACTACTTTCTCATACTTAATGACATCTGTCAATCAATCTGTCAAGTTTATTAGCTACAGGAACGCGAAAAGTAGTTGTTACTTTTATTTTTTTATAACACACACTTGGGCGGGTCGGCGGGAGCACTATATCAAATTACCGGCCCAACATTCATAAACTGTGTTCCCGCCCACCCGCCCAAGTGTTTGTTATTAAGAAAATTGTAACGTCAACTACTTTCTCAAACTTAATGACATCTGTCAATCAATGTGTCATGTTTGTTAGCAGCAGAAACGCGGGAAGTGGTTGTTAATCCTATTTTTCTATAACAAACACTCGGGCGGGTGGGCGGGAGCACTATATCAAATTACCGGCCCAACATTCATAAACTGTGTTCACGCCCACCCGCCCAAATGGTCGTTATCAAGAATATTGTAACGTAAACTACTTTCTCAAACTTAATGACATCTGTTAGTCAATATGTCATGTCTATTAGCTGCAGGAACGCGGGAAAAGAATGTTACTTCTAGTTTTTTTAATAAAAAACACTTGGACGGGTAGGCAAGAACACTGTATCAAACTACCGGTCCAATTTTTATAAATTGTGTTCCCGCCCACCCGCCCGAGTGTTTATTGTCAAGAAAATTTTAATGTCAACTACTTTTTCAAGTTTAATGACATCTGTCAGTCAATCTGTCATGTTTATTAGCTGCAGGAACGCGAGTGGTTGTTACTTCTAGTTTTTTATGACAAACATTTGGGCGGGTGGGCAGGAACACTTTATCAAATTACCGGCCCAACAATCTTAAACTGTGTTCCCGCCCACCCGCTCAAGTGTTTGTTATCAAGAAAATTGTATCGTTCAGTTTTTTCTTAAACTTTTTGACATCTGTCACCCAATTTGTTATGTTTCTTAGCTTCACAAACGCGGGAAGTGGTTGTAACTTCTATTTTTTTACGACAAACACTTGGGCGGGTGGGTTAGATCATTGTATCAAACTACCGACTCAACGTTCATAAACTGTGTTCCCGCCCAACCACCCAAATGTTTGTTATCAAGAAAATTGTAACGTCAACTAGTTTCTCAAACTTAATGACATCTGTCAATCAATCTGTCATGTTTATTAGCTGCAGGATCGTGGAAAGTGGTTGTTAATCCTATTTTTTTACAAGAAACACTCGGGCGGGTGGGCGTAATCTCTATAATAATTTACTGGCCAAACATTATCAAACTGTATTTTCGCCCACCCGCCCAAGTGTTTGTTAATGACATCTGTCAATCAATCTGTTAAGTTTATTAGCTGCAGGAACGAGGGAAGTGGTTGTTAATTCTATTTTTGTTGATAAAAAACACTTGGGCGAGTGGGCGGAAGCACTATATCAAATTACTAGTCTAACATTTATAAACTGTGTTCCCGCCCACCCGCCCGAGTGTTTGTTATCAAAAAAATGTAACGTCAACTACTTTCTCAAACTAATTGACATCTGTCAATCAATCTGTCATGATTATTAGCTGCAGGAATGCGGGAAATAGTTGTTATTTCTATTTTTTTATGACAAACACTTGGACGGGTGGGCGGGAGCACTTACTTAAATTGTCAGCCCAACATTTTTAAACTGTGTTCCCGCCCACCCGCCCGAGTGTTTGTTATCAAGAAAATTGTAACGTCAACTACTTTCTCAAACTTATTGACATCTGTCAGTCATTATGTCATGTCATTAGCTGCAGGAACGCGGGAAATGGTTGTAACTTTTATTTTTTATGACAAACACTAAAATGTTCTAAAACTGTTCCTATGTGTTTCTATACTTTTGCAAAATTGTCAATAAGTGTCATTATGTCATTATGTGTTTCTGAACTATTACAAAATTGTAAAAAAAATCATAAACTGTTATTGTACAATTCTAAACTGTTACAAAACTGTCAAATAGTTCATGATCTGTCATAATAATTTTATAAAACGTCACAAAGCTACCAAAATGTTTATGAACTACTGTTATAAATTTCTAGACTATTAAAAAGCTGACAAAATAATCATAAACTGTTTCAGTATATATTTTCGAACTTTGCGACAGTTTTTAAACTGTCACAAAACTGCCAAATAGTTAATAAACTATCATTATATATTTGAAACTGTTGCATAACTGTCAAAATATTCATAAACTATTATTATATTTTTTTTAAATTGTTATTAAACTGTCAAAATATTCGTGAACTATCATTATATATTTCTAAACTGTTAGAAAACAGTCAAATAATTATTAAACTATAATTAAAGATCTTGAAACTGTTACAAAACTGTCAAACAGTTTATAAACTGTAATTATATTTTTTAAAACTGTCATAATGTTTATTATTGGTTGTGGTATACTTTTGGACTATTACAAAACTGTCAAAATGTTATTGTATATTTTTAACTGTTGCAAAAATTGTCGCAAACTGTCAAATAATTTATAAAGTGTCATTATATATTTTAAAACTTTTAAAATATTTATGAATGGTTATAAGAAAACTGTCAAAAAACTGTCAAATAGGTTATAAGCTGTCATTATATACTATGGAACTATTACAAAACTGTCAAAATGTTTCTAAACTGTCACAAAATTATCAAATAGTTTATAAACTGTCATTAAATTCTTCTAAATTGTCACAAATTTGTCAAAATATTCATAAACTGTTAATATGTATTTTTAAACTGTCTCCAAAACTGCCCAAAGCGGGGGGGGGGGGTGCATCAAGAAACTTGTTTTAATTTTTTTTTTCTTTTAACTTAATAGTAGTCTTTTGATCGGTCTATTAAAGTATGGAAGCCCTTGAAGAAAAGCTCCGGCCAGCCGACAACGACAACATCCACCCCAACAAGGAGTAATTCACTAAGGTAGTCTACTCTAAGGCCAAGAAGAAGCAGAAGAAGGATTCGTGTGAATTTACTTTTGCTACTAATAGGTCTTCAGACAACCCCTCACGTCAGATGCCTTCAGCATTACCAAAGCCTTTTGATCTTCAACCCGGCCACCCCTAAGGCAAAGCCGACTAATTCTGGTCCGGTTAGTAGCTCTTTACGTTACTTATCACAGCTCAAGGAGGGAGCTGATGCACGCCGCCCTCTTCCTATTACTATCCAAGAACCCAAACCGTTTTGATAATTTTTTCTAAATATCAAATAATTGTTTTTAAAAATTTTGAAATAGCTTTTATAATTTTTGAAATTTTGATTTGAAACTTTGTCCAATCATTGTTCAATATATTTAGAAAATTTTAGTATGTTAGAAATGACGCTAGTTATTATTAGTAAAAGTAAACTTTACAAGCAATAAAAAACATTTTTAAAGTTTAATAATATGCAGCAGAAAGTTAAATAACTCATTTATATTTTATATTTATTTAAATAAATAAACTGAGCAAATTGAACTGACAAACTGAATTTATATTATACGAATTGGATTTCAGCTACTAATCCCAAGACATTGCAAACAATCAGCATGCTCAGCAATCAGACGGCGAAACATTATATAAACGGCTGACGCTCACGTTATAACTGAATAATATAATAACTAGCAAATTCAAAATTAATAATTTAAAAGACGCCCGACGCAATTACCATTTTTTATACGATTTTCTATAAAAACTAAATATAAACAGCTGAGTATGCAGATAACATGCAGTTAGATTACACACACCGTAATCCATTTAGAAGTTTGTGTTTGTGCTGAGTCTTAAAGTTTCTGTCCGGTAAAGTCCATGGGGCGTGGTAAACAATCGTGATGCCATCCCGGAACCAACGGATATGGAGCTTGTGCACATATTTGACATTCATTCTGAATCTGGGTTATACACCATTTCCACCCAACGTACGTACATATATACATACATACGAAACTCGAAGAGAAGATTTACTTGATGGAATACGTTAGCCCTGGATGCCGGGGATAATATGCACTGCGAACTGCACATACGGAATTTGATTTTCTCGGGGAATTTTTTGTTTCATACACATTTGTGTCCGAGAATTTTTTTTTTAAATAAAGCTTTGGGATATATGTAGACTCGAGGGTAAAAAAGTACGTGCCGGATAAGAAAATGTAAACATAAATAATGGAGTTGAATATATACACACACGCGGCTGCAATATACATATATTTTTTGCCATATTTCACGGGTATATTAAAAATATAAACAACGCGAAACAATTTCCCGCACGAGCTAGTTTTTCTCAACTCATTCACTTTTGTGATTTACATTCGTTCATCATAGAAAGTAACTTTATAATAATCTAAAATGCTTCATCAACTATTCAATCAACTTTTTATTGACTCAATAAATGAACAAATAATTCACACTTGTTGGTCGCTAGTGCATTCATTGTATACAGAATAAATATTAAAATATTCGTTTTGTGTTTTGATACTGGGGACCGGCAATAAATCTCCAAACAAACGCTCCATATAATGTTATTTATTGGTGAATTTTATTATTGGAATTTATTTTATTTCTCTTGTATGTGTGCGGAAGTTCTTTTATTTTTAATGGAAAATATTTTGGTGCTATCAATAACAAAACAAATATTATTGCAGCTACAATACATTAAAAAATTTAAAGTATTTGTTTAAAAGTTGAAAAAATAATAAAGTAAAACGCTTCCTGTTCTATATTATTACATTATTTTTTTTTCTTGATTAATAAGAAAGAAAGAAAATAAGGAAACCTTATAATGGACTATAAAATTATGCACAATTTCCTCTTTGGTAATTTAGATGAGAAATTACGAAAACAGGATGAAGAGAAAAGTTGATAATTCCATTTTTAGAATGAAGTCGAGATGTTTCGTCATTATTTTTTTATAATTTAAGACTTAACAATATTTATTATTATAAATTTTGCTAATGATCGTTAATAATAAATCAAAACAAATCACCTTGTTTACTTTATATTTTTTCCTTATCAATGTATCCTCAGGAATAATAAAATACAAAATTTTACGACATCCTATTCCCACTTAATGACGCAGGAATAACATTGATGGCCCTAATTCGGAAATGTGTATTTTTTCGGCGTTCTTTATATTTTATTTATGCTGGAGACCCGCATTCATGTCCGAATTAATGGGGCCGAGTCGAATAACCAAACGACGGAGTCATTTTTTTTTTGTTTACTGAAAATGAAACGCGATCTTTTATTTATCGGATTGTTCGCTTTTATACAAGTTGGTCTTTTTTTTCCTGGTCGTTCCTGTTGTTGTGTGCTCGGTTGGTGTAAATTATTCATGTAACCGAGGCACGTCTTGTTATTCTTAAAAAAATATATATTTGTTATATGCTTGATGTGTTAGTATGCGGGTTGACAGAGTGGCGAATTTATTTTCATAAATCAATTTTAACTGAAATTGGGAAGAAATATTCTAGAATAAATTGTTTCATGTTGTTCAACATTTTTTAGTTTTTGGTCGGATAACATAAAGATAGATCCCTCTGATGTTTTTGTAATTTGACAAATATTTTTTTTAAGTTTTTTAGGAATTTTTAAGGAATATAGACCTTTGGCGTGTCACTTGACACAAAAAAACTAAAAAAATCAAAACCAATCCAAACCACACGGCTACAAACTTGAATCTTAGTTCAAATTGTTGTTAAACTGTCAAAAAAGTTAGAAAATGTTTTTGAATTGACTTAAGTTGTTGCTGAATCGTCAAAAATACTTTGAAATTGTCATAAATTGTTGTTAAACTGTCAAAAAAGTTATAAAATGATTTAGAACTGACATAAATTGTTGTTAAACTGTCAAAAATGCTTTAAAAACGTCATAAATTGTTGTTAAACTGTCAAAAACGTTATAAAATGTTTTTAAATTGACATAAATTGTTATTAAATTATCTAAAATGCTCTTAAAAAGTCATATATTGTTGTTAAACTGTCAAAAAAATTATAAGCTGTTTTTCAACTGACAAATATTGTTGTTGAACTGTCAAAATAAATCTTAATATGTCATAAACTGTTGTTAAACTGTAAAAAAAGTTATGAAATGTTCTTGAACTGACATAAGCTGTTGTTGAACTGTCAAAAATGCTCTTAAACTGTCATAAATTGTTGTTGAACTGTCAAAAATGCTCATAAACTGTCATACATTGTTGCTAAACTGTCTAAAAAGTTATAAAATAAGTTTGAATTGACACAAATTGTTGTTGAACTGTCAAAAATGATCTTAGATTGTCATAAATTGTTGTTAAACTGTCAAAAATGTTTTAAAATGTTTTTGAACTGACAATAATTGTTGTTGAATTGTCAAAAATATTTTAAATTGTCATAAAGTGTTGTTAAACCGTAAAGAAAAGTATAAATTGTTTTTGAATTGACTTAATTGTTATTGAACTGTCAAAAATGCTCTTAAATTGTCATAAATTGTTGTTAATCTGTCAAAAAGTTGTAAAATGTCTTTGAACTGACATAAATTGTTGTTGAATTATCAAAAATGCTTTTCAATTGTCATAAACTGTTGTTAAACTGTCAAAAAAGTTATAAAATGTTTATTTGTTTGTCAAAAATGCTTTTGAATTGTCATATATTGTTGTTAAACTGTCGAAAAATTAAAAACAAAATTTAAATTGACATAAATTATTGTTAAAATGTCAAAAATACACTTAAGTTCTCATAAATTGTTGGTAAACTGTCAAAAAAATTATAAAATGTTTTTAAACTGACATAAATTGTTGTTGAACTGTCAAAAATGCTCCTAAATTGTCATAAATAGTTGTTAAACTGCCAAAAAAGTTATAAAATGTTTTTGAACTGTCATAAATTGTTGTTGAACTGTCAAAAATGCTTTTAAATTGTCATAAACTGTTGTTAAACTGTTAAAAAAGTTATAAAATGCTCTCGAATTGATATAAATTGTTGATAAACTGTCAAAAAGTTATAAAATAATTTTGAGCTGACACAAATTGTTGTTGAACTGTCAAAAATCATTCTAGATTGTCATAAATTGTTGTTTAACTGTCAAAAAGGTTTTAAAACAATTTTCAACTAACAAACATGTTTTAAAATTGTCATAAATTGTTGTTGAACTGTCTAAAAAATTATAAAATGTTTTTCAACTGACTTAAGTTGTTGTTGAGTTGTTAAAAATGCTCCTAAATTGTCATAAATTTTGTTAAACTATCAAAAAAGTTATAAAATGTTCTTGAACTGACATATATTGTTGTTGAACTGTCAAAAAAGCTCTTAAACTGTCATTAATTAAGCTTAAATTGTCCAAAAAGTTATACAACGTTTTTGAACTGACATATATTGTTGATGAACTGTCAAAAATGCTTTTAAAATGTCATATTATGTTGTTAAACTGTCAAATAAGTTATAAAATGTTTTTAAATTGACATAAAGTGTTATTGAATTATCTAAAATGCTCTTAAAATGTCATAAACTGTTGTTGAACTGTCAAAAAAATTATAAAATGTTCTTTACCTGACATAAATTGTTGTTGAACTATCAAAAATGCTTTTAAACTGTCATAAATTGTTTTAAAACTGTCAAATAGGTTTTAAAATGTTCTTGAACTATCATAAATTTTTGTTGAATTGTCAAAAATGTTCTAAAATTGTCATAAATTAATGTTAAACTGTCAAAAAAATTATAAAATGCTCTTAAATGCTCATAAATATGGAATTCGCGGAACGGCGTACAAATGGTTTGCCTCATATCTTCACAATAGAAGTCAGATGGTAGTTCTTAACGGAATTAATGGTAAAGTGTTGTCGGAACCATTAGAAGTTTATCTGGGAGTGCCACAAGGAAGTGTTCTGGGCCCATTACTTTTTAATATCTATATAAATGACATTTTCAAAATAACACAAGAGTCTAATCATAATATCATAAGTTACGCTGATGACACAAATCTCTTAATCTCCGAGCCTAATTTTGTTGATCTAGCCGATAGTAGCTCAAGGCTTATAGTACTAATAAAGAAATGGTTTTTTAACAACCAATTGGTATTAAATGTGAACAAAACTAACTGCATTCTTTTTAAAACTAATGAAAATACTGATACCCCAGTTAGTATTAAACTGGATGGAAATGAGGTAAAATTTCAGAAGTGTACAAAATTTTTAGGTATACAAATAGATGACAAACTAAAGTGGACCGAGCATGTAAAGTATATGTCAACCAAACTTTGCAAAATATGCTACCAATTAAGAGTATTAAAACAAAATTTGACATTTGAAGTACTGAGAATGGCGTACACTGCAAATTTTGTCTCCATTTTTCGATATGGCATTGTATTCTGGGGAAACATGCCAAACTTACAAAAAATATTCATTCTACAAAAGCAAGCACTTAGAATCATTCTTGGTTTCAAACCAAATGAATCATGCAAATCTCATTTTAGAAAAAATAATTTACTTACTGCTCCTGCAATATATATTTTAGACTGCGTCCTTTTTCTGCTCAAAAATAAACATAAGTATACGAAAAATCAAATTTCTCATTCCTATAACACAAGGCACAAAACCGATCTAATGTTTGAGATTCATAGGCTAACCAGTACTGAAAAAAGCGTTTACTATACCAGCATTCGGTTTTTTAATCATCTACCACCTGAATTAAAATCTGAAGGTAACATTATGGCGTGCAAAAGAAAACTGTCACTCATATTAATTAATTTAGAACCTTATTGTATAGAAGATTTTCTCAATAACAAATTTTAAAGTCTATTTTTGTTTATTAATGCTTTTCTGACACTATTTTATACACTAGGTACCCATTGTAATCTGTTTGTTGTTGTGATGTTGTACATATGTAAAAAATAAAGAGTATTATTATTATTATTATTATTAAAATGTCATTAATTGTTGTTGAACTGTCAAAAAAGTTATAAAATGTTTTTGAACTGACATAAATTGTTGTTGAATTGTCAAAAATGCTTTAAAAACGTCATAAATTGTTGTTAAACTGTCAAAAAAATTTAAAATGATTTTGAACGAACATAAATTGTTGTTGAATTGACAAAAATGCTTTTAAATTGTCATAAACTGTTGTCAAACTGTCAGAAAAATTACAAAATGTTCTTAAACTGATATAAAATGTTGTTAAATTGACAAAAATGCTATTAAATTGTCATAAAGTGTTGTTGAACTGCCGAAAAAGTTATAAAATGTTTTTGAACTGACATAAATTGTTGTTGAACTGTAAAAAATGATCTTAAATTGTCTAAAACTGTCAAAAAATTATAAAATGTTTTTGAACTGACATAAATTGTTGTTGAACTGTCAAAAATGCTCTTAAATTGTTATAAATTGTTGTTAAATTGTCAAAAAAGTTATAAAATGTTTTTGAATTAACTTAAATTGTTATTGAATTGTCAAAACTGCTTTTAAGTTGTCCTAAATTAGTTTAAACTGTCAAAAAGTTATGAAATATTTTTGAACTAACATAAATTGTTGTTGAATTATCAAAAATGCTTTTAAATTGTCAGAAATTGTTTTAAAACTGTCAAAAAAGTTTTAAAATGTTTTTGAACTGTCATAAAGTGTTGTTGAATTATCAAAAATGCTCTTAAATTTTTATAAATTGTTGATGGACTGTCAAAAAAAATTATAAAATATTTTTGAACCGACAAATATTGTTACTGAATTGTCAAAAATGCTCTTAAACTGTCATAAATTGTTGTTAAACTTTTAAAAAAGTCATAAAATGCTTTTGAATTGACATAAATTGTTGTTGAACTGTCAAAAATGCTCTTAAACTGTTATAAATTGTTGTTAAACTGTCAGAAAGTTATAAAATGTTTGTGAATTGACATAATTTTTTGTTGAACTGTCAAAACTGCTTTGAAACTGTTATAAACTGTTGTTAAATTGTCAAAAATGTTATAAAATAATTTGAAACTGACATATGTTGTTAATGAATTGTCAAAAATGCTTTTAAATGGTCATAAATTGATGTTAAACTGTCAAAAATGTTATAAAATGTTTTTGAATTGACATATATTGTTGTTGTACTTTCAAAAATGTTCTTGAAATGTCATAAATTGTTGTTAATCTGTCAAAAAAGTTATAAAATGTCATAAATTGTTGTTAATCTGTCAAAAAATTATAAAATGTTTTTAAGCTATCATAAATTGTTGTTGAATTGTCAAAGATGCTTTTAAATTGTCATAAACTGTTGTTAAATTGTCAAAAGAGTTATACAATGTTTTTTTACTGACATATATTGTTGATGAACTGTCAAAAATGTTCTCAAACATTT
This sequence comes from Tachinus rufipes, assembly GCA_963932245.1. Taxonomy (NCBI): domain Eukaryota; kingdom Metazoa; phylum Arthropoda; class Insecta; order Coleoptera; family Staphylinidae; genus Tachinus; species Tachinus rufipes. Next base: position 105,064,385 of record OZ010746.1, on the reverse strand, counting down.
ATAAATTGTTGTTAAGCTGTCAAAAAAGTCATAAAATAATTTGAAACTGACATATGTTGTTAATGAACTGTCAAAAATGCTTTTAAATTGTCATAAATTGATGTTAAACTGTCAAAAATGTTAAAAAATGTTTTAGAATTGACATATATTGTTGTTATACTGTCAAAAATGTTCTTGAAATGTCATAAATTGTTGTTAATCTGTCAAAAAAGTTATAAAATGTAATAAATTGTTGTTAATCTGTCAAAAAAGTTATAAAATGTTTTTGAGCTATCATAATTGTTGTTGAATTGTCAAAAATGCTTTAAATTGTCATAAATTGTTAATAAACTGTCAGAAATGTAATAAAACTAACTTAAATCATTGTTGAAATGTCAAAAATGTACTTGAACTGACATATCTTTTTGTTAAACTGACAAAAAAGTATGAAACTGTCATAATTTGTTGTCAAACTGTCAAAAATGTTTTTGAATTAACATATTTTGTTGTTGAACTATCAAAAATGTTTTTAAATTGACATAAATTGTTCTTAAACTGTTTAAAAGATTATAAAACTTAATTGTTGTTGAAATGTCAATTTTTTTCTTGAACTGTCATATGTTGTTGTTCAGATGTCAAAAAAGTTAAAACTGTTTCAAGAACATTTTTTAACTGACAAAATTAGCAAATTTGCTAAAAAGATTTAACGCAAAATTTATTTTTTGTTAACAACTCTTAGGTAGATTGCTGGGCATTAAGTTTAATGATTGCAAAACACTAGTTTTAAATTTGTTCCTACCCACCCACCCAAATGTTTGTAAATTAATTTTTTTTTATTACAATTGTTAGGGTGTGTGGGCAAAAAACTAAGTTCAATGATTGCGTGACAGTAACTAACTAACTACTAAATTCAATAATTGCAGTCAATAGTTTTAATTTTAATTCCCGCCCACCCACCCAAATGTTATTAAATTAGTTTCTTAATTACAAACAGTTGGGTGGGTGGGCGGGGCACTAAGTAAAGTTTTATTGGTTGCGCGGCAGTAGTTTTACCTTTATTTCCAGCCCACCCACCCAAATGTTTGTAAATCAATTTTTTTATCACAAACGCTTAGGCAGGTTAGTGGGGCATTAAATTCACCAATTGCAGGACAATAGTTTCAACTTTAATTCCCACCCACCCACCCAAGTGTTAATAAATTAAGTTTTTGATCACAAACAGTTGGGTGGGCGGGCGCCCCATTAATAAATAATTGCGAAACAGTATTTTTAACTTAAGTTCCCGCCCACCCACCTAAGTGTTAGTAAATCAATTTTTTTATCACAAACAATTGGGCGGGTAGGTTGGGCACTAAGTTCAACAATTGCAAGACAGTAGTTTCAACTTTATTTCCCGCTCACCCACTCAAGTGATTGTAAATCAATTTTTTTATCAAGAACGCTTGGGCAGGTGAGCAGGGCATTAAATTCAATAATTACAAGACAGTATTTTCAACTTTAATTCCCGCTTATCCACCCAAGTGTTAATGAATCAATTTTTTGATCACACAAGGTTGGGTGGGTAGTCGGGGCAATAAGTTTAATAAATTTTATTTTCCGCCCACCCACCCAAATGTTTGTAAATCAATTTTTTTATAACAAACGCTTGGGCGGGTGGGCAGGGCACTAAATTCAATAATTACGGGACAGTATTTTCAACTTTAGTTCCCGCCTACCCACCCAAGTGTTAGTGATTCAAGTTTTAATCACAAACAGTTGAGTGGATAGGCAGAGCACTAAGTTTAGTAATTGCGCAACAGTATTTTCAATTTTAGTTTCCGCCCACCCACACAAGTGTTTGTAAATCATTTTTTTGATCACAAACGCTTGGGCGGTAGGCGGAAAACTAAGTTCAATAATTGCGGGACAGTAATTTTAACTTTAGTTCCCGCCCGCCCAAGTGTTAGTTAATCAATTTCTTGTTCACAAACAGTTGGGTGGGCGGGCGGGACATTAAATTGAATAATTGCAAAACATTAGATTTAAATTTGTTCCCGCCCACTCACCCAATTGTTAGTAAATCAATTTCTTAATTACAAAAATTTGGGTGGGTAAGCGTGGTACTAAGTTCAATTTTTGCGCAACAGTAAATTCAATTTTAGTTCCCGCCCACCCACCCAATTGTTTGTTAATCAATTTTTTTATATTAAATGCTGAGGTGGGTAGGCGGGGTACTAATTTAATTGATTGCGTTACAGTAGTATTACTTTAATTCCCGCCCAAGCGTTTGTGATTAAGAAATCAATTTACTAACACTTGGATGGGTGAGCAGTGAACTAAGTTCAATAATTGTTAAAAAGTAGTTTAAATTTTAGTTCCCGCCCACCCACCCAAATGTAAGTAAATAAATTTTTTGATCATTATCGCTTGGGCGGGTGGGCGGGGAATTAAGTTCAATAACTGCAGAACAGTAGTTTTAATTTCAATTACCGCCCACCCAGCCAAATGTTGGTAAACAAATTTCTTGATGACAAACGCTTGGGCGGGCGGGTGGGGCACTAAGTTTATTGATAGCGGGACAGTAGTTTTAACTTTAGATCCCGCCTACCCACCCAAGTGTTAGTAAATCAATTTTCTGATTATAAACGCTTTAGCGGGTGGGCGGGGAATAAAGTTCAATAATTGCAGAACAAAGGTTTTAATTTCAGTTCACGCCCACCCACCCAAGTGTTGGTAAATACATTTCATAATCACAAACGCTTGGGAGGGTGAGTGGGGCACTAAGTTTATTGATTGCAAGACAGTAATTTCAACTTTAGATCTCGCCCACCCACCCAAGTGTTAGTAAATCAATTGATTACAAACGCTTTAGCGGGTGGGCGGGGAACTAAGTTTAATAATTGCAAGACAATATTTTCAAGTAATAATGAATACATTTTTTGATTACAAACAGTTGGGTGGGTGAACGAGGCACTAAGTAAAGTGTTAAAAAATCAATTTCTTCATCACAAACAGTTGAGTGGATGAGCAAGGCACTAAGTAAAGTTTAAATTTTAGATCTTGCTAACCCACTCAACTGTTAGTAAATAAATTACTTGATCACAAACAGTTAGGGGGGTGGGCGGGGCACTAAGTTTTAAATATAATTAAAAAAATCTCATCTAATCGCTTCTAACAACGTTGAGGTCACACTTTTTAGAATATTTTACCAAAATTTAGTCCAGATATAGTCAAAGTCAAACAAATAAAAAAAAAATGTGATTTTATTAAATAAAAAAAATATGTTATTAGTTTTTAGAGATAACATCATCAAGTTTTAATTTTTATGATGAATAAAAAAAAATAGTTCAATTTAAAAATAATTCTCAATTTCAGAATTTTGATTACAGCCTTGATCTACTTTAACTTTGAGCGCTTCATATGTGCTATATTTTTAAATCAAATAGCACTAGATGGACGTTCTCACGCCACGCAACTAAAGAATTTATCTATATTAAACTACAATTTATAACTAGAAAGAATAGACTCACATGAAGGTAGCTTAAAAATTATATTATAATTTGATTTGATTTTTTACTGCATTACTTTTAATTTGATCCGCATTAATTAGCGCACAATAAAATCCATTAGCCAAATCATTCATCTTTTATAAAATAAAGTGCAATCGTTTCTTTCAGCGCAAATAAAAAGGAGTAAATCAATCCATTTTGTCCCATCCCTTGTCATCCCCGTTCAATCTATTTCTATCTACAAATGGACTCGTTTTACATCCAAATAATCGATTCGAATGATTATTATATAACGTCACCCAATTAGAAAAAAAATTACAAGTATGCTTAGCATCCGGATGGAGGGGAATTAATTGGGCAAAGATGATTAAATTCAGTTGAATAAAAAATATAATAATAAAACGGAAAGCGACAGTTTCTTTGTTTAAATCGTGCTAATTGTTTGTGAAGATGATGAATTGGAACTTAAAACGCTAAGCACACTGAATAAAGGTGCATACCTTGAAATACTATTTTTAAAGCCCGGCGCATCCACCATTTATTTTTGTTAATAAATTAAATTATGGTTCCGTGTGTGAAGATAAAAATACAGTTGACCGTTTCTCAATTGCGTTTTATTTTTCTAAAGGGATTCATTTTACAGCTGAAAGACGTTTTGTGTGGCCATTTCACACGCATGACGAGTCTCACCTATGAAACGTATATAATAAATCACGTCTGCTAATGACGGTAGTCCTTTTTGAGCAACCGGAAGCCGTCCGAGAGATTCATGTCCTGCCAGGAAATGAGTCAGAATTCTGTATTCTACACACACAAATACATATATTTATTTTTATATATTTTGGATTATTTGTTATGACTTAAGAAATACTACTAAGTTTACATAAATAAACCAGTGGCCAAGCGGAAACGGAAGCCCGGACTAGCTAAAATTGAACTTATCTTTAATCAAATTTATACTCTTTCAAAACACGTAATTAACATTAGCCTCTAAACTTGATATAGTATAATTAGAGATTATTATAGTTTAGAATTTAATTAAAACGCCCGCCACCGTTGTATTTTATTTAATTAAAGTTTAATAAAATCAAGCCGTGCAGACAAACAAAATTAAGTTTCAAAATCCGTTAAGTCCTTAAGTTAGCTAGTATGAAGCAGGTCAGAAGGTTAGAGCAAGTTTTATTAGTTAACTTTAATGTGATATTACGTAGCTTGATGAGCCGGAAAGGGATTATGCATTCTACAATTTTTAGTTTAGTAAATCAATTCAATCACTCACCTTTAATTTCCTGTGTGGTTTCAACAAGTTGCTCATTAGATGTATCACTTGGATCAGGATACAACCTTAAAGTGACGTTCAGTGGTTGTAAACTGGCGGGTCCGTGTAGGGTTACTAGGACGGCTGTAGTTTTTCCAGGAACCGCCAATTCTGGAGCGACTACTGAGAATCCTCTGTAAATAAAAAAGAAACATGATTTGTCTATAAAAAAATAACACCTTTACATGACGCGTCGTTATGTGTGCATCCGTCAGATGTCGGCTTAATGTCGACAGGAATTGTATATAAGCGGGAATAATTGACAAGGAGGGTTTTTTATTTTATAAATTGGATTGTTTTTAAGTATTCAAAATTGTTTAATATAAATCGAACTAACAATTGCAGTTTTATGCAAATTCATAAAAAAATATTTTTCGATAGTATTTGATTATTAATAGTTAAAAAATACAAAAAAAACTTAAAAAGATCTAAAAAGACTAGAAAACAGTCTTAAAAAGATTATAGAAGAAATTGAAAACTCTTTTTAATTATAAGAAGAATACACGAGACAATTCAAAAAAACTTGGAAAGGTGTAAATACATTCTAGAATGATTAAAAATTAATAATAATAATAAAAAATCTAAAAAAAAAAATTTTAAAAATCTTAAAAAAATCATAATTTTATTTAAGATTATTAGTGGTCCTTAGATGGCTTCAGACTATTAACAGTTTTGTAAAATCTAAGAAATAAGAAAGACTTTGAGAAGTTAAAAACATTCTAAAAAGCTTTGGAAAATGACTAAAAAAATTAAAAATTCAAAGAGCATTCAAGTTTTTAAATAGGTTTTACAAAAATGTAAAAAATAATTCAAAAAAACTTTGAAAAGTCTAAAAATGTTCTAAAATTTTTGAAAAAATCCTTACTTACTAAGAAAAATTGTTAAAAAAAATTCAAAAATCAATTTGAAACCTATTTTATAAAAAGTGTGGAAAATTTTGGACAAGGTCTTTGGTTTTTACAAAAATCCAAAAAAATAAAACTCTAAAATATTAAAAAAAACCTTAAATCTTAAAACCATAAATTTTAAAAAAATCCAAAAATCAATTTGAAAAAAAAATTCATAAAAAAAATCCTCAAACATCAGAGAAATAGTTTTTGAAAAAAACCAAAAATCAATCCAACAAATTTAAAAAAAAGTGTAAAAAATTTAGTCTTTACAAAAATCCAAAAAATGATTTTAAAAAGTATAAAAAAGTTCTAAAAAATTAAAAAAAAACCATTAATTCTCAAAAAATGTTTTTGGAAAAATATAAAAATCAGTTTAAAATTTTTTTAAAAAAGAATAAAGAATTTTAAAAAAGGTTTTTTCTATTTTACACAAGTCCGAAAAAACTTTAAAAAAATCTAAAAATGATCTAAATTTTTTGAAAAAATACAAAAATGAATCTCAACAAAATTTTAATAAAAGTAGACAATTTTGAAAAAGATTTTTGATTTTTACAAAAACTAAAAAAAGACTTTAAAAACGTGCTAAAAGAAATAGTTTTTGATAAAAACCAAAAATCAATCAAAAATATGTAGAAAACTTAGTCTTTAGTTTTTACAAAAATCCAAAAATAATCTAAAAAGACTAAAAAAGTTCTAAAAAATTTTGAAAAAAACCTATTAAAAAAATCCGAAAATCAATTTTTTAAAAAAGATGTAGAAAATATTGAAAACAGTTTTTGAAAAAATCATAAATTTTGTTTAAAATTTAGAATTTGTTGATAATTCAAAAAAACAATTAAAAAAAAATGGAAAATCTAAAAAACTTTAAAAAAAGTTTAAAAAAATCAAAAATTTGAAAGATCATTAAAAATTCTTAGATGGCTTTTAACCATTTATAACAATTTTTAGAAAAAACACTTTAAAAACACTCAAAAATCTAAAAAAAATCTAGAAAAATCAATAAAAAAAACTAAGACTTAAGAAGTTTTTAGATCATCATTAAAACAATTTTAAAAAACTTCAAAGAGTTAAAAAAAAAATTACGGAAAAGAATTTGAAAGTTTAGAGACAAATAAGAGTTTTTAAATAATTTTTAGACTAAAAGTTAAAACATTTTTAAAAAGGTCTTAGAAGACTTTAAAATAAATCCTAAAAAATATCAAAAAATTTGATGATTAAATATAGAAACCTTCAATGATTCTTAAATAGCTTACTTTAGTACTTTTTAGATGATTTTAAATCATTAACATTAAATAAAATTATTTAAAAAAAATTAAGATTCTAAAAGATCTTAGGTTTTAAGAAGTTTATTTAAAAATTTAAAAGTTTCTAAACCAATAATAATTTTTGGATTGTTTAAAAAAAAGTTAAAAAAATCAAAAAACAATATTAAAAAACTTTTGGAAATCTAAAAAGAGTCTAAAAAACTAAAAAAAAATACAACTAATTATTCAAAAAAAATAAAAAAAATAAAAAAAATAAAAAAAATAATTTAAAACCCACTATTTGTGGTTCTTATATAGCCTTTAGACTATTAACAAGTTTTTAGAAGAATAAATTTTTTTTTTTTTGAGAAGTTTGAAGAATGTAGAAGACGTTGAAAAAGCTCAGAAACTAATAATGATTAGCTTAAAAAAAAAGTTATCAAAAAATGAAAAAAAAAAAAAAATATATAAAAAACTAAAAAAGTTCAATTTTTTTTTTTAAATTATAAAAAAAAAATATTAGTAGTACCTCAACAAATGTTCTAAAAATTTTAAGAAGTTTAAAAAAATTCTAGAAGACTTTGAAAAAAATCTTAAAAAATAAAAAAAAAAAACGAAAACTCAAAAACCATTTGTGGTGTTTATGGCTTTTAAACTATTAAAAAAAATTTAGACAAAAAAAAACATTTTTGTTTTTTTTTGTCTAAATTTTTTTTTTCCCAGAGAAAAAATATACCAAATATAATAAAAAATTTAAATTCTGCGGACAATTCTACATAAAAAATAGTAAGTGTTGTGATAATCAACTATAAAAAAGACTATCTAAAAAGAATTTTTTAGAAAATTTTTCGAATTCATGTGTGAATGCCAAAAATAATAAATAGATTAAGTCTTCATTTTTGGCGCCCAAGCACAAAACCTATCAAACAAATTGGTTTAAGCGACAAAAGATTTTTTTGTTAAACTTCTAAAATAAGCCAAACTTCGGCGGTTAAAAAAAAAAAAACAAAAATGCTCCTTTTTGCTCAGCCCACAGAAAACAAAAAAATTAAAAAAAAAACAAAAAAAAAAAATTAATTTTTTTTTACACAAAATCAAAAAGGTTTTAGAAAATAGTTTAAAGTTCATAGACCAATAGTGGTTTCTGATACTTCTAAACAATAAAAATAAAAATCCAGAAAACTTTGTAAACTCATGAAAACCATCAATAGTTAACTTAAATTTAAAAAACCTAAGAAGAAAAAGACAAAATCTTATAAAACCATTAAAAAAAAATTGAAAACGTTGAAACCATTTATGGTTTTTAAATGGCTAAATTACGTTAACATCAATTTAAAAAAAAAAATCAAAAAAATTTTAATAAGTTTTAAAAAACTATAAAAAAATTGTAAAATGGCTTTAAATATCATAAAGAAATTGAAAATCATTAACAATTTTTAGAAAAACACAACTCCGTTTTAAAAACATTTTAAAAAATCTAAGAAAATGATTACATATTTTTGGAAGTCTTAAAACAAGCATAAAAAAATTAAAAATTAATTGTATTTAAGAGTTTTTAGAAAAATAAAACTTTAAACTCTAAAAAGAAACTAGAAAACTTTTTTAAAAATTAAAAATTAATTTGAATGTTCATTGGTGGTTTTTATACCATTAAATTTTTTTAGAAAAATCTTAAAAAACTATTTAAAAATTCTTTAAAAACAAACAAATTTTAAAAAATTTGCAAAAGCTTTAAGTTTTAAGTTCATTTCAGAATTTAAAAGTTGAAACCAATAATAATTCTTGAAAAGCTTTAAAAAAAAACAAAAAGACTTTGAGAAGTTAAAACAAATTTTAAAAAACATTTAAAAATGTCTTAAAAAATCTATATAAGTTTAAATGCTCAGATATCATTGGTAGTTTTTAAATGTTTTATAGACTATAAACGGTTTTATTTATTAGGTTTTTAGAGTATTAATAGTTTTTAAAAAAATAAAAAAATAAAATCCAAGAAAACTTTAATAGATTAAGATTCTAAAAAACTTAAAAAAAGTCTAAAAAGTTTTTAAAAGAATTTGAAAGTTTAGAGATCATTAGAGGTTCTTTATCACGGTATCTGGTTCTTAGAACAGTAATAGTTTTTAGAATTATATAAAATAATCCAAAAAAAAAATTAAAAAAATATTTTAAAAAAATTAAAAAACTTGGATACTATTAGTAGTTCTTACTTACAATTAAAAAAAAAACTTTAAGAGGACTAAAAAAAAAAAAAAAAAAAATTGGGTCTTAAAAAATTACATAAGAATTTGAAAAATCAAAGACCATTAGTAATTTTTAAATAGTTTTTAGATCATTAACAATTTTTAAAATAAACTAAAATTTTTTTTTTAAACTTTTAAAATCTAAACAAAATCTAAAAAACTTTATATTAATGGTTTTTAGATAGCTTTAAACTATTAACAATTAAAAAACTTCAAAAACAATCAAAAAAATAATTAAAATAACTGTCATTAATTTAAAAAAAAAAATAAAAAAAAGTAGAAATCTAAAAAAAAACTAAACAATTTTGGAAAAAGTTATTAAAGATCATAAATTAAATTAAAAACTCTAACCATTTGTAGTTTTTAAACCAATAACAATTCTTAGAAAAATCTAAAAAACAAAAAAAAAAAATTTTAGTTATCTAAAAAAAATAAAAAAAAAATTGAGAAAGCCATAAATTGGTTATAAAAAAAATTAAATTAAAAACCATTAATGGTTTTAGAAATAAAAAGTCTAAAAAGATTCTAAAAAACTTAAAAAAAAGTTTTAAAAATTATAAAAACAGTTGAAAACTTAGAAACTAATACAGGTTTTTAAAAAGCTTAAATTAAAAAAAAACTAAAAAATATTTAAAAAATTATAAAAAAATTAAAAAGTTCAGAGACCATTTATACTTAAAAAATACAAACTAGTTCAAAAATATTAAAAAAAGTCTAAGAAAACTTTAGAAAACTTTGACAAAAAGACTTTAAAAAAAATTATAAAATTTTAAAAAATCTAAAAATATTCTTGAACTCTTTGAAAAAATTCTTAAAAGAATAATATTAGAATTTAAAAACTCAAAAATTAATAGTGATACTTTATGGTTTAAAAAAATAAAAAACAATTGAAAATGTTTAAAATCTAGAAAAAATTAAACTTTTAAAAAAATTTAAAAAATAATTTAAAGCGACTCAGAAAATTTACTTATTAAAAGAATTAATTTAAAATTGTTTAAAAATTAAAATTTTGATTCAAACTCAATAAAAGCAAAAAACAATTATTTGCACAAAATATGCACAAAAAACTTATTGTTTAGAAAAGCCAATTATTCTACAATATTGAACAGTAAAAACACATAAAATATATAACAAACTGTACAGAAAACTCATTTACTACTAAAAATTTGACTGAAACCAATTAGAAAACTTAATTGTTGCACAAAAATGATACAGAAAAGCCATTTAATGTATAAAACTTGCACATAAAATAACCAAAATTGCACAAAAAACAAATTAATAAATGAATTTTATCTAAAGCGGCTCAGAAAGTTTACTTTTTATAAGAAATTTATTTAAATTTACTTAGAAAGTTGATTTTTTGATCCAAATTTGATTAAATCAAAGAAAAAAAGCAATCATTTGCATGAAATTTGCACTAAAAAAATTTAATTATTCTACAATATTGAAAAAAAAATTAAAAAAATTGAACAAAAAAGTCTGTTCACTTCATAAAAATTGTACAGAAAACTCATTTATTACACAATATTTGACTAGAACTGATGAGAAAACACAATTGTTGCTTTAAATTCAACACAAATTATACAAAATAGTTATTTATTATATGAAATTTGACCACAAAACAACCAAAACTGCACAAAAAACATATTTGTTAAACAAATTAAATCTAAACGTGGCTTTTTTAATAAATTATAAATGATTGGTTTGAAATTTATAAACTATAATTTTTATTATGTCATTTTTATGTCATTACAATTGAGGTTATGCTTTATTAAGCGTGTCAATATGTTTAAAATTTATAGAACTGGTAGTACTGATACTGAAAAGTATTCTTATTATTTTAAAATTAATTTCCAATTTATCTAATGATTGGTTTAGATTCTATAAGCATTTTAATAATCTTTACAAATTTTATGAAAATAAGAAGTCAATTAAATTGAGGTTATGCATAATCATAAATAAAATTTTGTAGAGTTGGTAGCAATGTTTTCAGAGTATATTGGTACCAATTTTTTTCAAAATTCAATGGTTGATTTGGAAATTATAATTATTTAAGTCAACTTTATAGATTTCAAAAAGTGTTGGGTGAGATCAATTAAATTTAGGTTATGTAAAATTGACGCTGTCAATATTCTTAAATAGCAATAGTATTTGAATTTATTTGTAGCAAATTTGATCAATATCCAATGATTAAAAAACTTTGAGACGTATAAGGAGTATTTAAATGACCTTAGAAAAAGCTTCAAAGAAATTATAAAAGAATTAAAAAAAAATTTTTTTAAGCATCAACAGTTTTTAGAAAAATCCGAAAAACAATTTAAAAGGATTTTGAAAAGTATATTTTTTTTTGGAATTTAAAAAAATTATAAAATAATTTAAAAGCTTGAAGCCTATTTAGTAAATTTTAAATTTAAAAAAACACGAAAAACTTTAACTAAACTTTATGAAATCTAAAAATTTGAAAAACTTAATTAAATAAAAACAAAAACAAAAAAAAATTAAAAATACAAAAATTAGTTTTGAATGGTTTTTAGACCATTAACAATTATAAAAAAAATCTAAGAAACAACCCAAATAAATTCTATAAAGATACTAAACAACATTGAAAAAAAAATTAATACTTTATTATATTATTTTTAGATGGTTTTTAGACTATTTCCAGTTAAAAAAACAAACATTTATCTACAAAACTTAAGGAAGTTTGAAAAAATTGTAAAAGATATAAAAAAAATTGATAGTTCACAAAGTATTAGTGGTTTTTAGATAGTTTTTAAACAATTTACAGATTAAAAAAATAATTCAAAAAAACTTTGAGAAGCTTAAAAAAGGAATTATAAAGCTCTGAATCAATTAGTTCTGAAATAGTTTTTAAATCATAAAAAAATCCAAAAAAAATCTAAAAAACTTAAGACGTACCAAGCAACTTTTAAAAAAGGTCTTAAAAAATCAATAAAAAAACTCAAAAATTTATAGAATAATACCAGTTTTTAAGAAATCTAAAATCTAAATAAACTAAGAAAGAAAAAATTAAAAACTCAGAGACTTAGCTTTTTAAATTAATTTTAAATCATTAACGGTTAAAAAACAATTAAAACAAAAATCTAAAAAAACTTTAAGAGGTCTAAGAAGATTTTAGAAAAAATGCAGAAAAACTTTTCAAAGATCCTAATAGAATTTTAAATCTCAAAAATCATTAGTGATTTTTAATAGCTTAATTAACAATTTTTTGGAAAATTTATAAAACAATTCAAAAATACTATTAGTTTTAGAAATTTTTAATTATTTTTTGAAAAAGCCTCAAAAAAATTGTAGAAAAAATTAAATGCTAAAAGACCATTTGTAAGTTTAAATAAGTTTTAAACTTTGCCAACTTTTAAAAAGTTAAAAAAAAAATTTCAGCAGTCTAAAAATGTTTAGAAAATTAAAATTATAAAAAAATTTAAAAACTCAAAAATTATAAGTAGTTTTTATATAGCTAAATGACCAATAAAAACTATTTAAAAAAATTAAAACATTGAAAAGTAAAGACTTAAAAGATTCTAAAAAACTTGAAATTTAGAGATTATTATTGATTCTTAGATGGGTTTTTAAATTTTTTGAAAAAAAATTAATCCAAAAGATTTGTTTTTTAATAAAAACCAGGATTTTGCAGTTTGAAAGTTAAACCTTGAATATAATTTTGAAATATCTAAAGCAATGCTTTAAGAAATATTAAACAAATTTTTAAAAAGAATATATGTACTTTGTGTTTACGCGTAGCAAAAAATGAAATAGCAAAACACAAAGATTTCAAAAAATTGTTTGTTTTCTTTGTATTTATTAATATTAAAAAGTTGCACTCACTTTTGGTCAAAACTGTTTTTTGTTTCTAGGTTAGTAATTAATATAATATTAAAATATTGAACTCGATAATTGATTAATAATAAAAAAAATTCTTAACTTTGTAATCAATAAAGCAAAATCATTTGTAAATCAAAATCTAACGCCATCTTCATAAGTTTTAGCAAGTAATAATAAGTTAATAACTTCTAATAAAGTCATATTTAATGCGATTACTCTAAAATTATGTTATACGACTTTGAAATGTTAAATCCGCTGATTAGTTCAAAGTTCTAGGCCAAGTTTGGCATAGCAAATTTATAAATTAATCTCCCAAACACTTACAAGTTAGTTAGGGGTCAGTTTGCAATACTCCAACCAATTATAGCAACAATAAAAAAATCCTACTTGAAAGTGTTAAAATTTTCAGATTTATAGATTTAATTTTTACTTCACAGAACAAGAGTCGACTGCTAGTGGTGATTTATATCCTCCCAATTCCTCGCAACATAAATCTGAAATTTTTCTAATACGAATTCTCTCTATATATATATAGTATAGCCAAGAAAGGGAGTGTTGGTTGGCCCAATTATTCGAAAATTTAACGCTCCAACTGGTCGGTGGTATTTATGTTTGCAGACGGTCCCTTCTCGTATCGTATCGATCAATGTGTATGCATACACGATAAGTAAATGATTAATTCAAAGGGTGTATGGCATTGCAAGGTTTGCGTTGGCAGTTAACCGATGGAGTAGCGAGCTAATGGATCATCATGTAATTTTCCAAGCAAACACACCGATGCATGTTAGAATTAAAGTGGGAAGTCTGTAAGTAACCGACTCCATTATGTTAACCACAACGGTAAATTATTATGCACTTATTTCATATAATATTGTGTGAAGCATTAATGTATTAACCTTGATTATGGGATGAGTAAAATTAATGTAATAAAATTTCCTTTTTATATAAAAGTGTCCGGGTAATGAAAGGCGCATTTTAATAGGATAACTCAATTCATCCGGCCGCGTATAATGTCCCTCTTCATTTATGTAACATTAACCTAAATAAGTTTTGCCTCGGTGTGTCTTTATTAACGGCGGCACCGCATTACCGTTAATGCTGCTTATTACTGACGAATATATATCGAACATTAACGCCCTTAAAATAATAAATTTGAGATGCCTTAGGTAATACGATACTATTGTCGACTTCATGTGAGGGTGTTTTGGAATTTACAAATGACGCATGTTTGCTCGGATTGCAAGGTGTAAAGCATAAGGCTGATGCCGTTATCACGTGCCAGTAATCAGAAAGCCACTTGTCACGGTTCTAATTATTACCGGGCTCCTAAACCCACTCATGCTATATATCTCTCAGTGTGTATTAGTAAACCACTGAAGCTTTACTTCACAAGGTTTAAGAGACTGCGGTTAGTTAAAAGGATTGAAGATTGTATTAATACAATACCTAACAATTTATATATGTTAAACAGTATAACCTATTTACTAATATATAATTAATAATAACAAAATAATCTCAATAATAAATAACAGTAATAACAATTTTATATTAAGATTATTAACTCATAAAAAGTAATGGTCGATTTGTTTATGCTAATAGCTTCGGCTTATCTTTCCCCTATTTTTTGTAGACAATTATTTCCTCATTATCACCATAATAATCCACAATACGGGCATTACTTCTTTCTCCCAACAAATTCTGTAATATGATATAAATTGCGAAACTTAATTCCGGGAGCATTAAGCGAGTCCCGCTTAAATATTTCACTTCACACTCGGCTACATCCGATACCATTTCACCTTAAATTTGACTTTATTGGAGAAATTTAAATGGGATCCGGATCGAGTTTTAAATTAAACCGGGCACCAGATAGCGCGCGTGCATTGCAATTTACTTCTACACGAATTAAACTTCAAGCTGAAACTTATATATTTTTATTAATTAATTTATGTCCCATTAGTCATAAATCATATAAAAAAATTTCATTGCATTTTTCTTTGGAATAAAAAAATCTAATAAAAATGCAAACCAGAATTTAAAAATATGCTGATTTGTGCTGGAAAAATGATTGAGGTAGCTAACCTTTTAGGTATAATATAAAAAAAGGGTAACTGTTAATTGATTAAATTCACTATGCGCTAGATCGCTGATTAGTTCTTCTGATCGGTGGCCCGTTATTTCATTAGATCACAATTACTCAAAGGCAAATATCAAAGGTCCGTTCCGAAGTTTAATTATACTGCACATAGTTTCCTTTATTAGAGGCCCATTCCGTATCGATAAACTCATCAGAGGCTATCATACATAATTATAATATAGTTTTGTGGCTGTAGACTGTGATAAATTGTTGTGTGGTATTGTTATCAATGTAATTGCATATTAAACACGCATTTATCTTGCTTGTGTAGGTTTATTAATCAATTAATCTAAATTAAATAAAAATATTGATTAAATTAGATTAAATTAAATTAACTAATTAACTCATAATTGAAAATATGATCCATTATGTGTTTTGTCAAAGAATAACAAAATGGTGAATGCGCCGGGCACACATTAGAATTTTGTAATGTCGGCCATTACCTGTAGAAATTCTTAATTTAAAAAATTTAATGTTTTTGCAAATTGTTTCTAAAATTACCAGCTAGTTGTGCCCTTTAATAGATTTAAAAAAATTAATTTATTAAACAGTAAAATCAACCCTTAAAGTGATTCCTGTAAA
Source organism: Tachinus rufipes (assembly GCA_963932245.1). Lineage (NCBI taxonomy): Eukaryota > Metazoa > Arthropoda > Insecta > Coleoptera > Staphylinidae > Tachinus > Tachinus rufipes. The sequence continues at coordinate 105,048,667 of OZ010746.1, read as the reverse complement.
AAATCTAGCAACGATTGATTTGTATAAATTAAATTTACTAATTCTTAGTTTTAAAATTTTTAAAATTTTATAAATTGGTCTTAAGACTACTAGCTAACTGTGTGATATTGATTTATATAAGAAATTTAACAATATATTTAAAAAAAAAAACAAACAAAGACAAAAAAATGCCAAAAAATATTTACTTATATTAGCGCTTTTAAGTCATCATATGTTATGCTTTAAAGATAACTTTATAATCAAAAGAAGCGCAATTTAATATAAATTTCTATAGATGTTTTGAATTTTGCAATATAATACAAACAACCAAACAAAAGACAAAAAATTGCCAAAAAATAAACATTTTTGCTTATATTAACGCTTTTAAGTCATCATATGTTATGCTACAAAAATGACTTTATAATCAAAAGAAGCGCAATTTAATGTAGATTTCTATAGATGTCTTGGATTTTGCAATTCAGTACAAAAAAACAAACAAAAGACAAAAAATTGCCAGAAAAGCAACATTTTTGCTTATATTAGCGCTTTTAAGTCATCATATGTTGGGCAACAAAGATGGCTTTATAATAAAAAAATGCGCAATTTATTTGATGTAGATTTACATAGATTGCTAAGATCATTTAAATTATTTCAGAAAAACAAGCAAAAAACAAAAAACTGCAAAAACTTTACAACTTTTGCTAATAGTTCCGCTGTTATGTCATCATTTGATAAGCTAGAAAGATCACTGTAGTAACAAAAGAAGCGCAATTTGATGTAGATTTGCATAGATTGCTAAGATCTTTTAAATTAATTCAGAAAAACAAACAAAAAACAAAAAACTCCAAATTTTTATGTAAAAAATGTTTAAACATTTTTTCAAGAAAATTAAATGTATCAAATTAGATCTAATTTTTGCAATTATTAGTACCATATCAGTACCACATTTTTTAAAAATTGTATCATGATTCAATATTTGGTTTCAAAATAATTGCAATTGTTTTAATAAATGATAATTTTATGCAAAAAATGTTTAAACATTTTTCCAAAAAAATTGACCGTATCAAATTAAATCTAATTTTTGCAATCATTAGTATCATATTAGTACCTCCTTTTCTAAAAATAATATCAAGATTTAATATTTGGTTTCAAAATGATTGCAATTGTTTGAATAAATAATTTGTTTTTTGCTTTTTTTTTCAAAAAATTTGATCGTATAAAATTGGATCTAATTTTTGCTGCAATCAATAGTATCATGTTAGTACCATTTTTCCTAAAATTTGTATTAGGATTCAATATTTAGTTTCAAAATGATTGCAATTGTTTTAATAAATGATTTTTTTTTTCAAAAAATGTTTAAAATTTTTTCCAAAAAAATTGATTTTATAAAATAAGATCTACTTTTTGCAATCAATAGTATTATGTTAGTACTATCTTTTCTAAAAATTGTAGCTTGATTCAATATTTGGTTTCAAAATGATTGCAATTGTTTTAATAAATGATTTTTTTATTCAAAAAATGTTTAAAATTTTTTCCAAAAAAATTGATTGTATTAAATTAGATCTAATTAATGCAATCAATAGTACCATATTAGTACCACCTTTTTTGAAAATTGTATCATGATTCAATATTTGGTTTCAGAATGATTGCAAATGTTTCAATAAATCAATTTTTTATGCAAAAAATGTTGAAACATTTTTCCAAAAAAATTGATTGTATCAAATTAGATTTAATTTTTGCAATCAATAGTATTATATTAGTACCACTTTTTCTAAAAATTGTATAATGATTTAATATTTGGTATCAAAATGATTGCAATTGTTTCAATAAATCATTTTTTGATGCAAAAAATGTTTTAAACATTTTTTCAAAAAAATTGATCGTATAAAATTAGATTTAATTTTTGCATTTAATAGTACCATGTTAGTACCAGCTTTTTTGAAAATTGTATTATGATTCAATATTTGGTTTCAGAATGATTGCAATTGTTTCAATAAATCATTTTTTTTATGCAAAAAATGTTTAAATTTTTTTCCAAAAAAAATGAACGTATTAAATTAGATCTAATTTTTGCAATCAATAGTACCATGTTAGTACTACTTTTTCTAAACAATGTATCATGATTCAATATTTGGTTTCAAAATGATTGCAATTGTTTTAATAAATCATTTTTTTATGCAAAAAATGTTTTAAACATTTTTTCAAAAAAATTGATCGTATAAAATTAGATTTAATTTTTGCATTTAAAAGTACCATGTTAGTACCAGCTTTTTTGAAAATTGTATCATGGTTCAATATTTGGTTTCAGAATGATTGCAATTTTTTCAATAAATCATTTTAAAATGCAAAAAATGTTTAAATATTTTTCCAAAAAAATTGATCGTTTCAAATAAGGTCTAATTTTTACAATCAATAGTACCATGCATATACTACATTTTCTAAAAATTGTATTATAATTTAATATTTGGTTTCAGAATGATTGCAATTGTTTCAATAAATAATTTTTTGATGCAAAAAAATTTTAGAATTTCTTTCAATAAAATTTATCGTATCAAACTAGATCTAATTTTTGCAACCAATAGTACCATATTAGTACCACCTTCTCTGAAAATTGTATTAAGATTCAATATTTGGTTTCAAAATGATTGCATTTGTTTGAATAAATAATTTTTATTTTAAATTTTTTTTTTTAAATTGAATGTATAAAATTAAATTTAATTTTAGCAATCAATAATACAATATAAGTACTACCTTTTCGAAATTTGTACTATGATTCAATATTTGGTTTCAAAATGATTGCAACTGTAACAATAAAGGATTATCTCATGCAAAAAATGTTTTTACATTTTTTCCAAAAAATTGATTCCATGAAATTAGATTTATTTTTTGCTATCAATAGTACCATATTAGTTTCACCTTTTCTGAAATTTATATCATGATTCAATATTTGGTTTCAAAATGATCGCAATTGTTTCAATAAATAATTTTTTTATTCAAAAAATATTTAAAAGCTTTTTCATAAAAATTGATCGTATCAAATTAGATCTAATTCTTACAATCAATAGTACTATGCTAGTATTACATTTTCTAAAAATTGTATCATGATTTAATATTTGGTTTCAGAATGATTGCAATTGTTTCAATAAATCATTTTTAAGTGCAAAAAATGTTTAAATATTTTTCTCAAAAAATTGATCGTATCAAATTAGATCTAATTTTTGCAATCAATAGTACCATATCAATACTACCTTTTCTGAAATTTGTATCATGATTCAATATTTGGTTTCAAAATGATTGCAATTGTTTTAATAAATCAGTTTATTATGCAATCAATGTTTAAACATTTTTTCAAAAAAATTGATCGTATCAAATTAGATCTAATTTTTGCAATCAATAGTACTATATTAGTACCACCTTTTTTGAAATTTGTATCATAATTCAATACTTGGTTTCAAAATGATTGCAATTGTTTCAATAAATCATTTTTTTTATGCAAAAAATGTTAAAACATTTTTCCAAAAATATTAAATGTATAAAATTAAATCTAATTTTTGCATTCAATAGTACCATGTTAGTACTTAATTTTCTGAGAATTATATCATGATTCAATATTTGGTTTCAAAATGATTACAATTGTTTCAATAAATCATTTTTTTATGCAAAAAAAGTTTAAACATTTAAAAAAAAAATTGATCGTATCAAATTAGATTTAATTTTTACAATCAATAGTACCATATTAGTACCACTTTTTCTGAAAATTGTATGTTGATCCAATATTTGGTTTCAAAATTATAGCAATTGTTTCCAATAAACAATTTTTGTATGCAAAAATATTTTTCCAAATAATTGGTCGTATCAAATTAGATCCAATTTTTACAATCAATAGTACCATATTAGTACCACCTTTTCTAAAAATTGCATCTTGATTTAATTTTTGGTTTCAAAATGATTGCAATTGTTTCCAATAAATAATTTTTGTAAGCAAACAATATTTATTCTCCCATTATTGCTCTCTAAAATACCATTTGGTATATTTTGTATTTAAAATAATGAACGTTATTGCCTTTTAAAAAAGATAAAATTATTTTCCGTATACTACACCAGTCCATTTAAATTATTTATTACATTCCCCATTCAACATTTTTATCATAATATTTGGGGATATAAATTCAAATTTCTAATATAAACCTCATAAATAGAATTCATATTTAAATCAGATAAAGCCGAGACATGGTAATACATTTAGCATAAGAAAGCAAACCGGCAATTAGATTCCAAAATGTACCCGTGCAGAAATAAAAAAAAAAATGGGTCAGATATGAATTCATACCGAACAAATATTAGCGCACAAAATTGAATTACAAACTAAATATTAAAAACCAACAAATCACAATCAAAAAATAAACCAATTAATTGGATTTGTAACTATGCATATTACTATTGTATTCGATATTAATAGCATGGTTTTGACACCCCAATACAAGTTTTCAATCAGATTACCTTACCACCCCTTAACAAGTCCTACAAATTCCGACACCTAAATAAGCTTTACAAACTTTTTCCGGCCTTCAATAAGTCTTTGACAAACTCCCCAAGTAGAAACTTGTGACAAGAGAATAAATCGTTTCGAGGGTCCTACGGTTTTATATGACGAGAGGGCGATATTCATTGATTTTTCTTTATAATAGTTTAGCTAAATACATCTGCACAATAATAAATGTAAAAATGCATCCTTTAAAGCGGAAGCAGTTGTACATGAAGCTCGTTAAGGATACGTATCTACGGACGCGAATGGTCTAACAGGACTATTTACAGTGCATGCAGTAAGGGGAACGGTTTGCTGCTTGTTTCGTAGTCCCGGAAAGTACGAGGCAAGCACATCCGTAAATACAAGCGCAAACTAATTCGGACTCGACTCGTTCTACAACTGCATCGAGGGCGAAAAGTGAATTTAAAAACTGCTCGTGTCTCAAGCCACTGTTTGAGTAATCGAATTGAAACGTGCATTCTACAAACTACTTCTTGTAAATAGTATAGAAAACAGTAATTTTATAATGCATTATAAAGTAAACTACAAGAAACTTTAATTGTAATATTAATTCAATGGCGTTACAATTTAAGTCTAATTAATTATGCAAAGTTAGACAAAACTAGTTGGTAGTTTATCAACTGAATTATTAATTAAATAATTTCCGAATTATTTATAGATTCAGGTCAAACTTTGCCAAAATAAACTGAGCAATATTTTTACTCTCAACTATAAGTATATATTGCAAAATATTGCACTCAAAGCAATCAAATTAAGAGTTCAATTGCTGTGTAAAAATTGAATCGTGTAATTTCGTTTCCGTCGCGTTCAAATTCAATTCCGAATTTCTGCTGACCGTCTAATACCATTCTCCATGCACGAATTGCTCTTTTAATAAAAAGATGCTCTTTAATAACAAAACGATTCAATCAACTAAATTTAATCTAATTATCTTTTTCTGTGTAATTATCTAAATCCGGCAATCTCTCTCACATTCAAGCACCTAAGAAGGAGCAAGAATATTTCACACATTAGTGCCACTCCATGTACATAACAATAAAACCGGAACATAAATTTTAAGTGCTGCTGTAGTGTGGTGTTGTGCATGCTGTAATAAACGCGAAGTACTCGCCTCTAGAAGCATCGAAAACGTGGACCACACGACGCAGATAAAATAGAATTTTTGTTAAAATGAGCGGGACAAAACAGGAAATTGAAACTCTCGAAATACGCGGCCGTTTCCGTGACGTTGAGGATATTTATTAGTTTTTTTTTATATGTGTTTGGGTCGTTTGTTCATGGCCTGTGATTACAAATATTGAAAGGAAGAATGTTATTTCTATGGTAATTCTTTGGCCGTTTTAATGATTTATTGATTCTTATTTGGAATGTTATTTGTTTGATAGGAATTTTGATTTAATATAATGTAAAATGAATAAGCAATTTTAGATTATTTTGATCCTACAAGTGGATGAGTGCAGCTACGAGTTTTGATTATAAACTCTCATTAAAGCATAGTTTGAATAGAATTAAAATAAATTTAATTCATAAAAATTAAACGTTTCTTTAATTTCTTTTATAAACTACTTCAAGGGTTCATTTTACTACTTAATCAATTTATTTCCACCCACGCAAGTGCTTATGTTTAAATCTTTTAATCACAAACACTTGGGTGGGTAGGTGAAAACTAAGATCAAACTTTGTGAGCGTGTGATTCAAATTTGTATTCCCACCCAACTTTTTTAAATTGTCAAAGGTTTTTAGTACTTTTTTGGAGTTTCTAAAACATTCGGAACATTTTAGAAATTTTTAGAAATTGATCCAGGTTTTTAAAACTTTTCTGGAATTTCTAAAGTTAGTCAAAATTTCTAGAAATTGATAAAAAGCTTTTAGAATTGGCTAAAAGTTTATAGAACTATTTTAAAAATTTGATCAAATCCTTTTCAAATTTCTCAAAAGTGTATAAAGTTAGTTACAAGTTTTTAGAACTTTTCAAATTTTAGAATTTGGTAAAAGGTTTATTTAGTTGGCAAAAAATTTCTAAAACATTTTAAAAAATTCTAAAATTTAATCAAATGTTTCTGAAATTTATCAGGAATTTTTAAAGTAAGCTATACCTCAATTTTTAGAGATGGATAAAAGTTTCTAACATTTGATAAAACGTTTTTTTAAAGTTAACTAAAAATTTTTAGATTATCTTAAAATTAATGAAAAGTTTTTAAACTTTACTAAAAGAGTTTTTAAGTTTTTAGAATTTGATGTTTTTAAATTTGCTTTAATGATTCTAGAGTTGGTCAAAATATTTTCAAAAAAGTTTTCTAGAAATTGTTAAAAGTTTTTGAAATTTATAGAAATAGTCAAAAGTTACTAGTATTTCTCTGAAGCTTTTAAAATTTAGTAAAATAAATCTAGAGTTTTTAGAACATTTTTGGGATTTTTATAATTTTTCTAAAATTTCTCAAAAATGTCTAAAAACTTTGTTTTCAAAAGTTTTAAAAAAAATTCTAATTTATTAAAAATTTTAGAATTTAGTAAATAATTGTTTCTTAAGATTGTTTGACCAAATTTTTCAGTAGTTTTAAGAGTTGGTTAAAGGTTTCTAGAACATCCCAGCAGTTTCTAAAGTTTGGTGAACAGTTTCTAAAGTTAACCAAAGTTTTTAAAGCTTATCTGAAGTTTCTACAGTTTAGTGAAAAGCTTAGCCACATATTTTTATTATATCTTAAAAGTTTTTAGAATTTAATTAAATGTTTTTAAACTTTTCAAAATTTTTAGAACTCTCAGGAATTTTAAGAATCAAATAAAATTGGCAAAAAGTTTTTAAATTTTTTTAGAATTTATCAAAAGTTTCTAGACTTTCTTTAGAACAAAAAGTAAATTTAAATTTTGTGAGAGTGTGAATTGAACTGAACACTTAGGCGGGTGGGCGGGAACACCAATCTAAACCATACACCGACAAGTTTTGATGGCGTATGGTTTAGATTAGTGTTCCCGCCCACCTGCCCAAGTGTTTATGTTTAAATCTTTTGATCACTAACACTTGGGTGGGCGGGCGGGAACACAAGTTCAAATCACACAATTACAAAGTTTGAACTTCCCGCCTACCCGTCAAGTGTTTATGTTTAAATTTTGTGATTACTAACAATTGGGTAAGTGGGCAGGAACACAAGTTAAAATTTTATTTCCCGCCCACCCACTTAAGTTTTTATATTTCAATCTTTTGATCATTAACACTTAGGTGGGTGGGCGGGAACACAAGTTCAAATCATACGTTTACAAAGTTTGAACTTATTTCCCGACCACCTACCTAAATGTTTATGTTTTAATGTTTTGATCACTAACACTTGGGTGGGTGGGCGGGAACACAAGTTCAAATTAGACGTTTACAAAGTTTGAACTTAGTTCCCGCCTACCAACCCAAGTGTTTACATTTTGATCTTTTGATCACTAACATTTGGGTGGGTGGGCGGGAACACAAGTTCTAATCACACTTTTACAAAACTTTAACTTAGTTCCCGCCCATCCGCCCAAGTGTTTATGTTTTAATCTATTGATCAGTAACACTTGGGTAGGTGGCTAAAAACAAAAGTTCAAATCACACTCTTAAAAAGCTTTAACTTAGTTCCCGCCTAAAAACCTAAGTGTTTATATTTTAATCATTTGGTCACTAACATTTGGGTGGGTGGGCAGGAACACAAGTTCAAATCATTCGCTTACAAAGTTTGAACTTAGTTCCCGCCCACCTACCCAAGTGTTTATGTTTTAATCTTTTGATTACTAACACTTCAGTATGTAAGCGGGAACACAAGTTCAAATCACACTCCTACAAAGCCTTAACTTAAAGCCCACTCACCCGTCCAAGTGTTTATGTTTTAATGTTTTGATCACTAACACTTAGGTGGTAGGGGGAAACACAAGTTCAAATCATACGTTTACAAAGTTTGAACTTAGTTCCCACCCACCCACTCAAGTGTTTATATTTCAATCGTTTGATCAGTACCATTTGGGTGGGTGGGTGGAGACACAAGTTCAAATTACACTCTTAAAAAGCACTAACTTAGTTTTTGCCCACCCGCCCACCCGTTCAAGTGTTTATGTTTGAATCTTTTGATTACTAACACATGGGTGGGTGGGCAAGAACACAAGTTTAAATTATACGTTTACAAAGTTTAAACTCAGTTCCCGCCCACCCACCCAAGTGTTTATGTTTTATTCTTTTGATTACTAACACTTGAGTATGTGGGCTGGAACACAAGTTTAAATCACACTCTTACAAAGCTTTAACTAAGTTTCCACCCACCCGTCCAAGTGTTTATGTTTTAATGTTTTGATCACTAACACTTAGGTGGGTGGGCGGGAACACAAGTTCAAATTATACGTTTACAAAGTTTGAACTTAGTTCCCGCCCACCCACCCAGATGTTTATATTTCAAGCTTTTGATCAGTAACACTTGGGTGGGTGGGAACACAAGTTTAAGTCACACTCTTAAAAAGCCTTAACTTAGTTTCTGCCTACCCACCTAAATGTTTTTATTTTAATCTTTTGATCACAAACATTTGAGTGGGTGGGCGGGAACACAAGTTTAAATTATACGTTTACAAAGTTTAAACTTAGTTTCCGCCCACCCGCCCAAGTGTTTATGTTGCAATCTTTTGATTACTAACATTTGAGTGGGTGGGCGAAAACACAAGTTCAAACCACACGCTTTCAAAGTTCAAACTAAGGCCCACTTGCCCAAGTGTGTTTATCTTTAAATCTTTTGATCACTAACACTTGGGTGGGTGGGTGGGCAGGAACACAAGTTCAAATCACACGCTTACCAAGTTTGAACTTAGTTCCCGCCCACCCGCCCAAATGTTTATGTTTCAATCTTTTGATCACTAATACTTGGGTGAGTGGGCGGAAACGCAAGTTTAAATCACACGCTTACAAAGTTTGAACTTAGTTCCCGCCCACTCGCCCAAATGTTTATGTTTTAATCCTTTGGTCAGTTACACTTGGGTGGGTGGGCGGGAGCACAAGTTCAATCCACACGCTTACAAAGTTTAAACTTAGTTCTCGCGCATACGCCAAAATGTTTATATTTCAATCTTTTGATCACTAACACTTGAGTGGGTGAGCGGAAACACAAATTTAAATCACACGACCACAAAGTTTGAACTTAGTTCTTACCCACCCATCCAAGTGTTTATGTTTCATCTTTTTGATCACTAACACTTGGGTAGATGGGGGGAAACACAAGTTTAAATCACACGCTTACAAAGTTTGAACTTAGTTACCACCCACTCACCCAAGTGTTTAAGTTTCAATTTTTTGATCACTAACACTTGGGTGGGTGGGCAAGAACACAAGTTCAAATCACACGCTTACAACATTTGTACTTAGTTCTTACCCACCCACCCAAATGTTTGTGATCCATTTTTTTATCACAATTACATCAGTGGGCGGCGGAAAACTAAGTTTAAATTTTGTGAGCGTATAGTTTAGATTTCTATTTTGCGCTGAAGTGTTTGTGATTCAATATCTTGATCACAAACACTTGAGTGGGTGGGCGAGAACACAAGTTTAAATCAGACGCTTAAAAAGTTTAAACTTAGTTCCCGCCCACCCGCTTAAGTGTTTATGTTAAAATCTTTTTATCACAAACACTTGGGTGGATGGTTAGAAAATAAGTTAAAATTTTGTGAGCGTGTGATTTGAATTTGTGTTCCCGCCCACCCACCCAAGTGTTTGTGATTCAATTTTTTTCTTACAAACAGTTGGATGGTCGAAGGGGAACTATGTTCAAACCTTGCGGGCGTGTGGTTTTGCTTTGAGTTTAGTTTAATTGAACAAATGTAATATTTAAATAAATTAATTAAATAATTTCAAATTTACAAATGTTTTTAAAATTAAAAAAAAAAAAATCAAAAAATCTCATTTGAATTTATTTTAGCAAACACAATAAACTATAATTTGAAAAAGTTTGATAAAATTAGCTCAAAAACTAAGCCAACTAGGTTTGATTTAGTAAATTTTAAAAAAATAATTAATTTGCAAATTTTTAAATATTTTCAAAATTTGACAAAATATCAAAAAACTTTATTTAAATTTTGTTTAGCAAATTAATTAATTTATTAGTTGAACAATTTGATCAAATTAACTCTAAAACTAATCCAACTAAGTCTGATTTAGTAAATTAAAAAAAAAAAAAAAATTATTTTCAAATTTGAAAATATTTTCAAAATTTTATGAAATACCAAAAATATTATTTGGATTTTCTTTAACAAATAAATTGAACTATTAGTTGAAAAAGCTTGAACAAATTAACTCCTAAACTAAGCCAACTAGATCTGATTTAGTAAATTTTCAAAAAATTATTTAATTTCCAAACTTAGAAAAAATTTCAAAATTTGACAAAATATAAAAAATTATATTTGAATTTTTTATAGCAATTGAATTGAAGTTTTAGTCAAAAAAATGTAATCAATTTAGCTTCAAAGCTAAGTCAACTGCGTCTGTTTTAGTAAATTTCTAAAAAATCATTAATTTGCAAATTTGAAAATATTTTCAAAATTTTATAAAATATCAAAAAATATCATTAATATTTTTTTTGACAAATAAATTAAACTATTAGTTAAAATAGTTTGATCAAATTAGCTCCAAAACTGAGCTAACTGGATCTGATTTAGTAAATTCTCAAAAAATACTTCATTTGCAATTTTGAAAATATTTTTAAAATTTGATATAATATCAAAAAATATTATTTTATTTTTTTTTAGCATACAAACTGAACTATTAGTTGCAAAAGTTTGATCAAATCACCTCCAAAACTAAACTAACTGGGTCTGATATAAGAAATTTTCAAAAATTATTTAATTTGCAAATTTGATAATATTTTCAAAATTTGACGGATTATCAAAAATTATTATTTAGATTTATTTCAGCAAATAAATTGAGCTATTAGTTGATCAAGTTTGATCAAATAAGTTTTAAAACTAAGCCAACTGGGTCTAATTTAGTAAATTTTCAAAAAAAATATTTAATTTGCAAATTTAAAAATTATTTCAATATTTGACGGAGTATCAAAAAATATTATTTAGATTTTTTAACAAATAAATTGAACTATTAGTTTTGTTAAAAATTTAAACCGCATCTCAGAATTCCTGCAAGTTTTTTCAGAAACTTAATTTAACCAACAAAGTTGTAATTTTTTTTTAAATAAAAAAAATTTCTAAAAAAATTTTTTTCAAATTTTTTTTTACGTTTTTTTAATAAAATTGTGTATGTAAAATATAAAATTTTAAACCTCATCTCAGAATTCCTGCTTGTTTTTCTAGAAACTCAGTTTAACCAACAAAACTGTCATTTTTTTTTAATTAACTGAAGTTTATTCTAAATTTTTTTTTTATTTTTAATAAAATTTTGTTTGCTAAATTTAAAAACTTAAACCGCATCTCAGATTTGCTGCTAGTTATTACAGAAACTCAATTTAAACGGCAAAATTGTAATTTTTTTTAAATTAACTAAAATTTCTACAATTTTTTTTTTTTAATGTTTTTTACTTTTTTTAATCAAATTATGTATGCTTATTTTAAAAATTTAAACCGTACCTTAAAATTCCTGCTGATTATTATAGGAACTCAATTTAACTAACAAAATCGACAATATTTTTAAATTTCAAAATGTTTTCTACATATTTTTTAATGAATTAAAGTATGCTAAACCCAAAACTTTAAACTGTATTTTAAAATATCTGGTAAGTAAGACAGAAATCACATCCTTAAACTAAGGCCGTCAAATGATAGAACCTACTATGCATACACCCGGCGCATTCACCATTTATTTTACGTATTTTGTGGCAAATTTGAATGAAAACTAACTAAATATTTGAATAAATGAAAGCAACTAATAATTTTGAATAAACTTTATTTTAACAATATGCTCATTATGTTTCATCACAATATAATTTTAGAAATGTGTTGAACTGAAGCAAATATCGGTAACAATGCGTACAATAGCGTACATTGATTTAAAGCCAACAGATATAATTTAAGTGTACAGACTGTTGAATGCGTTTTGTTGGTTTGGCATTGCCCCATGAAATATAAACCTTAAATTAATTAGGCTTGCAACGACGTAGCGGGTTTATAATTAAGCAACGCTTGCAGATTGTAAACACTGACCCAGATCGGTAAATCTCCGGCACCGAGGCATTAATTAATATGCATTACAGCGTTATTAATTATTGTAATTGTAATTTACAATTACTACCCGGCCTAAATCTGCAAATCGAATTTTGTAATAAAATAATTTTGCTGATGCGAAAAAAAATTTGATTTTAAATTGGGTGTGTTTATATCTAGTTTTTCAATCACTGCTCGACGATCCGTATGATTGCGAAATGCCATGTCAAATTAAAATGGTGCCAGCGATTTAATATAAAATTAATTGGGGGGGAAATATAAAACCGTTACGCGTCAGCAGTAATACAGTTAACTACATAAAATATTTAGTTGCTGCTAATTGTGAGCTATATTTCAATCATAAAAATGTATGCAAACATTTTAGTTAAAAATTGTTTGTTGAAAGGATGGTTTTATGGGGACAACTTTATGGGGAAATTTAGGTGCGGAAGCATGTTTAATACTCGTTTAGTGGAGTGTGTGTTTAGTCGTTAAGTTTATGATATTATTGCTTTGAAACTAGGAAGGAAATGTTTAAGTTTCTGTTTCAAAATAACATTTATGCTTAAGAAGAAAATTTTCTTCTTATTGTATTTTCCACAAAAATTATAATATTTAAGTTTCATTAAACTTTTATTAGTGTTTGTACTACATAAATTACATTAATATATTTTTTTAGGAATCAAGCAAAACTATCTAAACCTTTTATTTAGAAAGCTTTGAGTAAAAAGCATTAAATTCTTTCATTCAAGTTCACACATTACTTATTCACTGATTACACTTTCAATACAATTTAATCCGGAAACGTTCAAATGAAAATCCCCAGATGGGGCACTATACATCTCTAACGCACACATACAGAGATAAAACACAGAAAAATAAAACCCTAAAGGGAGCAGACCTTTATCTCATAGTCTAAGCTTTATAAAACGAGATAGAGGCCGCCCTCAAATATTTTCTTTTATACGCACACACACCATCATCCCCTATATTCCTGTTTACCTCGGACTTGATCCTATGACACGGCAGAGAATCTTATCGGGCTGTGGGTGAAGGTTATTTCTAATGGAAGTTGACGCGCAAATACCCATTTTATTCACATTAACCGCACATAAAAATGGCTTCGGTAGAAATTAGAAGCAAATCTTATCTTTTGTGATAATACTGATAATTCGTTATATGAGTAATAAAAAGTTTTCTTACAAATAATATTGTTTGGATTATATTGTTACATAATATTAATAGCCCATTAAGTTTATATCAGTTTCAAAAAATTGCAAAAAATACTTTAGATTTTATAAATTTACATTTATGACTAAATTCAGCTTAGTTAGTATTTAGACCATACTTAATTCAATTTTTAGAATAATTCTTTAACATTTGTGTCCTCAGCCTGAATCTTAAAACATCAAAGATTTATTATAGAAAACAAAATTTTTAATAAATTCCAAAAAGTATTTTGGATTTTATAAATTTAATTTTGAGACTAAATTCAGCTTAGGCAGTATTTACATCACTCTTGATTCAATTTTTGGAATAATTTATTAACAATTGTGTCCTCAGTTTAAATTTTAAGACACCAAACATTTATTATAGAAAACAAAATTTTCAAAAAATTGCAAAAAATATTTTGAATTTTATAAATTTAATTTTGAGACTAAATTCAACTTAGACAGAATTTAGACCATACCTGATTTAATTTTTACAATAATTCTTTGACAATTGTGTCCTCAGTTTAAATCTTAAGTCTTTAAAGATTTATTATGGAAAACAAAATTTTCAAAAAATTGCAAAAAATTATTTAGATTTAATAAATTCAATTTTGAGACTAAATTCAACTTAGGCGATATGTAGACCATACTTGATTCAGTTTTTAATTATTTTTTTTAACAATTGTGTCCTCAGTTTTAATTTGAAGACATCAAAAATTTAATATAAAAATCAAAAATTTCGAAAAATTGCAAAAAATGTTTTAAATTTTATAAATTTAATTTTGAGACTGAATTTAGCTTAGACAGTATTTAGACCATATTTGATTCAATTTCTGAATTAATTCATCAACAATTGTGTCTTCAGTTTAAATCTTAAGACATCAAAGATTTATTATGAAAAACAAAATTTTCAAAAAATTGCAAAAAAAATTTTGGATTTTATAAATTTAATTTTAAAACTAAATTTAGCTTAGACAGTATTTAAACCATACTTGATTCAATTTTTAGAATATTTTTTTAACAAATGTGTCCTTAGTTTTAATTTGAAGACATCAGAAATTTATTATAAAAATCCAAATTTTTTGAAAATTGCAAAAAATGTTTTGAATTTTATAAATTTAATTTTGAGACTAAATTTAGCTTAGACAGTATTTAGACCATACTTGATTCAATTTTTAAAATAATTCACCAACAATTGTGTCCTCAGTTTAAACCTTAAGACATAAAAGATTTATTATGGAGAACAAAATTTTTAAAAATATTGAAAAAAATATTTTGGATTTTATAAATTTAATTTTGAGACCAAATTCAGCTTAGATAGTATTTAGACCATACTTGATTCAATTTTTGGATTAATTCTTTAACAATTGTGTCCTAGGTCTGAATTTAAAGACAGTAAGGATTTATTAAGGAAAACAAAATTTTCAAAAAATTGCAAAAAATATTTTGGATTTTATAAATTCAATTTTGAGACTAAATTCAGCTTAGATAGTATTTAGACCATACTTGATTCAATTTTTGGATTATTTCTTTAACAATTGTGTCCTAGGTCTGAATTTAAAGACAGCAAGGATTTATTAAGGAAAACAAAATTTTCAAAAAACTGCAAAAAATATTTTGGATTTTATAAATTTAATTTTGAGACTGAATTTAGCTTAGACAGTATTTAGACCATACATGATTCAATTTTCGAAATAATTCATTAACAATTGTGTCCTCAGTTTAAATCTTAAGACAACAAGGATTTATTATAGAAAACAAAATTTTCAAAAGACTGCAACAAAAATTTTGAATTTTAAAAATTTAATTTTAAGACTAAATTTAGTTTAGACTGTATTAAAACCATACTTGATTCAATTTTTAGAATATTTCTTCAACAATTGTGTCCTCAGTTTTAATTTGAAGACATTACAGATTTATTATAAAAAAACAAAATTTTCAAAAAATTGCAAAAAATATTTTGAATTTTATAAATTTAGTTTTGAGGCTAAATTCAGGTTAGACAGTGTTTAGACCATACTTGATTTAATTTCTAAAAAAAATCATTAACAATTGTGTCCTCAGTTTAAATCTTAAGAGATCAAAGATTTATTATGAAAAACAAAATTTTCAAAAAATTCCAAAAAATATTTGGAATTTTATAAATTTAATTTTTAAACTGAATCCAGCTTAGACGGTATTTAGACCATTTTTGATTCAATTTCTGAACTAATTCATTAACAATTGTGTACTCAGTTTAAATTTTAAGACATCAAAGATTTATTATGAAAAACAAAATTTTCATAAAATTGCAAATAATATTTTAAATTTTATAAATTTAATTTTGAGATTAAATTCAGTTAAGACAGTAGTTATTCCATACTTAATTTAATATTTGAAATAATTTATTACCAATTGTGTCCTCAGTTTAAGTTTTAAGATATCAAGGATTTATTATAGAAAACAAAATTTTAAAAAAATTGCAAAAATAATTTTGGATTTTATAAATTTAATTTTAAGACTAAATTCAGCTTAGATAGTATTTAGACCATACTTGATTCAATTTTTGAAAAAATTCTTAAGCAATTGTGTCCTCAGTCTGAGTTTTAAGACATCAAAAATTTATTATAGAAAACAAAATTTTCAAAAAATTGCAAAAAATATTTTGGATTTTATAAATTTAATTTTAAGACTGAATTCAGCTTAGATAGTATTTAGACTATACATGATTCAATTTTTGGAATATTTCTTTAACAATTGTGCCCTCAGTTTTAATTTGAAGACATCAAAAATTTATTATGGAAAACAAAATTTTCAAAAAATTGCAAAAAAAATTTTGGGTTTAATAAATTTACTTTTGAGACTGAATTTAGCTTTGGCAGTATTTGAAGCATACTTGATTCAATTTTTATATTAATTTATTGACAATTGTGTCCTTAGTCTGAATCTTAAGACATCAAGGAAAAAACAAAATTTTCAAAAAATTGCGCAAAAAATATTTTGGATTTAATAAATTTATTTTTGAGGCTGAATTTAGCTTAGATAGTATTTAGACCATACTTGATTCATTTTTTGAAATAAATCACCAACAATTGTGTCTTCAGTTTAAATCTTAAGACATAAAAGATTTATTATGAAAAACAAATTTTTTTAAAAAATTCCAAAAAATATTTTGGATTTTATAAATTTAATTTTAAGACTAAATTGAGCTTAGGCAGTATTTAGTCCATACTTGATTTATATTTTGTAATAATTCTTTAACAATTGTGTCCTCAGTCTGAGTTTTAAGATATCAAAAATTTATTAAAGAAAACAAAATTTTCAAAAAATTGCAAAAACTATTTTGGATTTTATAAATTAAATTTTGAGACTAAACTTACATTAAACAGTGTTTAGTCTATACTTGATTCAATTTTTAAAATAATTCATTAACAATTGTGTCCTCAGTTTAAATTTTAAGACATCAAAGATTTATTATAAAAAACAAAATTTTCAAAAAATTGCAAAAAATGTTTTAAATTTTATAAATTTAATTTTGAGACTGAATTCAGCTTAAACAGTATTTAGACCATATTTGATTCAATTTTTGAAATAATTCATTAACAATTGTGTCCTCAGTTTAAATCTTAAGACATAAAAGATTTATTATGGAAAACAAATTTTTTAAAAATATTGAAAAAAATATTTTGGATTTTATAAATTTAATTTTAAAACTATATTCAGCTTAGATAGTATTTAGACCATACTTGATCCTATTTTTGAAATAAATCTTTAACAATTGTGTCCTCAGTTTGAATTTTTAAACATCAAAGATTTATAAAAGAAAACAAAATTTTCAAAAAATTGCAAAAAATATTTTGAATTTTATAAATTTAGTTTTGAGGCTAAATTCAGGTTAGACAGTGTTTAGACCATACTTGATTTAATTTCTAAAAAAAATCATTAACAATTGTGTCCTCAGTTTAAATCTTAAGAGATCAAAGATTTATTATGAAAAACAAAATTTTCAAAAAATTCCAAAAAATATTTGGAATTTTATAAATTTAATTTTTAAACTGAATCCAGCTTAGACGGTATTTAGACCATTTTTGATTCAATTTCTGAACTAATTCATTAACAATTGTGTACTCAGTTTAAATTTTAAGACATCAAAGATTTATTATGAAAAACAAAATTTTCATAAAATTGCAAATAATATTTTAAATTTTATAAATTTAATTTTGAGATTAAATTCAGTTAAGACAGTAGTTATTCCATACTTAATTTAATATTTGAAATAATTTATTACCAATTGTGTCCTCAGTTTAAGTTTTAAGATATCAAGGATTTATTATAGAAAACAAAATTTTAAAAAAATTGCAAAAATAATTTTGGATTTTATAAATTTAATTTTAAGACTAAATTCAGCTTAGATAGTATTTAGACCATACTTGATTCAATTTTTGAAAAAATTCTTAAGCAATTGTGTCCTCAGTCTGAGTTTTAAGACATCAAAAATTTATTATAGAAAACAAAATTTTCAAAAAATTGCAAAAAATATTTTGGATTTTATAAATTTAATTTTAAGACTGAATTCAGCTTAGATAGTATTTAGACTATACATGATTCAATTTTTGGAATATTTCTTTAACAATTGTGCCCTCAGTTTTAATTTGAAGACATCAAAGATTTATTATGGAAAACAAAATTTTCAAAAAATTGCAAAAAAAATTTTGGGTTTAATAAATTTACTTTTGAGACTGAATTTAGCTTTGGCAGTATTTGAAGCATACTTGATTCAATTTTTATATTAATTTATTGACAATTGTGTCCTTAGTCTGAATCTTAAGACATCAAGGAAAAAACAAAATTTTCAAAAAATTGCGCAAAAAATATTTTGGATTTAATAAATTTATTTTTGAGGCTGAATTTAGCTTAGATAGTATTTAGACCATACTTGATTCATTTTTTGAAATAAATCACCAACAATTGTGTCCTCAGTTTAAATCTTAAGACATAAAAGATTTATTATGAAAAACAAATTTTTTTAAAAAATTCCAAAAAATATTTTGGATTTTATAAATTTAATTTTAAGACTAAATTGAGCTTAGGCAGTATTTAGTCCATACTTGATTTATATTTTGTAATAATTCTTTAACAATTGTGTCCTCAGTCTGAGTTTTAAGACATCAAAAATTTATTAAAGAAAACAAAATTTTCAAAAAATTGCAAAAACTATTTTGGATTTTATAAATTAAATTTTGAGACTAAACTTACATTAAACAGTGTTTAGTCTATACTTGATTCAATTTTTAAAATAATTCATTAACAATTGTGTCCTCAGTTTAAATTTTAAGACATCAAAGATTTATTATAAAAAACAAAATTTTCAAAAAATTGCAAAAAATGTTTTAAATTTTATAAATTTAATTTTGAGACTGAATTCAGCTTAAACAGTATTTAGACCATATTTGATTCAATTTTTGAAATAATTCATTAACAATTGTGTCCTCAGTTTAAATCTTAAGACATAAAAGATTTATTATGGAAAACAAATTTTTTAAAAATATTGAAAAAAATATTTTGGATTTTATAAATTTAATTTTAAAACTATATTCAGCTTAGATAGTATTTAGACCATACTTGATCCTATTTTTGAAATAAATCTTTAACAATTGTGTCCTCAGTTTGAATTTTTAAACATCAAAGATTTATAAAAGAAAACAAAATTTTCAAAAAATTGCAAAAAATATTTTGGATTTTATAAATGTAATTTTGAAACTGAATTTAGCTTAGACAGTATTTAGACCATACTTGATTCAATTTTCAGAATAATTCTTAAACAATTGTGTCCTCAGTTTAAATTTAAAAACATCAAAGATTTATTATTGAAACAAAAATTTTTAAAAAAATTGCAAAAAATATTTTAAATTTTATAAATTTAATTTTGAGGGTAAATTCAGTTTAGACAGTATTTAGTATATACTTGATTCAATTTCTAAAATAATTCATTAACAATTGTGTCTTCAGTTTGATTAAATTTTTAGAATATTTTTTCAACAATTGTGTCCTCAGTTTTAATTTGAAATCATTAAAGACTTATTATAAAAAACAAAATTTTCAAAAAATTGCAAAAAAAAATTTGAATTTAATAAATTTAATTTTGAAACTAAATTTAGCTTAGGCAGTATTCAGACCATACTTGATTTAATGTTTGAAACAATTCATTAACAATTGTGACCTTAGTTTAAATCTTAAGACATCAAAGATTTATTATTGAAATAAAAATTTTCCAAAAATTGCAAAAAATATTTTGAATTTAATAAATTTAATTTTGAGACTAAATTCAGCTTAGGCAGTATTCAGACCATACTTGATTTAATGTTTGAAACAATTCATTTACAATTGTGACCTCAGTTTAAATCTTAAGACATCAAGGACTTATTATAAAAAACAAAATTTTCAAAAAATTGCAAAAAATATTTTGGATTTTATAAATTTAATTTTAAGACTAAATTTAGCTTAGACAGTATTTAAACCATACTTGATTCAATTTTTAGAATATTTTTTTAACAATTGTGTCCTCAGTTTTAATTTGAAGACATCAAAGATTTATTATAAAGAACAAAATTTTCAAAAAATTGCAAAAAATGTTTTAAATTTTATAAATTTAATTTTGAGACTGAATTTAGTTTAAGCAGATTTTAGAACATACTTGATTCAATTTCTAAAATAATTCATTAACAATTGTGTCTTCAGTTTAAATCTTAAAACATAAAAGATTTATTATAGAAAACAAAATTTTCAAAAAATTGCAAAAAATATTTTAGATTTTATAATATCAATTTTAAAACTTAATTCAGCTTAGACAATATTTAAACCATACTGGATTCAATTTTTAGAATATTTTTTTAACAAATGTGTCCTCAGTTTTAATTTGAAGACATCAAAAATTTATTATAAAAATCAAAATTTTCAAAAAATTGCAAAAATGTTTTGAATTTTAAAAATTTAATTTTGAGACTAAATTTAGTTTAAGCAGTATTAAGACCATAATTGATTTAATTTTTAGAATAATTGTTTGACAATTGTGTCCTCAGTTTAAATTTAAAGTCATCAAGAATTTATTATGGAAAACAAAATTTTCAAAAATATGCAAAAAATATTTTTGATTTTCCAAATTTAATTTTTAGACTAAATTCAGTTTAGGCAGTATTTAAACCATACTTTATTCAATTTTTAGAATATTTTTTCAACAATTGTGTCCTCAGTTTTAATTTGAAAACATTAAGGATTTATTATAAAAAACAAAATTTTCAAAAAATTGCAAAAAATATTTTGGATTTTATAAATTTAGTTTTAAGACTAAATTCAGTTTAGGCAATGTTTAGACCATACTTGATTTAATTTTTAGAATAATTCTTTGACAATTGTGTCCTCAGTCTGAATCTTAAGACATCAAGGATTTATTAAAGAAAACAAAATTTTTAAAAAAATTCAAAAAATATTTTGGATTTTATAAATTTAATCTTGAGACAAAATCTAGCTTAGACAGTATTTAGGTCATACTCTATCACATATTAACGGCCACCCCTATTTATTATTTATTTTATTTTACAATTTAGAACAGTTTATAACAAATTTTTGGATAATCAAATGTTAATCATAATAATTTTCAACATTTATGGAAACTTTATTTGTTATCAGTAAAAATATGAAAGTGAATATATCATATCAAATATAAATCTTTGAAATATTGCCTTGTTTATTGATCCATATATCATACAATATTGACATGAGAGTGTAGGTTTATTTATATCAATTCCGATATTGTTAGTTAAATAAAACATGCCGGGCCATACTGACTGCGTTATGTGACGTGACAGTTGATTTCATATGCATGACATTTTCACCAATAAAATGGCAAAACGCGCACGACCCCGTGCAATGCATCGGTTTCCGTGCCCGAGGATATGATGGATGTGCGTTCGATGCGTGTAATTCTTCGATTATTGCGAGTGGCTTGGCTGTACTCTGTAGCCCTATGGCGACAAATGGTGTGAGAGTGGGGGTTCAGATATAACGCATTTAGCTGTTAATCGATAGGGAAAATGTGATTTATAGCACCGCAGAGCATACCTTAATGGTTAATTATGTTCAGTGTCGCCTCAGGTATGCGAGTTTATTGATTATGTGCAACGATGTAAATTATTAAACTGCAATTTGCATTGAAGTTTGCACAAAAAGGCATATTTTTGTACGTTTCTTATATGATGCCTTGTCATATCCAGAGCTTTCATAATTGCAAGATTATCCCGTGCACGTCTACATTATTTCTTTTTTCTTGCTGCTGCATTATTCTAACACGTAATAAGCTCTCTAACAGATTGCTTGTATTAAGTAGTAAGAATAAAAGGAATATTTATAAATCCTACAAATTTTTTTTAAAGTTTTAATAAAGATTATAATATATCAGATCTTTTTTCTAAAATTTCACCCGCTTCGGCCATGATGAGATAATTCTACATTCACCAAAACAGGGGCATAAAAACAAAATTAAACAGAGAACGAGAAACGGGAATAAAGACATCATCATCTCCGTACTTCTCCACAGTGAGATTAATGTTCCAGTTTGGTTCGTATAACTTTTTAAGTACTTTTTGTTGCAGCCCACTTTAATTGCGTTTCTTATCGAATTCGTATTTATTTTTTTTATTCTCATCATGGTTTATATAATAAAAATATGTCTGGATAAATATTTATGTTAAATTAATTTACTTTCTGATGTTTCTCATTAAAAGGAATTACATAGGCTCTTTAGTATTGGAGTAATTAATATTCATGAAATTTTGTCTTGCTTCATAACTTTTATATTAAAAAAACAGTCTCTCAGTTTTACGTGCTTGTGGCAGGTCTCTCTTTTTTTATTATCCCACATTATGGAATAAAGTTTTCAATAAAAGATTAGCTGGATTAAAATTTTAAAACATATTTTTGATAGCTTAAATCAATTAACTAATGAATTTGTTCTGTGTTGAAGTAGATTAACAATAATATGTTTTAATTATTTTAGTAATTAAAAAGTAAATTATAAAAAAATAAAAAAAATAATGGTCCTTCGAATCGGATATTTAAATTTTATTACAAACAAATAAAACTTTTAATATAATAATTGATATGAATTTATTATTAAATTGAGCCACTAAATTAGTAAATTTCAATCAACTAAAAATCAAATAATAGTTGAGTTAGTAGCTGGACCATATAAGCGGTCTGGCATATCATCGGGCGCATTATTATAAACGATTAAAATGCCAAAATATGATCAATGAGTATAGGGCTATTTGGGGGGTAGGGGAGTTATTTTCAACACTACACATTATTTATGGCCACTACAGTTGGGAGCGCTTTTATCTGCGAACCAGTACGCGTTTCACAACGAACCAAGGGCGGATAAATAATTCCGCAAAGCCGGATTCTAAATAAAATACGACCGTTATTTTTATTATTTATCATGAATGCGAACAAAAAAAATATGATATGGATAGTGATTGTATGGGGATTTTGAATAAACGAGCAGCAATGTTTTGTTTTTCAGAAAACGTATTGAATCTAAAATATATTAAACGATCCAAGGCATCAGTAAATCCACATAAAATTACGTTTTTTTAGTAGTAAAGTCATTTTTATAGCATAACGTATAATGACTTAAAAGCCCATTTATTAGTAAAAATTATGATAATTTTATTTTTCTTATAGTTTCTTGCATTTTACTCTTTTTTTTGTACTGGTCCAAGCAAAGCTCATAAATTTACATAAAATTTTAAACATTTTAACATTAATTTCAACAACTACAACTATATTTGATCATGTAGAAGAAACAAGAAAAAATATTGACATTTTTTTGTGCATTTTATCTGCCCAAGTGTTTGTCTGAAAAAATTAGAAGTAAACAATCACTTCCCGCGTTCCTACAGCTAATCAACATGACAGATTGACTGACAGAAGTCATTAGGTTTGAAAAAATTGTTGAGGTAACAATTTTCTTGATAACAAACACTTGGGCGGGTGGGCGGGAACACAATTTATAAATGTTGAGCCAATAATTTAATATTGTGTTCCCGCCCACCCGCCCAAGTGTTTGTCTAAAAACATCAGAAGTAACAATAACTTCTCGCGTTCCTACAGCTAATAAACATGACAGATTGACTGACAGATGTCATTAAGTTTGAGAAAATTGTTGAGGTGACAATTTTCTTGATAACGAACACTTGGGCGGGCGGGCGGGAACACAGTTTATAAATGTTGAGCCAATAATTTAATATTGTGTTCCCGCCCACCCGCCCAAGTGTTTGTCTAAAAACATTAGAAGTAACAATAACTTCTCGCGTTCCTACAGCTAATAAACATGACAGATTGACTGACAGATGTCATTAAGTTTGAGAAAATTGTTGAGGTGACAATTTTCTTGATAACGAACACTTGGGCGGGCGGGCGGGAACACAGTTTATAAATGTTGAGCCAATAATTTAATATTGTGTTCCCGCCCACCCGCCCAAGTGTTTGTCTAAAAACATTAGAAGTAACAATAACTTCTCGCGTTCCTACAACTAATAAACATGACAGATTGACTGACAGATGTCATTAAGTTTAAGAAAATTGTTGAGGTAACAATTTTCTTGATAACAAACACTTGGGCGGGCGGGCGGGAACACAGTTTATAAATGTTGAGCCAATAATTTAATATTGTGTTCCCGCCCACCCGCCCAAGTGTTTGTCTAAAAACATTAGAAGTAACAATAACTTCTCGCGTTCCTACAGCTAATAAACATGACAGATTAACTGACAGATGTCATTAAGTTTGAGAAAATTGTTGAGGTAACAATTTTCTTGATAACGAACACTTGGGCGGGCGGGCGGGAACACAGTTTATAAATGTTGAGCCTTTAATTTAATATTGTGTTTCCGCCCACCCGCCCAAGTGTTTGTCTAAAAACATTAGAAGTAACAATAACTTCTCGCGTTCCTACAGCTAATAAACATGACAGATTGACTGACAGATGTCATTAAGTTTAAGAAAATTGTTGAGGTAACAATTTTCTTGATAACAAACACTTGGGCGGGCGGGCGGGAACACAGTTTATAAATGTTGAGCCAATAATTTAATATTGTGTTCCCGCCCACCCGCCCAAGTGTTTGTCTAAAAACATTAGAAGTAACAATAACTTCTCGCGTTCCTACAGCTAATATACATGACAGATTGACTGACAGATGTCATAAAGTTTGAGAAAATTGTTGAGGTAACAATTTTCTTGATAACAAACACTTGGGCGGGCGGGCGGGAACACAGTTTATAAATGTTGAGCCAATAATTTAATATTGTGTTCCCGCCCACCCGCCCAAGTGTTTGTCTAAAAACATTAGAAGTAACAATAACTTTTCGCGTTCCTACAGCTAATAAACATGACAGATTGACTGACAGATGTCATTAAGTTTGAGAAAATTGTTGAGGTAACAATTTTCTTGATAACAAACACTTGGGTGGGTGGGCGGGAACACAATTTATAAATGTTGAGCCAATAATTTAATATTGTGTTCCCGCCCACCCGCCCAA
This sequence comes from Tachinus rufipes, assembly GCA_963932245.1. Classification (NCBI taxonomy): domain Eukaryota; kingdom Metazoa; phylum Arthropoda; class Insecta; order Coleoptera; family Staphylinidae; genus Tachinus; species Tachinus rufipes. The sequence continues at coordinate 105,023,211 of OZ010746.1, read as the reverse complement.
GTGTTTGTCTAAAAACATTAGAAGTAACAATAACTTCTCACGTTCCTACAGCTAATAAACATGACAGATTGACTGACAGATGTCATTAGGTTTGAAAAAATTGTTGAAGTAACAATTTTTTAGATAACAAACACTTGGGTGGGTGAGCGGGAACACAGTTTATAAATGTTGAGACAATAATTTAATATTGTGTTCCCGCCCACCCGCCCAAGTGTTTGTCTAAAAACATTAGAAGTAACAATAACTTTTCGCGTTCCTACAGCTAATAAACATGACAGATTGACTGACAGATGTCATTAAGTTTGAGAAAATTGTTGAGGTAACAATTTTCTTGATAACAAACACTTGGGTGGGTGGGCGGGAACACAGTTTATAAATGTTGAGCCAATAATTTAATATTGTGTTCCCGCCCACCCGCCCAAGTGTTTGTCTAAAAACATTAGAAGTAACAATAACTTCTCACGTTCCTACAGCTAATAAACATGACAGATTGACTGACAGATGTCATTAAATTTGAGAAAATTGTTGAGGTAACAATTTTCTTGATAACAAACACTTGGGTGGGTGGGCGGGAACACAGTTTATAAATGTTGAGCCAATAATTTATTATTGTGTTCCCGCCCACCCGCCCAAGTGTTTGTCTAAAAACATTAGAAGTAACAATAACTTCTCGCGTTCCTACAGCTAATAAACATGACAGATTGACTGACAGATGTCATTAAGTTTAAGAAAATTGTTGAGGTAACAATTTTCTTGATAACAAACACTTGGGCGGGCGGGCGGGAATACAGTTTATAAATGTTGAGCCAATAATTTATTATTGTGTTCCCGCCCACCCGCCCAAGTGTTTGTCTAAAAACATCAGAAGTAACAATAACTTCTCGCGTTCCTACAGCTAATAAACATGACAGATTGACTGACAGATGTCATTAAGTTTGAGAAAATTGTTGAGGTGACAATTTTCTTGATAACGAACACTTGGGCGGGCGGGCGGGAACACAGTTTATAAATGTTGAGCCAATAATTTAATATTGTGTTCCCGCCCACCCGCCCAAGTGTTTGTCTAAAAACATTAGAAGTAACAATAACTTTTCGCGTTCCTACAGCTAATAAACATGACAGATTGACTGACAGATGTCATTAAGTTTGAGAAAATTGTTGAGGTAACAATTTTCTTGATAACAAACACTTGGGTGGGTGGGCGGGAACACAATTTATAAATGTTGAGCCAATAATTTAATATTGTGTTCCCGCCCACCCGCCCAAGTGTTTGTCTAAAAACATTAGAAGTAACAATAACTTCTCACGTTCCTACAGCTAATAAACATGACAGATTGACTGACAGATGTCATTAGGTTTGAAAAAATTGTTGAAGTAACAATTTTTTAGATAACAAACACTTGGGTGGGTGAGCGGGAACACAGTTTATAAATGTTGAGACAATAATTTAATATTGTGTTCCCGCCCACCCGCCCAAGTGTTTGTCTAAAAACATTAGAAGTAACAATAACTTTTCGCGTTCCTACAGCTAATAAACATGACAGATTGACTGACAGATGTCATTAAGTTTGAGAAAATTGTTGAGGTAACAATTTTCTTGATAACAAACACTTGGGTGGGTGGGCGGGAACACAGTTTATAAATGTTGAGCCAATAATTTAATATTGTGTTCCCGCCCACCCGCCCAAGTGTTTGTCTAAAAACATTAGAAGTAACAATAACTTCTCACGTTCCTACAGCTAATAAACATGACAGATTGACTGACAGATGTCATTAAATTTGAGAAAATTGTTGAGGTAACAATTTTCTTGATAACAAACACTTGGGTGGGTGGGCGGGAACACAGTTTATAAATGTTGAGCCAATAATTTATTATTGTGTTCCCGCCCACCCGCCCAAGTGTTTGTCTAAAAACATTAGAAGTAACAATAACTTCTCGCGTTCCTACAGCTAATAAACATGACAGATTGACTGACAGATGTCATTAAGTTTAAGAAAATTGTTGAGGTAACAATTTTCTTGATAACAAACACTTGGGCGGGCGGGCGGGAATACAGTTTATAAATGTTGAGCCAATAATTTATTATTGTGTTCCCGCCCACCCGCCCAAGTGTTTGTCTAAAAACATCAGAAGTAACAATAACTTCTCGCGTTCCTACAGCTAATAAACATGACAGATTGACTGACAGATGTCATTAAGTTTGAGAAAATTGTTGAGGTGACAATTTTCTTGATAACGAACACTTGGGCGGGCGGGCGGGAACACAGTTTATAAATGTTGAGCCAATAATTTAATATTGTGTTCCCGCCCACCCGCCCAAGTGTTTGTCTAAAAACATTAGAAGTAACAATAACTTCTCGCGTTCCTACAGCTAATAAACATGACAGATTGACTGACAGATGTCATTAAGTTTAAGAAAATTGTTGAGGTAACAATTTTCTTGATAACAAACACTTGGGCGGGCGGGCGGGAACACAGTTTATAAATGTTGAGCCAATAATTTAATATTGTGTTCCCGCCCACCCGCCCAAGTGTTTGTCTAAAAACATTAGAAGTAACAATAACTTCTCGCGTTCCTACAGCTAATAAACATGACAGATTGACTGACAGATGTCATTAAGTTTAAGAAAATTGTTGAGGTAACAATTTTCTTGATAACAAACACTTGGGCGGGTGGGCGGAAACACAGTTTATAAATGTTGAGCCAATAATTTAATATTGTGTTCCCGCCCACCCGCCCAAGTGTTTGTCTAAAAACATTAGAAGTAACAATAACTTCTCGCGTTCCTACAGCTAATAAACATGACAGATTGACTGACAGATGTCATTAAGTTTGAGAAAATTGTTGAGGTAACAATTTTCTTAATAACAAACACTTGGGCGGGCGGGCGGGAACACAGTTTATAAATGTTGAGCCAATAATTTAATATTGTGTTCCCGCCCACCCGCCCAAGTGTTTGTCTAAAAACATTAGAAGTAACAATAACTTCTCGCGTTCCTACAGCTAATAAACATGACAGATTGACTGACAGATGTCATTAAGTTTAAGAAAATTGTTGAGGTAACAATTTTCTTGATAACAAACACTTGGGCGGGCGGGCGGGCGGGAACACAGTTTATAAATGTTGAGCCGGTAGTTTGATATAGTGTTTCCGCCCGCCCGCCCAAGTGTATTTCTAAAAAAATTAGAAGTTACAATCACTTCCCGCGTTCCTACAGCTCATAAACATGACATATTGACTGACAGATGTCATTAAGTTTGAGACAATTGTTGAGGTAAAATTTTTCTTGATAACAAACACTTGGGCGGGTGGGCGGGAACACAGTTTATAAATGTTGGGCCGGTAGTTTAATATAGTGTTCTCGCCCACCCGCCCAAGTGTTTGTCTAAAAAAAATAGAAGTAACATTCATTTTCCGCGTTCCTACAGCTAATAAACATGACAGACTGACTGACAGATGTCACTTAGTTTGAGAAAATTGTAGAAGTAACAATTTTCTTGATATCAAACATTCGAGTGGGTGGGCGAAAACACATTTTAAAAATGTTGAGCCGGTAACTCAATATAGTGTTCCCGTCCACTCGCTAAAGTGTTTGTCTAAAAAAATTAGAAGTAACAAACACTTCCCGCCTCCCTACAGCTAATTAATATGACAGATTGACTGACAGATGTCATTAAGTTTGAAAAATTGTTGAGGTAACAATTTTCTTGATAACAAACACTCGGGCGGGTGGGCGGAAACACAGTTTATAAATGTTGGGCCGGTAGTTTGATTTAGTGTTTCCGCCCACCCGCCCAAGTGTTTGTCATAAAAAATAGAAGTAACAACCACTTCCCGCGTCCCTACAGCTAATAAACATGACAGGTTGACTGACAGATGTCAATAAGTTTGAGAAAGTAATTGACGTAACAATTTTTTTAATAACTCTCGAGCGGGTGGGCGGGAAGATATTTTAAAAGTGTATCTTAATACCGTGTTCCCGCCCACCCGCCCAAATGTTTGTCGTAAAAAATTAGAAGTTACAATCACTTCCCGCGTTCCTATTACTACTAAACATAACAGATTGACTGACAGATGTCACTAAGTTTGAGAAAATTGTTGAAGTAACAATTTTCTTGATTACAAACACTTGGGCGGGTGGGCGGGAACTTAATTTATAAATGTTAGGCCGGTAGTTTGATATAGTGTTCCCGCCCACCCGCCTGAGTGTGTGTCGTAAAAAATTAGAAGTTACAATCACTTCCCGCGTTTCTTAAGCTAATAAACATGACAGATTGACTGTCAGATGTCATTAAGTTTGAGAAAATTGTTTTAGTAACAATTTTCTTGATAACAAACACTTGGGCGGGTGGGCGGAAACACATTTTAAAAATGCCGGTAACTTAATATAGTGTTCCTGCGTTTGTGCAGCTTCCAAACATGACAAATTGACTGACAGATGTCATTAGGTTTGAGAAAAAAAATGATAACAAACACTTAGGTGGGTAGGCGGGAGCACAGTTTATAAATGTTAAGCTGGTGGTTTGATATATTGTCTAAAATTTTTGTCTAAAATTGTTTTAACTTTTTCTAAATCTGTAAAATTTGTTTTAAAACTTTAAAACTACAAAATTCTGTTCATAAAACTCAAAAAAGCACCAAATCCGGCCATAAATTCTTAAAAGGTATAAAATTTTCTATAAAATTTCAAAAATAGACAAATCTAGCTATAAAATATACAAAATATTGTTAAAAAGAACTAAAATCTAATCATAAACTATCAATAAGTGTCAAATTCTATTAATAAAAAATCAAAAATAGCTATTTTATTTTATCAAATTTTGAAATAGACGTCGAGAGACTGTTTTGCAAACCCTTGCTTACAAATAGTAAGCTATCTGCCACTGGACCTGCTCAAAATCAACTAATTTATGTAGCATAAAACTGTTTTTTTTTATAGGAATCCAGTTTATAGTTTATTAAAGAATTGCACATCAAATACATTTTTACAAAACGTACAGATTTTTTAAACTACTTGGTTTTTTATTACATTTTTTGTTTCTTACGTTTCTGTTATCGCAGTTTTACATATATGGTCTCCATTTCTAATTTCAATACAAAAAGAGGATAAGCCTAAAGCCGTTTAAACTTTTAATTTTAACAGGTTTTAGCCTCAACTCAAACAGAGCTTTTTAAGAAATTGTAGCATTTATTAATTCAGAATATTAATTTAATACATGTTTGGTGTATATGTAACTTTATTGATATAAGTGTGTGGGTGATCCTGATACTAGGCTAAGTCAGTATTCACAGTGCCTCCGTTCTTTCAATTAACGAGTTTGGTGTAGATCTTGTGCAAATTAACGCTAAAGTCAACATTTAGCCCAAATATGATTGGAGTATATTTATAAACGCGTTTAGATATATTGAAAATTAAGCTTCTTATAAATAAGTCAGTTTGCTATAGCCAGTATTAGTAATTAGATCAAATCCGCATAGAAAATGACTAAACACACTACCCATGTAGAAACCACGTCAATGGTTTTGAATTTAGGTCTATCCACACATGGCCAATTTGTATTGAGGCTAGAAACTAAGTAGCAGGTACATTTTGCAAAAATGTATTTGATGAGTACTTTGCGCATCCTTTTTTAAATTAAAAACTGGTTTTCAATAATATGAGTTCTTGTTACTACTCTTTTGTGCTACATAAATTAGTTAATTTTGCGCAGGGCTAGTGTAGTGAGCAAAGGTCTGCAGTGTAAAAAGGCCATCTCGACGTCTTTTCAAAAAATTGAGAAAACGGAATTTGCTATTTTTAACATTTTGTAAATAGAATTTGACATTTTTTCACAGTTCATAGTCAAATTTTAGTTTGTTTTGACAATATTTATCATATTTTATAGCTAAATTTTGCTATTATTAATGTTTTTATAAGAAAATTTAGTGTTTTCTGACAATTTTTTAAAATTTCAAAGCCGGATTTTGCTAATTTTTACATTTTATTAGTGACTTGTAACAAAGAGTCTGCAATGTGAATGAGCCTACGAGCCATGCAACATTAATTTTAACCTGGCAAAGAAAAAGGATTACAAAATCAAATTAAAAAAATACATTTTTTTTTAAAGGAAACCTTTTTAACATCTTGCAATAAAGCCCAAAAATCTTAACTACGTTGTTGACAAGTTTCTATAATTTAAATAAATATTAAAGATCTCTTGAATAAAACTTATACTACTTATATTTAGTGCTACCTGATAACAAAAATCTGCGATATAGAAGTAAACAATAAATTTTTATTTCTAAATCCGTTTTTGAGAAAACCTTTTTCAATATTTTGCAAAAGCTTTATAATACTAGCTTTGCTACTGCAATTTATAAATAGATTTTTGCATTTTTAATCATTTATTGTTAGATTTTGGTTCTTACAAACAATATTGTGTTATTTTATAACCAGGATTTTGCTATTTTAGTCTTATATAAATAGAATTTTGCTCATTTTAACAGTTTATCACCAAATTTTGCTAATTTAAACAATATTTTGATATTTTATAGCCAAAATCTAGTTTAAAATTTAATAAAAACTTACATTTTTAAACCGTGTTTGGCCAGATTTCAATTCTATCTAAAATATTGTAAACTTTTAAGACTGGATTTAGTTATTTTTGTCTTTTATGAATAAAAATTTGCATTTTTAGTAATTTATAACTAAATTTTTGTGGTTTTTGGCAATATTTTGATGTTTTAATAAAGATTAGATTTAGATTTTTTTATTTTTCAACAGTTTGTGCTAGATTTTTATTTCATCAATTTTTTATAGCTTGATTTTGCTATTTTTTTACATTTTATGAATAGAATTTTGCATTTTTCAACAGTTTATGGCAAAATTTTAATGTTTTTTAACAATTTTTTCAAACCGGATTTTGCTGTTTTTAGTTATTTTTTACTTTTATAAATAAAAATTTGCACTTTTTAACATTTTAAGACCACATTTTGGTACTCTCTAAACTGTTATTTGTTAAATTCATAGCAAACCTTGTAGTACAATTATGTATTGAATTAGATGGAAATACTTTTGTAGTTTTTGTCCATAAAAATGTCTATAAAAAACTCAAAAATTTGCAACCGTCATTAGTCAATCATTCGAATTGCATAATTTTTTTACAAAAAACATAAAATTTATCATAAATTGCGCAGAAAACTTAATTATTGCATAAAATTACATCAATTATTTCAGAGATTACAACTATTCCGATGTTAAAACATCTTTTTCTAAACTAGCTAAAGCCTCTTTTAACCATAGGCATTATAATATTAAATAAATAATGTAAGTAAGCAGTAATTAGTAAAGCAACAACTAAGTTTACAAATAATTTATTGCCAAGTTTCAAATTGACCCAAAAGTATATTTTAGATTTACTCTGAAACAATTTATATGTTTAATACTGTCCAGTCTTTCATTATTAATTAAATCACGTAAAATTTAAATGAGAAAGCAAAGCAAAGCAAAACGAATCGCCCACAAAAGCAGAAAGCAAATTCTCACAACTCGCTTTTTTATGTATAGTTAGGAATATAAAATCCGAGGTGTATAAATTTGTACTGCTTTACATAAAACATAAATATTCATCCGTATAATAATTCTCGACTCTTTATATTTATTTTTTAACCGGGATAATCCCAAAAAATATATATACACAATGGAGAAACATAGAAAATTGCATAGTTTGCAATGGATAAAAAAAATTGCATTAAAATAGGAATAAATTTAACGCAATTTAAGAAGATTTTGGATTCATCAATCACATATTGATGCCAAGCTTGATTTAAATTGGCAAGGATTGATGTTAGATACAAAAAATATTTAAATGTTATAAACTATTCATAAGATTACGTAAATAATTTATTATCCACTAACACGCCAATAATAATAATAATAAAATTTATGACTGATCCATTGCAAACTAAAGAATAGATTTTATTTCATTGTTAACACTCGGATGCAATAAAGAATTTTCAGCTGCATATAAGTGCCCCATATATCACACTTTATGAAGTGCTTGGGCACTTGTGGAAAGCTTTCATTATTTTATATGCATGCACCGCTTTTAGATCAAAGCTAAATTATTTGTTTTAGTTGATTTTTTTTAACACAAAAGCAATATGCTCTAATTCTTTTAAGAATGAGACAAAATTTGGTCAATTTATTTTGAAACAAATAATTTAATGCAACACGTGCTTTCTACCCCAACAAATAAAACTGCAATAGAACTGATCAAAATAAATAAAAATACAATCCATCTTTCCTGCACCCTCTTACATTTATATGCACACATCAATTCTATTCCGGAAAATAAGCCATAGTTGATTGAAAAAAATATGTCCATGAATAGCCAATTAAGACTAAGGGTGGCCTAACCATGGGGTTGATTTATAAGGGAAAAAAATATATAAACACACCTTCTTTACGAGGACGTCGGATTATGAGAAACGTTGCACATAAAAGTATGGTTTTATGTGTTTCTTGCTTCCTAACGTTAAAAGGAAACTGTATGTTATATTGATAAATGGAGTTATTTGGGTTATTAATAAATAAATTTAGTTTTATAAACTATTCATTAATTTTATTATATTTGTTTTGACGTAAAAGTATTATTAATTACTTAACATATGTTAAGTTTTTATCATAATCAGTATTTTATTATGGCTGGCGTATAATCCGTACAGTTATTAATATATTAGCATTTATCACACGCATATCTAATCGGGAATGGGTCATGCTAATTACCTACAAGAGATTAATTAACAAGAGGGATTAAAAATTAGCATATCTGCAATTGGAATAGGGGGTGGTTATAACTTAAGGGCTTTAAAGTTGTCTCAGATATGTATATAGGAATATGTATTAGCATTTAACAAGGAATTTTAAATTTTAATGGGAATTTAGTTTGTGATAAACTTTTTGCAAAGATTAATTAATGTATTTTATATAATGAATTCTTGAAGTCTTAAAATTCAGACTGAATCAAAGAATTATTTTAAAAATTAAATCATGTATGGTTTAAATACTATCTAAGCTATGGATTGTATTCTATTGTTTTCTATAATAAATTAACATTTTTCAAAAATTGAATCAAATATCAATTACTTAATTAAAATTGCTGTTATTACAAATTAATTATCAAATTTTTATATAAAAATGTATAGAATTTTCTACCTTAAACATCCATTTTGTGTCCCACATATAATCCAACCACTATGCACCCATTTTTAGTTTTACTTTACTTATTATTATAATAAATAATGCACAAATTCTTACTGAATAATGAAACGTAGTTGATTAATGTAGGCGACTCACTGTACTGTGTGTGGTGAGAGGAATGCTGCTGAGTCATATTGTCTTGCGCACAAAATAAAACAGAGATAAGCGCGCTTGCTAAAAAAACTGTTTATGCATTAAATGCGAGTCAAATATTTTTTTTATCTAAAGATTTACAATGACATTGATAGTGTTCTCTGGCTATTTATACATTATCGAATTGTTCTAGAAGTTTCTAATATAAGTTGAAAATATTTTATTGTAATTTTATGTTTTATTATAATTGTAAGAATTATTTCAGGGGACATGTATTATGTTTTGTTACTTTTATTGCACTTTTTTTAAGTTCAATTTAATATTATTTAAACTTTAGTTTATAAAATTTTGTAAATAATTTAAATAATTTTAAAAATGAATATCTCTTAAACCAAACATTGGAAAAATAAGTAATTTTAGAAAATTTATTTTTAAAGTTAGTACTAATTATGGTAAAAATTTAAATAATTTTGGTACGACTAATTCTTGCAAAAATCAAATTATTTGATCCTTAAATTTCTAAAAATCTGTATTAATTTTGTTAATTTGAAATTTTTTTATCTCCTAAAGCAAACATTGAAAAATTCAGTCATTTTGGAAAAATTATTATTAAAATTGGTACTATTCATGGTAAAATTTTTAATTAATTTTGTACAACCAATTGCAAAAATTATATTATTTGATCCTTAAGTTAATAAAAATTTGTAAATAATTTTGTAAATTTCAAAAATTCATATCTCCTAAACCAAACATTGAAAAATTAAGTAATTTTGGTAAAATAATTTTTAAAGTTAGTACTAATTATGGTAAAAATTTAAATGAATTTGGTACGACCAATTGTTGCTGAAATCATATTACTTGATACAAAAGTTTCTAAAAATTTGTAAATAACTTTGATAATTTCAAAAATTCATATATCCTAAACCAAACATTGGACAATTATGTATTTTTAAAAAATTCAATCAAGTTAGTACTAATTATGGTGATAAATTGAATTAATTTGGTACGACCAATTGTTACAGAAATCATATTAACTAATCCTTAAATTCTAAAAATTTGTAAATAATTTTGTTAATTTCAAAAATTTATTACTCCTAAACCAATTATTGGAAAATTAAATAATTTTAAAAATATCATTTTCAAAGTTAGTACTAATTATGGTAAAAATTTAAGTTAATTTGGTACGACCAATTGTTGCAGAAATCGTGTTATCTGAACCTTATGTTTCTGAAAATATGTAAATAATTTTGTAAATTGCAAAAAAAATTTATCTCCTAAACCAAACATTGGAAAAATGTGTAATTTTGGAAAATTCATTTTCAAAGTTAGTACTAATTATGGCAAATTTATAGTAGTTTAGTACAACCAATTGTTGCAGGAATCATATTATCTGATCCTTAAGTTTCTGAAAATTTGTAAATATTTTTGTTAATTTTAAAAATTCATATCTCCTAAACCAAACATTGGAAAATTTAGTAAATTTGTAAAATTTATTTTCAAAGTTAGTACTATTTTTGGTAAATTGACCAATTGTTGCAGAAATCCTATTATCTGATTCCTAAGTTTCTAAAAATTTGTAAATTATTTTGTTAATTTCAAAAATTCATATTTCCTAAACCAAACATTGGAAAATTTATAAACTTTGGGAACTTTATTTTTAAAGTTATTACTATTTATGGTAAAAAATTTAATTATTTGATACGACCAATTGTTGCAAAAGTCATATTATCTAATTCTAAAGTTTCTAAAAATTTGTAAATAAATTTGTTAATTTCAAAAATTCATATCTCTTAAACCAAACATTGGAAAATTAAGCAATTCTGGAAAATTTATTTTTAAAGTTAGTACTATTTATTGTGAAAATTTAAATGAATTTAGTACGACCAATTGTTGCTGAACTTATATTATTTGATACAAAAGTTTCTAAAAATTTGTAAATAAAAATTTTAATTTCAAAAATTTATATCTCCTAAACCAAACATTGGAAAATTAAGTGATTTTGGAAAATTGATTTATAAAATTAGTACTATTTATGGTAAAAAATTTAATGAATTTGGTACGACCAATTGTTGCTGAAATCATATTATTTGATTCTTAAGTTTCTAAAAAATTGTGAATAAATTTGTTAATTTCAAAAATTCATATCTCCTAAACCAAACTTTGGAAAATTAAGTAATTTTGGAAAATTTATTTTTAAAGTTAGTACTATTTATGTTAAAAATTTAAATAAATTTGGTACGACCAATTGTTGCTGAAATCATATTATTTGATTCTTAAGTTTCTAAAATATATTGAATAATTTTGTTAATTTCAAAAATTAATATCTCCTAAACCAAACATTGGAAAATTAGGTAATTCTGGAAAATTTATTTTTAAAGTAAGTACTATTTATCGTAAAAATTTAAATAAATTTGGTACGACCAATTGTTGCTGAAATTATATTATTTCTTACATAAGTTTCTAAAAAATTGTGAATAATTTTGTTAATTTCAAAAATTTATATCTCCTAAACCAAACATTGGAAAATTAAGTAATTTTAAAAAATTAAGTTTCAAAGTTAGTACTAAATAAGGTAAAAAATTAAATTAATTTGGTACGACCAATTGTTGCAAAAATCATATTATTTGACCCATAAGTTTCTAAAAATTTGTAATTAATTTTGTTAATTTCAAAAATTCATATCTCCTAAACTAAACATTGGAAAATTAAGTGATTTTGGAAAATTTATTTTCAAAGTTATTACTAATTATAGTAAAAATTTAAATAAATTTGGTACGACCAATTGTTGCTAAAATCATAGTATTTGATACATAGGTTTCCAAAAATTTGTAAAAAAAATTGTTAATTTTAAAATTTTATATCTCCTAAACAAAACATTGGAAAATTAAGTAATTTTGGAAAAATTATTTTCAAAGTTAGTACTAATTATGGTAAAATTTTTTATTAAATTAGTACGACCCATTGTTGCAAAAATCATATTAGTTAATCCTTAAATTTCTAAAAATTTGTAAATAATTTTTTTAATTTCAAAATATCATATCTCCTAAACCAAACATTGGAAAATTTAGTTATTTTGGAAAATTTATTTTCAAAGTTATTACTAATTATGGTAAAAAATTAAAATAATTTGGTACGACCAATTATTGCGAAAATCAAATTATTTGATCCTTAGGTTTTTAAAAATTTGCAAATAATTATGTTAATTTCAAAAATTCTTATCTCCTAAATCAATCATTGGAAAATTTAGTAAATTTGGAAAATTAATAAACAAAATTAGTACTAATTATAATAAAAGATTATAATAATTTGGTATGACCAATTGTTGCAGAAATCATATTATTTGATCTTTTATAGTTACTAAAAAATTTTAAATACTTTTGTTAATTTCAAAAATTCATATCTCCTAAACCAAACATTGGAAAATTTTGTGATTTTGGAAAATTTATTTTCAAAGTTAGTACTAAATATCATAAAAATTTAAATTATTTTGGTACAACCAATTGTGGCAAAAAACATATTATTTGATCCTTAAGTTTTAAAAAAATTGTAAATAATTTTGTTAATTTAAAAATTTAATATCTCCTAAACCAAACATTGGAAAATTTAGTAAGTTTGGAAAATTCATTTTCAAAGTTAGTACTAATTATGGTAAAAATTTGAATTAATTTGGTACGACTTATTGTTGCAAAAATCATATTATTTGATCCTTAAGTTTCTAAAAATTTGTAATCAACTTTGTTAATTTTAAAAATTCATATCTCCTAAACGAAACATTGGAAAATTAGGTAATTTTAAAAAATTAAGTTTTAAAGTTAGTACTAAATATGGTGAAAAATTAAATTAATTTGGTACGACCAATTGTTGCAAAAATCATATCTTTTGACCCATAAGTTTCTAAAAATTTGTAATTAGTTTTGTTAATATCAAAAATTTATATCTCCTAAACCAAACATTGGAAAATTAAGTAATTTTGGAAAATCTATTTTTAAAGTTAGTACTAATTATGGTAGAAATTTAAATAAATTTGGTACGACCAATTGTTGCTGAAATCATATTATTTGATACATAAGTTTCTAAAAAATTGTAAAAAAAATTGTTAATTTCAAAAATTCATATCTCCTAAACCAAACATTGAAAATTTAAGTGATTTTGGAAATTTTTTTTCTAAAGTTAATAATAATTAAAGTGAAAATTTAAATTAATTTGATACGACCAATTGTTGCAGAAATAATATTATTTGATCCTTAAGTTTCTAAAAATTTGTAAATAATTTTGTTAATTTCAAAAATTCATATCTCCTAAACCAAACATTGGAAAAAATTGTAATTTTGGAAAATTTATTATCAAAGTTATTATTAAAAAAATTGAAAATTTAAATTAATTTAATACCACTAATTGTTGCAGGAATCATATTATCTGATCCTTAAGTTTCTAAAAATTTGTAAATAAATTTGTTAATTTCAAAAATTCATATCTCCTAAACCAAACATTAGAAAATAAGGTAATTTTGGAAAATTCATTTTCAAAATTAGTACTAATTAAGGTAAAAATTTAAATTGAATTGATACGACCAATTGTTGCAGAAATAATATTATCTGATCTATAAGTTTCTAAAAATTTGTAAATAAATTTGTTAATTTCAAAAATTCATATCTCATAAACAAAACATTGGAAAATTAAGTAATTTAGGAAAATTTATTTTTAAAGTTAGTACTATTTATGGTTAAAATTTAAATAAATTTGGTACGACTTATTGTTGCTGAAATCATATTATTTGATACAAAGTTTCTAAAAATTTGTAAATAAATTTGTTAATTTCAAAAATTCATATCTCATAAACACAACATTGGAAAATTAAGTAATTTTGGAAAATTTATTTTTAAAGTTAGTACTATTTATGCTATAAATTTAAATAAATTTGATACGACTTATTGTTGCTGAAATCATATTATTTGATACAAAGTTTCTAAAAACTTGTAAATAAATTTGTTAATTTCAAAAATTCATATCTCCTAAACCAAACATTGGAAAATTGAGTATTTTTGGAAAATCTGTTTTTAAAGTTAGTACTTATTATGGTAAAAATTTAAATAAATTTGGTACGACCATTTGTTGCTGAAATCATATTATTTGATACATAAATATCTAAAAATATGTAAATAAACTTGTTAATTTCAAAAATTAATATCTCCTAAACGAAACATTGGAAAAATAAGTAATTTTAGAAAATTTATTTTTAAAGTTAGTACTAATTATAGAAAAAAATTAAATAAATTTAGTACGACCAATTGTTGCTGAAATCATCTTATTTGATACATAAATTTCTAAAAATTTGTAAATATTTGTTAATTTCAAAAATTCATATCACCTAAACCAAACATTGGAAAATTAAGTAATTTTAAAAAAATTATTTTTAACGTTAGTACTAATTATGATAAAAATTTAAATAAATTTGGTACGACCAATTGTTGCTGAAATCAACTTATTTGATACTTAAGTTTCTAAAAATTTGTAAATAATATTGTTAATTTCAAAAATTTATATCTCCTAAACCAAACATTGGAAAATTAAGTAATTTTGGAAAATCTATTTTTAAAGTTAGTACTATTAATGGTAAAAATTTAAATAAATTTGGTACGACCAATTGTTGCTGAAATCATAGTATTTGATACATAAGTTTCTAAAAATTTGTTAATAAATTTGTTAATTTCAAAAATTTATATCTCCTAAACCAAACATTGGAAGATTGAGTAATTTTAGAAAATTTATTTTTAAAGTAAGTACTAATTATAATAAAAATTTATATAAATTTAGTACGACCAATTGTTGCTGAAATCATATTATTTGATACATAAGTTTCTAAAAATTTGTAAAAAAATTTGTTAATTTCAAAAATTTATATCTCCTAAACCAAACATTGGAAAAGTAAGTAATTTTGGAAAATTCATTTTCAAAACTAGTACTAATTATGGTGAAAGTAGTTTAATACAACCAATTGTTGCAGGAATCATATTATCTGATTTTTAAGTTTCTAAAAATTTGTAAATAATTTTGATAAATTTAAAAACTAACATCTCCTTAACCAAACATTGGAAAAATTTATAAATTTGCAAACTATATTATCAAAGTAAGTACTAACTATAGTAAAAATTTAAATTAATTTTATACGACCAATTGTAGTAGAAATCATATTATTTGATCCTTAAATTTCTGAAAATTTATAAATAACTTTGTTAATTTCAAAAATTAATATCTCCCAAACCAAACATTGGAAAATTAAATAATTTTGGAAAATAATTTTTCAAAGTTAGTTCTAATTATGGTAAAAATTTAAAATAATTTGGTACAACCATTTGTTGCAAAAATCATATTATTTGATCCTTAAGTTTTTAAAAATTTGCAAATAATTATGTTAATTTTAAAAATTCATATCTCCTAAACCAAACATTGAAAAATTTAGTGATTTTGGAAAATTATTTTTCAAAGTTAGTACTAATTATGGTAAAAATTTGAATTACGTTAGTAAGACCGATTGTTGCAAAAATCATATTATTTCATCATTAAGTTTCTGAAAGTTGTAAGAAATGTTGTTAATTTCAAAAACTCATATCTTCTAAATTAAACATTGGAAAAATTAGTAATTTTGGAAAATTTATATTCAAAGTTAGTACTAAATATAGTAAAAATTTAAATTAATTTATACGACTAATTGTTGCAAAAATTATATTATCTGACCCTTAGTTTCTAAAAAATTGTAAATCAGTTTGTTAATTTCAAAAATTCATACCTTCTAAACCAAACATTGGAAAATTATGAAATTTTGGAAAATTCATTTTAAAAGTTAGTACTAATTATGGTGAAAATTTAAATTAATTTGGTACAACTAATTGTTTCAAAAATCAAATTATCTGATTCTTATGTTTCTAAAAATTTGTAAATAATTTAGTAAATTTCAAAAATTCATATCTCCCAAACCAAACATTGGAAAATTAGGTAATTTCAGAAAATTTATGATTGAAGTTAGTACTTATTTTGGTAAAAATTTAAAATAATTTAGTACGACTTATTGTTGCAAAAATTATATTATATGATCCTTAAGTTTCTAAAAATTTGTAAATAATTTTGTTAATTTCAAAAATTCATATCTCCTAAACCAAACATTAGAACATATTGTTATTTATGAAAATTCATTTTCAAAGTTAGTACTAATTTTGGTAAAAATTTAAATTGATTTGATACGACCAATTGTTGCAGAAATAATATTATTTGATCCTTAAGTTTCTAAAAATTTGTAAATATTTTAGTTAGTTTCAAAAATTTATATCTCCTAAACCAAACATTGGAAAATTTAGTAATTCTGGAAAATTCATTTTTAAAGTTAGTACTATTTATGGTGAAAATTTTAATTATTTGGTACGACCAATTGTTGCAAAAATCATATTATTTGATACTTAAGTTTCTAAAAACTTGTAAATAATTTTGTTAGTTTTAAAATTTTATATCTCCTAAACCAAATATTGGAAAATGAAGTTATTTTGGAAAATTTATTTTCAAAGTTAGTACTGGTAATGATGAAAATTTAAATTGATTTAGTTCGACCAATTGTTGCAAAAATCATATTAGTTAATCCTTAAATTTATAAAAATTTGTAAATGATTTTGTTAATTTCAAAAATTCATTACTCCTAAACCAATCATTGGAAAATTAAATAAGTTTAGAAATATCATTTTCAAAGTTAATACTAATTATGGTAAAAATTTAAGTTAATTTGGTACGACCAATTGTTGCAGAAATCGTATTATCTGAACCTTAAGGTTCAAAAAATTTGTAATTAATTTTGGTAATTTCAAAAATTCATATCTCCTAACATTCTCCAAACATTGAAAAATCAAGTAATTTTGCAAAATTTATTTTCAAAGTAAGTACTATTTATGGTAAAAATTTAAATTAATTTGATACGACCAATTGTTGCACGAATCATATTATCTGATCCTTAAGTTTTTAAAAATTTGTAAATAATTTTGGTAATTTCAAAAATTCATATCTCCTAAACCAAACATTGGAAAATTGAGTAATTTTGGAAAATTTATTCTTAAAGTTAGTACTAATTATGGTAGAAATTTCAATTAAATTAGTACGACCAATTGTTGTTGAAATCATATTATTTTATCCTTAAGTTTTAAAAAATTTGTAAAAAAATTTGTTAATTTCAAACATTTATATCACCTAAACCAAACATTGGAAAATTAAGTAATTTTGGAGAATCTATTTTTAAAGTTAGTACTAGTTATAGTAAAAATTTAAATAAATTTAGTACAACTATTTGTTGCTGAAATCATATTATTTGATGCATAAGTTTCTAAAAATTTGTAACAAAATTTGATAATTTCAAAAATTTATATCTCCTAAACTAAACATTGGAAAAATAAGTAATTTTAGAAAATTTATTTTTAAAGTTAATACTAATTATAGTAAAAATTTAAATAAATTTGGTTCGACCAATTGTTGCTGAAATCATATTATTTAATACATAAATTTCTAAAAATTTGTAAATAAATTTGTTCATTTCAAAAATTCATATCTCCTAAACCAAACATTGGAAAATTTAGTAATTTTGGAAAAATTGTTTTTAAAGTTAGTACTCATTATGGTAAAAATTTAAATTAATTTGGTACGACCAATTGTTGCAGCTATCATATTATTTGGTCCTTAAGTTGTTGAAAACATGCAATAAATTGCACTTTTTTAAATCTAAATTAAAATTAAATAGCATTTCGATTGAATAAATTGAATAGTACAGATTGATCCAGCGAGGGTTGCATTTTCTCTTCTATACTACAGCGGTAATGCGATATGGTCCATCGTCGTGAGCCCCAAATTCCATTCCTGAACGTAATATCCATCTATTTGTATAGGAATCACGTGTCCATGTGTGAAATTCGAGTACCTGAAAAATTGCATTTTGCTTGCTCGGTAGAAAATTCAACGTGATAGGTTTTTTAGGGTCAGCCGGACTGAATGATCAAATGCACAAAATGATTACGGTTTTACTAATAAATCTGCTAATGGAAATGCGTTCCGCCTTTACCACCATCATCATTATCCACTAATAAAATAAAAGGAGTATCCATTTCCAGACGTATTCGTTCTTAACGGTGCACGCCTGCCATTACACACCAAAGGAAATCCAGCTAACAACAGATCTGAGACATAAATTGGCTTCTGGAACAGCCACAAGATGTAAGCGCTCAGCACAAATTGCAATAGAATAAGATTTTCAATGCAAAGTTAAATATAAGTATCTATCAATGTTAACAGACTACTTAAATGTGATAGTTGAAAACATTCTATTTTAGTCATAATTATTGAATATTTAAAAACTTGCTACAAATCTTCTTGTAGTTTATTTCCTCTAATAAATTATATCCACAAACAATTATGTAAGGACCTTACGTAGAGACCGATGAGCGGGGATTTATTTATTTTTTCTCTCTGCTCTCCACTTTCTGCATCTCCTACCGATGTTATCTCAGAGAAAACCGTTTCCGGCCTGATGAATTCCGGGTCTAACTGAATTATGAACCGTTGTTTCTACGACTCTCCTTAACGATGCGTTCATGTTTTATGGAAGGGCAAGGACTAAACATAGAAGAGATTGGTGTATAACCCAACCGATCCACCTCGAAATAATAAATAAATAAAATAAAAAAAGCACATACGCACAAATGGATTTGATTTTGAAACGTCGAATAGAAGTCAATTGGAAACATTTTTTATGTTATAAGCAAAGTCTACTTTTTTTCTGATTATAAGTCTTATATTACATTATATTAACCTCCTTGAATCTTTATTCCTCGCTTCATGCACTAGATGATTCTATCGTAAAAGATAAAAACTCAATTCCGTAACTTAATCTTTAAAAAAATTGCATACTATATCTCAGTAGATAATACAGAAATCTGTGGCGCTCTCAATTTCCCAAGATACAACATCGATGGCATCTGAAAACTGCGCTCGTATCGCCGCTCTCAGATAACATTGATTGCGCCCAAGAAGCGCGCCGAGCGTGATTAAATATTTGTTTATGAAAATGGCGTAATAACATCGGTATTCGTCGAGATTGAAAAATTCCCCGGCCGCAGAAATGCGAACGTTCTATAAAGCGGGGTCTTTAGTTTTAAAAAAGGATTTACTAGTCTGCACTCAATTTATATTTGTACAACTCGATTTGTATGTCAAATAAATAAAATAATAAAACTAAAGGGTTAATAAATATCAAACCTGTTTAATTACTTTTTTTTTGTTGTTGGCTGCGATGGAAATCTGTTTTCTACGACACCCTCGGGATAAAAATTATAATGACATTTTTTTGTAAATTTATCGGTCCTGGCTTGAAATGGCAGAAACATTTAATTTTATTCAGAACGCTTTGAAATGATAAAAAATATTACAGCCGGCCAGACGGTAAAGCGTTTTTTTTTTTTGGTTTGCAATATACATTCTTTGTAAAATAAACGTGGATTGTAAAGATTAACAAACAAACAATGTCTATGCAATTAATTTATATTTTAAAATAATCAAAAATTTTTGTTTGAAATCAGTTTGAATGTTAATATATATTACTACAAACATAAATTTGCCGCTATAATTGACTAATCATCTTACTTACTAATAAGTGAAGTAATTTGCTGTAGAGTTAAAATATGATCTAGTAGTATAAAAGTTGATGATTATGAACTACAATTTAAAAACAATATTTTTGACAGTTTAGGAAAATTTTTAACATTTTATTGCACTTTAGAACATGTTTAAGAGTTTCGGAACATTTTATTGCACGTCAGAATAGGTTTGACAGTTCATAAAATTTTTTGACAGTTTAGGAATTGTTTCTGATATACATTAAACTATTTTTAACTAAACTAATCATGTTTTATTGCACATCAAAACATGTTTGACAGTTTTGCAACATATTTTGACAGTTTAAGAACATTTTATTGCACATTAAAACATTTTTAGAAGTTTATGAATATTTTATTGCACGTCAGAATAGAGTTGATAGTTCAGGAACATGTTTGACAGTTTAGGAATTGTTTTTAAACTATTTTTGACTAAATTAGTAATGTTTTATTACACATCAGAACATGTTTGATAAATTTGGAATATTTTGTTGTACATTGGAACATTTTTGAAAACTTAGGAACATGTTTGACAAATCAGGAATAGTTTGTTAAACATTTGAAATTTTTTTAAAGTTTAATTATACATTTTTGACAGTTTAGAAATATCTTATTACACATCAAAACATGTTTGACAGTTTAGGAACATGTTTGACAGTTTAGGAACAATTTTGACAGTTTAGGAACATTTTTGACAGTTTCAAAACATTTTATTGTACATTAAAACATGTATGAGAGTTAAAAAACATTTAATTGTATGTGACAGATTTGGAACATTTTCTTGTACATTAGAACATTTTTGAAAACTTAAGTATAATTTTTTTGACAGTTGAAGAACATTTCTGATAAATTAAAAACATTTTATTGTACATTAAAACATGTTGAGAGTTTAGAAACATATTATTGTATGTTTGAACATGTTTGAAAATTAAGAAACATTTTTGACAAATTAGAAACATTTTTGACAGTTTAAAAATAATTTATTGCACATTAAAACATGTTTGAAAATTTAGAAACATTTTATTGTACGTTAGAACATGTTTGACAATTCAGGTACATTTTCTTGCACATTAAAACATTTTTGAAAACTTTGAAACATGTTTGACAGTTCAGGAATAGATTGTTGAACATTAAAACATTTTTAAAAATTTACGTAAAATTTTTTTGACAGTTTAAAAATATTTTATCACACAACAGAACATGTTTGAAAGTTCAGTTACATTTTCTTGTACATTAGAACATTTTTAAAAACTTACGATCATGTTTGACAGTTTAGGAATAGTTTCTTAAACATTAGAACATTTTTAAAAGTGTAAGTATAAATTTTTTGACAGTTTAGAAATATTTTATTACACATCAAAACATGTTTAACAGTTTAAAAACATTTTTGACAGCTTATGAACATTTTTGACAGTTTAAAAATATTTTATTGCACATTAAAACAAATTTAAAATATTCGAAACATTTTATTGTATGTTAGAACATGGTTGACAGTTCAGGTACATTTTCTTGCACATTAAAACATTTTTAAAAACTTAGAAACATGTTTGACAGTTCAGGAATAGATTGTTGAACATTAGAACATTTGTAAAAATATAAATATAAATTTTTTGACAGTTTAGGAGTATTTTATTACACATCAGAACATGTTTGACAGTATAGAAACATTTTTGACATTTTAAAAATATTTTATTGTATGTTAGAACATGTTTGACTGTTCAAGTATATTTTCTTGTACATTAGAACATATTTAAAAACTTACAAACATGTTTGACAATTCAGGAATAGTTTGTTAAACAATAGAACATTTTTTGACAGTTTAGGAATAATTTATTACACATCAAAACATGTTTGACATGTTTGAAAATTTGAAAACTTTTTATTGCATGTTAGAATATGTTTGACAGTTCAGGTATATTTTCTTGAACATTAAAACATTTTTGAAAACTTACTAACATGTTTGACAGTTCAGACATTATTTGTTAAACAATAAAACATGTTTAAAAGCTTAAGTATAATTTTTTTGACAGTTTAGAAATATTTTATTACACATCAGAACATGTTTGACAGTTCAAAAACATTTTGAACAGTTTAGGAATATTTTTGACAATTTAAAAATATTTTATTGCACATTAAAACATGTTTGGGAGTTTAGAAACATTTTATTGTATGTTAGAACATGTTTGAAAGTTAAAAAACATTTTTGACAAATTAGAAACATTTTTGACAGTTTAAAAATATTTTATTGCACATTAAAACATGTTTGAAAATTTAGAAACATTTTATTGTACGTTAGAACATGTTTGACAATTCAGGTACATTTTCTTGTACATTAAAACATTTTTGAAAACTTAGGAACATGTTTGACAGTTCAGAAATAACTTATTAAACATTAAAACATTTTTAAAAGTTTAATCATACATTTTTGACAGTTTAGGAATATTTTATTGCACATCAGATTATGTTTGACAGTTTAGGAACATTTTTGACAGTTTAGAAACATTTTTGACAGTTTAAAAATTATTTAATGTACATTAAAACATGTTTAAGAATTTAGGAATATTTTATTGCATGTTAGAACATGTTTGACAGTTCAGGTACATTTTTTTGTACATTAGAACATTTTTGAAAACTTAAGAACAAGTTTGACAGTTTAGGAATAGTTTGTTGATTATTATAACATTTTTAAAAGTAGTTTAAGTATACTTTTTTGACAATTTGAAAACATTTTAATACACATCAGAACATGTTTGACAGTTTAAGAACATTTTTGACAGTTTAAGAACATTTTTGACAGTTTAAGAACATTTTTGACAGTTTAAGAATATTTTATTGCACATTAAAACAAGTTTAAGAATTTAGAAACATTTTATTGTATGTTAGAACATGTTAGAACATGTTTGACAGTTCAGGAATAATTTGTTGAACATTAAAACATTTTTAAAAGCTTAAATATAAAATTTTTGACAGTTTAGGAATACTTTATTACACATCAAAACATGTTTGACAGTTAGGAACATTTTTGACAGTTTATGAACATTTTTGACAATTTAAAAACATTTTATTGCACATTAAATTATATATGAGAATTTAAAAACATTTTATTGCATGTTAGAACATGTTTGACAGTTCATGTACATTATCTTGTACATTAGAACATTTTTGAAAACTTAAGAACAAGTTTGACAGTTTAGGAATAATTTGTTGAACATTAAAACATTTTTAAAAGCTTAAGTATAAATTTTTTGACAGTTTAGGAATATCTTATTACACATCAGAACATGTTTGAAAGTTTAGGAACATTTTTGACAGTTTAGGAACATTTTTGACAGTTAAGGAATATTTTTGAAAACTTAAAAACATTTTATTGCACATTAAAACATGTTTGAAAGTTTAGAAACATTTAATTGTATGTTAAAACATGTTTGACAGATTTAGAACATTTTCTTGTACTTTAGAACATTTTGGAAAACTTAAGTATAATTTTTTTAACAGTTTAGAAATATTTCTGACAATTTAAAAATTATTTATAACACACTAAAACATGTTTTAGAGTTTAGAAACATTTTATTGTATGTTAGAACATGTTTGACAGTTAAGGAACATTTCGTTGTACATTAGAACATTTTTAAAAACTTAGAAACATGTTTGACAGTTTAGGAATAGTTTGTTGAACATTAGAACTGTTTTAAAAGTTTAAGTATACATTTTTGACAGTTTAGAAATAATTTATTAAACATCAAAACATGTTTGACAGTTTTGGAACATATTTGACAATTTAGGAACTTTTTGAACAACTCAAAAATATTTCATGGCACAATAAAACATGTTTGAGAGTTTAGAAACATTTTATTGTATGTTAGAGCATGTTTGACAGTTCAGCTACATTTTCTTGTACATTACAACATTTTTTAAAAATTAAGGAACATGTTTGGCAGTTTAGGAATAGTTTGTTGACCATTAGAACATTTTTAAAAGTTTGAGTATAAATTTTTTGAGAGATTAGGAATATTTTATTGCACATCAGAACATGTTTGACAGTTTAAGAATATTTTTGACAGTTTAAAAATAATTTATTGCACATTAAAACATGTATGAGAGCTTAGGAACATTTTATTGTATGTTAGAACATGTTTGATAGTTCAGGTACATTTTCTTGTACATTAGAACATTTTTGAAAACTAAGAAACATGTTTGACAGTTCAGAAAAAAATTGTTGAACATTTGAACATTTTTAAAAATTTAAGTTTACATTTTTGACAGTTTAGGAATATTTTATTACACATCAGAACATGTTTGACAGTTTAGAAACATTTTTGACAGTTTATGAACAATTTTGACAATTTATGAACATTTTTGACAGTTTAAAAATGTTTGATTGCATATTATAACATGTTTGAAAATTTAGAAACATTTTTTATTGCATGTTAGAACATGTTTGACAGTTCAGGTACATTTTCTTGTACATTAGAACATTTTTGAAAACTAAGAAACATGTTTGACAGTTCAGAAATAAATTGTTGAACATTTGAACATTTTTAAAAATTTAAGTAAAATTTTTGACAGTTTAGGAATATTTAATTACGCATCAGAACATGTTTGACAATTTAGGAACATTTTTGACAATTTATAAATATTTTATTGCACATTTAAACATGTTTGGGAGTTTAGAAACATTTAATTGCATGTTAGAACATGTTTAACAGCTTAGGTACATTTTCTTGTACATTAGAACATTTTTGAAAACTTAGAAACATGTTTGACAGTTTAAAAATAGCTTGCTGACGTTTAAAACATTTTTAAAAGTTTAATTATACATTTTTGATACTTTAGGAATAATTTATTACACATTAGAACATGTTTGATAGTTTAGAAATTTTTTTGACAGTTTAGAATCATTTTTGACAGTTTAGAAACAGTTTTGATAGTTGAAAAATAATTTATTGTACATTAAAACATGTTTGAAAGTTTAAAAACATTTAATTGTATGTTTGAACATGTTTGACAGCTTAGGTACATTTTCTTGTACATTAGAACATTTTCGAAAACCTAAGAACATGTTTGACAGTTTAAGAATAGTTTGTTGAACATTAAAACATTTTTAAAAGTTTAAGTATACATTTTTTGACAGTATGGCAATTTTTTATTACACATCAGAACATGTTTGACAGTTTGGAAACATTTTTGACAGTTTAAAAGACATTTTTGACAATTTAAAAACATTTGATTGCACATTATAACATGTTTGCGAGTTGAGAAACATTTTATTGTTAGTCAGAACATGTTTGACAGTTTAGGTACATTTTCTTGTACATTAGAACATTTTTGAAAATTTAAGAACATGTTTGACAGTTTAAGAATAGTTTGTTGAACATTAAAACATTTAAAAGCTTAAGTATAAATTTTTTGACAAAACAGAACCATTTTATTGCACATAAGAGGTTGTTTGACAATTTAGAAACATTTTACAAATAGTTTCTTATACTTTAGAACATTTTTGACTGTTTAGGATTATGTTTTTGCACGTCAAAGCACGTTTGACAGTTCTAGAAATAATTTTGACATCAATTAACATTTTTGACAGTTTTTTTTATTGCAAATCAGAACATATTCGTTAAACATTAGAATATTTTGAAAGTTTTGAGTAAACTCACTTATTTCTAGCAGGAAACCATTGAGAATAAAAATAAAATCATAACTTTTGAATTAAACATTGGATTTTAATGCAATTTGGCAACAATGCATTTTAATATCATTGTCACCAACTGTGTAAATTAAAACAATTTTAGTGCGGTAAGTTTTGAGTAAATTTAACTTAAGCGGCTTCACTAACTTCAAACTGAAAATCATTGAAAATAAAAATCAAATCATAACTTTTGAATTAAACATAGGATTTTAATACAATTTGGCAACAATGCACTACAATATCAGTAATACTAACTGTGTAAATTAGAGCCAATTCAATGCGGCACATTTTGAGTAAATTAGGTTTAGTTGGTTTCACTTATTTTTAGCTGGAACCATTAAGCAAAGAAATCAAACTATAACTTTTAAATGATTTTTCAAATTTTAATGCAATTTGGCAACAATGCACTCCAATATCATTGTCACCAATTGTGTAAATTAGAACAAATTTAGCGCGGTAATTTTTAAGTAAACCTAACTTAGGCGGTTTCACTTATTTTGAACTTAAAACCATTGAAAATAAAAATCAAACCATAACTTTTGAATCAAACATTGGATTTTGATACAATTTGGCAATAATGCACTCCATTATCACTGTTACCAACTGAGTAAATTAGAGCATATTAGCGCGGCAAGTTTTGAGTAAACTTAACTTAAGCGGCTTCACTTTTTTCAAACCAAAAATCATTGAAAATCAAATCATAACTCTTAAAAAAATCATTGGATTTTATTGCCATTTGGCAACAATGTTTTTCAAAATCATTGTCACCAACTGTGTAAATTGGAATTAATTTAACGAAACCAGTTTTAAATAAACTAAATCTTAAAAAAAAAATTAAAACTTTTTTTTTGCAAAAACTCAACATCAAACTAAATTGCAAAAAACTTTGTCTTTTACTGAAATTGTTAATATCTCTTAGGACTCATAACTTGACGTGATGCAATACTAATTTCCATGTTCCATTATAATAAATTTTCCAGTTGAAGAATTTTATTATAAATAAAGCCACCATAAATTCCCAATAACGATTAGTTGAGTTTAAATAGCTTATGCGGCACTTAGCTAGTGTATAATCTACCTGACTAAATGACTATATTAGTGCATTAAAAGAGCCACTCGTATATCCTACCGACATTATCCACAACCTTTTACCCTAAATCCTGTTTTATTCTAATTTTTGCTAACACACGTACCCTACACACACATAATGGGATAGGGTGGTAGGTGATAAATTCAACTTGAATCCAAACAGAGATATTTGAAACGTGCGGCCCATTTAAATTTGGTCTGATTTAAGTGTCCAACGATGCGCGAACCCCGACGCCTAGTCCTGCCGCAATATATATGACCCAGTTTATAGACACCTACACATTGTTACTATGTGTGGAAAGGGCGTTTACACAATGGACACCTTTTCGGAACACACGTTAAATATATACATCATAAAACAGATGATTTTCGGTCCGATAAGTTTCATACATGGTTTACCTAATTTGGCTTTGATGATTGAAACAATATAAGTTAATCTTTATAAGTTTATTAAAGGAATGTTGCAATTGGAATTTAATAATGGATAGAGTATTCGAGGGGAATAAGTTAATTCCGTATGCTGCAACGGTCGCGTCGAGAAAAACTAATTATGAAATTTCAATGGGGAACATTATTAATTCCCGTCGCGAGAGTGCGGGAATCCCAATACTTATTTGACTTTATTATCAATTCCATAAGTCCGCACAATGAAAGATGTAAATTTCTTGATTGCATCTAGACACTTGTGCGTCCCAGCAGTGGCGCCTCAATCCTCCCATTTGTTCCACGATCTATTTCTCTTTAAACATCCGCCCTCGACTGTATACTAATTGGAAATTAACCACTGGGATATTGCCAAACTAACGAGAATGAGAAATTGTCAACTTTATTGAGATATTAGCATATTATTTCCCTCCTCCTCTGCTTCGTTTCGCGAAATCATAATGTTCCGCATTACGTTCCACGCGGATTCATAAATTACGTTCGTATCTTATTGAGTCATCTATTTCCAAACTGCTGCGAGACTTGCAGATTGTAATAAGTAATAATCCAGTTGAATATTATTAACAAAAAGCTTGTTTTTAGGAAATCAAGATTGAATAAAATAGTTGCACAAACAATTTTGTCGTATCAAATTAAATAAAACTTTTACTGTAATTAGTACTAACTTCAAAAATAAATTTTCTAAAATTACTAAATTTTTCAATGTTTGGTTTAGGAGATAATAATTTTTGAAATTAACAAATTATTTACAAATTTTTATAAACTTAAAGATCAAATAATGTGATTTCTGCAACAATTGGTCGTACCAAAACTATTTAAAGTTTCACAATAATTAGTACTAACTTTGAAAAAAATATTTACAAAATTTCTAAATTTTCCAATGTTTGGTTTAAGAGATATTAACTTTTCAAATTAACTAAATTATTTAAAAATTTCAGAAAATTAAGGATTAAATAATATATTTCTTGCAAGAATTGGTAGTACCAAATTATTTAAATTTCTTACCATAATTAGTACTAACTTAAGAAATAAATTTTCCAAAACTACTAAATTTTCCAATGTTTGGTTTAGGAGATATTAATTTTTCAAATTAACAATATTATTTAAAATTTTCAGAAAATTAAAGATTAAATAATATAATTATTGCAAGAATTGGTCGTACCAAATTAATTTAAATTTTCACTGTAATTAGTACTAACTTTAGAAATGAATTTTACAAAATTACTTAATTTTCCAATGTTTGGTTTAGGAGATATTAATTTTTCAAATTAACAAAATTATTTAAAATTTTTAGAAATTTTAAGATTAAATAATATATTTTTCTTGCAAGAATTAGTCGTACCAAATTATTTTAAATTTCTACCATAATTAGTACTGACTTTAAAAATATTATTTCCAAATTAACAAAAATTTCCAATGTTTGGTTTAGGATATAATAATTTTTCAAATTAACAAAATTATTTAAAATTTTCCGAAAATTAAGGATTAAATATTATATTTCTTGCAAAAATTGGTCGTACCAAATTAATTTAAATTTTTACTATAAATAGTACTAAATTTAGAAATAAATTTTCCAAAGTTACTTAATTTTCCAATGTTTCGTTTAGGAGATAATAATTTTTAAAACTAACAAAATTGATTTCAAATTTTTAGAAATTTAAGGATCAGATAAAATAATTCCTGCAACAGTTGGTCGTACCAAATAATTTTAAATTTTTTCCATAAATAGTACTAACTTTAAAAAAAGTATTTCCAAAAGTTCTAAATTTTGCAATGTTTGGTTTAGGAGATAATAATTTTTAAATCTAACAAAATTATTTACAAATTTTTAGAAATTTAAGGATCACACAATATAATTCCTGCAACAATTGATCGTACCAATTTATTTTAAATTTTTACCATAAATAGTACTGACTTTGAAAATAAATTTTCCAAATTTACAAAATTTTTCAATGTTTGGTTTAGGAGATAATAATTTTTGAAATTAACAAACTTATTTACAAATATTTAGAAATATAAAGATCAGATAATATTATTCCTGCAACAATTGGTCGTACTAACTTGATTCAAATTTTTACCATAATTGAAACTAACTTTAAAAATAAATTTTCTAAAAATACTAAATTTTCCAATGTTTGGTTTAGGAGATAATAATTTTTAAAACTAACAAAATTATTTACAAATTTTTAGAAATTTAAGAATCAGATAATATAAATAGTGCAAGAATTGGTCGTACCAAATTAATTTAATTTTTTTCCATTATTAGTACTAACTTTGGAAAAAATATTTACAAAATTTCTAATTTTTCCAATGTTTGGTTTAGAAGATAATAATTTTTAAAACGAACAAAATTATTTACAATTTTTAGAAATTTAAGAATCAGATATTATAATTCATGCAATAATTGGTCGTACCAAATTTATTTAAATTATTACCATAATTAGTACTGACTTTGAAAATAATATTTTCAAACTATCAAAAATTTCCAATATTTGGTTTAGGAGATAATAATTTTTGAAATTATCAAAATTATTAGCAAACTTTTAGAAATTTAAGAATCAGATAATATGATTTCTGCAACAATTGGTCGTACCAACTTGAGTCAAATTTTTACCATAATTAGTACTAACTTTGAAAATAATTTTTCTAAAAAAACTAAAAATTCCACTGTTTGATTTAGGAAATAATATTTTTTCCAATTAACAAAATTATTTAAAATTTTCAGAAAATTATAGATTAAATAATATATTTCTTGCAAGAACTGGTCGTACCAATTTAATTTAAATTTTCACCATAATTAGTACTAACTTTAAAAATTAATTTTCTTAAATTTCTAAATTTTCCAATGTTTGGTTTAGGAGATATTAATTTCTCAAATTTAACAAAATTATTTAAAATTTTCAAAAAATTAAGTATTAAATAATATAATTCTTGCAAGAATTGGTCGTACCAAACTAACTTAAATTTTTACCATAATTAGAGCTAACTTTAGAAATGAATTTTTCAAAATTGCTAATTTTTCCAATGTTTGGTTTAGGAGATATTAATTTTTTAATCTAACAAAATTATTTTAAATTTTTAGAAAATTAAGGATTAAATAATATAATTCTTGCAAGAATTGGTCGTACTAAATTATTTTAAATTTTTACAATAATTAGTACTAACTTTAGAAATAAATTTTCCAAAATTACTAAATTTTCCAATGTTTGGTTTAGGAGATATTAATTTTTTAAATTTAAAAATTATTTACAAATTTTTAAAAACTTAAGGTTAAAATAATATGATTTCTGCAACAATTGGTCGAACCAAATTAATTAAAATTTTCACCATAATTAGTAATAACTTTAGAAATAAATTTTACAAAATCACTAAATTTTCCAATGTTTGGTTTAGGAGATATTATATTTTCAAATTACCAAAATTATTTAAAATTTTCAGAAAATTAAGGATTAAATAATATAATTTTTGCAAGAATTGGTCGTACCAAATTATTTAATTTTTGACCATAATTAGTACTAACTTAAAAAAAATATTTATATAATAACTAAATTTTCCAATGTTTGGTTTAAGAGATAATACTTTTTCAAATTAACAAATTTATTTAAAATTTTCAGAAAATTAGGAATTAAATAATATGATTCTTGCAAAAGCTTGTAGTACCAAATTAATTTAAATTTTTACCATAATTAGTACTAATATTAGAAATAAATTTTCCAAAACTACTAAATTTTCCAATGTTTTGTTTAGGAGATATTGATTTTTGAAATAAACAAAATTATTTAGAATTTTCAGAAAATTAAGAATTAAATAATATAATTCTTGCAAGAATTGGTCGTACCAAATTAATTTAAATTTTTACTATAATTAGTACTAACTTTGGAAATAAATTTTCCAAAATTACAAAATTTTCCAATGTTTGGTTTAGGAGATAGTAATTTTTCAAATTAACAAAATTATTAAAAATTTTCAGAAAATTATTGATTAAATAATATAATTTTTGCAAAAACTGGTTGTACCAAATCAATTTAAATTATAACTATAATTAGTACTAACTTATGAAATAAATTTTCCAAAATTACTAAATTTTCCAATTCTTGGTTTAGGAGATATTAATTTTTCAAATTAACAAAATTATTTAAAGTTTTCAGAAAATTAAGGATTAAATAATATAATTCTTGCAAGAATTGGTCGTACCAAAATAACCTAATTTTTGACCATAATTAGTGCTGTCTTTAAAAATGAATTTTCCAAAATTACTAAATTTTCCAATGTTTGGTTTAGAAGATATTAATTTTTGAAATTAACAAAATTATTTAAAATTTTCAGAAAATTAAGAATAAAATAATAAATTTCTTGCAAAAATTGGTCGTACCAAATTAATTTGAATTTTTACCATAATAAGTACTAACTTTTGAAATAAATTTTCTGAAATTACTAAATTTTCTAATGTTTAGTTTAGGAGATATTAATTTTTAAAATTAACAAAAATATTTAAAATTTTCAGAAAATTAGGGAAAAAATAATATATTTTTTGCAAGAATTGGTAGTACCAATTTAACTTAAATTTTTACCATAATCAGTACTGACTTTAAAAATATTATTTCCAAATTAACAAAAATTTCCAATGTTTGGTTTAGGAAATAATAATTTTTGAAATTAAAAAAATTATTTACAAATTTTTTGAAATTTAAGGATCAGATAATATGATTCCTGCAACATTTGGTAGTACCAAATTAAATTAAATGTTAAATATAATTAAAACTGACTTTTAAAATAAATTTTCCAAAATTACAAAATTTTCCAATGTTTGGTTTAGGAGATATTAATTTTTCAAATTAACAAAATTATTTATAATTTTCAGAAAATTATAGATTAAATAATATATTTCTTGCAAGAATTGGTCGTACTAAATTATTTAAATTTTTACCATGATTAGTACTAACTTAAATAATAAATTTTCCAAAACTAAAAATATTTTCAATGTTTGGTTTAAGAGATATTAATTTTTCAAATTAACAAATTTATTTAAAATTTTCAGAAAATTAAGGATTAAATGATATATTTCTTGCAAGAATTGGTCGTACCAAATTAATATAAATTTTTACCATAATTAGTACCAACTTTATAAATAATTTTTCTAAAATTACTAAATTTTCCAATGTTTGGTTTAGGAGATATTAATTTTTCAAATTAACAAAATTATTAAAAAAATTCAGAAAATTAAGGATTAAATAATATAATTCTTGCAAAAATTGGTCGTACCAAATCAATTTAAATTTTCAGCAAAGTTAGTACTAACTTAAATTATAAAATTTTTGAAATTATAAAAATTTTCAATGTTTGGTTTAGGAGATATCAATTTTTTAAATTAACAAAATTATTTAAAATTTTCAGGAAATTAAGGATTAAATAATATAATTCTTGCAAGAATTGGTCGTACCAAAGTAATT
The DNA here is from genome assembly GCA_963932245.1 of Tachinus rufipes. NCBI lineage: Eukaryota > Metazoa > Arthropoda > Insecta > Coleoptera > Staphylinidae > Tachinus > Tachinus rufipes. The sequence continues at coordinate 104,990,529 of OZ010746.1, read as the reverse complement.
AAAACTTTCACCATATTTAGTACTAACTTTAGAAATAAATTTTACAAAATTACTAAATTTTTCAATGTTTGGTTTAGGAGATATTAATTTCTCAAATTAACAATGCAATCAATTAAATTTTAACAAAAAAAATGTTATTTCAAACACAATTTTCCTATTAAAACCACAAATAAACGTTAAATTATTTTATTGTTGTAATAAAACGGATTTAATGGAGCGATTCCATCCAAGTCTCAAGTGTACTGATGGTTTCTGATGTGATGTGAATTGCTGTGAATTACAGTTAGATACACTTGTTTGTTAATTGTCGACGTAACAAGGATAGTTGGTATGAGGGAATACCGCCCCATCAATTCCATCGAGGATACGCGACGCGGTAATAAAATAATGAAAGCCCTCTCATATGAAGTTATAAAAGGGAAATGAGCGCAGTGCCGGAGGCGTCCCTATCTGAAATGGGGATCTGTATTTGCTTTGGCCTTGGGTGGGGAGAATAATAAAAAACAATAACATATTCAAAACGTAATAAAACAAAGCATACAAAGATTGATTTTATCAACTACATTCACTTACGTTGTGCAATCTTCAGCCAGCAGGAAGCCAATCTGGCTCAGCAGGAACACAAAGATCCCAGTAGGAGACTTCATCATGTCCTTTAAACTACCATTGCACTATCCAAACACTGAAAAGCAATAGAGAAATCTATTAATATTGAAATAAATTCCTTATTTTGTTTTAATATTTCAACATTCATTAAAAATGTGAAATGTTTAAATTATTCCTTTGTTTTTTAATAAACATTACGGTAAGTCTGGTTGTTGGGGTGAGGTAAAACAATGACAAAAATGCCGTTGAGGAATGCGGGCAAGGATTTAAATTTGCGACGTGCGGGAAAATATGAAATTAAAACTTGGTTGGTGGTGGGGTATTAAGGAGATAATTCCATTGTTCTTATTTATTGTATTAAAATGGAAGCATTAAATTAAAAAAAATAGTTTTTTTAGTTTCAATCCTAATTACAATCCTAAAATAAAGAATAATAACACAAAAGCACGCAATCTAAAGTCCATTCCCACTTAATCAATTTAATGCAGTCATAACCCAAATCGCCCTCGATCTGACCAAACCATCATCCCCACCAGACTGGAATTGATCTATTTACATAAGTGGGTAGCCCACCACAGCCGTCGAGGTGGTAATAAATCAGTGCCTTTTAACCTAACAAGTCTGTTGCGAATGTGTGGCTCCTAACCGAATAATAAGATACTTTCTAATGGGCCATGCCGTGTGGGGGATGGTTATTTAGGTTCTAAATTGCGGCAGGACCTCCCGTTTAGCGCATCTATCATTAGTTCGCGGTCACGCGATCCTCACATCTATACCTGCTGTTGCTGTTGCTTGCTATGTTCCCTTATTGTTTGAGTTCTTTCCCCAACATCTGTGCATGACGTGTGTATAAGGGTGGGTTCAGAAATTTTGTTGTTAACGCATATTTAAAGTGAAAAATCAAATTTATGATTAAACTTCATAAACATTGAGTAAAAAAGCTTATTAAATTGATTTAAAACTAAAACATTTAATTCGTGTGGCAAAGAGTAAGTCCCTTTTGATATAATCCAACATAATGATGCCCTTGCTTTTCTAAGGGCTGGATTCCACAACCATCAAAACAACTTAACAGAGGAAATGCAATGTAAGCTCATTCAATGTAAGCGACTCAGTTCCAACAAAACCTTGTATGTAGAAATCGATAGGATTATAAATTAAATAAAACAATTTCGTAGTTGATTACAGCATTACTATTACCATAACTACGTTCTTATAGACCTCATCCAATTATGTCTAATGGATATTTTTATTCGTTTTATGATGATATAAAAATAACAGTAAAATGCAGCCCCTATCATTTCAACCCTAAATCATCAAAATATTTTATGCGGTTATCAATTTGTTTGAAAATATATTTTATTCGCAATGTTTGCAGACACGTTTGGGTAAATATTTTAAATGTTTACATTTGAGGGGTAGCTAGGTTTTATATGTCTGGAGGGTTGTTGTGTGTTTATTTGGGATGTGGATGTATGTAAATTTATAAAAAAGAAAATAATATTATAATTAAAACATAAAATGAGATGAAATTTTATTTTAAATTTTTAATAAAAATGTTATAATTTATTCATAAAGTTTGGACATGAAAAATGCACTTTGTGCAAACCAGATAAACATAATTTTTTTTGCTTCTAGCCATTAATCTTAGGATATGCTTTAGCAAACCACAAATCTATTAGCAAAACGACAGTCAAAATGTCGTGTTTTATATCAAAGCTTACCGTGACACTCACTGTCAATCGCAAAATGACAGATTACATTTTTATATGCATACCGTGACGTAATTATTAACCAAAATGCAATAGCTCAAGTGTCAATTGCAAAACGACAGATTAGATTTCTTATTTTTCATGGTAAATGCATACCGTGACACAATTATTAATTGCAAATTGACAAATAAAATGTCAAACTGTTTCAATTATTTTTTATGCTGTAGCTCAATTGTCAATCACAAAGCGAAGGATTAGATTTTATAATTTTTAGGTTAGATGCATCCCGTGACAAAACTATTAAACACAATACAATGTTTCAAGCGTCAATTGCAAAATGACAGATTAAATATCATATTTTTGTAAGTTACGTGTATACCGTGACTCAACAATTAACTGCAGATTAACAGTTTAAATGTCATATTTTTTACCGATGCTTACCGTGACTCAATTGTCAATTGCAAAACAACAAATTAAATTTTACAATTTTTAGGTTAAATGCATACCGTGACACAACTATTAATTGCAATACAATGTCTCAAGTGTCAATTGCAAAATGACAAATAAGATTTCAAACATTTTAAGTTAAATGCTGCTTAACGTGACAACTATTAATTAGGAAGAGACAAATAAAGTGTCAAACTGTTTTTGTCAATTGCTTGTAGGCGTGTGGTTTGGATTGTTGTTTCTCTCCACCCGCCCAAGTGTTTATGTTTAAATCTTCTGATTACATACACTTGGGTGGGTAGGCGGAAACTAAGTTCAAACTTTGTAGGCGTGTAATTTGAACTTGTGTTCCCGCCCACTTACCCAAGTGTTAGATTAAGTTAGGTTAGGTTAGGTTAGGTTAGGTTAGGTTAGGTTAGGTTAGGTTAGGTTAGGTTAGGTTAGGTTAGATTAAGTTAGGTTAGGTTTGCTCCGGTAGAAGAATGGGGGGTGGGGGTTTTGCCTGGGGTGGGCCCGTAGCTGTTTTTATTATTGTGTAAAAGTATGAATGGAAATGTAATAACTTTTTGTAAAAAATGTGTCTGTAAATTTTTTGATTTGTTTGTTTTGTAAAAACATTGTTTTTGAAAAAAGAGAGGGCGGCAGAAAAGATTAACTGTCGTCCGGGATTCTCCACTCCGAAGTAATGCTTGAATGCAATCCCGGGGTGGAGTAAAAACAGATATATCCCAATGGGAGGAGGGTTTTAGCCGGTAGGAACCCGGCACTACCGTGCAGCACTGGCTGCCGGTGTCTTAGCTGAAGATTTTACTCCTTCCAAAAAAAAAAAAAAAAAAAAAAAAAGGTTAGGTAAGGTTACGTTAGGTTAGGTTAGGTTAGGTTAAGTTAGGTTAGGTCAGATTAGCACAGATCAGACTCTACAGCGTGTCGAATTTTAGAAGATTTCTAGACCGCTCTAGGCGGGAGCAGTCTGGTCAGAATGAATAAGTATCTACAGATAAACGTCGGGGCCGCCCACGACGTAGCAGTAGCTAAGGCAAGACAAATGGGAGCAGACGTCATCTTATTCCAGAAACCCAATAAATCCACAGCAAAAAAGCAGGGTCTGCTGCGGATGTAGCGGTTCAGATAATGAACAAGAAAAAAGCCAAAATACTTAGCCATCAAGCAGAAAATGGCTTTCAAATCATCAGCCAGATAGACTATAAGGTCATAAACGCATACGTTTTGCCAAACATAACTCTGCCCGCCTTTAAGCCTAGAGTATACAGCATCATAGAAGCCCTCAGGTCCAGAAAGAAGGGAGTAATCTTGACAGGCGACTTCAATTCGAAATCACCAGCGTAGGGCTCAGCAAAGAAGAACAGAAGGGGCGAGTATCTCACACAATGGATGGCGGCTTTAAACCTAGTCCTAATAAACGACGGACTTACATTCATTGACTCACGAAAAGTGGAAGAGAACGAGGAATCTCTAAGCCTGCACCAATACCTCTTTTTTGAGGTAGACAATTGTTACAACTAGGATCAAAGATCAAAATGGGAATGGGCAATAAAGGCCAAAAAAGCAAGTAACGCACTTCAAAGCCTCAGGTACAACTAATTTTTTTTTTTTTAAATAATCCCCGACGTGCTGCTGGAAGCGTACAACAAGCACTTGGACAAAAAAATCTTCCTCAAACCTTGGAAGAAAGCAAAGATAGCTTTGATCTCTAAAAGAGAAAACAAATTTTGGGCCATCAGTCTGCTAAGCGTACCCCGCAAGCTGTACAAACACTTAATAAAGAAAAAACTTGAAGAGGAACTGGACGTAAGAAATGTGTTCAACACCGCCAGCTGAGAGTAAATAAAGAAAAAACTGACAAAGATAGGAGCAAATCGGTATCTTCTAGATCTCAAAGCAAGCTACCTGGGGGGACAAACCGTTCCAATCGCCGCAGGAGAGGAAAAAAACCTTACGCAGGGGGTTTCGCAGAGTTTCGTCCTAGGACCTACGTTGTCTACAACCCCGTGCTGAGCCTACAACTTCCAAGAAAATGCAAAACGGGCTCTCGGCGTAAACAAGCACCTGACAACCCTTTTATCCACTCAAAGAAATGTTGTACTGAGAGTCATCAATGCATACTGAACGACAAGTGGCAAGGGTGGCTGCGTCATTGCGGAAAGTAGAGGAGTTGGCAGAGAAGCATCAAACCAGAACGGAAAGCCGCAACATTGTAGAGCAATGGCAGCGTAGATGAGACGACATTCATGACACAGCGCAGTGGACAAAGATGCTTATTCCTTTAATAGAAAGATAGGCGAGATGCCTGCACAAAAACATATACTACTTCCTGACACAATTCCTAACAGGTCACAGGAGTTTTGGCACAGGATTAAAAAGACCCAGAGCGGCAATTGTCACTACTTCGGCAAAACCAATTTCCCGGAGCACACCATCTTCCATTGCATGTAATGACACGTCGGAAAACACAAAGCAGAGGTAGCTGTAAGAAAGGCACTGACAATCGACAGCCTAATGAACTTCTTTCTCCAAAACAAGCGCAACTAGATGCAGGTACACTCATTTGTAAGGGACACAATGAGCACAAAAGAACGAGAAAATCTGGCCAGGCAGAAATACAAACACCAACAGGCAAATTAAATGAGACCAGATGGGTAGATGATGCAAACCTATATCGGGGTATTCCGCCTACCCGTTGAGAAGATTTGAGGTTTTTTAGTGGGTGGAAGTCCCACACTTCTCCTCGCGTTGAACCAACCGCCCAGGAAGCAGTAACGTTTTCCTCACCAAAAAAAAAAAAGTTAGTTTAGTTTAGTTTAGGTTAGGTTAGGTTAGGTTATGTTAAGTTAAGTTAAGTTAGGTTAGGTTAGGTTAGGTTAGGTTAGGTTAGCAGTAGCGTTTTCTTCACCAAAAAAAAAAGTTAGTTTAGGTTAGTTTAGGTTAGTTTAGGTTAGTTTAGGTTAGGTTAGGTTAGGTTAGGTTAGGTTAGGTTAGGTTAAGTTAGGTTAAAAAAGCCAAAAAGACGGTCATGGCACTAACAAAGATCCTGCCAAACGTTAGTGGCCAAAAGGCTAGGAAAAGGACGGTTTACCACGCGGTTATTTAGTCCATCATAACCTACGCAGCGCTTGTAAAAAAAAGTGCATTCGGCGTTCAGCGGCACAGGACCTCGCTGATCTCAACCCTGAAGAAAGTTCTGCTGAGAGTTGTTAGCGGATACAGAACGGTCAGTGCAATGACGACGTGCGTGATTGAAGCAATACCACCAATATACATTAAAGTGCTGAAAATGGAGGATAGATACTTGGCCAAGAAAACAAAGCAAGACTTAGCCTTTAGCGTAGTCGAGACGTGGCAGCAATGAACAAACTGATCCCATTGCAATCTGAAGTAGTTGTCCATATAGAACCACGAACTACTTCGTGACCCAATTTTTGTCAGGCCACGGCAGCTTTGAGACATACACAAAGAGAATTGATAAAACCGTTGACAACGCCTGCCACTACTGCAAGGAGCAAGACTTTCCCGAACACACAATCTTCTCCTGCGAGCGCTGGCAGGTCGGGAGAAGAAAAGCCGAATTGGCTTTAGAAAAAAGTTTAAGGGTGGATAGCCTGATGGACCTGATGACTGGATCTGAGCGCAACTGATCACACATCTACAATTTTGTGACAAAAACCATAAAACGTAAAAAAACAAAAAGTAGAAATTTGAATTTAAATAACGAGAGAGTGTTCAGCCGGTTGGGCGATGAGAAATCCTTCTAAGGTATTCCGTCCAATCAATGCGAAGAATAGAGGTTTTTTAGTGGGGGCAAGTCCCACACTCTCGGACTCATTGAACCAAGAGCCCTGGGAGGACTCTTGGTTTAATGAGCCTTCCCCGGGCTCTTGGTTCAATGAGCGTTTACCTCTTAAAAAAAAGGTTAGGTTAGGTTAGGTTACTAGCCGATTCTGCATTGTGCATTTCACCAGAAAAAGGCGTTTACAAAACAGACAAGCAAAGTGTGGGTAGAATGATAAAATTGCTGAGATGCGGGCGCCGTGCAAGCGGGCTCAGAGAACGTATACAAAAAAAATTCCCACAAAAATTAAAAAACTTATGCCCGTATTCATAAAAGTCAGTTACAGTAACGGATCGTTAAATTTGACAACCGCAAAATTATTTATACAATTCTACCATCAAAACAAGTTTGGCATAATAAATAACTATCAAAAATGAATGATAAATAATATTTAATAACAACGCAAAATAAATAACATGTATTTCTATCAAATTTATAAAAATAGTTTTGAGGTTTTATCGAATTGTGAGGTTATGTTGTCTCATTTAATAGTCATTAAACTTAATCAGTTTTTATGAATACGGGCATTTGAGACGGTATTAGATACAAGAGGTTACAAAAATAAGCTATGGGGCCTAATCAAATCCATCAAGAAAAGTAAATAGAATCTCTCAGTGGAGGAGGTAGACGGAGATACAAAACTATTATAAAAAAAATCTGGAGAAAGGTGCCCAGAGTATTGTTGGAGACTCAGCGCCCGTAGGCAAACTATTCTCAAAATAAGAAGATAGGGCGGTTAGAAAATAACCTGTAGAAACGGGAGAAGTCCGTTCGTTTACGGAGAAAAAACTCCGGTAAACTTAAAAAAAAATGCGCTTTGCAAATCTTTGCAAAAATTGTCAAAGCCTTGGTAGAGCGGTGCTCTAAGATGTGGCTAACCACAATAATTAAATGCGCAAAAAACAAAGATTTCCCAAAAGTCTGGAAAAGTGGAAAATAGGTTCATTTTTACCAAGGTGGAGTAGAGTAGGCGCAAGAACTTTTTGGCCATATGTCTTGTAAACGTAGCCAAAAATTAACTCTTTGAGTACCTAATAGTAGAAAAGCTGTTAGAGGTACTTCAGGGTAACGAAGCTCTGAGCACGCTTGCTGAGGTAAAAGCGGCTGTGGTAACTGCCAAAAAATACAACTGCACACGTCAAAAAGCTTGCGTCTTGGTTGTTCTGGACGTAAAAAACGTCATTAACATGACCAATTAGGCGGGGACATGGTGTGCCACAAGGATCAGTTCTAGGCCCAAGGGTTTTGGAACGTAGTAAGCTTAGAGCTGCCTCTACGGGTAGAAAAGGTGGCCTACGCCGACGACCTGACGGTGATTATTACAAAAGTTTCTAGAGGAAAACTGCTCAAAAAATTTAGGGGTTACACTTAGTACAAATTTTGCGTGAAAGATGCATGTGAAAAAAAATGTGTGATAGAATGGAGTAGGCGGCTTGGACCTTATCAGAGCTTAGAGCAAAGTTTATGGGAAAATGCCGTGTGTAGCAATGGAAAGCACCAGGATGCAGCGCCAATAATGGGCTTTCTGGTTGTGGCAGGCAGAAAACCACTGACTCTTGTTGTCTTGTTGAAACGGTTATAAAATCCAATCCTTTACTAACAAACACTATAGTGGGTAGACGGACTACTTCAGTTCAAACTAAATTGAATATAATCTTTGCCTCATACGACCCAAATCAAATCTAAAAATCAATGCGATGCCGCATAAGGAGGAATATCTGCAAATCGACAGAAATTAGCTAAATAAACAGAGAACGAAAACAGCACCAGGTCCAGATCCATGTCCAAAAACTTAAGTACGGAGATGATGATGCCAAAATAAAATTTCTCCAAGCCATCATAATAGATTTGATGGCAAACATTGCCTCAAACGCCGCCATCAACGCAACCACTCCAAAAGTGAAAATTAAAGACAAGGACATAGAAAAAGCCAAGATTGATCTATCAACCTTCCTCAAACGTCCAGCAACGCAGGATACCTATACTGAAGATAATGACAAAATTGGCTACATTTACTTTCAAACCGTCCCTACAAAGATCATTATTTTATTGTCCAAGAACAGGCAATCTTTTTATCAACTACCACCAACTAAAGACCCTTTATAGATTACAACCTCTGTTGTCCATAAGGTACCCCTACCAATTAATCCAAAGCCAGAAGAAATAAAAATAAAAAAATAAGCTACCACTTAAATTATCTAAAAAACTTTTAGCTAACTTCCAGCTTTCTTCAACGGTAAATTTTGTTAGCCTCTCAAACTAAAGAACATAAAGCTTTTAACAAAAACGCCGCTTCAAAATAAAAAGAATATCTTGAAGACATTCATCGAAGTGAGTTTTAAACTTGCCGCTGGTGAGAACAAATCAGACTTCACCCTTTATAACACTCTTATAAGAAATTCTAAATCTCCGACTGTTGTAATTACCAAAAATCAATATTTCTCAAACTTATCTAAAAAAATTTGCGTCAAAAAATGCTATTTTATCTTTACGCAATACCCATAAGGATATACATATTTATAATTTAAATCTCCAACACCAACGACAGAAATGCTAAGTGATCAAACATGTGTCCAAATTTTTTACAAAGAAAAAAGTGCACAATGCATTAGAATTTCTTGAATTGTTGCCAATCAACGTTTATAGTATGGAAAACAATTTTATTCGTTTCTACATGGTCTTGGTGTAGCTTCTAAAAAGACCAAAAGGAGCCAAGATTATGGACTTTGGACACTGGTTTTTTAGCTTAAAAATCAGTGTCAAAAGGAGTAACCAAAGCGGTGGCATTCCTAAATGTCAAAAGTGACAGCAGCACTAAAAAATGTTTTATTGCAAGTGTTGCATCAAACAATTAAAAATGTCTTTCGCTGCAAGTTTTTTTTAATTTTAACAAACAATCTTAAATGATTAAAATCTAATTTAAACATTTTTTTACAATTTAAATAAATAAGAGCAATACTTTCTACCCATCGTAAAAACAAATATTTTTTATATTATTTACGACGCATTGTATTAACTCCATTCTTAATACAAAAAAAAATAAAGGAAAAAAACAGAAAGCCTTCTGGGGTTTTCATATGCCCAGTCCCGGATTGTTTCACTAATACGGCTCAAATGTTGTTACTCTGTTTTTATCGCGATAATGGTCTTCACCGAGTCTTTCATTCTCTACTTTATAGCGCATTTAAAGACTGCCCATCTATCATATATTACATATGAGGGAATGACCTACAGCGGACTTTATTGCTACGATTTTATTTATCAAAATGTATCTTCCCCTAGGTTTATTGTCTGTTGCAGACGATAAAACTATTTTATTAGAATGTAAACTAGATTTTATACCACATTTCTGACAAACAAAAATGTATAGTTTGAATCTAGGTCAACTATACTTAGTAATATTATTATTTGCCACAAATGTAAATTAAAGTTTCTTAATTAAGCAAGTTTTGATATGTATATAAGCGTCGCGCTATATATATGCTTTTACTTCTCTTAATTAGAATTTGTGCAACTTTACTAACATTTTGTTACTTTGTTAGCAATATAACAAAATCATATCCTATACGAAAACATCTGTGACATTCTCATTGGTAATTATAGAGTATAATAAATACCCTCGGTGCCCGGCGCATTTACCGAAATGCGAACGATAGCGACGCAACGAAGGGATGGTCAGCATAATGAATTTCAGCTCGACCAAGTGTCCCAAAATTTAACACTGGGGAGCCGCAAATATTTTAATTGTAAGTAATATTCAGTCGGGCAGTATAAATATTCGTGTATGTGTCGAGTTAGGAATTATTATGCTCCCACCCGGAACCTTATTAGTATCATGTTTGAAATGTAAATATATTCGTTAGGGTAATAATAGTTTTTTCTTCTTACAAACAAAATTTTATAATTTAATAAATAAAATATAAAATCAGTAATAGGAAAACATTTCAAAGCTAGTTTCATCTTTTCAGTATAATATTATCGTGTAATATTTCCGGCGACATCCAACAGTTGATGCATGCATATCCGTCAAAGCGACTCGTCGAGGGAAGGAGAGTGGGTGGTAGCATTTAAACTGCCATAAATAAAATATCTATACGTATATACCGGTTCCGATCTACTTCAGACGTACACAATCTCTCGGGCAGACGAGCATGCTCTATTTATCACACGGCGAACAGTAGATAACTTAAACTTTTATCAAATAAAAGGGATATATACATGTTTGGATCGATATGCTCGGGCAAACTTTGTTATGGCACCGCCAGTTAAATCCTTGTTTTCTAGTTTTTTATTCTGTTGCAAACAAATGAGTTCGGCAAATGGATTATATAGAACGGTATAAATTCAAATGTCTTGCGCATTTTATTTTGCTGTGAATGCAGTCTACAAATCTGACTGTACAGACATTAATGATGTAAGTTGCGCTACATTTGTTTACTTAATTGACTCAATTGTTATAAATTGTTAAAAATGTAAACTAAAAAAAATATTGATTTAATAATAATTATTAAATTAATACAAACTCCCAATGTTTGTAATTGCTACTGAATTATGATATTGATCCTTATCAAACTACCAAAGATTGAATTCCTGACATTCCAATCAAACTATCCTATTTCTTAATCACGTTAACATGAAACCAAGCCTATAACCCTCCAACTAAATGGCTCCCTATTTCTGGACACCATTTGATATCAATTTATATAATAGGTCGTCTCATTACATTAAATAGCAAAAGTTTAACTCGAATCTTATTATTTCTCATTCGATCTTGATTTTGGGTGATTTGTTTTTTCCCACACACATAGAAATGTTGATGTATAAGGGTAAGTTAATTGACGTTAGGGGTAACTTTATCCGGCCTGCTGCAAAAATCGAATCTGAAGCAAATATGGATGGAGAGAATGAAGATGGATTAGTTTGCAAACATTTGTGCCGACATGGAATAATTAAATTCCTTTTATATATTACTTGAACAAACATTATTATTTACATTAAAATGTTGAAATAAAATTCCTTTAGGACGAAAAGTGAAATTTACATATTTTTACTTTTCAACTCTTCAGTCAGGAACAATATTTGCAATGAATTTATAATTAGTCTGTAGGCAAGGAGATGCGAAGGGTTGTAAGATGGAGGTCAAAAAGAAAAGCTTTCCTTTGCCGGTGAAGGGTACGGCGTGACTTTTCCTTCCTTTCTAATGCAGACGCTTGCAAATTTTACATACACTTGTAAATGTGGATAGGGATGAAAATTGTTAACTGGAAAGTTTTTTTATAGGTAAGCCGCAGAAGAGTAAATATTTATTAATTTTTATAAATTTTTAATATTTTATATAAAAGTTTTGAATAAGAATAATGGTTAAAAGTTACAAAATAAGTAACATCAATTTTACTTTATACTTAATTTAATGAATATTTTTATTACAAAACCACTTTTTTATTATGTTGATTACTTGTATAATTATTTTCTTAGAACAAGATACTTTTAGTATTTTGCAAATATTAACTCAAAAATGTTATCAATTGTACCAAAACAATGATTATTAATGTTCTTTGCTCAAATTTTATTATTGTAAATTAAAATTAGTATTTTATAATTTTTGAAAATTCAACAAAATTTCTTTAATTAATTAATGTTTTTTAACAATATTTTTATATTTATTAGCACTTTTCGACAGTTTATGACTGGATTTTGATTTTATCTAACAATATTTTTGATATTTTATAGCTCGACTTTGCAATTTTTGAGCTTTTATAAAGCTTTTTGACAATATTTTGGTGTTTCAAAACTAAATTTTGCTATTTTCGATATTTTGTTTTGTAGTTTTTAACTGGTTATGGCCGGATTTTGGTTTTTTAATGCTTATATTTTATGACTAAATTTTAGTATTTTTAAACAAAATTTTGCATTTCTCAACAGATTATGACCGGGATTTTAAATTCTAATAATATATTGAACAGATTTTGCTGTTTTTAACAAATTTTGAATATTTTTAGGCCGGATTTTTGGGATTTTATAAAAAAATACATTTTTATCAATTAATGGCCGGATTTTGATGCTTTGATAATATTTTGATGTTTCAAGACAGGATTTTGCTATTTTTGTCATTTGATGAACAAATTTGGTTTTTTTTTGACGTTTTATAATCAGAATTGCTTTTTGACATAATTTTAATGTTTCAAAACTAAATTTTGTTATTTTAGACATTTATAATACAAAATTTTTGTAGTTTTCAACGGTTTATGGCCGGATTTTGTTTTTTTTTTTAATGCTTAATTGTTTTATGACCGAATTTTACTATTTTTAAATAAAATTTTCAATTTCTCAACAGATTATGGCTTCATTTTAGAATTTCTAATAATATTTTGATATTTTATAGACGGATTTTGCTATTTTTAACTAATTTTGAATATTTTTTAGAAGTATTTTTAGAATTTTATTAAAAAATATATTTTTTAACAGTTTGTGGCCGGATTTTGATGGTTTTTGTCAATATTTTGATGTCTCCAGACTAAATTTCGCTCTTTTTAATTTACTAACAACATTTTTGTTATTTTATAGCTAGACGTTACAATTTTTGAACTTTTATAAAGATTTTTAGATCTTTTAACAGTTTAAGGCTTAGTTTTGATGCTTTCTGACAATTGTTTATGGTCAAATTTTGTTTTAATATTTTTAGACCGGATTTTACTATTTTTAAATAAAATTTTGCAGTTCTTAATAGAATATGGCAAAATTTTTAAAATTTTATAATCTGATTTTACTATTTTTATTAAATTTTGATAATTTTTTTAATCGGATTTTTAAGATTTTATAAAAAATACACTTTTTAACAATTTATGGCCAAATTTTCGTGCTTTTTAGCAATATTTTGATGTTTTAAGGCCGCATTTTGCAATTTTTTACGTTTTATGAACGGAATTTTGTAGTTTTAAGTTGTTTTTTGCCGGATTTCGATGTTTTTTGACAAAATTTTTATATTTCAAGACCGAATTTGCTATTTTTAACATATGTTTATAATTTTGTAGTTTTTAACTGCTTATGGCAAAATTTTTTTGCAACGGTTTAATATTTTTTGACCAAATTTTACTATTTTTAAATCAAGTTTTGCATTTCTCAACAGATTATGGCCGAATTTTTTAATGTTAAATAACATTTTGATTAACATTAAAAAATTAAAAAATTAAATTTATGAAAAAATATTCTAAACTAAAAACATCCATAGACGCGTTTCGAGGTTTACCTCTCATCAGTATGGCTTTATTTATTTAAATAAATTATGGCTTTATTTATTTAAATAAATTAAATAAATAATGCCATACTGATGAGAGGTAAACCTCGAAACGCGTCTATGGATGTTTTTAGTTTAGAATATTTTTTCATAAATTTAATTTTTTAATGTTATTATTAGGTTGTCCGATTGAACAAATAGTAACGAGCGCTACATATGTCGTTGTGGCATTCATATAAATTTACCTATTTAACTAGGCTTTATTCGAAATTATTGCTTTTACAACTGTCTCATTTGAGGACATTGCGTCTCTTCTTTATATATTTTAAATAACATTTTGATTCTTTATAGACGGATTTTGCAAATTTTAACAAATTTTTAATATTTTTTAGCCGGATTTTATAAAAAAAACATTTTATAGCAGTCAAAAATTATCAAAATCTGGCCATAAACTGTTAAAAAATGTATATTTTTATAAAACCCCAAAAATATGGCTAAAAAATACTCAATTTTTGTTGAAATGAGCAACAATTTAGTTACAAAGTAAATAAAAAATAGCAAAGTTTGTTTTTAAAATACCAAAAAATTATTAGAAATTGAAAAACCGAGAAATGCAAAATTTTATTTAAAATTAGTAAAATCTGACCATAAAATATTTAAACATTAAAAAAAACAAAATCCAACTATAAACAGTTGAAATCTACAAAATAAAATATCAAAAATAGCAAAATTTGGTTTTGAAACATTAAAATATTGCAAAAAGTATCAAATGCCGGCTATAAACTGTTAAAAAGTTTATTTTTTTTTAATGTTTTTTAGCCCAGAGTTTGAGATTTTATAAAAAAAATACATTTTTTAACAATTTTTAGCCGGATGAATAAGGATCGGATTTTGCTATTTTTGACGTTTTATAAACAGAATTTTGATGTATTTAACTGTTTATGGTCAGATTTTCTTTATTTTTAATGTTTTAATATTTTATGGCCGGATTTTACTATTTTCAAATAAAACTTTGCATTTCTCAACAGATTAAGGCCGGAGTTTATAATGCTTTATAACATTTTGATATTTTATAGAATTTATAGAAATTTGCATTTTTTACAGTTATCACTAAAATATTGCTATTTAAAAAAAAAATTAAGGATATTTGAAATTTTATAAAAAAAAATTGTTTTTTTAAAGTTTATAGCCGGATTTCCAAGACCGAATTTTGCTTTTTTTGACATAAACAAAATTTTGTTTATGGGCGGATTTTGGATTTTCTTAATGTTTTATTATTTTATGACTGGATTTTATCATTTTTAAATAAATTTTTGCGTTTCTTAACAGATTATGGTTGGATTTTTCAATTTCTAATATTTATTTTAATACTTTATAAATAGATTTTCCCGTTTTTTAATTATTAAGAACTAAATTTTGCACATTTTAACAGTTATTACTAAATTATTGCTATTTTTTACAAAAATTAAATACTTTTAACTGGGATTTTTGGGATTTTATAAAAAAATACATTTGACGCTTTTTGACATTATTTTGATGTTTGAAAGCCGGATTTTGCTATTTTTGACATATTTTAAACAGAATTTTGTAGTTTTTTACTGTTTATGGCCGGATTTTATTATTTTTACACAAAACTTTACGCTTCTTAACAGATTATGGTTGGATTTTTTAATTTTTAATAATATTTTTATTTTTTATAGACGGATTTTGCTATTTTAAGTTTTGAATCTTTTCAGCTGGATTTTTGAGATTTTATAAAAAATAAATTTTTTACAGTTTTTAGCCAAATTTTAATGTTTTAAGAGAAGATTTTGCTATTTTTGACATTTTATAATCAAAAACTTTGTAGTTTTTAAGTGTTTATCAACAAACTTTGCTTTTTTTAATTTTTTTAATATTTTATGACTAAATTCTGCTATTTTTAAATAAAATTTCGCATTTTGGCCGGATTTTTCAATTTATAATAATATTTTGTTATTTTATAGACACATTTTTTAATTATTTAAAACTGAATTTTGCGTTTTTTAACAAACATTACTAAAATGTTGGTATTTTTAACAAATTTTGATTTTTTTTTGACCAGATTTTTAAAATTTTATAAAAACTACATTTTTAATATTTTATGGCCGGATTTTAATGCTTTAGTGACATATATTTTAATGTTTTAAGACCGAATTTTGCTATTTATGACATTTTACTTATTATAATTTTGTAGTTTTTAACTGTTAATGGCCAAATTTTGTTTTTTTTAGGTTGTTTTAAAACTAGATTTTACTATCTTTAAACAAAATGATGTTTTTTTCAACAGATTATGACCAAATTTTTTAATTTCTGATAATATTTTGGTATTTTGGATTTTGTAAGAATTGAATAAGAACTAAGTTTAATTTAGTTGGGCGTGTGGTTTGAAATTGTGTATTCTACCCAACTTAAATGTTTGTGCTTCAATATTTTGATTTTAAACATTTTGATGAGTGAGCGGAAACTAAGTTTAACTTAGTTGGGCCTGTGGTTTAGAATTGTGAATTTCATCCTTTCGCTCAAGTGTTTGATTACAAACACTTGGGTGGGTGGGCTTGTACTAGTTTTAAATTATTTGAAAATGTGGTTTAGAATTGTGTTTCTTACTCTAGCACACAAATGCTCCAATTTCATGATCATAAACATTTAGGTGGGCGGGCGAAAACCAAGTTTAAATTATTCAGGCGGTTTAGAATTGTATTCTCTAAAAAAATTATAAAAATTATTCAATTTTCAAAATTTCATTTGACTTTACACAATTAATTTTTATTTTTTGAAAATATTTAAGATAGATTATGGCCGGATTTTTTAATTTGTAATAATAAATTGATTTTTAATAGACGGATTTTGCTACTTTTAACAAATTTGGATATTTTTTAGCCGGATTATTAGAATTATATAAAAAAAACAAAATTTTTAACAGTTTATGGTGGGATTTTGGTGCTTTATGTCAAAATTTTGATGTTTCAAGACCGGTTTTTGATTTTTATAAATAGAATTTTATATTTTTCAACTTTATAACAAATGTTGATGCATTTTAACAATATTTTGATGTTTTGAGACAAAATTTTGATATTTAATTTTGTATTTATTAACTGTTTATGGCCGGATTTTGGTTTTCTTATTGCTTTAATATTTTATGACCGAATTTTACTATTTTAAAATTAAAGTGTTGCATTTCTCAACAGATTATGGACGGATTTTTAAATTTTTTATAATATTTTGATATTTTATGGTCGGATTTTGCTTTTTTTAATATATTTTATTAAAAAAAAATTTTAATTGTTTTATGACCGGATTTTAATGTTTTTTGACAATATTTTGATGTTCCAAGACCGGATCAGCAATATTTTGTCATTTGATAAACAGATTTTTTTTTTTAATTTTATAAAAAAAATACATTTTTATTAAGTTTATGGCTGCATTCTAGTGTTTTTTAACAAAATTTTATAAATTATGTTACATTTGTTTACCTTTTTTTGTATTTAAAAAAAAAATGATGATTAAAAATTGTATTTAGCTCCTTTTAACATTTTATAAATAAACTTTTGCATTTTTTGTCGGCTAATAACCGAATTTAGTTTTTTTTTACAAAATTTTTGATTTTTTTTTTGTTTTAATTTTTTTATAGCTGGATTTTTGACAGTTTATGGTTAGATTTTGCTGCTTTTTAAAAATTGTTAAAAATTTTATGGACGTTTTTTTTAATTTTTAATTTTTTTCAACTGTTTATAGTCGATTTTGTTTTTTTTTAATGTCTTAATATTTTATTAACAGATTTTACAATTTTTAATTGAAATTTTGCATTTTGCATCAAAATATGGCCGGATTTTTAAATTTTTAATAATATTTTGATATTTTATAGACAGATTTTGCTGTTTTTTTAATTACTAAGAACTGAATTTTGCACTTTTGACAGTTATTATTAAATTACTGCTGTTTTTAACAAATTATATATATATATATATATATATATATATATATATATTATTTTTTAAATTTTCGCGGATATAATTATTTTTATTTAAATTTATTTTCGGATTATCCCGCGTTTTCTTTTTGAGTTGGACTAATACAAAATTTAAGAATTTAATTAAACTAAAACATAGACAAATGGCAAAAATGAACTAACCCACAACAAGAATTACAATTAAGCGCCCGGTTTGAATTCATTAACAAATTTAATTTATTAATAATATTAGGCCACCCAATCGTAACCCCTGCACATAAAGTAGACTACAGTGAAACTCCACGGACATTTAAAAATAACCGTTACACTTTACCATAACTATTATTTTTTATTTTAAGGTAAAATAACTAAAATTACCTTAATAATATTTTTGACTAAATACTGATTGACTGTTTTTTCAATTCTTTATTTAACATGACTTCAATATTACTCCAAATTATATAGGGTTTTGACTGAATAATATTTTTAACATTCAAGTATTTAAAACCATTTTACCACAGAGTTTCAACTCAATCATTTTTTAAACCTTATTTCATTTGTGTTTACTGCTTATCCACAAAAGTGACTTTTATCATGACTATTTTAGGTTAGGTTAATTGAATAATAATTTTTTTACATTATTTTTTTACTAATTACACTTCACTGTCATTAATGGCTCAATCATGACTAATTTTTTGACTGACTATTTAATGAAATACATTTGACATTTTAGACTAAGTTGTTGATAATATATTTTGGATAATTTAGTTGTATCACACAATATGATGCTCTCTGATCTTTGAAATTGTTGTTTCATTTTTGATTTGACCTGAGTTTATCTATGGTCTTGATTGCACTAAGTTTTTGGTATAAAGCTGGTGTGTCCGGCTTATACTGAATAATTTTTGTAGTTGTTTCAAACAATTCTTGCAGCAAAAATTGTTGGTTTTTTGAAATCTTTAAAAAAACTTTTTCCTTTCTTGGTGTAATTTGAATTTTATCAATTTTGGCTTGTGCTTGGTATGAATGTAGCTAGTCCAACAATGGTTCATCATCATGAATGTTGTTCTTTGTTATTTTTGGTTTTAAAAAGTATTTTTGATACGATATTCTGTTCTCTAACAAGAAAAGAAGAACATATTCGAGCAGTTCAAAAAAATGAATCTACTTCATCTTTAACGGAACATGTAAATTCAAGTCATCACAAAATTAACTTTGAAGGAACTAAAATTTTAGCAAAAATTAATCATTTTCATACTAGAATAACTAGAGAAGCCATCGAAATTGAAAAAAGACCAGACAATCTCAATAAGAGAGATGATGCTTTACGTTTACCATCTACTTGGAAAACAGCATTGGCAACAACTAAATTAAATTTAAAAAAACCACTAACAGCTTCTTTACCAACAACAACTAATTTAATTACAGCATCCAAATCACAACCAGTTCCTTTACAAGTTTTGACTGTAGAAGGATCAATTAATAGACCAACTACCAGAAGTCAAACAAAGAAACTTTACACACAATAAAGTTTCTTGAAAGTTAGCTTTGACAACAAAATTAGTTTATATATCAATGTCATATTGATGTATATTAATAAATATTAATAATAAATATCTCATGATGATGGCTGATGAGATTCAGCCGAAACGTCGAGTCCAACTCAAAAAGAAAACGCGGGATAATCCGAAAATAAATTTAAATAAAAATATATATATATATATATATATTAGCCGAAATTTTGGAATTTTATAAAAAGAAAACATTTTTTAACAGTTTATGGCCAAATTTTGTTTTTTTTAATGTTTTAGTATTATATGATCGGATTTTACTATTTTTGAATAAAATTTTGCATTTGTTAACAAATTATGGCTAAATTTTTTATTATTAATATTTTGGTTTATTATAGAAAAAATTTGTTGTTTTTGGCATTTCATAAACAGAATTTTGTAGTTTTCAACTGTTATGTTTTTTTTTCAATGCTTTAATCTTTCATTCAAATTATGCATTTTTAAATTAACTTTTCACACTTTAACTTTTATATAAGCTTAATAGAGTATAAATATATTGTTTACGTCTAATTTAAAGAAGACAAAGCATGCTGGTTATAAGTTGCAATTGTGATCAATGTTATTATTTGTTAAATAATTTAAAAAATCGGTTTATAATTTTATACATTAATTGACCTTCAGATTGTGTTACATTGTTTGAATAACTTTCAACATTATAGTTATGCATAGTAGCGTAATAATATTTACAATTATGCCATGTTTGTTATAATTATTGTGGATTCAGATGATGCATCGGTGGCTTTGTATCTGCCGGCTAAGTTTCAAACTGTTGTTATCCTCGTAAGTGTCCGTGGCCTAGATTCTTGTTTAGGGGGTGGTGCTGCATCTGCACACAAAGCAGGAAATTTCCGGTGCGGGTAGATATATAGAAAAGGAGGAAAAATTTAAGCGCACAGACATGTAAATTCATATTCGAGTACGTGATGTCACGACACTATTGGGATCGACCAATTTCTTTTTATGTTTAGTAGAATATATGAATAAAAGTTTTCTGACTAGAAAATATAAGTCAAGTTCAATTAAATTTTGTTGGAAGTTATCACGAGTAGCAAAACGATACACAAGTTGACTTCAATCAGACGATAGTTTCAATGGCGTTGGGGTTGCATGGCAATTCAAATCAAGCGCTTCCGCAATTCCTACAGTTAAATATTCCCAGCGTACCATTCCATACATAACTAAGTGGGTGCTTTTGAAATTATTTCTCTCTCTCTCTCCATACTCAAACGCAACTCTCTAGAAACTATCGGGATTTAATTGTGCACCCCATTCATTGTCGTATCAATTCAAACAAAATGATTTATATATTTTATCTGAGAAAAAATATAACCAATAAATAGAGTGTAAATAAATCTGCCACTGGTAAGTTTTTCTTTAATAAAGAAAGCTTTTTAGATATACTTTTCCATCCAGCAATAAATATCAAAAAGGAAGCAAGTTTAAAAGTTTACAGGAAACTAAGTTATCTTATAAAAGTTTAATAAATCATCTGATTTTGTCTAAAAATGTGACAGAATTACATATCTATCACGTACTAATATTGCGCAAGCATATTTTGAAATTAATTTTCCGCATTAAAACAGTTAAAAAAAATGTATATAATGTTGTGGGAAGCGCACAATACTAGTAGCAAATGCGCCTTTTGTTCTTTTTTCATCCGAGTAATCCCATTTCTCGTTCCTTGTTTGCTTATTTATGTACGGTTAGTGGAGTATATGCAGACATACACATGCACCACATTTGGCATATAATAAAATTGCAGTAATTCCACGGATGATATCTGCAAAGAATTCAGGTAATGGAATGGGAAAAGTGAAAAACAATAACAATTTTTTTTCTGATCTAAAACAAACTATGTACTGAATTTATATCAATAAAAATAGCTTTGAAATTTAAATAAAACATAATTAATTTTTTTATAATATATGTTTTCAGCATCATTACAAGCAACGCTATTACCAAAAATGTTGTTAAAAATTGCGGTAAAAATCGGTAAGCAACTGGCGGCGGGCAGACACTTAAAAACACCCAACATTTTCTTAGTTTAAAACGATTTTTAAGTTTGATCTTTGTTTTTCACCAGCGGATCCTTTTAAACGCCTACTTTGTGAGCGCGCCGCCGGTCCCACCAGGCCCGCAAAAAATAGAGACACCTTTTATTCGCAAGATCCGTCCTCAATCTTTCGATTACTTCTCTTACAATTTTTTGATATCTTTTTGCGTTTACCCGCGGCAGTGCATCGAAGATAAAAATAAATGCGTTTTATGACAAAAATTAGAGTTGCGCAAAAAAATACAAGTGCGCAGGGTTTGCACGTGGAAGATTGCGCTTGGTTTTGTTTGAAAGAAGACAAAAAATGCGCAACTGCTTAAAACAAATTATTTTTTCATTTTTGCACACACAAAAAATCATAAAATCTCAAAAATAGTAAAATCTAACTAAAAAATATCAAAAATATTGTTAAAAAGAACTAAATCCGGCTATTAGCTGACAAAACATGCAAAATTTTATTTATAAAATGTTTAAAATAGCTAAATGCAATTTTTGAACATCCAAATTTTATTAAAAAATACAAAAATGTAGACAAAATGTCAAAGAAATGTAACAAAATTTATAAAATTTATAAAATATTGTTAGAAAGCACTAAAAATAATTGTTCATCAAATAAAAATTTGATTTTGGAACATTAAAATATTGTCAAAAAGCATCAAAATTTGGCTTTAAACTGATAAAAATGTTTTTATAACATCCCAAAAATCCGGCTTAAAAAAATTGTTAAAAATAGCAAAATCCATCTATAAAATATCAAAGTTTTATTAAAAATTTAAAAATCCGGCTATAATCTGTTGAAAAACTCAAAATTTTATTCAAATCAGTAGAATCTAGTCATAAAATATTAAAACATAAAAAAAACAAAATCTGGTCAGAAACAGTTGAAAACTACAACATTCTGTTTATAAAATGTCAAAAACAGCAAAATCCGTTCTTGGAACATCAAAATATTGTCAATAAGCAACAAAATCTGATAAAAAAGTAATAAAAAATGTATTTTTTATAGAATTTCAAAAATCCGACTAAAAAACATTAAAAATTTGTTAAACATAGCAATACTTAGGTAATAACTGTTAAAAAATTAAAAAATCAATTTTTAATTATTCCAAAATAGCAGAATTTGTCTATAAAATATCAAAATATTATAAGAAATTAAAAAATCCGGCCATAATCTGTTGCAAAATGCAAGATTTCATTTAAAAATAGCAAAACCTAATCAAAAAATATTAAAGCATTAAAAAGATCAAAATCCGGTCATGAACAGTTGAAAACTACAAAATTCTGTTTATAAAATGTCAAAAATAGCAAAATCCAGTCTTGAAACATCAAAATAATGTCAAAATGCATAAAAATTCGGCCAAAAACTGTTAAAAAATGTATTTTTTATAAAATCTCAAAAATCTGGCTAAAAAATAAATACAATTTGTTAAACAAAGCAATACTTTAGTAATAACTTTTTACAAGTACAAAATTTTATTTTTAATATTTCCAAAATAGCAAAATCCGTCTATAAAATATCAAATAAATATTAGAAATTAAAAAACCCAACCATAATCTGTTGAGAAACGCAAAATTTTATTAAAAAATAAAAAAATCCAGTCATAAAATATTAAAGCATTAAAAAAAACCAAAATCCGGCCATAAACAGTTGAAAACTACAAAATACTGTTTATAAAATGTAAAAAAAAGCAAAATTCGGTCTTGGAACATCAAAACATTGTCAAAAAGTATCAAAATCCGGATATAAACTAAAAAAAAATATTTTTTTTTATAAAATTTCAATAATCCTGCTAATAAATAATGAAAATTTGAAAAAAATAGAATATTTTAGTAATAACTGTTGAAAAATGCATATTTAATTTTAAATAAATCAGAAATTTATTTTAAAAATATGGAAATTTTATTAAAAATTAAAAAATCCGGCCAGAATTTGTTGAATAAAATATTTAAGTTAAAAACAATAAAATCAAATAATAAAATATGAAAGCTTAAAAAAACTAAAATCCGGCCATAAACAAATAAAAACTACAAAATTCTTTTAATAAAATGTAAAAATAAAACAAAATTTAGTCTTCAAACATCAAAACATTTTTAAAATGTTTCAAAATCCGGCCAAAAACTGTTAAAAAAATGTATTTTTTTATAAAATTTCAAAAATCCGATTAAAAAATATTTAAATTTGTTAAAAAAAGCAATAGTTTAGTAATAATTGTTAAAAAGTGCAAAACTTAGTTTATATTAATTAAAAAATATCAAAATCCGTCTATAAAATAACAAAATATTATTAGAAATAAAAAATCCGGCCATAATCTGTTAAAAAATCCAAAATTTCATTTAAAAATAGTAAAACCCAATCATAATATATTAAAACATTAAAAAAAGCAAAATCCGGCCATAAACAGTTGAAAACTTCAAAGTAAATGATCAAAAATAGCAACATTTATTTTAAAACATCAAGATATTGTCAAAAAGCATCAAAATCCGGTTATAAACTGTTAAAAATTGTCTTATTTTATAAAATCCCAAAAATCCGGCTAAAAAAACTTTAAAATTTGTTAAAAATAGCAATACTTTAGTAATAACTGTTTAAAAGTGCAAAATTTAAGTCTTAATAATTAAAAAATAGCAAAATCCGTCTATATAATATCAAAATGTTATTAGAAGTTTTAAAATGCAGCCATAATCTGTTGAAAAATTAAAAATTTTATTTAAAAATAGTAAAATCCGGTCATAAAGCAATAAAACATTAAAAAATAAACCAAAATCCGGTCATAAACAATTGAAAACTACAACATTTTTGTTTATAAAATGTCAAAAATAGCAAAATTCAGTTTTAAAACATTAAAATTATGTCAAAAAGCATTAAAATTCGGCATAAACAGTTGAAAACTTTAAAATTCCGTTTATAAAATATCTAAAAAAAAACAAATCTGTTTATAAAATGTCAAAAATATCAAAATCCGGTCTAGAAATTTTAAACAATTATCAGAAAGCAGCAAAACCAAGCTTAAACTGTTAAAAGATGTAAAAATCTTTATGAATGCTCAAAAATTGTAACGTCCAGCTATAAAATATCAAAAATGTTGTTAGAAGAAACCAAATCCGGTTAATAGCTAAGAAAAAATGCACAATTTTATTTATAAAATGTTAAAAAAAATTAAATACAATCAAATCTTCTTTAACATCAAAATATTGTCAGAAAGTACCAAAAGTACTTGAAAACTACAACATTTTGTTTATAAAATGTCAAAAATAGCAAAAATTGGTCTTAAAACATCAAAATATTGTCAAAAAGCATCAAAATGCGTCAGAAACAGATCAAAACTTTAAAATTCTGTTTATAAAATGTCAAAAACAGCAAAATCCGGCCATAAACTTTTAAAAAAATTATTTTTTAATAAAATTCCAATAATCCGGCTAACAAAATATTCAAATTTTGTTGAAAATAGCAAAATCCATCTATAAAAAATTAAAATAATAATAGGAATTAAAAAAACTGTCCATTATTTGTTAAAAAATGCAAAATTTTATTTAAAAATCTCTTCATAAAATATTAAAACTTAAAACATTAAAAAAAACAAAATTTGGCTGTCAAAAATAAGAAAATCCGGTCTTCAAACACAAAAACATTGCCAGAAAGCATCAAAATCCGGCCAAAAACTGTCAAAAAATGTATTTTTTTATGATATCCTAAAAAAAAAGGCTAAAAAATATTCAAAATAGGTAGAAGTAAATATCAAAATATTATTAGAAATAAAAAACTCCTGCCATAATCTGTTAAAAAATATTAAATATTAAAACATTAAAAAAAACAAAATGCGGCCATAAAACTACAAAATTCTGTTTATAAAATTTCAAAATTGTTAAAATTTGTCATTAAAATTTTAAGCAATTTTTAGAAAGCAGCAAAATCTATTCTTAAACTGTTAAAAAGTGTAAAAAATTTTATGAAATTTCAAAAATATCAAAATCCAGCTATAAAACATGAAAAATATTGTTAGATAAAACTAAATCCGGCTATTAGCTGACAAAAAGTGCAAAATTTTATTTGTAAAATGTTAAATGCAATCCAAAATTTGTTAAAAATTACAAAAATGTAGACAAAATGCTAAAAAAAATTAACAAAATTTATGAAATTTTTAAAATGTTGTTAGAAAGCTTAAAAATTTTGCCATAAAATTAAAAAAATAAAAATAAAATTGTTGTTATAAAATGTCAAAAAAACATAATCTGTTTATAAAATGACAAAAATAATAAAATCCGGTCTTAAAACATCAATTAAAATTTAGCCATAAACTGTTCAAAAATATATTTTTTTATAAAATCTTAAAAATCCGGCTAAAAAATATTCAAACTTTGTTAAAAATTAGTTTATAAAACCCCAAAATATTATTAAAAATTAAAAAATCTGGCCAAAAAAATGCAAAATTTAATTCAAAAATAAAAAAAACTAGTTATCAAATATTAAAAAATTAAAAAAAACAAAATCCGGCCATAAACAATTGAAAACTTAAAAATTCTGTTTAAAAAATGTAAGAAAAAAACAAAATCCATACTTGACACATCAAAATATTGTCACTAAAGATCAAAATCTGACCAAAAACTATAAAAAATGAGTTTATTTATGAAATTCCAAAAATCCGGCCAAAAAATATTCTAAATTTGTTAAAAAGTGCAAAATTAACTTCTTAATAATTAAAAAATAGCAAAATTAATTAATAAAATGTTAAAACATTATTAGAAATCTGGTTATAAAACAATAAAACATTAAAAAAAAAATCCGACCATAAATCGTTGAGAGCTATAACATTTTTGTTTATAAAATGTCAAAAGTAGTAAAATTCAGTTTTAAAATATCAAAATACTATAAACCGATAAAAATGTATTTTTTTTTATAAAATCCCAAAAATCCGGCCTATAAATATTCAAAATTTGTTAAAAACGGCAAAATCTATCTAAAAATATCAAAACATTATTAGAAATTAAAAATCCGGCCATAATCTGTTAAGAAACGCAAAATTTTATTTAAAAATAGTAAAATCCGGTCATAAAATATTAAATCATTAGAAAACAATTGAAAACTACTACAGTTTTTTTTATAAAATATCAAAAATAGCAAAATCCGGTCACTAAAACATCAAAATCCGGCCATAAACAGTTGAAAACTACTAAATTCTATTTATAAAATGTTAAAAATATCAAATTTGGTCTTGAAATATTAAAATATGGTCAAAACAAATCAAAATCCGGCTATAAACAGTTTAAAACTACAGTATTTCGTTTATAAAACGTAAAAAATTGCAAAATCCGGCTTTAAAACATCAAAACTATGTCAAAAAGCATGAAAATTCGGCCATAAATTGTTAAAAAATGTTTTTTTTTAACCAAAATGCGGCTATAAACGGTTAAAAACTACAAAATTCTGTTCAGAAAATTTCAAATTTGTTAAAATTTGTCATTGAAATTTTTAGCAAATTTCAGAAAACAGGAAAATCTATTCTTAAACTGTTAAAAAAAGTAAATTTTTTATGAAACTTTAAAAATAACAAAGTCCAGCTATAAAACATCAAAAATATTGTTAGAGAAAACTAAATCCGGCTATTAGCTGACAAAAGGTGCAAAATTTTATTTATAAAATGTTAAATGCAATCCAAAATTTTAAAATCAAAATCAAAATTTGGCCATAAACCGATAACAATGTATTTTTTTATAAAATCCTAAAAATCTGGCCTAAAAATATTCAAAATTTGTTAAAAACAGCAAAATCCATCCAAAAAATATCAAAACATTATTAGAGTTTAAAAATCCGTCCATAATCTGTTAAGAAACGCAAAATTTTATTTAAAAATAGTAAAATGCGGTCATAAAATATTAAAACATTAAAAAAAAAAACAAAATTTGGCCATAAACTGTTAAAAAATTTATTTTCTTATAAAATTCCAAAAATCCGGCTAAAAAATATTAAAATATTGTTAAAAACAGCAGTAATTTAGTAATAACCGTTAAAAGTGCAAAATTCATTTTTTATTAATTAAAAAAACAGCAAAATCTGATGCAAAATGCAAATGTTTAATTAAAAATAGTAAAATCTGTTAATAAAATATTAAGACTTAAAAAAACCAAAATCCGGCCATAAACAGTTAAAAAAAAATAAAAATATTAAAATTCGTCCTTGAAATTTTAAACAATTTTTAGAAAATAGCCATAAACTGTTAAAAAGTGTAAAAATCTTTATGAAATCTCAAAAATAGCAAAATCCAGTTATAAAATATTAAAAATATTGTTAAAAAAACTTAAATCCGGTTATTAACTGACAAAAAATGCAAAAATTTATTTATAAAATGTTAAAAGGAACTAAATACAATCTTTAATTATCAAATATTTTTTTTAAATACAAAAAAAGGTAAAAAAATTTATAAAATATTGTTAAAAAACACTAGAACCCAGCTATTAACTTAATAAAAATGTATTTTTTTATAAAATGTCAAAAAAAATAAAATCTGTTTATCAAATGACAAAATCAGGAAAATCCGGTCTTGAAACATCAATAAAAAAAAATTTTTTAAGAAAACATGTTAAAAACTGCAAAATTTGTCCATAAAGTATCAAAATATTATAAAAAATTTAAGAATCTGTTGAGAAATGCAACATTTTAATTTTAAAATAATAAAATCTGGTCATAAAACAAACATTAAAGCAATAAGAAAATCAAAATATACAGTTAATAAATACAAAATTAAAAATCAAAATTTTTTCTTAAAACATCAAAATATTGTTAAAATGCATCAAAATTTGTTATAAAGTTGAAAAATTTAAAATTCTATATATAAAAATCAAAAACCGGTCTTGAAACATCAAAATTTTGACATAAATTTTTTTAACAGTTTATGGTGGGATTTGGGTACTAATCCCACCATAAACTGTTAAAAATTTTGTTTTTTTTATATAATTCTAAAAATCCGGCTAAAAAATATCTAAATTTGTTAAAAATAGCAAAATCCGTCTATAAAAAATCAAATTATTATTACAAATTAAAAAATTCGGCCATAATCTGGCATAAATATTTTCAAAATATAAAAATTAATTGTGTAAAGTCAAATGAAATTTTGAAAATTGAAAATAATTTTTATAATTTTTTTAGAGAATATAATTCTTTCAATTTAAACTTCGTTTTTGCCCGCCCCAACTAAATGTTTATCATCAGAAAATTGGAGCATTTGTGTGCTAGAGTAAGAAACACAATTCTAAACCACATTTCCAAATAATTTAAAACTAGTACAAGCCCACCCACCCAAGTGTTTGTAATCAAACACTCGAGCGGAAGGATGAAATTCACAATTCTAAACCACAGGCCCAACTAAGTTAAACTTAGTTTCCGCTCACTCATCAAAATGTTTAAAATCAAAATATTGAAGCACAAACATTTAAGTTGGGTAGAATACACAATTTCAAACCACACGCCCAACTAAATTAAACTTAGTTCTTATTCAATTCTTACAAAATCCAAAATAGCAAAAATTGTCTATAAAATACCAAAATATTATCAGAAATTAAAAAATTTGGTCATAATCTGTTGAAAAAAACATCTTTTTGTTTAAAGATAGTAAAATCTAGTTTTAAAACAACATAAAAAAACAAAATTTGGCCATTAACAGTTAAAAACTACAAAATTATAATAAGTAAAATGTCATAAATAGCAAAATCCGGTCTAAAAACATTAAAATATATGTCACTAAAGCATCAAAATCCGGCCATAAAATGTTAAAAATGTAGTTTTTATAAAATTTTAAAAATCCGGCCAAAAAAAAATCAAAATTTGTTAAAAATACCAATATTTTAGTAATATTTGTTAAAAAACGCAAAATTTAGTTTTAATAATTAAAAAATTTGTATATGAAATAACAAAATATTATTATAAATTGAAAAATCCGGCCAAAATGCAAAATTTTATTTAAAAATAGCAGAATTTAGTCATAAAACATTAAAAAATTTAAAAAAGCAAAGTTTGTTCATAAACAATTAAAAACTACAAAATTTGTTTTTAGAAAATGTCAAAAATAGCAAAATCTTGTCTTAAAACATTAAAATTTGGCTAAAAACTGTTCATTTTTTTTTTATAAAATTTCAAAAATCACCTAAAAAACTTAAAAATTTAAATAGCAAAATACGTTTATAAAAAAATAAAAATCTTATTAAAAATAAAAAAAATCAACCATAATCTGTTGAGAAGCGTAAAGTTTTATTTAAAACTAATAAAATCCGGCCATAAACAGTTAAAACTACAAAATTCTGTTTAAAATATGTCAAAAATAGCAAAATCCGGCTTTCAAACATCAAAATAATGTCAAAAAGGGTCAAAATCCGGCCAGTAACTGCTAAAAAATATTTTTTTTTATAAAATCCCAAAAATCCCAGTTAAAAATATTTAATTTTTGTAAAAAATAGCAATAATTTAGTAATAACTGTTAAAATGTGCAAAATTTAGTTCTTAAAAATTAAAAAATAGGAAAATCCATTTATAAAGTATCAAAATAATTATTAGAAATTAAAAAACCCAACCATAATCTGTTGAAAAACGCAAAATTTTATTTAAAAATTATAAAATCCAGTCATAAAATATTAAAACATTAAGAAAATCCAAAATCCGGCCAACAGTTAAAAACTACAAAATTTTGTTTATAAAATGTCAAAAAAAGCAAAATTCAGTCTTGGAAATCCGGCTATAAACAATTTTTTTTTATAAAATTTCAAAAATCCTTAAATTTTTTTTTTAAATAGCAATATTTTAGTGATAACTGTAAAAAATGCAAAATTCTATGAATTCTATAAAATATCAAAATGTTATAAAACATTAAAAACTCCGGCTATAATCTATTGAAAAACGCAAAGTTTTATTTGAAAATAGTAAAATCCGGCCATAAAACATTAAAAATAAAGAAAATCTGACCATAAACAGGTAAATACAACAAAATTCTGTTTATAAAACGTCAAAAATAGCAAAATCTGATCCTTATTCATCAAAATACTTTCAAAAAACATTAAAATCCGGCTAAAAATTGTTAAAAATTGTATTTTTTTATAAAATCTCAAACTCTGGGCTAAAAAACATTCAAAGTTTATTAAAAAAATACACTTTTTAACAGTTTATAGCCGGATTTTGATGCTTTTTGACAATATTTTAATGATCAAAACCAAATTTTGCTATTTTTGATATTTTATTTTGTAGTTTTCAACTGTTTATAGCTGAATTTTGTTTTTTTTTTAATGTTTTAATGTTTTATGGTCAGATTTTACTAATTTTAAATTAAATTTTGCATTTCTTAACAAATAATCTCTAGGTTTTTCAATTTCTAATAATTTTTTGATATTTTAAAAACAAACTTTGCTATTTTTTATTTACTTTGCAACAGTGATTACTAAATTGTTGCCCATTTCAACAAAAATTTAATATTTTTTAGCCATATTTTTGGGGTTTTATAAAAATATACATTTTTTAACAGATTTTGATAATTTCTGACTGCTAAAAAAAAATGTTTTTTTTATAAAATCCGGCTAAAAAATATTAAAAATTTGTTAAAATTTGCAAAATTCGTCTATAAAGTATCATTATGTTATTTAACATTAAAAAATTCGGCCATAATCTGTTGAGAAATGCAAACCTTGATTTAAAAATAATAAAATTTGGTCAAAAAATATTAAATCGTTGCAAAAAAACAAAATTTTGCCATAAGCAGTTAAAAACTACACAATTCTATTTATAATATGTTAAAAACAGCAAATTCGGTCTTGAAATATAAAAATTTTGTCAAAAAACATCAAAATCCGGCAATAAACAACTTAAAACTACATTCATAAAACGTAAAAAATTGCAAAATGCGGCCTCAAAACATCAAAATATTGTCAAAAAGCATAAAAATTCGGCCATAAATTGTTAAAAAGTGTATTTTTATAAAATCTTAAAAATCTGGTTACAAAAATTATAAAAATTTAATAAAAATAGCAAAATCAGCTTATAAAAACTTAAAAATCTGGACATATTTTATTAAAAAATGCAAAATTTTATTTAAAAATAGTAAAATCCGGTCATAAAATATTAAAACAAAATTTGACCATAAACAGTTAAAAACTACAAAACTCTGTTTATAAAATGTCAAAAATAATCAAATCCTGTTTTGAAACATCAAAATATTGTCAAAAATTACTAAAATCTGTTCAAAAACTGTTAAAAATAGCAATAATTTAGTAAAAAGTGCAAAATTGAGTACTTAATAATTGAAAAATAGCAAAATCCTTTTATAAAATATCAAAATATTATTAGAAAAATTAAAAAATCAGGTCATATTCTGTTGAAAATTGCAAAATTTAATTTTTTATAAATAAAAAAATTACTAAAATGTTATTAAAAATCAAAAAATCCGGTCATAATCTGTTGCAAAATGCAAATTTTTATTTAAAATTTGTCCAATCTGTTTATAAAATATTAAAACATTAAAAAAATCCGGCCATAAACAGTTAAAAACTACAAAACTCTCAAAAATATCAAAATCCAGCCTATAAATTTTAAACAGTAGTCAGAAAGCATCAAAATCAAGCTATAAACTGTTTAAAGATGTAAAAATCTTTATGAAAACTCTAAAGTTGTAACGTCCAGCTATAATATATCAAAAATGTTGTTAAAAAAAACCAAATCCGGTTGATAGCTAAAAAAATGCACAATAATTTTATTTATAAAATGATAAAAATGGCTAAATACAATTTTCTTTAACATCAAAATATTGTCAGAAAGTACCAAAAGTACTTGTACCTTGAAAACTACAAAATTTTGTTTATAAAATGTCAAAAATAGCAAAATTCGGTCTTGAAACATCAAAATATTGTCAAAAAGCATCAAAATGCGTCAGAAACAGATAAAAACTTTAAAATTCTGTTTATAAAATGTCAAAAACAGCAAAATTTGGCCATAAACTGTTAAACAAAATATTTTTTAATAAAATTACAAGAATCCGGCTAAAAAATATTCAAAATTTGTTAAAAATAGTATATAATATAATATATTAAAAAATGCAAAATTTAATTTAAAAATACTTTCTTATTAAAACATTTAAAAAAACAAAATTTGGCTATAAACAGTTAAAAACTTCAAAATTGTATTTATAAAATGTCAAAAATAAAAAAATCCGGTCTTTACACCAATACATTGTCAGAAAGCATCAAAATCCGTTCAAAAACTGTTAAAAAATGTATTTTTTTATGATATCCTAAAAAACCGGCTAAAAAATATTCAAAATAGGTAAAAGTAAATATCAAAATATTATTAGAAATAAAAAAATCCTGCCATAATATTAAATGTTAAAACATTAAAAAAACCAAAATGCGGCCATAAAACTACAAAATTCTATTTATAAAATTTCAAAATTGTTAAAATTTGTCATTAAAATTTTAAGCAATTTTTAGAAAGCAGCAAAATCTATTCTTAAACTGTTAAAAAGTGTAAAAATTTTTATGAAATTTCAAAAATATCAAAATCCAGCTATAAAACATAAAAAAATATTGTTAGAAAAAACTAAATCCGGCTATTAGCTGACAAAAAGTGCAAAATTTTATTTGTAAAATGTTAAATGCAATCCAAAATTTGTTAAAAATTACAAAAATGTAGACAAAATGCTAAAAAAAATTAACAAAATTTATGAAATTTTTAAAATGTTGTTAGAAAGCTCAAAAATTTTGCCATAAAAATTAAAAAAAAAATTAAAATTGTTTTTATAAAATGTCAGAAAAACATAATCTGTTTATGAAATGACAAAAATAATAAAATCCGGTCTTAAAACATCAATTAAAATTTAGCCATAAACTGTTTAAAAATATATTTTTTTATAAAATCTTAAAAATCCGGCTAAAAAATATTCAAACTTTGTTAAAAATCCGTTTATTAAACACCAAAATATTATTAAAAATTAAAAAATCCGGCCAAAAAAATGCAAAATTTAATTCAAAAATTAAAAAAAACTAGTTATCAAATATTAAAAAATTAAAAATAAACAAAATCCGGCCATAAACAGTTGAAAACTTAAAAATTCTGTTTAAAAAATGTAAAGAAAAAACAAAATCCAATCTTGGCACATCAAAATATTGTTACTTAAAGATCAAAATCTGACCAAAAACTATAAAAAATGAGTTTATTTATGAAATTCCAAAAATCCGGCCAAAAAATATTCTAAATTTGTTAAAAAGTGCAAAATTCACTTCTTAATAATTAAAAAATAGCAAAATTAATTAATAAAATGTTAAAATATTATTAGAAATTAGGTTATAAACAATAAAACAACAAAAAAAAATCCGGCCATAAATCGTTGAGAGCTATAACATTTTTGTTTATAAAATGTCAAAAGTAGCAAAATTCAGTTTTAAAATATTAAAATACTGTCAAAAAGCATCAAAATTCGGCCATAAACCGATAAAATTGTATTTTTTTTTATAAAATCCCAAAAATCCGGCCTATAAATATTCAAAATTAATTAAGAACGGCAAAATCTATCCAAAAAATATCAAAACTTTATTAAAATTTAAAAATCCGGCCATAATCTGTTAAGAAATTTTACTTAAAAATTGTAAAATCCGGCCATATAATATTAAAGCAATAACAAAATCCGGCCATAAACAGTTAAAAACTACAACAGTTTTTTTTTTATGAAAAGTCAAAAATCCGGCCGTAAACAGTTGACAACAACTAAATTCTGTTTAAAAAATGTCAAAAATATCAAAATCCGTCAGTGACATTTTAAACATTTGTCAGGAAGCACCAAAATCTAGACTTAAACTGTTAAAAAATGTAAAAATCTTTATAAAATTTCAAAAATTGCAAAGTTCAGCTATAAAATATCAAAAATATTGTTAGAAAAAACTAAAATCCGGTCATAAACTGTTAAAAGGTGCTAAATTTTATTTATAGAATGTCAAAAATAACATAATCTAGCCATGAAATATAAAAATTTTGTTAAAAAACATTAAAATTGACATTAAAAGTAATGAAAAATGTATACAAAATCTAGATTTACTAACTAATAATATCTAGTAATATAACAACTTGTTAATACTAACAATAATTCTTGAAATATATCCAAGCATGGTGTAGATAACGATTTGCTCCCTTTACTATGATTACCCTTTTATGGTTGTAAGAACTAGTATTCTCCCCCATCGGCACTTATTGCTGGCCAGAGGTCTATACAAACCCCCATTTCTCAAAACCTCTTCCACTCATCTCATGCATGTATCTGCTGCACGCGGCAGTCTCTTTTCCTAAAGTTACTCGCAAAAGGTTAACGCGATTCGGCCGATTATTTATAGCCCCCGAGGGTTTAAAGTCGCTTTAATATTCTGTTAACTTTCCACTGAATTTTATGAAAATATTTCTCCCTCTTTACCATACCCCTTTTAGTTTTTAGACGGGTAGTATGTAATCATTGATCAATTTTAAAGAGAATAGTGACTTTTACTAAATATAAGAATATTTTCATATTACAAATTGAATTTTAAATTAATTAATTGTGTAATTTGTATTAATTATAAAATGATTATAAAGGATGTAATTAATTTTTTGTTTAAAACCCTGAGGGTAAGCATATTTCCCAAAAACAATGTTGATTGCGAGTTGTGCCATTGTAGCCGTATAATTTATACAATATTGCGGAAAGTGGGGCAGCCGGACTTGGATTAATTAAGCCGCGTTGTTAGTAGGGTGTCAGACATGCCACGTATATATCCATCCGCACAAACCAAACCAAACACGTTCACCCTTATTAGTTACACAACATTTTTAACAACTATGATAACGCAATAAATTTGTTTTAATTATGCCTCATTTCGCTCATCATTTACTATTATATAAACTCGCTGCTAATTTACTACAGTTGCTCGTTTCTCGGGGAAACACAATGCCTCCATAACACAAGTCATTTAAACTTTGCCGCTTTGATAATTAACAAATATTATACCCGACGAGCTAATTTTGATGGACCTTTATACACAGAGATATATATGTATTTGCTTAAAGCCGCTACTAACAAGTTAGTAATGTATAGGAGCTATAAAATGAAGAGGGTGGCGGCGGCTTTTATCAGCATAACATTATTAAAGTTTTTTTTGCAAATATTTACTTAGTTGAAAGCATTGAATATAATCTGAATGGAGTATTAATATTTTGATGTTAATTAATTTCTTTATGCTTACAGGTAAGTAATATCTCATATTAAAATAAATGTTTATTAATCCTAACATAACAGGATTTTATCTCATTAAATGTAACTTAAATATTAAAAAGCAATTGAATTCTAAATAGAATAATTTAACCACATAATAGATTGCAAACTTTGAAATTAGTTTATTTTAGAAAACGCAATTAAATTTGTAGCAAGTTAAAATTGACTCCTATGTTTTGCAATTCAAGTACAATGCTTTGTGCAATACCACACGTATGATGTTTAAATTATTTCGAAATGAAATGACCATTGCATGTTTGAAATTTGCTCTCTGCAGGTATTTAATATTAAATACAGAATAAATAAATTAAGGGTGTACGGAAAATTGTTATTAAATACTTTATGGACTGAATAATTAATATTGTTGTTGCAATTTATTTTTAAATAGATGGGAAATCGAATAATTTATTTTTAAATTTTATGTATATCAAAAATGGAAACTTGTCTGTTTCAATTTGTTCAAGAAGCAAGCAAAGAGTTAAATGTTGCTACTGCCTTCCGCATTTCTGCAGCTAACAAACATGACATATTAACTGACAGATGTCATTAAGTTTAAAGAGAGAGTTGACGTACTTAGTTTTTTGATAACGAACAATCGGGTGGGTGGGCGAGATTACAAATTATAAATATTGAGCCAATGCTTTAAAATGTGTTCCCGGCCCACCCACCCAAGTATTTGTTATCAAAGAGTTAAATGTTGCTACTACCTTCCGCATTTCTGCAGCTAACAAACATAACATATTAACTGACATATGTCATTAAGTTTAAAGAGAGAGTTGACGTCCTTAATTTTTTGATAACGAACAATCGGGTGGGTGGGCGGGATCACAATTTATATAATACTTTTTGTTTAGTAGCTTTTTTTAAATTTGTTGCAAAAATTAAATTGAATGCGATTAAAATTAATAGGCGCAATTTTGATGATTTTTTAATTTAAACTGGTTTGCGACTTGGCTTAATTTGTTAGGTTTCTACTTAAAATTGAGATATTTTTGAAACCGGTAAGAGTTTAAAGTTGCGGTTTAAAAAATTAAATTAAGCATATTTTACTCTATTAGAAAATGTATAGTTTATACTTTCGAAGTATTAAATTTGCCTATAATCGCGGTAGAAAACAACCCTAATGCTTTAAATTTTATTAATTGTTTTAATAAAACAAAGATAACTTTGAAACCGGTAAGAATTTAAAATTGCGGTTTAAAAATTTGGATTAAGCATACTTGACTCTATTAGAAAATGTATAGTTCATACTTAAAAAGTATTAAATTTGCTTATAAATAAGTTAAAAAGCAACCCTAATGCTTTAAGTTTTATGAATTGCTTTAATTAAACAAAGATAACTTTGAAACCGGTAAGAACTCAAAGTTGCGGTTTAAAAAATTGGATTAAGCATACTTGACTCTATTAGAATATGTATAGTTCATACTTTAAAATCATAAAATCTGCCTATAATCAAGCCAAAAAGCAACCCTAAAGCATTAAATTTTATGAATTGTTTTAATAAAACAAAGATAACTTTGAAACCGGTAAAAATATAAAGTTGGGGTTTAATAATTTGGATTCAACATACTTGATTTTATTAGAAAATGTATAGTTCATACTTTAAAAATATTAAATTTGCTTATAATTAAGCCAGAAAACAACCCTAATGATTTAAGTTTTATGAATTGTTTTAATAAAACAAAGATAACTTTGAAACCGGTAAGAATTCAAAGTTGCGGTTTAAAAATTTGGATTTAGCATACTTTAATCTAATAGAAACTTTTTATTTTATATTTGGAAATAATAATAATAACTGTCTATAATCAGACAAAAAACATCAATAAAGAGTTGAATTGTATAACTTATTTTACAAAAATTAAGATATCGTTGAAACCGGTTAAAATTTAAAGTTGCGGTTAAAATATTTAAATTCAGCATACTTAAATCAATTAGAAACTTCCTAATTTATACTTTAAAGTATAAAATCTAATTATAATTAGACAAGAAAGCAACTTTAATGCTTTAAGTTGTAGTAATTGTTTTAATTAAATGAAGATATCTTTGAAACCGGTAAGAATTTTAAGATAAAGTTTAAAAATTTGAATTTAACATAAATTAATCTATTTAAAACTGTTTGAAAAAAATAGAATTTGTACGTAATTGAGCAAAAATGCGCTAAATTTCATAAATTGTCTTATAAAAATTTAGATATCTTTGAAACCGGTAAGAGTTTTAAGTTGCGGTATAAAAATTTGAGTTCAACATACTTGATTTTTTATGTAAATTTAATTATCAAATTTTTAAAGTAACCAAAAATCCTATAAATTAGGTTTAAACTAAGCAAAATCTAAAAAAAAATATTTTTTGTTGTTTAAACCGGTTTCAAATAAAAACGGTTTATACTACAAAGGTGCGGTTTAAAGATTCGGTTTTAACGTATTTAAATTTTATTTGTAATTTTAATTTGAAGTAAAAAAAAACACTAAAAACCATTTAAATTAGGTTTTAAACAAGAAAAAGTTAACAAAATCAATGTTTTTTGTTCTTGAAACCGGTTTTAAATAAAAACGGTTTATACTACAAAGTTGCGGTTTAAAGATTTGGTTTTAGCATACTTGATTTCATTTGTAAACCTATTTTGAAGTGAAAAAGTTTACCAAAAACCTTTTAAATTCGGTTTTAAACAAGAAGAATTTAACAAAATTAATGTTTTTTGTTCTTGAAACCGGTTTAAAATCAAAACGGTTTGTAGTATAAGGTTGCAGTTTAAAGATTCGGTTTTAACACACTTAATTTTATTTATAAATTTATTTTAAAACACACAAACTTACAGAAAACCCTTTAACTTAAGTTTTAAACAAGCAAAAGTTAACAAAATCACTGTTTTT
The DNA here is from genome assembly GCA_963932245.1 of Tachinus rufipes. Lineage (NCBI taxonomy): Eukaryota > Metazoa > Arthropoda > Insecta > Coleoptera > Staphylinidae > Tachinus > Tachinus rufipes. The sequence continues at coordinate 104,951,961 of OZ010746.1, read as the reverse complement.
TGTTTTTGAAACCGGTTTTAAATAAAAACGGTTTATACTACAAAGTTGCGGTTTATAGATTTGGCTTCAGCATACTCGATTTCATTTGTAAACCTATTTTAAAGTGAAAAAGTTTACCAAAAACCTTTTAAATTCGGTTTTAAACAAGAAGAATTTAACAAAATTAATGTTTTTTGTTCTTGAAACCGGTTTAAAATCAAAACGGTTTGTAGTATAAGGTTGCAGTTTAAAGATTCAGTTTTAACACACTTAATTTTATTTATAAATTTATTTTAAAACACACAAACTTACAGAAAACCCTTTAACTTAGGTTTTAAACAAGCAAAAGTTAACAAAATCAATGTTTTTTGTTTTTGAAACCGGTTTTAAATAAAAACGGTTTATACTACAAAGTTGCGGTTTAAAGATTTGGTTTCAGCATACTCGATTTCATTTGTAAACTTAATTTAAAAAGAAAAAGTTTACCAAAAACCTTTTAAATTCGGTTTTAAACAAGAAGAATTTAACAAAATTAATGTTTTCTGTTCTTGAAACCGGTTTAAAACAAAAACGGTTTATACTACAAAGTTGCGGTTTAAAGATTCAGTTTCAGCATACTTGATTTAAATTGTAAACTTAATTTAAAACTTTAAATTAAACCAAAAACTTTTTAAATTGGGTTTACAAGAAGCAAAAGTTAACAAAATTATGGTTTTTTGTTCTTGAAACCGGTTCGAAATTAAAACGGTTTGAAGTACAAAATTGCGGTTTAAAGGTTCGCTTTCAGCATACTTGGTTTTATTGATAAACTCAATTTCAAATATTAGAATCAACCAGAAATTGTTTAAATTAAGGTTAAATTCCCGCACAAAGTAACAAAATTAACATTTTTTGTAATTGAAACCGGTTTAAAATAAAAATGGTTTGTAATACAAATTTGCGGTTTAAAGATTCGGTTTCAGCATACTTGATTTTATTGATTAACTTAATTTCAAATATTAGAATCAACCGGAAATTGTTTAAATTAGGTTTAAATTACATATTGAGCCGGTAATTTAAAATCGTGTTCCCGCCCACTCGCCCAAATGTGTGTCATTAAGGAATTAAATGTTACAATCAATTGCCGCGTTCCTGCAGCTAAAAAACATGACAGATTAACTGATAAATGTCATTAAAATCAAAAAATAAAGTGACAGACTCAATTTTCTGATAACAAACATTTGGGTGGGTGGGCGGGAACACAGTTTATGAATATTGAGCCAGTAATTTTAAACTAAGTTCCCGCCCATCCACCCAAGTGTTTATTGTCAAGGAATTAAATGTTATTACCGCCTCCATCACTCCTGCAACTAAATGAAAATAAAATGTATGAAGTTTAAAGATCAAGTTTAAAAGTTTTTGACTGATTTGCCAATTTTATGATTTATTTTTTTGTTAGCCATTTAATATTTAAAGCTTAGATTAAGCTATTTATTAGCTTAATCATATTGTTCAGTAGCCGGATTTATCATATAATGGCCGGATTTTATTATTTAAAAGCCGGACTTTACGTTGTGTACTAATTATATGTTTAAATTGCTAAATTTTAATATATGAAGAGCCAATGTTGCGATTTAATAGCATAATTATATCAACCATATACTTAATTCAAAGATTGATCTTTGAAACAACTCAAAACAGATTTAGTCCCCCAACAGGACCACAACTGAAATACGGATAATTTCTGCGGGATATTGGTGAGCATTTTCCGGTCTATCTGTCGGTTAAATCTAATATCAAAGCCGATGGCTGCGAGATGGGAATGTCAATCACGGAAACCCGGTTCCCTTTCACTGCCTCCCAAAACCACCATCCTTCCTTAAACGTCTTACTTTCAATAACACCGTAAAAAATATCATATTGGAAAAGAAACGAAACGAGTTTGTTTGTATGAATAATTTATAACCAATAACAAATTTATTATTTTATTTTAAATCGTTAAGTAAAAATAGAAAAAATCTTGTCTGTTGTACAAAGCAAGACTACCGTTAAGTGTAATGAAGTGTAAGACCTCGCCATTTCTTTTTAAATTAAACACGTCGGTTGCTTACTTGCTTGCTTGCAAGACAAAACGTAAAAAAAAAATCAACACTGCTATGGGGAGGTTCTGAAATCCCAACTTACGTGACCCGAAAGTTAAAATTAGCTTTATTATGGATGCGCAACTAAGAGTCTTCTATATCAGCCTCTTCGCCATGTTTATTTAGATTTAATTAAATTGAACAAGAAACACACTTTAACGGGAGTACCAGTTACATAAATATTAATACCCCACTTATCTCTGACGTTTATTTTGCTGCGTTGAGCCTTTGGGCTGAAATGTGCTCTCTCACTTATTCCACCGACTGTTGTTTATCTTCCAATCTACTAATAACGTATGAAATTTATACTCTGATAGTGGATTGTTTATTGCTTTATGTTGTTAGCGCAAACATTTAGAAATAAATATTATCTACCTTTACTTAAATAATTTTAATTAAAATAAGTTCTACTTATGTTAAGCCTACAAATTTTATATTATGGACTCAAATATTTTACACAAAAAAAATTAAACTTTGTTTAATAACGTAGTAAACTCAAAATTATTTTCAAAAATTTATAATTTTTTAAAAATTTTGGATTTTTCTTGAAATTTTTATCAAAGCTTCAACTCATGTTGAGCCCACATTTATCATATTATGGACTCAAAAATGTCACAAAATTTACTTAAAACATTGTTTAATAGCGCACTTAACTCAAAATAATTTAAAAATATTAAAATGATTATTTATGATTTTTTGAAAATTTTGAATTTTTCTTGTAAATTTTAACAAAGCTTCTACTCATGTTGAGCCCACAATTTTTATATTATGGACTTAAAAGTTTCACAGAATTTAATTTAAACATTGTTTAATAACGCACTTAACACAAATTTTTGTTCAAAAAATTAAGTTAATCATTTATGATTTTTTGAATTTTTTTTTTTATTTTGTTAATTTCAACAAAGCTTCTACTCATGTTGAGCCCCTACTTTTTACTTTATAGACTCAAAAACTTTACAAAATTTACATAAAACATTGCTTAATAGCCCACTTAACTCAATTTTTTTTTTCAAAAAATGAAATTGATTATTTATGATTTTTTTGAAATTTTGGATTTTGTTTGAAATTATAACAAAGCTTCTACTCATGTTGAACCCACATTTTTTATATTACGGACTCAAAATTTTATCACAATTTACTTAACACAATGCTCAATAGTGAACTTAACTCAAAATAATTTTTAAAAAATAAATTAATAATTTATGATTTTTTTGAAATTTTGGATTTTCTTGTAAATTTTAACAAAGCTTCAACTCATGTTGAGCCCACATTTATCATATTATGGATTCAAAAATTTCACAAAATTTACTTAAAACATTGCTTAATAGCGCACTTAACTCAAATTTATTTTCAAAAAATAAAATTAATCATTTATGATTTTTTTTAAAAATTCGGATTTTTTTTGAAATTTTTTACAAAGATTCTACTTTTGTTGAGCCCACAATTTTTATATTATGAACTCAAAAATTTTACACAATTTACTTAAAACAATGTTTAATAGTTTAATTATTTCAAAATAATTTAAAAAAATTAAATTGATTATTTATGATTTTTTGAAAATTTTGGATTTTTTTGTAAATTTTAACAAAGCTTCTACTCATGTTAAGTCCACACTTTTTATATTACGGACTCAAAATTTTTACAGAAATTACTTAAAACATTGTTTAATAGCGCACTTAACTCAAATTTACTTTTAAAAAATTGAACTATTTTTTTATAATTTTTTGAAAATTTTGGATTTTTTTGTAAATTATAACAAAGCTTCTACTCATGTTGAGTCCACAATTTTTATATTACGGACTCAAAAATTTTACACAATTTATTTAAAACAATGTTTGATAGTGTAGTTAACTCAAAATAATTTTGAAAAACTAAATTGATCATTTATGATTTTTTGAAAATTTTGGATTTTTTTTGTAAATTTTAAAAAAGCTTCTACTCATGTTGAGCCCACAATTCTTATATTATAGACTCAAAAATTTTACAAAATTTAATTAAAACATTGCTAAATAGCGCACTTAACTCAAATTGATTTTAAAAAAATTAAATTGATTATTTATGATTTTTTGAACATTTTGGATTTTTTTGTAAATTTTAACAAAGCTTCTTCTCATGTTGAGCCCATAATTTTTATATTGTAAACTCAAAAATTTTACACAAATTACTTAATACAATGCTTAATAGTGTTCTTAATTCAAAATAATTAAAACAAATTAAATTGAATATTTATGATTTTTTGAAAATTTTGGAATTTTTTTGTAAATTTTAACAAAGTTTCTACTTTTGTTGAGCCTACAATTTTTAAATTATGGACTCAAAATTTTTAAAAAATTTACTTATAACATTGCTTATTAGCGCACATTACTCAAATTAATTTTAAAAAAATTAAATTATTTGTTTATGATTTTTTGAAAAATTTGGATTTTTGTTGTAAATTTTAACAAAGTTTCTACTCATGTTGAGCCCACAATTATTATATAACGGACTCAAAAGTTTTACAATATTTACTTAAAACATTGCTTAGAAGCGCACTTAACTCAAATTTATTTTCAAAAAAGTTAATTGATTATTTATAGTTTTTTGAAAATTTTGGATTATTCTTGTAAATTATAACAAAGATTCTACTCATGTTGAGCTCACAATTTTTATATTATAAACTCAAAAATTTTACACAACTTACTAAAAACAATGTTTAATAGTGTACTTAACTCAAAATAATTTAAAAAAATTAAAATAATTGTTTATAATTTTTTGAAAATTTTGGATTTTTCTTGTAAATTTTAACAAAGCTTTTACTCATGTTGAGCCCATAATTTTTATATTATGGACCTAAAATTTTTACGCAATTTACTTTAAACATTGCTTAATAGCGCATTTAACTCAAATTTATTTTCAAAAAATTATAATAATCATTTATAATTTTTTGAAAATTTTGGATTTTTTTGTAAATTTTAACAAAGCTTCTTCTCATGTTGAGGCCACAATTTTTATATTTCGGACTCAAAATTTTCACACAATTTACTTAAAACAATGCTTAATAGTGTACTTAACTTAAAATAGTTTAAAAAAACTAAATTGATTATTTATAATTTTTTGAAAATTTTATAAAGCTTTTACTCATGTTGAGCCCACAATTTTTATATTACGGACTCAAAAATTTTACACAATTCACTTAAAACAACACCTAATAGTGTACTTAACTTAAAATAATTTAAAAAAATTATAATGATTTTTTATAATTTTTTGAAATATTTGGATTTTTTTTGTAAATTTTACAAAGCTTCTACTCATGTTGAGCCCACAATTTTTATATTATGGACTTAAAAATTTTACACAATTTACTTAAAACATTGCTTAATAGCGCATTTAACTCAAAATTATTTTCAAAAAATTATATTAATCATTTATGATTTTTTGAAAACTTTGGATTTTTTTGTAAATTTTAACAAAGCTTCTTCTCATGTTGAGCCCATAATTTTTATATTATAAACTCAAAAATTTCACACAAGTTACTTAATACAATGCTTAATAGTGTTCTTAATTCAAAATAATAAAAAAAAAAAAATTGATTATTTATGATTTTTTGAAAATTTTGGATTTTATTTGTAAATTTTAACAAAGCATTTTCTTATGTTGAGCCCACAATTTTTATATTACGGACTCAAAATTTTTACACAATTTACTTAAAACAACGCATAATACTGTACTTAACTTAAAATAATTTAAAAAAATTATATTGATTTTTTTATAATTTTTTGAAAATTTTGGATTTTTTTTGTAAATTTTAACAAAGCTTCTACTCATGTTAACCCCACAATTTTTTTTTTATAGATTCAAAAATTTTACACATTTTATGAAAAACATTGCTCAATAACGTACTTAATTTAAATTTATTTTCAAAAATTTAATTGATCATTTATGATTTTTTAAATTTTTTAAATTTTCTTTGTAAATTTTAACAAAGCTTTTACTCATGTTGAGCCCTTAATTTTTAATAAAAAGATTTAAAAATTTTACACAATTTACTTAAAACATTGTTTATTAGCGCACTTAACTCAAAATTATTTTTAAAAAATTATATTGATTATTTATAATTTTTTTGAAATTTTGTATTTTCTTGTAAATTATAACAAAGCTTCTATTCATGTTGAGCCCACAAATTTTATATTATGGACTCAAAAATTTCACACAACACACTGAAATCAATGTTTAATAGTGAACTTAACTCAAAACAATTTAAAAAAATTAAATTGATTATTTATGATTTTTTGAACATTTTGGATTTTTTTTGTAAATTTTAACAAAGCTTCTACTCTTGTTGAGCCCACAATTTTTATATTACGAATTCAAAAATTTTACACAAATTACTTAAAACAATGCTTAATAATGTTCTTATTTCAAAATAATTTAAAAAAATTAAATTGGTTAATTATGATTTTTTGAAAATTTTGGATTTTTTTTGTAAATTATAACAAAGCATCTACTCATGTTGAGTCCACAATTTTTATATTATGGACTCAAAAATTTTACATAAGTTACTTAAAACAATGCTTAATAGTGTACCTAACAAAAATTAATTTTAAAAAATTAATCTGATTATTTATGATTTTTTGAAAATTTTGAATATTTTTGTAAATTTAACAAAGCTTCTACTCATGTTGAGCCCACAATTTTTATATTATGGACTTTAAAATTTTACACAATTTACTTAAAACATTACTTAAAAACGTACATAACTCAAATTTAGAAAAAAAAATTAAATTGATTAATTATGATTTTTTTTAAATTTTGGATTTTCTTGTAAATTATAACAAAGCTTCAACTTATGTTGAGCCCACAATTCTTATATTATAAATTTAAAATGCTTACATGATTTACCTAAAACAATGCCTAATAGTGTTGTTAACTCAAAATAATTAAAAAAAAAAACTAAATTGAATATTTATGATTTTTTGAAAATTTTGGATTTTTTTTGTAAATTATAACAAAGATTCTACTCATGTTGAGCCCACAATTTTTATATTATGGACTCAAAAGTTTTACACAATTTACTTAAAACATTGTTTAATAGCGCATTTAACTCAAATTTATTTTCAAAAAATTTTATTAGTCATTTATAATTTTTTGAAAGTTTTAGATTTTTTTCTAAATTTTAACAAAGTTTCTACTCATGTTGAGCCCACAATTTTTATAATACGGACTCAAAATTTTCACACAATTTACATGAAACAATGCTTAATAGTGTACTTAACTCAAAATAGTTTAAAAAAACTAAATTGATAATTTATGATTTTTTGAAAATTTTGGATTTTTCTTGTAAATTATAACAAAGCTTCAACTCATGTTAAGCCCACAATTTTTATATTACGGACTCAAAAATTTTACACAATTTTTTTAAAACAATGTTTAATAGTGTATTCAACTCAAAATGATTTAAAAAAATCAAATTGATTATTTTTAATTTTTTGAAAATTTTGGATTTTTTTTGTAAATTTTACAAAACTTCTACTCATGTTGAGCCCATAATTTTTATATTATGGACTTAAAAATTTTACACAATTTACTTAAAACATTGCTTAATAGCGCATTTAACTCAAAATTATTTTCAAAAAATTATATTAAAAATTTATTATTTTTTGAAAATTTTGGATTTTTTTGTAAATTTTAACAAAGCTTCTACTCATATTGAGCCCACAATTTTTATAATATGGACTCAAAAATTTTACACAATTTACTGAAAACGATGTTTAATAGTGTACTTAACTCAAAATAATTTTAAAAAATAAATTGAGTATTTATCATTTTTTTGAAATTTTGGATTTTCTTGTAAGTTATAACAAATCATCTACTCATGTTAAGCCCACAATTCTTATATTTTGGACTTAGAAATTTTACACAATTTACTGAAAACAATGTTTAATAGTGTATTTAACTCTAATTTATTTTCAAAAATTTTAATTGATTTTTTGTAAATTTTGGAGTTTTCTTGTAAATTTTAAATAAGCTTCTACTTATGTTGAGCCAACAATTTTTATATAATAGACTCAAAAATTTTACAGAATTTTTTTAAAACATTGCTTAATAGCGTACTTAACTCAAAATAATTTAAAAAAATTATATTGATTTTTTATAATTTTTTGAAAATTTTGGATTTTTTTTGTGAATTTTAAAAAAGCTTCTACTCATGTTGAGCCCACAATTCTTATATTATAGACTTAAAATTTTTACAAAATTTACTTAAAACATTGCTTAATAGCGCATTTAACTTAAATTGATTTTCAAAAAATTAAATTGATTATTTATGATTTTTTGAAAATTTTGGATTTTCTTGTAAATTTTAACAAAGCTTCTACTCATGTTGAGCCTACAATTTTTATATTATGGACTCAAAAATTCTACGTAATTTACTTAAAATATTGCTTAATAGCGTACTTAACTCAAATTCATTTAAAAAAAAATAAATTGATTATTTATGATTTTTTGAATATTTTAAATATTTTTTTTGTAAATTATAATATTGTTTCTACTCATGTTGAACCAACATATTGTAAAAAACTAACAGATTTAAACTAAATTAAAATTTTATTAAGAGCACGCTTCAATTGTGCTCTTTTTATAGTAGAAATAACTCAAGCAAACTGAGGATTATCCTCACTTTAGTAATAATTTTTGATACAAACATTATCACAAACAATTTTAATTAAACTCTCATCTTATACAATTACAAGTTTAGTATTTGCAAACAATTTCTTACGTTAAATATCAATACATATGATTTAATAATTATGAATACCACAACTTTATTATAATTATGATAATACGCACAACAACCCCATCAACTTGTTGATATATTAATCCATCTTTAGTAAATAATATCCGGGCATCCGTTTGCATAATTTAACATGTAATTACTCCGCCTGGAAATTTGAATATTTTAATTAACATATTCAATTGTGCAGTCGAACCGAACACGATTTGCATGCCTAATGGCACAATTAAAAATTCAAATACGGCGCGCCGCTGCTGCACTCGTATTAATGCATTTTGTCCTTTCCACCCAATCCTGCCTGCAACCCAATCACTAAAATCTAAAGTGATAATAAATATCACCTTAATAGCTAAAGATTTCATTAAGATTAATTAATTTTTGTTTAGTTTTGAATAAATAAAAATTTTATATAATCGCATAATAAATCTTCATTCAACGCGACGGTTAAGTTAATTTAGATAAAGCCCCATACAGAGATTTATCTAAATTTAAATTTTTATATAAAAAAATGGTATGAAGCAGTTTGTCACGGACTTAATTAAACTATTCTCGCGCTTTTCCCGCAGTTATGGTATCATATCTCCCTCTTCCTTTTTAGGCTCCATAAAGCACACCTGCTACGGTGAAAGTAAATAATGCCAGAGACAGAGAAGGAAGCTCGAAAAAAATCTAATTATCCTATGATGGTATTACGTTAAGGCAATAAGGGTAAACTTTCAGGCATCCAAAACGGGATTATGGCAAACGCGCCGCGACGCCTCTCGCAGATTCCGCCGCTCGAGCAAATTACTCGACAATAGATTCCCATTTAGGGATTTAGCTCCCGTTTGGATACATTAGCGTTGCAAAAATAGATGGCTCACATTTTCAACGCCAGCCAGTAATGGGAGGTACTAGTACAAGGGGGGTTTGCATTACACACGGGGAGAGAGCCGTTTACAAATCGTCGAGAAGATTTAGATTTATTTATGCTTAGATATGTCTTTGTTAACATCAAAACCCTCACTTTCTATAGTTTACTATGTACAAGGCATGTTTAGTTAAAGTGTAGTTTATTACAATGCAATACAATCTTACTTTTTATAATAATAAGAATTCTCTCTAGTTTTAACATTTTTGCTTCTTATTAACTGCTTGTTTTGTCTAAATTGATAACAAATATTTAGGTTTAATAACAGAGAAAAAATTTATTAATGACATTTTGAACAATTTTTGTAAGATTTATAAGAATCATTTTTCTAATAAGTTTAAAAATAAAATTAATAAACATTAACAAAATATTTTATTTTCTTTGTTCAATAATTTTAATTCATTGTTGTATGTTTCAAACAATCTCAAAACGTTTTATTAAATTTCAGTAATAACATTAGTTAAACACTGCTTTCAAGCAAATATAATTAAGACATTTTTAATTAAAAAAAAAGTAGGAAGCGAAAGAGTTTTTTTATTAAATATGCTTGTTGACAATTGCTTGCGAAGTAATCCATCCTGCCTGCAGCAAAACTTTATTTTTTCAACTCATTTTTATACAAGAACGGACACATAATGCATTTTAAAATAATTACATCAGCGGCTGTCAGGGTGAAAACTTTTAGCGATTTATCCTCATTAAAAGACAAATCCCTTTCATAACAAATGATTATTGTATCGTATAAATCTACATAATAAACTATTTTCTTACTGAATTTTAATTAAATCCAATATTCAAATTGCAATTCGTGGAACTTCATGCCAAATTCATGAGAAATTTTCATAAATAATAATGTGTGTCTGCTGAATGGGTAGAGAAATCGATAATTTCTCCATTAAAATCTGGGATGGAATGAATAAAAATTTGTTATGAATTCAACTAAATTGTAAATAGTCTTACCAGTGTTTGATAAAATAGAATGTACTCACCTAAAATAAAAAAAAAGCTAATTAATTTTGTTGATAATGAAAAGTCCAAACAAATCCATTTTTTGCTTCTTTTCTCGTTTACGCGTTTGCACAGAAAATCCATATTTACATATCGGTTTCGGTCCAAACACATTTAAAATAACCCGGCGTTTTGATTACGTTTTATGTGCGCCAACATGGAAAAATAAAAATGGTGTATTATACGCGTTTCAATTTTGCCTCTGGTGCTGCTATCAACTTGATACCCTATTTACTGCGTACATATGAAAAAAATTCAATTCATATTGCAATAGGATTTATTAATATTTTGGACATTAATTTAGGTTTCATATTTAATATATTTTTTTGGATGATTAAATTTATTGTTCAAATAGATTATGCAAATGTTTGCATATTTATATCAAATAATTATTATTTTATTTAAAATGATTTATTAAATAAAAATTGCATTTTATAAAAATTAATTAATTTTTATAGTTTGTTAAGTAAATTGAATATAAATTTACCCGGCGCATTCACCATTTTTATGCCACTGTCAACTTCAATTATTATTGTATAAAAGCATTAGATTTTGGCACAATTTGGTAATAATATACTACATTAACAAGTAGAAACTATTTTGTAAATCTTTATTTTATTAGAAATATTCAGTAAACTGAAAAAATGACGTTATTGTTGAATAAATTGAATTTCTACAAAAACCAACTGGAATTTTGATTTGCGGTTAATACTATTGAATTCAGCATACTAGAATTTATTAAAAAAATTTAGAAACCATACTGAAAAAATATTTTTTTTAAAATATTTTCAGTAAATTAAAAAAAATTACGTTTTTGTTGAATATATCAAATTTCTACAAAAACCAACAAGAATTTTGAGTTGCGGTTTAAAATTTTCAATTCAACATACTAAAATTTATTAAAAAAATTGTAAAAACCATTTTGAAAAAAATTATTTATTAAAAAATTTCCAGTAAATTGATAAAAATTGTCGTTTTTGTTGAATATATCGAATTTCTACAAAAACCAACAGGAATTTTGAGTTGCGGTTTAAAATTTTGAATTCAGCATACTACAATTTATTAAAAAAATTGTAAAAACGATTTTCAAAAAATTTATTTATTTAAAAACTTCCAGTAAATTGATAAAAATTGACGTTTTTGTTGAACATATTGAATTTCTACAAAAACAATCAAAAATTTTGAGTTGCGGTTTAAAATTTTCAATTCAACATACTAAAATTTATTAAAAAAATTTTAAAACCCATTTTGAAAAAAATTATTTATTTAAAAATTTCCAGTAATGTGAAAAAAAAAATACGTTTTTGTTGAATATATTGAATTTCTTCAAAAACCAACAGGAATTTTGAGTTGCGGTTTAAAATTTTGAATTCAGCATACTAAAATTTATTAAAAAAAATGTAGAAACCATTTTGATAAATTTTATTTTTAAGAAAATTTCTAGTAAATTTAAAAAACTTGACGTTTTTGTTGATTATATTGAACTTCTACAAAAACTAAAAGAAATTTTGAGTTGCGGTTTAAAATTTTGAATTCAGCATACTAAAATTTAATTAAAAAAATGTAGAAACCATTTTGAAAAAATTTATTTCTAACAAAAATACCAATAAATTGAAAAAAATTGACGATTTTGTTGAATATATTGAATTTATGCAGAAACCAACAAAAATTTTGAGTTGCAATTTGAATTTTTAAATTTAGCATATTAAAATTTATTAAAAAAATTGTATAAACTATTTAAAAAAAAAATATTTTGCTTGAAATTTTCAATTAATTAAAAAAATATGACGTTTTTGTTGAATATATTAAATTTCTACAAAAGCCAACAGGAATTTTGAAATGCGGTTTAAAATTTTAAATTCAGCATACTAAAATTTATTAAAAAAATTGTAGAAACCATTTTGAAAAAAATTATTTTCAACAGAAATACCAATAAATTGAAAAAAATTGACGTTTTTGTTGAATATATTAAATTTCTACAAAAACTAACAAAAACTTTGAGTTGCGGTTTAAAATTTTGAATTCAGCATACTAAAATTTATTTAAAAAAATTTCGAAACCATTTTGAAAAAAATTATTTTTGACAAAAATACCAATAAATTGAAAAAAATTGATGTTTTTGTTGGTAATATTAAATTTCTACAAAAACCAACAAAAATTTTGAGTTGCGGTTTAAAATTTTAAATTCAGCATACTGGAATTTAATAAAAAAATTAAAAAAACTATTTTGAAAAAAAATATTTCTAACAAAAATATCAATAAATTGAAAAAAATTGACGTTTTTGTTGATAGTATTAAATTTCTACAAAAACCAACAAAAATTTTGAGTTGCGGTTTAAAATTTTAAATTCAGCATACTAAAATTTATTAAAAAAATTGTTGAAACTATTTAAAAAAAAATTATTTGTTGGAAAATTTCCAAAAAATTGAAAAAAAAAATACGTTTTTGTTGAATATATTAAATTTCCACAAAAACAACAAAAACTTTGATGTAGTTTAATAACAATATACTTCATCATTAGTAGTACCAACTGCGTAAGATATATTATAACAGATACGCTCAATCTACCATAACCTCAAATTAATTGACATAAACTGACTCATGCCAGTAAAGTAAAAATAACTCGCTAACTATATATTGAAATATTATATAATTTTGTATAAATACACTTCATTATCGCTTGTACCAGCTGCATAAATTAAATTAAAATTGGTTCGCTGGATTTATCATAACCTCAAATTAATTGACATGAGCTGATTGATTCTATAGATTTAACTTATTACTAAAACAAAGATAATTTGCTAACTATACATTACAATATAATGTAATTTAGTAGCAATGTATTTCAGCATCATCACTACCAACTGCATAAATTAAATTTAAATTGATACGTTTAATCTAGCATAACTTCAAACTAATTGACATGAACTGACTCAGGCCACAGAATTAACTCATTACTAAAACAAAAATAACTCGCTAATTATACATTGGTATGTGATCAAATTTGGTAACAATACACTCCATGATTACCAATATTTACTGCATAAATCAAATTAAAATTAATACGCTCAATCTAGCATAACCTCAAATTAATTGACGTGAGCTGACTCATGCCATAGATTTAACTTATTACTTAAGCAAAGATACCTTACTAACTATACATTGGAATATGATATAATTTAGTAACAATGCACTCCAGCGTTACTAGTATCAGTTGAATAAATTAAATTAAAATTGATACGCTCGATTTATCATAACCTCAAATTAATTGTCATAAACTGACTCACTTCATGGATTTAACTTATTACTAAAACAAAAATAATTTGCTAACCATACATTGGAATATGATGTAATTTGTTAAAAATACATTTCTACATCATTAATATTAACTGCATTAATTAAATTTAAATTGATACGCTCAATCTAGCATAACCTCAAATTAATTGACGTAAGCTGACTCATGCCATAAATTTAACTCATACTAAAACAAAGATAACTCAATAACCATACATTAGAATTTAATGTAATTAAGTAGTAATAAACTCCAGCATCACTAGTACCAACTGCATAAATTGAATTAAAATTGATACGATCCGGTATTTTTAATAATTATTTGAATTTTTTTTACAAAATTGCTTCTTATTACATTCTACGCTACTGAGAATGCACTTGTTAATATTTCAATTTCCATTTACTAAAATATAAAATTCAACATGTGTCCTAAATGAAAAATTAACCAAAATATTCAAAATAATTTTCAAAATATTTTTAATATTTTTTTAAAAAATTTATGTTTCTTCTAAAAATGTATTTAATACATTCTACGCTACTGAAAGTGCATTTGTTAATATTTTATTTTCAAATTAAGGATAAAAAAATTTAACTCATTTACTAAACGAAAAATGAACCAAAATATTCAAAATAATTTTCAAAATAGTTTAAATATTTTTTTGAAAAATTTATGTTTCTTCTAAAAATGTATTTATTACATTCTGCGCCACTAAAAGTGTATTTGTTAATATTTTAGTTTCAAATTAATGATACACAAAGATCAACTCATTTGCTAAATAAAAAATTAATCAAAATGTTCAAAATAATTTTAATAATTTTTTGAAAAAATTAAGTTTTTTTCAAAATTGCATACATTACGTTCTACGCCACTGAAAGTGCATTTGGTAATACTTTAGTTTCAATTTAATGATATAAAAAGCTGAACTTGCTTGCTAGATAAAAAATTAATCAAAAAACTCAAAATAAATTTTTGGAAATTTTTTTTTTTTTCAAAATTGCACACCTTACATTCTACTCCACTAAAAATGCAATTGTTAATATTTCATTTTCAAATCAATGATATAAAAAGCTCAACTCATTTAATAAATAAAAAATTAATCAAAATTATCAAGATAATTTTCAAAATAATTTTAATCATTTTTTGAAAAATTTAAGTTATTTCAAAAACTGCATACAATACATTCTACGCCACCGAGAATATACTTATTAATATTTTAGTTTCAAATTATTAATTTAAAAAGTTTAACTCATTAGCTAAATAAAAAATTAATCAAATTATTCTAAATAATTTTCAAATAATTTTTAATGAATTTTGAAAAATTAAGTTTTTTCCATAATTGCATATTATACATTCTACGCCACTGAAAGTGCAATTAATAATATTTTAGTTTCAAATTATTAATATAAAAAGCTTAAACTCAATGCAAAATAAAAAATTTGTCAAAATATTCAAAATAATTTTCAAAATATATTAAATAAATTTTTGAAAAAATTACTTTTTTTTTTTTTAAATGACATACATTACATTCTACGCTGTTGAGAGTGCATTTGTTAATATTTTTATTTTAATTTAATATTACAAAAAACTCATCTCAATTGCTAAATAAAAAATTAATCAAAATATACAAAATAATTTTCAAAAGTATTTTAATAAATTTTTGAAAAATTTAAGTTTTTCTTTTAATTGCATACATTGCATTCTACGCCACTGAGAGTGGTTTAGTTAATTTTTTATTTTCAAATTAATAATATAAAAAAATCAATTTCTTTGCTAAATGATAAATTAATCAAAATATTCTAAATAATTTTAAAAATATTTTTAATAATTTTTTAAAACATTAAATTTTTTTTAAACATTACTTTCTACGCTACTAAATAAAAATGTAACCAAAATACTCAAAATAATTTTCAAAATAAGTTTCAAAATAATTTTAATTTATTTTTGAACATAAAGTTTTTTCTAAGTTACATTCTACGCCACTGAGAGTGCATTTGTTTATATTTTAGTTTTAAATTAATGATACAAAAAGCTCAAATCATTAGCAAAACAAAAAATTAATCAAAATATTCTACACAATTTTCTAAATATTTTTAATAATTTTTTCAAAAACTATTTTTTTAGTTTGCATGCATTACATTCTACGCCACTGAAAGTGCATTTTTTAATATTTTAGTTTCAAATTAATGATATAAAAAGCTCAACTTATTTGTTAAATGAAAAATTAATTAAAATAGCCAAAATAATTTTCAAAATATTTTTAATATTTTTTTGAAATTTTTAATTTTTTTTTTTCCAAAAATGCATTCTTTACATTCTACGACACTGAAAGTGTATTTGTTAATATTTTAATTTCAAATTAATTATATAAGAAGCACAAATTATTTGCAAAATAAAAAATTAATCAAAATACCCAAAAGTAATTTTCAAAATATTTTAATATTTTTTTAAACAAATTAAGAATTTCCAAAAATGTACTCATTACATTTGCCACTGAAAGTGTATTTGTTAATATTTTAGTTTCAATTTAATGATACAAAAAGTTTAACTTAATTACTAAATAAGAAATTAACCAAAATATTATTAATAATTTTCAAAATATTTTCTTTTTTTTTTATTTAAATTATATTCTACGCCACTGAAAATGCACTTGTAAATATTTTAATTTCAAATTATTGATAAAAGAGGTTCGAATTGTTTACTAAATAAAAAATTAACCAAAATATTCAAAAGATTTTTTTAAATTTTTTTAATAATTTTTTGAATAATTGAAGTTTTTTTCAAAAATATTTTCATTGCATTCTACGCCACTGAGAGTGTACTTGTTAATATTTTAGTTTCAAATTATTAATATAAAAAATTCAACTTGTTTACTAAATAAAAATTTAAACAAAATATTCAAAATAATTTTCAAAATATTTTTAATAATTTTTTGAAAAATTTTAGTTTTTTTCAAAATTGCATACATTACATTCTACGCTACTGAGAATGCATTTATTAATTTTTTAGTTTCAAATTAATGATATAAAAAAGTCAAATCATTTGCTAAATAAAAATTTTATCAAAATATCCAAAATAATTTTCAAAATATTTTTAATAATTTTTGAAAAATTTAAGTTTTGTTCAAAATTGCATACATTACGTTCTACGCTACTGAGAGTTCACTTATTAATATTTTAGTTCCAAATTTGAGATACAAAAAGATCAACTCATTTGCTAAATAAAAAATGAATCAAAATAGTTTTAGAATTTTCAAAATAATTTTAATATAATTTTGAAAAATTAAGTTGTTTCCATAATTGCTTACAATACATTCTACGCCACTAAAAGTGCACTTGTTAATAATTTAGTTTCAAATTATTGATATAAAAAGTATAACTTATTAGCTAATTGAACAATTAATCAAAATATCCAAAATAATTTTCAAAATATTTTTAATAATTTTTTGAAAATTTTTATTTTTTCTTTAACTGCATACTTTACATTCTCAGTTACTGAGAGTGCGTCTGATAATATTTTAGTTTCAATTAAATAATATAAAAAGCTTAACTCATTTGCAAAATAAAAAATTAATCAAAATTTCCAAAATATTTTACAAAAATGTTTTAATAAATTTTTGAAAAATAAGTTCTTTTTTTCCAAAATTGCATGCATTACATTCTACGCCACTGAGAGTGCATTTGTAAATATTTTAGTTTTAAATTAATAATATAAAATGTTTAACTTGTTTACTAAATGAAAAATTAACCAAAATATTTAAAATAATTTTTAAAATATGTTTCGTAATTTTTTGAATAATTTAATTTGTTTCCAAAATTGCATACGATACATTCTACGCTACTGAGAGTGCATTTGTTAATGTTTCAGTTTTAATTTAATGATAAAAAAAATTTAACTCATTTATTAAATGAAAAATAAGCCAAAATATTAAAAGAATTTTTAAATAAATTTTTGAAAAATTAAGTTTTTTCAAAATTGCATACATTACATTCTACGCCACTGAGAGTGCATTTGTTAATATTTTAATTTCAAATTAATGAAACAAAAAGTTTAACTTATTTACTAAATGAAAAAATAACTAAAATATTCAAAATAATTTTCAAAATAGTTTTAATAATTTTTTGAAAAATTTATGTTTCTTCTAAAAATGTATTTATTACATTCTACGCCACTGAAAGTGTAATTGTTAATATTTTAGTTCAAATTATTGATACAAAAAATTCAACTTGTTTACTAAATGAAAAATTAACCAAAATATTAAAAAAAATCAAAATATTTTGATTAATTTTTTGAAAAATTAAGTTTTTTCCATAATTGCCTACTTAACATTTTACGCGGCTAAAGGTGCATTTGTTAATAATTTAGTTTCAAATTAATGATATAAAAAGCTTAAACTCATTGTTAAATGAAAAATTAGTCAAAATATCCAAAGTAATTTTCAAAAAATTAAATTTTTCCCAAATTGCAAACATTACATTCGGCGCCACTGCGAGTGCATTTGTTAATATTTCATTTTCAAATAAATGATATTAAAAGCTCAACTCATTTGCTAAATGAAAAATTAATCAAAATATTCAAAATAATTTTTAAAAGTATTTTAATAAGTTTTTGAAATTTTTTAGTTTTTTTCTAAAATTGCAAACATTACATTCGGCGCCACTGCGAGTGCATTTGTTAATATTTTAATTTCAAATAAATGATATTAAAAGCTCAACTCATTTGCTAAATGAAAAATTAATCAATATATCCAAAATAATTTTCAAAAGTAGTTTAATAAATTTTTGAAAAATTTAAGTTTTTTTCAAAACTGCATTACATTCTACGCTATTGAGAGTGTATTTGTTGATATTTCAATTTCAAATCAATGGTAGAAAAAGTTTAGCTCATTTGCTAAATGAGAAATTAATCAAAATATCCAAAATAAATTTCAAAATATTTTTAATAATTTTTTGAAAAATTTAAGATTTTTTTCAAAATTGCATACAATACATTCTGCGCCACTGAGAGTGCATTTGTTAATATTTTAATTTCAAATTATTGATATACAAAGTTTAACTCATTTGCTAAATAAAAAATTAATCAAAATATCCAAAAAAAAACTCAAAATATTTTTAATTATTTTTTGAAAAATTTAATTTGTTTCCAAAATTGCATACGTTACATTCTACCCTACTGAAAGTGCATATGTTGATATTTTAATTTCAAATTTATGATAGAAAAAGTTTAGCTCATTTTTTAAATGAAAAATTATTCAAAATATCCAAAATAATTTTCAAAATATTTTTAATAATTTTTTGAAAAATTCAAGTTTTTTTCCAAATATGTATTTATTACATGCTACGCTACTGAAAGTGTATTTGAAAATATTTCAGCTCAAATTATTTGCATAACAAAAAAATAATCAAAATATACAAAATAATTTCAAAAAAACTTTTATTTTTTTTTTTTCCATAATTGCATACATTTCATTCTACGCCACTGAGAGTGTATTTGTTAGTATTTTTGTTTCATATTACTAATATAAAAAGTTTGCCTTGTTTACTAACTGAAAAATTAACCAAAGTATATTTATTAATTTTCAAAAAAATTTTAATAATTTTTGAAAATATAAGCTTTTTCCATAATTGCATATTATACATTCTACGCTACTAAAGGTGCATTTGATAATATTTTAGTTGCAAATTATTTTATAAAAAGTTCAACTTGTTTACTAAACAAAAAATTAACTAAAATATTCAAAATAAAAATTCAAAATCAATTTTTTTTTTTTTTTTTAAATTAAGTTTTTTCCAAAATTGCAATCATTACATTATACGCAACTGAGAGTATTATATTTGTCAATATTTTAGTTTAAAATTCATGATATAAAAAAGTCAAATCATTTGCAAAACAAAAAATTAATCAAAATATTCAACACAATTTTGACAAAAGAACTATAGACCAAATATTATTAAAAATTTGATTTTTGCGGACAATTTTACATAAAAAATAGTTGGTTTTCTTCGTAAGTTTATATGAGTTTTTAAATAAACTATAAAGCCTTTAAAATTTTATTCTTTGTGGTGAAAGACGTACAATTAATTTTAGTTTTATATTGTATTTTGATCACACGTGCAAAATAAAAATCGTAATTCCATTGATGTTATTTAAACGTCGAAGCATTGAAATTCTCCCATCTCCCACGTTCGCTCTGTTAATTTGTAATTGGGAGATTAAAGCCGAATCGAGCCGCCGCTAAATCTGCCGAAACGAAAATAAACAATATGTAATTTGATTTTGCAGGCAATCGGCCTTAAAGGGAAGCAAATTCAATTACCCGGAAATAGAGAGTAACCTAGAGGTATTTTTGAAACGGATTACGACAATTTGGTGCGCCAGATATTTTCCAACCCCAAATTCTCCAATTACTGAATTCAGTATAAATAATTTTGTTGGAATTTAGTGTCATACATTATTCCGCTCAAAGAATTAAATCAATTTCAAGCGACACTTGTTACTAATTTAACTGAATTCCAGAAATTTAATCTGTTGGGAATGTGTAACCACAGTAGGTAGAATAGTTGCGTTTAATAAATTTAATTTTAATTTAATCACTTCGGAAACAATACGTGCTGAAATGAACGACTCCATAACAGCAAAGTTTCAACAAAGTTTACCGGTGATATCTTATCTGCTGCGCTCTTCGGACGGGAGCACTTCACTCGGGCTAATCCAGAAACCCAATCTGCGCCCGTCTCAAAGTGTCCTAATAATTGGTTTATAAAGGGTTCCGCTGCATGCATCTACTGCTTAAGATAACGCCAACCCCGCAGAATGTTATGCCATTGATACCGCTTGATAATCTGAGAAATTACGACACCATTAATTAAGGATTCGAAACCCTTTTGAATATTACTACCTTTCCGTAAGAGTGATTTAATTATAAAAAATTGTACCATAGCAATTTTCAATCTTATTTTCATTCTATTATTAATCTTGAAAGCATGTTTTAGTTCAATCTTCATTAAGATAATAAAAACTGCTGTGCTATTGTAAAATAAAGCAAAACGGTGTATATAATTAGTCTTTTGTTTCTTTAATCTTTTCTCAAATCAGACGGAGCTCCTTTTTGATCATCCGAGATCTAATAAAATTTCACGCAAGCACGCATTTCCTTTTTCTCTACAACTCACGCGGAGATAAAGCTTTTCTTTTCCTATATTCTTGCTTGATTTTTGCAGGTCAGTGCACACACCTACCTGTACATGACAAAATTGTTGAGAAATAATTATAAATTATTTCTGTCAATTTTATTACTTAAAAAAATTTGTCCGACCTTAAAGTTTATAACTTTTCCCAGGCAGTATGCAATTATAAAACTTTAACTATTATTAAGTAGGTAATTATAGATTTTATTAATTAATGTGTTGTGAGGAAAGCTATACAAAGCCCATTGCTTTCAAGGGTGTCTGAAACCCGTACTAATGACTGACTGTATCGGATCAGAACACTGATTGCCCGGGACCGCATTTACATAACTTCAGGCCATGGATTACAGGGATCACTTCGTTGATTTCATATACGTATTCATTCGTTGTGTTAGAAATGGTACAAACGGATTTTAGGGGGCGGATGGACGGACACAAGAGTTTAAAGAGGGTCTTGTGCCGAATTTCTAATCTACTCGCACCGAGCGTAGACATCATTACATACTAATTCGGCCCTTGTTTCCATGCTAATTTTATGCCAGTGTATAAGTTTACGGGGTTGTTTTACTGATAATAATTGTGCTGTGAATTTGCGCATCTGCAATCAACTCACGCTTCAGATATCATCAGCAACATTAGATACAAAAATATTAATGTAATTGTAACTAAAATAATATTTGGTAAGTTTTTTTATTAAATTTAAAATACATTTATAATTTTGTACTTTTTAACACTTTGCAACTAAGAAATTGATTCAGTGTGCTAATGACCACTTAATGACTTAGTGAGTGGCTTTGCAATTTATTAAAAATTTGAAATCGAAACAGTTAATTTTATTAGGTAAAAATTATTTTGAACATTTTAATTAATTTTTCATTTAGCAAATGAGTTGATCTTTTCGTATCATTAATTTGAAACTACAATATAAACAAATGTACTCTCAGTGGCGTAGAATGTAACGTATGCAATTATGGAAAGAAATTAAATTTTTCGAAAAATTATTAAAAACATTTTGAATTTTTTTTTGTATATTTTGGTTGATTTTTTATTTGGCAAATGAGTTAAACTTATTTTATCATTAATTTGAAATTAAAATATTAACAAATGCACTTTCAGTGGCGTAAAATGTAAGGTGTGCAATTTTGAAAAAAACTTATTTTTTCAAAAAAGTATTTTGAAAATTATTTTAGATTTTTTAATTATTTTTTTATCTAGCAAGCGAGTTGAGCTTTTTATATCATTAAATTGAAACTAAAGTATTAACAAGTGCACTTTCAGTGGCGTAAAATGTAATGTATGCAATTTTGAAAAAAACTTAATTTTTTCAAAAAATTATTAAAATTATTTTGAATATTTTGATTAATTTTTTATTTAGCAAATAAGTTAAACTTTTTATATCATTAATTTAAAATTAAAATAATAACAATTACACTTTCAGTGGCGTAGAGTGTAATAAATACATATTTAAAAAAAAAATATTTTTTTTAAAAAATATTAAAAATATTTTGGTTAATTTTTCATTTAGCAAATGAGTTGATTGATTTGTGTATCATTTATTTGAAACTAAAATATTAACAATTACACATTCGGTAGCGTAGAATGTAACGTATGAAATTATGAAAGTAAATTAAATTTTTCGAAAATTTATTAAAAAAATTTCAATTGCTTTTTGTTTACTTTGATTAAATTTTTATTTAGCAAATGAATTAACCTTTTTATATTATCAATTTGAAACTAAAATATTAACAAATACATTTTCAGTGACGTAGAATGTAATAAATACAATTTTGGGAAAAACTTAAATTTTTCAAAAAAGT